>OZ038433.1:32273335-33523335 GCA_964036275.1 Litoditis marina
ACCACATACGGCTAACAACGACAAAATGTGAAGATGATAAATAAATCACACACTGAACAACGTTTTGGTGGTCAACTCGTTATTTTCGTCATCTACGAAACGTCTGGCGTTCTCAGTGCAACTGATTTGGGTCAACAAAAAACAAATAGTCGTTTATTGCTGTGAACAAAACAACAAAACGAATATTAAGGAATGTTGTTGAATGTATTAAAATTTGTTGTTTCAATCATATAGGAATGGAAATCGTGAAATAAAGTTCAACAAAATTATGAGCTTCAAAAAAACGTTTGCATTGTAATTGTTTCAAGATTCATTATAAGTATAGATAAACATTTTTTCATTTGATTTTTTTGGTTCGCTGCACGTACATTTCCTCCTCTCGTTTCAAATTATTCCAATCCTACTTTTCATCTGGTTTTTGCATAATTTGTCAGCAAAATAAATACGTTTTGGAGGTTACGTAGAGGTTACGTATATGTCTCTACCTTCAATAGTTTATTCTCGATTCTCATGATTTTTTATGTGAAAAACCCCAATAATGGGAGCGCAAACAGTACTTTTAATCCCTTTCACGACATTCAATAATACTAATCGAAACTGAATTTTTTTTACAGAGCTAAACTGTTGTTCCTATTGTTCGCACAATTGTTCATTTGGACAATAGCTTGCAAACAATTGTCCACAATAGTTGAAGAGAAATTTCGACAGATTACTTGGTAATTCGTTTTGAACATTGATCACGTAAATACTCGGTGACAATATTATAGATAAAAATATTTCATGTAATTGTACTCTAGCTGGATAATTTCTTTTTCAGTTACAAATCCAACTTTTTTTTACAACAATGACAGGCTCCCATGGTTTCACAAAGCCAGATCACAAACAAAAAGAAGATATTATCAGTCGGTAAGATTTATGTTTTACTGACAATTTTCCTTCTATTGTCTTTTTTTCTCAAGTTTTTTGAGAAATGCCAACGGAAATAGAGATGTACATATTTAATATTTAGCTGCCCCTTTTATTCTCCACCTACTCTATATAAGAAAATTTAGAATGTCGCAAGCCGAGAAAGTAAGACACGAACCCCCTATACGTAAAGTTCTTAATTATTTGCCTCAAACTATCTCTTCACTTCAGAAGTAATGAGAAACGGTCTCCATGGATCTCTATTTACATTTCTATTGGAATGCAATTCGTTATCGGAATTCAAATTTCAATCTACTATATGTCAATGTGGCCATATCTTAGCGGGGTAAGTAGAACAGTACCTATAGCTACCTATGAGCTACCTATGCGCTACCTATGAGCTACCTATAGCTACCTAGCACCTATGAGTAAAACTAGGAGTGACTAGAACAGTACCTATAGCGGTACACAAATGTTTCACGTCCAACGGTACAATATGATCTATCTATTCATAATTTTCTTACTTTCTACCATTCGAATGATCATTTACGGGCACGCGTACCCAAGAAAAGGCAGGCAGCGACGATGATTCTGTTCCATTCGGTGGTTTTTGTAGTTTGATCTCAGTTTATGATAAGATGATGTACTGTGTTCGGGGATCAGACTACCATTTAAACCCGGTCCTAGAGTTCGAGAACGCTGTAATATGTTGGAAAGTTAAAGTTTTGTTCATTTGTTCCAGCTGGATCCCTCATCTTCCCTCGAATTTCTCGGCTGGGTCGTGGCGTCTTGCAGTCTGGGTTGCACCATCGTCAGTTTAAATTTCACCTCAGGGAAAGTGCGAAAATTTTAAGAAAATATTCCATTAACAACGATTAATAATCCTATCCATCCATTCATAGATGAATGTTCCAAGTTGGCTGTATGCGTTGTAGGTTGTAGGGTTGTTAAAGCCAAACTCGAGTCTCGAAAAAACTCGAAATAACTCGAAATTTTTGAAAGTTCGAGTTTTGAGTTTGGCCTCGTCCCAAGTCAGAAATAAAGGACGAATGAGCATTTCACAGAACTTTTTTCGCTATTTCAAACATAAAATGCTTCTTTTTCACGATTCTCGCATATTCATGAGAAAAAATCCGAATTTCTCGAAAAATTCTCATTTTTTTATCTCGATAAAATCCTGAAACTTAACGACCAAACTCGAAACTCGAAAATCGAGTTTCCGAGTTCAACTCAAAACTCAAAAACTCGGTTTTTTTTTTGAAACGCTAAAAACTCGAACTCGAAAAACTCGAAATTTCAAACTCGATTAACAACCCTATTGCGTTGAATGAGAATATTGCAATTCAGTAAATGTTTTGTTCCTTCAGCGTCGATATATCATTTGAGAAATTCATAGAATTACGTTTTTCCTGACACAAGGAAATGTTAATATTGTATCACGAGTAGCGTTGTTAATCGAGTTGAATTCGAGTTTTTCGAGTCTTAGAAATTTCGAGTTAACCCTTGTCAACCCTAATCACGAGGCAACATCTTTATATTGACCACAAAATGCATATTGCAGATGATATGGTCATAGCCTTTTACACCGGAGAGTACAATATATGATTCACACCATTCCTACTGAAACTCCTACCGTAACCTTACAAACTTTCCGAAGGCTGTTGTGAAGCTGAAAATGAAGTTCATGGAAAATGCTCTCGTATACTCACTTTACCTGAGAACGAGCAGGAGGTACGAAAATCCTGAACTTCTCGGATCAAAAGTAAGTTAGCAAAACGACTTGGAATTTTCCAGATCCTACTGTAGGAGTCTCAGTGGATATGAAAAAGACTATACCCTTGTGCCATTGCAGGCCAACCCATTGTTCGGCGCCTGGAACCAGAAGACACTGGCGGTGACCAGTCCCACCATAGTTGGAATGATACTCGCCGGGACCGGTGAGAAAGGGATGATGTATCGAATTATCCCAACTTCCTGTTTGTATCTCTATTACACTGAAATTTTCATAGAGATAAATCAGTTCTTCGTGATCTTTTGATCTCGGTATACACATGTTTACGAATTTTCGCGAAAACATTAGACCAAACTACAATCACCATGGAATAGGAAAACCCACATAACACACCGTATGGTGAAATACTTTGGAATGCTGATTGCACCACGTACGTGTTTGAAATTGTAAATAGAAAAATGTAAATAGAGGTCGAAGTGAGATTGAAATTGTAAGGCAAAACCCGAACATTATTACTGTCTTCTTCAAGATCGTTATTGATGAATCGGTTCAGGTTATTGATTATGTAATCAACGGCGTATTTGCAGGTCAGTTCTTGTACGGTCTACTGCCTCTATTCCCCCACAATCGTCAATGGATCATGATATTGGCCAGGTTCACTACGGGATGCGGCGCCGGTGAGTGTAACGACAGCCACACAGCACAAAACGAACATATAGGAGGGGGGTAAACGAGTTAACCATATATTTTTGTAGGTTGATCTACGCATTAGTATATTGTAGAGAAACCAAGCGTGATAAAACTTCCAATACAACAGTATTGTCAAAAGTGCAACAAGATATGTTCAAGTATATACGTCAAAACGTGAGCGATCTACAATTATATCATAGCAAAATAAGAATATCTGCAGGTTGTATGTCCGTGTTGCGTGCCTATTTATCCATGGCATCTACCCCTGATGACCGCCTCAAAGCTATTTCTTTCGGTACAGCCGGGTTCGTTCTTGGTCTATCACTGGGACCCGTCGTACAGGTCAGTCATCAACTAGTACCGGTAACTCCATACTATTGTGTTTTTATGTTATTCAGGTTCACGTGGTAATAAACAGTGCGTATTGTCTGGCGATGATTCAATGAGGAAGCTCTTGAATGAAGTCCACAACGAACTGCTTCACCGACCCGGAACAAAGTTTCCGTGCGTGAATTATTGCATTGTGAGGTGGTGAAGAGATCATTACGCCGCCAGAACTCCGTATTTTGGACGTTTATCAAGCTTTTGTGAAGTTATCAATATTTAGGCCTGTTTCACCCCCTTGGGTGTATCTGGTTTCATGATGGGACCTATGCTTTTGAATATGTACACGGTACCTGCCTATACCATGGTACTGCTATCGATCGCCGCTATTGCAATTATGAAAGTTTTCTTCCGAGAAGTGTATTCTGGGTTGAAAGACAAGGAGAGCGAGAGTGGTCAGTTGTTGATCGGAAAACAATCACATTTTGAAGTTTTGAGTTTAGCTGCCCAAGTTGCTTGTTTTCCCTAGCAACGTTCGTGACGTAAGAAACCCGTGTACTTTAGAACTCGAACGTTGTGTAATACATCAGATTCATCATTCATGTCAATTGACGTTATTCGGGTTCAATTAGTTTCTGGACAGGAAGCAATTTAAAATAGACTATGTTAACTTTCACAAGATTTTTTTAACCGACACCTGCTAGAGCTAAACCTTTTCATAGATAAACTCCGATAATGGAAAAAAATTACCATGGAAAACCAGGACTGTGAACGACTTTTTCAGATCTGAGTGTGGTTCCTTGCTTCGACATCGTACCTGCTTTGATATGCATATATTTGTGGTTCCTCATCAATATGACAGCAACTAATATTGAAGTGTAGGTTACATCTGACCATGGAGGGAGCGGGCGAATCAGAGAAGTGAACAGTGAGAGAGAGAGAGAGAGAGAGAAAGAAAGAGAGAGAGAGAGAGAGAGAGAGAGAGAGAGAGAGAGAGAGAGAGAGAGAGAGAGAGAAAGAGACTGACAGAGTGAAATGTGAAGAGAGAGAAAGGGAGGAGAAGTTAGAAAAGAAAAACTTAGATAAACCTGAAAAAGGTAAGAAAAGGATAAAAGGAGAGAAAACCCTCTCCCCTTCTCAGAATGTCAACCCCGTGGACGACCGCCATGTACAATTGGAAGGACAGTCAGTCGGTCACATACAACGCCCTCCTCCAAGCTCTTTCCTGTATCCTCTCCGTTTTATTCAACTTTCTGATTGGATACACGAGAATTGGAAACATGTGAGTGTATTGTATACTACCCTGTTACATACATGATTGGTTTTCCCGAAACAGCCTACATGGTAGAGCTCTATATCGCTGTTATATATGGGGTTGGCTTATTTTCAAGACAAGCCTGTACGGGGTATACCGCGGTGTTTCTAGTTCGAATCCTTTGTTTTCGGTCGAAATTCATCAACAACGGCCTGTGTCGAAACCGAACTACGACAAAGACCCGGTCACTATTTATATGCCAACTTGAAGATACCGAAGAAGTTTTGGCCATACCGTAAATCTGCTCTGCGAGCTCATTCACTATGACAAATCTCATGGGACTTAGCCGTCTGGAATCTGGTACCAAGTCTTGCCGAAAAAGACTCCGGACTAAGTACCCCCCTAGGTCCCAAATTCTAAAAACAAAACTTCTGCATTATTTCACAAAAGAAGAAAAAATATATGAACTTAGATCAGATTTTCTCTCCAATTTCCATTTTTCACTCGAAATCCAATTTTATCCACTCAAAATCGCCGTATTGCCGCATTGGAGACTCAAAAACTAGCGCGTGGCATTTATTCCTTGCGCCACGCCTGAGCCTACAAGCCAAGCCCCCTTATGTCTCCCTCTAACTACCCCAGGTTCTGCCCATTCGACCACTCGAACTTCAGAGGCGCAAACTGCACATGACTAGCCTGTAATGTTTTGTTCCATGTTTCAGAGAAAAACGGCATCAGGTGTTTTTTGGTCTGGCGATGTTTATAGTCTATCATTTGTGCAACTATCCGTGGCCTTTTTATTCTGGCCCACTTGACTATATTCCAAATGGTTAGTTTATGTTGATGAAATTTTTGTCAAGGATCGACAGTATTTGATTTTAAGCAAAAAGTACTGAAATTGAAACGTTCCCTAGGTAGTGCTGGAGTGTTTTTCTCAACTCGCAATTCTCGTTTCCTTAGAACTTCCAGCTCCTATGAAAAAACCATCAAATGCCACTGGCTATATTTAGGTGAAATATCCAGTTGTTTTTCAGGCAACACTTCTGTGCAGATTGGTGGTTGTCTGGAGTCGTACCAATGGTGCGCAGATTCCGTGCGAGTCCCGCTCCCCGTGTACATATTCTTCTATATTTTCGGCTTTGGAGTGGCGTTTCCCTTCGTGGTTTCACCCTCCGGAACCCTGTTTTCGGAGATTCTGGGCCCCAGGAAACAGGTGAGTTTATACTGTTACTCGAATTCAGAGTCACGTGAAACATGTTGAACACAACAGAACTCAGAAACGTGCAACGAAAAGGTGCACGATTCCTCATTAGATAGCTAACTCTACATAACCATTCGACTTACTTCTAGTAAAACTAATGTGAATATCCCAAACGATAACAAATCGGTGTGAGAATCTATAGGAAATGACGTTATTTAAACTGTTCTTTGATCTTTATCTGATGGGATCAAAGTACAAACACAGAAGTTCTGTCCGAGATGTACAGTATCAACTCTATAATTTCCCAATAACCGTATGAGAATGTTCGAAGTGTATGATCTCGGTTGACTGTTGTTTACACCTTAACTTGAGAAGAAGAAGACCTCCTTGCGATTTTTCATTTAATTTTCACATCTTTCCAATTTCAGGGAACAATGCAGGGTTTGTGTGCGTTCGGAGGCAGTGCGGCGCAGTTCATAGCCCCCATTGTTGCCACGTGAGTTGCGGGGTCTCATCTGGTGAAGTTAGGTGATGGCCGTATATCGCATTATTGAAGATGTAGAAAAACTAAGTCAATGATAGGCGTAACGGAGAGACAAAATGCTCTGATAATCATGACGCTATAGAAATTGAGAACCTATCGGTGTATGGTGAAGTCTTCCACACCGCAGATGAACTTTTCTGTGTTTTGTGTGAATGTTTTGAAACCTCTATGAATAACTGTTTGAACAATGATTGAATGTTTCAGAACTCTGTTCGAGCGCAGTGGCTACCAGTACGTGATGGTCACGCAGTTGACTTTGTTCTCCTTGGCTACCGTACTAATGATCTTGTTCTACAAACGAATGGTTCCACTCAAGATGAGTCCTGCATTGGGGGAGAGAGCAAAGTACAAGAATGGAGTTTTTTATGCACTTTGAAAAAAAGCGGTCATAAAATATGTAATTTATATTCGTATAATAGCTCTGGCGCGATAGCAGCTTGTTGCTCGCCAATGTACCACGTGAGCTCATACTTTAATGAATTATATGTGTGATCGGAATTTTCGGAACCCTAAGTCGGTTTTCGTTAACTAATTTTTCAGGTTACCTCAGTTGGTCACCGGTTGGTGACCTGAAATGAGAAGCTAGATACCTGTTTTTCTAAACTAAAATGTGGTTTTTACCGTTAGTTTGTACCACAACCGAAATTTACTTTGCCTACTGGTTATGAGGTAACCTAAACAAAAGTCAAAGCAAACCGGTTACATATAGAAATGTTCCATATCACGGCATGTTCAAAGCGGCGATGAATTGCTCGCTCCAATACAACATCATGGCTGACCGCAACGCATTCAAAGAACAGAAATGTGGCTACGCCGCACTGAGCGCTCTACATTAAACCGTGTACATGAATATTGACTCTCGAACTCACGCAAATATTTTCGGACGTTTTCCAGAATCAATTTGATCACCGCAGCCTATTCGCTGCCTTGAACTGTCGTGACAAGTGAGATGTGAGACTGTTCTCTAACTAGGCGGCGTAGCAAACCGTCCAACCCTCTCGAGAGGTTCATATGAGTTTCTCATGAGAATCTGACAAACTCGTGAACTAGTAAACTTGTAATGGTGTGGCATTATAACCAACAGAACCTCATCCGCAGTTCATGAGATGTAGCTCATGAGGCATCTCATAAAGTTTGAGAGGGATTGCTACAGAGCCGGAGCGCTCATGCGCTACAGATGCTTAATGGACTTCCACTGCGTCTGAGAGCGACTGAAAGGCAGACCGTGGAGCCAGCGAGCAGCTGCGGAAGAATCAGAGTCAAAGTTCAAAAAGCAATTTTCCAGAGACCAGATCAGATTACATGATCTATTCATAATAATAATAATAATAATAACCCTTTCTTTTGAAAACGGAAATGCACAATAATAACCGTTCCCTTTTTGGCCACCTTATCAGTTGTACGTATTTTCGACGATTGTATTTGTAATCACTGTTACTGTTTTATTAATGTTGTTGATTCTATAAACATGATCTTCTGATCTTCTTTATTGTCGCCCGTTACAAACTGTGGATTCAAGCTCAAAAGCTGTGCAAGTTGCAAACGTTCGCTCTAGGCTTTGTTCCATTTTCTTCACCAACTCTTGGGCGTGGGTGTTTACTGTATACGTCAATTAGTTGAGTATCAAGTATCACTCTACTCTCCTGATCTACGATGACAAACTGCTGTGATCTTTCGTCTGGTACATTGCGGATATTTAGCTAGCGTTGTATCACCTCTCTCCTTTCCTGCTATTTACATGATTTTATGAATCGGGTTCCACGGTTATGACAACCTAAATGAGATATTACCGGATGAAAGAGCAGAATCCGGTTACTGATGAATACAATTTTTCAAAATCCGTAAGAAACGATGTAGATCGATTATGAGGTGATTTTCGAAAAGGTTGCAGAGAAACTGTTTCATATACAAACCTCGAAATAGGTTGAACTCGTGTGAACGAACGAACAAGAACAGTTATGACTTCCGGCCAATAGCGAAGGGGACGAAGGGTAAAGGGGACGAGGCTTGACAAAATAATTAAAGCCCGTGCACATCCCCGGTTATGCTTGTTTTAAAGTTTTAGTTCCTACGAGAGACCTCGTGAGTACGGCTCACGAGACATCACGCTTCTAACCTCACGTATTTTGGGAAAATGTAGTGAAAGCTGCGTGGAAATCTTGCAGGTTTTTGAAATCGTGGAGCTGGTGGAAGTGGGTTTGCAATAGAACTATTCAACAAATGCGTACCAGGCACTGCAGAAAAGTCCATCGAAGTGGAGCTCACCCCAATTAAAGGAGACCGAAGCACAACTTGAGCAGATGTTTTGTTTTGGGCTGCTTTCAACTGTATTGAGATCAGTGAGCACAAATAACTCGTATATTACTCTGATCAGTCCACGTGACATTCACATGACAATGCCGTGCGACACAAAACGCGTCTAATCAGGCATAGGATACAGCAGCTTTCTGACATTCAGGGTTGTCTTCCAGTCTCCTTTAAGGACCACCTGGTAGCATTCTGGCCAAACAGTTGCCAACTGCCTAAGAATAATGTAGGTGACCACAACCTGAGTCAGACGGGGCACGGATAGTTCAGCTCAGGAATGACTTCTCGAAAGACGTTGGAGTCCGACTCGGCTGGCAGACACGCTGAAAAAAACATATCACATAGGAAGAATTTTCGATTGAATTGGGATGAGGAAATATATTTTAGTGAACTGCTTACAAAACTGTAAACCCTTCACTGCTCTCTCAGAATCAGCGGTTTTACGACACCACCCAACTAGTAAACCTGGATTCGTGTCCCAACTCGCTATGTTTACTGTTTGATTCCGTTGATTTTGGTTTAAGCCCGTACGTTTCTCAAACAATAATGAAGATGTGGTCGCAAATTTCAATTCAATTTGTTTCAAATTTCAAGTGCACCACGTTTCCAAATACGACCGCTTGTTTTTGATGTGAACTCCTCATGAGGCCGGTTTGTTGTAAATCAGGAACTTCCCTGGCTTCGCAGTTTGGCGTAGAATCCGTACAGGTCCGTATCGCTGAGCTGGTTGACGTGTTCATCTATTGAAATCAAATAACAAACGGATTTATATTAACATGAGCACAAGAGAGCAGCCAATTATTTTCGAATACACACTTTCTCAAGTATTCAAATCCGGAATATTTCAAATGTAATGAAAAGTGTGTGAGAAAAAAGATATTTCATAAAATGAATAAATGCTTCAGGATTCTGTTCCGGGCCGAATTGTGTTGGGTGTGTTGGTCTATATGATGGTATACGGTATCATCACAACCCCTGGAATCTCCATCATGTCCCACCGTACCATCAAAATAATGAGAAAACTAAGGTCCTCCCTGAGTATGATGGAACGGGAGACAAAGACCATGATCTAGCAGAAAAAATTGTTCACTCTGCTAGTTATTCAGGTAAATTTGGAATGAACTCGGTATGTTCATTCCTTTCCTACTATATCACATTTTTCTTGTCAAAGTGTCACATCTTAAAGTGCGGAAACTTCTTTAATTGCGAATACTATTGTTGTATTCCGTTCCTTTCAGGCGATATTTCCGTTTGTTCTCACTCTAAGCCCGCCTCTTCTGTGCTATACGTTCACGTTGCTCCACCTGAACGTGGGATCCTTTCTTAGCCACCTCGGGGCGGGCATGGCGCTGGCGACGGTGGCCGAACCGCTGCTGGTGGTCTACTTCGCCCAGGACTACCGCACCGCCATCAGAAACATCTTCTATGCGTGTATCAACCGTTGGTCCAATCACTAATGCGTACTGATTACGAAATCAGTTCATTCCGTTTTCTTTCCTGATTCAAATAGTTTACATTGTTGCTTTTCCCATCGAAGTTGCTTACACATACCATGACACGTTTCATGCTCCTCAAGTATTCTTTTTCGTGCAAAACAGTCAGAAACTGATGTGAATAGTCGTTATTTAAAACTCGGACGCCTTAAATTAAGTGTTCAAAACAAACATAATTGTGTTAAACCACCATGATCTCTTTTAACAAACGGATAAAGTTATGATCTACTCACAAGAAACTGTGTATATACTATCTGTGACATGTTTCATGGGATGAATAAACATGAACTAAGAATATACATTCTTCATTTTCACATTGAAAACTGATCAAAATCATAAGATAAAACTATCACAATTGGAACACATTGTCAGGATTTTTCCAAATAATGCTCAAGTCTAAATGTTGACAGAAAACAATGAGACCCCATTATCAAGCTTCAATGAAGAAATCTATGAATAACTAAGACAATATCTATATTCTAATAACAATTATCATAATTTATCAACCCGATATCTGACAGACAGTTTCGATTTCATTGGCTTACGTGTCGATCGAGAACAAGATACGAAAACAAGATATTTGGCAATTTTCGAATCCCCTCTGCAAACTTTCTTGTGTTTGCACTTTCCCTGCAGAATTTGCTCTCATTGTGATTTGTTCTTATCTTTGTTGTTCCGGCTGCTTTTTGTTTCCAATGAGATAACAAGTTTCGCCAATCAGACTACGAGTGGGCGATGTCTGAACTATGCTGCTATAAATTCCGAAAGTTCTTGGGCTGTTAATCGAGTTGAAAAATGAAGTTTCGAGTTTAGAATAATCGAGGTGTTCGAGTTTCGATCCCGAGTGGTAAAATTTTGGAGATTGTCTCGAGTTTAAAATATTCTCAAGTTTCAAATTTTGAGTCGAACTCAACCTCGTTGAGCGGACTATATTGAATACCGCACTCACGGTTTGAACGTTTGAAAAATCAAATTTGTTATAAATGAAGCGACCATACATTGATTGGAGTACTGTAGCGCACGCAGTCATCTTTTTTTTTTCGTTTTCTTTGGATAGTTCTCGTTAACAAGTGGCATATTAGGTTGTTTTTCGATGGGTTCAATGTCGATTTCCCAACATTTTCGCAGTTTTTACCGTATTTTTGCACAGTTTTCGCAGTTTGTACCGTAACTATTTTTTTCTCTCCCACCGTGTAACTGTATATATGCAAAAGGTAGTCATTTGACCCCCTCCTGATGACCACATCCCAACACAAATCCACAAATTGTCAGGCGCACTCTTATCAATAATCATAACATCAACCTATCACAAATGGCTGGAATTTGGCTGCGACTTGCCGACAACACTATAACATTAGTCAATTCCACAGTCACGTGAAACACAGCAGAACTCAGAAACGTGCAATGACAAAGTGCACGATATCTCATCAGAATGCTAACTTTACGTGACCATTCAATTGACTTCTAGTAGACCATGTTGCCTTGTTGTCGCAAAATGCCCATCCTCCCAAATAAATATATGAAGTTGTCGCCGGCGAGTCGCCACCGTTGAACTTGTTTCTCTCTTTGAAAGACAACAACGTGTTTACACGGGATGGGACAAACAATACCAAACAATATGTTTTCGTGTTGTAATCTCATGAAAAATTGAAATTCCACAAAGCATGTCGCCGGATATTCGCCTCTCATTAGAACGTGCAACTTCCGCTTTCCGGCTAGTCACCAAGTTTAGAAATGTTTCATCCTTGCAAACTGGTGCCAGCCCGGTTCTTGGTTCTGATGAACAGTAAATGAGATTAGTATAAAAAACGAGTGTAAAGAAAGTAAAGATTAGTTTTGGATAAACATGTACAAGAAATATAAAAGAAGTCCAATAAAAATATTTTGAGGAAAAGTCTAATCTCGCTCGGTTTAAAAATTCAAAAAAAGGATACCGAGTTTTTTGCTACCGAAAGAAAACTTCTGACTCACAATAATCTAGCTTATACTCCGTTGTTTTCAAGAGAAGCGAGATTAGCATTTTCCTCAAAATATTTTTATTGGACTTCTTTTATATTTCTTGTACATGTTTATCCGAAACTAATCTTTACTTTCTTTACACTCGTTTTTTTATACTAATTGAACTCTTTTTCTATGGTTACGAAGTAACGGTCATTTTTGATAAAAATGATATTTTTGAACAATAATCTAAACAAGGAATTTTATGTTTTTCTGTTAGAGTATTAAACCGCGCCGTAGTTCAGAACGTTTGTGTAGTTGTAACCTCGTTCAAGTGATAGCAAGTTTTGTGCTCCAGGCAGGAATAGAACCTCCGTTCGCCGTGCGTAAATAGAGCTTTTATCCAATCCGCCATTCAGACATGTGAATAGGAATGAAAACCAAGCTGTACCCGCCTGTCATGAGATCTCCATTGGAAAAATGATTCCTACTACACGTTTAACTCTTCTTTCATTTTTATTTTCACAAAACCGGTCTATCCATAATTTTTGCGAGACCATTTTCGGTCGTCTCACACGTAATATTCAAATTTACGACACACCTGAAAAATACGTATACCTCCACTTTTTTATGGCTTTTTAACAGTGTAAGAAATTTCGGAATAAGTTGATTTTGAGCAAAACTATGCCCAGATTTGAGGAGGCGGACACTTTTGTCGCCGCCGCCGCCGCCGCCGCCGCCCCGCACGGAAGCCATTTCTGCGAGACGTTGGGTCCTATAACTCCTCTCAACAAATTTTTTCTTGGAACGTGAACTTAATTTCTTTTAGACGTGTTGCCCTTCAGTAATTCATGCAAATATCTAGGGAAATGGTCGACGTACTTTGAAGAAAATTGTAATAAACTGTTTTGTATTGTTTGCAGACCTTTGAACAAAAACTAATCTGCGCAGCGATCCGCGCTGCGCCCGATAATTTGGGCGTTTTAAAACAGCGACTGGAAGCCACATTCTGATCACCGTTTCTCTGGCAACTTTCTGGGAAAACGGTGTATCAGAGAGCTTCATGAGGTGTTCTTATGTATTGTTTTTAAGCCAAAAGGGATCACTTCCTTTTTTCGTTCTTGTAACTATTCATTCTTTCACAATGTACCCAACTTAAATGAGCGCTCAATTTCTTATATGGAAACTGCAGTCATTTGACCCGCCCCAATCTGATTGCCACGTCTCAGCACAAAGTGTCAGGCGGACTCTTATCAGTAATCATAAGATCAAGCTAGCTTCAAACGAGTTGTTCGAAATAGTTGTAAAGATGGAGCAGAACTGACACTCGCGCGAGTCAAACCGCGATTGGGTGTTATAGTTCGTTTCGTTCCCACTGAGACCCATAGGCATCGTGCCAAGATTTTCGGATGGCTATTTCTCTGAGCAGATACGAGTATTCTGAATACAATTTTCATTCACGTGTTCTTATGAAACTGGACCACTCCTAACTGAGATTTGCAGGTTTTTGAAAAACTCCAAAGTGGTGAAAAATAGCCTGGAAAATTCAGTGGTATGCTGCCAGGTCTCAGTGGGAATGACCATATAATCACTGCCCGCTAACGTTGTTCTATTAGACTGTCCAGGAGGCATCGTAATAGTAAATGCAGTGTTCACAAAAATGCCACACATCGGAAAATTTCTCAGAACGATTGGCGCCAATTTTGTGCGTCTGACCAGCCACGAAAACGAGAGAGCATGCAGATCAATGAGGCCGCAGACATTTTCGGCTCTCTGACGTGCACACTATTTCGTTCGTCTGATCGCCTTCCAAGCTGAATGATAAATGTGTTCAGAGTTTCAAATTTACCGACTCCGAACCATTTCGTCCTCTTCACGCTCTAGTTTCATATCAACTTTTTTATGTTAAAAACACTCGACATTGAAAACACATGATTTCAGCTTCGACTGGGCCAATGGAACTTTGATCCAGAATAATGAAAATCCATTCTAAATTCCTAATGAAGAAAATCATGAATGATTGAAAAAACACCCACATTCAATTCTAACTACAAATTTCTGTGATTCTGCACGTTTCCTGCGGAATTTGTCCATATATTCTCATGACTTGTCCTTATCTCTGTGGGTCCGGCTCTTTTTTGTTTGCAATGAGATAACAAGTTTCGCGAATCAGACTACGAATGGGCGATGTCTGAACTGTGGTGCCAATTAATTCCAAGACTAAAAATAAAAGTTTAACATGGAATTTATTTGTAGATACTAGTGAGTAACTATTTACTTCGGCTGAATGTCGTTTTATTGAACATTTTGCATGAACATGGGTTTATGAACTGTACAATTACAACCGTTGTAATGTTCATATAGTCGTTGCCAACGGAAAGGCGGGAGGATACTGTATATATCAGTTTTCGCTGTGTACGCACACATGTCTTCGGTTCCAAATCTTGCCAGGAATGTGCACCGATATGCGATTCCGGTGTAAGACAGAAATCTATAAATTTGACGCTCACTATAGAACTGCAACTAAAAGCAGAAGACCTCTCAAAATCTCTATGAAGACTGTCAGGACTAGTTCCGATAGAAAGTACCACTTTTATTTTCCTCTCTTTCTATCTCTATCAATTATTATTCTACACCGTAACTGTAATAATTTTGAGCTTTCATTCTTACAAGCAGGTTAGCCATATGCCCCGCCCCAATCTGATTGCCACATCTCAACACAAATTGTGAGGCGCACTCTTATCAATAATCATAAGATCGAACAATCACGATTGCAGTACAACTCTGGAAGTTGGCTGCGACTCGCTGGCAACACTAACAAGGTGGAAGCTTTTAAATCGCCGGAAAAAAACTTATCGTTTTTTTTTGTCCGCCCGTTGTTGGGGTCTCGTGCAACAGTGAGTTCGTCTTAAGAAGTGATCTACAGTGGTGAGAAAATAATCGAAAACTGTGTCGCCGGCGCCCAGGCAAAGAGCGCGGAAACCGTGATTTAATAGTTGTTCAAAAAGATGAACGGAAATTGGTTAAATTTCTCGAAGTGAACACGATAACATGAGTGTTATTCTCCAGAAACAGTCTTTCTATATTATGGGGACATATCAGAAATAACTGGGCTTGAAAATTGTGGTTGAGCGATTCTGATCGTCCATTTTTTCGTAGGCAACAGCGACTGAAAGCCACATTCTGTGTTTGCCAACAACTTTTGGTAAGAACGATGTAATAGAGAGCTTTGGGAGGTGTTTTTATGTATGTTTCTGTTTTCATTCCAACCTGAAAATTGAATAGAAACGTTTTCAATAGCACGGGGGGGGGGGGGGGGGCGAACGTATTCATTTTCATTCTCTTGACAACTTAACTATTCGTTTACACTGTAACAACACTAAATTAGCCTTTCAATTCGAATATGGAAACTATAGTCATTTAGTGTTATATTTATTTAAAACAAAAATAATTGTTGTCATTAAGACTTTTTGGATGTTAGTATAAAAATATGTGCTCAGTGAATAATGACTCAAAATCGTTAGACCGTTCGATATTTTCATAATATAGTCATTCTGACCCGGCCCAGTCGGCCACGTCTCAGCACAAATTGTCAGGCGGACTCAATAATCATAAGATCAAACTAGTTTTATACAAAACGTTAGAGAACCTTGAAGGGCCAGGTAAGGATTATCGCAAATAATAAGCGAGCAAATCAACAAAATATTATCAGATCTCCGTGAGATAATGCTCACGACGTGCCTCATGATAAAACGCTGCAAACTAAAATTTGGCGGAATCGCGCAGAAACATTGATTTACATGATTTAAAATTGCAAACGAAAAACGAACCAGATATCCGTAGTTTTGGTTGATTTTGTGAATCTCGCCAAATGTTTAGTTTGCAGCGTCTTATATGTTAGTGATTGCCACCGTAAAATGAAGGCTCGTCTCGGAATTTGTCACAGACCGAATCTTAAAACGTTGACAGGAAATAATTGAAACTCAATACTAAGTCCTAAACGAAAGATTGTATGAATAATTGAGAAATACCTAGATGTAATCTCCTCTCTCCTCGTGTTTGTACTTTTCCTGCCGCACGTTCTTATGCCTTGTGCTTATCTTGGTTGGTCCGCTTGCTTTTTGTTTCTGGAGAGATAACAAGTTTCGCCAAACAGACTACGAGTGTGTGATGTCTGAATTATGGTGCTAACTAGGTTTGTTGAAAAAAGACCAGATATGGAAAACTCGGAAAAGTCAAAATTTTGAACTCAACGAACAACCCTATTGCTGTTAAATTTGGAGAATTCATTTGAATAAAAATTGGTTGGAGCGTTTATTCGTAAATTATAGTGGAAAATTATCGAATTCTGCTGGGTGTTGTTTTCAGCATGAACGTGGAGAGCTGGAGAGGTGAACTATTTAATTACAACCACGGATATAACTGCAACTTTAGGGTGCTCATATAGTTCCAATCACTACCACTGAGACCTCGGCAGCGTGCCAACTAAAATTGCAGGCGGCTTTTCATCATGTTAGTGTTTTCCAATACACTGAAAGTTATCTGAGCGGCAATTAATCTATGAAAAATATCAACACCGTACTAGAAGTCAAGTTGGCGTTCTAATGAGGCATCGTGCACTTTGTCATTACACGTTTCTGAGTTCTGATGTGTTTAACATGTATGACGTGACAGTGTGATTGACTAACAGTATAAGCTCGACCTCGGAGTATTAGATAACGTAGTTACTTGAAACTGGACAAAATCATTTATTCCTAGGCAATTGGAGCAGACCTGCATCTGTAGCGCACAATGTCATACTTTGTTGGTTTGTTTTTTGAATAAGATTAAAAAAACTCACACGGGACCAATATGGAATTGATTTGGGAGGATTTTTCCTTCCCCCAACATAGCTCGGTATTTGTGTGTGGTGAACTTGAAGTGTTTGATAAGCAAGATAAGCAGTTCTAGGTTTTGTTCTTTCCGAAAGGATTTTCTTCTCGAAAGACAACCCGCTGTGATTGTAATTCAATCCAGTCAATTTCTGGTCAAAACTTGTAAATTTCTACGACGATGATCAGATCTTCCATGCAAACAGTAGTCATTTGACCCGCCCCAATCTGACTCAACTTTTCACTATTTAGTTACTCTATGACTTTAAATTTTTACATGCCAATAAGTCAATAAGCAGTTCCTTTGACCATTCGAAGTACTCATAGTCTATTTTCGAATGGGTGGCCTATTAGTGCAGATCAATTATACTGAGACTCCTCCAATACGTTTCATAATGCAAACACTTTGTCAAGAACATTTCAAACACTCTTTCTATCAGGTTATTAAAATCTAACGTACAATTTGTTGCGTTTCCGATCATATTCAAGCTATTGAAAGGGGCTGAATGTTTTGTAATCTCACTGTAGGAGTCTCCGTAGGAATGAAAGATACTATACTAGGATACTGGTTTATCTGGCCTCGGAAAAAACTTGTAATTTTTAATCATAAATACATACTGAGTTGATAAAATTAAGTGTGAATGTGTTGTATCTTGTTTGATGTTTTGTACTTTGTTTCGATCCGACTAACGAAACTGAGTGTGATAGCGACCGGCAATAGATAACAGATTGGTGCAACGTGCGCTAGGTCACATATGCCGCCGCTTGTTATAACGTTATCGTTGTTCTGCTCTGCTGATTACGGTATAGGTCTAGGAAAAAACATACAGATTGTATGAACTGATATTTTGTTTGTATGAACTGACTAACATGTATTTCCTTTGACTTCAATTATTCAACCATAGCATTCTCGTTAATTTGTTGGCTTGAAGTTTCATTTTGAATAATGCGCCTAATTTTCCTTTAGAAAGCGTAGAAGTCAATGTGTAAATTTCGTGGGGTACGTTTAGTAGATGTGATGAAACGTTTGTGCATGTAGCAAAGATTCCATGTTTCAAAACAGATAAATATTTTGTAAAAAGTGTATGTATAATGATATCTACATTTATGAGCAGGCGCAGCACTTCTTGACATCGGCCCAGTATCCCTCAGTTCCGCTGTGCTTGCAGCCAATAGGTCCTCCGTTGTGGTTACGGGCCATTACCTAGATAATTAAAATAGTAATTATGATAGGCCTAATAATAATAGAAACATGGTCATTTATTAGTCAACTTTCGTACGTTCAAGCAAGGAACAGCGAGAACATATGAGAGCATAATATTACTAGTGAATGTATGAAATTTCTCGTAACGTCTGTTCACAAGATAGAATTCTGTAACGCACTTTCAATAGCATCAGTCATTTGTGATCGTCTACGGGGTTAAACGCGAAGCGGAGATCGAACCTGTATTTATGTTATACAAAAGTATAATAATCTCAATCTTACCTCACAGGATCCTTCTCCGGTGCTAGTGCACTCGTGCTTGTAACGGTTGTAGTAGTTCTGAAATCAAGTTTTACCGATAATTTTCTCTCGAATATTTGTAAGTCATGTGTTGGACCGTGTGTAATGTATTATACAACGTTTATGTAAATAGTTGCTGATAAAAGTATGCTTTATTCACACTGCGACTCTCACTGTGTGATCAGTGGTCACAAAACTTTCGGTCCGCTTATATTACCAAAGTGTTGTCAGTGATATATACGGAGCCCCTATTGCAGTATAGGGGACGACCGTGGTTGTAGTTTGAAGTATATGTATACTGTAGCAGTCTCGGTGAGTGAGACGTAGACTATAAGAGACTAACGTTGACGCATTCGGTGGCGCAGCTGTAGTTGTCGGCACATGCCTTCCAGGCTGCCGTCAGGTCCTGTCCGCTGGCACGGCCGGGGGTTCCGCAGTCCTCGTAGTAGGGAAGTTTGATCTACAACTTATGAAAGGTTAATCTACAACTTATGGAAGTTTGATCTAGAATTAGGGTAGTTGGGTGTCAAAGGTAGTGAGATTGAAGAACACGACAAAAACTGGAATTTTATCATTAAAAAGGCAAGAAAAAATAATATGGTGCGGTTCGCCTCTACCACAATTACTACAGGCTCTACTAGTTCGAGTCTTTTGATTGAGCAAACTTTAGGTATAGTGGTATAGTATTCGGGTGGGGTGTTCACATGTAGGTTTGATAGTTATCGCTTGGTACCTGATAGTAACCGCAGGAGAGAGATCCGATGTCCATGTGACAGCCAATTGGCTTGCAGCCAGATTCCTTGAGACAGATGCAGTGGAGGCAGTTGCTGGCCGCGGCCAAAGCAGCTGAAAATATACATTTGTTCAATGTTATACAGATACTGAAGGGAGTGATCCTATCTGAATTGCGGTCTGTACCGTAAAAAGCTACTTTCACACACATATCAAGCATGCTGGTTCTATTTTTACAAGGTTAGTATATTGCTTTTCCATTCCTACTGAGACTAGCGCACAGTATCAATGTATAACTTTCAGCCAATTTTCATTAATTCAAATGTCATCCAATAATGTCAGAGTTTGTACTATACTGTTAGTCAATTGCATACTCACGTGAAACATGTTAAACACAGCACAACTCAGAAACATGTAATGACAAAGTGCACGATGCCTCATTAGAATGCTAACTTCACGTAACTATTCAATTTGCTTCTAGTATAACGATTCTGATTCCTTATTACTGTAGAGAAACATTTATTATTTTTCTCCAAGAACGTCCAGGTTCTCGGGAAGAATAAGCATGTGTATGCTCAGATTACTGTAAGTGTCTCCGATTCGGTGTAATAGACTATATCAGATCGATGTTTTCGTTCAGTCTTAGATTATTTTCGGTGTCAAAACAAAACCAAAACTAACCGACAGCAGAGAGGAGTAGTACTTTAACGAGCATGGTTGGCTGGTGAAAATTTTATCTTCGTTCCTCCTTAAGTACTGTAGCTTTCTGACGCACTTCTGATAAAAAATTGGACAGAAGTCCGCTTTCCGACGAAAGACCGAAGCACCAATCATGTGGTGCACAGATAGCGAAACACTTACTGAAGCGGATGTTTGGACCGGTGCAAACATTTCAAGATTTCGAGAAAAATATGGATATGTATTGTAACTGATCTACATTCACATCATGTTGTTGAGATACTGAGTTATTTTACCGCCCTTTAGAGTTATTTGCTTCTGTGCATTCTGACATATCTCATGGCCTCGAACATTGGGCGGGTAAGACCTACTTACCGGTGACTGCAATATTTCATGTGCTCACCCCCACCCCTCTCTCTTTCTTTTAATTCGTACTGTCAAAGGTTTTTATTCGTTTTTTTTTCAGAGAATACGGTGATTCAGATGATCGCTTCGAGGATCCAAGCGAAGTTCTCTATGGCACCCCTTGGAAACAGAAGGAGATGAATGAAATGTAAGAACTTATAGTCGTCGTTGTCCGCAGACTTATACTTGGTCAATTTTCCAGAGAAAAAAACGTTAGTAATCTGCACAGTCACGTGAACACGTTTACCACATATCAGGCCTCCGAAACGTGCGAACTCATGCTAAGACTACCTTTCCTCTCAGCCCCACACTTGTACAGTGGCTTTACAGGTAAAACGTTAGTCGAATAGGTGCCCAGCACCGGCAGATCCACAAAATCTGACAAGGGCTGTTCATACACTCCTCTCTCTCTATAACTCTCTTTATCTCTCTCTCCTTCTCTTTCTCTCCCTCTCTTTCTCTCCCTCTCTTCCTCTCTCTCTTTCTCTAAAATTAGTTGACTACTAGAAAGTTTGGTTATTTGGGAGCTTTCGCCTACTCCAAAACAGAAAATAAGAATTGTCCAACCAATTTCCCTGTTATTTGTTCTATTCGTTTTGTTTTCTCATGGGTTACAAACAGTTTTGACAAACTTAACACACTTCTTTTATCGTGTTCACTTTAAAAATTAGCTATCGATCCACGCTCGTTGCGTCGGCAACATAGTTTTCAAACATTTCCTCAAGTTTGTAGTTCACTTGTCAAAGCAGACGACTATTCAATAATCAAAACCTCACTACGAGTTAGGAATAATTCTCGGCTTTTTCTTTGATTCTCTTTTCAAGTTTGGCAACTCGTCAGCGAAATGAAAAACGAATTGGCATGAGCGGCCAGTCGTTGGCGAGTGGAGTTCTAGTAGAATGTTGGTAGAACTTCCACTTTTCATCTCGAGTTTACAGTGCTGTGGTAAGATGATGGAGAGAATGAAAGGTCCTGGCCGTGCGGAGTATCAAGCTTGCAATGTGAAGAGGTTGTGTCCGTCCGCCCAATGTCCGAGGCGAAAAGATATTCAGAACGTGCAGAGACAATTATTATACCTAGTTTCTCTTCTCTCATCTCATC
Organism: Litoditis marina; assembly: GCA_964036275.1. NCBI lineage: Eukaryota > Metazoa > Nematoda > Chromadorea > Rhabditida > Rhabditidae > Litoditis > Litoditis marina. The sequence continues at coordinate 32,295,017 of OZ038433.1, forward strand.
ACGTTTTTCTTGTTCTGGGCAGGTCAAATAAAATGAAACACACATTCTACTGAGGTAGCGAGGAGACGTACCACTTTTTTACTCCTTATTACTCTCATTCATAGTTTATAATGTTTTGTCTGAGTTTTCTCGCTGCCAGAATATAAAAACGTGCATGTCCAAACGTTCTTTTGATAGGTCGATCTTACGATTACCGATAAGAGGGTGCCTCACAATTTGTATTGCGATGTGGCAATCAGATTGGGGCGGGTCAAATTCGAATGACTACCGTTTTCATATAAGATTGAATGCTCTTCAGTATAGTTGCAGTGCAAAACAATAGTTAAGAGAAGGAAAAATCCCCATATTGTATGCTAAATGGACCGTTTCTGTTCACTCGCTCGGAAGGCACGAAAATCGAGAACATACATAAAAACACTTCCAGACGTTCTATTTTGCTCCGTTCATTCAAGAATGCGAAACAGGGTTACCCATGTATATGTAACAGCGAGTTCACCTACGTACAGTGCGAGTGGTGCTGGTACAATGACAAGAACCCCTCTCAAAACAATTCAATGTATCATGTGTGGCGAAAAATCTGATCTTAAGTAGAACAGCGTCTGCGTCTGCGTCCTTTCATATTACCCCTGTGAGTAAATGTTTTTGGCAATCTGCCTATTTCGCCTCTTTCCTAACCCCCGGTGCTTTGCGCAATCTGGATTAGCGCATATGACCGGGACTCAAAATAAAATATGGGCGAATTCTTCATTGAACCGCGTTTTTGGTTAACCGTGGCAGTTAATCGTTAACCGAAAAAATGGTTAACACTTTTGTTAACCACTTGGTAACCGCGAATTTCGCCCAAAAGACGTTAGAAAAAAGGATTACCAAATGGTTGATAGAAAAATGGTTGAATGGTTAGCGGTTACCTGGCAGGGTTAACGAAATTGGCGGTTCCTTGTGGAATTTGCCGAAAATATGGCCGAGTGCGCTACAGTACTCCAGTGCATAATTGCTTCAGCCTTGCTTAGACTGAAGGGATTTTTTTTCATTTTCAAATCATCAGTGCGTTATTCAATATACCGAGTGAAAATAACAATTAGGTTTTTTTTATAAAACAGATTATAGGTCAACGATGCCTCTCTATCCAGACTGGCCACGAAAGTCTTGATGGAGATTCTAAATAACTCACAAAGTTCAATTTTGTCTGTGAACATTAGAATCGCGCGCAGCGCGAAGCGCTGTGCGAGATTTGTCTTTGGTCCGGCTAATGCGCGCTTTCATTTTTTTAGTTCACTCTCAAAAAGGTCCAATTGTGCAAATCAGAACTTTTTATGATTTGCTGATTTTCTATGGCACATTTACAAGCTATGTTCGAAATTTGAACGAAATTGATTGAGTTTGAGCCGAGTTATGACGTTATGCGCTTCATGCAGACCGCCAACTTCCGTCGTGTGTCTGTGTGTGTGTGTGTGTTGGTGCGCACTCCTGGGATATTTTTATGTGTGAACCGATTTGACTGAAAATTTGGGACACGATAGATACCCCACTCAAACTTTGGGGGCGCAAACTTTTTTTCGAAAAAAATTCTTTTTCATTAAGTTATAGGTCTTTGAAAATGTCTCTGCGTCTCTTCATTTCGTGCACTCTCTCGCCCTCTCTGACGGGGTAAATCAAATTGCGTTATAACTCAGCTCAGTCCTAACCAATTCAAGTAAAATTTGACGTATGATACCACGACATGAACTGACATCGATTTAGATGTAAGTCTTCTACTGATGACGTCATCGAGGATTCTGGAGCTCGGATGACGTCATTTTTGAAAAGTGCAAAGTTGACGTCACATATATTTTCAAATGATGGTAATATCTTAGAAAGGGTCAATTAACGGTGAAACTCAATCTAAGAGTGACGTATTCTGGGATTCTGGAGCCCAGATGACGTCGTTTTTGAAAAGTGCAAAGTTGACGTCACATATATTTTCAAATGCTGAAAATGTCTTAGTAAGGGTCAATTAACGGTGAAACTCAATCTAAGAGTGACGTATTCTTGGATTCTGGAGACCAGTTTACGTCATTTTTGAAAAGTGCAAAGTTGACGTCACATATATTTTCAAATGCTGAAAATATCTTAAAAATGGTATATTAACGATAAAACTTTATCTAAATGTGACTTATTCTGGAATTCAGAAGGCCAGATGACGTCAACTTTGGAAAAAAATGGCGTGAAATTTGTTTTCGAATGCTGGAAGTTTCTTAAAAATGATCAATTCACGATGAAACTTCATTCAAACATGACGTATTCTGGGATTCTGAAGGGCAGATGAAGTAAGTTTCTAGAACTGCAATGTTGACGTCATATTTTTTCCGTATGATGGTAATACTTGACAAGTGGTTCATTAACAAAACAATTTTATCTGCACCGTACAGAGCAAACAACATACCTACGGCATGTATACAAAAAGAGAAAAATTCATGAAAAAGTGGGGGCCCAACGAATGTAAGATTTGTCTTCTGCTGTGCGCCCCTTAGACAACTACTCTCAAATGGAACAGCTACTGCTACAAAAACCGAAAAATACTAATATACTCAAGTATAACTGTTCATTACAAACATACAAAAGTCGTAAAATATTTTCTCAAACCTGTAAACTAGAATCTACAAATCACAGATGTTAACTCAACGTACTCAATTATAGAGTTCCTGGTTTTGTGCACAATGGTTGGCATTTTTTGTCATTACTTCAATTCTAGGTGCTATAACGTTTGTCATATTATTCAAAAGTTGTTCTCTCTTTCGCAGCTGTGACTTGTAGATTCTAGTTTACACGTTTGAGAAAATATTTTACGACTTTTATATGTTTGTAATGAACAGTTATACTTGAGTATATTAGTATTTTTCGGTTTTTGTAGCAGTAGCTGTTCCATTTGAGAGTAGTTGTCTAAGGGGCGCACAGCAGAAGACAAATCTTACATTCGTTGGGCCCCCACTTTTTCATGAATAGCTGAAATAGTTTAGTTCACCACACGCCACACCATGTTCATGCAGAATGTTCAAAAAAGAGAACATAGCCGAAATAGATAATCATGCACAAAAACTTACGGTCCACATTGTTATTTTTTTAATTGAAGGAACTCTCGGAATTTATCAGCACCACAGTTCAGACATCGCCCCCTCGTAGTCTGATTCGCGAAACTTGTTATCTTTTTGGAAACAAAAAGGAGCCGGACCCACAGAGATAGGAACAAGTCATGAGAGTATGGACAAATTCTGCAGGGAACGTGCGGAACTACGAAAATACACATGAATGATTGAATGGAGGTGTTTTCTCGATTTTTCACAGATTTCTCCATTAGGGCTAACTAATAAGTTTGATTACTTTCTGTTAAAGTAAAGTTGCATCCAAATCTTATCAACCATTCTCAGGTCAGAAATCGACCTTTTTTAATGAAAAAAGGATATCTCCTTTTGTATTAAAAAAGGGTCGATTTCTGACCTGAAACGAATTTGTTTCACTTATACAAAGACACCCACGGTAATCTCACAAACTCTGTATAGTCATTGCCAACAGAACGGCGGAAGGGTACTGTATATCTCACTTTTCGCTGTGTACAGTGTGTACGCACACATGTCTACGATTCCAAAGCTTGCCCGTCTCTGAGAATCTGCTGCCCATGGCAAGCCATAAAGTTGAAAATTTTGTGGCATTTTTCGGGCAAATTACTTCCAACGCCTGTCCGATGCGCGGTGTACTCTGTTTAAGGGCGTCCTGCGGACGCGCACGTACGGCAATAAAAAAATTTGTTGTCAGATAATTTTTTTATATTTTACTTTATTCTTCTATTTTTGCGTGTTTAACTTTTTATTTTGTTGATTCTTTAATGGATGACTGCTAGATAATTTTGAGGAGTGTTGCTGTCAGAAGAAATTTGGTGGTAATGGGAGGGGGGGGGGGGGCAGTTAATATGAAACCCATTTAATTTTATCGAATAATATGTATCGGTTTTATATTTAGTTTTGTAATGAACATAGTTTTCTCCACAGCAGTGTAACTAATTCCTCCGCTGCGGTGTATCACTATTCTCTATATTTGTTTTGATTTTTCTGGATTAGACAAAGTCACACTAGACTAGTTCTAGAATATTGACTTCTCTCCTCCTCTAGAATATTGAATCCTTGCATGCATTGCAACAACTTTTTTAAGGCAAAAATTCAAGTCATTTGCATGTTTAGAACAGCTATTCTTACTTTTTTTCAGTGCGGATTTGTTTTCGAAGTCTCGGTTCCTCTAGATCACATTCTTATTCTATTTTCTACTATTTTCGGCATCGCAGACAGCATTCTTATTCTTTTTTACAGCTGAACGAGAGTGGCAACAGTAAATTTCCAACACTTTCGGAATTCTGTTGTAAAGTTGGAGTTAGCACGTGGTACCAGCGCCAAGTATTCTGAAATCTCAATGGATATCAGGTTAGTTAGTACTTTGGCTACACCACTTCAACATTCTAACTTGGACCAGATGTTGCTTAAGGTTTGGTGCTATTTCGTGAATACAGAAAGGGAGCATATGCAACACGGAGTTTAACATTCAGTATCCGATCGGAATAATATAGGGTATTGGGATTGAGTTTTAATATTTTGAAAAGGGTACGGGGTACCCGACTTGTCTTGGTCGAAAACACGTGAGTATATTTTGAACGGTGAAGTAAACCAGTAGTACTCTCACAACCTTTCTCTTACAATTATTATCTCCTGGGATAATTCAATACTTTTCATTCAACTCAAAACCAGGTTCCTTTATTGACAAAATCGGGATAAATGGCTCATTTTCAATGCAAATAGATGATTTTTCATAAGGTAAAAATGGGATTATGGTCTTCTTGTCAGTAGCTGCTGATTGCTTGCTCCAACGGGTAATCGCTGGGTATCGTTCTGTCATTCTACTGGCTCGACGGTTACAAGAACCAGAAAGCTGACCAGCCCTCGTCCCTCTCGTCGTAATTAATATAAGTATGTAAGTTATGTAATATTGCAAAACTATTTTATAATAAATTTTATTTTGTATCTCTAGTAATCCGAGTCAACGTTATATTTGGGCTAGAACTTAATGTCGTGCTTCATAATATAATGAATGCACAACATACAAATATTATCCAACGCATTTCATTATTTTTAAGTTACATTGATTACAGATATCTTCGTGTTAGTATTTTGGTGCTGGGCAGCCGCTTCCTTATTTGATCCAGATTTGGCCATAGTGTCTAGAAGAATTTTCGAATTAGGTGAGTCGAGCTGGAGTTGAACAGTTTCCATTGGCTTAAGATGAACTTTTTTGTCTTCAATTACGAATGTGTAAACCTGAGAACGGTTGTTCGCGTCAATATTGCGCGTAGCGTTGGTTCTTTTCCTTATTACTGTTGAATACGGAAAACAAATAACATTAAATTGATAACAAAGTAGTTTTCTAGTCTCGGGCTTGTGTTTGAAGTTGTGTTTCGTGAAATTAATAGCAGAGACGGAAAATAATTGCGTTCACTTTTTTGGGGGCTGTACAACACAAATTTATGCCTTCTGGATGTTATAATATATCAAATATATTGACACACCCTAGATGTGGTTTGAGTGGGATACATAATACACTTTTTAGCCAAAAAGATGAAAATCGGTCCACTTTTGATGAAAAATCCTAAATTATCAAGTGTTTACATCTGAAAACGGATTAATTAATCGAACCTTTCTGGTGTATGGTTTTAAGTTCCTTAAGCCTAGCTGTTGGAAATATTTTGAAGTTGAAGTGAACCAACAACCAGATAAAATCTTATCATCACATCATTATAATACTGATACCACATCAGGTACGAACAACTCGGGAATGCGATTGAGGGTGGTAGGCGCTTTCAATCGATGCTAAGTTGCTAAGTGGATCGAAGAACCAGCAACATTAATTGATATCGGGTTAGTTATCATTATTGGCTCCCCACGTTGTGATTGTGACCGTCACAAAACCACTTTTCTCTTCAAATACATCAACTTCCGTGACCTGAGCCCACATCAAAACTTACCTGGTTTTCTATAGAACACGTTAGTCTAAGACAGGAGGGGTCAATGTGCAAGTTAATACGTTTTCGGACAACTCGTTTTCGCGTTGCTTGCGACAAATCGTCCCCAGCTCAAAAAGTATTCAAATATAGCTTGAAACGTAACAAATTTGAGGAATGACTGGGTTATATTCCATACTAACGACTGTAGAGAACTTCATAAATATAAAATAACCAATATAAATATTTTGCCATAATTGTCACAATTTTTATCATAGGTAAAAAGGTGCCATCCTGATATGCTACTACCTTCACTTTTTGACAAGAGTAAGCAAATGCCCTCCTTCACTTTCGATGCGCAACGGGGGAAATGCAGCATCCATTGGCTGGTCTCCGACCCTACGCTCTCCCGCTCCCCCCCCCCCCCCCCCCCCACTTTTGCAACAAGAGAGATCTGACCCCCTTCACTTTTAAATAGCCCGGCTGGACCCCTTTTTACCTATGATTTTTATTAAACTCCTGCTTTCTCTCAAATACGTGACGAGTGTTTTCCTGATGTATCTATAGTGAATTCGTATAAAATAATGAGCTGGAAACATTGCAAAATTATATTTCACTTCAAATTCACAACCAGTTTTGTTGAGCTAGTTTTGTGATAGAACATAGGGGACGAGTTGTCGCGGAATCAATCGTGAAAATGAAAATTACATGTTTTCAAAATAAAAACGAAGTCACGACCTGTATTTCCAGGATTCCAGGAGAATACCGTGGGTCAATGACTATTAGGGTAGGATCTGATCAGCTCGGTCATTTTTGTCACTTTTCATTATTGAATTGATGGGGCGTCGTGCGTGAGAGGAGAAGAACAATTGGTGATTGCCTATACGATCCAAGTTTGGCCAGTGTGCTACCTTACTATGGCAGCTTTGAGCTATCTCCGTTCTGACACTTGCGTTTGCTCAACTCTGATGTAGTTTCTACTGTTTCTAGACAGGATAAAGTTGTGAATTATTCCAAAATACACATTGAAAGAGGCTAGAATATACTCTAGACCAAAGTTAGACGGTTGAATGGTTAGTTCTTCCAATTGTTTCGTCCCAATTACTTCATTATTATTCATAAAGGTGTTCGTTTCACCTGAATATTTTATCACCAGTTTGCATCAAACAATTTTCCCTCTTAGGGCAGAGATGAATCGTAAATCATCTTTTTCCATGGGATAGGGTGGCTTAAATTGCTAGAGTTTGCACGCACGGGTGCTCGAAGATGTGTTCTAAAAGTGAGACGTGTTCTTAACATAATTCTTGCTGTACACTATAACCTCAGTCAATTCATCTTTTCTCATTTGCATGTTTGCAATATACTGTGTATACTCCAAAACTAAACTGGAATTCTGGTTCAATTTGCCTGGTAAGGAAGCTTCCGTTGCATTCTATGTACTCTGTTCTACTCTTTTTAACAATATCAGAGAAATTCTACCGTTTTCATCAGAAAAGTAGTCCGTTTTTCGAATTTTTCTGACTGTTCGGACAACTTTACTGGTTTATGTCAGTTGCATACGTGAAAAACAAGTGTCGGGTGTAAGGTTTTGAAAGGCGAGCTTTTCTTTATCTAAGTTTCATGCTTCTAATAGTGCGGCTCTCACTAGAGGGTATTCAGGTTCAGCCCTTTGCGAATAAACAGCATATGTGAAATAGTAAGTACGAGCAGGTTCGATTGAGATCAAAAACACGCAATAGTTGTTTTTTTTCTCTAGAATATTTTACATTACCCTATAAAGTGACCATTTCTCGATAGAAATAAGGCGAAAGTGACATCAGCCAATATCAAAAGAAGGGGGGTATTTCATGTATGATAAACAGCTCAACATTTCACGCTTGTCTACCGAGCAACCAAACCGATTGCTGCGAGCTAGCTTCCCGCCTGAACCGCTCTTTTCTCCACAGTGACTGGTACTAACCGAATCGCATATCAATAGAGCGGTTCGGTTCTCCAGTGAATTGGCCCAACCTATATAACTGTAAACCAAGGTACCAAGGTACGACAGCTGCTATGTTTTGTTGCCTATATTCACCGAAAGACGCTAATGTTGAGGTCAATTGGAAGATCGTGCGTTTTGCGTTCGGTATATGATGAATTCCTCGGGGTATATTATGGAGTTATAATCTAGACCAACTGACCAACGTACTGGAGCGTTACACATAGTCAGACTTATAGATACTTTAATTTTGGATTCAGTTGTTACTGGAAAAGGTCATTTTAGTATATTCTTCCAGAGTTCTTGGTACTTTGCGTTGACGAATGAGGCGGGATCGTGGAATCCTGGATCGCTGGATGTCAGAATATGCGCAAGTGTGAAACTATAAACATTTTTCTAATAACTTACAGTTTTTCGATATATTAGATAATAGTTAATGACACATAGATAGATTCTGTATTCGTCATTCACATTCTTGCCTGGGTGTATTATCCAGTCTTGTGCGTATATAGTCTAAACTAAGCAAGAGAATGGGATTGACTTTTCTAGTGCTCATTGCTTTTTCATTTCTAAACGCGGTATAAACTCATAGGTGTGAATTCATGAGTCAAGTCAGGAGATTTTCCTCTTTCCAAGTGCGCTTTGTCGCATGTGTAAGTGTTTCTCTCACTCACGAGAGTTTGAGGGAATTCACCTTGCTGAGTACCGAATATCTGAGGGATGACTGCCGCGTCAGCTGTCTCTAGGCCAAGTTTGGCTCGTAAGATTATAATATGCTAAGATTAGCTTGAATTGAATCATTTCACTCAAAAACAAATTTCAGCTTATGAGTGTTTGTATGTATCTATGTATATTTTTGATTGTATCATGTATTTAAGCAATATACACAAGTTTGATAACACAATAGCTCAGAACTTATTACGTATCCTGTTCTGTTCAGAACTCAGAACAAGACGTAATTCTGCTGTATGATTGATATTGTGTTTTGATTTTTAACAACAGTATTTGAGTGTTTTTTTGGTCAAGTTCGATTGTTGTCATGGATATTTATTTGCTTTCATGAAGTTTGTTGAAACTTTAACTGAATTATTGCACAAAACAACAAAAAACAGTTCTTCAGCCCAATTTTGGGCCGACCAGGGTATATGCACTTTATGTCACCTTTCGGGCATTTTTCCGGCACGTATGCCCATGGCATGCACCAGGCATTGCCAGAAATTTTTTGGCAGGCATGCCATGGGCAATTTTCCGGCTTGCCATGGGCAGCCAGTTTTCAATGTATGTACTTTGATAACGCAGTGGATAGCGCTCTGCTACGAATTTTTTTCTACGAAAGGTTCGTTTCCGACGAGAGACCGAAATGTATATATTTGGCACTCACTATAAAGACGGTTGTAGAACCTGGGCTGTGGTGAAATCAGGAACCGGAAAAAAAACCCTCAACAAAAAAGGTCCGTATTTACTTAATCAAATGATCCTATATTGTTGCCCTATCACGTTGTGTTTGTAGTTTGATTCCTATTCTTCTCGATCCGAAACTCGCAAACTATCACGTGTAACGGTGTAAGGAGATCAAATTAGCCAGCAGGTTATAACGGCCAACGACAGACGACACCACGACAGATCCTCACAATATTCTCCAATTGTGATCGTCTGATCTAATGATTTGTGATAAGAGTGCACCTGACTGTTTGTGTCGGAATGGGGCAGTCAGATTGGGACTGGCGGTATAGGATTTGTCAAACCGTTGTGGACACCGTACCATCGATTTTGTATTGGACGGGGTTTGGCGAGCGGCCAGTTCGTCTGCGTATCATTGATCTACTCACTCTTTCAACTGCTGGCAGATAATCGACAACCGCTCGCCTCGCATCGCTCAATCAATTGAACCCTCTGATGTGTTTATGGGGAAAATGCGGGCGACTGTATCACCGTAGCTTTACACGCAATTGTGAATCGATATTAAATAAATGTATAGTCGTTGATGTAGAGTGATATTAATGTATAGTCATGGTCGATATACTTAAATGCATGAGGTGAACAATGTTTGCAAGAAAAGAGTTCTTAGAGATTCAATTACCATAGAAGACAAAAAATTTGAGATGTAAAGAATATACTGAACATACTTCATGTGGGTGTTCATAATTTCTGCTGTGATTTTTTTGGGTAAAGGTTGCTGGGTTCTATGCGCTTTGTATCGCGCGATTTTGCTCATTTTACTACCAGTCCATGGTTTTTTCACATTCTTGTAACTCTTTACAGTTTCGATCGTCCAAGTAGATTGTTCACGTCTGAAAGTTCACGAAAAGTCTTCAAACTTTGTCACTTCTTTACCAATGCTCATGTCTACTGAGAAGACTTTTTGTTTTACAAAAATCTGTTTATCAATAGAAATAACCCTGAAAGTATCTGACAGATTACTGTATAAGCCATTGTTGACGTTGGGTGATCGATCTGGATACCCTAGGGCGCGCTCCAATGCAAATATTTGTCCGGGTTTTAACGTCGCGTTTACGCAAATTTCGTTTAGGAAAATTCCCGTCGCATTTTAAATTTTTATATAATATTATACTTTAATGCCGGTCGATTGACTTTCAATGCTGTTTTTTTTGCTTTCACCCCTAAGTAAGCATGGAAGGATTACCACACAAATCAAAACTCACATTATCAGTCTAATTTGATATTACAAGCTGACAACCGTTAATAATAATTAGTTTGCGTTCGTTAGCTTAGTTTGAACTAGCATTTGGTAACTACTTCGTAATATTTCTTTCATCTAGCTTAAGTACTGGCTGAAGTTCGAGGTGGTCTGTACTTCTTCTGTTTGGTATCAAAGTCTGTTGGGTTTTCATTTAAGGATTTCGCGAGTGGATGGAGCTCCAGAGTATGGAAGCAGTAACTAGCTATTGCTGAAATTTACTTAACAACATTTCAGAACAATCAAAATGAAGTCCAGATCTACCTTTGGGTTAATCAATAGAAGTGTCGAAGAGCTATCCTATGTACAAGTGAACATCTATGGTACGAAATTGAACGATCTGCGAAGGAAGGGAGTGGATGTAATCAAACTTCTGGTCAGTTCTTCGCTTCTAAATCACGTGTCATCATATCATAGGAACTTCTAGCCACAGCGTTTTCACCAGCCTTGTTTTTTGTGAGCAGTATGTATTAGATGAAAATCCAGAAAACTATCCGGACGGGACGCAAGCCCGCGCAGGCAAGATCTGACGGTATGCACATGCTGCATACTGCCCCGAACTTCCTATTTCATTAAAATCACTTCTTGGCACATTGGCACGTAAGGTACGCGTCCGCGTGTCGCGTTACGGGAGTTACGGCCGAATGAAAAGACGCGAAACAGGCCAACTCTAATGTGGCGGCGGAGAACGCTGTGTAGCCCACAGTTAAGACACTGGTAGAACGGTACTAACAGTTAAACGGTGGTGATATGGTCGTAAACGTCCCGCGATTCAGTAGTAAACTTCCGGTAACGTTAAATCACGATTACTACCAGTAAATCGGTTATATATCTCAAGTGACCTCAAATCTGAACTAGATATCTAATACCACATGTGATACCTATATTAGATACGGATGTCTGCGAGACTGCACTGCAGGTTTCTGGCTGTTTTCGGTTTAATTACCCAAGTTCGAGGTATTTTTCCCTCTAATGCGAGCTTAGTATTTAGTACGTGAGGACTAGATACTAGAAGGGCCAGGAAGAGATAATTAAATTTTCTTCTATAAAAAAATAATTTTTAAGTGTTTTATTTTCGATTCGAAATAATTTTACTGCAGTTGAACTACAACTTTACTGGCGTTTTACTACAGTAGCGACACCGTACTACTACCGTTTTACGGCTAGCGATACTGCAGTAACACTACCAGTGAAACGGTGGTATTTTTTAGGTGTTTACCAAAAAGTTTTGCTGAAGGCAAACTAGTAAGACGAGTAGGAAGTTTTGGGTACCATTTGGCTACCCTGATGAAAAACGAGCTTTCTACTGTTACATTACTGAATTTAGGTAATTCAAAAGCAAATCCCTTTGTAAATCAGGAAATCAGGATACTGCTTTGGCTCCCTTTGGCATACTTTTCGATTGACAATAATGAAGATATGATTGATTTCTATTAAAGAGGCCATTTTCCCCGAGTTTAGCGAGGAGAGAGCCCCAGCCCGTTCTTCTGACAATTTTCATAACTCAACTGTCTCACAGGAGTGGATCGTTCGTTGTTTCAGTTGCGCCGAGCGCGATCATCTGTGTCTGGGGGAAGTACGGGTTCGTCGAGTGGTCGGTCGGGTGTCAGTATCAAACAGGAGGAAGGGCAGGAAATGGAGGTCCCGAATCAGGTTAGGTTCGCTTCATACTCTGTACTCTCCATTCACCAATAGTGTAGGCTGTATGGCAAACTGAGTGCAAAAGCATGTCTATTGTAGGATCCTACTTTAAAATAATAATATATGTTTTCCAGAACCAGAGAGTAATGCGGCGCCCGTCACAGGACTTGGCCAGAGGTCAGTCGAGTAACAAATTGGAGAGTGAACCAATATTCACGGTCCCTGAAAATGTAGAAAATTGATAGATATGCGAAATTGTCGAGAGTTTGGTGTAAGAATTTTTAAGTTAGAATTTTTAGAAGTTGTGGTAGATTTATATGTAACACCACACTTAATAAAGAGTATTTATTTATTGGTCATTCGTACCAACACGAGTTATCTGACTATCGATGGCTCTTCATCTTCATGCGTTTTAGTAGTCGATACAAAGAATGGTTATCGAGGGGAAAATGTACAATCGCCCCCCACTCAACAATAACCCCCCTCGTGGTACTATTACCCCCCACCTAATTGAAATCCCAGAAAAGTCGCGCGAAGGTGGGGGGTAATTGGTAAATGGGTGGGGGTACATTGTACATTTTCGACAATGAACAATCACCCCCCACAATACAAAATGGGGGGTGATAGTAAATACCCGGAACTGATGAACAATCACCCCCCACTCAATCCAAGCCTGCAGTAAATAAGCATGGTGTATAATCGCCCCCCAAAGGTGGGGGGGGGGGGGCGGGCGATTGTAGTACGGGCTCTCTTTAACCCATTTTCGACCAGGGTGGGGGGGAAATGTAAACTACTCCCGGTTATCGATTGTGTATAGGGGCCTTCACAGGTGAACAACAAAAGTAACGGTGAACAAAAGTAACGGGGTAGTAACGGAGTACAAAAGTAACGGAGTTTTACAAAAGTAACGGAGTTTTACAAAAAACGGAGTTTTATTATCAATTTAGTAACCTAGGCGTTGATAGCGTGTAAACGCGTTAATATATACATTTCGATGTGAATGTGTTTAGAAACGTTTTCCACACTCTTGGTCGTACTTCAGCCAGCTAACTTTGAAAAAGTTTCTTAGATACTCCGTTACTTTTGTAAAACTCCGTTACTTTTGTACTCCGTTACTACCCCGTTACTTTTGTTCACCGTTACTTTTGTTGTTGGCCGATTTCACACGATCAATGATACTCAGCCGACCGCTCGTCCCGGTACATGAGCGGGACGTCCCGAAAGTGGGCGGGGCGTCCTGGTACATCGAATATAATCAATATTTGAGAAGATTTTAATCAGAAAATTTTCAAAAAAAGTGAATTTTCATAGATTTTTTTGTGTAATCTGATTGTAAAACGTGTCTGTAATATGCACAAAGCAAAAAAAATTGGAAATTCAGACTTAAATCTATTATTTTGAGCGCTTGATTGACGGCCAGGCGCAATGTACGGGACGTACCGGGACGCCCCGCCCACTTTCGGGACGTCCCGCTCATGTACCGGGACGAGCGACTTCTGAGAAGTTTTGCTCTATAAATCTACCCTCGACAAAAAGTATAGATAGTAGCTGGCAATTTCAGCTAATCAGCTTATAAATATTAATTGACAGCATAGATTGAGGTAATGTACCCTGAAAATGTTTCCACTGAACTTCTTTCAGAAGGCGGAGAAGATGTTCTGCAGGAGAGTGAACTATTGATGAATTGTTCCATCAGTACAATACATTCTTCATCTTCTAGAACAAAGGCTCCCGGAGAAGGTAGGGCATACACCTATACTGTAAATGAATCTTAATTTAAATTGGTCTCTTTAGTCTTTAGTCGTCATATCCTCTGGCGCAAGGGGTGCTCTTGCACTACAGCGTCAATTGGAACACTCTATGGCAAAATTTACCGTGTATGGTTCATTTTAATTTGATGAATCGGATAGAATTTATAGAATAGAGTTATTCGCCATTCAACACTTGATGCGTGGTTCTCAAAATGTAATATGAGTAAAAACGTGGAAAACAGAGTATTTTTACCGATCATTGTCATTCTCGTATATGTAATATGTATGTTGCTGATTTGCAGTAGACTATTTCTCACCATGTCACTGAACGTGTCATTCGTTACAGTATTGATCTAATTAGACTGAATATACCATAAGTGTTGATAAACTAATGCCACTAGTACTGATGTCCGAGTAGCCATGAAAATTCAAAAAAAACGGGTTGCTCTGCTTATAATGTGGAAATTAGCCGATTCTTGATGAAAAGGTATGGGTTTTCACGTTTTTAAATTGAAAAATGGGGTTACTTTTTGTAGAATAGTCGCACCCTATTGTATGCTGCAATTCAGGTATGGTGTGGTTGGCTCGTCGCAATACTATCGATTCGGACTTTGTCGAAGAAGCATATCCCCCACTAGTAGCCATTCCCCCAAATACATATGACGTCATTCAAGAAGATAGTAATGGTACGTGTTTTGGTCTCCTTCTAGACTTTTGTTGGAGTAGAATAGTAATTTTAATTGGTGTCCAGTTTAGCAGTGACCATACTCTTGTACCTAACTTACAGTACCTAACTTGGGCCCTATTCAGGAATATCTCGGTCGCTCGCGTGCGTCTCTTTAAGTTATAAGTTAACGGGGTTCCTCCGCTCTTAAATCGCGCTGGGATAGGAGTGTTGCGAAAGAGTGCGCCAAGTGAGAGACGCAGAATTGGATCAGGGTGCCGGCATGAACCTACTCTGCTCTCTGATATCTACTTACCTACTTTGGCGTTTGTTGAAGTAGAGCTCGGAAACCCCAAATTTAGATTTTTTTCCAAACTCGAAAACTAGTACTCGATTTACAACCTTAGTGCTTACTGCCTATTTGTTCAAGGTGGGATCACTGGAAAAGTGTTAGATGACGTGGAAATTATGACCGCTGTCACTGCCGACGACCAAACTCATCTATTCGATCCGAATATCGATTATTTGGCTCCATCTCCGTCGTATCCTCTCGTTGATGACGTCATCAGAATGGGCGGGGCTGGTTATGACGTCGTCAGAACGGAGTCCGACATCGTAATGACGGGAGTTGTTGATGAAGTGGTCAAGAAGTCTGAATCTAATAATGTTGTCGAAGGTTAGTCGTAAAACTTCTTCTCGAGTAGTTTAATGCTTAAATCATAATTATATTTTTATCATTACACTCCCACCTTGTTTGGTGTTAGTCTTAATATGCACTCGGTTGGCAGAAGTTTCCACTCAATTATTGTGATTAATTCAAAGTTTTATTCTGTGAACGTTCAGTAATCATTGTGCGTTCACTACACAAAGAAAATTGCACAGTGAAACGTATCAAACGTCTGTTTTCTGATTCTTGAGCTAACCCGTGAGAAATTTTCATTTTTGCATCAAAAGGAGAGCATGAATGTTCCGATTTCTCAGATACACCTGAAAAGTACCTTATTTCGAAAAGTTATGTAGCTCATTAAACCCGGTCAAGTTGCCGTATTATTCTAGTCATTCAGATGCGGATATGGCTATTCCAACTGCTCATCTCCCTTTGAAGCCGTATCGATTAGTTGTAGAAGAGATCCCGTGTGATGACGTCACAAGTCAATCGAATGAAAGGACGGAAAAGGAGAGCAATGCTGCCCAGCAGGTAAGACTATCGATTTTTCAGATAAAAAAGAACAACATTCTCCACCCACGTGCACACACCAGTAACATGTAACTATCATTCAAAAAGAAGCTTTCTATCATCATAGATTCGTGCAAATTCATGATTTTGAATTAAAATAAGGCCAGTTATCCCGATTTTGGCGAAAATGGAACCAGGTTCCGGAATTTTTCTGTCTATTAAAAGTGTTTTAGCCAGTCGCCCCTCTTGGAGATCAAATTAGTTCGAAGGAGTGCTCAGCTGCCCCCGCTTTGTCCGAAAACACTGTGGAAGAAATTCAGGGGTCTGTTTGTTTTAATACACAGGTTTTTTATAATATATTTAAAGTACGATTCGCGTGAACGCTTTCGCAAACAAAATGTTAGATTGTTGAGACTATAGCTAGTTTTGTACGCGTAACGTAAACGTAAACGCTTTATACATATTTGAGTTCACATTATTGTAATCGAATGTTAATGTCATTGATTATAAGACTATTACATTGTCAGTTGCTTCAAATGGACAATTATAGAAATCCGTGATAATTTTAACGAAGATTAGGGGGTAGGAGTGGGAGCCTTGTGGACTTAAACACATGAATGAGTCGCAGTATTCGAAGCGAGATGAGTAGCTTGCCTGTGCATTAACCCTCAAGTATACTGAAAGTAAATTGAGCAGTCACGTAAAGTTGGCATTCCAATGAGGCCTCGTGCACTTTGTCATTGCACGTTTCTGACTTCTGCTGTGTTCAATGTTTTAGGTAACTGTGTAATTGACTAACACTATAGTTCATGTTTCATACATTTTCTGTTACAGAGCCAACCAGCCGGTTGGGGACGACCAACCCATCGAACCAGCAAATGAAGCAGTCGGTTCGAATTCCAATTGCTATGATGATCTGAATATGGACGATGATGATGGGGAGTTCTTCGATTGTAGTCTCGGGTAAGTGTTTGAATTTTGTTTTACTGTTTGAAGGAATACACGGGTTTCTCTATGTTTTTGCACGCAGGTGCAAACGCTGAGTATTTATTGAGCACCCAGTTGCTCGAGAGGCTCAATCGCTCAATCGTTGTGTTCTGTTTTCATATTTTTCGAAGTATTACCTTAGACTGAAGCTTTTGTTTTTATGAGGTTTTTGGAATTTGGAAATGTTACAGTAGTTTCTCGGATGATGCTGACGCACCGATGGTTGAGTCCACGTCTGCAGCCCGTATTTCATCAATGTGTACTGGGGTAGGTTGTTTTCGTTTGTTGATGCTTTTGCATTCATTCAGTGACAGCTTACAGCGGACAGTACATTAGGAGACTTTGCTAGAATATCATGAATGCTGGTCCTTTCAAGGTTCTTTCAAGGGAATACGACACCTGCTTTTTGCAATTAGATTAATTTTTAACAGAAATGAAGTGGTAATTCTGAGTTTCACTGTCCAACAACGTTTGGTATTGATTGAAACTCTGAAAACCGACGATCTAGCGACTATGAATGAGAATGACCCAAAAGAGTTCTTGTATTTTCTTCTGCGTTCTGCCTACCGTGGGTCAAATTTATAATACACCTTGAACATGTTATAGAGAATGATTATAGAATTTCAAATAAGAATTGATCATAAATAATAAATATCATTGATATTGATATATTATTTCAGCCTCGCCAAACGTGTTCTCTTTCTGCCGTTGATTGTGGTACACATGGAGTATTGAAGGGGAGGGAACGAAAAAGAAGAAACAGTCTGCAGGAGACACACAGATATCAGGATGTCATCGGGTACGTGATACAACAATTCAGACTTATTGGTCAATTCATTTAAAAAAGTAGGGGCTTCTTCTCTCGATATTGGGTGCTGGCCAAAATATGGTCTATTTTTTGAGTTACTGGAATGAGCTTAAGTTTTTGAGTTACGATTCTGTTGGAATATCGTTGGGCACGTGATACAGTACAGTTGTATTGACACAGTAAGGTATGACAATCGTTGAATACAATTTGGGCAAAGGGGGACTGTGCGTGTAGGTAGTATTGCACTGTCCGCGTTTCTACGAAAGCTAGTTTTGCATATTTTTTCTAATGTCTCGAAGATTTGCTTTTATTGTGAACTGGATTTGTGTTGTAGCTGTTCTTCTCTCTCGGAAGCTATCTCCAAATGGACTCGCCCGCCCTTTGTTTCGTCGGAACCCCCTCAATCGATGACCGAATCGCGGTTAGAGCCTGACGTTTCACCGCTGAATCAGCAATGTCAAGGTAGAGTAGAGAGTAGTAGGGATATGAAAGTGCACTCAACCCTGTCAAAGTGAAGAGTTTTGAATTTTTGAATCTCGAATAACCTAAAAAACAGGAAAATTGGAAGTCTATTGACAACCGTATAAATTCGGTACTGGCGTGAAGTTTTTGATACAAGTCCCTGTGGTGAATAGAAGTTTGCGTGTAGGTGTAGTTCTCTAGCTTGTCTTACATAACGCAACCATTTGCCTTGTGGTTCAAAGGTCAGTTCGCAAGCTGTTTCTGCTTGAAAACAGTGTGTTGTCGCGATTCGGAATAGATGTAGTCTATATCTACTTGCTACTTGTGATATTGCTTTTGTGATTTTAGATTTAAACGCACGTGACACTGTGGGTTTGGACCAGACGCCGTCGATTGAAGCAGCCAGTTCTACGTTGAATCACAGTAACCTACAGGTATGTAGTAATTAGTGGATAGTTTAACAGTAACTATGTAATCCAATATGTGCCAGATTAATCAATATAGGATGCTCGTGATGGTCATTCGGTTCTGAAGGTGATCATTGGGTAATCTTTAGCTGGTTAAGCTTTAGTGCTTTTATTTGAAGAAGTGGGTTGATACGAGGAGAGTTGACATAAGAGTATTCGTATTGGAGTAGAAATAAGAGTAACTTGCAACATTTTTCTGCTTTTCGAAACGTATTCTATTACATTTCTCGTTACAGAAAGTGCTCCAGTCAGAAAAGAATGGGGCTGGTTTCTTCTATGGAGGATTGTACTTTGATGCCTCTTTCCGTTCGGTCGTCTCTCATCCCTCGCTCATCATGGAAGTAGACTCGTCGCCCAATCAAGGTATACTCTGTTTCACCAATCGATGTCTTTTAGGGTTGTTAAAGTCGAACTCGAAACTCAAAAACTCGAAAACTCGATTTTTCGCCAAACTCGAAAACTCTAAATTTCCCAAAACTCGAAATTTTGAACTCGATTAACAAATGTCTTTCTACAGTAATCCGTCAAATATTCAGTAAGCTTTCTCTAATAACTAATCCATTATTTTGTTTTCACACTTTCAGAGTTTGTATCAGTAATGAAGGTGCAGAATACACAGTATTTGAAATAGAACTTGATGAAGAGGTTTGTGGTTAGTTTGTATTTTCTGTCCTCAATCAAATGAATACTAAATAACTTCCAGAAGTGGCTGGGTCTCAAGGTTCTCATGAAGTGCAACCTGTGAATGGGAACAGTTGTGGGGAGGCTGCGGCTGTAGAGAAAGAGGACCATTCTCAATTGGTTGTAAGTTAATTTAATCATATTAATGTTGTAAATGTTTTCCATGACTACCGTATGCAAACTGAGAACGTATCAATCGATGTTGAAGACCAAACAGGAGTTACTAAACAACACGAAAACATCAACATATGAGCACATCAATTGTGTTGTTCGTTTTAGTTATCGTCCGTTAAATCTGACACATCGGGTTGAAACGCGCACGTCGGTCAAATCTAGAGCATAGCCTGCCGAGATCCGACTACACGAAGTTCTTAGCACACACCAGTATGGTGTAACTATTCTTCACAGTAGAAACCGTTATCTGCTTCAATAAATGAAACTACTACATGTACATCAAACATACACACATTTTTTTGTTTGGACGGATGTGGGAGCCCGTTTTTTGATGTCTTGCTACCATTGGGACAATTGCGCTGGAGTTTTCGACTAACATCGTATATTTTTGCAGGACCAAGCAATGGAGTCTGTGACTGGTCCATCTACGATTGCCCCTTTGGGAGATATGAGCCAGCCACCAGTTTCCCAGGGGCCCCCTACCACCACCAGCCATGATATATCGATTGATCATCCTGGAATATTGACTATCTCACCGAACGTATCGATTGATGGCCGCCGACTATCGACTCCTCCACCAAATGTATCGATTGATCCAAAGGTGCTGTTGACTGATCGCCCCGGACTGTCGACCAACGATAGAAATTTATCGATCGATCCAAAAGAATCATCGACTGATCGTCCCCAATTGTCGACTCCTCCACCGAATATATCGATTGACGAAAAGGATGTATCGATTGATAGAAGAGATCAACTAGTCGCTTATCCTAGCGATGTATCTGAGAAGTTGGAGAATGAAGATAGCGAGTTGAGGGATGATCAGGCAACCAGCTCAACGTGCTCAGTGAAAATGGAGGAACAAGGAAGTGTCACGTGAGTAGATCAAAACTTACATTGTATTGAAAAAGGCAACTATTTACTGAGTTTATTGGAAGCTGATTTTTTTTGTGTGTTTTCTACACTACTTGAGGTTGAATGAAATAACTGTATATTGTTTTTGTTCCAATGATAGCCTTTTTCAGTCGCAGTGGGGTTCGACTCCGAACACTGAGGAAACGGAAGAATAGTCAAGTCTCCTGTCATAGCTCGAGTACCAAGGTGAGTGTAAGTGAGTAGTTTTGAGCTTTTCAAATTTTTCGAATTTGGTGGATTAAAAGCAAAAAATGAGCCCTCAATGGCCGCATCAAACACAAGTCACATGCAGCGCTGCGCGCGATAATTGTGGTTTTAGCGCTCTCGGGTACGTTCACCCTATTACATAGTTCGTACTAGTGTACTGATTGATCACATATGTTAGTTGTTGTTTAGTAGTATTTAGTATATTTCCTGTAGAAATGTTTTCACGCTTCTTGGGGTGCTGATAATATTATCATTCCAGAATTGCAAACCTCGCGGCACCGTAGTTTCGGACGGAGAAGATTTCCAGTGCATGTACCCGGTTGGTATCGAAGGTTTCTCTAAGACAACGGGGCCAAGTCTGGGCCCACTCCCCGCCCACTGTGGGCCTAGTAGCCCGCTGACTGGCCGCGACTGGGCTAACATGTAGGCAGCGAGTAGTAGAGCTGAGAGTAGGCAGTAGGTGTATTTCGGAAAATCAACACTTTGTTCTAGAATATAAAAATAATGTTACTTTTACCATTTGCTTAGATGGGCAGGTCATATTAGATTGTAACGTTTGTATTTAGTGTTACCTATTTTCGTAGTGAAAGTTCCACTAAAACGTGTCTTACTATGGATAAATGTTGATATGTTGACAGGGATGTGTCTCGACGATCAAATGGAGAAGTAGGTACGGGAAGGATCGACTGCTGAACCACGTGCGAATACATTGGGCGAAACACGCGAAGAAGTGTCCGAGTTGCGAGTTCACGGCAGCCGTTAGCAGAACGGTACGGGTTACTGTAGAGAGAAGACTGGTTCGGGGATACTGCATTGGGGGAGGGAACGGACTATTGGTTAGTGTATTGGGGGGTGGGGGTGATATCGACTTATTGAGGCTATGTTTATACTGCACCCAGATGCAGCGGACGCTTAATCTGGGGTCGCAATTGCTCAAAACATGTCTATCGATTTTTCTAGAGTTGGCTTCGTGCACTCTGGTGAACCCACTTGAATGACCATCCAAATCGAATTCAAGTGCATTGCTCCTACTATAATAATGCCATTTTATATTTTCTAGGTTCGCCGTCATTTCGAGCAGGAGCACGTGAATGAGAGATGGGAGGGTCACGTGAACCTGGAAACACGTGATGACGTGGAGAAACTGATGCAGTTGTGGGGAACGTGTTTCCCGTCCGCGCTCCGTGGGAACAACTCGTCGCTCATGGGAGAGGAGTTGTTTCCCACTGGGAGAGGAGAGATGAAACGTATTGTGGAACTGCACCAGACATGCGTATTTCGAGAACCACACTAATAAGTACAGGTGGGCAGATTTCCTAATGTTTACTCTTTTACGGTCACAAACATTTCCATTTAATTTACTCTTTGCGAAGGAATATCCAACATTTACTTTTTCATGCTGCCAATCGGAATAAATGTATACATTCTTAACTTGGAAAAATTTTTGTAGTTTAATACTAAATAGTTAGATCCCGGAACAGTCGAGACTATTTATGTAAAAAGGCAATAATTTAACTAAGCAAATGTCGGTTGCAGTAATCGGTGAGGGAGAGGTTGACCTGACTGGAGAATTTCACAATCTCTTTTGATCTACTACTCCAATCAATGAGTTACGTGTTTTCGTTTGTGCGACTTATTTATTCTAAAGTTTGACAGCTCTACGCAGACCAACTTTTTGCATGATTTATATAACTTGTTCATATTTCTCCTTGTTCCACAACTCACCTGTTGTCACATTTGATTCAGTTTCTCTGGCGTTCTTCAATTAATAGATTTTTCTCATAAAAATCAGTCTTTATCAATGTTTGACTATTTTCTTATCATAATTATTATTCATACCTTGTTGTAATGAAATCAGCATTTCCATGTCGATGGTATGACAAAGACATGCGTTTACTCTTCGTACTCCAAAGCCTTTGTTCAGATTTAGTTTCTAGTTTGGTATAGTAATTTATAGGTTAGTAGCTATAGTAGTATGCTGGATATAGATCTCGTTTTCTTCCTTCTGAAGTTATATTTTATCAGTTTGTTATTTTGTTTTTTTAATGCTGTTGCTCCGCGCCTTTTTGTAGTTTGGAAGCATTGCGAATGTTATTGTGTCTGTTTCATTGTTTATCCGTGTTCCGTTATGAAAATTTTGCTGAATTTTAATCAAAAGTCTATTATCGACTCGATAATTAGAGGGAACAGGGTGAGAGTGATAGATAACAAAAAGAGAATAGTTTATGTTATGTGAGTATTGTATTGTGGTTAGGAAAAAAAACCTTGAAATGTTGCCTTGAAATGACCCTAACTGGTCATCTATATTAGTCACTGTCGTTGTATGTGATATCACCGTGCTTCGAGATAACGAAGCACAGATTAGCACGAGTGGTTTCGGTTCTGTCTGTAAACATAGTTCCATAGTTTACCAACCCATGTTTATACGGAATGTTGCACAAAACGAAAGCCAAAATGGATAATTATCCACTAGAGTGTATATAGACTCCACATTTAACATTTGTTTTGATGAACTCGCTTGGATCTCGCGATTCCTAGAAGTTTTCATCATAGCTCATCATTTCAAGCCCAAGATGGTGTTTTGTGAAAAGGGTTTCGAATTTTCATGGAAACACCACATTTCTACTCAACGATTGGTATAAGAATGGAAGGCGCAAACTGGTGCATATTTTTGTAGTTTGTTCACCTGTATTTCTGTCGCGACTGGGAATACCTGATGTACATGTCGAGTGAAACAAACACACCACAACTATGGTAATACGCTTAATTTAAGCCGTTTACTATATACTAACTCTCTTTCTCAACAAACAACGAACCAAACATTTATCACGGATCAACAAGAAAAACAGAAGCAACAACAACATTCACAACGCTTCCAAAGGGCACGGAACAAAACACCAAAAAAGCCAAAATAACAAACTATATCAAATATAACTTCAGAATGGAGAGAACGAGATCTATATCCAACATATGACTATTACGTTACCATAAATGAGCGCTTGTACGGTACACACTCGTCAATACAACAAACCAGAAACTGCTATAGCTACTACTCTAAATAAAAACTACTATGCCAAACTATAAACTAAACATAAACAAAGACTTTGGGGTACAAAGTCTTTAAGACGAAAGACAGTTCACTACATACTATACCACCGACATGGAAACACTTACTTAATACACGATGCCTACCCAAGCTGATTTAATGAAATAAATAAATATCAATTATGATAAGAAAAGAGCGAAGAATTGACCAAAACAGAGTAGGCTGACAAATTCTTTGGAAACAATCTATCAACATGAAAAACTACAGGGGAACACAATTAGTTCGATAATGTGACAATAGGCGACAAACTACATGTAAAACCTCCACGAAGTTGACCTATATAGTATACCTCTCAAACTGTACAACACAGAGAATTAATATTCGGGGATTTTCCAGGATCCGTTCGGGGTACCGTCATCAATCGTTCGGGGTACGATTCATGAAACGTTCACCGAACGATTGATGACGGGACGGTGAACAAACCCTGAAAAACCCCTGAAATTTCCCGGTTGTCTATTTACAATTACTCAGTAAAAATTAATAGGATTTCTTTTTGTTAAAAGTATTTTCCGCAAATATTATCAAAAAAATATTTTTAGAAAAAAATATTTTTCAAAATATTATAAAATATTGAGACAGTAAAGTTCATTAAAGTAAAAATTCAGAACTTCATTATATCTTTCCTGTCCATCTTCAGAATTCGAAATTGAGCTGGCATTTTCCAAATATCAAATCAGGGCACCCCTGGCCGCGCCGTATCTAGTACTGGTTACGCGATTGCCGCGGCAAAGGGCTTCTTCAGGATTCCCACCCAGTTTTAACCCTGACAAAGTACCGTCAGTTCACCGTCCGTTCAATGTCTTGACACCGAACATTATTTCGGCGTTTTATCAGCGTCAAATTTCTGAAATTTCCGTGTTTTTTCATTGATTTTACCCTGAATTTTCCCTGAACCTCCGTTCATTGAAACATAACTGCCTTTTCGGGGTTCGTTCAGGAAGAATTCAGCAAATTTTCAGTGTTCGTTCGGTGTTTTAATCTTGAAATATTCCTGAAAGATCCCTGAACAAGGCGTTCCCTGAACGTTCGGTGATTTTTCACCAACCCAAGATTTCCTATGAATAAATACTTTTCACGAACAAAAACAAATGTAATTGAACTCGTTGATTGGAAAAGGTAGATCAGCAGGGATTGTGAAATACTCCACTCAGATTGAACTGCTCAACTTCTCCGTCATCGCCTCATCGATTACTGTAACAGACGTTCTCAGAAGAAAGGTCAAGGGGCTAATAGACCCTAAAAGGGGGATTTTGGGTGGGCCCAAAAGGGCCGCAATTCTGATATTGACCACGCTTTTTCATTATTTCTGATTTTAAAGGAACGGTGTTGCACTACTCTTAGTTTTCTTACATTTTTCCAGTATTTACGCTAATTTTTCCAGGATGAGCAAGAAAATTATAGAAAATTTCGTATTTGAAACAAAAAATATCATCCTCGCGGGCCTAGAAGGATAGGGAAAATCATGGGTGTTTCTGCTCAGAAAGTAAGTGAAAATCGGAGAGCGGCGTGAAAAACTGGGCAAATGAGTAACAGCGTTCGTGATGTTGAAGGGCAAATATCACCCTCTATGAACTTCATCCGTCAGCACGCTTATTGATGTTTCTACAGCGGTAATTTTCATGTCAGAAAAATCACCCCAAACTAAAGATCAGAGATCAAACCATAAACCACTATTTACTCGGCTGACAGTAAGCTCCGTTGCCTAGTAATATTGTCTGAATAGCCACAAAAACTGGTAAACGTAAATACTGGATGTACAAATCATGATTTTCACGTATTGAAAGCGAAAAGGGTTCCATTGCTAGAATAAGCACACCGTACTAGTGTGTGCCTAACGAAAATCGAGAATTGAGAAAAAAATTAAATCTGCTCACTTGTAGTTTGGAGTGTGGTTCTTGAAATTCATATGTCTGGTGAAGTTCCACGATACGTTTCATCTCTCCTTTCCCAGGGGGAAACAACTCATCATCCATGAGTGTTGAGTTGTTCTCGCCGAGCGCGGATGGGAAACACGTCCTCCACAACTTCGCCAGTTCGCTCACGTCCTCACGCGTCTCCAGGTTCACGTGACCCTCCCATCTCTCATTCACGTGCTCCTGCTCGAAATGCCGGCGAACCTGCAAACACTACATGACATTAGTATAGTACTAATACAAGTAATATCTCAGTTGAATCAGATTGGCATGGGAAAGCCATTCAAATGGGCGAAAAAACTCTTGGAAAATCAACAGCCATGTTTTGAGGACTCGCGATCCCAGATTAAGCGGCCGCTGCATCTGGGTGTCTACAAAATATCAATCCAGCCATAAAGAAGTAACACTTCGTCCTTCCACGAGACCGCAACTCCACATCTCCAAGTTACAGTAACCCCCCCCCCCCCCCCTTCCCGATATCGTAACCAGCACTTTCTTCCAGATACCGTAACTCACAACTCACAACCCGTATCCCCTCCCCCCGATATCGTAACCTCCCAAGATACCATAACCCGTCCTCCAGGTTACCGTAACACGGTAACACCCCCTCCCCAGATACCGTAACCCATACCCCCCTATACCGTAACCCGTACCCCTCTACAGTAACCCGTACCGTTCTGCTAACGGCTGCCGTGAAATCGCAACTCGGACACTTCTTCGCGTGTTTTGCCCAATGTAGTCGCACGTGGTTCAGCAGTCGATCCTTCCCGTACCTACTTCTCCATTTGAACTTCGAGAAACAGCCCTGACAAAACACATTAGACATAGTAAAACACGTTTTAGATAGTGAAACTTGCGCTAAAAAAGAGGAAATAAGAAACACAGACGTTAGTATTCATTTTATTTACGACATATATGACCTGGCCATTTGAAAAACGGGAAAAAGTGTCATCTTTTTTTTGTTCTAGAACAAAGAAAGTGTACATTTTCCAAAATACACACTCTACTATTGTCCACATTTAAAACGCAGTCAAGATATTATCGCCACCAACCGGGTACATGCACTGGAATTGCTCTCCGTCTGAAACTAAGGTGCCATGAGGTGTACAATTCTGAAACAGAATTATTATAAATATCAACACGAGGTGCTAAGACCTGAATACATAAAAAAAACACTTGAAATTTCTATTAAAAATATTTTTGAAAGGAACACTATTTTCTAGCGATTTGGGCAAAGAAGCTGCATGTTCCAATACAAACTAGTAACGAACCTCAAGTGATAAAACGGGTACAGTACCATCAATGTACACTTTTTTACAACACCAAATTCAAAAAAGCTCGAAACAATTGAGATTTAACTCACTCACCTTGGTACTCGAGCTATCACAGGAGACTTGACTATTCTTCCGTTTCCTCAGTGTTCGGAGTCGAACCCCACTGCGACTGAAAAAGGCTATCAATGGAACAAAAACAATATACAGTTATTTCATTCAACCTCAATTAGAGTAGAAAACACACAAAACTCGAGTGACCGCTATTGTGGGGGGTTGCAGCAACAATAAATTAGCTTCCAAAAAATTAAATCAATAGTTTGCCTTTTTCAATACAATGTAACTTTTGATCTACTCACGTGACACTTCCTTGTTCCTCCATTTTCACTGAGCACGTTGAGCCGGTTGCCTGATCATCCCTCATCTCGCTATCTTCATTCTCCAACTTCTCAGATACATCGCTAGGATAAGCGACCAGTTGATCTCTTCTATCAATCGATACATCCTTTTCGTCAACCGATATATTCGGTGGAGGAGTCGACAATTGGGGACGATCAGTCGATGATTCTTTTGGATCGATCGATAAATTTCTATCGTTAGTCGACAGTCCGGGACGATCGGTCGATAACTCATTTGGATCAATCGATACATTCGGTGGAGGAGTCGATAGTCGGCGGCCATCAATCGATACGTTTGGTGAGATAGTCGATATTCCAGGATGATCAATCGATATATCATGGCTGGTGGTGGTAGGGGGACCCTGGGGAACTGGCGGCTGGCTCATATCTCCCAAAGGGGCAATCGTAGATGGACCAGTCACAGACTCCATTGGTTGGTCCTGTTAAAACAGACGATGTTAGCCGAAAAACCCAAAACAGTTCGTGTTGTTCAGAACTTGTTTTTCGTCTCCAACATAAATGGATACGTTATCAGTTTGCACAACGATGGTCATGAAGATTATTGATATTACTATTATCATTATTATTAAATTAACTTACAACCAACTGATCGACTGAATGGTCCTCTTCCTCTACAGCCGCCGCTTCAGCAGAGCCTTGAGACCCATCCACTTCTGGAAGTTATTTAGTATTAATTTATGGTGAGATTGTATGATCATTTGATCACCAACTATTGAATACAATCTACCATAAACTGAAACCCAGTTCACAGTTCTTTGAACTCATTTGTGAGAGGAGGTAATCAAATGTAACTTCAGTAAATACCGTTCGAATTTCCCTATGTTGAATGCGAAATCATTAAGTTTAAGACTCAAGCTCAAGTAAACAAATCTGTTTTTGGAATAGTCCCACCTTAATGGTGTTTGTTCACTATCAAAAGCGAACAATAACTCTATAAACATCTTTACTTCACTTATTGTGTCTTGATCTTTCGCTGTTTTCTTTTTCGTTACCATGCACCTTTCTACGGAATAAAGTAGTTATACCTGGATTGGGCGACGAGTCTACTTCCATGATAAGCGAGGGATGAGAGACGACCGAACGGAACGATGCATCAAAGTACAATCCTCCATAGAAGAAACCAGCCCCATTCTTCTCCGATTGGAGCACATTCTGTAAGAAGCGCAATATAAGAGCATGTTTCGAAAAGCAGAAACATGTTGCTGGTCGAGTACAAATACTCTCATTTAAATTTTTCTCGAATCAACCCACTTCTTCAAATAAAAACCATCAAAGCACTAAAGACTAACCAATGATCACCTTCAGAACCCAATGACCATCACGGGCATCCTATATTGATTAATCTGGCACATGTTAAATTACATAGTTACTGTTAAACTACCCACTAATTACTACATACCTGTAGGTTACTGTGATTCAACGTAGAACTGGCTGCTTCAATCGACGGCGTCTGGTCCAAACCCACAGTGTCACGTGCGTTTAAATCATTATTTGAACTTGAACCTGAAAATACACACTACACACCATGTTTACCACTATCGATACCACATACCCCAAACGGTTGTTAATAGAGTTCAAACTTTGCAGTTTCCGGGTTATTCGATATTTTTTAACTCAAAACTCTTTACTTTAACGAGCTGGAGTGTTCACCTCCCTACTACTCGCCATGGGGCAATCGGTTCGGTTTTCTCGTGGTATACTCCGTTTCATACGCACTGAGACTGGTTGGCAGCGTGCCGAGATTTTCGGATGACCATTTCTCAGAGCAAACATAAGTACGTTCTTTTTTATCTAAAAAAGTTCTTCTTTCCGTGTTCTTATGAAACAGAAAAACGTTTAAAGAAGGGACGATTATGTGGTCCAATCCCAACGCTTCAGTCATTTGAACCGCAATACATTTTTCAATTGCAGTTTAAAGGACTTTTGACACGGGATTGGTCCACATAATCGTCCTACTTTAACAGAGATTTTCCGTTTTTTGAAAAACTCCAGTGGTGAAAAACAGCCTGGAATATTCATTGGCACGCTGCCAAGTCTCAGTGGGAACGACCAAAACTATACCCGCCCCCGGCCTGTATTGCAACAAATCTAGAGACATAGTGTGCCCCGAAGAGACGTCAGACGACGAGAGGGAAAATCAATATATATGACAGCCACGCTGTATAAACAGTAATTTACTGTTTTGCAACGACGCTTGTTCTGAGTACGTCGCACCCCTCCGCAGTCTGCTCGACTGGTTCTATTGTACCATCCTTCTCCGGATAAACTTATACTGCAATCCTGTTCGTGTTGTGACATAACCGCTACCGCAAATCAGACTAAGGTGCTAAGTAAAAGAGATAAACACTGAGAATAGCCCGAGTCCCCCAACCGTAGCATAAATATAATTCGCAACGATTTGAAGTAATATAATAAATCTTGAATCTCGAACACACTATAAAAAGATAACCCCATCTCGAGTGGACGTACTGTACCTTGACTTGGCTGATTCGGCGGTGAAACCACAGATTCTAACCGCGATTCGGCCATCGATTGAGGGGGTTCGGACGGAACGAACGTCCATTTGGAGACAGCCTCCGAGAGAGAAGAACCGCTGCAACACAAAAACCTGTTTACAATCAAAACAATTCTTTGAAAAAATAGATAGAAATGAAAAAAACCATATTGCATACACAAACAATCTGCGTCTCTCTGGTTTACTCATTCCTTTTTTCTATGAGCATTGCCCAGAGTCGCACTCTAGCAAAAGTGGCTGGTGAATTGCATTGACTGTGAGTTGTGTAAGGGTTTGAGCTATAATGTCGAGTGAGCACGGGTTGTTTTTACACATTCGAAACTAGAATTACTTTTTTGGGACCAGCTGTAAGAACAACGAGCTAACTCTGTGGTTTTTCTCACGCCAGGGTATGTTAGGACGGTAGAGGACGATTATGTGGACCAATCGCAACGCTTCGGTCCTTTGAACTGCAATATATTTTTAAACTGCAGTTTAAAGAACCGTTTACACGAGATTGGTCCACCCAATAGTCCTACTTTAACGAATAGACTTCTATGCAGTTGTAGCACGTACCCATACTCCAGCAAAGCTGTCCGAATAGTCACAAAACTTTGAAAAACGAACTACTTTTTTAGGTAATATCTTACAAATTAGCTCATTTTTGATGCAAAATCATGTTTTTCACGTATTAGGATGCGAAACGGGTTACTTTTTGTAGATTAGACACACCTTACTGGTGTATGCACGTACCCAATGACATCCTGACAGCTCGGTGTCTCCTGCAAACTGTTGCTTCTTTTTCGTTCCATCTCTTTCATTATTCCACGTGTACCACATTTAATAGCGGAAAGAGAGCACGTCTGGCGAGGCTGAAATACGATATCATTTTTATTCATGCAAAGAATTCTGGTTTACTTACACTGTAGCTTTGGCAGAGTCTGTGATCTATTACATGTTCAAGTTGTATCAGTCCCATGTTGAGCAGAGCGTAGAAGAAGATACAAGAGCTCGTTCGGGTCATTCATAGTCACTACTTCGCAGGTTTTCGGAGTTGAAATCTACACCAAATGTTGTGTGAAGGTAAAAATCACCTTTACCACTTCATTTCCGTTGAGAATTAATTTAACAAAAAAGCAGGGGCCTCATTTTCTCAAAAAGACCCTTATAGGTTACTCCAGCAAGGTCCCCTAATGTATTACTGTCCGCTGTAAGCTGTCACTGAATGAACGAATGAACCAACTGAAACACAAACAACTGACCGAAACAGGGGTTGGTGGAATACGGGCTGCAGACGTGGACTCAACCATCGATGCGTCGGCATCATCCGAGAAACTACTGTAACATTTCCAAATTCCAATAACCTTATAAAAACAAAAGCTTCAGTCTAAGGTAATACTTCAAAAAATATGAAAACAGAATATAACGATTGAGCGATTGAGCCTCTCGAGCAACTGGGTGCTCAATAAATACTCAGCGTTTGCACCTGCGTGCAAAAACATAGAGAAACCCGTGTATTCATTCAAACAGTAAAACAAAATTCCAACACTTACCCGAGACTACAATCGAAGAACTCCCCATCATCATCGTCCATATTCAGATCATCATAGCAATTGGAATTCGAACCGACTGCTTCATTTGCTGGTTCGATGGGTTGGTTGTCCCCAACCGGCTGGTTGGCTCTGTAACAGAAAATGTATGAAACATGAACTATAGTGTTAGTCAATTACACAGTCACCTGAAACATTGAACACAGCAGAAGTCAGAAACGTGCAATGACAAAGTGCACGAGGCCTCATTGGAATGCCA
This sequence comes from Litoditis marina, assembly GCA_964036275.1. Taxonomy (NCBI): domain Eukaryota; kingdom Metazoa; phylum Nematoda; class Chromadorea; order Rhabditida; family Rhabditidae; genus Litoditis; species Litoditis marina. The sequence goes on from OZ038433.1 coordinate 32,326,652, forward strand.
ACTTCACGTGACTATTCATTCCCAGGCAAGCTACTCATCTCGCTTCGAATACTGCGACTCATTTATGTGTTTGTGTCCACAAGGCTCCCACTCCTACCCCCTAATCTTCGTTAAAACTTAAAATGATCACCGATTTCTATAATTGTCCATTTGAAGCAACTGACAATGTAATAGTCTTATAATCAATAACATTAACATTCGATTACAATAATGTGAACTCAAATGTGTATAAAGCCGCGTAAGCTCACACGTTACGCGTACAAAACTAGCTATAGTTTCAACAATCTAACATTTTGTTTGCAAAAGCGTTCACGCAAATCGTACTTTAAATATATTATAACAAAACGTGTGTATTTTACAAAAACAGACCCCTGAATTCCTTCCACGGTGTTTTCGGACAAAGCGGGGGCAGCTGAGCACTCCTTCGAACTAATTTGATCTCCAAGAGGGGCGACTGGCTAAAACACTTTGAATAGACAGAAAAATTCCGAAACCTGGTTCCATTTTCGCCAAAATCGGGATAATGGCCTCATTTTGATGCAAAATCATGAATTTGCACGAATCTATGATGATAGAAAGCTTCTTTTCGAATGATAGTTACATGTTACTGGTGTGTGCACGTGGGTGGAGAATGTTGTTCTTTTTTATTTGAAAAATCGATAGTCTTACCTGCTGGGCAGCATTGCTCTCCTTTCCCGTCCTTTCATTCGATTGACTTGTGACGTCATCACACGGGATCTCTTCTACAACTAATCGATACGGCTTCAAAGGGAGATGAGCAGTTGGAATAGCCATATCCGCATCTGAATGACTAGAATAATACGGCAACTTGACCGGGTTTAATGAGCTTAATAACTCCTCGAAACGAGGTACTTTTCAGGTAAATCTGAGAAATCGGAACATGCATGCTCTGCCACTCTGCCTTCGATGCAAAAATGAAAATTTCTCACGGGTTAGCTCAAGAATCAGAAAACAGACGTTAAGCACGTTTCACTGTGCAATTTTCTTTGTGTAGTGAACGCACAATGATCACTGAACGTTGACAGATGAAAACTTTGAATAAATCACAATAACTGAGTGGAACCGAGTGCATATTAAGACTAACGCCAAACAAGGTGGGAGTGTAATAGTACATAATTATGATTTAAACAACTACTCGAGAAGAAGCTTTACGACTAACCTTCGACAACATTATTAGATTCAGACTTCTTGACCACTTCATCAATAACTCCCGTCATTACGATGTCGGACTCCGTTCTGACGACGTCATAACCAGCCCCGCCCACTCTGATGACGTCATCATCAGCCCCGCCCCCTTGGATGACGTCATCAACGAAAGGTGGCGACAGAGATGGGGCCATATAATCGATATTAGGATCGAATAGATGGGTGTGGTCGTCGAGAGTGACAGCGTTCATAATTTCCACGTCATCTAACACTTTTCCTCCGGTCACACCTGCAACGAAGAGGCAGTAAGCACTAGGTTGTTAATATTGAACTTTCGAGTTGGGACAAAAACTGATTTTAGGGTTGTGAGCTCTACTTTAACAAGTAGCAACCTAGTAAATAGATTTCAGAGACTACATTACGTATGCTTCGTATGACACCACATCACCTCCTGACACCTGATCTCAATCCTGCGTCTCTCACTATCGTTCGCGACACTCATACTCGGGATTTGAGAGAAGAGGGGCAGAGTTCACTTGTAACATCAAGAGACGCAGGTTGGAATCGAGTGGCCGGAATAATTCGGAATACGACCCAAGTCAGGTGTCTGGATGTTCCAGCCTAGTCTGTGGGCGAATTCATTAAGCTCAAATGGTCGAGTAAGCTACTCGAACAAACGTGAATATGGAAAATTTAAACATAATAAGAATAATTATTCGAAAATTTATTCAAATAGCGCAGCCGATTGTTTAAGCTTGGTGAATACGACCACTGCAGTATAGCATGGCCACTGCTGAACTGAAATTCAATTAGAATTAATATTAGATTTTTCACTTCAACAAAACTTTCCGAGGAAACTAGGAAACCGAACCACGTACCATTACTATCTTCTTGAATGACGTCATTTGTATTTGGGGGAATGGCTACTAGTGGGGGATACGCTTCTTCGACAAAGTCCGAATCGATAGTAGTATGACGAGCTAACGATACGGAACCTTTGAGTCCTGAAGGCAGTTAATTCATGAACAAATATGGAACGCTGGTGGTAAAGATGCAGGATAAACTATGCCACACATGGCCAACTCCGCAAGGAAACTGGTATTACGTTAACCTAACCGGGTTGCCCATAACCCTTTTGTTCACCTCTTTGTAACCATAATTTACTATGCCTTTTGGGAAAAGTTCGGGGTTACCAACTGGTTAACGAAGAAAGGGTTAACCAGATAACCCGGTTAATAGTTAACTGCCAGGCTCAGGGTTAACGGAATACCGGGTTAAATAAAGAGTACCGGGTTAAATATCGCCCATTTTCTTTCTAAATACATCAACATTCCGCACGACTTTTTGATTAACATCAAAATGGGACGACTTTTCTGGATCTAAACACATGTTTTTCAACAACTTTACTGTAATATGATAAAGATTATTTATTTTTCCGGTACGACCATTTACTTGTATATGCCCTACCTTCCCTGGGAGCCTCTGTTCTAGAAGATGAAGAATGTATTGTGCTGATGGAACAATTCATCAACAGTTCACTCTCCTGCAGAAAATTTTCTCCACCTTCTGAAAAAAGTCGAGTACAAACATTTGAAGGCTAGATTCATTCATGAACATTTATACTTAGAACCGAAATAGACCGCCAAGGTTTCTCCTGTAATAAAGGTCGCGAACATCATATGGAGTAGGAGCGCGGATAAAAACTAGCAAATTAATACACCGCCAGGGGTCTCTTATTCTCTCAAACTCTCGCGACCCCTCCCTGTCTTCTTATATTGCGACCCCCCCCCCCCCCCCCCCCACGGCGACAGTCGGCTATTTTCCGTGAAATTATTGCTCATTTTCTATGAAGTTTGTCAGTTAACGGCTCGCGACTCCCCATTTCATGAGAGGCCTTTGCAGTGTATGGGCGCATTTATGGTAACATTAAAATTTAAAATCGAGATATTATTGAAAGCGCTAGAAAGCGCAGTTCCGAAGAAAATGTGTTTCAAACAAACAAACAATAGTTTTTTTCAGAATGATTTCCATCCAGATCTCAGCGAGTATTCAACTCACCTCCGGCCAAATCGTGTGAGGGGCGCCGCACTTCTCTCTGGTTCTGGAACACAAATATTTTTTTTAAAAACCAGGATCCTAGAATTGATATGTCATTTACACTTAGTTTTACAAACATTGTTGATGAGTAGTTGAGTAGCCAGACAACTCGATAACCGGGCTATTTTTACGAAACGTGAATTTGACGCACTTATTGATTGATTGATTGATTGATTGATATGACCACCTGAGAATAACCTAAAGTATACTACTATACAACCTTTCCCAGAATTATATTGCATGCAAACGAGCCGATTTGTTCCGATGAACATTCTATGTAAACGAATAAATTAATGAATAAGAAAATTGTGTCAATATCTGATCCGGAACCTCCATCTCTTGTCCTTCTTCCTCTTTGATACTGACACCCGATCGACCACTCGACGAACCCGTACTTCCCCCAGACACAGATGATCGCACTCGGCGCAACTGAAACAACAAAGATCTACTCCTGTGAGACAGTTAAGCAATCAGTATTGTCAGAAGAACGAGCTCTCTTTTCACCAAACTCGAAGGAAATGGCCTCTTTTCAATGTCAAATCATAGATGTTGTTGACATAGGACATACCCCAACATAAGCACGTTTCCGTTTTTGCTTTTGTAGAATAGCCACACCTTATAACCTTACCGGTGTGGGCATAAACAAACACCAGTAATTCAAAAAACGCACTACTTTTTAGCCGAAAACAAGAAAATCGGTCTACTTTTTACTTTTGATGAAAAATCCTAAAAACTTAACGTGGTTACATCTGAAAGCGGACCATTTTTGGTCGCTTAGTCGGACCTTACTGGTGTATGGGCATAAAACCCTACTGCCCGGGAAAATATCGTTACATACACCGCCAGAGCCTCTCATAGAGGGGGGAGTCGCGAACAAATCCTTGTAAAAAGTAGGGGTCGCGAGCTGTTTACAAACGAATTTTTGACAAAATCAGCTATAATTCTACGGAATGTAGTTGAATGTCGCCGTTTTGGGGGGTCGCTACACGAGAAAACATAGAGGGGTCGCGAGAATTTTGCGGGAATGGGAATCCCTTGGCGGTGTATGATATTGTAGGGTTCAACTAGACTAGACAGGTTCTCTTTCTAGCAAACTCAGGAAGATTCGGCTAGTTGTTGTTGAGCAAAATCATGTACTGTACTACTATAACATAATTCAATCGGAAACGTCTCCCTTTGTAAAATGACACAAAAATTTCAAATACACTGGTGTATACGGTTTTATAATTGGCCTATTCTTCAAAAACTTTATATTTAATAGAAATCAATCATATACGTCAATCTTCATTATTTTCAATCGAAAAGTTATGCCAAACGAAGCCAAATCAGTATCCTGATTTTCTGATTTACAATGGAGCAGGTTTTTAACTGTAACTGACACTCTTTCTGGTAGATCCTGGCATGCCACTGCCGCCAACTAATTTCGTGGTACGAGTGCCACACTTAGGAGGCAGGGGAACTTCCCACATCAGACACTCGGCTACTCCCACTCCCTTCTGGAATTATGACTCTATTTTAGAAGATTGTTGACATAGGGCACGGAATATGAAAACAGACGTGTAATAGATAAGAAAGTTTCTATATAATCGATTGTGGAAATTTATGAAAACACACGTGATTTAGAAGCGAAGAACTGACCAGAAGTTTGATTACATCCACTCCCTTCCTTCGCAGATCGTTCAATTTCGTGCCATAAATGTTCACTTGTACATAGGATAGCTCATCCACATTTCTATTGATCATCCCAAAGGAAGATCTGGACTTCATTTTGATTGTTCTGAAATTTTTCAAGTGAATTTCAGCAATAGCTAGTCACTGCTTCCATACTCCATTCGCGAAATCCTTAAATGAAAACCCAGCAGACTTTGATACCAAACAGAAGAAGTACCGAAAAGACCACCTTTAAGAAGTAAAGTTATCCAAATGCACACGGCCTTACGGCCACAACACAAACTGCTGTTTTTTATTTGTCTGTGTGAATCTTTACCACGTAGTGCCGGAAAAAAACCCTCGAAACGGTGGTTTGCCTAAGCCTAAGCCTTAAATCGAAAGTGAGGTCAACTTTTATGTTAAATTATTGAAATAAGTAATCATTTGATGAAGAAAATAAAAATGATGAACCCGATAGGTTGCGAAATATTCACACAATAAAAAAACAGCAGTTTGTGTTGTAGACGTATAGTGTCAGGTTCCAAATGCTAGTTCAAACTAACTAACGAACGATAACTAATTATTATTAACGGTTGTCAGCTTTTATTATCAAATAGACTAATAATGGGAGTTTCAATTTGTGTGGTAATCTTTACATGCTTACTTAGGAGTAAAAGCCAAAACGAACAGCATTGAAAGTCGATAGAAATTTTGAAAGTTATACCTCCGTTTCACTACGGCATAAACTAAATTTCGAACAATTTAGGCGTGAAAGGCTTCATTGGACGTGAAAGGCTTCATTCAACAACAGTGTGCAACAACATACAATCAATGACAATTCGACGATCCGAAACTTTACAAAACATATACAAACATTGGAATGTATAAACAACAATACAAATCAAAGAATGAACAAAGAATAGTGAATGGGACAGGGAAGTGAGAGAGAGAGAGAAAGAAAGAGCAAATAAGAGATCGAAAACTCTGAAAAAAGCTGAAAACTAGAGAAATCCTATCCAGTTTCTCCAGAACTAACCTAGCAAACACTTGGAGGCGGATCATCGAATTCCAACGTTAGCTTGCGAACTTTCAACATTAAACCAGGTGCGCGGAATAGCATCACCATCACCACTAATGATATTAATTTTGTGCGGTTATTCTCAGTAATAAGAAAGTGTAGGCTCTGGCTCACGTATGAAATATGAATGGGTTAACTTTGTTAAGCTTGAGAGGGGCCTTGTAATCAGGCTATGCTACTCTGGTGAGCTGTCTGATGATCTCCAATCTAGCGCCAGACGTTTGCACTTACACTAGGTTGTACCTATACTGTTTCCTTAGCAGGAAGTTCCAGGTGTGCGTCCAAGCCCCTTCTACCATTATCTATCTACATTGGGGGAGGGTGGGCGGGACATAACACACACTGTTGACGAAAAACCTGGATAAAGAAAAGCTCGCTTGGAAACTCGCTAGATCAGTGCCACGACTGAACTTCACGGTCTCCGTGGCGAGACCCTTAAGGCTCATTCAGCCTTCTTCACACTTACTAAACTGTTCGAAATAACACAAATGTATAATGCGACGCGAATTTTCCTAAACACAACGTTAAAACCCGGACAAATATTAGCATTGGAGCGCGCCTTAGGGTCACCGATCCATCACCCAACGTCGTCAAATATGGCATTTACAGTACTCTATCACACTCCTATCCGTTTTCCTGTTTCCACCATCTACACTACGTGTCCAATTCCGGTATCCAGCGTGCGCACTGCCGACCGAGAAGACGAGACAAGATAAAGAACCCGGGCCACGCGCGACTGGGAATCGCTGGCCCGTATTACTAGTAATGTGTTAGTGTTACAACAGGAATTAAATAAGCAAAAATAGGTTAAATGCATGTTCACGAGCAGTCCCCTCCCCTCCCTCCAAGACGTCTCTCGCATGTCACTGGATCAATGCCATAAGAGTATTCGATAATCCACCATGATGACTTCTACGAAGGAAAGGGACGAAGATCAAATCAGAAGAAGCTGCGGTTCAAAAATCTGTGACATGTTTGATGATCACCGCCTCATAGCGAAGCGACGTGAATGAATAAATATGTAAATATGTAAAATGTAATCACACATTTTCAGGGTCATTTCTCATGATAACCTGATTTTTGTGTAGAAAAAGTATTTTCTCAGTAGACATGAGCGTTGGTGAAAAAGTGACAAAGTTTGAAGTCTTGTGGACCACTTCGATATATGAACAATCTACTTGAACGGCCACTAGTATACTCTAGAGAGTCCCAAAGAGTGGAAAACACTAAACTATTGGTAATCTAAGAAGCAGAATTGCGCGATACAGAGAGCATAGAACCTAGTAACAAGACTTTTCTCAGAAATCAACACAGCACAAATTGAGAACATCGAAACACAAGTATTTTCACGCCAATCTACTGAAGACGAAAAAAGAGGATTCCACGTTTATCAGATATTACAATGAAAGTTCTGCAGTGAACTGCCCATGTATTGTGTTATAACTGTGAGATTTCAAGTTCCGCGTACCAATTTGTATTCCTAGAACTTCGAGAGGCTTATTGACACTGTTTCTAATCTTCTGATATGGATCAGTTCACAGAAGCGAGAGCGTGGAGGTCATGAACCTACGGTGTTTTCGGGTGAAACAGACTGAAATCCGTTTCAGAGATGAGAACTTTCAGTTTCAGAGATGTCAACTTCGGAGATCTTTGTCTTTATCGAGTAATCAATACTATATTCTATCAAACATTGCAATAACTTTATTACTTGACGGTGGACAACAAAAACGCGAGTCTCTCGTCGGAAATGGCGTACCACTGCATGTTCGTTGGGTCCAGAATTGTGAAGTCGTCGGTCGGATCGATTTTCTAAAAGATGCAAACAAATATATTGAGTGCCAAATTTATAAATTTTTGTCTCTCGCCGTTATCGAACCTACGAGCAAAAGTTTCGTAACAGGGCGCTAACCACTGCGCTAATAGAGAGCTAATAGAAGACACATGTGCGTACAGAGCGGAAAGTGAGATTGATTGTCGAGATACAAGAACACTATCTCTGTTCTGACATATTTGATGAATACTGTTGCTATTCACTTCCTCCTATTTGTAGTTTGATGCCGATGGAGTTTAGGTAAATGTTTTTAATTGCCCGGTGTCATCTGACCAAGCTTACAATGAACTCTGATCATAAAAATCTAAAGAGTACGAAATATCTAAACCGAAACTGACCTCTTTGACAAACACCTCTGGACAGTAATGTCTGTTAAAGGACTGAATATTGTACTTCGTGTTCATATCCAACTGCTTCGGGGTCATTGGTAGATAGTCGTAACCGTACCTGTAATACGGGGTTTGTTTTCAAATGTACAGAAGCTGATACAAAAATTAATGAAGTGAGAAAAGGACTAGAGGGTCTGCAGTAATGGTGTGAGGGTCGCCGTTGAAATAAAAAAGACAATGATTATATGCCTCGTGGAGAAGACAATTTACTATGAGAGTATCAGAGCAGTCCAATGTCTAGTCTAGTCCATTCATTTATCTGAATGCAACTTTCTTTTGTCAAAAACTCTTTCTAGAATCATAATATAAAGACTTGCCATATATTTCTAAGACCTACTTCAATAGTCCGTCCTGTACCCTACTGAGAGTGGCTTCTTCCCAGGTGGTGTTGCTGATCAGAACTGTTCCCATTTGACTGGCAGTTAGGTTCGAGTTAAACAATCCGGGTTGAATTCCCAGGTAATTGTTCAGTTCACCCCACGGAAAATAACCAGATGGATCCGGTTTCTGATTTGGGCTGAAATCGGTTTCCGTTTAAAAGTGTTTGCGACGAGGATGGTTGAAACAATTGTTCAACTTGAAGCAATAATCGGAATGTGAACACAGCCACATCGCGCGAAGCGCTCTGCGTGAGTTGTCTTCGGTTTGGCCATTGTGGACTAATTGTTTGCTTCCAATTGACAAAAAGCCTCAAATTTGATCTTGTTTTAAATTAGGTTTTTCTGCCTACGTTTTCATATAGTTGTTAGCGTCGGACTCGAAACTCGACTCGACTCAAAAATGATTCAAATTTTTGACAACGTTTACGATCCGGTGTCACACTTTGAATTTTGTTTTTCTGGCATTCAGTCACGTCATTCTGATACTAACCGTATTTCCATGTGTCCAATTACATAGTCCTGGCGGACGAACCAACGATCCATCAAAGTCTCCACCAGCATATTCACACTGTCCATCTGAAAGTTCCACTAGAAAGTTAAGTAAGCTCAATTGTCGAACTTAGTAAAAAAGGACAGAACATGTTCTTCTCTAGGAAAAACAGGCGTGACCATTTTGCTCCGTTCTTTTCGGTTTGTAGCTCGATCTCAATGCGTTGACAATCCAATTTAGAAATTATGGTTTACGGAGCAAACTACAAATTTCAGATCCACTCACTCCTCATACCTGTTCCTGTAGAAATGGTTCTGCACCGGAATTGACGATTTCGATTCCAATTGAGTAGCTGTTCACATCATCCACTTCCCTCCATTTCCCGTGACCAGCATGATAGGCGCGATGCCAATCATTTACCATCTGGTAAATGGTACCGTTCTTTGCCACTGAAATGCCCAGTCTAAGCCCGATCTTTCAAGTTTTTGCCGACTTCATGACATTACCGCCAAGTACAATGATCTTTTTACATCATTCATCAGTTCGTATTAATGTTGCTCATTCTTTGTCTGGTCTGAAACTCATTTGTCGCGTTCTCGACTTCAGATTTTGCTCGACTAACGAGTATGTTGTAGAAAGCTCAGAATGTCGATGCCTAGAAAGACCGCTATAGCTACTGCCGGTTGATACGGTCTTTTGGTAGTTTTGCAGACTGCTGTGTTGTAGTGTGAACCATGTGTCAGTTGGGAGCATCACAATATTTATGCTCGCCGATGAAACCACAGTGCGAAATAGATGGACTACTCCGTATCCGTGTGCCTATTTTCAAAATAGGGTAATTTAAGTCTGAATACCTCCGGGAACTTTTTGACTAGAAGAAAATGAGGGGAATTTTTGTTAGAAATTATTCTGTAAAGGTGAGTGTATCAAACTACAGAATACGTGAAACTTTCTCAAAATCAATAACCAACCCAGGTATTGTACGGACAGTCCGCGGCTGTACAACCCGTATAGGGATTTGTCAATGTTTTTCTCTCCCGTGTGATGGATCAGAATGATCTTCGGTCTCACGCAAGAGGTCCCGTAACTCGTCGTAGTATTTGTGATGTCGACCACTGCGTAGGGTGCGATTTGGTTCTGAAATGAGATGAACAAATATTCATCCCCTCACGAGATACACGAAAAACTGGCATTTCTCAGAAAAACATTTGAGTTTTCTCTTTTTTTGTGAATTATACGAACTTTCCTATGGAAAATGGTCTGATTGTCATTATACTCAAAATCGGTTTACTCCAATTTCAGAGTCAATGTTGTTGTTCGGAGCATGCAAATAGTTCGTGTTTTTCTGGTTTTAATCTCCGCTATTTTGGTCATAGCTGATCATATCTGTTCTGTACGCAGACCAAACTGCTCCTCATATAATTATATCGTGAATGAAGCGGTTACCGGAAGAGTCATCATTCATACTAGCCCAAAAATATCAAGTTTACCGAGATGGGACATAGTCCAGTGTCAGCGCAGGTCGATAAGGGACTTGAGCCCTGGCGATAGTTGGCATCTCCGTAGTATTTGTCCCAGTGACAACTGAAACCGCTTATTTCGGACGGAATAGTTGACAAGATTTGGATTCGATCTACTGGTTGTTTCGGTTCAATTCAATTAAATAACTGCAAAATTTCGCCCGGTAAAAACATTTGTTGTTATTTCAGTCCACTTATCTCATCATTGTCGTACACTGACATTTGAGGTTCCCTAAAGAAATATTAAAAAAAGTTTGATGTTTGGTTGCTCCCCGTTTTACATTCTTTGGATTTGATGTGCTTTCAATTTTAAGCTCGACGCAAATATGCATTGTTGTCGTTTTCAAATACCAAAAGTCTATCCCAGTCCCAACCCACTTCAGTTCATTGGTGTATTGGTCCTTCTGAGGTTGCGGATAGGCATTGGCTCCTGTCAAGGCCTTCGCTTTCGTCAACGACTCACTGTCTAGAATAGAACGAATTATTTAATCATCGTTAAATTGTCGTTGTCATTCTAATGAACTAATAAACAATGTATGATATGAACTTGAGATTTAGTGTATATTGTACCAAAAATTGATTTCTCGTTCAACTTCATCTGTTAGATTGTTGGTGTTTGTATTCAAACAAAATTTTCATTTTACTTTCATTTTGGAAATTTCGAAAAGTTCACCCGATCCGATTTTCTTAGCCCTCGTTGCAATATCAATACACAGGTTACAGCTGCTTCCAGCATCCTGCAAAAAATCAAAATTTGCATTGGCATGGTGCCAAAGTTTACCTAGCAATAGTAAAAACTATATGAACTGTTCTTCGCACCTGTACCTCTCTACAGTATGTATAGTATAGCGAGGTTTCAACTTTCAAAAAGTTTCAAAAAGACTCCAGAATGAGAAATTTTCAAATCGTGGAAATATTTTCTTAGAACTTGTACGTTTACTAGAACACAGACGTGTATACTTGACTTGCTGTAGTGGGTTACGGTGATATAAAACAGATACCTGTGCATTCACAAAAGTCAGCAATAAAAATAGGAGAATCTTCTCCATTCTGGTATGTGATCGAAAAGTGGAAACGTCTCGGAGTGATATCAGCTTTGAAACGATTATTAATGATAACACGAAAGAGACACCAAACAACAGAGGGTTATCACAATGGTTATCTTTGGTCTAAATGGAAAATAATAATAATAATATTAGCTGTAGCAATCAACTTTTTAACGAATGAACACTGTTTTATATCGAGAGAACCGCAGGGACTTAAAGAGACCATTTCTCTCCAATTTTGACCTTCGAGCTAGCAATTCCATCATTTAGAGCTGATTACGAACATATAACTTTTTCACTTTTTAAATACGTCTTAAACCCTATCAGGATACAAAAAATTAGTGGTAAAGTCAAATTCATTGTAATACCAACTAACCAAGTTAGTTAGCATCACAGTGAAAATGTTCAAGATCCGGTATGTATTCAATGGGACTAGGCTATTTTCTTTCATTTTCAGTTTCTAACGCTGTTGATGACTATTGGAACACAATAGAATACATTTTTCAGATTCGAAAAGTCCAGATTATAGGGAAATGGTCTCTTTAAGCTCTCCGTAGCCTACGCCACTACAAACGATCATACACAACTACACTAAGTAAATCGAAAAATTAGGTTCCAACTCATTAAAAAGCACTCAGACTATTCCCAGCCGATTGGCCAGCCCCTTTTGTAGCGACCTCGACTAGAGAGCGCGCAGGTCAAACAGGCGCAAATGTTTGCGGTTCATTGACCTTCACACTCTCGCTTTTGTAGCCGGCCAATAGCAGAAAATCGGCGCCAATCGTTCTGAGCAGCCCGAAAATATCCTTGGCGCGCTGCCAACGTCAATTTTGAAATGTTGAGAACTATACGTCCTTTCGTCAGAAAAAAACGAGCCAAAGGTTCATTTTGTGTCGATAACGTAGACAAAATCTGTTTTCCCGACTAGAAAGATAAGAAACTAGTCGTTATAGGTATTTGGGCGACTTTTGTTGATAACGGATGGGAAATATTATAATTGAAACTTATTGAAACATAAGATTAGTCGGGCATTCGGGACGCTCATTCTGCCGAAATCTCAACGGAAATAGTGTAAACTATTCTCCAACGACGGTGTAAACATTTTGTATATTAGATTTGAATAAAAATTACTCATAGAGCGTTCCCTAGTCATACTCTAGTTGCTACAGTAAGACAGTGTGAGAAACTCATTGAAGAACAGCAACAGCCCAGAAATATTTGGGATTGATGAAAACTATACGTCCTGTCGTCAGAAACAAAATTGAGCCAAAGGCCATCTTGTGTCGATAACGTAGACGAAAATGTTTTTCGACTAGAAAAGATAAGGAGTTGGTCGCTTTTTGGGTGTGGGCGATCTTTGTTGATAGGTGTGAATGTAGTATGAAACTATTTATATCACCGCCGAAAAGCACCACACTAAGTGAGAGGGAGAAGAACAGGGCAATTTGCACACATATAACTTTACCCATACCAGTGAGAAAATCGCGCGCAGCGCGAAGCGCTGCGTGTGAGTTGTGTTTGGTTTGGCCATTGCGCACCCATTTTTGGCTTCCAAACCACAAAAGTCTTCAAATAAAACATTTTTTCGAAATTTAAAAAGAGAGAGAGCTAGATATCTATTAAACACATGTTGTGTGAAAAAATGAGGAGAATCGGTCAAGGTTGAAAAAAGTTATGCTGTCGTGTCGTTATGAAAATTTCCGTTGTCCCTCGTCCCTCGTCGCTCGTCCCTCGTCCAATGTCCGCATAGAAAATTATTTTTTTAACTACTGCACCGATTCGGCTGAAATTTGGCACACATGCGTAAACCCCAAAGTTAGCTCGGCCCCCGAAGTTTGGTGTTGTCAAGTTTTGTTTGGCGCTTGGCGCGGGCGCCAATAGGCGCCAGAAGCTGGAAAATGTGTGTTCCCATGGTTGAAATGCTTCGAAAATTTGCACAGAGGTGAGATTAGTGAATTACAGCCTTCTCTGAAAATTTGGTGTTATGGTTCATATTTGGCGCCAAACGCTGGCGCCCAGTGGCGCCAAATTAGAACAACGCCAGGCAAGTAGGGTAACGAGCGAAATGTTCCACAGATGTCCGAACTATGAAGTTAACGAATACGGCTTGGATACCAACATTTCTTCGACATTCTGCGCCAAAACGGTACTTAATCCGCCAATTGGCGCCAAAATTGAAAATAGGGTTTCTGAACCAAAAACAGTCGGAAATTGTGCTAATTGGTCGAGGCCATTCATTCCAAGTTATTTGTTACCAATTAGAGTAACTTTATATTTGGCGCCAAACGCTGGCGCCCAGTGGCGCCAAATTAGAACAACGCCAGGCAAGTAGGGTAACGAGCGAAATGTTCCACATATGTCCGAACTATGAACATAGTTAACGAATACGGCTTGGATACCAACATTTCTTCGACATTCTGCGCCAAAACGGTACTTTATCCGCCAATTGGCGCCAAAATTGAAAATAGGGTTTCTGAACCAAAAACAGTCGGAAATTGTGCTAATTGGTCGAGGCCATTCATTCCAAGTTATTTGTTACCAATTAGAGTAACTTTATATTTGGCGCCAAACGCTGGCGCCCAGTGGCGCCAAATTAGAACAACGCCAGGCAAGTAGGGTAACGAGCGAAATGTTCCACAGATGTCCGAACTATGAATATAGTTGACGAATACGGCTTGGATACCAACATTTCTTCGACATTCTGCGCCAAAACGGTACTTTATCCGCCAATTGGCGTCAAAATTGAAAATAGGGTTTCTGAACCAAAAAACAGTCGGAAATTGTGCTAATTGGTCGAGGCCATTTATTCCAAGTTATTTGTTACCAATTAGAATAACATGTTCCATATCTCAATTGGCGCGCCCGTTCGCGCCAATTGAGAAAAGATTTTCTTTGTACTGTAATGACGCATATTTCTCACAATACTCAGATTTCAATTAACGAAGCGGAAAAAAACTGTTTTTTAACCAGTTTCGCCTATCACGCCAATTTAAGAGGTTAATTAGCGCCAAAAATATTTCGAAAAACCAGGATCACATCGTTTGAAAACTCGGAACTTCCAGATCTCAGGATGTTTGATGGTCACCACTATTCAAAAATCGTTTTTCTAGTCAACTCTAGGAGTGGTTGTACTAGTACAACTAGCAAAAAAAGAACAATTCGTAAAAAAGTGGGGGACCAGGAAGTGTGTGAGTTCTGTTAGGTTTCACCGTTTTCTGCAAAAAGTGAACAATACGATGTTGTGAAAGAGTGTGCAACAAAAAAAGAACAATACATTTGTTTGCACAACGGTTCACAACGTTCTTAGGGGAAACCACTATGCACTTTTACGTTCAAGTTATACTTTGTATATTCTGTTTTTTGTGAACCGTAGTGCAAACAAATGTATTGTTCTTTTTTTGTTGCACACTCATTCACAACATCGTATTGTTCACTTTTTGCAGAAAACGGTGAAACCGAACAGAACTCACACACTTCCTGGTCCCCCACTTTTTTACGAATTCAATTTAATATAGCGGTCAAATAAAACACAGGAGAAAAACTTTGCTTTTCTGTATGCGGTGCATCAAAGATAAACTTCCAACAAAAACTTCTTATTGCGTATACCGGTTAGGCTTAGTTATACTGCTATACACGATCGTAGTCAACGACAGAAGAAAGTCGCTTCCTCCAGAAAGCCCACTTACACAACTGGAACCAAATTTAGTTCAACCGATTCATAGAAATACAACAAACTGACGAGCAACACAGGGAATCGTGACACGAAAAAAAATGTTAGTACGTGAATTATCTACAAAGCATTGATACATATTGATAGTGAAAGAAAATTTGACAATTTAATTTATCATTAATGATCTACCTATCTGCTATATCGTTTGCTGGTCAAACTCTACTTGAAATGAAAAAGTACAGTATAGAACACTCTGAGAAACGAGAAAAACATAAATTATTCAAAAGGCATGGACACATTTTAGCGTGCTTTTATAGTTCACTTGGAACTGAAGAGCTGAGCTTCTATTGAGTTTTACAACACTTGAACTTCGTGAGTAGTTCATGATATGTTCATACGGTTCACATAAGAATGATTGAATGAGTGTTTATGAGGTTACAAGCATTTCCGGAAATAGTTCATGAGATGTTCCTGCGGTTCTCATGTAAAATATACTAGGATTTTCTCACTAGGTGGAAAATAATGCTGAGCCGGTGTGAGTAGACGGTTGTCAGGAGGTGGCGGTAAGGGTGGCCGCCGGGAATCCGTCTCATTCTGGTGGTCATATGAGAGATGTGAACCGTCTTTTTCTTTTGAAGTCTCAGCAGCGTCAGCACGTTCCCACGTATACGTCTGAAAGTGGGTCGTACAATGAAAGTAAGCGTCGCATTCCGAATTCCGCGTTCGAGTGCACAATTCCGAATATCTTAGTTTTGGATCGAGCGTTTAACAGTTGGGATCACGTCTTTTTTTGAGTACAATGTTTGATTCGAGGTATCACAACAAAAATTGGGGTATGCAGTGTTCTCCTTCATTCCTGTATAGACAGTACTCTTATTAGTATAAAAAACAAGTGAAAAGAAAGTAAAGATTAGTTTTGGATAAACATGTACAAGAAATATAAAAGAAGTCCAATAAAAATATTTTGAGGAAAAGTCTAATCTCGCTCGGTTTAAAAGGATACCGAGTGTTTTGCTACCGGAAGAAAACTTCTGACTGTGCGACTCACAATAATCTAGCTCATACTCCGTTGTTTTCAAGAGAAGCGAAATTAGCATCTTCCTCAAAATATTTTTATTGGACTTCTTTTATATTCCATGTACATGTTTATCCAAAACTGGGGTTTATTGTACAATCGTCCCCCCCCCCCCCTTGAGCCGAAATAGGTTGGAATCCGACCCGTAGTACAATCGCCCCCCACCCCTAGGGGGGTGATTGTACAACGTCCTTCTTTACTGCAGGTTTGGATTGAGTGGGGGGCGATTGTTAAACAGGTCCGGGGTTGTACTATTACCCCCCATTTTGTATTGTGGGGGGTGATTGTTAAACGTCGACATTGTACAATTACCCCCCATTTACAATCACCCCCCATTTACAATCACCCCCCTCTCTATAGGAAATCGTATTGGGAGGGGGGGTGATAGTACTACGGGGGGGGGGGACTTAAGGTGAGGGGGTGGGGGGGGGGGGCAATTGTACAATTTTCCCCAAAACTGATCTTTACTTTCTTTACACTCGTTTTTTATACTAATTGAACTCTTTTTCTATGGTTACGAAGTAACGGTCATTTTTGATAAAAATGATATTTTTGAACAATAATCTAAACAAGGAATTTTATGTTTTTCAATTGGAGTTTTAAACCGCGCCGTAGTTCAGAACGTTTGTGTAGTTGTAACCTCGTTCAAGTGATAGCAAATTTTGTGCTCCAGGCAGGAATCGAACCTCCGTTCGCCGTGCGTAAATAGAGGTTCTATCCAATCCGCCATTCAGACATGTGAATATGAATGAAAACCAAGCTGTACCCGCCTGTCATGAGATCTCCATTGGAAAAATGATTCCTACTACACGTTTAACTCTTCTTTCATTTTTATTTTCACAAAACCGGTCTATCCATAATTTTTGCGAGACCATTTTCGGTCGTCTCACACGTAATATTCAAATTTACGACACACCCGAAAAATACGCATACCTCAACTTTTTTATGGCTTTTTAACAGTGTAAGAAATTTCGGAATAAGTTGATTTTGAGCAAAACTATGCCCAGATTTGAGGAGGCAGACACTTTTGTCGCCGCCGCCGCCGCCCCGCACGGAAGCCATTTCTGCGAGACGTTGGGTCCTCTAACTCCTCTCAACAAGTTTTTTCTTGGAACGTGAACTTAATTTCTTTTAGACGTGTTGCCGTTCAGTAATTCATGCAAATATCTAGGGAAATGGTCGACGTACTTTGAAGAAAATTGTAATAAACTGTTTTGTATTGTCTGCAGACCTTTGAACAAAAACTAATCTGCGCAGCGCTCCGCGCTGCGCCCGATTATAGTTTCCGGATCTCGGTGCACACATATTTTTGTGGTTCTCACCAAAAAACAACGGGATGAGTTAACAAACACTGTGAGATATGGCCAAATACAACGTGGAAGTTTTTTTCGCGATTACTGTACCTGGGTACTCACGGACTGATAACGAGATGCAGTACTGGGTTGATTCCGTTCCACAACATCCATATGAAATGAGCGAAGAAGGCGGAAAGAGGGTGGGGCGGCAGGGGCCAGTACTCCCAGGTCAGGACGCCGAACACGTGGAACGCGCCCATCGACAACACCTGCAAGGCATAGTCTGTTCCATTCGCACTGGCAATGCTACAGTAAGAATACAAACCTTCAGTGCGTTCATATTACGTGAATAGTATTGAAAACCCTGAGAACGCTTCTTAGGCTGTCTCGCAGAAATCGGTGATTTCATCAATCCAAGTTTTGCTGACCTAATCGTGATTTGTTAGATTACCAGAAGACCAGTTACCTGAATGGTCAGATACATCTCCCTCTTGCTCAGAATCGCAGCCTTCTGAAAAAGATAAACGTTCGTGAAACGGTCACAAATTGTACAACAAATTTATTATTCACAGAAAGTACATAATTTATTACACGTTTTTCAGTATCAGTCATTCAGTTTACAAGTTTGAAAATGTACCAATGCATGTTCTACCTCTTCACCTTCCTATAGAACAATTAACGTTTCACACGTGTATTCACGTAGAACGTACATCGTACACGTGATATCTATGCAAACTTACCAGATAAATGTGGGTGAAAATGGCGCCATGTGCCAAAATGGCCACCACCACCTCCGCTATGGCGAGACGGGCACTCATCCGACGAATAGTCAACGAGAGAACGTGGCCGGCCTAGAAATGGTTACACCAATACGTACTTCCCTGAAAACTGTTCCAACGTTTGCAACAGAGTTGAAGTTTGAATTAAAAACAATTCATTGAAAAGTTAGTGTACTGTAGGGGTCTCAGCAGAAATGACGGGAACTATGAAGATGTACTGACTGGGAAAAACATTCACATAGCAGCTGGAGGAACTCAAATAACAGCTGGAGGTAAATAGATAATTTTGTGAACGCGAGCAGTACTCACTTACTTACTAGTTTTTCGCTTTTGATTCTGGTTCCCAATTATAAAATATCTTGATAAAGTTTGTATGTAATCTGTAGAAGTCGTAATAGGTATTATGTGATGTTCTAAAACTTCGCGTTTCGTTTTATTCAATTTATATAATTTTTTACAGAACCTTCAACAAGCAGGGCTACCACTTACCTCATAATGCCACGTGTAAGTGGGAACGACGTAGTAGAATCTACTGAGAGGCGAAACGTTGATTGCGATGATGAAACAGCAGAATATCCAACATAATGCAAGGTAAATCTGTATGAAATAATAAAAAAGATTGATTCAAAACATGTTTTGTAGGCCTCGACTACGTTTTTGTTGTAGTTCAATTCCGATACCTTACGAGTTTTGTCCGAACCTCAACGAGATCACACTGAAACTACAAACACAGCGGTACAGTGAAACATCCATCGTATCTCAAAGACTTTTTACATGACTTGAAACCAATCAAATCAGTTTCCAGACGATTTTTGTCAACTGTGTTGCTGAGATGATAGTGTGTGGGGAAACTGAAAATCTGCCTCAGCGAATCCTTCTTCAAGTGAACTCTGCTTTGGTAGTATTTACTTGGTAACCCTGACCCACATTGGTCAACCGTTTGGAGAACACGGTGTTGTAGTCGAAATGGAAAATAATTGATACGAATCGATTGACGTTGAGCAGGATGGAGAGCACGAGCATCGTGCACCAGTTCGCATTCAGAATTGCACCGATCGTCTGCGAAATGGTCTTTGTATTACGTTCCCAACATTTTCATTGCGCGTAGAAATGATCGACCAACAGAATGTTTTGGAGCATTTTTGGGTTGCAACCGTATGCCCCGCTGAGTATTAAGGTATGAGCTGTCTCCTCAATATGTTGTGTAGGAAAGCGACTCAAAACGGTATCTGAGCTGCGGGCTATTCCCATCTCAGAAGAAGGTTTTCTCGTGAGAGTGAAAATATCTAAAAAAAAATGCTGCAGAAAGATATCATTATTTTGACATCTCGGGAATGAAGAAACTATCGAAAGAATCAACAGGGAACTCTATTGTAGTGGTGATACGAATCATATTTCATACAAAAAGTATTTCTTGTCTCACCATTTGTAACCATCCGTATCTCTCTTTTCTGTCGAGTAGTTGGAAGCCGGCTGTAAAATGAATGCCCAGCTGGATAATGTCCGCCACCCCCATGTGCACGATTATACGGTAGGCCACCATGTTTCTGTAGTCTCGCTCAGAGCGAATTCCCTGAAAATAGCCCCACTCAGACGCAGCCTCTTACGACCAATAATGCGATCGGATTTTTCAAATGGATTGACAGTATCACTACCTTCCCAAACATATTTTGTATATTTGAAAACAAAAAAACACCACCGTACAAAATATTTGCGAGTGTGTCAATTTTGTGTGGACAGCGTATTGTTATTTTTGTAAGGGGTGAAGAGATCAGTGTATCTGCGTATCTCTGATCTACACACTCCCTCTTCCGGAATAGAAACTGTTAACATCTGCTCGCCGCCCCTTGCGTAAACTATTAGGTCCTGTTCAGTCTTCGCTGAATGAAAAAATCATGACGGTGTAAAATGGTAAAAATAGGAACATTCTCTTCACTGGTGCTGGTCCTAACTCACCATCAGAACGGCTATATACAGCGCAACAAAAATGGGACAGAAAAGGAAAATGAAGCAAGCTATGGGCACCTCTATCCCGAAATACGTGATGTCGGAAATCGGTTCATTGAAGACAGTCCCTGAAACCAACTATCTATCGTTCCGACTCCGAACTGGAAATCTCGGTTTATTGTTGTGGCACACGTTTTTGAACTGAACGTTGGTTGTACCATTTGATGCAAATTACATTCGTCTCTTGAGAAAATGGCGCGATTTACTGTGAACTCAAAAATTTTCAAGTCGAGTCGAACTCGGAACACGAAAACGCGGTTTTTACCCAAACTCGAAAACTAACTAGATTTTTTCCAAAACTCGAAAATTTTTGAACTCGATTAACAACCACTTTCTCCAACAACCATACCCACCTTCTCCAACCAAGTCGATCATACTCAGTTTGTTTGATGCGCTGAACATTTTCATTATGAACATAATTGGACAATTTGTTGACAAACACAAAAATATCAAGAACATCTCAACTTGAGAAAAAAACACGAACAGAGGCAAGATGTCGCTTATCTGCGCTCAATTATCTGCGCTCAGCAGTGTACAGAGTGAATGCAAAATGGAGAAAGTTTTTTGGCTTGGCGAAGATAAAAAAAGCCAACTATAGTAGGTTTTTGCAATCTACATCGCATACACATGAAGTTTGATGTACATCCACATCAGAGATTACGAAGTACAACTGAAACGAATGAAGATGAAACAGACCCAGCGGATGACTGCAATGACGAGATTCTCGGTGTCTGAGCGTTAACAGCGCCGTGAAGTACACTACTTAACGTTCGTTTTGTTTCATATATTTTAACACTAACAACAAATTCAACTTGTAACTTTAACAATTATTACTATGATGTTAGCCCCAATATGTCTTGTCGCTCACGAAAAATTAAGGAAATGTGATTGTTTTGAGACGCCTACCTACCCGAGAATTGAAGAAATGCTCACAATGGAGGCAGTGGCGCAACTACTAAATTGTTGTCAATCGCATATCATGATGTGTGCTTTTACGATAATCTAGGAAAAACAAACCATTGTTTGTTTTCGAATAAACGAAATACATGTTTTGAAAACTAATTAATTATATCTTGTGATAACTAATTCCTAATTGAATGAACATTTATAATAATGAAAAAGTGTTTTCACACAACAGATTTCTCGTCAAATCTTATGAGCTCATCGGGAAACAAACTTGTTTGCTCAGAAATGAACGAAAAATGTAGATTATGTTAACTTCAAGTTGTCGCATCGAATACAAGATAAATGAAACACAACACTCACCATTACCAAGTGTGCAGTGACAGCGTGCCAAGTGAAATTCCAGGTTCTGTAGGATGTCACAGTTTTTTTTTCCGAAAGATAGATTATAGATAGACATTAAGCGGTTCTCAATAAGCTCCAATTCCGTGTCCGCTCCGTGTCCTTTCCTGACACTGACTTCGTGGATACTTCGATAACTGCTTGATGAAAAGTAGTTCTAGAGCTGATGTATTTCCCTGCCCGGGTCGGGCCCGAACGTGGCCGGCACAGGTTTTTACACAGAATTTGAACGTTCTTGAGGTCTTGTCAACCGGAAACTTCGCGGTCAGCCCTGCATCACTCGTTGCGATCTAGAATCAGAGGACCTCAGATAGAGTTGTGCTCTGGTTAGCTGAAAGGTCGGGGCGGCAGCTTTCAAAATTAATACGTGTAACCCAGCTTCCTTGGAAAAAAAGCACCATTATTATGTTGTAATTTGACCTTGGAACTTTGAAGAATAAAAGTTCCAATTGATTATTTTTCGAGAAGGAGAAGAGATCTTTTTCAAACATTGAAACAACACATCCGTTTGAGAATGAGATGGTTCAATGCTCTCAAATGATCAAAAAATGTTTGACTACTACAATTTTCGCATTATTCCAGAATAAATTTCTGATATGGAACGTTGTCTGTTTTTCTCTCTCTTTTAGAAAGAGTGAGATTGGCGCATATCGTGTTATTGTTTATATAAGAGAAAATGTTGCTGATATAACATACTCTGCGTAGAACTAGTTTATGTTACAGCTCTAATAGTAACAAATGACCACTAGTCTCATCTTCAACTATTATGTACAATCATACAATATCATTCGAATAATATATAAAATAATACAATAACATTCAAGTATTATGTACAATACCATTATATCATTCCATTATAACATGTACATTTACAGAATCACACTTTTGAACATAGTTATTTCCACGTTTGAACATATTTGTGATTCGATAGACATTACACATACTCCATTCTTCACGCCTCATTATTATTCTAATCTTTTTTCATTCTCGACTGTTTTCCTTGTAATTCAAAAGTATAATTAGATAACTTGTTTTATTACTGATTACCGTGTGCGCAAAGTTGAACCAATTAGTACTGGTCTGAAGAACAATAACAAACTTTAATGTCACTCATGTGATATTTCTCCCATATTTCCGACAGGTGAAGATAATTTGACACACTTTTGGTCGAAGTTTTCAAATCGATGATTAAACATCGTTAAAAGGCGACAGAACAGAAAGTTAATATGAAAGAGTTGATATAGTGTTCACATTTCCCAACTGGACTCGTTGGCAGCGTGCCAAAAACTTTGGAAGACTGTTATTTAGAGAAGAAATATATTTCAGAGAAAGTTTCCTTGAATACGAATTGTAACGGAGGGGAAGAACCCTTCACATGAATTTCTATTGCTTTGAAGTATTTCAAAATGTTCAAAAACTGCCTTGAAATTTCATAGGCAACCTGCCCAAGTCCAGTTGGGCGTAAATGTGCGAACTATATTAACAGATGAACATCGCTTGTATCGCGCGTAGCGCGACGCGCTGCGTGTGAGTTGTGTTTGGCGCCCATTTTCAGCTTTTAAACCACAAAAGTCTTCAAATATTTGTTTTGAAATAGAATAAATGGAAGCTAGAGATCTATCAAAAACGCGTTGTGAGAAAAAATAGGAAAATAGGTCAAAACAAACTTTTGTTCTCGTGTCGTTATAAAAATTTCCGTTAACTCTCGTCTCCAGTCCCATATCCGCAAAGGTTTGAAAAAACCACTGGTCCGAATTGGCTGAAAATTGGTAAACTTATGTGAACTCAAAAGCTAGTTCGGCGCCAAAAGTTTTATGTGGTCACGTTTCGTCTGGCGCCAGATTGCGCCAAAACCTGGAAAACGTGTGTTCATATCAGTGAAATAGTTTGAAATTATGCATAGAGATCATAATGGTGATTTTCATGTGTCATGGCTAACATTTGGCGTCAATTTCGGGCGCTTATTGGCGCCAAATAAGAAAAAAACTTGCAAAGCACTGTGATGACTATAAATTTTTACAGAGGTCAGATTTAGTATGGATTGGAAATGCAATTCTTTCTCCTAATTTCATTTTCATAGCATCCAGTTTTGGCGCCAAGCGTTCTTTTCCGCCGATTGGCGCAAAAACCTAAAATCGAGGTTCTCAATGAATAAATTATTGAAAAATTCTCGTCAGGATAGTTCAATTCAAACATTTCCCAATGTTTAGTGTTACGTCTGACGACATTGGCGCCAAATGAAGAAAAGCTTACAATGTACGGTAATGACTGAGATTTTTAACAGAGCTCCGATTTTTGTGAAAAGGAAAATTCAAGGCGGCTTTTGAGCTGCTTTTGCCAAAAGCTGGTTCTACCTCATATAATGAAAACACGGCTTCATATCATTCATTACTCTGACCTATTTGTGGTTGTAAAAGTACGACTAGCAAAAGTGAACAATTAGAAAAAAGTGGGGGACCAGGAAGTGTGTGAGTTCTGTTCGGTTTCACCGACTTCCACGAAAAGTGAACAATACGATGTTTCGAATAAGTGTGCAACAAAATTAGAACAATCAAATGTATTGTTCTATTTTTGTTTCACACTCATTTCCAACACCATATTGTTCACTTTTCGTTGAAATCGGGAAAACCAAACCGAACTCACACTTCCTGGTTCCCCTCTTTTTACTATTTAGAACTAGTTCGCATAATAATCACATGATGTAACTATTTTAGGCTGCATATTGGTGCGCGCTCCCAATATCAGGTCCCCCGTTACCTGAATTTCCATTCTTTGCTCTCCTTTAACATTCAACCATGTCTTCCCTTTCAGCGGTAAAAAAGGTTTAATATTTACAGCGAAGTACAGGCTATATCAGTTCTTCACACTCCTACAGTACATATTCCGTCTTTCAATTGAACTCTTTCTAGTTGCAAGTTCCACTCGTTCGAATCAGCTTTCAAACCTTTTCTAATCCGGATGCAGAAACTTTTGCGAAAGTGTTTGGCCTCCTCAATAGTGTTCACAAACACAACCGCACAGAAAATTTTGTATTCCTACTGTAGAAGTCTCAGTAGGAATGAAATGACTATACACCTTCTCGACCATCTGCCATTTCGTGTGTTGGAGTACTTACGGGATAACATCCTAAACAAAGAGGTTTACCTCCCTGAGCTTCATGATCGTTTAGCTTTTATGGATTGCTACCACGTCTGAGCTCAAAATCAAAAATAACATGGAGGTCTAAACTTCATCTTTGATCTCAAAAAAGCTTCTGTTCAATCACCAGTTATATCGGTGATTCAACTGTTGTCCACTACTTGTAAATCCGACAGATTATCACGCCTAACTCCCCATTAACTAGGTGCGCATCATCGATGGTTACACCACTTCCGGTACCGTTTCCCGTCATGATCTACCCATTTGGAGAAAATTATCCGTCATTCATCTCTTTCCCCTAAAATACACCATTTTTAACTGGTCCCGCTTGGAACGGTTTCTCCTTGGTTCCTATAATAAGGGTTGATTGGTTAATCGGGACCCGGTAACCGGTCAGGTTCTTTTTAGAAAAAGCCAATTTTGATTTATATCTGAACTAGTTTGCATTTGTCTCAAACTTCTAATCAAAATCCGAATACTGCAATTGAGACGGTGATTCCCAAGAAAGTATAGGAGAAAACTACATTTTGTGGATAAACTTGACTGGTAGAATTGTAACATTCCTTTTCACCTGTTAGATTCACATGTTTATCACGATTTTACAGCAAATCCAGCCTAACTAGCTGACTACAGTCCTTTTAGTCCCCACTGAGACTGCAATAGTTAAGTTTTACTTTGTTTTTGAAATGTTAGTCATATCGGAACGTCCATTCATTTGATTTCGATTCCCTATTACAAAGAGTGTTTGTTTCGACAACGTTAAAATTTGCATTGTGAAACAAAAACAGTCTTTGAATACAAATGTGGACTGTTACACATTTACATATTTATTCATTCACTTCGCTTCGCTTCGTTACGAGGCGGTGATCATCATACATATCACCGATCTTTGTAGCAGCAGTTTCCTGTAAGGTCTTGCCTTTCCTTCATAGAAGACTTCATGGTGAAACTATCGAATGCTCTGTTGGCATTGATCTAGTGACATGCGGGTATAGTCTTTTCCATTCCTACTGATACTCCTACAGTAGGATTTTGAAACTTCCAAGCCGTTTTACTCGCGTACTTTTAATCGAAGAAGTTCAGGATTTTCGTACCTCCTTCTTGTTCTCAGGTAGAGTAAATTTACGAGAGCATTTTCCATAAACCACATTTTCAGTTTCACAACAGCCTTCGGAAATTTTGTAAGGTTACTGTAGGAGTCTCAGTAGGAGTGGTGTGCACTATAACTTCTTGAGGAATATGGACTGCAGTCTTCAGAAATGGAAAAACAGTACTTTGCCTTGTTTTGCAACCTTAGTCCACAGGTCAATCGAACGTCATGTATCAGTTTGTCAAACTATCCGCAACAAATTAAGAAATGATGACATTTCTTATATGTTCGGGACTGTGCTGTGATCCCATGTGATATTGTTTTCTCAATCACCCTATCAACCTATAAACGTCATGGAATGATACCTGTATTTGGAGTTGTCTCTACTATTTCGAAACATAAGCATACTGTATACTTTCTCTTTATTTAATTTTTTTTACTAACCACCGAAATCCACACACCAGCATTAGGGTCAGCGCTAGCGCGTGGTGAATGTTGCTATTTTCCTGTTTGTCGGATTCCATAGAGCGAACAGTTTATATGTGGGTACGAACTGTAGACAGCACATATATATGTTTTCGAAACATTCTTATAACTCGAATTATTGTCTTCTGTTACTGTTTTTTTTTCACCTTTCCGTTCTCACTATATTCCTTTGTATAATTTTTCTTCTCCAATGCCCATCAACGAATGTTCTGATTCTCTGGACATAATTTCACGCAGTACAGCGACAAAACCTAGTGTAAACATACTTCCTATCTCTAGACGGGGGTCAAACTTGTTTTGAACTTGCCCCCGTGACTTTTGGCTGAAATCAAACCAGATTTTGTTTTTTCTACCATTGCAACTTATCACCCATCCGTAGACTACAGTACAAATTTGAACTTCGTGACCAACGTCTAAGGATTATTCTAACGAGAACCAATACCGCGTACACCAATGTTTAAGTACCAGTCTATTTCACATACTGCTAGCTAGAGATTCGAAGTTAGTACTGTAACTGACCACGAGTTGATGGAGTGGACCATACAGCTTTCAGTTTCAAATAACTTTCAATGGAGGGTTTCTTCTAATCTAATCCACTACTATCAGCACCCAAAACATCACATCTTCTACGACGTGAGAAGAATGACTGGGTTCATCTGCTTCTCCTCACTCTAGTGTTCCAATGCAACATCAACTCTCTCTGCTTCCAGATCGCATTCAGATGGCCTGTGTTTCCGTAACGTCGGACAGAAAGTCCAGTTTCCCTGTCTTCAGCAAGCCATCACCACCCACTTCTGTCACTCTTTCTCAGTGAGTTTATTCACTCTGAAATGAAGTAAGCAGACATATACCATTTTCCATTTTTCATTCAAACGAACAAATCTAATTTACATACGGTTCACATGTTTTAGTCTATATTATCGCGCGCAACGTTATGTTTAAGTATCACGGGGTACGTAAACTAATCCATTCTGCCCTCCTTTAAAAGGTTCATGAACTTCGACAGCGGCAAAGTGTTTTCCCGAAGTTTTGGTAAAACACAAATCACTTTGTTCCATAGCAGAAGGCGCCGCACGCGCCCGAGCCGCGGTGCGTGTCACTCAGCTTTTGAGCACATAAACAACATATTAGCTGGGACACATTTTATGAATCACTAGTTAGCTGCGCGCGCTACGTCTATCATAACATTTGCTCGACATAGCACACTATTACTATCGCCTAATGAAGAGTGACCATCAGCCGCTAGCCCGTTGTGACAGTTCGGAACGGTAAGTCGGTACAAGGAATGACCATCCTCGTTGTTTCATGTAGTTTGATCACCATATACGTCATAGCTTTCGAGTTGCCACTGCCTAGCAACGGAATCAAACTACAAACACAGCGTGAAATACACTGTCTAGACCTACTTTGAACCAGCGAGCCCTAAATTCCTAAATATAGTGTTCCGTGCATGTTTTCCCCTTTGAAGTTTGTTTGGATCTCCAAAGCAGAGTTCAGATGAATTTCAGAGAAGAGGGCAGTGTTTTGAGAAGTTGATCATGTTCCTGACCTAACTCAAGTTGATTAATAACCGCCATCTGCTCATTGAACGGACTACAGCAGGAGGGGGTGGAACGGAGTACAAAAAGTTCCGTTTTGCCTAATTTTATAGTCTGCATCAACTAATTGAGTACACTAGAAAATAAATTAACGCACCAGGCTCACGAACTCTCACGTGTCATGTGAGCTAGTGTGGTCAGATTTTGTTCTTTTGTGCTCTTGTTGCGAGCCTATAGTGGTGACCGGCGCAACATTACAACTAGGCGTCCACATTTTTATCTGTGTTGCCGTAAAACTCGCAAAACATGTGTATTGATCGTTCAATGGTTCAGACACCAAAAAAGTACTGGAATGCGCCATTGTGACTGACCAGTTCGGATTCACAGTGTATGTTTGTTAGTTTAAGTGGTTCAACCAGACATAATTATGCTGACCAATGAACAAATAATAGGTTCGATTATAACAAAGAGTGACACTCACAGAAATATAGTGGCAGCCATTCCTGCGTGGCTTCGCAGTATACAGTAGGTCAATAAAAAACCCAAAAACGAGACAAATTCTTGACTGCGTACTTAGAAAACTCCATATAAACTTTTTCCCAGTGTAAATGACAGGGAGTCCCATCCTAAAAAGTAGGTGGTCATGTAACTGTATTCCACGCATCTCATTTTGACTACGAAGTTTACGAGGGCCGATTTGAATGCTTACATGGAAGGTAGTGAGACGGTATTATATGATGGTGCTCTCCAATAATTTGCGCAGTACGTGTACATATCGCTGAACATGTTGCCATCACGTACGTTTTAGAAGAAGAAAAAAGTGCCAGATGCGAGCTGAACTTGCGTCAATCGTCGTATTTCAGGTTGGGTCTGAATGAGAGAGAATCCCCTTGGCGATCAATATGGATATCGATTGGAATGCAAGTTGTGGTCGGAGTACAAATATCGATTTATTACATGTCCATGTGGCCGTATCTCAGCGGAGTGAGTTGTGTCCTTTCACACTGGTATATGCTGATTGTTAGACTGGGGACGCCTAAGTCTGATATGTAGTTTGGTCTCGTAACAGAGGACTTACACATTGCCTCAGAACAGCAGTAGTACACTTCCTGTTTGCTTCAAATATGCAAAGACCACTTGCCTCGCTCGCGCTGTTTCAGCCATGCAGCCGTTTGCTGTCCTTGTAAAAAAAATTCTTGAAAAACAAAAAAAATTCAGCAAAAAAAAGAATAAGATTCTGCAGCCGTTCGTTTGTTTTCCATGTTAATGTGAATCTGTTCCAGCTGGACCGCTCGGTTACCCTTAGTGCCGTTGGCTGGGTGGTGGCATCCTGCAGTCTCGGATGTTCTCTGGTCAGTTCGCTAACTCAATTACCTTGATTTAGTAACGAGTTCGAAACTGTTTTTCATCTTTTAATCTGATTGTTTTTCATCAATCTGATTGTACCGAAATTGTATACGTGGGTCTGCCTTAGGATTGTTAATCGAGTTCAAAATTTCGAGTTTTCGAGTTTTCGAGTTTTCGAGTTTTGGGAAATTTCGAGTTTTCGAGTTTTCGAGTTTTGGGAAATTTCGAGTTTTCGAGTTTTCGAGTTTTGAAAAATTTCGAGTTTTCGAGTTTTTGAGTTTCGGGAAATTTCGAGTTTTCGAGTTTTCGAGTTTTGGGAAATTTCGAGTTTTCGAGTTTCGAGTTCCACTCGACTCGGAAATTTTCGAGTTTTTTCGAGTCGAGTCGAGTTTTGAGTATATTTTGGACCCAAAAGATACATTTTTCGAGTCCGAAATTTTGATTTTCGAGTTTTCGCGTTCAAAATTTCGAATTTTCGAGTTTTCGAGTTTGGCGAAAAATCGAGTTTTCGAGTTTTCGATTTTTGGAAAATTTCGAGTTTTCGAGTTTTCGAGTTGTCCGAGTTTTGGAAAATTTCGAGTTTTCGAGTTTTGAGAAATTTCGAGTTTTCGAGTTTCGAGTTCGACTAAACTCGAAAATTTTCGAGTTTTTTCGAGTCGAGTCGAGTTTCGAGTTCGACTTTAACAACCCTAGTCTGCCTTCACTCAAGATTAATTATAAAGTAATATAGTTCAGACGATAACCATCAAACATAAATCAGGGTAGCCACAGTACATTATTCTCTGTCCATATTTTCTAAATTCGACATTCTAATTGATGATTTCTGTACAGGCGAATCCGTTATTCGGGGCTTGGAACCAGAAGAGTCTTGCCGTGACTAATCCCACCGTCCTCGGACTCGTCCTAGCGGCCGCAGGTGATTTGATGCGAATTGATTCATACCATGAGCGGAGGGCACCTGATTATGCGATCACAAGCTCAAAACACTTGGTTCAAAACCTAAATTGATGATTCTCCGACAAAGTCCTTCTCTGAGAAAGGACCTGGTTTTCAGAAGTTCGTTGTACACTCACTGGAAGTATATTTGATTCGAGCATTTCAAAAATATTAGCAGTTATACGTCTAGTTCTCGACTAATGCAGTATGTCACACGTTTATATTACTGCTACTGGAATGCATATTATACTATTATGACGTTAATGACTTTTGAAACTTTTGAAATCTTGGAAGGTGGTGATCGCTTCCAACGAGGTTACTGAAAAAATGGCTACCGAAGTAGTTGTAGTAAATGTCTATCTCTCAGGTCAGTGCCTCTACGGTCTGATACCGGTGTTTCCTTCCAATAGAATGTGGATCATGGTAGCCGCTAGATTTATCACTGGTTGCGGCGCCGGTTGGTTTTTTTAACTTTAATTTGGTTACTATTAAATGTAGGTTTTCAACTTTCGAACAAATTAAGTTTACCAGCGACACGACATCTGTTTTGATGACATATTATGTCCGGTGACAACTTGCCTGTCCCATATATTTTCGTAAGCTCCTACAGTACAATTTTGAAACTGCCATCCAGAGAGTTGTTCCATAAATGTTTTTATTTTCGTCATAAAAGACTGAAAACGATCCAAGCTAATACGCAATGCAGGACAGGACGGGCGGTCGATATTATTTTTCATAGTTCATAGAGACTGTGTAGATCAAATTTACGCAGAGGGTTCACCTCCTGAGAAAAATGTGCAGTGTTCGAAAATAGTTTGGTTACACTTATATATTCTATAGGTTGTATGTCGGTGTTGCGCGCCTATCTGTCTATGGCATCTACCCCCGATGACCGCCTCAGGGCTATTTCTTTCGGCGCCGGGGGATTCGTACTCGGAGTGTCTATTGGACCCGTTCTACAGGTGAGTCACATCGATAGTATCAATCAAAGACAAGGACTACGGTAGAAATCAAATTCTGCTGTGTTAGTTGAACAGACAGGTTGGAGACGTGTTCAAGTTGCTTCATTCTTCGAAAGTAGCTACAACAGAAGAAAGTTGCAGAGAGTGATCAGATCATTCTGAAGTTTGATCAAGTTTGAACCACGTAATTGTTGATAAATTTTGACCGAAAAAAAACAGGATCAAAATACAAACAGGCAGGAAGTGGTAGGTCAACATACAGCTTGCCCTGGAAGGTAAACTATGAACAAACAAACAAACAAACAAACCAACAAAAACAGTAGTTTCAGGCGGCCTTCACTCCTCTGGGCGATGGTTTTCTGTTGGGTTCGGTCAGTCTGAACATGTACACCGCACCCGCCTTCGCCATGGTTCTCTTGTCCCTCTTCTCCGCCCTGGGGATGAAGTTGTTCTTCAAGGAGGAGTACGCCGGACTGGCAGATCACGCGAAGGATCAGGGTGAGCATATTTCTAGTAAACAAAACATGTTTACAGTTGTATAGAAACTGTTTACTTATAACATGATGGTAATAACCTACGGTGTTTAAAAGCTGTAGAAGTTGCTAGGTTGGCGGGACTGGCAGACCAAGCGAAGGATCAGGGTGGGGGAAATTCATAACTTTATGAAAAGTAGTTAGAACAGATTGGTAATAACACACATTGTTAAACAATTTTCTAAAACTGCTAGTGGACGCTGGTGGTGCACATCAGGCGAAACACCGGGGTGGGAGATGTGGAGAAAAATGTCAGTTTGTTTACGTTTGATGTATAGTATCGGAACGAGGAATAATTTTTGCATTCAGATCTATTTCTCTATGACATGTGGTATTCGAAATACTCTCGACGTAAATGAATTTTCGAAGTTTAAAAAATAAGAAACGTGATTGAGAAGATTGTGCATTGGGAATTCTAGTAGAAATGCCCTTTACAGGTGCATTTCGGCGATTTTCATCAACGAAAAAGACGTTTACCGATAACCGATTATCGTTTTCAGACGCGGACGACCTGCCCGCTTTTGACCTCCCGGCCGCCCTCATCTGTATGTACTTCTGGGTGGTCGTCAACATGATCTCCACCAATGTTGAAGTGTCAGTTCTTGTACAAATCAACTCATTTGTTTACTGTTTGAACATACAAAATATTGAAATGGTAATTAACAGAGACGCTAAACACAACGCTTTGTTTCTGAATTGTGCACACTTCAAATGCTGTGAGTGAAAACGCGAAGGGCTGAGTTAGTTGTTCAACTTCAAGTATTCATTTTACCCTGTGAGTGAATTTGAATAGCTTCCTGGTTCAGCTTCAGTCTTTTAGTGGTTACGCCTACAGTGTGACAGATTCCAACCACTGCTCACCACAGGATTACTGTATCTTCCAATTCTCGTGTGTTTTCAGTATGTCCACCCCTCTGTCGACAGCTATGTACGACTGGACAGACAGCCAATCGGTCACCTACAATGCAATTTTACAAGTATTCGCCTGTCTGATCTCTGTTGGGGTCAACTTTCTCATTGGATACACCCGAATCGGAAAGATGTGAGTTTATGCTGTGGTCACACTACAAGACCTACAGATTGGGAGCCAGAAATTTGAAAAGTATCTTCTTGTTTGTAAATATTCCCAGTTCAAAAGTTGTGAGGGGGAAGGAGAGTCGCGAATCACCTTCCACAGTTGAAAAACGTTCAAGTGATTGTGCTTCCTGGGGCATCGCGGAGATCGATCGATAATCATCGTTTACACGCCGCGTCTCGATCTGTGGGCTCGAAAATGTCATTCTCAAATTTCCAAACGAACCTGCACTTCTTCCTATCTACGTGTCTGAACTCTGTTTGGCAGTCGTTTTTCAGAAGAAAGATTTGTTCACCTATTTCCGTATCTGTTTTCAGTAAGATGTTGCATCAGATCTTCTTCGGTTTCTTCATCTTCATTCTGTACCATTTGTGCAACTACCCGTGGCCATTCTACTCTGGACCCCTTCATTTCATACCAGTCGGTGAGCATTTTATCCCATACGTCCACGACGAATCATAGGGTACGTCGGTTTTATGGACCCTCATAACTGCCTCTTTCAAAAAAAAACCATGGAAACATGTCATTATGTCATTCATACGTGGATTCGTCTCGATCGAAAGTTCAAATGTTTCGTTCAATTCAAACAATCTCGCACAATAAAGTTGCACATTAGTCTATAGGTTCGAGTTTGCGTTGTAGTTTGATAATATCTTCTCACCGAAAAAACCTTCAAATTAGGCCCAAACCTAAAAAAATCGAACTACAACCACACAAGAACAGAACTAAATGGCAGTACGGTATCGGTATGTTTTTTTAAATCAAAGGTTCAATCAGGGTATAGCGTGGAGATACATCTGGGTCTGAACCGTTCGATTTGTAGTTTGATTCCGTCATGTTTCGTTCGCGATTCGATACATGCATGCATGCATGCATGCCGTACTAGAACTCAGATATGGTGAATTCTTGTAGTATTTGTGGAAAAAAAACCGTTTTGGTCCCTTCTATAATCTCTCCCTCTGGTCCCTTTTATACCTTCCACGTATACTGATGTCCTGATTGTGGTGAGAATGTGGGAGATGCATTTTGCGATTATGTAGGGTTTATCAGAGCTTACATGGGGTATTAGCTGATGTCAGGGAGGACAGTACAGTCTAGCAGGTGGCTATTCACGTAATGAAAAGTCCAATGAAGTAAATGAGTATTTAGATTTTTTTATTCAACGCGTTAATGCATTTGACACAATTGTGTCACATAATGTTCTCTCAATGTCTTGCTTTATTTCCGGTCGAATGAGTAAGTTACATTATAAAATAATATTGAAGATGGGGCGATGATGTTCATGATCAATCTCTCCACCACATTCGCAAATTGTTTAGTCAATACCATTCCTAGTGACACTCCTACAGTACACAGTCCACTCTATTTATTTTCTATCGCGAGCATAAACTCTGTTAAAAAAATCCTCTGAATAAAAAACTTTGAAGAAAATGCCTTCGAATAAACAGTGTGTATATCCCGCCCTTTTGCATGTGTAGTTTTGTTCATTGAGATCAAACTGTAACTCATACCCTTTTATACCGTCCCTTTTATACCTTCCACGTACACTGATGTCCTGATTGTGGTGAGAATGTGGGAGATGCATTTTGCGATTATGTAGGGTTTATCAGAGCTTACATGGGGTATTAGCTGATGTCAGGGAGGACAGTACAGTCTAGCAGGTGGCTATTCACGTAATGAAAAGTCCAATGAGGTAAATGAGTATTTAGATTTTTTATTCAACGCGTTCATGCATTTGACACAATTGTGTCACATGATGTTCTCTCAATGTCTTGCTTTATTTCCGGTCGAATGAGTAAGTTACATTATAAAATAATATTGAAGATGGGGCGATGATGTTCATGATCAATCTCTCCACCACATTCGCAAATTGTTTAGTCAATACCATTCCTAGTGACACTCCTACAGTACACAGTCCACTCTATTTATTTTCTATCGCGAGCATAAACTCTGTTAAAAAAATCCTCTGAATAAAAAACTTTGAAGAAAATGCCTTCGAATAAACAGTGTGTATATCCCGCCCTTTTGCATGTGTAGTTTTGTTCATTGAGATCAAACTGTAACTCATATTTGGTCACTAGATTGACAGAACTTTGTTCTAGGCCATACGAGTGCCGAGGTGGGTGGCTGCTCCAGCTCCTACGAGTGGTGCGGCTCGTCGGTTCGAGTTCCAATGGTCCTTTATGTTGTATCGTACATCATCTGCTATGGAATAGCCTTCCCCTTTATTGGATCTCCCACGGGAACACTTTTCTCGGAGATACTCGGACCTCGAAAACAGGTATAGTCCTTGTCATTCCTACATGTTACTACTACAGTAATAATTTCATGATGATTTATACATTTGAAGAGAACACTTTTTTTGTGAATTCATACATTATGATTAGTCTATTGGTTGCACTGATGTACTTTGCAGCTTGATGAGATTTAAAGTTTGAAGAGTTTTAAAAACTTAATTATCGTGGATATTTTTTTTCAGGGTACAATGCAGGGTTTGTACTCGTTCTGCGGTAGTGCTGCTCAGTTTCTAGCTCCAATTATTGCCACGTGAGTTTTTTTTTTTGGAAAAACCAAAATTGTTTCCGGCTTCCAAGTATGAACCTGCAAGTTATTTACCAAGGCTCCTGCTCTCGGAGGGGCAACCGAAAACCACAATTACACTTTCTGCTAGCAGAGCCTAACTTTGTTGTAGATGTGTTATGGTTCATAACAAAAATAACAGATATCTGATTAGAGAATCGGACCTAAAACTAGAGACCGATTACCCTTAAATCTAACGGTAAAACCAAACTTCGCGTCAGATTGAAGGGTAGCCTGCGTTTTATTTTAGATTACCACCCGGTGACCTACTCAGGTAACCTGAAAAAGTTACCAAAAACCGACTAGACATAGAATTCACCTCAAAACCGAGATCAATAAATTGTTTTCGAGCAAGATATTGAACACCCTATTTCTATTTCAGTTCGTTGTTCGAGACAACCGGCTACCAGTACGTGATGGTCACACAGCTGGGGACCCTCTCAGTGGCAGTGGCACTTCTGCTCATATTCTACAACAGATTGGTCCCCCTTAGGCTGAATTGACGGTCAATTCGTCATCTAAACGGTGTTTCGGTAACCCCTTTTGCTTTTCGCCAGTAGGTAACCGCAAAATAACCTGAAACAAAGTTCGGTTACCGTTGAAACTGACGGTAAAAATGGTTTTTCACAAACCGATCAGGTTATCAGAGAGCCGGTTAGATCTAGATGGATTTCTGCAAGGTTTCTTACAATATAAGCCTTCGCAGAACTGTGTCAGGAGTTTGATTTGCGCTCAAGTGAAACTGCTGCTCAGAAATTCTAGTGAATCTCACTTACTAGTCCCATCTATGTAGTAACGCAACCCAAAATGATGAACTTATTATACACAGGGTCCATAAACATATTCTTATACTACGGTGTACTTAGTGCTTGCTTTACAAATATACGTGGTAGTTCCATTTAAATCGAGACTTATTGTAATAGTTTGAGTATATATTTTACGGTATGAATATAAGTAATACAGAGTAGGATCAAAGTGTTGGAAAAGAATGGGTTATATCTCTCGTTCGAACATCGAAATATGTACTGTAGAGGTCTGCATACGGATGTTCAAGTCTATAGCACACGTATGTTTAACAGGAATTCATATCGTACTTTCTCTTGGAGATGAAGTAGTTATTTCACTAATTATAATAATAATATAAGCAAATTATGCTCACTATGTTATATTTTGTTGTGTTCATTTTGAGAGTAAACATTATGATCCTGAAATTTGTGTTGAATTATTCAAAACACAAAGCGAATTTGGCATGAGTAATAGCATGTCTGTGTCATCCTTGTTTGTCCCCAGAATGAATTACAAAAATACAATATTTATTACAATAAACATCTGATAACGCTTTTACAACTACAAACTTATGGTAACGTATGTGGGATTGGAGAGGTATAAAAATGACTGGTAAAATATTACAAGCATACAAAGTTATAAATCTACTTAACAATATGGCCAACCTCAATAAACAATCACAACAGCTGGAGATAATTGAAGATCACTCTATGTGCAATTATTAAAAGCTTTTCGTAAACACTTCCCATTGGTGAAGCGTGTGTAAGTGAGTGAGAATATCGTGAAATACTACGACTAACCTCCTTTCAGGTAACCAGTCGCTTTTCTGGTTAACCAAAATTGGACAGATAGTCGCATAATTTAACGAAAAGATCATATCATCTAAAAACGAATAAATATGAAATCTGCTCGAAAAAGTAATAACAGTATTGGTGGAGGAAGAAATTCACAGAAAACTACAGTAAAACCAACGTAAATCGTGTGTTTGCTGCGGAAGACACATAATAAACATAACAAAACACTTGAGAGTAAAATTCAAACTTGGTGTCCGCGATAATTATCCGAACATCACAGAAAGACTACTGAGAATGACCCTAGCTCTATAAAAAATTAGTACTTATTACTCGTTATTGCAATTTAATGATAAATATGAATAGTCAAAATCAAGTTACGTAAAACGTGTGATACAGACTTCAGAAACGTGTAAGGCACACGAGACACGTGTTTCCTCACATACGTAACTATTTCATTGACTTGTACTAAAAACACATTGCATTGAAGTTATCCAAATGCAGGGCTACATTCAAAAAACGGGCTTATTTTTCGGCAAAAGGAAAACTTGCCTGTTTTCCATGCAAAATCATATTTTTCACGTGTAGGTATAAAATGGGTGCTCAGCACACTCCTGTTAAGTACTCTTTTTTATTACGTAAAAAAATTATGATTGCGCATAAAAAACGAGCAAATCTTCCCTATATGAGCGTAAAGAGAGCCCGTTTCCTTATTCTTATGGCTAATAGGTTAACCTTATTGACATAAGCTCAATCGTCGTTTTCCTCCATCTCCGTCTCGGCTATCGCATCTTCATCCGCCTTTTGTTTTCGTTTGGCCAGCAGTCGATTGTTGGACTCGGCCAGACTTTTGATCTGCGGACTGTCCGTACCCACACGCATCGAGGCCAGCGTCTTTTCCATCTCGTCCTCAATATGGCCATATATAGTAATATCACCTTTCCTATAGGTTGTGTTTATACTTTTAAAAAATGTATAGGCTAAGGAAAACGGACGTCGCCGTAAAATGGCGAATTCTTTATTTAACCCGGTATTTCGTTAACCCTAACAGTTAACCATTGACCGGGTTACCTCGTTAAATATAAACCACTTGGTAACCCCCAAAACACATTGTAAAAAATGGTTACAAAGGGGTTAACAAAAGGTAACCCGGTTAGGGTTACCAGATAGTACCTGATAAGGTTAGCGAAATACTCGGTTCCTTGTGGAATTGGTCCCGTAAAATCTCGATTTTCGAATTTATCCCGAGATGACGTAATCATTTCCGTCTGATTTCACTTTCGACAAATGCAAGAAGCGAGATTCAATTGAAAGAAACTCTTTCAATCAAAATGGTACACTGATGAAACAAGTAGAATTCAATTTGAAATACCTGCATATCTCCCCACTGTTCCTTCTGGTCAGCTAGAACGGAACTGGTGAAAAGAGGAGTGTCCGGTACCTGAAATAAACAATGAGATATACCATACAACCATACTACAAACTCTCGAAAACTTTAGGAAATGACACAATGTACAAAGACACGGGAACGAGAGCCAACTCAAAAACAGCCAAATAGTTTACATTCACATTATGCATACACAGTCAAATCTTGCGGCTGTCTCTGAGTTGAAATTACCGACTCTCACGTAAGCAAGAACATAGCTTACTTCAATCTTTCACTATTTCATGGTGTATGTAGATAGCGTGATAAGAATATACCCCTCGTGCGCCTTACTTTGAGACAATTCGAACTAACCGTATTGTAATGTGTGATCCACTTGTGGTTCATCGTTTGTTCAATGGTAAACCGCTCACTTGGATCGGTTCGCAGCAGGTTCTTTATCAAATCTTTCGCTGAAATGTTCACATCAGAAACAGGGAATAATTATTGAATACAAATACCTCACCGCCAACTACTGGAAAACGCCACCTCAACAACATTTGAAAACTGCAGATTTGAAGAACTGATCGCAAGTCAAAATTGACAGTTGACAAAATGAAGCTCACTTATGGCAATATGGCAACCTTGGCCGAATGTGATCACAAAAACCCGACAAAATCACTATTTCGCGATTCAGTCAACCACCACTACTTTTGCCAATCATATATCTATATCCGTATCTTGTATAATACACATCTACTTATTTCAAAAGTGTCCTTTCACTTCCCCAACATACGTGAGACGACTTTGCTCTCTACGGAAAATTAATTGAAACTCAGGCGTTGTATCCGGATAACTCAACTACAAAACTGGTAAGATTTTCACCAGTCAATAAAGGTGACTATTATTGAAATTGAGAAGGTTGAAAATACCGATACTAGTGGAAAACGGGTGATATAATGAACCATCCAAGAAAGTCGCCTTACCAGCCACGGAGACGCAGTCCCATTCGGGAGATGGAAACGAGTATTGGCCCGATTTGATCTTGGCTTTCATTCCAGGAGACATGGGTTCGCCGTGTTGCGAGAAAAAGGGTGGGTATCCGCATAACCTCAAAATAGAAGGATTGAGAGAGGTCGCTGAAAAAAGTCTTGAACATCGTTTGTAGTTTACAACTAAAATGGTTGTACTCTGAAACACCTGCATTTTTGAGGTAATTCGCGAGTTTACATGTGTATACAGATCAAACTATAACTTATATATTGTTTTATACAAACAAACTTAAGCCAGAAGATACCACTAGTATTTGAATGAAGCTCATTTTTCTCTCATCAAAACACGAAACATAATTCCACCAGGTTCGGTTTTCGTTGAGTTTCTTGGCGTATTGAGTTATGGATATCAAATTATGCAGACACTGATTTCAGATGAAACATACAATATGTACATGACCACTCCGATCGACCAAAGATCACAAGACTTATCGTACTTCTCCGAGCCGAGCACCTGGAATGAATCGATATTCCGCGAAAGACGGAATATTATATACAAAGAGAGCCTTTCTGAATTGCACACGTCAAATATCATGGGGTTGTGCGGAGGATTTGAAAATCCCAAAAATCGCAGAAAAGGGACTTTATATTTTTTTGGATATATAGGGTTGTTAGTTACGGTTGTTAAGAGTTATAATCGAATTCGAAAATCGAAAAACAGAGAGTTTGGACAATCGAATCGAAACTCGAAAAAATCAAATATTTTGGAATTGATGCTCAAGTTTCGATCTTATTCGAGCTATTTATCATTCAGTTCACTTTCAAATACACTTTGACGACAGGGGTGTGCCCTAAGAACTGCCTGTATGTGATTTGTACAAACTTAAAAATAAGTAAAACTTGAATTTCAACTTTTTCTTCATAATCGAAAGTCCAAAACCGAAATTTCCAATTTCGGCAAAGTCGATAAAATCGTCGAAACTCGAAATAATCGGGTTTTCAAGATCGATTAACAATCCTAATAGCTGGGCAAGTTTGCTAGCATATCAAGACAAGATTACCTCGGGCGCACAATAGTAGGGTGTGAAACAGGCGGTGGCGAGTCCCTGTGGCTCGGACTCATCCGTCCTTTTCGCGAAGCCAAAGTCGGTCAATTTCAGACGGGCAGTGGGAGAAGAATCTCTACAAATCGATCGATTATCGATTACTTGACTGGCATTGGCAAAAAGAACATGACATGTGAATGGAAATGATAACCCGATAACACGCCACTTACCACTACGACTGTTCTTAAAACAGCACCTATAGCTACTCAAAATCAACAACAACTAATGACAAAAATAGTTTTTCTCAAGTTGAATATTTGGACAGAGTTATCAATACATGCAAATGATACTACAATCAATGAATCAATCAGGAATGCAACTTTCAGGCATACACCTAAAACATAACTACATTACATAATCTCTTCTGTTTTGCAGTGTTTCCCCTGAAATTGCATAACACTTGATCAGAAAAGGAACTGCACACAAAATCCTTACGTATACAGCAGATTTTCCGGCTTGATGTCCCTGTGAGCAATGCTCATGCGATGAAGATGAGCCACGGCAGAACAAATCTGGTACATGATTCCCGCCGCTTCTCGCTCGGTAAATGCTTGTTGCCCACGAGCCTAAAAAAAGAAAGATTCGACGAAAACATTCACTTATTCAATTTTCAAAATGATGTCTTTAAAATAAATTATATTTGAAATTGAGCTCATAACAATGAGCTCATTTATAAATCAAATACTGATCTTAACTAGTGAGATAGTTGCCTCTCAATCAGCCAGCTGTCAGCAAAAGGTACCCCCCAAGTTATTCACGAAAGCCGTTTCAATCAAAACAAAAAATAGGAAAAGCCTTTGTAGCATCACCAAACTTGTAGCTACATGCCTAATAAAAATGGGTAGACATTCGAAAAAAGTATTATATTTTGCCAAACCTGGGAAATTTTGTTTTGACCATATTTTGATACAAACTCATAAAATTTGACATGATACCTGGATCCTGTTGAAAAGTTCTCCGCCCTTCATGCTTTCCATGACAACGAGGAAACATTTGACATTGTTGTACGTGTTCTCATATACATCCACCACACGCACTATATTCCCGTGTCCGCTTGCCATGAAGTGCAAATCCACCTGAAAAGTGAAAACTGACAATTAACTTCACTCATTGCTCATTGACAAAAGGTAATAATAAAAACACAGAGGAAAGATTATTCATGTTTCGCTTCAATATGGAATGTTTCTAAACACTTACATTGCGGCGGAAGCGGAACTCTTCAAACTTTCGCTGAGAGACATTGGTTTCCGAAAATTTCCAATTATTCAAGAATTCAAGTTACATTTATACAAACATCATTATTCTCAAATTACAGCTCTATTTTCTTGAATAGGGCGTTTCTAGATCTAATTTAGACAATAGAATATGATTTACCTCTCGGCGTGCTTTGGGCACGTTTTGTAGAACCTTGAGCGCGTACTTCTCTCCTGTTTCGCGATGCTCACATTCCACAACTTTGCCATTGATACCCACACCTAATACCTGAATGACGAGAAAATACTGAAACGCACAATTTTAAAAGGACGAGGGATTCAGCTCTCGTCTCTCGATGTCAATTCGCTGTATAGTGTATAACAACCCCAACTTCATGCTAATGGAGCACTTTTGGACTTGCTGACAT
The DNA here is from genome assembly GCA_964036275.1 of Litoditis marina. Taxonomy (NCBI): domain Eukaryota; kingdom Metazoa; phylum Nematoda; class Chromadorea; order Rhabditida; family Rhabditidae; genus Litoditis; species Litoditis marina. The sequence continues at coordinate 32,368,775 of OZ038433.1, forward strand.
AACAAAACAAATATTATACTTTAAAATAAGGACATTCGTAGTTTTGAAAAAGAAAATAATTAAAAAAAACTATGTGATCATCAACTCTCAGAAAATGTACCTTCCGACTGATACGATAGTCCTGTGTAACCGGATGCGTATGGTGCTTCATTGCACCGGTTTCCATGATCCCAGATTTCTTTTTCTTCGCTCCAGCCCCAGAATGCTTTCGGAGTACCTGAAATATCAAATGTTTATTAGCCTCACCACCCAGAAATATTTCAATCTTCAATCGAGCATCGAACAAAATCGAGTTGTAAGATGAATTAAGCCAAAAACATATTTTCTTACAAAACCTATCTTAAATGAAGGCATCGCGCATTGTCTGTTTTTTTCGAGGAACGTGTTTATGAGATTACCACAAGTTGGCATGAATAGGCTGATTCGCAAAGCTTTTTTCACAAAAACCATACACAACACTAAGGACTACCAGCGAACAATACATACATGCTTGCAGACTCTGGCAGATTTCGTAGATATAGTTATATCAACATGCCACGATACATAGGATGAAGTGTGTACAAGTTGTAAGCTTTGCTCTCAGTGGACGTGGTACACAGTAGCAACTGCATGACAATGTATTGCAATCGCACGTACGTGCTGTAAACGTAAACTACTACGCAATAACTCATCAGGTAAGTTCAGACAGGAGGTCGAGTATTAAAATGCGACCATGATGTACTAAGAACAAGCTCACTACGCTACAACGATTCACTGATTTTACCTTCGGAATGGGAAGTTGCGAACAGTTACTGCGAGTCTTATCCCCTGTTGCAGATTCCACGTTTCCCATGAATGGAAGAATCCGACAAAACCAAGTACGGATCACAAAATCGAGCACCGCTAAGATTTATCTGGAGACTAATACAACATCATCACTATGCACTGTTTACAACACAAAAATGACCATGCAGAAACACATCACAACAGCTCTAATAAAAAACGAAGTAGGTAAACCACATCATTTTTCTGTGTACCCTAACTAAGTGCATGAACAGTGGAGTGTATTGGAGATGGTGCTACCAATGGTGAGGCTCACGTTGGTTGGTCGATCAAACGCCATACTTAATAATATAACATCTCATCTATGCCGCCGATTCACAGACAGCAACTCTTCTGCTGCTCACCAATAACAGAATCACGAGTTTAATTCAGTCGGAACAGAGTCCATTGGACGCCATCTTCGATTGAATGATACCAGAGCAAAACCTATCAATGATAACTAACAAAACAACATAGTTAAAAAAAGACTTCAACAAAAAAAACACTCTTGATTGAAATTTTATTCGCGCAATTTTGCAAGATAATGAAAATCAAGGACTGCTGGCACTTCTCAGTCTTGCAACGAAAAGAGCAAAACCGTGCGCCGATGAGCACAGGAGTTTAAAACGTGCGCAATCGCGGGTAAATAAGCGCGCGGACGCGCCTCTTTTTTTTTCACTCTTATCTAATAATCACATCATATAATAATAAACTTTTTTGCTGGTTAGATTCATGCATGCAAAAGCGTGTTTCACGTAAACATGTCGCATTTGTCTAGTTAGTGGACGAGAAAAGAAGTAACGTTTTGTCGTAATTTTTAAAAATTTCAGTTTCGCGATGTCAGACGAAGGGTCAAGTGATGAAAGCGACGAGAATGGGGGTATTGGAGGCCGACATGCTGACAGGGCAGCTCCATTGGTAGGTTGTTTTAATGTATTCAGTTTATAATAAACATTTTTACGTTAAATCAAGAGCGAATAGTGATTGAACGCACCAACCTGCGTATGGTAAACGTCAATAGAGAGCGCAATTGTTATCGAATAAAAACAACAGATAGTAGGGTTGAGGCACGACGGTTTAGGGAAAAATATAAAAAGGTGGTTGCGTTTGTAAAAAAAGTAGCTCTCTAAAACTATGGTACGAAAAATTACCATATCCAAACCCGGGATTATTGTGTTTAACAACAGTTCTTCTTGAAAGGTTTTGCGACTTGATCAATGGGTGGAACTGGATGGTGGCCTGAACCCGTCAGATTCGAGTTCAGACGAAGAAGAAAACGAAGGAAATCCAGAGGAATTACAAGCATTTGATGTCCATGTTAGTTACTCGGTCATCTCTTGTCACAAGTAGTCACGCTTATTACTTTACGTATAAATTGTCATCGCAGATTGGTGGAAAATTGTTCGAAGATCATTAACGGATTCAAAGAACAGTTTCCATTTCATTGTGTTCATAGGTGGGATAGTGTCGGTTCGAAGAGTTAAACATCCCTCATGGGAAAAAGCGAAAATTTTTCTCAATCCAATCAAAGGAAAAGTGGAGGATTCCCTCTCCTCGAGCATGTTCCAGTAACGGGCTACCATTTACCGAAAACAAGAAAGTTTGTCAATTTTCATTTTTGATGCAAAAATATATTTTCACGTGTCCAAATCAAATCCTAAAACGGAGTATTTTGTCGATAAGTCAGGCTTTCCTAGTCTATGAATATGGAATGGATCGACGCACATTGATTCGATAAACGCGGATGTTGTTCGTGTATTGTGTAACATTTTCTGTTGAGATTGAGATTTCTGTAACTTGATAAGTGGTTCCAGGTGCCAGCCAGTCACTCGTATCTTTTCGATGGTGAAGAGGCGGATGTTACCAATTCCGGGTGGCTGGACCCCAGCAAATCGCATTTAGTACCCCTCATAACACTGGACATCGTTGTGCTTCCTGGTAAGCATGTAAATGTTTTTCCTAGGCCAGGGTAAAGTGTGGTCAAATGTTTGATTCGAAAAACCGAAATTTTGTTTCGCGGTCTCCAAGGTTGGTTTTGAATTATCGTAGTATTAGTTTTTACGTTTTTGGTCGTAATATGTTATATTTATTCACCAGGTGATGGATGAATGCATTAGGCAATCAAACATTCATGGACAGACGGAGGTTTTCACTTCAAATTTAGGTCAGATGGTTCCCTTTCAAACTGGATATCCAGAAGCCAGATATGCCATTCTGACGGCTGTGAGAGATCAGACGTACCTGGGAGTAGTTATGGCATCCCACTCAGAACCCGGCTCCTACGGAACGTTGCTGCAAGTGAGTTTAAAAGTTTTTAGAGCATAAATGTAAATTTATTATTGAAGCTGCCACCTGGGGAGTAATGTACAATCGTAATTCATAATTCTTCATTACAGATAACAAAAGTTGCTTCCGATGAGATGATGATCAAGGCAAATATGATAGGTAGACAGCGGTTTCGGTTGCTCACAAAGGAAAGATGTATAAATGGGTTAGTTCTTGGTTGGGAACATGTCCAATTTTGACTATTTAACAAAGGAGTCCATTTTTCACACGTGAACGTGAACAGTATTGATTCTGAATAAATAATAGATCGATTTTCTTGTTTTGTGTTTTCGGCAAAAAAAGGCCGATTTATAGTAGGCCGATTTATTTCTGGCTATTTGGTCGGATAACTTTACTGGGGTATGATCCTTCTAGTTGTTCAGGATGATGATGGGTGGAGTGGAGGTTCTTACTGAGTTCATGCTGCCAACATTCACCCAAGCCTTCTGTCCAAACTCGGCTTTGAAGCTTACAGAGAAAAGAGTGAGGTTTCCTCGATTCATCTGTTTTTCCGTTTCACATTCAGCTTGACCGTTTCATATTTATTATTTTAACATAGTTTATGTGTGTTTTTCACGAAAGTGAGCGGTAATGATTTGTTAGTTGTCATTTAGTTTAGTAACGAGCCTTCTCATTATGTTTCGAATTTTTTTCAAACGCTAGATGCTAACTAGTGTTTGAGTGAACTGATTTTATTCAGAAATCACGCATGTGCTCTTCCATTATCAATATTCCCACCTTCGCTGCTCTTTCTTGCTCAACGGTGAGTTAAGAACGTCAGATATGTATTCTCATAGGTAAAATAGTTCGATGTCAGGACAACTAAAATGATCGTGCGTAACCCTAAAAATTAAGATATCCCTGCAAAAGTGATTTTTTGTCTTGTTTAATGTGTTTCTAGCACTTTTCACTTCTAAAAATGGGCGTAAGTTCTAAAACTATGCCAAAAATGAGCGTGGGTCAGCACCATATTGACCAGGTATACCGATGTGTATTTTACCGTTTTCGTTATGTATTGCTTTATATGCTCGTTGTGCGCTGCTACACTAACGCTGGTTTTTATTATGAAAGCAGACAACTCGTTTTCAAATTCACACGCTACAATATTCAGTAAAACGAGAATTTGCCCGACAAGTCATACAACTTCATATTCCAGTGAAGTTGTCCGGCTAATCAGAAAATTTCGAAGAAGCGAATTTCCCTTTTTAGTTAGTTATTTCATAGATTGAAGGCATGTTGTAGTTAGTAGTTCTGAGATTTCCGAAGCTCCAAAGAACGAAAATAAGATATACGTTTCACGCCGTTACCGTTTTCGACTAACGTATTTTTTGCGAGTAGTATGCAGTAGGTGCATCTCCAAGAAACTGTCGTGGCGAAACCCCGAGCTCTCTCGTGAATATGCACAGGCTGCACACTGCCTGGACTTCCTAGTTTATTAAAATCACTTCTTGGCACGTGAACTAGGAATTGGCACGCGTCCGCGTGTCGCTTTACGGCCGAATGAATAGAGGCGATACAGGCCAACTCTAATGCGACGGCGGAGAACGCCATGGGTTTTAAATGTGTTTGATTCCAGACTAAGAATTGCGAAGCTCTGGCTGGTTGGATGAAATTGTGGTACTGCGAGGAGAAAATAAAATGTTCTTTAGACCTGGTACGTTATTCATTGATATCGTTCACCTCACTGAATGTTCATACTAGTATGATCCTTTATATCATGTACATGTGAATAGAGGGGGGGGGGGGAGGGGGGCTCGTACATACTACACTAAAGGTGCCGCATCACGCAGCGATCGATTCATACCAATCGCGAGAAGTACGTACGACGGCTGTTTAGGTACTGTACCGTGTGTGTACAGTGTACGTATGCTAGAAGATCCCGGCACCTTCATCCCATCCTGCGTCTCCAAACATACGCTATTTCTCTTATCTTACATCCCGACGGGATGTAAGAGACAACAAATAGTGAGGCAGAGAACGGAGGATGGGATGAAGGTGCCGGGATCTTCTAGCATACGTACTCAGGACACGAGAGACTTCTGAATAGTCCAGTCCTTCTCGCGTTATAAAGGTTAGCAAAAGCTTTAATAAAAGCGCAGAGCAGCAAAAATGAGAAAACCCATGAATAAATGTTTTTTTTCAAATATATTAAACAAAATATTTTTATCTTCAAATAAGTTAAAACACCTCGCCGTAAGTGTATCACTCATTCACTCACTCTCTGTATGTATGAGCTCCCGCTGCGCAGTGGGGAGGGGGCAGCATCCATTGGCTGGTCTGAGAGCAGCCAATGGATGCCGCCCCCTCCCCACTGCGCAGCACGAGAACAAATGTGCGCACAGGCTGATTAGACTACAGGGGAATGCGTGGATGAGTGAGATAGAAACATAGACGTTTGGTGAAACGTTTTTTTTATTTTTGAACAGGATCTTTTTGCTCCATTTCCTTCCTTCCTTTTCTCTTTTCTCTACTGATCGGAAAAATGTAATATCTAAATGTCTATCAAAAATGAATGGGGTAATTTGTTCAAACATGCTCAAAAAGTGAAAGTGGTACCATCTAAGGATGGCACCTTTTTATCTATGAGGTATGAGGGTGATAGAGTGAATGAACAGGGAACACGTGTAGGATAACAAATGGTCTATTCTAGAACGGAGAAAAAGTTTGAAAAATTTCATACTGATACTTTCAGGGTCCTACCGTGTTTGGGTACTGGGTGGCAAGTCATCTACCCGTTTCTCTCGCAGCAAAATATGAAATTTTGTCGGAAAACTCAACTGATATTAGAATTGCCAACCTTCTCCATATTGTTCATACGGTAAGAAGCAAGTCAGACTTTTCGGATTTGAAATGAAATATCGGGTTAACTTGTGCCGACCTCCTGACTTCCTGACTTTGTTCGCCTTACCAAACACTAATATATTTATTCGCGATAAAACACCTGACTTCCACATAGTATGTGGCACTCCAAATGGGTAAATGGAGAGAAGGAGAAGATCTCTATTCGTTAAACAAACTAGCAGAAACTAGAATGAAAAAATAAATTATGATGGCCCATGGCGAATCTTGTTTACATTCAGCAATTTATATGATACTTTTCCATTGTATTCGGGCACAGTATAATTTTACTGGTTACTGGACCTCCTTGTCGTCATTTCAGCTCACTGATCTTGTGTGTAAATCCTGCGACACGGTTATTTCGAGTATACGAAATATTGTCAATATGAACTCCGAAGGCACAAGTTCTCACTTTGTAAATAATGGTTAGTTAGTTTAGTTAGTTTCAATTTTTAAGTGCTCTCTATCTCTAGCGTTAGTTGCGGAATTCATGTTTTGGACATTAATTTGTTCGATATAGGAAAATTAGTATTGAGCCTTTTTTAAAAGACCATGTGCGCTAGCGACACCCAAACTATCAATCTTCTCTCCAATCTTCTCTCCCCTCTTAAAAATTGAGAACAAATCGTAATTACTCAAAAACAAGCTTTCTAAACACGGAATATTTTCATTCGAAGTTTGAATTCAACAAAATCGTCTCGAAGTTCTCTTTTTCCTTAAAATGTCGGCTCCGCCGGGGATAAAAACGACCCTCTCCCTCTGAAAAAGTTGTCCGCGTACCTACTTTGGTCATCCCTGGGCTCAATTAAGCTCATTTTCAAGGAAATGTGATTTATTAGGTGGTAAAGTTTACAATTTTTTATGAGAAAGTCGCTTTTTTGCACATATTATCGAAAAGGTGCGGGACGAACGAGAACCAGGTTTTCAAATACATATTTGCCATTGAAGTTGTATGTCATAATAAGTTGATAAATTATTATTATTATTATATCGCGAAGTTCATTCCAGCTGGCTACATACACGAGATGGTGACAGTCAGTGAAGCCAACAATATCGCTCTACGTGGTCGCCCCCAATCAAACTTCTCCTGGTTCAAAGGGTTCGTTCGTTATCTTCATTCTATTCGCGCTCAGTGCAAGGATTTACTTATTCGATTCGACTTCCGAGGTTAAAATTGGAAACTCAACTTTCTAAAACGCAAAAAAAAACATTTTCTGTCTAATTCCGAATATTTTTTCTGTTCATGCACTGTGTGTTCAGTGTGTTTATGTTCGCTCTCTTCAGTCATCTTTCAGCTCATATATAAGATACATCCAGTTCAGATCAGGGCGAGAAAATATAGCGAGAGCAACACTGAAAAGTGCGCCTGGCGTTAACGACGAGCCACGCCTCAAAGCGTTGAACAGTTTCATATTTGCCCGTCAAGTGGAAAATCCACATATGCTGCATTTATTACTATTTATTTTCGTTCAGGACATTCGAAATACTAAATGTGTATGTTTTCGAGAAATTTTGAGATTTTGCAAAAAAATCCCGAAATTTGAACAAAAATCGTCGAAGAAAAGTTAAAAATTAATATTTTATGGTAAACGTGCTAAAAAAAAGTCAGCGTTTTATCAAAGACTTTGAAGTTTCGAACGTTAAACGCGGTCTCATTTGAATTACGCGACGTTGCAAATTCCGGCGTCAACGCCAAAATAAGTATGAATGAAATTTTTCGAAAAACGGCACGCCAAAAGTTGGCGTTAACGCCGACGACCGACGTCAATCGATACTCATATTTTCTAAGTATGAATGCTGCCTAAAACAAACCGACTAAATTGCCTTTTCGTCACTAATCATGGTTCATAATGAATGAGGCTTCAGAGGTATTTTATGTGTATTTCAGGCAAACACCAGTAAGGCCCGTCTGAGCGACAAAAATTAGACCGTTTTTAGATGTGAACACGTGAAAATTTGTCATTTTTCATCAAAATTATACCGATTTTCTTCTTTTTGGCTGAAAAGTAGTCCGTTTTTCGAATGTTATGACTATTCGGACAGCTTTACTGGTGTATGATTTCAGGTATAAATGGCAGATAATGGAGTGTAGTGTGTGCGCGAGTCATCTCGGCTGGGAGTTCACATCTCGCATATTCAGCCCCGCCAAGTTCTATGGAATCACCCGACAAGCAGTGACACCTAGTGCCGAAGCGCAACCCGACATGTAATCTACTCAGTATTCACTAGAAACTCATTTATTAATGTTACATGATTTGTTGAGCAGATATCAATTTAAGAGTAAACTAAGAGATGTATATAGATTATTGTTCTGCGAATTCGCTGAAAAGTTACAGATTTATCAAGTACCACACATGTTTGCAGATTATTTCAATGTCAATGTGGGTTTAAGTTGTAATATTTCAGTGGTTATGGGTTTCTCCATGAAAAGTGTATTCAGGAGATATTGAGCAAAGACTGCTTTTTTTTTCAATTAGTGTACTGCTATTACGGTGTGTATCTGTACGTAAGGCGCCAAATTGAGGCGATGACGGGAAAATTAGAAAGTTGTTCATCCTGAATTGTTTACTTGTTGTAATATAATAATGTTAACCAGTTATCGTTAGTTTTGTTTTTCTTCTTTCATGTACATAAATTACCACCTCAATTGTCTAATACATGTAGCACTTGGTCCTCGACCGACCTCATCCACGCTGGAGAGGTACATTTTCTCATGTACATGTTATAATATTATTATTATTTGTTTTGTGTGGTTGTGTTTGAAATTTGTTCTTTTTGTTGCAGGTTAATCTAATCTCTACATTGAAGAATAATGGCTGATATCAAACCAAATCACACCATCTACATTAACAACCTCAATGAGAAAGTGAAGAAGGAAGGTAAATAGTTCAATTAATTTTATATTATTTATTCAGCTCAACTTCTGATTCAGGGGAATTTTTCACCTCATTCAGACTATTCTGTTCTATGTGTTTCTTTTCAGAGCTGAAGAAGGCTCTACATGCTATATTTACTCAGTTTGGCGAAATTGTGTCCATCATGAGCTTCAAGACGCTACGCATGCGTGGACAAGCTCATGTTATCTTCAAGGAGGTGGGTTTGGCGAAAATTTGATTGAAATTACTTGAAGTTGTTAGGTTACCTTAAAGTAGGACGATTATGTGGACCAATCCCGTGTCAACGGTCCTTTAAACTGTAGTTGTACAATGTATTGCTGTTCAAAGGACTGAAGAGTTGCGATTGAACCTCATAATCGTCCTTCTTTAATCTCGCTTTTCGGCTTTTCTCGATCACCATTTCGAAGCGGTGCAACATAGTGTTCATTATTGTCATCCCGGTTGGCAAAACTTGATAGACGTTTAGAGAGTGCGATTTATATATTTTTGCACTACCCTATCTGTTTACCTTTGAAAATGTAACTCTAAATTACTCTACCAGTACAAGACCAATGATATCGTCTTTTTCCCATTTTTGTCTTACTGGTTTACATGTGAAGAATGAAGTCATTGAATTAATCTTAGTTCCATTTCAGATTTCGTCCGCTTCCAACGCTCTACGAGCAATGCAAGGATTTCCTTTCTACGATAAACCGATGGTGCGTTTAAGTGAATCATTTGTTTCCGAAAGAATTACAGTGATACAGGTATTTCTATTCAATAGTGTGTTGTGGAACGTTTTGTGATAGAATAGGGAACTTTGTAGCACAGTAGTACAAATGTGAAGTGAAGCATATTCCTTTCAGAGTTCTTCGTTCAAGTTTATCCATTACAAGGAAACGCAATCTAAGATCAACATCTTATAATTTAGAGAACAAGTTTAATTATTCTACCCATAACTTGTACTCCTATGCTTCAGTACTTTATGTACTTTTTTATTGGACTATCAGTTGGGTCCCATGTAGCAAGACTGGTCCGTGCGGGGCTTGAACACCTGAGGGGCAGACGGCTGGGAACCTTGGTTTCCGGTGCTGCTGCCGCTCTGTGCGTACTCCTCTCTGGCGTATCCGGCTCCGGTCGAAGTTCCGGCTCCCATATATCCACTTCCGTAGCCACCAGCTCCCATATAGCACGACTTGTCTCCCATCTTCGACTGTTTATGGACATTTCTTACAGAGAATCCAGTTTTCTCGTGAAGATTCTGATGTTATCTCCAAGGCCAAGGGTACGTATGTCGAACGTGTCGCTAAGGCTCCGGTCAAGACCCAGAAGAAGAAGAAGGTATATATTTGATGACATTTGGTACTGCAGAATATTTACTAGAATTGTATCGTGTCACCGAAGTATTACCCAGTTGTGTGACTTAATAGGTAAAAAATCAATGTGAAAATCGAGCAAGAAAAACGAAAACGTTTTTATATTTCTACCTAGATCATAGAGTGCGTCAGCGGTGTTTCAAAGCTCTACGGTTTTCATTAACCATAAGTGAAACCAGGAGCTAGAATTTCCTCTATTTGTTGATCTTTATTTTTGTTAGATATCAGATTATTTTTTATGAATCTTAAATGTTTGTTTTTGAGGGCGTGAAGGCTGCCCCAGCTGCTGCCAAGGTGGCTGAAGAAGGTCCGGCTCCCCCGAACAAGATTCTGTTCTGCACCAACCTACCCGATGAGGCCACCACAGACATGCTACAGATCCTGTTCCAGCAGTACGTTTTATTCGGTTGAGTATGATGATTTATTACGCAAATGAGAGCGTGAAAAATATATGGAAATAAAAAAGTAAGAAGAAAACAGAAGTTGAGACACGACATAGGAAATCTGGGACTACTGGTAAACGTGTAGTAAACTAGTAGTAGTGAAAGGAGGAGTACTCTCGTGGTAGTGTAGGGGTATCCTTGTAGAAAACTAGTAGTAAATACGGACGTCAAATTAAAAAAATGCATTTTGGCAGTCTGAAACTAGTCTTTTTACGTTACATTATCTCCACAGAATTTAAATCACAGTGATTTGTAGGCATTATGAGCACGTAGACAGTTAGTAGTAACTTACTCGTAGGCTAGTAGAAACCTGTAGTACGCTAACTAGGCAGGAAAGTGCTGAACATTCATAATATGGGAAAATTTCTATCGATTTAGTGCTACTGTAGAACGGGCTTAAGTATAATATTTTTTGTTAGGGCTCGTGGCGCATTCACGTTATTCCATAGTGAGCGCTGAACAGTGAAGCGCGCCTGTAATCGTATACGACTAGCGATAAATGATTTTGTAATTAGTTCGCCACGGTGCCCTTTTTGATACAAAAAAGTTTCTCAAAGTCTGACGTCTGATCATTTTGAACCAAGTTCTGGGTGTTTAAGTGCCGCCGCGTCTGATAGGCGTGCGCGCAGCGCACGTCATTATCGATTATTAAAGCAGCCGCTGCGCGGCTGTCAATAGTTTTGGGCTGAGCAATCAGATTTACTAGTGCGAATCGCTGCAAACATAGGCTTATTTTTCTAAATGTTATTTAGAACACTTTGAGTGAGTGATGCTGAAAGTTTGAGCGTGAAACTACAACTTTTCAATTTTGACCAAAATCTGTTTTTCACATAAGGGTCCCCCACATGGTGCAAAAACTTTTTTGACTCCGAATCGGCTGATTTTTCCAAATGTTGTTTAGAACACTTTAAGTGAGTGATGCTGAAAGTTTGAGAGTAAAACTACAACTTTTCAATTTTGACCAAAATCTGTTTTTCACATAAGGGTCCCCCACATGGTGCAAAAACTTTTTTGACTCCGAATCGGCTGATTCTTGCAAATGTTGTTTAGAACACTTTGAGTGAGTGATGCTGAAAGTTTGAGCGTAAAACTACAACTTTTCAATTTGGACCAAAATCTGTTTTTCACATAAGGGTCCCCCACATGGTGCAAAAACTTTTTTGACTCTTAATCGGCTGATTTTCGCAAATGTTGTTTAGAACACTTTGAGTGAGTGATGCTGAAAGTTTGAGAGTAAAACTACAACTTTTCAATTTTGACCAAAATCTGTTTTTCACATAAGGGTCCCCCACATGGTGCAAAAACTTTTTTGACTCCGAATCGGCTGATTTTCGCAAATGTTGTTTAGAACACTTTGAGTGAGTGATGCTGAAAGTTTGAGCGTAAATTGTTTAGAACACTTTGAGTGAGTGATGCTGAAAGTTTGAGCGTAAAACTACAACTTTTCAATTTTGACCAAAATCTGTTTTTCACATAAGGGTCCCCCACATGGTGCAAAAACTTTTTTGACTCCGAATCGGCTGATTTTTCCAAATGTTGTTCAGAACACTTTGAGTGAGTGATGCTGGAAGTTTGAGAGTAAAACTACAACTTTTCAATTTTGACCAAAATCTGTTTTTCACATAAGGGTCCCCCACATGGTGCAAAAACTTTTTTGACTCCGAATCGGCTGATTTTCGCAAATGTTGTTAAGAACACTTTGAGTGAGTGATGCTGGAAGTTTGAGAGTAAAACTACAACTTTTCAATTTTGACCAAAATCTGTTTTTCACATAAGGGTCCCCCACATGGTGCAAAAACTTTTTTGACTCCGAATCGGCTGATTTTTCCAAATGTTGTTTAGAACACTTTGAGTGAGTGATGCTGAAAGTTTGAGCGTAAAACTACAACTTTTCAATTTTGACCAAAATCTGTTTTTCACATAAGGGTCCCCCACATGGTGCAAAAACTTTTTTGACTCCGAATCGGCTGATTTTTCCAAATGTTGTTCAGAACACTCTGAGTGAGTGATTCTGAAAGTTTGAGCGTGAAACTACAACTTTTCAATTTTGACCAAAATCTGTTTTTCACATAAGGGTCCCCCACATGGTGCAAAAACTTTTTTGACTCCGAATCGGCTGATTTTTCCAAATGTTGTTTAGAACACTTTGAGTGAGTGATGCTGAAAGTTTGAGCGTAAAACTACAACTTTTCAATTTTGACCAAAATCTGTTTTTCACATAAGGGTCCCCCACATGGTGCAAAAACTTTTTTGACTCCGAATCGGCTGATTTTTCCAAATGTTGTTCAGAACACTCTGAGTGAGTGATTCTGAAAGTTTGAGCGTGAAACTACAACTTTTCAATTTTGACCAAAATCTGTTTTTCACATAAGGGTCCCCCACATGGTGCAAAAACTTTTTTGACTCCGAATCGGCTGATTTTTCCAAATGTTGTTTAGAACACTCTGAGTGAGTGATGCTGAAAGTTCGAGCGTGAAACTACAACTTTTCAATTTTGATCAAAATCTGTTTTTCACATAAGGGTCCCCCACATGGTGCAAAAACTTTTTTGACTCCGAATCGGCTGATTTTTCCAAATGTTGTTTAGAACACTCTGAGTGAGTGATGCTGAAAGTTCGAGCGTGAAACTACAACTTTTCAATTTTGATCAAAATCTGTTTTTCACATAAGGGTCCCCCACATGGTGCAAAAACTTTTTTGACTCCGAATCGGCTGATTTTTCCAAATGTTGTTTAGAACACTCTGAGTGAGTGATGCTGAAAGTTTGAGCGTGAAACTACAACTTTTCAATTTTGACCAAAATCTGTTTTTCACATAAGGGTCCCCCACATGGTGCAAAAACTTTTTTGACTCCGAATCGGCTGATTTTTTCAAATGTTGTTTAGAACACTCTGAGTGAGTGATGCTGAGAGTTTGAGCGTGAAACTACAACTTTTCAATTTTGACCAAAATCTGTTTTTCACATAAGGGTCCCCCACATGGTGCAAAAACTTTTTTGACTCCGAATTGGCTGATTTTTTCAATTGATGTTTGGAACACTTTGAGGGAGTGAATGAGTGTTGTGAAACGAGCTCTTCTAGGAAACATGGTTGGCCTAAGCCTAAGCCTTTTTGCCTAGTAAAAATAATGCAAACGAGCCAGTATCACAAGTGAAATGCGCTTTTCCAGGATTATGACTGGCTTGCGCCCGATAAATCGCGTCGCTGCGCGCCGCGCAAATTAGATATTGACAAAATTCAAACGTTTTTCGTAGTCACAGCTTTGCGCAACATGTGTTGCAAAAATCAGACAAATCCGTTCACAACTGCGCTAACAAGGTGCATGTAAAGACACCCCTTCCGAAAAACCCAACGAAACCCCCTTACCAGCTTTATAGAGAGGAGAGCGCACATCTTTCCCATTTCACACGTGTAAACTGACTTTTTTGGCATTCTGACATTGATATTCGGAATCTACGTGGTTGATTACACTGTTTTATGATGTTTAAGAAAAACATATTTTTTTCCCATTTTCACCCCACACCAACCATCAGAAAGTGAAAAAAACTATATTTTCGACTTGTATATCTCTATCAATTTTCGTGATAAGAACATTATTTTTTCAGTGTGCACTAGTCTTGCTCTTACCTACACATGTTTCAAATTTCAGAACTTTCTGTCTATTTTTAACCTTCCAACGAGATGCCTCAAAATGACAAAAAACCACATTTTTAGATTCTAGGCCGAAGTTGAGAAAAACGTGAAATACGTGGAAATCGTTAAACTCAACAATTAGTCGTTTCAGAATTTGGCGCTGATTCCGAAAAACTATTCCTCGAGTTCTGAAAATGATGTCGAGCTGGTCCGATAGCTGACACCGTTTACTTTGGTGCCACCCTTTGAGCCAGCCTGCCACGTTTACGTGTAATTACAACCACCCAGTGACAATTTAGTGTTTATATTTGAAATCGCCATAGTTGAAGACTTCATTCTAGTAGTTTCCGCATCAAAACATTGTGTTTGGACAGTTTTTCCAGTTTAGCCACCCCCAAAAAGTGCCAAAACCGTTGCTTATAAATCACAGTTTTTTGGCAATTTTGAAGATATCATCACACAACTTTCAGAATAGGTCCATAGATACCTCAGATACCAGGTTACCAACTTTCAGCTCCCTACCATCATTTTGGACTAGTTTACTAGTTGACCCCGGCTCTAAATTTCGTCATCAGCGAATTTGACCTCGCAGATTTTGGTTTACAACTTTTTGTGAAAAATTGGGTGAACGAAATTTTTCACACAATACATCATTAGAAAGCCCGTGAAGTTTTCTAGGGGGAAAAACAACTTTAACTCACATATCCCCACCCATAAACCCACACGGCCGTCCACAACCAATGAAACTTCTATTTCAAGCTTCAAAAAATTGTCAGTTTCGGCCCACAAAAAAGCATTTCACGTGTTTCACGTCATAGTACGTGTCCTGGAATTAGTCTAGAAATGTTCAGCGCATCGTGTTACCCTATAATCACCTCATTTTCAGATCATTCCCTCAAAATTCCCTCCAAACCAGAGGCCAAACCTCCGAATTTGGCCGGAATTTGAGTTTTCTTGAAAAAAATAGTTGTAGGTAACATTAGAAACTTGTAAACTTTACTAAGAAGTTCACTTTTGTACATATAATCATAAAATAGTAATGCAAAAAATGAGAATATTTTGCAAAACCGGCGCTTGACTACTGTCTTCAGGCGGGATCGAACCCGCGCCCTCAGACTGCAATCAAACACGCAATCGCTGTGCTATCCTGTTTCCGGCACCGGAGGGTCAGCTCGCTGGTATATGGTCAGGCCCCGGAGGTCGCGGCGCGCGTTGACCTCTTGCTAGCTCATTGTTGAAGATAGGAGAAAGTTTTTTTCACGAAAATGATCTACTCTTCAAGCTCTACCTGTCCATGTAGATCATTAGGCTGCCAGATGGCTGGTTGAAAAAGTCAATGTCCAAAATCGACCTTCTGACGGCTCTTGTTCAGTTTTGTGTGAACCGACTGATGATTGTAAAATGTCAAAATGATCGTAGTGAAATTCTCTACATTCTATCAAAAAACTGCGATCAAAGCTCAACTTACGACCTCACAGGTAGATCAAAACCGCCAAAATTGAAAAATTTTCAACTTTTTAGGAAAACCAGTAGAAACATGGTTTAAAATCATTTTCATGGAATGAGGCGTACATTTTCGAACTCCTTGGGAAAATCTCTATCCGATTCAACAACGAGTGAACGAAAAAACACAAAAGCGCGCGGTGCGCGCCAGCGCGTATTCACTATCAAAACACGACTTTCGGCGAGCCAGTGTGAAAAATTTTTGGTCAACTTTTTTTTCTTTTTTGCACAGCGCAACATTTCAGAACAAGGCAAACAAAATGATGTAGGTCAAAAAAAATTTGACCTACTTTGAAATTTCAACGTTACAGCGTGCGCGCGCAACTTCACGAAATTTTTCGAAAATTTCAGCAAAGATGCGGACTGACTGAATCTATACATGTTCCAAATTTCAGCCCAATCGGACAAGTCTGACTTTTGCCGTTTTTGAAATTTTTTTGATCTACGCGTCATTACGCGCCGCGCGCATGCAGAAATTGCAAAATTTGCAACTATTCAGATGCGCCCAAGTTTTGCGCACAATTTGGAACCAATTTTAGCTCCTCACATTAATTCCGCCGGTCGGTAGAAGCGTGCAACGGGGCTCAATTTAGCCAAAAACACGTTTCGGGCCCTAAAAATCGATAAAATCAATAATCTCAAAATTTTCTTGAAGATTCGAATTTAGTGGCCTAATACGGTTCTGTCGCCGTAGAGCTTGTGTTTTCAGGACCATTCATCTCTGAGATCTGAAAATCGCGCTTGTCGCGCGCGCGCCGCGCGCAAAGTTGCGGCTGGACCTAAAATTTTTGCTTCAGAATGACCGCCGTCAAAAGTTCTACGACGCAGTATACTTTTTAGCACGAGCTCATTCGCTGTTTTTGAGAAAATCAAAAAAAAAGTTTTTTTTGCAAAAAGTTTACCTTTTTAAAACACGCGCAGCGCGCGCCGCGCAGAATTTGAAAAAAAAATTCATTGCCCAATCGATTGGAAACTATTTAGGCAAACTTTTTTATTATTACAGCGATTTGTAAAAATCAACATGCCAGCCACTACAACTCCTGAAACACGAAAATTTTACTTTTTGGCGGAAAATGCACGACGTTTGGACGTCGTGTGCACGCGTGCATGTACATTTTCACAAAATTCATACATGAATCGCGACCTGACGATATTTATATACAGGAATTTTCAAAATGAACAAAAAGTCTATACGGCATGGCGCGCTACGCGCGCGGAAATACAGCAAGGGTGAAAAATCATGTCAAAACCCCCGTCCGCCTTTATAAAATAAAGATTGTGACGCGCCTTCAGACATCAGCAGCGTGGCGCAGTGGTAAGTGTCTCGCTTCAGAAGCGGGGACTCGAGAGTTCGAGTCCCGGATGGTGCAAAACATGGTAAACAGCAGAGCAATGCGATAGAGGATAACGTAACTACTTATAGAAGATATATGATCCTAAAAAATATAATTTATTTTTTATTTTTCAAAATTGACTTTTACCACAGATAAACTAGTAGCTGACTACCATCTCACTAGTAGTTAGGTAGGAGTAGAACTATAGTTTAACTCCTCCCCTACGCCTACATTACTACAAGAAAACTAGTAGTTTTCTAGTAGTAGAATAGGGGTGTGGTAGGAGTTCACTAGTAGTTTACTTGTCGTTATAGAATCACTGTGGACAATGGAGAATATAGTTACAGAATGAAATATGGACACAATGCAGTAACGAGTACAATAACACGATGTGTACATAGTAGTTGTCACGAAAGTACAATCAGGAAATGAACAAGATGTAACACAATGCACTATACTACAAATTTTATGTATCAGCTGGCAGCTGCTCGAGCATTGTTCGACAACCATCGTTAAATAGAAACATTCGAGTAGAAACGTGTTCCATCGGTTTTTTCTACGTGCGATGAGCGTCTATTAGGTGGTTTAACCAGTAACGGGTCTAAAATGTTGGTTTTACATACAAGGTAACTTTCCCTACTAAACGGCCAGTAGGAGCTCGAACGAACCGCTACTAGCGGTTCACTAGTTACACGGGTACCATGAATAAGTCATTCAAAATAAAAAAGTCATTAAAGTAAAAGTCATTAATTCACTTTTAGTCAGGATTTGAAAAATACGAAAATTTTCGAAAACTTTATTTCTGATTCTAAACGGTTTCTGTACTTAATGACTTTTACTTTAATGACTTTTAATTTTGAATGACTTATTCTGGTTGCCAGTTACACGTTCTATTTGTTCAATTGCAGGTTCCCCGGCCTGCGTGATATTCGTCTGGTGCCGAATAGAGCTGGAATCGCATTCGTTGAGTTCGAGAGCGAGGAATTGGCAGCCCCAGCCAGGGCGGCATTGAACAACTTCAAGATAACCCCCGACCAGCACATGAAGGTCGACTATGCCAAGAAGTAGTACTGCTCCACGGAACAATCTGTTCCCATTTTGTGACATTATGTTACGTCACTTTACGTTGTTTCTATAATGATCCTCATTGTGTGTGGTTGCGTTGTTGTTCGCTATTTTATTTTATGTTGACAATGAACTTATTTTGAATCGTATTCCGATTGTTTGTTCCGATGGTTTTGGTTGTGACCATGACTTTATTTGTGTATATGTTGGGTTGTGTAATTTGGATTCGTACTTTTGCAAAGTTTATCGATGAATCTCTCGGTAGTATTACAGCGGGGAAAAATGGCTAGCTCGACTCTCTCTTCACTCGCCGTGGGATTCAGACATTCGTGAGTTTGAAGTTTGGCTCGTACGGTTTAACAGAAACCTGAGGTCCTCGCAAGTCTGCAAAAAAATACAGCCAATTCTAAACGGGTCTGCCAAAAGGAAGAGAAGCAAAGTGTGAAGCATTTATCTTAAGTACTGACTTTACGAAAGTCACCCTAAATTCGATTTTAAATGTCAAAGTTTCGCGCAAATCCTTTTTGTCCCTTTTATTGGTCAAACCCATTGTTCTCCTTGCTCGTCTGCAACAGGACCTACTTTCCCGTGGAATCTATTATTATATTGTACCGAAACAAGGAACCTTTCGGTTTTTGACCACATGACAAGCAAGTGCAAGTGAGTTCTAATATACAGGTACTTATTATTTTTCAGTCTGGGGTCTCCGTGCAAATTCTCGTTGCGGCGGTGTGGGAAAATCATAGCAGGATGTCCCAAAGATATCAACTGTTGGAACTGTAAAGAAGCCGTCAAATGCACCGAAGAATATTTCTGTGGACAGTGTGAGTGCGGTTTTTGACTTATGTAGCTTGTAGGCCAATACGTTTCAGTTAACGTCATTACATATTTGAAGATATCGAGACTTATTGTCTTTTCGGTTAAACTGTTCTGCAGATATTTCATTGTTTATTTATACTTTCTAACTTTTCGTAGTTCTCGGAGTTGTGACGGGATTTGATTCATTCTGGGAGAAGGTTCCCTCAATCTGTTGTCATCTTCCACAAACTCGAGATTGGCTGATGATATGTTGCATACACCAGGCGACTTTGTTGTGCACAAAAATTTAATGAAAATCATGAGTTTTATCTGGATGACTAAACTTAGAAACTGGTCGAAAAATGAGGTTTTTAACAGTAAAGTTGGACAATTTTTGAACTTGGGGTATATTAAATTATGGATTTTGAAGAAAATTGGGTGAATCAATGCATGATCCAACAATGTCGTCCTACGTTTGATATGTTGTGAACAAGCTCTGTAGTTTTACTATTTAGTGACAGTTTTCAGGTCATACAATACAACCTCCCGGACAGCAGAATCTTTTTGAATATATGGGACTACCATTATCGTTCGATGTCGATAATGATGTTCTAAAGAAGAGGTCGGTTTTTGTTGGGAAAGTTAGACTTCTCGTAGAACGTAGAATCATTCACCTGGCCCAATACGTATTGTGAGAGCACACCCTCTCCCTGAGATGTAATAGTGCAATGTATCCAACAAAGGTGTATGTCTCGAGGCTTTTGTTGGGTGCGCTCACACAAACTACCAGGGGGATGAAGGATTTCAATTCTAGTTACCCCGGGGTATCTAAACATGAGTAATGCGTGTAAAACTCTCCGTTTTCGTCCTCCGAAGGTTTTTCGAGAAATATGGATGAACTCACTGTATTCTATATGTGCATGCATACATTTGTGGTTTACAGGTTCCGTGACCTGCAGTTTAAGCTTCATCCGGACAAGTTTGCTCAAGCCTCATCGGATGAGAAGGCCATTTCTGATGAGCATTCTCGCAGTCTGAATGAGGCCTACAAGACGCTGTCAGAGCCGCTAGCTCGGGCCAAATATCTACTTTCTATTATAGAGGGAGACGACACCACGAAAGGTAAAAGTTTTGTATAGGTCATTTGGATCTTAGTTCTGTAGTGTTTATACAGGTCATTTGGGTCTTAGTTCTGTAGTTATGGTTATCCGTTTTCGAGGAAATCATTCCGAAGTTAACGGCTAACTTCCGTGGCCGTATCAAATCAAATTAGATATCGAATGCTCAGTACTTATGTAGATAGAGTTCTTAGTTTGAAATTTGCATGGCAAACCTCAGTCATCAGAAACTGGCGGATATATGTATTATGAAGCTATAAACGCACAGTACGTGCTGATCAGATTAGTCAATCTGTTGCGACATACGGTGCTTGATACAACCCAACTTGTAGGTTGATGTGTCAATTGAAATATTGTTTCGGCGTCTGATGTGAAATAAAATTGGTTTGCTATTTCAGTGGATTTGGATCCCGAATCGCTCATGGATATGATGGAGTGGAATGAGAGAGTGGCAGACATGTCACTACCCCAATTAGAGGAAGAACACACGCTCGTTTCTGCCAAAATAAAAGAATATCTGCAGGAGCTCAGTACACACTTCAGCAAGCAGGACAAATTAAACGTGCGTTTCCTCTATCATATATCGGCCAATTACACATGCAACCGGGTTGCATGCAACCAAAATGCAACCAGGTTGCATGTGTAAAGACAGTTTGGTTGCTTTCCAAATGCAACCAAAAGCAACAAAATCGCATTAAAACCGGAAAATGTCCAAAAATTGAGTGTTTGGTTGCACTTGAAAAGCAACCAAAAGCAACCCGGTTGCATTTGGAAAGCAACCGAATTTTCTTAACATCTTAACACATGCAACCCGGTTGCATTTTGGTTGCATGCAACCTGGTTGCATGTGTAAACCGCCTCATATATCTGTGTGTGGTAGTTTTTTTATCGCATTTTCCCGTGATTATCATCAACGAACACCGTGTCTTTAATAACATATTTAACAAGAAAACACCAAACTTTTGAAGCTCGAACTTGTTCACACAAAGTGACGTTCATTTAATTCTAGGCACTTAGATTCAACGTGAGAAACTCTTTGTAGACAGCAGACACCTAGAGGCTAGAGGCACGTGAAAGCTTTTCATATGCAAATGATGCAGACATGCATAAACACGACTATGTTGGTTACATGTTTCGTTTCCAGGTGCGAAAGAACATTACGATGCTCAGCTACTTGTACTCCCTTCGGAATACCATCGACTCTCGGTTGCATTCGTAGTCCAGAATACTATTAGTCGTAGTTCGATTCTAGAAAATGTTACACGGGTTTTTATAGCAGATAACTAACACAACTAGTGCCATCCACAGATATATACAATAAACTTTTATACGAATATGTTTAAAAACCATATATGATTGGTTCTTTACCAAATACTACCTGATCCTTGTGTGTTCGCAATTTGATGTTTGATGACAATCTTTGATATTTATTCTACTTCATTCGGTTTTGTCATTTACCGAAACCATCTTTGCGTGTGCTTTTGATAATTGGTTGTTGGTCTAAGGCCGCTTTCATACTTTTTACGTCGGGGTTAATGTAAAGAAAACATACGTATTGATTTTATTAGCGTTAACGCCGACGTGAATCAATACGCATGTTTTCTTTACTATTAACGCCGGCGTTGAACGCCGTCGTTAAAAAAGTATGGAAGTGGCCTAATAAGTAATACGTGTGTTCTTTGGATTATTATGTGGAACATCTAACTGCTGACTAAATGGGCTCTCATTTTTCGCGGAAAAGA
Source organism: Litoditis marina (assembly GCA_964036275.1). Taxonomy (NCBI): domain Eukaryota; kingdom Metazoa; phylum Nematoda; class Chromadorea; order Rhabditida; family Rhabditidae; genus Litoditis; species Litoditis marina. The sequence continues at coordinate 32,390,626 of OZ038433.1, forward strand.
GATGGGCCCGCCGTTTCTTATCATTTCTTCTTATCTATACAATAACTGAACCGAATAGATTCTATCGCCCCGCCAACTAACTAACTGATTCCCCACAAATCTCTCTCAACCTATATTGATTATATCTAGAAGTTATTCGAAGATTGTGTGTGCAAGGATGTTTTGTTTACTCCACATTGGTAGAAAGTGTTGGTTGTCGGTTTCTCACAATGGTATTATGTTAGACGCCCCGCCCACTTTTTTAGCGACCGCGCATTTTGCCAATGGGGGGTGGGCGCTGGAATCGAATGATTTCATTTTGTGCGCAATCATGCCAGGTCATTCGTGGGGTGGGGTGCCACATTCACTTCGATTAGTAGTGGTGGTGAGAAGCGCTCATTGCTCTCGTGGGTAGATAACAGTTTTTTTCAGTTATGTAGGGTTTTCCAGACACGTTATTGGTCTTACTTTCTTGATCAATGGATAGTATTATCTCCTTTGCAATGTACGGTTTTAACTAATAGTGGGATTGTAATATCTCTATCATATTATTACATTGATTTTCCGTATCATGATAGTTTGTTCGTTGGTAAAACATCCATTTTCGATTGTAGACAGATGTGTTCCTGGTTTGTAGTTTGTAGTGATTGATTTCAATAAGTGACAATTCTTCTAGGGATGTACATGTGTGATGTTTTTTCGTCTTCTTCTTTGTTGACAAGCTAATGTCATTCGATGTTGTGTGGAATGTGATTATTTCATTTGTCTTTTCAGGGTATCTGAAAATGGTTTCTGAGCAGCTTCGCAACGATCTGGAGGATGCGGCCAACCGCATGCGGGTCTCGGCCATCGAGATGACCTGTGCCAGCAAGAGTGGACATCCCTCTTCCTCCACCTCGGCAGGTAACAGCTTTTGGTTTCTCTGCTTCAGAAAGCCAGAAACAGTTTACTTTTGGAGTTTCACCGGGAAGCCGCCAACTTTTGAAAAACGACCAGACCTCGTTGCTCTATGGAAGTTGAAAAGTTATGTTCAAATTTTCACGTGGATCTTGTAAACGAACGTGTGACCTTTCGAATGGCGCCTCAACCACAACAGCTTTAAGCTTTATCCGTTTCCAAGTTCTTATGTTATAGCCGAAATTATCTCCACCTTGTTCTTCAATGAGATGAAGTACGACATCGCGGAGCCCAAGGCCGCCAGTGCTGATAGATTCGTCCTCTCCAAGGTATGTGGTGATGTTCTCAGGTTCACTTTTGTTTGACTCCGCTTTCTTTCTACTCCAACTCTCGATCTCCCCCACTTAAGAATGGGTTGTTTTCATGCACAACTCGGAAATACGAGGGTTTTTATCTGAAAAATCGAAAAATATCCCGACCTCACTGTTGTAGAATAGCCTTTCTTCAAACTTCACCTGTCCCTAGTCCCTGCCTTCTGATCATATTGTGTCGCTACAGGGCCACGCTTGTCCCATTCTCTACGCAGCCTGGGAGGAGGCCGGTCTCCTCTCCCATGAGCAGGTCATGTCCCTTCGCAAGGTCGACTCCGACATCGAGGGACATCCCACTCCTGTAAGAAGTTTTTCTGTCCGAAAAGGTCGCAAACGGCATACTTTTTTTGCCGAAAATAGGCAAAATCATTTTTCATTCAATCAGTTTTCACGTGCTGTTTTCACTAAAACCTGAATGCCTTTCTGTCGAATAGTTGGCACTTGATGTATGATTTCTGTGTATATTGATTTTTATCTAGCTGCTGACGAGACGGAAATTTTCATACTCACTTTTTCGCGAGAAGCGGAATTGGAGTTTTATGAATACGCGCACAAAGAATAATATTGGCCGCTAGCTAACTAGCTTATCATTTCAGAACGGTGATTTGAAAAGAAGATTTTGCCAGTTAACTCGGATATTTAAACATTTTCTGTAAGCATGTTGATGTTGTTGACTATTGATTTCAGCGTCTGAATTTCATCGACGTGGCCACTGGATCCCTGGGACAGGGTCTGTCGTGTGCGGCCGGCATGGCCTACGTGGGAAAGAACATTGACAAGGCCAGCTACAGGGTCTATTGTCTGCTGGGAGACGGGGAGAGTGCAGAGGGATCTGTGTGGGAGGCGGCAGGTAGATGATCAGACTACAAACTACAGCTATATATTGGCTGGCTTTTATAGGAGAAAGATAGAAAACGTGGTCTAAACGAGTCTTGCAAGTTTTGAGATTTGGGTGCCGAGGGATCTGTGTGGGAGGCGGCAGGTACTGATATTGATGATCAAACTACAGACTACAAACTTTATAGAATAAGTATTAGTTAGATGTTAGAAAGTGGGGTATTTAAGGTCAACGCAGATTTGACAACATATTTGGGAGTTTAATCTACACCTCAAAGGTGAAAAAAACTGCAAAGTGATATAGGGACAGTAGTGATGAATAACCTTGTCTTTCAGTCCCAGGGGTGTTTTTTGATATTGTAATGATAGCTAGGGCTTTTTAGTAGTGGTCAGTAATGCCTGGTGTTTCAGCCTTCGCCTCGTACTACGCCCTGGACAACCTGGTGGCAATTGTGGATGTGAACAGATTGGGACAGTCGCAGGCCACCGCTCTCGGACACAACGTCGAAGTGTATAAGGTAGAGTTTTATCTGTTTTTCATTCGTTGACTCAGTTTTAGTGGAATATTTTGGGAGGAACCTGCTGTTATGTCTCTATCGTGTTATTTGACTGCTTGACAAACCTTCAGTTCAAGCGTTGTATTATTGATTTCTCTGTTCCAGGCTCGTTTCGCTGCTTTCGGTTTCAATGCCATCATTGTTGATGGAAACAATGTGGAAGAGCTGTTGGCCGCCTATGAAACTGCCAAGAACACCAAGGTAGGCACATTCTCTGGTAGAGAACTCCATTTCTGACACAGATTGAAACATTAGGCTATTATTAATGGCGAATCGCGAAGTTTGATCGATTTTGATCAAATTTGTTGATTTATTTTACAAAAGGACTTGACTACTTGACTTACTGATGTTCGGATACATGAAGTGCGCTTCAACTTTTAAAGTGAATGGACAATGTACCTAGTTACTTCGTAGTCGAATTGAACATTTGTTTATGAACTGCACCACTTTCACTGGACCCTAAACCTTCAAATCATGAAATGTAACGTATTTTACGCGAAAAGTGGGTTCTTTCTTATCGATCAGTCATCCATTAGTGGTATTATTTTCAGGGGAAGCCGACTGCCATCATTGCGAAGACGCTGAAGGGAAAGGGCATCGAAGGAGTTGAGGACCAGGACAACTGGCACGGAAAACCCGTCGCCATCGAGAAGGCGAGTCGTTTATTTGTTTTTGTTTGTTTGTTGTTATTTGTTAGCATACTCCAGTAAAGCTGTCCGAATAGCTAAAAAAACGGGTTCCCTTCTCGCCAAAAGCAGGAACATCTGTCTATTTTTGTCGCATAATCGTTAATTTTCTAAGTGTTTAGTGCTAAGAACGGTTGTCAAATACTGATACCTAGAGTCGTTTGTGGTTGTTTGTCTACGTGGTTGTTGACTTGAGAGTGCGCTATCAGCATTAATGATCGAGATGGTTTACACATGCAATCAACCAGGTTGATTCGGTTATTTGGTAGAAAACTTTTGAAGTGTTTCAAAAGCAACTGACTCTGCATTCATTACAGTTATTTCTCATCAAGCTAACTATAGCTGTTCGAAATAATGTTTTGCTGTACGCTGGACTGATCAAAATAATATAATGGTTTTTAGATTGAAGCCATCAAGGCGCGTTACCACGGAAGTTCCAAGGGTAAACTGGTCGCCCAGAAGCCCGTTGACGATGCACCCAAGATCGACTTGAACATTGGAGGAATCAAGATGGCTCCTCCCACCTACACTCTGGGAGAGAAGGTTTGCCTCGTCATTTTTTCATGAGGAAGCATACACCAGTGAAGTTGCGGGTTTTAATGAAAAGTTATACATATTTGGATGGAAAACGGACTCCATTTTGTCGAATAGTAGTACCTTACTGTGGCCGTGTCCACCAATAATTTTTCCCTTTCCCGGGAGCCGAAATTCCCGGAAACCTCCCGGAAACCTAAAAACGCTCCCGGGAGAGAAAAATTATTGTTGGATACGGCCACTGGTGGATGTTTGGATGGAAAACGGACTCCATTTTGTCGAATAGTAGTACCTTACTGTGGCCGTGTCCACCAATAATTTTTCCCTTTCCCGGGAGCCGAAATTCCCGGAAATCTCCCGGAAACCTAAAAACGCTCCCGGGAGAGAAAAATTATTGTTGGATACGGCCACTGGTGTGTGGGTGTGGAAAGGAAAGAAGGAATCCGGAAAGATTGCCGGATAGTTTTACTCGAAAATATGTTTCAAATTGGAAATATCATTCTGCATGGAATCAAAAGCGTGGAGCAGGAGCGCAAAAAAGTGTATTCTAGTGTAACAAATCGTTATGACAACCATGCGTAAAATATCCTCTTATTCTGATATTGGTTGATGCTCACTTTTGTCCGATTTCGATCGGGACATGATCACTTTCTGGGGTAAATGCTGAAGATTCTAGGCAAAATTACTATTATTTTGTTGTTTTCGGGGCTGCTCATGCTCACTTTTTTCGCACCAATTCGGAACTATTTCACGTATGATGACAACAGTTGTTTTTTTTTCGCAAATAAATTCAATACTAACGTAGATGAATATAACTTTGTGTTTGTAGGTTGCTACTCGTGCCGCCTATGGAACCGCTTTGGCTAAGCTGGGAGACGCCTCTCCCCGTGTCATCGGACTCGATGGAGACACCAAGAACTCCACCTTCTCTGACAAACTTCTCAAGGTATGTTGTCGGTTTTCGGGGTTGTAGTCTGTTGTTGTTTTCTCGTTCACTCATACGTAAAAAAAGTTTCGCAGCACAAAAACAAGTATTCGTACTGTAGCTAAAAATTAATTTTTTTTACACAACCTGACGACAGTCATGTAGTGAATGAACAATACAATGGGATAGACAAGTTTTAATTGTTACTGTTACTATGTATGTTATCTTCAGAAACACCCGGAGCAGTTTGTGGAATGTTTCATTGCCGAGCAGAATCTGGTTGGAGTAGCCATTGGCGCAGGCTGTCGCGGCAGAACTATTCCATTCACCAGGTACGCCACACCCACACAGATGAGATTTTATATTGATGGCTCTATTGTTGTGGTGGTATATGTGGATCGTGGACATTACTTTCCAAGCTTCCAGAGTAGTTTTTTTTTCAAAATTTTTCATCCTCTGTCCCAGTAGAACTAGTCCAAATTGTCAGAAAAATTAAAATACTAGCTACTTTTTGCAATTTGGTTATTTCTGATGCAAAAAATTGATTAAAATCAAAATTAAGTGTTCAAATCGAAAAACGGACTCCTTTTTGTGTCAGAAACCATACTGGTGTTGTATCTGGCAGTTGTTGAGGTACAATGATGTTATTCCTGTTCAGCACGTTCGCGGCCTTCTTCACACGCGCGGCCGACCAGATCAGAATGGGAGCCGTCTCGTTCGCCAATCTGAAGTGTGTCGGATCCCACGTGGGAGTCTCCATCGGAGAGGACGGACCCAGTCAGATGGCCCTCGAGGTACTGCATAGAATCATATTACCTAGTAGCGATTTCAGGATCCTACTATTTAGACTGTATTACTAGTACTGATGCATATTTGGATTTTGATTCATTTAACCATTCGGCGGTGAATTCCTTCCCGAACCGTCTCTTCCTCAACCAAAACCGAACCGATTCTTCCCCAACCAGTTAGTTCGCTCTAGAACCGAACCAAATTTAAACCAACAAAGTTGGGGCCGAACGAATTCATGTAATTAATGCTGAAATTGGTCGACTGCGTAACGTGTATTAGGGTTTGGTTCAGTCCATGTCGGTTTGACTAGCCAAACGGTTCGGTTCCTTACCGAACCAACTGGTTCGGGAAGAATCGGTTCGGTTTTGGTTCGGGAACGGTTCGGGAAGAAATTTGCCCCATTCGACTGGGTGCATACTTCGAGTTTTTGCCGAATCGCGAAAATATGGTGCGTAAACACATACTCTTTAAATCAATGGTAACTGTTTGTAATTGCGCGCCCGCTTCCTATGTTTGACTAAATCGTTTTCTGTCTCGAAATAAGAAGGCTCCCCTTGTAGTCTATTCTGATGTCTTTGTCTTTCTGCTCACCTTGTTTCCTCAGGATCTGGCGCTGTTCCGTGCCGTGCCCTCGTCGACCGTCTTCTACCCCACGGACGCGGTCTCCGCCGAGAGGGCCACCGAACTGGCCGCCAACATAAACGGCATCGTGTTCATTCGCACCGGTCGTCCCGCCCTGCCCGTCCTCTACGCCAACGACGAGCACTTTGAAGTCGGACAGGCCAAGGTTGGTGGCTGCGATTAGAAAGTGTTCATCAACAATAGTGTTGCTCAATTTAAAAATTTGTTTTTTTTTCACGATATTGGCGAAAATGCCAACGACGAGCATTTTGTAACCGGATAAATAAATAAATATATATATATATATATATATATATATATATATATATAGGATAGTGGGGGTTCCGTACGTTCTTTCCGTTCCGTAGTTACATCATGGGCCAGGTTATATGTTTGCGTCAAAACTAGACGAAAAATGTGCTGTATGTGGTGCTTAGATAAGTGACTGTTCTAGGGCTGTTTGTGTTAAAAACAGAATTCAGGTTCCTGGCAAATTTTGGAATTTTCTCACGAGGATAAGATGATAATATTTGGTTTGTAGGTTGTGAAGCAGTCTGATTCTGACAAGATCGTTCTCATCGGAGCCGGAGTCACTCTGTACGAGTGTCTGAAGGCCGCCGACGAACTGGCCAAGGAAGGTTGGTACTCTTCGCCAAGTTATAGAATAGAATGAAAGAAAAAAATTTCACTTATATGAAATTCATACGTGAGGCGACTTTGTTGTCCACAGAAATTAAGTTAAAATCGGGTGTTTTGTCGTAGTAACCGAACTGGAAAACAGGGTGCGAGATTATGTTTTCTTCAGTAATTTATGACTGTTGTAGAAAGTGTTGTAGTTAAATGTCCCGAATGTAAGAAAAACGGGTGATTCAATAGAGTTAGAGTATCCAATAAAGTCGCCCTATCTGATGAGATTGGAGAATTGTGGGGAAAAAAGGGTAAAAAAAATCTACTCGTCACTTCTCTTCACACGGCTATATTGCAAGTTCAACCGGAAACATCATTGGTTGCCAGGTCGGCAAAGTATATTTATGTGAACACTTCAACAGTGGGCCTCGTTTCAGGAATCAACGCCTGTGTCATTGATCCGTTCACCATCAAGCCCCTGGACAAGAAGACTATTCTGGAGCACGCGAAGAGAGTTGGAGGAAAGGTTGTCACCGTCGAGGATCACTACGCTGCTGGCGGCATCGGAGAGACGGTTAGTACATCCTGCTTGGGCAACTTTGACCGAATGGACAGAACATTATCTGTTATTTGATCTAAAATTAATTTCTCTCTGCTGAATAGTGAAAGCTTACTGATGTGTGTGCCAGCCACCTTGGCTCGCTAGCCAAAAATTGAGAAAACGGGCCCCTATTTCGTCAAACTGAAAGGTTTCAACTAGGGTTAATCTCTGTTGGCATAACTGTTGTGGTTTGTCAACAAACAGTGTTCAATACATACACACATATTACATTTTGGTTAATGTGGGTCTCTGTTCAGGTTTCTGCCGCTCTAGCCGACGAGGCAGTGCGTGTGCGTTCTCTGTGTGTGAACGGAGTTCCCCGCTCCGGACCCCCCGATGTTCTGGTTGATATGTTCGGAATCTCGGCCAGACACATTGTCCACGCTGCCAAAGAGTTTTAGATCTATTCACAAGCACCCTAGTTAGCAGCTATCTAGGTCAAGTTCCGCTGTTTTGGTTGGTTTTTAGATCTATGCACAAGCACTCTAACTCTAGTTAGCCGTTATCTAGGCCAATTTTCACCGTTTCGGTTTTGTTTTCTACTGATGTGTGACACTTGATGAGTCTACATGTTTTCCCACATCTAGGTTGTGTTTTGCAGCTGTTTTTCTAACGGAAGCTATTTCTATAGGACGCGTATGTTTCTCTATTGTACCGGTTAATAGATTTGGTGATGTAATGTGGTCTGCATGTTTATAAATAATTTGTTTTTTTTGTCTTCTGTTGGATGGCAACTATGGCATAGTTTTAGCATTGCTTCGTATATTTTAGTTCTGTAAAACTGGTAAATGTTCCCCTGAAGCCTGGTAAATACATTTAGTATACTGGTTAAAATCTTGATCTAATTGATTCTCGAAATTATGATCCATGTTTTCATTTCATTCGCTCTTGTAAACACTGAAACACTGGTACCTTAGGCATTTGCTATAAATAACACGTGGTTTGTTTTGGACTCTTCTCAAAACAAGTTGACCTCCGACTTGTTTGACCTCGCTCTCTCGTTTATCTCACTTTCGCTGCTGATTAAATCGGTCAGACCCCCGTTGCGCGAGCATAGATCGTCGACTGCGGAGGGGATCCCCGCGGGTAGTCTTCCATCGGATTCTATCTCTTCCTCTCTTTATATATTTCTCTCTCTCCTCTTTCTCTCTTTGTCTTCTTTCATTGTCACTGTCTTCCTATTGCCCCCCCCCCCCCCTCTTTCTCTCCCCCTCTCACTTTCTTTCTATCTTTCTCTCTCCTTCTCTTTATCTTACTACACACTTCTTCCCTCACCGTCTCGCTCTTGCTCTATCTCCCTCTATCTTCCATTCTCTCTTTCTGCCCCGTCATCCTCACATCTCTTTTTTTTTATTTTCCTCACCCCTCCCTCCCCCCTCCCGCTTTCTGTGCTATCATTTTATCTCTATTTTTCCCAGTATCTGACCACGTGGCGCGTTGTTATTGACCACCCGGATGGTGCGATGTTTCTTTTAATTCGAGATACAGTGTAACATCTACCCCTATTAGAGGAATAGTCAGCTGACTATTGATCATTCTCTCTTTTCTAGAATCCACGTGACTTCAAAAGTGCATTGTTTCCGAGGCGACAATATGGGCGTGAATCTATCTATCAGTTTGTCTGTAGTTTTGTGAAAGTGTAGCCCACACATCCCTAAGGTCTTGGACTTTCACAGAGAGATAGTATGACACGTTTTCATTAGACTTATATTAGAAGGACATACAACGAATTATATAGTACACTAGCAGCTTTTTCAACCTTTCTCTGCTTATGAAACCGTTATGAGTCTATGGTCATTTGCGTATTGCGTTTTCCTGTATAAATGTGTATCAATGATGATAAGTGTCATTTTGAAACAAACGCGCCAACTAAGCAATAGTTTCTGATAGGAATCCATTTTCTTCCATTCCATCAAACTTGTGTCGTTCTTTGAAGTCATTGTGAGTGTTCTCTGCAGCATTATAGTACTGGGGTAGTGTTATCAATTATCAACTGTGCCTATGCTATATATATTCACTACATTGACCTCTTTGGTCTCCCATATCTTTTCCTACGTTTGGGTGGTTAGTTTAAAACATTATATCCGTTTTGTATATAAACTTCATATTTGATTCTGTTTGTGGAAATGGATCATAGAAACTTATTCAGTTATTATGATACCACTTATTAAGTTAGTTATGATCTATTTTTGGTTCCACCGCAGTGTAAACCCGGAAAACTTCATTCTCTCTGTAGAGATTTCTTGGAAGATTCGGGAATTGGGGTTAGGGCTGGCGCGAGATAGTTTCAGCGACAGTCGTCTTTCAACCGCTTGTTTTCATTGATATTCGAGCTGACCACTCCGCTATTTCCGATCATCTCTGTTTATTCTAGGATACATGTTCACAATGCATACTATTTTACATACTTTTACTTAGTTACTTAATTGTCTCATTGGCAAAGTGCGATCGGGCGATTCATAGGAAATCTGGGACTACAGTTAAACTTCAACTCATCATATGTTTCCATCTATTTCCATTCCGGTCTCATTTAATGCACAACTTTTCTCCTTTTTTCTGCTTTTCTCCTGTGCCTCTTCTTTCGTTCTATATCCTGTCAAGACAACGACCATCTGTGCCCTCGTAGCTTATAGGGGAAGGTTAGTGGTCTGCACCTTTTGCAGCCAGCCTAGGTCCAGTCAGGGCCTAGATCGCGTCTACCAGCCACAAGTCCACCTCCAGCCCGCTCCAGCTGTCCGGTCCCATGAGAGTCTCGCCAACTCTCGCCACCCCCCACCCCCCCCCCCCCCCCCCCCCCCCCCGCCTAGCCCATCCTAGACAGCTACGGGCCTGCACACATCCTGAATCAGTCTTTTTCCCTCCTGTACATGTTTATCTTTTCTTTGAATCAACATCTCCGATACTCATTAGCCATTGAAATTGTCTGTCAAATACCGGGTTGATAAATTATTATTATTATTATTATTAAACTTTTAGTAAACTACTAGTAGTAGTAAAGGAGGTGTACCCCTGTAGTGCAATAGGGGTATCCTCGTAGAAAACTAGTAGTGAAAGAAAGGTTTGGTAGGAGTTCACGGTGAATTCTATATGCAACCGGGTTGGTAACCTAACCAGTTATTGGTAACCTATTTATTAGGTTACCTGAGTAAGTAACCGGTTGGTAACCTAAATGAAAAACCGGTCATCTGTTTTTCTAACGTAATGTGTTTCCTACCGGTTACCTGCGAGATAACCTGAAAAAAGGGTTACCATAAAACCGGTTAGGTTACCAAAAAACATGGTTACATATAGAATTGGCCGGAGTTCACTTGTAGTTTACTGTCGTAACAGAATCACTGTGCTCTGTCTCCTCATCGCGGAACGCGGACCAATATGTGAATCTGTTTGTAACTTTCTAACTTATTTTGTAGACCAAAATCCAATTGATTCATTTAATGAGCTCTTATTCCATACTACCGTTTACACTGTATTATAGTTAATCTATAAAATACAAATGTTTACACTGTATTGTAGTTCATCTATAAAATATAAATGTGTTCATTCATTCTACTCTGACTCCAGAATACATGTTCACACTGTATCATTTTCACAGAGAAGATACAGAATGCAACTTTTATTAGGTTCTTCAGATTCCAGAATGAAGATAGCGGTGATTGGTCAGTCGGCCTTCGGAGTCGACGTCTACAAGGCGCTCCGGAAGAACGGACACGAAATCGTCGTCGTTTTCACGATTCCCGACAAAAATGGAAGAGAAGACCTGTTGGGTACGTTGTAATATTATGAAAACTTCAAATTCATCAACCTATGAGATGTTGTATAAGATGTCTAATACAAAGAGTCCTTTTTGCATTTCATCAAATTCACTATCGATTCAATCTACCTTATCTCATTACTTTCATTTCGATAATGAATAGTAGTAAACATAGATTGTTATCTGAGGTTTGGGTGTGAAACAGAGATCTTCCCACTATAGAGTTCGGTTCGCTGTTTCGGAAGCAGGCCTTAACGGTATCTATTACTCGATCTCACTGTGTTGGTAGTTGGATCCCGTTGCTTTTCGGTTGAGTTGTGTATCTAGATCAAACTACAACGACAATTTGGTTCTCACCTATATTATTTTGTTTCAGCCCTGGAGGCAGCCAAGGATGGAGTTCCAGTGGAGAAACCAGCTCGCTGGAGGAAAAAGGTGGCCGAGAAGACTTTCGAGGTGAGCAGTTGTTTTAGTCCATTAAGTCTAAAATGTTAAGTAATATGTTTAGGAGTGTTGTTAATCGAGTACAAAATTTCGAGTTTGCAAGTTTTGGAAAATTTCGCGTTTTGAGAAAATCGAGTTTTCGAGTTTCAAAGGCAGAAAACTTCGAGTCTTTCGAGTTTCATAACCAAAAATTTGAATTTTCAAATTTTACCCTCAAAACCCATAATTTTTCGAGGGGAAAGTTTCGAGTTTTCGAGTTCGTCTTTAAAAACCCTATTGTTTAGGTTACGCGTTACCCGAATAGGTTTTAAGTTGCACGTGGAAACAATGTTTGGAATAAATCGAATGTTTCTTAGTTATGAATTATGTACTCTTTCTCAGTTATGAGTTGATTATAAGAATTTTATAAAGTTTAGTTTAATATAATTATATATTTATAATAGTTTTATATATTTTATGGAGTATGACGTATGACTTCCTTATTGCAGGTTATCCCGGCCATGTTGGAACTGTATCTCTCCTACGGCGCCGAACTGAATGTACTTCCGTTCTGTACGCAGTTCATTCCCATCGAAATCACGGAGGCACCAAAGTACAAAAGTATCATCTACCACCCGTCCATCCTGCCCAAACACAGGTACGGTTACTAGTTTGTATCTCATAAGTGGCTATAGATACAAAATACGAAATTTGGTTCAAATTCATTCGAGTGAGGTAGACAGTTTATGGAAGTTTTTCTTGGCAATTTGATATTTTACAAAACGTATATCGGTAACCTTACCCTATGTATTAGTTGATTTGATTTTTCAGACGCACTTCGCTCAGCGTGCTTTTTTCTAGTTGATTCGTGCCTAGTATTTAGGGAGCTTATCGCGTTGCAGCGGTGTGAATGATTCCTGCCAGCGTGGTCCATGGATGATATTGACAGATAATAATAATAATAATAATAATAATAATAACAAAGTGTGATTCAGAGGTGCGTCCGCCATCAACTGGACGTTGATCGAGGGCGATTCTGATGCCGGTCTCTCCATCTTCTGGGCCGACGACGGACTCGACACCGGGCCGATTCTGCTCCAGAAGACTTGCAAGTCGGTATTGATTTCGTAGCAAACTATTGGTTGCTTTCAGATGCAACCCGGTTGCATGTGTAGTTAACCTGGGTTCTCAGAAGTGAGAGCAAATTTTTATTTACGTTTGTCTGTTCAAAGAGTTGAGGAGACTTAAGTGAAAGTGGAATGGGGTGAACCGAATCAGGCATTCAGAAAACGGACTAATATCTCGCCGCCAAATAAAAAAGAAACAGCTTATTATGATGCATAATATCACAAGTTTTCATGGATCTGTATTGGCAAATGAACTACCTTTTGTGGTGGCTAATTTTGATAGTCACAACTCACAACTCAGTGTGTGTATGTTCGTATTCTTTTAACGTTTCTTCCATTTCAGAGTAGAAGAGAATGATACCCTGAACACTCTCTACAAAAGATTCCTCTATCCAGCCGGAGTGGACGCCATGGTCAGTTTGTAGGAATTCCCTAGAAATTAGGGCGAATTCTTTATTTAACCCGGTATTCCGTTAACCCTAGCAGTTAACCATTAACCGGGTTACCTGGTTAACCCTTATGTGAACCATTTCATAACCCCCAATTTCCTCCAAAATACATTGTAAAAAAGGGTCACAAAAGGGTTAACCTGGTTACCCGGTTAACCTGATAGGGTTAACGAAATACCCGGTTCCTTGTGGAATCGGCCAGAAATTAGTGGTACAATAGGAGTCGTTTCGAGCAATTGTTGATAATATTCATCATATTTGATCATGTAGTTTTGAATATGGCACCATTTTCTTATGAACCTAAATACGCATTTTCAATATCGTGCTCCTTTGGTTTTAGTAGTTAATTTCATGTGAAATACCAAATAAAGATGAGAGAGAGTTTGATGGGAATGTGGTAACTACGACTGAATATCGCCTAGTATTTAGTTATCTACACTGCGGCACTTTCTCATTACTCAAATCAGGACGATTATGTGGACCAATCCGGACGCATCAGTCGCATCAGTCGCATCGGTCATTTTCTGTAATTGAAACATGTATTGCAGTTTAAAGGACCGATAATCGTTGCGATTGGTCCACATAATCGTTCTGATTTAAAGTAGCAGATATAAGATGAATAAAACTATGTACATTTTCCAACTACCACCCTGTTATAGGCAGAGGCGGTGGAGTTGATCGCGGCTGGCACGGCGCCAAGAATAGTTCAGTCGGAGGAGGGCGCCTCCTATGAGCCCTATATCACCGCGAAGCCAGAACTGGCTGAGGTGGACTGGACCAAGTCTCAGACTCAGTTGCACAACTTCATCAGGGGAAACGATAAGGTGGAGTTTTTATTCTGAAATATGGTTTCATACTGTAGGAGTCTTGGTAGGAATGGATTGTACCATGCTTTCGGTTGTGGGTTTGTTAGTTACTGAATTCCTGAACTTTAAAAATGACATGTAGTTATACGTTTACTTTTCAAAATGATCGAAAATAGTTTGAAGTAAAGCAGGCTGTTTTTTGAGGTTTTCAAGGTTCGAAGATTGCCACAGATTTTACATCATTTCTTTCTCATGTGGGCCAATTTTTATTCACTAGTTGAATGTTGTAGTTTTATTATCGATTTTTCCAGGTCCCCGGCGCCTGGTCAACTCTGAACGGAGAACGAGTCACCTTCTATGGAAGTTCCCTCTGGAAGAATAGTGAACTTCCCGCGGGAAGAGAGGTGGAGGTGCCCGAGGTACCCGGCGGGAAGCTAATTGCTCACGAGAGTGGTCTCTTGCTGCCAGCTGGCGATGGAAAATGGGTTTGTACGAGACTTTTCCGGGGAAATAGTGTCATCGTCAGAGCTAGAAAAGAATTCGATATATTTTTTGACCATACGTAAAATACCCCCTCATTTTGGTGTTGACTAATGCTCACTTTTGCCCGATTTTGACCGGGGCATGCTCACTTTTTGGGGTGAGGTTACATATTCTCGGTAAAATTAAGAGAAATTCGTGTCTTTTAATGACATATGCTTACTTTTTGGGGATGCTCATGCTCACTTTTTTCGATATGGTGAATGTGAAACAAGGCGTTAGCCTTGTTCTTTTGAGTTGAGTTGAGGTAGCAAAGAGGCGAACGGAGAATGTACGCATTTTACATTTTCTAATCTTTAGAGCTCCTTTATTTGTGACCAAATCTATATGTAACCGGAGTTTTTGGTAACCCTTTTTCAGGTTACCTCACAGGTAACCGGTAGGTTACCCAAAACTTAAATCCGGTTACCAAACAAACTAACGGTAAAAACCACATTTTACGTCAGAAAAACAGGTAACCGGTTTTTCATTTTTGGTTACCGACCGGTTACCTACTGAGGTAAGCTGAAAAAAGGTTACCAAAAACCGGTTAGGTTACCAAAAAACCCGGTTACATATAGAATTCACCTTGTTTTGTTTCTAACAGCTGTTTTCAGGTGAATGTAGATACAGTGAAGGTGGGCTCGAAAACGATCCCAGCCAACAAATATGGAATTGTCGAAGAAAAGGGAGAAGCTCTCGTTCTCTCACCCGAAGAGGAGAAGATTGTTCAACAAGTGAAGGTGGGCATTTGTGAGATTATTCATTTTTCTGTTTTCTCAAACACCTCAAATCAATTATCGCTCAGGTTTACCGAATACGTGAAGGTTTGGCTTTCATAATATTGTTTCCAGGCTATTTGGGAGGCCATTCTGAAGCAACCTGTGGGAGAGGATACGGACTTCTTCGAAGCTGGTTCGTTTCTCTGACATATGTTTCTCTCTCTTTTTTTCAATGTCTCTCTCTCCCTCTCTCTCCCCTCTCTCTTTTTTCTCTCTCTCTATCTTTTTCTCTATATTATCTCTCTCTTTGTCTCACTCTATTTCCCGTGCTCTTTTAGTATTCTCTAATCCTCGTCAGGGCGGTTAACGCATGCAACCAGAATGCAACCAGGTTGCATGTGTTAGAAAATTTTTTGGTTGTATTTCAAATGCAACCAAACACTCAATTTTTGGACATATTACTTGTTTTTAATGCAATTTGGTTGCTTTTGGTTGCATTTAGAAAGCAACCGAAAGCAACCCGGTTGCATTTTGGTTGCATGCAACCTGGTCACATGTGTAATTGGCCCCGTTGCAGGTGCCTCTTCTGCCGATGTCACTCGCCTCGTGGAGGAGATCAAATTCAACACCAAGGTCGAACTAGAGAACACCGATGTAAGTAATATTATATAATAATTATAATATAATAATATTTACATTGATCAAAAATGTCATTGATCCGTTCCGATCCCAATATGCGTTCGCTTTTCCCGCAAAATCGAGGTTTTTCTTTGACATAGTACCAGATAGTATTCGAGTTTTCCGGTGTATGCTTGTATTCCTTCAGATCTACATGGCGCCGAAGTTTGGAGAGACAAGTGATATTATCGTCGGAAAGCTGCGCGGAGGGGACGAGATCACCTGTGAATATGATCCGGTTCGTGGTCTTTTTGGTAATTGTCTCAATTTTACCGGAAATTCAGCGGACTTTGTGTGTGTTTCCTGTTCTTATATAGTTGAAATACATATATACTGGTGTATGTAACTTGTGTTACAGGTAGTCATACAAGTAAACGGAATGGAGCTGAAGTTCCCGCACGAGCTGTTCATTGACGGAAAATTCCAGCCATCGGCTAGCGGCAGGTGTTCATTTCTATCTTCTGAACTAGGAGTTTTGTGGGGATGAATGACTATAAGAATGAGGACGTTGGCTTTCCATTGCAAAACTTTGTCCAACCTGTGGCCGTATTCACCAATCCTCGGGAAGCTAAAATACCTTCTCGCACGAAAATAGTGTGCTGGTGAGGAGGGTCCAGAGGCGCGGGAAGCTCTTTTACCTTCCCGGGACATTGGTGAATACGGCCACAGATGTTCTGATCAACTTATGTCTGAGGTATGACCAAATCTATGCTGTAGTTTGGTACACTTCTCGAATTGTTGCCAAGAACGGGCGGGGATGAAACTACAAACACAGCAGATGGGAACACGACGATCGTGTTGGCTTGTTGCTCCTTTTTCATTCTAACAAAGACAAAATATAACGTCGTTTTATAGGACCTATGAGACGATCAACCCCGCGGACGAGTCAGTCATCTGTTCTCTTCCGAAGGCCAATATTGACGACGTCAACAGGGCTGTCGCAGCTGCCAAGAAGGTAATCCAGTTATTCTTGAAAATGGTCTGTCACTGCTCTGTGATTGGCGCGAGAGAGTGTGTAGATCAACGAAACGCATACAACCTCAGACAGTCTGCGTCTGTCTTTCTAATGAAAATTTTTCTTGGAATTTTATGCAAAAAGCGAGATATTATGAAGATCAGAGAAACACAGACAGATTGTGTTTCTGATCTACACGCTATCTTTGTGCAAGTTGGGTTTCACTATACAAAATTGGCTGGGATATGCCGAAGTTGATCTGCTTTGCCTGCGTTACTTCAATACGTTCTTAGAATATTGAAAATTTGTAGTTTGTAAACTGTCATTACTGATGGGTGGGTTTTCAGGCGTTCGATAGCGGAGAATGGCGCAAAATGTCGGCCCGCGAGCGTGGAAAGAGACTGTTCAAACTGGCTGATCTCATGGAACAGCATAAGGTAAGACATTGAGCTGTTTAATTTGAACTTCGAAAATTGAACTCAATCAGATTCGAGCAACGTACAAAAAATTCTTTTTGAACCAAAGTGAAAACCCTACTGTGGGGGGAGGGGAGGGGGTATGAGGTCTCAAAAAGTTTTGGGATTTGTTTTTGAAGTTCAAGCATTGATTGAGCAGGATTTTTAGTGTATAGTGTATGTGCATTTATTCGTGGAGTATAAACGAGTTTTACTTGTTTTATTTATACCCACATCATTTCAGGAGGAGCTAGCCACGCTGGAGACATTGGATTCTGGAGCTGTCTACACGTTGGCCATCAAGACCCACGTGGGAATGTCCATCGACTCGTGGAGGTATTTCGCCGGCTGGTGCGACAAGATACAGGTGAGAATCACATATAGGTTATACTAAGAGAGTTGCGAACTATGCTTGGGAAGAAGTGGAGTTTCGATAAATCACAGACGAAAAGAAGAGCGGTGATTTACCGTAAGTCAAATATGTATTGCGCTATGCTGTCGCCATACATACAAACAAAAAGGCACCTGGGCGGGGTAGGTTGGCAGCTATGGACTGTCGGTATTGTTGTCATCTAATCATTTGTTTGTTCATTCTTACATTCTTGTCAGTTTAACAGAAGACACATATTATAATTAGCAGAAGCGAGCAGCATAATCATACTCGCTGAAGTGGGATGGAAATGGGGATATACTTTTTGAAGTTGAACAGTGACTGTCAATGTCAGTGTTATCAATCATCGTCAAAGCTTCCATTGATAACGTATTAGGTATCTCCTCGTTTCAGGGCAGCACTATTCCCATCTCGGATGCGCGCCCCAATCACAATCTCTGTCTGACCAAACGCGAACCATTCGGTAAGTGGTAGGCAAGAGCGATGATCATCTATCTTTTTCAAACTGCAATGTTCTTGCATGTTAGCCCGGTATTCACCAGTAGTCAAGCTTGCGGAAGCAAGCGTGTTTACACTGAATTCTTCCTATTCTTCTCACAAGTGTAATTGTTGATGGCAGTACCGCATAACATCAACCGGGCGTAAATAATAATGGTAATACTAATATTATCATTACTGTTTCTATTCTACCATGTTTGTCTGTTGCAGGTGTGGTCGGTCTGATTACCCCATGGAACTACCCCCTGATGATGCTCAGCTGGAAGATGGCTGCCTGTCTAGCGGCTGGCAACACTGTCGTTCACAAACCAGCTCAGGTACGCGGAACATTTGCAAATTAGTCATGGTATTCAGATTCAGCATGAAGAACGGAGAGGACGAATGCAAGTCGTATTTTGTCATGAAAGGAACCACCTAAAGGACTTGTGTTCTGGAGTGTCGCCAAAATGCGAAAAACAACTGATTTGGTTATCGAAAAAGACCTTATCCAGTTTAAGTGTGAACCTGATAAGCAGGAATTTGAGTGTTTTTTCCTCATACGTTTTGTTAGTTTCTTTCTTTAGGTGACCCCTCTGACAGCTCTGAAGTTCGCCGAACTCTCCGTTTTGGCCGGAATTCCGGAGGGAGTTATCAACATTGTGACCGGATCCGGAAGTGAGTATAATTTTGTGTTAGTACCAAGGAATTATAACCGGCTGGGAATTGCTGCCGCCTAACCAACCGGTCAGTTATAGGCCGCGTCAGCGTGTACTTACTGTGAACGGATAACTTGGTTACATGTTCTAGATGATTACTTTTCTCACATGTATGATTACTGTGAACCTATAATATATTATGTTTTCTTAATGATTACATCTTTGACCGGACACAGTGTTCAGTACAAAATGTTTAGTATCGAATTCTTTTGGACTGGGGTACTATGTACAGGATTCGTTCTCTCCAAAGTAAACCCATACTGTGCATGCTACCCTGTTCCACTGTGTTTTGTGATACTGTTGTTGAAACTTGTCAGAGATCAAACTACAACTATGAATTGGCCACCCATATTGTTTTATTCCTGCAGGTGAAATTGGACAAGCGTTGGCGGACCACCAGGACGTGCGAAAGATTGGTTTCACTGGATCCACCGAGGTTGGAGCTACCGTCATGTCCAGGTAACGTAGATAGTGCAATCATGCCGTTGGCGCACGGTTTACCGCAAGAGGCACGCGGGCAACTGGAACGAATCTTGTTTCTAATACTTTTCCCTTCAAATCAAAGTTGTTCAATTTTGTGAACGCGTCGGATGTTAAAAAAAATACAGTTTTCTATAAACTCTCAGGTGTAAACAAAACTGCTGAATATTCATGTATAACTAGAATAGAAATGAATCTGACGTTTGCTTTCATTATCTGTTTCATTAGTGATTGATTGTGTTCAGTGAAATTGAATTAGAAGTGGAATAGTAGATATAAAATGTGAGGCTTTCAGCTGTGCCCGTTCGAACATCAAGAAGGTGTCTCTGGAACTGGGCGGGAAGTCGCCGCTGCTCATTTTCTCCGATGCCGACCTGGATAGGGCGGTGAAGCAGGCATGCACCGCGGTCAGTCGATCACTTAATTATATTTATCATTTGGTATTTCAACCAATTTATTTTTACTCACGAAAACAAGCGGGAACATGAATGAGGTCATTTTCTCGAAGTTGATTGAGATTGAAAAAAAACAGATAAACTCCTCATGCCGAGCTTAATTGACAGCTATCGGGTCGCTCTCCACTGTGCTCGGTACCGTACCGAATCGAGATCGCGTTGCTCTTATTTGATCATACTGATATTACAAACTATTCCAGTTCTGAGGAACACAGTTCAGCCGATATTTCAATGGATTTCTGTTGAACTGAATGTTTTCCAGGTCTTCTTCAACAAGGGAGAGAATTGTATCGCGGCCGGTCGTATTTTCGTGGCCTCATCAATTCACGACGATTTCTTGAAACGAATGGTACAAGAGGGAGAAAAGGTACGGTTACCTTTTTGACTTAAAAAAAAGTTTTTGTTTCATTGAATTAGTTTCATCTCTGGGCTCATATTTGCCATTGGAGAATAGTTTCATCTAACGGCTTCAAAATTATTGTTGGTTATCATTTTGACATGCGCCTGTGGGGATTTTCAATGTGAAAATGAGCAACCAATCATTCGGAGCCAACTTGAATAAATGTTTGAACTTGTTGT
Organism: Litoditis marina; assembly: GCA_964036275.1. Lineage (NCBI taxonomy): Eukaryota > Metazoa > Nematoda > Chromadorea > Rhabditida > Rhabditidae > Litoditis > Litoditis marina. Next base: position 32,411,033 of record OZ038433.1, read on the forward strand.
TTCTAGTACGTAATTGGTGATCCTCTGGACCGCAGTACGGCCCATGGGCCCCAAAATCACAAGGCCCATCTGGATAAGCTGGTCGAGTACGTGAAGCGAGCAGTGGCAGATGGAGCCAAGGTGAGAGCAGAATCTTTTTTTGACCATGGATAATGGGGTCGGTAACCCAATCGCAACTGAAGTTGTTGAGAGAGTGAAAAAAGATTCAATGGAAGTGTGAAGGAATGATGGCCTTGTGGTCGTCAATATTCAAATAGAGCAGAAATGCAATTAACGATTGTGTACTGTAACTTTCATTTTCCGAGGTATAAGACCTTGCGAGCTGGTGAATGTCAGTTTTGCGCCTCTTACCATTCCAATCGATATCTATCTTATAAATGGTCATGTTTCAGGTGGAACTGGGCGGTGCCCGCATGGACCGGCCGGGTCTGTTCTTCCCTCCCACTATTCTGTCGAATATCGACGATGCGAATTTCGCGGCCAAAGAGGAGTCGTTCGGTCCGATTATGTGTGTCAGCAAGTTCGACGAGAGGTTGGTCAGCTGGTCTAGTTAAGAAAAACGTTAAATAGATACTTAATGCGATTAGTAGGCCTAATATAGACTATTGGCTAACAGGGAATTATCCTCGGTTGTTATAAGTATAAGTAATTGATTTTATGGAAAATCCGGGTGGTTTCGAGTCAATTTCGTGTATTTGCTTTATCAGTTTACTTCGAGGTACATTTTACCTTCTCAGGTGAAAAGTCTTAGTTCGATCCTAATTGGATGAGATACGATCGTTGGGTAACCTCGGGTGGCTTCGTGAGGTTTGTGGTAAATCGGCTTGGCTCGGGTTGTGACTTTTCACTTATGTTACGTGAATAAATATGATTTTTTGCAGCAACATCGATGAGGTGATTCGCAGAGCAAATGCCACTGAATTCGGATTAGCTGCCGGAGTTTTCTCTCAGGTATTGTTCACATCATTTCGTCACTTCTTTACGCAGAACCCTAATAGTACTAATACCTAATAGTAATAATGGTATTTGTTCAACAAAATTATATCAACGCCACCATTCAACAACAGAATCTGGTCTGAGTTCGTCAATGTCAGAGTAGGGCTGTTTAAAAAAAAGAATTGTGGCAGAGTTTTGAATACTCAAGTGTCTTATTTACGGTATAGTTCTGTGGAATGAATAGTTGAAATATATTCATAATTCTGCAGGACGTATCTAAATGCCTGAGGGTCTCTTCCCAGCTGCAAGCAGGAACCGTGTTCGTGAACACCTACCAGAAAACTGATGTAGCAGCGCCATTTGGAGGATTCAAGCAGTCTGGATTCGGAAAAGATTTGGGTAAGCTTCATGTCCGAGAAACGGTTTTTCTGTTCTTCGGTAGTGGTGTTAGAGCGGTTTAGGTATGAAAAGAAGTGGTTGAAGTATGGAGAGATAAACTTCATCTGGCGTTGACCTATTTTGCTTTCCGAGCGTTCCAAAAAGAAATGAACGGGTTAGCGGCGAGCCAAACGCCTGGTAGACTGAAGTATTAGAGTACCACCCGCCTGAACGGCTGCGCTGTTTGTTCTGAACCGTTGCCTTTCCGTTGCAGAATTGAGCAGCAGCCACGACGCGCACAAAACATAGCTATCGATCGTGTTGTTATCAGCAACAGTAACAGCACAGTGTGACTGAATAGCCATAATTTTGAACGGGTTAAATCGCGAATGAATCTATTCTATTCTAAATATCGAATAAAAGGCGTCTTTCACTAGAAAACTTCATTTTCTTAATCTGGTCGGCATGCCATAACTTTTCTCACTTGTTTGTATTGCAGGTCAAGAAGCGCTGAACGAGTATCTCCAGACGAAGACAATCACATTCGAGTATTAATGCCAGTCGATCTATTGAACAAGTTGTATAGTATTTATTATTTATTTGGCATAAGTTTTTACATGTTTCAACAAGAGTTTTATCAGAAAATAATAAAGTTTAATCAATAACCGTGTTCCGAATGTTGCATTCAGAATTTCGTCTAACAATGAGAATTCAGACAAATATCTTCTATTTTTTGAATCGAACTGAAAAAATGTATTTGAAAATGTTGCTATAATTGCAGCCAACTTTGCAGTGTTTCTTGTTCCACTTATAATCCGAACAGAAGTCTGCACACTTCTAAACGGATTGTACTTTGTAGTCTGATCGCTTAGTCATGCGTCTGATGTAAAGCCACTGGGATGAATACTGGAACCTCGGATTTTCCGAAAACCATTCGATAGATCACTCGTTTTGAATATAATTTGATCTACCAGTGATTTTAATAGTTCACTGATATGAAAAACATGTTTCAAGTTACGAAGCACAAGGTAAACCAGTTTGTCTGAACAAAAAATCAACTCTTTGGGCTTTGAAAAACCTCGGAAGACGTTTTTTCGCGAGTGAAAGTGACCTATTTGACCCGTCAGTCTATATCGCCCTTCCACCACTACAATGTTTCTGATCACCTATATATGTACCATTGCCTGGCATGATAACAAGTGTTCAACCGAAATAAACTAACAGTGAATAGTTATATGAATGTGCTCAGTAAAAGATGTACTCAAAAATCGTTTCGACCCTGATTCAAGACGATTTTTGGGTTGTTTTTCTCAGAGGGTTGGGTCATCATCAGTTGAACCCCTCTGAGAAAATGAAAACAGGACGAAAAGACTTCATATAACTATAACACCATATAACATGAAAACAGGACGAAAATACTTCATATAACTATAACACCCAAAACGTCCTAGTGACACAATATTTTTTGTTCAAATAAATAACCTAACAGTGAATATGTGCTCAGATACCATGTCTCCCCTGAAAGTGCTCTATTGCCATGGATTGGGATCATCAATCAATAATCGGACCGGTCAGGCACTAGTGGAGTATTTCAAGGGGAAACCACACTACTTCGAGAGGCCAGTTCTTTAGATCTTAGGCTACAAGAGTAGAAACAGAACTTTAGAAAAAGTTTCGGTTCGCCGCTGTGGAAAAAGTATGCAGAAACGTGCAGGATGGGTAGTTTGGCTAGGTCTTCAATTTGATCGTGTTCTTAGGCCATTTGATCTAGTAAAACTACACCTCAATTTTGATTTGTACCTGTGAAAAACGTTCTCTGCTGAACTCGTCCATCCGGCGAAAAACTTTTCCATCCAAAATGACAGAGCGTCTCGAAATTAGAATTAGTACTGAAATAAAAGTAAACTAATTCAAAAAGTGTAAAAAATAAAGTGCATATATTCGTTTCAGACTGCTGTACCGTAATCCGGGCAGTGACAAGAAGTTGTGGCGAATTTCCGAATGGCGCGAAGATATTGAGAATCGAATTGGTGAGCTCAATCGGCAATGTTTTGTGTTCAGAAAAATCACTTCCAATGACATTCTGAATGAGCACGCTTCATTGATGAAGTTTTAGAAAGTTGAAATTACGCCTACGAAATCGTCTATGCATCAATCCGGAGTTTACCCTCAACTTTTTTTGGCAATTCGCTTGCAACAGTGACGACTGTATAGAGGATGAACAGAGCTGAGTTGTAGTTTGAACTCGAGAGATGCCATAAATTGTTTATTCCGACCGCGAAGCAGCGGGATCAAACTAAAAACACCAGCGACATAGTGCAGCATACACTGTGTCGGCCCGCTTCACAAAGAGTGAACCCTATATCATGTTGATTGATGTCTTTTAAGGTAATGATGAGTGGGTGTTGATGGCTACCAGTGCCGGAGCTCATGCCGCTCTCAATGTAGCCAAATCTCGACCTCAAAATGTAAAGGTAAGCAAATACCGTAATCATCGGAACAATGCAGTTAATTTTGTACTCTTCCAAAGGTTAGTTTAATGTGCGTAGACATCACAAATTCTCTTTTTTTTTGAAATTAGTGGGATCGCGCTATTCGTGATAGTTTGTGAACGTCGACCAAAAAGCCACAGGACCAAACTACAAAGACAGCGAAAATGCTAACTACACAGTCCTGTTTTCGAAAGACTATACACTATACCGTATAGCCCCGGTTTCAGGGTCTATTTCTGTTCTGTCCGGGGGTGTCCCTGAGTCTGTCCTACGTGGATAGACTGGCCCCCGGCGCCGTTGGTCTTCTCCAGAAGGGGGCTGAACTCGTCCACCCGGCTTCTCGCAACGGACACCCGGCTCTCGTGGACCTACACGGATTCCAGCTGTTCCTAGATGTATGGTTATTTTTATAATACAGATTTATTCGTTTAAATCATAGCTCTTTTTTGTTAGTATTTCTTATTTCTACGAAGAGTCATACAGTAAACAGTATGAACAGAACAATTCCAGACCTTCTGACTTGCGTTAACGGATTCCAGTGGTTTCTAGATGTATAGTTTACAATACGATAGTTTATTACGGAATTATATTCAGTACTGTTCTAGTTCTAGATGAATCAGAGTCTAGATGTATAGTCCTTTTCATGCTTACTCAGAGTCGTACAATGCACTCTCAAACTCTCCAATGACTGCTTTCTAAAATTTGTTTCGAATATTCACTCTGTTGGGTTCTCACGTCTCAGTCTCAGTAACAATAAAAATACTATAGCTCTTTCCAATCCTACTCAGACTCATATAGTACGAACACAACACTTGACAGGCCTGCTCAATTACGTATACGGTATACAGATTCCAGCTGTTTTTAGATGTGTAGTTTATTTTCTGAAACACAAAATAGTTTATAGTGAAACCAGATTCGTACAGTTCCAACGGAATCAGAGTCCAGATCTAGAAAGTTGTGCTAGAAACTCAACGTAGCTGATTTTTCTTGAGTGAAGATTGAAAAGAATCGAATCTTTCTTGATTTTAATCTGTTTTTGATTAAGAATAAATCTACTTCAGACATGTGTGACTAAAGAAGAAGGCTCGATTCCTATCAAATGCCCAGTGGAAATTGTTCACGGAACTCTCGATGATGTGAGTAGTACACTTTTCCCGGGGCTCTGAAGTTCTGACGAGGGAACAGACCAAAACCCCAACCTCATGAATACCCAAGTGATGTATTCTAAAAAAACACTGTTTGTTGAACTTTTTGTGAAGCGAGTTTTACCTGAGATCTCTTGAAATTTTCGTAGATCCCTCTCAATGAATATTTTGTGTGTGTGTGTGTGTGTGTGTGTGTGTGTGTGTGTGTGTGTGTGTGTGTGTGTGTGTGTGTGTGTGTGTGTGTGTGTGTGTGTGTGTGTGTGTGTGTGTGTGTGTGTGTGTGTGTGTGTGTGTGTGTGTGTGTGTGTGTGTGTGTGTGTGTGTGTGTGTGTGTGTGTGTGTGTGTGTGTGTGTGTGTGTGTGTGTGTGTGTGTGTGTGTGTGTGTGTGTGTGTGTGTGTGTGTGTGTGTGTGTGTGTGTGTGTGTGTGTGTGTGTGTGTGTGTGAAGATTATGTGAACTTAGAGAACAGTGTATATGTACTGTAAGTGGCTACGGATAATTGAATGAGAGTACAAAATGAACTCGTTTTCTAGACAGTTCCCTTCGAGAACTCATTGAAATTGGCGGAGAGATTGGAGACGACAGACGTGAAAGTGACCCTGATTCAGGCTGGAACCCACTATCTAGAGGTATAGTCGTCGCCATTGTTAGGTGAAATCTTACAGTATGTTAATGCATATTTTCATATCCTTTTTCAATATTTATTTTTCAGTTTGATGACGTCATACGAACCAGACTGGACCAGTTTTTGGACAAATTGCAGAAGAAAACGGCGGCCAAACTATAAATATTGACAAACGTCATGCTATTTATTGATTTATTGTGTTAATGAATGTTTTTCGAAAACGTGTATATATGTTTACTACCAATAAATGTTCTCCTCTAACCACTGAGCCCATAATGGAATATACATCTCCCGAAAAAGTATAATTCCGAACAAAAACATTCGGACTGTTTATTCATAAACTACCACTGTTGAAAACATGGAATCATAGTTATTAGACAACCCAGCTAACTTCGAGAGAAAAAGACCTGCAACAATGACAACCCAGATGGCTAACTGAAAAGATTCACCAGATATCACAAAACTAGAAAAAGATCTATATACAATGCATAACACAAGGAGGAATGTATGATTAGGTAGAATAGAAATGTACGTGATTATGATTAAAACAAGTATTTACACCAAATACCGTATTACGAAACGTCGAAGTCGTCCTTTGAGACAGCATGAAGAAGGTAGGGCTACTAATAAACAAACATGGTAAATATAAAATCATCGTCATAGAACTCTATCATAATCTAATAAATGCACAAACCGGTTCAGTTTACAGACAGTAAAACTGTACATTTATTGTACAACAACTAACACACTCCGTGTTCAGTAGATATACATTTGGTTATTTGATAAGACAATGACATTAAAGTAAAGGTGTTGAAAAAAGAGATTGATAAAATGAATGTACATGCAACTAAACATAACTATGATTGAAATTGGTCAAATATCATAGTTTTTCATCAAGAAATGTTCAATTTTCCCAAATAAAAGAGAAAATGTGTGAACTATTTTCTCAGTCACTATCGACCAGCAAACGCCTTCGAAGTCCCTCGTCCTCGTCCGTATTCTGAATTGAGCAGATTTGGTAGAAACAGCAAGAATGAATATTCTGTTGACATGTAAGATAGTGAGCGAGTCAATTAAAACACTTGCAAAACCGACCGAAAGTCAACTGTGACCAATATTCGTGTTTTGTCATTTTTCCAGAATGCATTTCAATAGTTTGAACACATTTTCTTATTTTTAAAAATAACAGTTATCCAACATCAAATTTCGTGTTTAGAAAGTTTCATAACTAAATCATCAGGAAATAAGAAAAGTAAAGTTGAAAACCCTTGGAAACCAAAACAGACTGACCCGTAACAGCTGTTCGTTCTCGTCGCCTTCTTCGTCCGAGTGAACCTCCCCATATCGACGTCTTCTCTGCAGAAGTTCACGCACGAGCAGAGGAATCAGACACACACACGTGCACAACATCTGAACTCATGACAATTCGTTTATTTTCTATTATTATGAGACAATTCCCAGCTTTAATAGACGGATTACCTCTCACAAATTTGTCAAACGTTGCTGAAACGTAGAGATGCCGTAAGTTTGATATTATGCAACTACTCAGACCATAGCCTATTAATTACAAATTCGCGTTTGGTGACAGGCAGGCAGTAATTTATTTGGATTGTCACCAATATTAGTAGATAAAGCCTCGGAACTTCCCTGCAGTTGATAAACAGTAATTTACTGTTTTGCAACGACGCTTGTTCTGAGTAGTACAGTGCACCGTAGGATAAAAGTGAACAGGAACCGCTTTCTTCATGCGTAAACTGCATGAACCTAGTTGAAGTTGGAATGGAACGTGCCCACCAACCATGAGTATGAATCCATAGAATACCGCGTCCCATCCGAACCACTTGTGTATGGAGGGAATCAGCAGCTGTCCGAATGCTGCTCCTGTGCTACCGGTACCTAAATGGAACAAATATAGGTGATAATCCACAATTATAAAAGAGAAAACCTCGTGTGATTTGTAATGAATAGTTCTGAGACTCGGCCATGAGACAACTAAAAAAAGGTATACATAGGTAAACAGGACGTTGGAGGTCTAAAACCTAAAACTAGACGATTTGCAACCAAAACATCAACATGTATTTTTTGACTAGGCACATCTCGGTATCACATCTTTAACTTATTGTATCTGTCCAAGCCAACCAACATTAAGAAACCAAACCATCTACTCACCATCAACTATTCCGGTTACCGTAGACAAAGCCTCGGCACTTCCCTGCAGTTCACGAGCCTTGCCTGAACATATATGTATGAATACATAAATTCATAGCTAAAGAACGTGGGAAGCTTATTACTACTCAATACAAATCGCTGATAATACAACTACCACCCAATTTCATTTAAGATCGTAACAAATATTATCATACTATTATAATGAAAATAGCTTAACTAAATAAACTAACCTAGATCAGCGGAAACCGAGCTGGAGATCATATTGGCCGGACCACCCACGAAGAATCCGGCCACTGCCAGCAGAATAGCATTGGCCAGGTAGGACGGGGGAGAGTCTATGATAAGATTGTCAAAGTCGAACTCGACCCGACTCAAAGTTTTTCGAGTCGAACTCGAAAAACTCGAAATATTGAACTCGATGAACAACCCTAGTCTATAAGTTCCAGCCGTATAGGTGTATATGCCAGGTCATATAAATATAGTTGGTAAAGGAAATGGACATATCAATCTATCGACTAACGATTTATCGAAAAAAGAAAAAGTACGAAATAGGGTTGTTTGGAAGTCAGATTCAAAACTCGACTTATTTTTTTACCAAACCTTTTCAACTCAATTTTTGTGAAACCGATAAAACATAAAAGTTTACAAATGTTAAATCATTGAACCTAACACTGAACTCACGAGAGAATGCGTAGAGGGAAACGGTGGACATCAACAACATAGTGACGACTATCGGAGTTCGCGAAGAAAAGTGATCCTGCAAGTAAGTTATCGCTTGAAACCTGACGCTTTATATTAAAACAGTGAAAGCATCACGTTCCCATTATGAGGACAATTCCAAATTTTAACCAACTACGGGTTGTCGCTCTATATCCTATAGTATATAACATTGTGAGTTATTGTAGGAGCATAACAATATGAATACCAACCGAAGCTGCTCCCGCCAGAACAGCGGATATGATTCCGCCCACGTCGTACCACGTGGAGAGGGCGTCCGCATCTGATTCCGCCCAACCGAAACGTGAATGAAGGTAGAAGGGAAGCCAGAAGAAGAAACCGTAGTTGACCAACTTCAGACAGGCGTACGCCAGCGAGTACTGCAAACGGACAATGTACACAGAAGAAAACAAACCGCTACATTTCTACATATTCTCAGCCGACCACTCGTAGCTTTAAAAAAAAGTGAATTTTGATATAGTTTTGTATAATCTGATTGTAAAACACGTTTGTAATATGCACGGAGCAGAAAAAATGGAAATTCAGACTTCAATCCATTTTTCAGAGCGCTTGATTGACTGTCAGGCGTGTACGCCCGTCTTCTGATTTAGAGCTACCAGCTACTATACTATTGTTTTGTTCATTCCGAAATACTGTAGATTATCCCAAAAGAAACTCACTACGCAAACCATCCTTCCTGGAAGGCTGAAGAATAAAGGTACAATAAAAGGCAAACACTTAACCCAGTTATCGAGAAACGCAAACTGATCAAATACTCTCCGAATCCCGATTGCTTCTTCAACCCATCAATTTCATTTCCTCCTAACCGGAAACGGTCAGTATAGTTCAAAAAGGCACCATTTCGAATGTTTCCCTCAGTTATGCTCGTCCTTATCGTAAGTATGAAAGAGTAAGAACAAAGAATAAAGTGAAAAGAAGTATTTCCCGTACCGAGATGACGCCGGGTAGTAGCCAGGCCCTCCAGAACCCGATGGGGGCGGGCCTATCCATAGGGGAAGAGGTCTCGGGGGCACGCACCTCTATCACTCGGTTCAACTCATCCGGAAACTCGAACGGATCAGGTAAACCTGCGAAATAAAAATAATTTACAATAATAACAATTAAACAGACCGGAGATGGCAGTAAGATTCAAGAATTCAAGATTTTGTTGGATCACCAGCAAGTAAAAACCAAGAAACGCGTGCGTTTTGATTGAATTGAATGAAATTCAGTTCATTGTCGCCTGAACTACTGATGATTGTGCCATGAGCATAGAAACGTAAGAACACTCACCGACATTCCTGGGAGCCGATATGAGATTGCAGAAGACCAGAATGGCGAACAGGAAGAGCAGGGTCGAATTGACCGCAAACGCATACTGCAATTAACCAAATTCCTGTCTGTACAGCAAAATTCAAAAAATGAGGCGTGTTTCGGCCAAACACCGGGAATCAGAAATTCTAGATTCTACGCAGTTCACTGCTTATGGTACAATCGTTTTTTTGAGCTACTCCTCTATCTAACCGGTTTTTTGGTAACTGCTTTTCTACCTGAGACTGAGTAGAGGGCCTCGAAATAACTTGAAACTAAAACAAGTTAGCCGCCGTAAATACGAAATATAGTCAGCGGCTCTAAAGAAGAATACCCCAGCGCGGGAAGGTAGATCACAAAAACAGTGCGCGTGTGATTCAGTGGCGCGGACAGCTTTTTTAGCTTCTCGCGACATTGGGTCACACAAGTTTCTGGTAACGAAACGCACCTGATATCCGAGAATGATCATCTTGCTAGCCACCAACGTGCCGATGATATTGCCCACACTGGCACAGGCCGACCACACCCCCATAACGGCCCCGCGGGAAGAATGCCCAAACCAGTTACCCATCACACATACCTACAATTAGGGACTGTCAGAACAAATCGAACAACTTACACTGTCACGTGTCAAAACCGCTTGAATAACGCTTCACGGTTCGCCAACTCTTTTCTGAGAGGCTGTGAGTTTATTAAAACGATCTTGGAAAGTTTCTGCATGAAAATGAAAAAGTTCTGCGTTTCATGGAGGACTAAGTTTTATAGGGCAATTCATCATCCATACCCCAGTGGATATTCAGATAGTGGTAGAACTGAATAAATTGAGCGCTAACGACAGCAAACTCGAAAATAGTGGATTGTGGATTATCATATATTAACATATCAGTTAGGTACGACAAGAGACAAGGCCGTTTTTCATTGAAAAAAATTGAAATACTAATTGTTCCATATTTAGCAGAAAATGAGCACTTTTCTAAAAACCAAGTTTGCTCAAGCACGTGAAAATCGGATGTAAACTAACTTCATTAGGCCAAGCGACTGACTGAAAGAGTCCATTGGAAATCCAGAGAAACGCATAGAGAAACTTGGAATAGACGCCGAATACCTCGGTCAGATAACCGAAAGAGAATGTCTGGAAAAAACTGATGAATTACCAAAAAGAGCTTATGCAGTACGGCCTGGTGAGTTCTATGTTAACATTTTACATAATTATTGTTTTATACAAAAATTTGTGGATTTTAATGAGAGAGCAACTTACCGCTAGAGCAGACAACCACATTCCAATAGACAGAACAAGACGCGGATCGTAGCGATCTCCCAAAATCCCACCGAAGAACAACCCCTGAAATGAAAACACATATTCCACAACTAAAAGAACGATTAGTTTCGTGATTGTCTAATTCTAGGTTTCGCATGATTCTCAAACAGTTCATACAAAGGTGGAAGTACTTTTCCGCCAGTATAAACGTTCACTTAATAACTTTTTAAATAATCAAGCACTATTTTATTATGGCAAAACGAATGAAAAAAGTATGCAAAACCGTCATAATATTGATAAACTTCGGATGTAAAAGAGGATGATAACAACATTTTGAGGGGAAAAATACTTACGAAAGCATATGAGAACATGAATCCTCCATCTAAAAGTGCGAGAAACTCGGATGCCGATTGTTCGTCGGGGAAAATAGCAGAACTGGCAGAGGAGTTGTGGGTCCAAATGGAGATCAGAGACGGTTTTACCGTGGAAAGAGTTTTCCGAGAGGCGTGGATGAACGCGAAACTGAAAGAATGGAATAAAAAACACAAAGACGAGACGCAAATTAAAATGGACAACGGGTTATGGGTAACAATGGAGACGCAGATGTCTGCGGTCTCAGAAAATTATTTGGTCACTGATTTCTGCCGCAAGATAACCTCCACAAAAACGAGAACTATTCATTCCCGTGGCCCTACGTTGTACGTTGGTGAGGGTGTTGCTAGCAAAAATCCGTAAAGTAGGGTTCCGGCTTCGTAATCATCACGTAACTCTCAGGTTTTTTTCTTCGAAATCGGTTTAGCCATTAGAGTTTTAGCAGTATGGAGCCAACTACCTTCATGTACACTAAACACTACAGTTTCCATGTTCTCAAGTCTGAATGGTCGAGGTGTGATAGCTTATCACAACTATATAAACTAGACTATCAGCCAACTAGATAAAAAAGCCCCTGTACCGCACAAAAGAGAATAACAGTGATTTTACGCCGCTTTCCCAGAAAACATAACTGACCTGAAGAATGTGAGCAGGAAGACAGAAGCATGATGTGAGGTCCAGTTTTCTCCTCCATTCAACCACTTGACGAACCGAGTCCAACCGTTGGTCCTTCCATCCACAAGGACTTCTACCGGCCTCAAACGGACTCGAGGCATTATTCTGGAAAGAAATTACATATTCTTCGAGTTATATAATAACTATCGAGAAAACTATTACAACCAAGATGAAACTCAAAAACTCACCGAAAAAGCGATGATAAATCCTTTTGTTAGAAATATAAAGAGATAGGTAATTGTTCAGCCGGATAATTTAGGAAAATGTTCAAGAAAAATGAGGCACAGCCGCGATTAATCGCTAGTTTCAACTATTACCGAAGACTCACGAGAATGAAACAAGTCAACAACTCGTGAACCACTAAAAACAAAGTGTTTAACTTAATGTCATAAACAAACTGATTGAGCTTACTTAATAATATAATAATTGAATTGTCTTACTTTTTATTGATCGACCAGCTGACCATAGTTTAAAGGACTATGGGTTTGCGGTGTACGGTAAGGATTTAGAGCGCGTTTGAGAGAGACTACAAAACCTGCCGCTGCTATGAGTTTTGATGCACTGGGAGCATGCGTTGCCTGCTAGGTTCACATTTGTTCTTTCTGTAAGAACGTTGTGAGCGTGTGAGTGTTAATTTTGCCAAAATGAGCGTGTGAGTTAAAAAAAACCTGTGAGCTCTCTCCAGTGAATAGGCCACTCATTCCCATTTCAGTAACAAAACAACTATATGATTCGTTCTTTCCACTTAGTATGAGACAAGGCGAGTTTTTTTACTTTCCACTATACTTGCTCACAGTTTGATCTCCATACACAGAAGTTGGCAAATTCCAACGCAAACAGAGAGATCAAACTACAAACACAGCTGAGCAAACCAGCAAACATAGTTTTGGTCTACCATCCGATGACGAACTTCATAAAAACTCCAGCTACTTATTGAAAAAAATTGTTTCCGGGCGTGTACTATTCTTTGCCTTTTATATTTCATTTCATAAAATCAAAGTTTTAGGAATGTCCTCTTAATGTCAAAAAGTCAGTCCCTCTCCGTAATACGACAAACATCAGTTGAACTAAGTATCGGGTGAATTGTTAATACTGACGATTACGAGGTTGAGGTTGTTCGAACAAACACCGCTAAAACCGAAAGGTAAAGAGAACGGAAGAGAAGAGAGAGGGTAGGAAAGAAAGAGATGGTGAGAGAGAGAAAAAGGGAGAATGAGAGAGAGAGAGAGAGAAGATAGACAGAGAGACAAAAAAAGAAATAATAAGAATGTGTTTGTATATAATTTGGAAGTTTTCCAGGGCATACAAATCAAACTAAAACTTAGATGATGCCACTAGCTTGGCAATTGTACAATTTGGTAAATATGAAAAGTGAAAACATGAGCAGAATAGTTTTTAAAAAGCGACTTCACATAATCACGTGAGAAACGTGGTAACGTAAACTGAACGTGTCTAACTTGTTTCCATTTCGTACCTCGTACCTTCGTTTCCATTCATCCAGTCACATTTTCATTCTGCCCAATGTTGGTGAACGGCTTGGTTTTTCTATTCTCTATATTTTTAGCCGAGGCTCAAAAAGGTTGGTCGCTTAGTTGGATTTGGTCTACAGTTTTGTAAAAATTAAACATTTGAGAAAGGTTGGTAAAATTTAAGTTTTTTCAGATGAGTTTTGAGGATCTAAGGTCTCCTGGACGGCCTCTGAAACAAAAAGAAAACTAAAATAAGAGTTGCGCGCAGTTTGAACTAGATGACCTAAACTGACTTTTTGATTCAAGGAAAGCGGGTATATGATACAAGATTTAGAGGAAATGAAGTTCAGGCAGGCTGGGGAGGGGGTGACTGTTAATAACGAAATAGGGTTCTCATTTAATACACTGTAAATGTAAAAGAACAGCCTAAAGAGAATAAATGTGCTACATTTCGCCTCTATCCAAAATGAACCATACTTTAATCTGTGTAATCTTAAATCAGCTACTTTGATCTATCTTTTCCAGTTGAGCGCCCGGTGGTTCGGTACGAGAATGGGACTGTCACATGGGAGGAGGACATCAAATCAGGATACTGTGAGTGACTTGGACAGTTTCCAGGAATATTCTACGATCGCTCTTTCTCTTTCTCTCATTTTCTTCCCCTTTTTTTCCGTCGCTCTCCAATTTTTCTCATTATTCGATCGTATTATGTAGTTTGAACTCGATATACGTCAATGTATGGCCGGAAAATAGCCAGTAGATATTTTTCGACTGTCTCAAAACGACGGGAGCTAATTTTCTGCGATTAGCAAACTACAAAAGCGAGAGAGCATGGGGTCAATGAGGTCGCAGACATCTGCGTCTCTCTGACCTGAGTGCGTATGCTAGAAGATCCCGGCACCTTCATCCCATCCTGCGTCTCTCGCTCTGCCTCACTATTTCTCGTCTCTTACATCCCGGCGGGATGTAAGAGCAGAGAAATAGCGTATGTTTGAGGAGACGCAGGATGAGATAAAGGTGCCGGGATCTTCTAGCATACGTACTCTGCACACTCTCTCAAAGAGGCAGCTACAAAAATGGCTGGCCAGTTGGCTGGGAATTTGAGTGGCGAGTCGCCAAGGGTTCTCATGATAACTTGGTAGAACCTAGAGCTGTTTCCAAGTTTTCACGAAAATTCTGCCGAGTCAGTGAAAGCTATGCCCATTGATCTTTTCCGTCACATTCGTTCAGTGGGCGAAGATGGAACCTGGAACGATTCCAATCTTGGTGCCACTGAGTTTGAATCAGTCTGTTCGAATTGAAACATCAGAACTGATTGAGAAGGTTCTGAAACGTTGAAACACTAAAAACAAAAGAACTGTGACAGGTGGTAATATCAGTACGCGGTATTTCTAGAAGGTAGTTATGAATGAAACGACTTATTGACTACAACTACACCTTTTTAGTTACTGACATAACTGTGTTTTAGGGCTGAAAACGGAACAAGTCTGGTGGACGGTAATGCTGTACATAACAATGTCCATAAGTGGTTTGATGATCGCCTGCTGTCTGATTATGTTGATCCGATCACACTACAAACTGAAAGCAGATGAACTACTAGAGGTCATGGAACTCACACACAGAAAGAAGACTCAGTGTGGGTGGAACAGTTTATACTTAATATGACTGTTCTCTTGTAGAACCTAAACATTTTTCGAAAGGTTTCCAACAATTCTTGTATGAGGGAAGCGGAATCGAATTGAAAAACCGGTCTAATAACAGTCACGTAATAGAAACAAACCGGAAGTTTGATGAAAATACTGTAGAAATCTGAACGGGGAAGAAATCGACTATACCTGTTTCCAGTCAACCCTTCTCCTTTTGCCGTTCACAAAGAAGGCGACTTCAATGATGGTTTCGTACCCAATGTGGCCCCACCCTTGGATAGGGTGAGTTCCGCTCCGTTCAGTTTCAACTTATGAGTACCCCGATTGTATTTTGGGTCCCTAGGTCAACGGTACAAAATATCGCGTAATATCGTACAATAGACCTTTGTTATTTTCACATAACTTGCATTAGATCTTTGCTTCTTACATAACTCACAATAGACCTTTGCTTCTTAACATAACTTCCATTAGACTTTTGCGGTTTATATAACTTACATTAGACCGTGTTTTTATATAACGTATAGTAGACGTCTGCTTTTCACAACATCCTCCTCCCTCTAACGACTTCAAAAAAACACGTAAGAAAAGAGGGCGAACAAGAGTATGAGGACTATACATTTTTAAAACGCTATATTCTGTTCATTTCCCTGAACGTGTTTTTTTAGGTGAGTTGGACTCCGGCCCAAATGGCATCGGTGCTGCATTGCTCGGCCCCCACCGCCTACCAAATCAGTGGGGAAGCGAAGAAGCAGAAACCGAGGGGAGGCGTCCTCATAGAAAGAATGCAGTCGAAACAACATTGTGAGTTGACCCTAACGCCAACCCTGAATACTCCTAACTAGCTAACCTAACCCTAACACTAGACCTACCTTAGTATACTCCCTAAAGGGAGTACCAAACTCATCTTTGTAGTTTGATCACTAAACAGGTCGTCATGGATGAATCGACCGTAAAGAGACGGAATCAAACTAGAAAAAAAGGACTTCATCATCGGGATGGCACGAAGTGCATCGTATCCTTTGGACTATCAAACTATAGGTTATCTCATATTGGGTCGTTCCACTAAGAAAAATTAAATTACTTTGGGCTCATTTGTTCGATCTGATCAGAGATCAGTTTGTAGTTTGATCGCTGTGCAATTTGGACATGGACTTTCCGACATCTTTGGCGACCGGAACCAGAATAAAAATCGGTCGTGTAGCTTTCAATGCGATACACGTCGAAGTTCGGGAACTTGAAATGATGAAGTGCTCTTTTTTCTAGTGTCGTGACAACTCGGTTCACTTTCACTGAAGTTCTACTTTTTGCTGTGTGAGCACTTTCAGAAGATTGCAACATAATAGGTTACAAGTATTTCTAGTGTTTTAATTTGTCACTGTTCGGGAGTGTGTTGGTAACGTGACACCTTTGTTTATTTGCAGCTGTGATGGGACCGGACCCAATTGTTTGACTGCGGCTGGCAGCAAAGAAGAACAAACCAAATAGTTATAATGTACTAGTATTTTCTCTTTGAATAAATTGGTTTTATAGCAACAAATATTGGGCTCACCAGAAAATTACAGTGGGAGGAGGGAGGACACATAATTAAACCATACGTTCAAATTTACAGCTCACATGTCCGAAATATGTAGAAAGTGAGATGAAAATACATCGAATGTGACAGCAACATATTCAAAGTGTTCTCAATTAGTAAAAATGATTCTGTATTCATTTCGTTCACACATTCCTCTGAGCGTAAAAATATTGCGTTCAGGTGCCACATGAAATGTGGCACTCCAGAAGGGTCTTGCGGCGGAGTTTTCTGAAAAGCACTCATCACATGATATTACATGCAGTTTACAATTTCACATTATACAGCATAAAAAGTGTACAGGAAGTTGCAGACATATTCACGGATAAACCACAACTATCTCGTAGTGAAGTCTGACACTGGTGGAGCTACCGTTCTCTTCCTACACCTCCCGATGAAGAATTCTCGGTACGGTTTCGTGCGCGATATCACCACCAGCGCGTTCAGCGAAGAGTGGTTACAGAACGCCAGAGAGGTCCATTTGCTAAATCCCGAAGTTGAATCAGAAAATATATAGTTTTATCTCTGAATAAAAACTCTCGCTATTCAGAAACCCTCTGAGTGTGTAGTTCAAGTAGTATTTCCCGATCAAACTTCATAAAAGAAACATTTACCGAAACACATTGTAAATTGTTGAGCGGGGACCTTTCATGAAATCGCTTAGTCGAATAGTGTTCAGTATACTCTTAAGTTACCCAACAAATACGACAAAGAGCGGATTTGAATGAACAATGCAAAGCAAGCGCTCATCAAAACTTCGCCACCAGATGAGACAGTTTGTAGATCGAAGATACGCAGACAGCGGAATGCTCACCAAACTCCACACCTAGTAACCGTACGCTGTCTATCACCGTTTGATATACCCGTTGTGTGAAATGTTGTATGGGGTTTGTTTTCCCGAAGCTAGGTTGCTTGAACCCGCTGTGTTTGTTGCTTGATTCAGGTCAAATTTCGTGATATATGCGCCCAACGAGTTCAAAGTACAACTCTGTAATGGTCCCTCCCTATATTGTCTTTTTACTAGAAGTCAATTGACTAATCACGTAAAGTTTGCATTCTGATGAGGAATCGTCCAATTTGTCATTGCACATTAGTTCTGCTGTGTCCAACATGTTTAACGTGACATCGACTAACAATATATGCTTTCACCTTTTGTGCTCGATGTAGTTGTTATCACCCTATCCACTTCAGTAACAACGAAAGATAAAAATAATATGGGAAGGAGAACCAAGAAAATAGGGACACAGGCCTGAAAGTGTGGAAAGATTAATGTATTCATTCCTAAACAGACTATTTCCCTCTCATTTTAACTGTAGAGTCAGCATCATGATCGATATCCATGTTTAGTACACCAAACATCACATACCCGACTTTTATAGTTATGAAAACAGTATACGTAAACGTCATTGCCGTGTGAGCTGTAACTGTGTTTCGAGTGAAATTCCCAGAAACGTGGAAGGTTTCACAACATATATAAAGCGCTCTTCCCTACTATATCTCTCTAAATAGGAAGTTTTCAAAATAGGTTCAGGAACGTTTGAGAGAAAATCATGAACCCCTAAAAAAGTTAAAAAAAAAGTCGGTGCAAAACTAATGCCTTTTGAGCGCTGTGGTTTTTCCCTATATGTTAGGGGGAAGGTGTCCGTATTCAAGTGACTACGTTTGAGGGGGATTGAAAACGTGTCACATATGTTTCAATTTATTCAGTGTGATAAAAGTTTTGTTTAAAGTTCCGAGTATTCATTAGCTCCCCACAAGAACACAGTGCGAATAATTGTACCTGCATCTTCGGGAGTTGGTGTTGGCGGTGGCGGCGTCGCCAGAAACTCCCCTCATACTGTAGAATGAATGCGCAATCAGCACCACAATAATACCGGCACCCACTGGCTAGAAATATAGTTTGAACATTTGAATTCGTATTTATTTTGAAACGTGATATATGCTGTGTGTAACTGGGAGAGAGAAAGTGAGGAAGATAATGAAGAGAAGTCAGTAATTGAGAGTGTTATGTATGGTGGCCGCCCAACGATAATCTCGTGAACACCAACAAATGAATTACCACCTCACCTTGGCTGGTCCAATTATCGCTGATCCACGACTATAAAATGAAAAATGCTCGATTATTGAATTAACCTGGGCGCTGCATCCCAGCCAATTGGCCAGCCAGTTTTGTAGCGGCCTCGACTAGAGAGTGCGCAGGTCAGAGAGACGCAGACTGTCGCAGCCTGTCTGCGGCCTCATCGATCTGCGTGCCGCCTAGCTATTGTAGTTTGCTAATCGCAGAAACTTGGCGCCAATCGTTCCGAGCAGCTGTCAAACGTATTGGAAAGAGCATTTCTTGTAGGAAGATCCTAATTCGAAAAGGGCAGTTCGCAACCAGTTCGACGAGTTATATTTCTCCGTGCTTGTTTCAACAAAAACCTCGATTGGTTTCCGCTATCCTTTTTCGAGTTCTGCTTCTCACTTTTGGGTGTACATAGTACGCAGATCTATTTTCTTCCAACATGTTTTCCGAATTAGGAATTCATTCTGTTGTATTTGAATAGGAAGTGTAGTGATCATTCCGAATTACTTTGTTTTTAATTTGGCAAGAGTTTGAGTTCGATCTACATGCGCATCAGGGAGTGCGAACCTCTACAAGGTTCGCCCGACCTACTATAAACTAGTCAAGTGAATGAATGGATAAAACCATCATTCCATTCCAAGACCTATGAAATCCTCTGATTTAGTCGCCACTTTCCCCATAAAGACAGCAGAGGAATCAATTGATTGAGCGATGCGGGGCGAGCGATCGTTGATTATCTGCCAGCAGTTGAGAGAGTGAGTAGATCAAGGATACGTAGACGAACTGGACGCTCGCCAAACCGCGTCCCATACAAAATAGATGGTATAGTTCTTACCATTCCCACTGAGACCTCGGCAATGTGCCAACAAAATTTCCAGGCTGCTTTTCACCATCTTAATGTTGTCCAAAACATTTAAAATTTTTCTTAGCGGTGGCTAATCTATGCTGCAGTACGTAGGTGAAAATTCTTCTCATAAAACCTTCATTTCTACGAAATATAATCATCCGAAATTTCAATGGCACGCTGCCAAAGTCTCAGTGGGATTGGGGAGAACTATACGGTGTCCACAACGGTTTGACAACTTCTATAAGTTGTTCGCTCTCCTATTTGAAGGGCAACACTTTCGCTCTTGACCTACCAGTAGTAGATATTCATATGTGATTTCGCCGGGTATGCCTGATAGAATGGCCAATACGTTGAACGGAACTATTATTACAAAGGCACTCAATAGCAATACTATTCTGCAAATCAAATAATGTCTCAAATCCCCGTTACTGGAAAAATTATTGTTATGCAACTACCATAAGTATAGAACGGGCGTCTGTAATGGTATTGAAACACTGAGTATTTTGACTTGAAACCCGCTAGTCAGTCTCGGAAACTCGACAAATCTCGAAACTCGAAACACTGAACACTATTTACAGCTCAATTAAACACTTTTTTCTGTGCGCTTACTTTCCACAGGAAAACTAGTCTCGAGAACTATTGTATAGAGTGAGAGACTGAAATCAGATGAATGCGCCGGGATGAAATAGAAATAGTCACACGAAGTTATAGTTTGTTTCACCCACTTATAACCCTCTACAGTAATCTGCTAACTCTTCCAGGTCAAATTGTGGTATATTAGCGTACTCAGAACTCCTCAACATTTCGATAGTGTCTTCAGCATGTTCACTACTACTAACTCTGGACATTTGAAACCAAAGTAATGACTTGTTCATTAGAAAACATCCCCTTTTATAATTGACGGATTACTGTAGGAGTACATCGATTGGTGAAACAGGCTATAGCATTTCAATTAGGAATCGTGCACTTTGTCATTGCATGTTTGTGAGTTTTAACATGTTTCACGTGACTGTATGTTTCACGTGACATAGTTCTCATAGTAGTTGTTGTGAATACCTGAACTGTGCATCAGACAGTTTGAATATGGACGTGGGTAATTGCGTGGCCTGATGCCGGAAAATGAAGCAACACATGAGAAAAGTGCAGAATACAGTTGCTACCACCAGTTCAAACAGCTGAAAGCGACAAGGATTCACAAGAATGGAGAATGCTGGCTATTTCTTCCATCTGGCAGAAAAATTTAATTCAATTTTGATTCACAATGGATTTGTTGAATTTGCTTTCCACTCTCTAATTAGAATGCCACATCGAGCAATAATGGAGAGTCACGTATTGCATCGATAATCAACTATTCTATTTCTAACACAAAATCGTATATTTTATATATTATATAAACAATATAAAAAAACAATATTGATGTATAATATATATAAACCATACCATGACATAGTTTCCAGGAAGTTTCTTCGCAAATCCAGAGCAGAATAGTCCAATATCGGGAACCATAACTGGAGTCATAAACAGAGCAAAGAACACATAAAAAACGCCAGAACTTATCTACAATCTCAATATTGTTAATGAAAACGGTAAATTGTAAAAAAAAAAAGGAAAGTAAAATCCTGACTGAAGCCGGAAGTTTTGCGAAATTCGATGGGAAGTTTTTCAACAGCTTCCAATTAGGCGATTGCATACAGGGCACATCTTTCGACTAAAGTACGACGTGACCGAGCTACAAACCCAGCTGTTCGGGTAGAGATGTACAGTATCGACCCGCTTTGAGATGAGAAAACGGAACATTCATGTGGGGCGAGGTTATGGTGGGTGCCAAATTTATAAGTTTCCGCCCTTCCCCGAAATCGAACCGGCGAGCAAAATGTTCGTAGCAGGGCGCGAACCACTGCGCTATTAAAGAACGCCACCGACCAGTTCGGAATCGAAGACACGCGTGCACACACAGCGGAAAGTGAGATATACAGTACCCTCCCGCCTCTCCGTGGACGACGACTATACCTGCAGTCCGAGTAAATACCGCTTGTAAACCTGCATTGCCGGGGTGCTTTTCTTCAAAATGACAAATATCATGACGAGGTTGAGAGCAGCGGTGAAGTAGCCAGAAACCTGTGAGGTTGAAATGTGCATCCATTATAGGTTGAGGCAACTGGCTGAGTTGTGTTTGATCTGCATGCCGAACTAAGTTCTCGAGTAACGACTAAAATAGGACAGGTTTTTTTTTCAGAAAGCGGCAACGTTTGCAATTCACACCCCTACACTGTAAGTATATTCAGTAAAGACTTTCTTCTGATTTACCTTCATCAAAAGAGAAACCGTGGGATCCGGCTGTCGGTCGAAGAACTTTGTGTTGACCCAGACATGACTGATGTTGATCGCGTGTTCTGGTACGGTAGTTGATTCGTTCAATGAAGACTGGAACTGACAGTTGAACGAACGTTCGTAAAAAGTTTAAAAAAAAACGATATAAATTCGAGAAGACATCATGACAAGTGTAGATAGACGTACTAAGGCCGTATGCGTGAAACATCCCGGGCCGGGTTGGGGTGCTATCCCGACCTCAATCAGTCGGGAAATAGCGGAAGCGAGGGGTTAGCATTCCAACCAGGCCCGGGATGTTTCATGCATACCGCCTCTGGTAAAGAATCATTCAAGCTGGGCGTCAGCAACCTCACAGAAAACTCAGATCTCTTCATCACACATACATCAAAGTTTGGCATTTGAGTTGATAAACTGCAGGCTAAAAAATTGACTGTTGTCTAGCAGGTTTGTTATCGTTTCACAAACAGACAGCTAAAATTCCCATGAAAAAGTTTCATGGCTTGTTGGAATTAAAAATCCAAGCAAAAGCGCACTGGAGTTCTTCAGATATCCAACATTAACGTTATTTCAAAGAAATATTGGACACGTAGACTTTAGTGCACTTTTGATCACAGGAGCTCCAATAATTATAGTTCGCATTCTTTTTCAGAGGGTGATTATATTGAGTTGTACACTGTGATCAGTTATAGGGCAAGCTTTGAGCGGGAATCATTCGTTTCCAGAATGAAATTGGCAGTGAGGGATTGAGTTTATGATGGTGGCGTGAAATGAAGAACCAATTTAGAAAATATCACTGGGGTTTTCTCAATTTCACATACAGATAAGGAAATTTGGATTATTGAATTTAGGAACAACATTAACGATCAGTTCAAGACTCAGCAGTTTTTCTCATTAAAAGTTTGCAAAACTGTCTCTAGAGTCTCAAAAGTTGTTGATACAATACACGTTGTATATGCTCAACGTTTTCAAGTTCCAAGAAAAACTGGAAGAAATTTATTTGAAATCATTTATTCTTATAATGAGTTTGTACAGTTTTGAGATTCTATAAAGTTTTCAGATTTCGAATGAGCATCAACCTATCCTAATCAAATAGCATTGACAAACTTCGCTATGTACCAGAAAAAAGAACATTAAAGAAAATTTGGTCGGGTTTAGCTGCTGCATAACCATTAACCATACTTGACAGTGTTGACCATGGCAAACCCAAAATGTTGAAGCCCCGCCCACATTTTTGGGTTTGCCATGGTCAAATCCGAAGTTTGGAAATGCCATGGTCAAAATGTACACATCTAATGCTCAAAACCAAGAAAACAATGGTTAAGACCACTCCAATAGCAAAAACGGTTGTTTAGAATTCATAACTTTTCGAAAAGTTATATAATAAATTAGATAAGCAAAACTCCCGTTGATAAGATCATCACAATACAAGTAAACACAAATATGATCATTTTATAATTGTTTTTGTAGTTCTACGTCATAAGCTGTACAATTTACAGCAACTATGACAATATTATGTTCAAGTAACTCCTCATTACAATAATAAATACAGTACATTTCTCTCAATAATGGTTCGCTACCTGTATTTTCACTCTGCGCAAAGCTCGCTGGCAGCACAAACCGCGCCCCACCTATACCGTACTGTGTACATTTTAGACCTTTATTCGAGCTCATTTTCGAAATTCGAAAATTTCTATTTTTCATTTTTATTGTTATAAATTGGATATATTTAAGTATTTCGGTTATTGTAATTTAGTTAAGCCTATGATCAATGGAATTTTTAGTGAATTCAACCTCATCAACTATTGTAGAGCGCTAGAATTAGGTTTATAGGCAGAATTTTAGGCCACACATGTTTTTTTAGTTATTTAACTTCAGAGAAAGATGTAACGTGCTGAGACATTCTATTTTACAGTTCTTAGAGTTAGTAGTATGTTCCTTGTTAGCAGTAGAATTGGAAATTTAAGCATTTATATGTTATTATCTCTCTTTTTCTTTTGATTTTTGCTGCTAGTTTTTGGCTCTCACTGAATATAAGTGCATTTTCATATTCCTTAGTCTCAAATTAAGTACTGATTACGCTTATTTCAGTTCGCCCGGACGTGGCTTTCTCAGAACTTCGGGATTTGATCTGGAGTGGTTCTTTTGGACAGTAATGTCAAAATCGGCTCAACGCAAACACTTTGAACGGGATGAATTAGGCCTGATGAATACACAATTTGAAGCAGATTAACTAAAATCCAGTCCAGCTCAATGTATACTTTATCGCTCAGAAGTAAGAAACGTCCTTCGTCGGAAATACGTAGTTCCCATTGTGGTTTTTGCAAATACGTTGTTGTTACTCCTCCCCATCTGACCATATTTTTTTTCCAGAGTCCAGACCCCTGCGGGTCTTTCTTCTGACTACTACCACCGTCTCCCAAGTAGACCGTCCGCTCGTCTGCCGCCTTCGCGGAAAAATTCGAAAGCCTTTACGCCAAAGGCCTTGTGAAGCCGGTTCCTTAACGGATCGATCGTTTTGTTCAACGGTTTGATTATTAATCAATCGTTTTGTTTTTGGTATTTTTCATGCTGTAGCTGTGGTTGTAGACAACTGAATTATTGCCCTGTAGTATTTTCCCCTGTCTATCTTCTCTCTTTTCTACGAGTTCTCTTCACATTACGAGTAGTTCACTGCAGTTTCGAATCTTTTCAATAACTTAAAACACATGTCCAAACTACTGAACAGTTGGGGTCCCGGGGCTTCACGCCTGTTCTGTTTCTTGTTGCTGGAACGGTGCTGCGCTCGCCCTTGTCTGCTGATCTCAATTGATACACATATATTTATTCATTAACTACGGAGAGAAAAAGCGAAAACGACATACAAATTATGTGTATCATACGATTGTGTACTGGTTAGTGTTAGTGAATTTTCATGGATGCTTTTTGATTTCACGTTTTACTCGTGAAAAGTAGTGTCTCACCCTCACGTGAAAAAGTTGATGTGGCAAGAGGGGCGAGTGCAGCAAATGAGTAGGCGCCGTTCATCATAGCTGTCCAACAGTCATTATGTTTCCTATTCACGTTTGTTCTTGATTTTTTTGTCAATATGTGATCTTTTCAACATGTTTCATATTAGGCGTACGACCAAATGTTGATTAACTTCTTTTGATTCTCACTTTCTTACAGCATGTTCAGTTATAATCTATTTATTATTTGTTAAAATTGTTTTTATTGTCTGATTGTTATATTCTGTGTTGTATGCAAATAAGTTATTGTTTGGCTTTGTCGGCGAAATCAGAAATGAAATTCAGCATTGAATAATGGTTTTCAATTTGACCATGGCAAACCCAAAGTTTGACCATGGCAAACCCAAATGATTTGACCATGGCAAATCCATTTTTTGACCATGGCAGCGTGTACGCATGCCATGGTCAAAATTTGGGTTTGCCATGGTCAAAATTTGGGTTTGCCATGGTCAAATGTTTTTTGAAGATTAACCATCAATTATTGTAATTGCAAATAGAACAGAAACTGCTGGGAAAAAATCGCGTTTCTAATATCTAATTTCATTTCGATCTGCAAATACCTCGTTATAGGTGAGTATCATAATTGACTAAGCTCTGTAACGAT
The DNA here is from genome assembly GCA_964036275.1 of Litoditis marina. Lineage (NCBI taxonomy): Eukaryota > Metazoa > Nematoda > Chromadorea > Rhabditida > Rhabditidae > Litoditis > Litoditis marina. The sequence continues at coordinate 32,436,649 of OZ038433.1, forward strand.
GGTCATATCACATAATGTGAAACAGAAATGGTGCTCCATAAAAGTTCAATGGGCAAATCAAGAAAAATCCGACGAAAAGTATCTAATTGTGATTTCTGGTTGGTTTTTGTTCCCTATCGCACGAAACATTAATAACACATTTCATTCACCGTTAGTTATCGATACTCAAATGAATGTTTCCTGATAAACACAGAAAAGCACGATTTTGGATAGCAGGTCTACACCCAGTTTAACGTCTAATTCGTTCTTGTAGTTTGATCGCATTGTATTTCGGTTTAACTGGCGTGCATCGATATCAAACTACAACAAAGATTCGATCAATTTCTGAAATGATGACTGAATACTTCACACCGTGTAGGTTGTAGGTTACAATTACGTACTTTACAAAGTACTATGCGCTGTATACGCCAGCAGAAACGTTCTTCGGAGTGTTTGAAATGATCTGAATTCATGTAACATAGCAAAACACACTTTAGAGGATGCAGCACACCACTTTGATAGTTTAGTTTTCTATAAAATGGAAACTGTATTAGAACTCGATAATTATATTCACCCCCCGCCCCTCTGGGGAAAATCATTCTTTTCCGTGTTCGTCCTGCTAGTACACTTAGGTCGTAATCGTTTGTTCTCGGCAAGACGATCATCTCACGTGAAAAAGCGTTGCGTGAACAGAACGCGTTCGGCTTCCTGTACCTTTAAGCCGATTGCACACAGTCTCGGGGGCGGGGTCGGCCAACAACGCACGGTATAAAAGCAACTCTCTGGTTACCGAAACACACAACCGAACATTGACTTCCGTCAAATACTACTCTTTTCACTTTTCACTCAACTACTCTTGAGTGCTCTACCAACTCTACCATTTTGTTTCATCATGTTACCTGTTGGAGTGGTATTTTCCACAAAACCTGCAGTCCTCTAGTGATGACTGAAACTTTGAGGCAGCTCCAGAACCAGTAGGCTTCGAAAAAGCAGAAAATTCCTCACAAGTATTCGAAGACACTGGTTATTGCCTAGGTTTTGTTGTCGCCTGATCACATTTTATGACATGTCATATCACTGACGAAGCATCGAGACTGTCACATAACAGTTTTAGTTATTACGCTCCACCGTATTCCGACTCGCCCACTGGGAAAGTCTGAACATAAATAATAGTTGTGGTTTTCCATAATGTCTGCGCCTCGCAAACGTCTGTCATACGGTACCCAGTATGTCACAGAGTTATCTTAGTTATCTGCACTGTTCATTGTCTATAAGATACGCTCCGTTCGTTCCTCGACCTTTGACCTTCCAGGTACGGTATGTCGGCGATGACCTCCACCATGTCGTTCCCCTCCTACGGACTGCGTTCGGATGACATCAAATATTTCAAAATGGACTCAATCATCCAGGGAAGGGGGCCGAACAGACTCAAGTACCTCGACTTGGAAGGTACCACAGATTTTCAAAATGGAACAGATTTTCAGAAAAAAGGAAAAGTAGTAGATACTTTGATGGAAATCTGAAGAGGTTTCCTGTAATTCACTTGTATGTCCGTAATTGTGCAATGAGCAAATTGGACGGACACACAACTTACAAGACATTAGCACGAAAAATGAGTAATGATTGTGAGAAAATGAGAGAAACCTGAACAGCCATGGCAAAAGATCTATCACGGTTTGTTCTCTTGTCGTCGTGTTTATCTGCATGTTACGTGCGTTAGTTACATGGACGTTACGTCAACAATAGCAGAGAGACATTTGCGTTGTTGAACAAAAACGAACCAGAATTAATTCCAGGAAGATGGGTGCACAGTGGCCAGAGTATTCCATTCATCTCTGCTGCCTTCAACCATTTGGAACGACTCAACTCGGCCCAAGTTCCATTCAGGGTGAGCACTTTCAGTAATGTGCCAAACCATTTGTGTAATAGAAGTCATCTGAATAGTCACGTAAAGTAAACATTCTAATGATGCATCGTGCACATTGTCATAACAGCTTTCGGAGTTCTGCTTGTTTCACGTGACTGTGCAATTGTCTAACACTATACTACAAAACGTAAAGTATGATAGGATGAGCATCCAGTACTGTTTTGAATTTGATAATATAGTTTCTAGTGTAGCTGAAATGGTATAACTAGCGTTCTAATTATTAACACCCATTGGTGGTGTAGTTATTATTTCATGACCTTTTGCTATACGGGTTGACTTTTGCTCTCATTCCTTTGGTCTTTTTCAATCAGAAACCCTCCGAACACTATTTAGGAGAGCAAAAACCATAACTTTCGGTTTGTTTACGAAGTCATAGTATGACTGAACGAAATGTAAAGACAAACATCTGGTCTCCACCAGTCACTATTGTTGAGTAGACTCCCTCCTACTCTGCAAATGGTGCAAAACTATGTAAACTACTCGGGCGGCAAAAAACAAACAAACAAACAATTCTCAATAGAGTGACACATAATCGGACCGAAAAGTTATGTACGCAGAACACAGAGCGAATGCAATCGACAGTTACTACAAATGTCTGGAAAAAGCTTAAAGCTATGATCGAAACATGTAATTTTTCCATTTCCGTGTATTATTCGTTGCATTGGTTAACAGTCTGCTTGAATTTGAAGCTAAATAATACATTTTCCTATTATGATATTCAGGACATCAAGGACGAGCCACTGAATGCAATTGGAATGGTTGGCTGGACCCCGTCTTCAGAGCCTACAAAGGGTTTGTTTCACTCCTTTCACGAGGATTCATAGCGTTTTTTGACCATTTTTGTATCTCCAAAAAAGCTGTATTTGGTTCCCTGAGAGCGAAAACAGTTCCAGCTCTTAGACAAACTACACCAGTTTTTGACAGTGGCTGGAGTTTTATTTTAAAAAGTGCATTTCATCACGTATTTCATGAACACTTCCACTATCTCTTGTAACATAATGATACATGTTAGAATAGAACGTTCCTTCCAATGGTAGTTTCAAACTTCAAACCTGAGTTTCTTTGCAGTCGAGAAACCGAAGCCCGCTCCTCCCCGCTTCGTGCGTCCTCCCGTCTACATCGAAGAGGAGGTGCCACCCAGCCCCCGCGAACTCATGCCCCACAGATCCGCCGGATACGGTACCTTAGCACAAAAACATCTAGTCAAACCCAATATGACGTGTAAGAAAATTAAGAGTGTAGAGTTCCCTACGTATTCTCAGATCCATTTGATACATATCGCCGCTCCATGCACTCCTAGTATAGCGACTTCTAACACTCACATCCTCACAAGTTCCTACGAGTTAGCCCTCTATTGTACGGATTCTAATGTAGTAATAATCGTGCGGGCAAAACAAACATATTTTTCTCATATTTTGTGAGTTTCCGCAACTTTACTCTAGGTTGTAAAAAGTGTGATGTGACCATAGCTATGACACAACAATCATTCTGACCTCTGAGCCTACCACGTCTAACTTTAGGCCCGGCCCACCAGAAGAGAAAGCTGTCCGTCCCTGACCGGTCCCGCAGCGCGTCTCCCATCAGCCATCGCGGCGAGTCGCCGGTGCCCGAGTTCGACAAGTACGCCAAGTACGAGAGCAACAGAAAAGGTGAACTGATTGACGCAACTTTGGATGCTGACGCAAAGCCGGTGATCGACTGGCAGGGCCAGCTCTGGCAGTTGGTAGAAGAGAAAGTCACACTGATTCGAGTGGTAGAGACTGAGTACTATGTAGATTAATGTACCAAGTCTGTAGATAAATTTTTATCAGAACTACGTGTACATTTGATACATTGGATAGAAATGACTGGATAACAAAGTGCATTACCCAAAAAACCGTACTCGAAAACTCGTTTCCATTTATTAGTAGCCTGGTTCTGAGAATGGTCAGCCAGTCTGGGTCTCTTCGATCTGAACACTCTTTCATTTTCTTTCGAACCGACAAAAACCGCTGCTTTCAATCGACTCACTCGTGTGCTGTCTTTGTTGGGGTGTCGCTCAGCACAGCGCGAGTCGGTGTTGTACATCTCCCTCCGATTCGTTGTGCTTGTGGTTTTATCTCATTGTTTTTCAGTCGGAATTCGGAAACGGTTTCGAGTATAAAGACCAAACTACGACTCAAATGTGCTTATCCCCTTTAACCCATTTCATTGCAGATTCGATGACCCGGTACGGAACCCGTTGGGGCGACATGGGCTACTCGTCGGCCGCCCCCTCACCCACAGGTGAAGACGAACGCCCGCCGCACCGAACGCCGTCGCTATCGCCGCGTAGCGTGTCGCGTAGCGGTCACGACACCCTCTACTCTCCTTCTGACCTCGGAGGCAAGCTGCCGGCCACCCACTCACACTCGCACGCACAAAATCGGCCTCCAGACTACCTTGGTTGCGTCTAATTACACTAACAGACATATGCGCGGCCTTGAGTTACTGTATGTGTGGTTTCTGCTGTGTACTCAGTTTGAGGCCGCACATTTTTAACGCGAGCGGCAAACAACTGGTAATCTCCCTAGTGTAGAACTCAATAGCGCCGTAGCTTGTGCTTTGGTCGCTGGTTCGATTGCCTTCCGAGGCAGTTATTCTAGGCATTCTGCAGATAATAGAAGAACGGGTTCACAATAACTCAGGAAAGTATTTGGCGCGTGGTCACTACAAGAAAAGCATCTCATACAACTTGTCTTATAAAGTATCACAATTTTTCAGTCGATCATCCATTGAAATGATCTAGAGACTTATCAAAGGGGAAATCTAACGTTCTTCATGTTTAACGTAACAATATTCTTCCTGAGAGGTCTAGAGGAATTCAAGTACAAACTAGCTACTGTCGTCAATAGTTCTTGTGCCTACTAATTTGTCACATGTGTGTGGAGTAAAACAAACAGACTTAACTTTGGCGCGTAACTTCTCATATTCCCCGCCACACAGAGTAAGAATTAGAGCAAACGGTAAACGAGGTGCGCAAATACTATGTCACTCACTATCAGAGTTCACGAGGAAACTTTCAGCTGTGTGCAATTATGTTCGTTAACAAACTAACATTTAATATATTTTGGCTTTTTGATTTGAACTAGCAAACGGGAACTTTCAAGAAAAATTTTCAATCTAGTTCAAAACATAGAAAGCTTTGACTCTATTTTCTAACGCAATTCAAATAAGTGAATTTTCTTTATTCCAAAACAGAGTAGCGGAAAAATTAGATTCATATTAATTCACAGTTTCGAATGCATACTTTCGGAAAGACAGGAAACTTATATTCACACATAATGAATTTCCATTTACGTTCATTTTACAACTCACAATTTCAATCATCAAAGACTGACAATTGGTTCCAGTTTGAACTAGCTCTCATGAAATTGTAATTGTTCATTATTGATTTATAGATCGTCCATACAAGGATGAGCTGAGAGTTTCCACGAAGGAGGGAAAGGGTGCTCCAGTGCCATACCGTACCCACGGCTACGGCCAATACCATACCAAGCGACAGTACGACATCTCACCAAGATCCATAGGATCCGCTGGAGACTATTCGAGCAGGTAGGCACAACAAACGAATATTGCAGAAATAGTGCACCAGTTGTGCACGTGCACCAGTTTGAGTGAAATACAAAAACATACACACAAACAGGTATGTACGTACGTATGCTTTCCAACAAGAGAATATAGATTTTGCCAAATCTTTTTTTTAATCCAATTCACATTTGCAGTTCGGAGCAGTCTTCGCCCGCTGATCGTACTGCTGACGAGATGGTGCTACTCGCCTACCATTCTAGAGGAAACATGCCCCGCATGAGCAGAAACAACGTATACTGAGAGAGCAAGACATGATACTATAGCCCCCCTGTGTAAATACTACATTTACTCGAAATAAAGCAGTTTTACTCTCAATGTTGTTGCACCATGTTTTATCGTTTTCCTTTTCTTTGAGAGAACTTGAAAAAACTCAAGAAATACTCGAGATTCAATCTAGCAAGCGGTATGATTCGAGAAAACGTGGTTTTTTTTACATAGAAAAACCCAAAGTTCGAAAACGCTTTTTGGGACAAATAGTCTAGAACTTTATAATGTAATAATGATCTAGAATATACTGTTAGTCAATTGCACAGTCACGTGAAACATGTTAAACACAGCATAACTCAGATGCGTGCAATGACAAAGTACACGATGTCTCATTAGAATGTTAACTTTACATGACTATTCAATTTAGCTGAGACATCGTAAAGGTGGTGAGGCCGAAACCACGTATTTTCTTTTAAACTTAGTCAGTATTTATTACTTTTAGTTCATTTAATCATTTGGGTATCAACTTTATCCTAGTTAACTTTCTATTCAACCTAGTTCTGTTTACTTCTAGTATACAGTTAGGTTGAATTTACCGCCAAAAGTTATCAAACAAACAAGCAAACATGGTGATTCACACAGATAAAATCAATGTGGTAGCAGCCTATCAATAGTCATGTTGCTCCTGCTCGCTGCCGCAAAAGCTGTTCACTTATTTACTCAATATTCCAACTACTTCAATCGAATAATAGATTGAGATGCAATCAATTCCTTTCTTGAATAAAGGCCTACATTCATTATCCCACCAAATTGTTCAATAGCTAACTTTAGGTGAAAACTGCTACTTCCCTGTTAACCTGGTTCCTTTTCCATCGTTTTCCGTCATACTCCATGATATCCATTTGTAATCTAATAAACACATCTAACTACATTTTCAGTAAGTAGTAATATGTCCAGCTCTGATACCTCAACCAAGAATGAGACCACCACCAGCTCTGATGTGAACACAGCAGCAGAAACGAAGACAGCCACGCCTACGCAGGTTGGAGATACAAAATACAAAATTGTCGGCGTTTTCTCTATACTTCATCTTCATAAAAGTTCAGTTTTTGCCTCAAACTATCTTGACTTCCTTTTTCATCTCCGATTTGAACTAGTTTATTTTTAATGACCAAAAAGGCTTCGAATTGAGTCGACTACAAGATTTTTATTCACCACGTAGCCATGATCACAACTAAAGTTTCTGGTCATCAGAGCATAAAAGGAGTAGGTGTGGGGTGTATAGGGCTCTCTTTTCACAAGACAGTATGGTAGATTTCTTGTACCGCAGTGTTTTATGTTGCTTTTCGGTCGAAGTTGGTGAATTAGGGCATGTGTCGTAAACTACAACGAAGATTTGGTCTCTCTGTAAGCTCTTTCATGAAATTGTTTATAATCGATTAGCAGTGAACCGATAGTATAACTTAATTTGTATCCAGTTCGATTGCTTTCCACTTTCATCGCGTTTTAGGAGCCATCACAGGAGTATCTGCGTGGAAGCAATATGATAAGAAAGGGAATGAAAACGGGCAGAGGCACGGCACCCGCACGCAGGGGACAACATTGATCGATATCCATTTATTGTACATGAAACATTTTACAGACCAAAATAAAACATTCCATCGTGTTTTTTGTACTCGCTCATGAACAGGTACAATTATCATACGAAACTCTTATCGATTGATTGAGCAATGCGGGGCGAGCGGTCGTTGATTATTTGCCAGCGCTTGAGAGAGTGTGTAGATCAATGATACGCAGTCTGGGTGGCCCCACACCAAACCGCGCCCCTTACAAAGTCGATGGTACGGTGTCCACAACGGGTTGACAAATCCTATATATAGTTGAATGATCTCAATTCTGTGTGTTGTAGGTTTTTCAACGGTTGTACAGGCAGATCGATCTACAACTCCGATATGGTACATATATATAAGACGCTCCAATCTAAATGGTTTCAGAAATCGACAATTTATTCACCGAACGAAGAAAAGCTGGGATTGAAGGCGTAACATACCAAGAAGCTGAATTTTTTAAGAAAAACATGTTCGATCTCAAATATTCGTCTAACACCAGAATAAATATTTTGTGATACTCGTGAATTTGATGTTTTTTGAGCATTGCATTGGTGACAAAGATCCAGTAGACGAATTGGTGAGAAGATATAGAACTTGCGAAAATTGTGGACACGTATTTCTGCTCATCACCTACCAAACGTCGTTGTTAGCATCATTTTCCCGCATCAAATATTTTGTGCCCAATTTTTCACACTACAATTTTTTGGGCACATTTTTTCACACTACAATTTTTTGAGCCCAATTTTTCACACTACAAATTTTTGGGCACATTTTTTCACACTTGAATTTTTTGTGCCCAATTTTTCACACTACAAATTTTTGGGCACATTTTTTCACACTTGAATTTTTTGTGCCCAATTTTTCACACTACAATTTTTTGGGCACAATTTTTCACACTACAATTTTTTGGGCACAATTTTTCACACTACAATTTTTGGGCACAATTTTTCACACTACAATTTTTTGGGCACAATTTTTCACACTACAACTTTAAGGAACGCTTCAATCGAAATAGGTAAATTGCAATTTATTCAAAACAATCTACAACAAATAGGCTTCAAATCTATAAACATATTTCGTAACATAAACATGCAAGTTACTAGGAATGAAGATGAGACAACAAAAAATCATCATAGTACAATCGGCGTATACATTTAAAGACAAACAAGGCTGAAAATCCTAGACATGACTTCCTCATTAGTGCCATAGATTTTATGTAGAATTTCTAGAAAAAAACAGCATGCATAAGGAAAACGTCGTCAGTGTCTCATAACTACTTAGCGTGTCTCTTACGTTTATAACGCATGGGCTCCCACTTGTCGTCGGGTATTAGGTTCTTTCTTTTCAGAAACTTCATGAGCGACGTGTGATGGTCTTCTGTGACGTTTCCCACAGTGAGAGGTGGCCGTAGCTTCTGAGTTATTGACGTGATCAGATCCGACGCAGGCACTGAAAATTGAAAAGATAGAAATTAAGGAAAAGAAAATGCTATTTTCATAGTTTTGTGGACCAATTTCCCGACTACTGTAGCAAACTGAATTAGTTTTTGATGGATTGATTGCCGAATCGACTTTTACCTAACCAGCCGGTTGAGTGAGAAAAAATCCACTTGCGCACTAAGACCGGCAAGGAAAAATCTTCGAAATTTATTCATTGAATTGGTTTCTTCTTTTCTGCCCGAACTTTTCAAGTCAGAGTAAGTTGGCGAGCCAACTTGCTCGCGTATAAGCGATTCAGTGCGAGTTTAGGTAGAAATTCCCTCAATTTTAAGCGACACAAATTGAGATATACTCCGTAAGGTTACAAATTGTGTTTTAAAAGTTAACGTTCCTGACAACGTAAAAAAAACTAACCTAGTACTCTGGGATTGGCACATTCTCGCAGCAGAGCCTCGTATTCTTGAACGTCCTGATCTGATAGATGAGGTCTTGCAACTTTGAGGATGTCCTGCACGCTAGTTGCTACAGAGGTACAATCGGGAGCAACTGGAACGGGGCGAAACCGGCGAACGTCAGTCTCGCGATTCTCCTGAAAAACATATTGCATGAAGTATTCATATTGGACACTAGAAAGACGGTTGTGTGTTCTGTAGTCGCTATGAAACAGAACTTTTGCGAAAAAAGAACGAAAACATATTTGTTTCGCGTAGTCGCTTGACTACCACTCCTGCTGAGATGAACTCTAGTGCCGGCTTTTTTATAAAAAGGTTTGCAATAGAAACCAAACCTTGAACATAGGATAGGAGGTTTCTTCCTTCTCTTCTTTCTCTTCTTTGAAATAAGACGCGCATCTTATGTATCTGCTCACTTTGAACCGCACGCACCCTGCAAATAAACTTCAATCAGTTCACATAAGGAGAATGATGCTGTCACCCAGTGATACGAGAGCACAATATAAGCTCGTATTGTATTGTATTGAAAACTGTCAAAAGTGGGTTGTTGTACTAGCTGTCTAGCTGGTCTTACACAATATTCGCGCTTCTCGCGAGTTAACAGTGAAGATGTGGAAGATGAAAGTTTTGACCCACCTTCTTTGGTTTTGTACACTAAAAAGTGCTGCTGTTTGACCCGGTGTACGTAGTCTTCGGCATGATCGACGAGTGCGCCAAAGTCGTACCCTTGCACGTTCCTTATGAAATCTTGCACACCTCCGAGGCCTTCGACTACACGCTGCATTTCTGAAGGTAAGGTTAAATGAAAATGGGTCATGTTGCCAGAATATAAGAACATATGACCAAGCACGCATGTTCTTAGGCTGCATTTAACCCGCGTTTTGCTTTCTGAATACTACAAACTCATCAGAACTTATTGAAAATTACCGCCTATTATTACTGAAGCAACTGAGACGCATACTTTATAAGACGATCGAGTGCATGCAAAAAGAACACTTATGAGACTAGATAGTGAACCTACTCGAAGGTGTTTCTGCGTCAACTGCTTCAAGTTTCTGCACCACATTTCCGAATAAGGCGTCCACTGAGTTGTGAGTGTGTCCCACATGATTGAACAACAAGTAAATCTCAAATGCAAAAAGATGTGAAGTAGATAAGTTAAGGTCTAGGTAAGTGTTTAACAAGGTTCCCAATAAGTTCACGTGAAAATGAACAGAGATTCTGAACCCAGGCGATTCCAACTTCTGGCTAGCTGCCGGAAGTTGAAATCGCCTGGGTTTTTTAAAGTAATGCTTAGTAGTGCTACTTTCAGTCTAAGCTACTTGATTGGTGAAATGCTCTGAGGCACTATTCAGCAATGCAGAAAAACTACAAAACAAACAAGTTTCTGAAGCTTACCTCCGTTATGCTGGGGAATGTGAGCAGTATCCATCCCAAGAAGGTGAACATCTCTGCGCTCTTGTTTGGCCTCGCATTATCGTAGACGATAAGCAATGTTGGCGGTATGGTGTCCACCTGGTACGAGTGATAAATACAAAAAAAACAGAACGCTACTCCTCATCACTCACTCAATGCACAGATGTTGATTAAGGAAGGCGGAAGAATGAGTGTTAGTTGTTGTGAAGCATAACTTCATGTCGTACATGACCGTCTCCGTATTCGAAAAAGTATTCTGACTTCAAAGTAGTTTTCCTTTTTCAGAAGTCTGTCTCGCCGCTATTCCTCAATGCGATGCTCACAGCACACAAGAAAAACCCGAGTGCGGCTATGAGAATAGTCGCGAAAGTGACCAAAGGAGAGCTCACCATGGGGGAGGCCAGAAAGGTGAGGGGGGAGGGGGCCGTTTCCATTCACTCACAGTGCCCCGCATTCGCCGATGGGGCGGGGACTTTTTCGGCAGAAAAAGAGGGTACCATTGGTCTTTAGATTTGAAATTTCATCAAGATCTTCTTTTTGTGTGGTTTTGATGCGATTTGAGGGAGTCCATTCGGTTCAGTGTATTTTGTGGCGACTTCTATGTTCATTCTCAACATCAGCTTTATCATCATCATTTTTTGTAGGCTTTTCTTGGAGTTCCGCACTCATGCCACCAGGTGTTACATCTGAGAGGGTACAACAAATCGGAAATAACAGAAATCATTTCCAAGACGGGACGGGATTCGCAAATGGCTAAAATTATGAGGTACTCATTCATTGGCGGCATCTGTTAATTCCACAGTCCCAGTAAAGTACTCAGTTTCCTCCCTTTCAAATGCATCTATGTGACGTAATAATCAAACTATACTCAGGCGCCCAGTGTGAATTTGATTGTTTGTCGCTTTTTCGCAATTTACGTACGTGTTGATTTCAGCCAGATCTACTGTTCACGGGGACGCCTCCTGGTGAACACCTTCGTATCGAAGTGCCTGGATGCGCGAGAAAAAGAAAAAGCACAACAGCAAAGTGTTTTGCCTAAATCTGTGGATCGAGTGGAGGAGTTCAACAATGCACCCATATTGATAATGTCTAAGGAGGTTGGTTTTACAGCCACTGTGAAACTGTGTCAGTCTCTGTTACACGTATTCAACTCTATCGAGCGATAGTGTTAAGTATTATCACCCATTTTTAGTTGAGCGTTCGAAATACTAATAGCACTTTAAGATGAATTTTCTCATTGCAATTGCACACGTTTTCATCAACCTCTTCACTGCCGTCTGGTCAGAAATCCTCAACAGTTTATACAACTGTCGAAAATTTCTCATCGGGCGTTAAGACGAGTACTCACAGATATAAAATTGCTAAATTTCTCGACGACTGGTAGGCAAATGTCATCTGTGCAAAACCTGTTCTCATTTGGTGCTCTGGCCGCAAAGTTAAAAACTGTTTTTTACAGTTCACTGATGTCGTAGTGCAGCACTTGTCTACCTCAAACGACAACTACACTCTGGTTTTGGGATCGCACACTCTTGACCAACGAATCACCTCGACTCTCAATCCGATACACCATGATATGGCGTTTGTGAATGAATGTGCTATCAAAACAACCCGAGGTGTGTTCAAATTAATATAAAAGGTAGATATTCTATCAGGTTTACAATGTTTCTGTATCACCCCAATCCAACAAATACGGAATACGTGTTTATTTTGTATACTGTACTGGTACCAGAAAAACAGATCTCAGCAATAGCTTTTCTTTTTTTGAACAGCATTATACGGTGGTCTGTTAAGAATATACCGGGAACACTCTGATCCAAAAGAAAAAAAATAGTTGTGGATACCACAGCTACTTGTAATACTTGAAATATTAATGTTCCTAAATGCGCGACAACGTGTTTCTTAGCCACCGGGGCTCTTCCACTCACTGAATTCGCGTAAATTGAATCATGAGTCTTTCAGCTGGACTGGCCGTGTCATTCTTTCCATTCGCTCTAATAGTGCGCAGAAATGGAGCCTATCTTGACGAGAGTGCAGTCGCATCGGAATTTGTCGAGAGAGGCTTCTCTGATATGACCACTCTGTGCAAACCTACGCGGATGGGGGCGTTCTTCAACGATTGCGGTTACAAATCGCTGTCCGTATGTGTTTCAAAGCACTATGAAGGTGAGACTTTGATTTGCCAGTTGCTGACTTTGCAAACTTTGATTTGCCAGTTGCTTTATAACTTTTTGACGGGAAAGAAGTAACTTTTATACTTTGGAAAAGTCATGCGGTGGCGAAGTGATGGCTTGAATGATAGGACATTTGTAGTTTGAACGCAGTTTCTCTGAATTTAGAATTCCTCCAAATTCATAGTTACCATAGACCCAATGGCGTATTATTAACGTAGTTGATACCTGCAGAACGCCTAGGAATCTAATCATACCCAATTGCTACCTTGACTACAGCATGCTTCGTGACGGTGTGAAGAACCTGTGGTTTGTATAGTGTCTGTGCACATTAAACATAGAATGTTTTTCAGATATCATTGTTTCCATTTCGAAATCCTTTGAGGAGATTGTATTGTCAGAAACACAAGGATACAACTTCAGCAACCTTGTCTCCACTACAAAGTCTAGTTCCAGTTCAGCGAATGCAGTTCCAGATTGAGCACTAGTAAATTCGTTAGCGAATCTCTTTATTTTCTATTTAACCGGTACTTGCTCACACTGGTTTCATTTCTCATTCTACTCGATAGTCATACTATTCTGATCACATCGTCCTATTTATACATACATTATCACTGAATCCTATGGTGATACATTGGCTGTGTTAACTTTCTAGGGGAAATAATTTGCCAACTTAATAGTAATTGTTACTCGATCCATTATTTCTCTTCGTAAACGCGATCTAATCGCTTTATTACTATTTTAGATATTGAAGTTTTCTGTTTACTATCGACGTTTTTCCTTTATATTGAACTCGTTACCATTTTTTGTTGATGATGAAATGAATCTGTTCTGATTTCGAATGTTCCAAGTGTGAAAAATTGTGCCCAAAAAATTGTAGTGTGAAAAATTGTGCCCAAAAAATTGTAGTGTGAAAAATTGGGCACAAAAAATTCAAGTGTGAAAAAATGTGCCCAAAAATTTGTAGTGTGAAAAATTGGGCTCAAAAAATTGTAGTGTGAAAAATTGGGCCCAAAAAATTGTAGTGTGAAAAATTGTGTCACACAATTGGTCGTTTTTAATCGTTGCGTTCTGTATTTACTATGAACTTCAACTGTCTCATAAACTGAATATTTTCTGGTTCTGTTCATGTTCACACTGATAAATAAACGGTTTACTGCAAATAAATATGTCAAGACCCTCGCACGAAGATAAGACAGAAAAAATTATAGATTCCGCAATATTAGTCAATCCATGATTTCCAGTCCCAGCTTTTCTTCGTTCGGTGAATAAATTGTCGATTTCTGAAACCATTTAGATTGGAGCGTCTTATATACTGTTAGTCAATTGCACAGTCACGTGAAACATGTTAAACACAGTAGAACTCAGAAACGTACAATGAAAAAGTGCACGATCCATTCAATTTACTGCTAGTATATGTTACTCATTTTAACTGACGTATTTCTGACGTCATTCTCTATTTCAAACATCTTGGTCGGCTTTGCAGGTGGTGTGAATCATCTATTTGCTCAGATAAGGAATGTCTGCTTTAATACCCTCTCCATGACCGATTCTTCCATTTTCTACAGCCATGCACATTATCGAACACCCAGTGAGCTCATTTATTAATTTTCAATATGAACATTTAATTTTCAAAAGGGGTTTCAAATATAAATACTAGTTTGTATTTCGAAATACGGATTTGTAAGAGAAACGAAGCGTAGTTGCTAACTTTCCCGTTCTCTGCAACTTTCTGACTTTTTGAATGGGTTTTTCGAAGTAAGCAGACCCTTGAAGAGTAAACATGAACAACGATGCGAAGTTGGTGCGTCATACCAATTGTGAGTTCATAGATTTACGCGACGTTCGTACACTACATCTGAATTTTTTCACCAAAAAAGATCTACTCTTATGCGGCTGTTATAGTGAGTGCCAAATTTATAAAATTATGTCTCTGGACGGAAGCAAAAGTTTCATAGCAGGGCGCTGACCACTGCGCTATTAGAACACATATCAGGAAAGCTTGGGAAACGAAGACATGTGTGCGTACACAGCGGAAAGTGAGATATACAGTACCCTTCCGCCTTTTCGTTAGCGGAGACTATACGTGTCAAGTGGCAGATTCTTTCTGTGTAGGTAAGACTACAGATGTAGATATACATCATTAATTTGATAATAATGTAGAATTGTTTGCGCATTGTAACCCTAATACTTATTCTAGTGCGTTCCCTTCGAGACCCCCATCTATGAGGGTATGGAACACAACTCGAAGGTCGAAATACACGGAGAGGCCCATATGGGACATCACAAGTGGGTTCAATATTATCAAAATTCAACAATATAATCGAATATTTCCGTGAAAGTCGAAATATCCGTTAAATCAAGTTTCAGATCAACGATGATGCTGAAAACAGAAATCATCGAGTCCTGTCAGTTTGCTAATTCGTTTTAAGATTGTTTATTGATTTTTCGGGAGATAAATGGTATCTTTGAAAGTGCTTGGAATATTTCTTATCGAGAGACACTGTCTGAAGTCATTATACTCGAGCAGAGAACGAATGAAATATCCTACGGAACAGTTTCCTATTTGCTGCAAACACGCACTGTTCCTTCACGCTCACTTACAGCCAGGATAGAATTTCGAGATTTAGGGTCGAATAGTTACTCTGCTTTTCACCTCTGTAATTAACTTTCAGTCAAAAACGATGATTGCTTATTTAATGACCTATAACAGATGTGTTATCACAAGAATCACCATGACTATCAATAAGCCCAGTGGTTTAAACAAAAAAAACTAGTATAGATCGATGGAAATAGAAAACACAAACTAACTAAACTTCTACACTGAAAAACATTGACTGAAGTTCGTGAATCACGAAGTACATCGAGATCAAACTACAACGAGGTTTTGATCTCTCCCAACATTATCAAAATAGTATTAGTACAATACTATATTAGATAATATTAGAAGAATATGACAACGATATTACTATGATATCAATATTGTTCCAGCGGTTTCGTGGTAGAATTCCCCTCGATGGAGGGCATCGCCCTTCACATGTCCGTGCGGATGAACGAGTGTGGAGAGCACGTGGTCATTCTCAACTCGGCCAGACACGGACAGTACGTTTTGATCCGATTGTAAACATATGCATTGAAGAGACCGAAGCTATTGTCAGTATCTGAAAAGTTCAAAAAGCAAGTACACACACACTGAAACTGGATGCACGAAAGATCTCTGTACAGACTCAGGAAATGTCAGTGAATTACTATGGTTGTTATTCGGAGAGTCATAGATCCTCGTGAACAGTACAAATTGAGAGATACTGACTGGGCAAAAAGGACGAAGAGTAAGTATCCCCGAATGAACTCGACAATTAAATAAACAGAATTAGGTTGAATGAAATAATGTTAACTAGGATAACTTTAGGATGAGTGCTTTTCTGTATATGTAATGATTTTCCCGACCAATTCGCTTTTCTTGCAGTTGGGAGTGCGAGGAGCGACACCATAATCCGTTCCATTGTGGACACCACTTCCACTTGAAGATCAAAAACCATCACGGTCATTATGGGGTTAGTATACAGATTCACCATCTAGATAATGACTTGATGCTGAATTTTATATGTCCAACTACACACTCTATAAAGTTTCTAATATAAATTTTTTGTTATGTTGAACGAAGCTAGAGAAAGTTTCTACAATTTCCTGTTGAAAGGTTAGAATTATCCATAAATACGACTTACTAAACAAATAAAAATTTTCTCTACCGAAATAACAAAAGCGAACATCCAGATTGACGTGAACGGCCACCACCTTGCCCATTTCCACCACCGAGAATCTCCCCATCACATTCGAGCATTGGTTATTCGAGGAGACGTGAGGGTGGAGAAGATACACTTTGACCACTTCCGACATCACAACGGCGGAGGTACGTAGAAGATCAATCACTTAGTTTCTTATTCAGTATATTAGTTTCTAATAAGGACGTCAAAATTGTATCGACTAGTATCAACAGGGAACGGTTTCGTTGGTACAACAACGAAAGGTTTAGTTGAAGGCACTGGAACGAGAACTACATTCGGAGAATGGTTTGGCAGTTGCCCACACAAATTTGAGTAAATTATAAGTTTCATAATTGATGGACGTTTCTCAATCAATTGAATATGAGCCTGGTTCCAGGGGTAGAGTTCGGAGGTCATGGCGGTATGATGATGGCCCCTCCACCACCCATGATGGTGGCCCCGCCCCCGATGGCCCCGCCCCCAATGATATACGGGGCACCGATGAGAGGACCCGAGGTACGTAGGAGCTCATTTACATAGTTCCTTGTCACGTTTACTTGAAATGACAGAATACAGTGTCATCCTCAACAATTCGACAAATCTCCCCAACCATCCTCCCTCCTAAACTGACGTAGGTTCGTGAGAGGTCATAGTTTTATTTGACCTACTTCTGGCAAAGACAATGTCCATGTTTCTGAATGTTTTTTGGTCTCAGAAATATGCGCCTCTGAAGGGGTTAAGGTTGTATTTTAGCTACTGGACGCTCTGAAGCACTTGAACACCAAACCATACGGGTTCTATTTTTCGTTGATTCGAAACGTGGTGATTCATTTGTATACGTACTATTTACCCATTGTCAATAACCTTTCGCTCTAGGTCGTGGTGATAGAAGAAGACCACCACCACCACCACCACCACCGGCACGGTCTACTTCATCGATTGACGCATCATCACAGACATCACTGCGACTGAGACTAATTTTTCATTTTTCTCATATTCTATCGTTTTGTTAGTGTCATCGAAAACTATCCTTGTTGTGCATGGAGATACCTCTTTCATAAAACAACGAACTACATCAGTCATCTATTATGTGTTATGTTTCAAATGTGCAGAGTAATATGAAATATTCCAATGCATGAATGGAAAATGAAAGCATTGTAAGTTTTCCATCGAAACAATCATGTGTAACATCAAAAACATTCAAAAACGAAACATCAAACTCTTGACTGAAAATGACGAATTTCGAAATTTTTGATTATCCCCATAACACCAGCAGTTATTTGTTTTCGCATTTTTGAAAATTGTAGTTGAGAATAAAGTTTATTCCGTTTACAATATTTACAAACATAAGATCAGAACACTAGGGGTGTTTCTTCTTCTCAGAGGGCGAATGCCTGACAGTAGTGGGTTCCGTTGCGAGTTCCACAGAATTCAGTATCGTGGCGAACGAAATACGAGAAAGGTTTCTGGAAAGAAGCGGATTTCAAATAAGAGAGTTAAGCACCTACAAGACCGCCTAATAAGAAGGATTGTACCAGAATAACTATATGAGGTGAGATATGCGTTTCCGACCAGTCAGGGGCATGATGACCAGTTATTAGTGGTCAACATCGGTGAAGACGGTTATTATCTGGGTGCCATTCAGGCATTTCGGTTCATTTGCTTGGCTCTTTAGTTCGAATTCTCAGTAAAAGATAATCAGTTTGGATCATGGAGGTTATGTAATATAGTTTGTAGTTTGATACCTCCGAGCAGATGACCACATATCGATCTCCCAGTTGTTCGAGTGCAGCCGAAATAGCACGACCAGACTGATCCGCAGTTTCTCTCATGTTCTGAAAATAAGATATAGTGAGTGCCATATTTATTAATTTCTGTCTCTCGTTTGTATCGAACCTGCGAGCAAAGGTTTGGTAGCAGGGCGGTATCCACTGCGCTATTAGAGCACATAGAAGGGAAGCTTTGGAATCAAAGACATGTGTGCGTACACCGCGGAAAGTGAGATATACAGTACCCTCCCGCCTTTTCGTTGGCGACAACTATAAAGGAATAATAAATACTTATAATGTATTTTATATTCTATATAATCGATAATCGTACTTTTGTGATGGTTTGTCTTAATTCGGGAGTATTGCAAAGTAGATCCTTGTCCCCTGCAGCCAGTCCAAGGAAGGGGGGAGGTGGCATATCGATCGATCTACAAAGTACAACGATCAGGTTACAAAGGGGGAATATCGATTGATCTACAAAGTACAAAGATCAGGTTATAAAGAAGGACAGTTGCGAGCAACGAGCTGTTCTGGTTTGGGGCTAGAACATTATCCCTCTAACAAAATTCTACCTCTTCTTTCTGCCGCCGCAAGCAGAAGGTTGACATCCGCAGCTGCTTCCACCACCACCGCCTCCCATTCCCAAGAAACAGGCAGAGACGGAGAGAAGGAGAGAGAAGGCGAAAAGCAGAGAAAAAGAGTTCATTCTGGAGGTAGCTGGAAACTGTCCAGTTTACTATACTAATTAAACCAGAATACGCATACATTGTTGATTTAGAAAAACTCAATTTTGTATCTACTTTAATAACACGGAATGCTACACGGGTGAATTAGAATAACTTGGGTCTACGACTTCTAGAGTCACGAACGAGTTATGACGTAGGGTTATTCTGCAAGATAGAAGCAGAAGCAGATATCAATGGTCTTTCACCTCCCGTCTAGCTAAGGAGGGGGGGGGGGGGGGGAGCAAACATAAATCAGACACTAAGAGACAACTAAAGTTTAGCTTGGGAGTTGAGTTCAATGAGAAAGAAGCAAAACGGTGGAGTTGTGATATTTGCCGCCTCCTCTCCTTTATATACCGCACTGCATTTGAATATTGGCAGATAAGATCGGATCTTGTGATGAATAGCCAGATTTATCTCAGTTCACATCTAACGTGCAAAAAAACTGTCTGGTGTAATTTCATGTGTTTCCGTTAGCTAGGCTGAGGCTAATAGTACCCCTGTCTCTCATACCTATTAGTTCGGTTATGAACTGGAATAATTGTGGAGTTGTGAAAGACTAACAATGACAAAAGTGGAAGTAAGAACGTAGAAATGACTTAGAGAAACAAATGTGTTTTTGTACAGAACTTAGATTCTATCTAAGTAAAGATAAAAATTTAAATTGAGTTTTTGACAGAATTAGAATAATTTGTACTAATGTGAACATTGTTTGTGTTTCAGTGCATTCGATTAATTGCTTGGTCTGTTCCTGAATGCAACATTATTTTAAGGTTTCAAAATGGCGATAAAGATACTATGCACCTAAATGTGTTTATCTGTTCCGAATAATTTAATGCACTTGATTTTATCGAAAAGCGCAGTATGTTTTCCTTTTCTGTGGTCGCAGGTTCGATCCCGCTCTGGAGCACCCATCTTATAGCTGTTTTCCGTTCTTAATTGATATATCTCGGTGTTCGTATTGGCTTTGCCAACATACTTCCAACTGATGCGAGCGACCAAGTTGACAGTCTCAGAATTTGTACACCTTACGTTTTGCTGTATATCTTATCGATTGTGATTCTCAGGCTGTTTGATCCCACCGTAGATCATTGTACATGGTTTCATTCTTCTATAACATAATTGTATTTTGGTCTAGGCGCATCTACTCACATAATTGGTGCGACTAGAATAACAGTCCGCAAAAACAGTCAATTGGAAGAGGACCGGTATTTCGAGTATCCTCAGATAGCCGTCGCATAATGTTACAATGACTTCGCACGTCCTGGTTTCCTTGTTTTTTGAAATGAAAAATCGGAACCACGACTGGTTCTAATAAAGAAGTTCAATCTGAAAAGGAAAAAAGTGTTAAGTGAGAGGTCGGTACTGTCTGAATAAGATGTGTATTAAACATAAACTAGAGAAGAAATGAGGAAGTTGGCAAATATTCATGAACAGAATAGTAGAGAACTGTAACAGAAAGAGAGAAAGAGTGAAAGTAGAGGAGAGTGAGAGAAAGCGGGGGGGGGGATATTGAAGTGGGACAAAGAGTGTGGAGAACAGCAATATTGAAAGTCAACTTTTTTGAAATCGGGGGAATGTATGATTATCTGATTTCCCGTGAACTCATATCCCCGATAGCTCCGCTTTTGTATGTGGAACGGCTACTTGTTCTGAAACATTCGCTGGGCGAAGGCGCAACACTTCTTTCCGCAGATTACGTCAAATTACGGTATACACCGTTTCACCCTGTCGTGGACACCTACAGTTTGCAACCACACCACTTTTTCAAATGAAGCGATTAAAACACCTACTTCATTGGTAACAGTTAAGAACATTCACAGTAAGCCGAATGCGAACCTAAGCAAACTGTTCAGAGATTTCTCACTTGTCGAGAATTGGTCGGGGGTTAACGGGGCCATTTGACCAGACTATTCAGGACTCAGAAAGAGATACAAGAGCAACTCGCGCGATTCGGGCGCATCATGCGAATACCACACTCACCTATACATTCAAACCCCTACCTAGGTATAGTCCTCATCATTTCTACTGAAACCTCCACAGTACACATTAGATAGTTTTCTGCTGCAAAGCTCGACTCGGTCGAAAATACACTTGAACACTCTCTGTACTAGGGAAGCAGAGTCGAATGCATAATTAGCTAACCGATAATGTTTACGTTCTTAAAGAGAAAAAATGTTTCGAAACAGTACTGTAGGAGTCTCAGTAGGAATGAAAATGACTATACGCTGGCGCTGTAGTTATTTTTATACAAGCGAGGAAACTATCTTGCGAGCAGCATGTGATGGCTCGTGAGATTCATTGCAATTATCTTGAGATGTCTTGTGAGATACCGGTAGATCACTAGTTCGTCCGGATATTAACGACCACCTGCCGATAATGACGAAGTTTGGTGGAAATTTTTGATCGACTTCATTCGAACTGTGTCACACTAACAAAGACATGAAATCTTCTTAGAATTAGAGTTTTACAGGTTTTTTAATTGAAACTTGGAACAGATATTTGGTTCTATCTCAACTCAATGAAACTCGCCACTGAACAATGGGGAATTTCGATCAATTTATTACTAGACTTTTTTCTCTCTCTTTTCCGGCAATTGTAGATGAAAAGAAAGCCTGTCACCCACAGGTTTTCATTTTCTAGTTGAGTTGAGAATAAAGTTTATTTAGTTTACAATATTTACAAACAGAATAAAGAATATTGGGGAGTTTCTTCCACTCAGATAGCGAATGCCTGACAGTAGTGGGTTCCGTTGCGAGTTCCACAGAATTCAGTATCGTGGCGAACGAAATAGGAGAACGGTTTCTTAAAGAGTGGAACAGTTATCGGATTGTGGTTGTAATATCTAGTTTGTAGGCTGATAATGTGATGTATGCGCTAATCGACAGTTACTGCAAACTGAACTCTATTTTAAGTTTCTGCGCGTAAGAGTTACCGATAAGCTTTAAAGGCACGGTAGCCTTCAAACACATAAAACCAAGTTGTATTTTTTTGTCTCTCACTTTAACAGTCGTACTTTAACACATTTCTGTGAGAGGAACTGTTAAATTTTCACGAAAGGAGCCAAGTCTTCGTGAAATTTGCTATGAGAGTACTGTAGCTCGATATTTTGTTTTACCTTCTATGAAACAACAAAAAAACAGAACAAAAATAGTAATCAGGGGTTGTTCTTTCTGTAAAACAGTTTGTAGTTTGATACCTCCGAGCAGATGACCACATATCGATCTCCCAGTTGTTCGAGTGCAGCCGAAATAGCACGACCAGACTGATCCGCAGTTTCTCTCATGTTCTGAAAATGAGATACAGTGAGTGCCATATTTATTAATTTCTGTCTCTCGTTGGTATCGAACCTGCGAGCAAAAGTTTGGTAGCAGGGCGGTAGCCACTGCGCTATTAGAGCACATAGAAGGGAAGCTTTGGAATCAAAGACATGTGTGCGTACACCGCGGAAAGTGAGATATACAGCACCCTTCCGCCTTTTCGTTGGCGACGACTATAAAGGAATAATAAATACTTATAATGTATTTTATATTCTATATAATCGATAATCGTACTTCTGTGATGGTTTGTCTGAATTCGGAAGTGTTGCACAGTAGATCCTTGTCCCCTGCAGCCAGTCCAAGGAAGGGGGGAGGTGGCATATCGATCGATCTACAAAGTATAAAGATCAGGTTATAAAGAAGGACAGTTGCGAGCAACGAGCTGTTTTGGTTTGGGGCTAGAACATTATCCCTCTAACAAAATTCTACCTCTTCTTTCTGCCACCGCAAGCAGAAGGTTGACATCCGCAGCTGCTTCCACCACCACCGCCTCCCATTCCCAAGAAACAGGCAGAGACGGAGAGGAGGAGAGAGAAGGCGAAAAGCAGAGAAAAAGAGTTCATTCTGGAGGTAGCTGGAAACTGTCCAGTTTACTATACTAATTAAACCAAAATACGCATACATTGTTGATTTAGAAAAACTCAATTTTGTATCTACTTTAATAACACGGAATGCTACACGGGTGAATTAGAATAACTTGGGTCTACGACTTCTAGAGTCCCGAACGAGTTAGGACGTATGGTTATTCTGCAAGATAGAAGCAGAAGCAGATATCAATAGTCTTTCACCTCCCGTCTAGCTAAGGAGGGGGGGGGGAGCAAACATGTATTAGACACTAAGAGACAACTAATGTTTAGCTTGGTAGTTGAGTTCAATGAAAAAGAAGCAAAACGGTGGAGTTGTGATATTTGCCGCCTTCTCTCCTTTATATACCGCACTGCATTTGAATATTGGCAGATAAGATCGGATCGTGTGATGAATAGCCAGATTTATCTCAGTTCACATCTAACGTGCAAAAAAACTGTCTGGTGTAATTTCATGTGTTTCCGTTAGCTAGGCTGAGGCTAATAGTACCCCTGTCTCTCACACCTATTAGTTCGGTTATGAACTGGAATAATTGTGGAGTTGTGAAAGACTAACAATGACAAAAGTGGAAGTAAGAACGTAGAAATGACTTAGAGAAACAAATGTGTTTTTGTACAGAACTTAGATTCTATCTAAGTAAAGATAAAAATATAAATTGAGTTTTTGACAGAATTAGAATATTTTGTACTAATGTGAACATTGTTTGTGTTTCAGTGCATTCGATTAATTGCTTGGTCTGTTCCTGAATGCAACATTATTTTAAGGTTTCAAAATGGCGATAAAGATACTATGCACCTAAATGTGTTTATCTGTTCCGTATAATGTAATGTACTTGATTTTATCGAAAAGCGCAGTATGTTTTCCTTTTCTGTGGTCGCAGGTTCGATCCCGCTCTGGAGCACCCATCTTATAGCTGTTTTCCGTTCTTAATTGATATATCTCGGTGTTGGTATTGGCTTTGCCAACATACTTCCAACTGATGGGTGCGACCAAGTTGACAGTCTTAGAATTTGTACACCTTACTTTTTGCTGCATATCTTATCGATTGTGATTCTAAGGCCGTTTGATCCCACCGTAGATCATTGTACACGGTTTCATTCTTCTATAACATAATTGTATTTTGGTCTAGGCGCATCTACTCACATAACTGGTGCGACTAGAATAACAGTCCGAAAAAACAGTCAATTGGAAGAGGACCGGTATTTCGAGTATCCTCAGATAGCCTTCGCATAATGTTACAATGACTTCGCACGTTCTGGTTCCCTTGTTTTTTGAAACAAAAAAAAAAACAGAACCAGGACTGGTTCTAATCAAGAAGTTCAATCTGGAAGGGAAAAAAGTGTTAAGTGAGAGGTCGGTACTGTTTGAATAAGATGTGTATTGAACATAAACTAGAGAAGAAATGAGGAAGTTGACAAATATTCATGAACAGAATAGTAGAGAACTGTAACAGAAAGAGAGAAAGAGTGAAAGTAGAGGAGAGTGAGAGAAAGCGGGGGGGGGGATATTGAAGTGGGACAAAGAGTGTGGAGAACAGCAATATTGAAAGTCAACTTTTTTGAAATCGGGGGAATGTATGATTATCTGATTTCCCGTGAACTCATATCCCCGATAGCTCCGCTTTTGTATGTGGAACGGCTACTTGTTCTGAAACATTCGCTGGGCGAAGGCGCAACACTTCTTTCCGCAGATTACGTCAAATTACGGTATACACCGTTTCACCCTGTCGTGGACACCTACAGTTTGCAACCACACCACTTTTTCAAATGAAGCGATTAAAACACCTACTTCATTGGTAACAGTTAAGAACATTCACAGTAAGCCGAATGCGAACCTAAGCAAACTGTTCAGAGTTTTCTCACTTGTCGAGAAATTCGAGAAATGGTCGGGGGTTAACGGATCCATTTGACCAGACTATTCAGGACTCAGAAAGAGATACAAGAGCAACTCGCGCGATTCGGGCGCATCATGCGAATACCACACTCACCTATACATTCAAACCTCTACCTAGGTATAGTCCTCATCATTTCTACTGAAACCTCCACAGTACACATTAGATAGTTTTCTGCTGCAAAGCTCGACTCGGTCGAAAATACACCTGAAAACTCTCTGTACTAGGGAAGCAGAGTCGAGTGCATAATTAGCTAACCGACAATGTTCACGTTATTAAAGAGAAAAAATGTTCCGAAACAGTACTGTAGGAGTCTCAGTAGGAATGAAAATGACTATACGCTGGTGCTGTAGTTATTTTTATACAAGCGAGAAAACTATCTTGCGAGCAGCATGCGATGGCTCGTGAGATTCATTGCAATTATCGTGAGATGTCTTGTGAGATACCGATAGATCACTAGTTCGTCCGGATATTAACGACCACTTGCCGATAATGACGAAGTTTAGTGGAAATGTTTTATCGACTTCATTCGAACTGTGTCACACTAACAAACACATGAATTCTCCTAAGAACTACAGTTCTACAGGTTTTTCAATTGAAACTTGGAACAGACATTCGGTTCTATCTCAACTCAATGAAACTCGCCACTGAACAGTGGAGAATTTCGATCAATTTATTACTAGTCTTTTTTCTCTCGCTTTTCCGGCAATTGTAGATGAAAAGAAAGCCTGTCACCCACTGGCTTTCATTTTCTATTTGAGTTGAGAATAAAGTTTATTTAGGTTACAATATTTACAAACAGAATAAAGAATACTGGGGAGTTTCTTCCTCTCAGAGGGCGAATGCCTGACAGTAGTGGGTTCCGTTGCGAGTTCCACAGAATTCAGTATCGTGGCGAACGAAATAGGAAAACGGCTTCTGAAAGAGTGAAACAGTTATCGGATTGTGGTTGTAATATCTAGTTTGTAAGTTGATAATGTGATGTGTGCGCTAATCGACAGTACTGAACTCTATTTTAAGTTTCTGCGCGTAAGAGTTACCGATAAGCTTTAAAGGCACGGTAGCCTTCAAACACATAAAACCAAGTTGCAATTTGTTTTGTATCTGTTTTTGTCTCTCAATTTAAGTCTCTCAATTTCGTACTTTAACACATTTCTGTGAGAGGAACTGTTAACTTTTCACGAAAGGAGACAAGTCTGAAAAATGAAATTTTCGTGAAATTTGCTATGAGAGTACTGTAGCTCGATATTTTGTTTTACCTTCTATGAAACAACAAAAAACAGTAATCAGGGGTTTTTCTTTCTGTAAAACAGTTTGTAGTTTGATACCTCTGAGCAGATGACCACATATCGATCTCCCAGTTGTTCGAGTGCAGCCGAAATAGCACGACCTGACTGATCCGCAGTTTCTCTCATGTTCTGAAAATGAGATAAATAATAATCAATACTTATAATGTATTTTATATTCTATATAATCGACAATCGTACTTCTGTGATGGTCTGTCTCAATTCGGGAGTATTGCACAGTAGATCCTTGTCCCCTGCAGCCAGTCCAAGGAAAGGGAGAGGTGGCATATCGATTGATCTACAAAATACAAAGATCAGGTTTCAAATATGGCATATCGATTGATCTACAAAGTACAAAGATCAGGTTACAAAGGGGGCATATCGATTGATCTACAAAGTACAAAGATCAGGTTACAAAGGGGGTATATCGACTGGTCTACAAAGTACAAAGATCAGGTTCTAAGGGGGGCATATCAATTGATCTACAAAGTACAAAGATCAGGTTACAAAGTGGCATATCAATTGATCTACAAAGTACAAAGATCAGGTTACAAAGTGGCACATCGATCGATCTACAAAGTACAAAGATCATGTTACAAAGGGGGGGCATATCAATTGATTTACAAAGTACAAAGATCAGGTTACAAAGGGGTATATTGACTGATCTACAAAGTACAAAGATCAGGTTACAAAGGGGGCATATCGATGATCTACAAAGTAGAAAGATCAGGTTTCGAAATGACAAATTGATTGATCTACAAAGTACACAGATTACTTTTCATATTTTCCGTGGTCTCATCAATTGTTCTTATAGTTGAAATACTCGAAAGGAAAAAATGAGTTGATTTTCTCGAATAGTTGCAAAGGGTGTATTTTTTATAGTTGGATTCGAACTACACTGAGAACCTATAATGTTTTTGGAACAATCAGAGGTAGAAGTTAAACTGAACAGTCGATAACAAAATGGTGTTCTGGTTTTGTGATTTTGAATACAAACTGGAGACTTCAAGCTCAGCCTTATCCAATTTCAACTGTACGAGACAAGATGACACTTCGGCGTATACTCTTCAACACCTAGTCAAATATAAAACTTGTAACATAAATCAACCTCTTCTTTCTGCCTCCGCAAGAAGGTTGACATCCACAGCTACTTCCACCACCACCGCCTCCCATTCCCAGGAAACAGGCAGAGACGGAGAGGAGCAAAGAGAAGGCGAGAAGCAGAGAAAGACAGTTCATTATAGAGTATCTGAAACCCTTTCAGTTCACTCTACAGCTGGAACCAAAAGGCACATAAATTTATGATTCAAAAAATACTATACCTATTTGTTTAATAACGTAGAATGCGACAGTTGAATTAGAATAACTCGGCTTCTTTTAGAGTAACGATTGAGATATGAAGTAGGGTTATTTCTGCGAGATGGAAGCTTAAGAGAATATAAAAGGTAATTTCCTTAGTCAGTCAAAGGAAGATATCAAAAGAAGTTTGAATCTAGGAGTCTCAATAAACTAATGATCAGCTTGAGAATGAGAAAGAAGAAAAAACGGTGGAGTTGTGAAGTTTGGCACCTCCTCTCCTTTATATACCGCTTTTCATTTGAATATTGGCAGATAAGATCGGATCGTGTGATGAATAGCCAGATTTATCTCAGTTCACATCTAACAGGCACAAAAACTGTATGGTGTAATTTCATGTGTTTCCGTTAGCTAGGCACTAGGCTGAATCTAATAGTTAACCCATCTCTCCCACGTACAAATTCGGTCATAGACTGAAATCTGTGTCAATTTGTGGAAAACTGTCAATACAAAAGTTGCAAATAAGAACGAACGAATGTAGGAATTTGTACATATCAATTGTTACTTTTGTTCTGGCGAGAAAAACATTGTAGAGGGTCTTTAATTCCTTTCACATTGAGACAATATGATTACAAACATTCCTGTTCGTTCCACATACGTTGAAGTCAGCAGAATCGTTCACAACTTTCACATTCACTTGTTTCCGTATTACAAAATGAGTTCAAAACAGTGCTCAAGTTCACATAAGACCCCAGGCATTGGGAAGTTTGATTGTGTACTGTAGAAGTCTCAATAGAAATGATGTCGACTGTACACTTTGTAATCGAATGATGTGGTTTCAATTTTGTATTTTCTCCCTCCTTTGCTGTCGCGCGTTTGAAGAATTTCAGATTTTAGGGAAAGGCTTGCGTTAATTCTCAAGTCTCAGTGGGAATGACCGGGACTATATTGTACATGGTTTTATTCTTCCTATAACGTGTATTGGTCTAGACGTGTATTGGTCTAGGCGCATCTACTCACATAATTGGTGCGACCAAAATAACAGTCCGAAAAAAACACTGTTGGGAGAGGACCGGTATTCCGAGTATCCTCAGATAGCCTTCGCATAATGTTACAATGACTTCGCACGTTCTGGTTTCCTTGTTTTTGAAACAAAAAAAACAGAACCAGGACTGGTTCTAATCAAGAAGTTCAATCTGAAAAGGAAAAAAGTGAAAAGTGAGAGGTCGGTACCAATTGGATGGGATGACCTCAGATGAGATAAAGAAGAAAAGTTAGCTAAAATATAAATACTTGAGAGCATGGATGTGAAGAACTCGGCGAGAAAGAGAGAAAGAAAAAATAGAGAGAGGGGGGGGGGGCGAATAGAACAATAAATAGATAGATGAAAAGAGAGGGAGAGAAGAAGATAGAGTGGGAGAGAACTTCTTTACAATCGGACGAATGTACCATTATGTGATTTCTCGCACACTTATATCCGAGATAGTTGCAACTTTGCAACGGCGGTGCCGGTGGGATGCAACGGATGTGGAACCACCACTTGTTCTGGAACACTCGCCAATCGCCCGCTAATTCGTGGAAGTTGCGCCAGATTACAGTATACACCGTTCCACTCTCTCGTGGAAACCTTCCGAGAATGACCATAGCAGAGTTGTAGTTTGAACTCGATACACGAAACAACACGTTCGAACGTTGACCGGGAAAAACAGGTTCAAACTACAAACACAGCGCAACAGAGCAATATTCACCGACCAAATAGACTTGAAATTGGAAAGAGCAAGATACGACAACCGAAAATTTAGATTTTACTTTTAAATGAAAAAACCAGAAGTATGGAAAAAAAACTTCTGAGCAATCATATCAAGTAAAAGCGGGCCTGTAAAACTGAAAAATTTCAAGATGCCAGGATGTTCTAGCATACTACTTATAAAGTTTTTCTACTCTCTCAAGTGTCGCACCGAAATAAAAGAAGAGGTCAAACGAAATCGTCTCGGAAAAAAATGTTCCTGGTTTGTATTTTGAGAAGGATGGATACAAGACAAGAAATGAAAAGTAGTCGATGTCTTCTGTTTTTTAGCCTAAAAAATTAGGTTTGAATACCACAGACAGTATCAGTAGTCAGTTAGCTAGAAACGACCACACTGCTTCTATCTGGCAGCTCTAGATTCGGAGTAAAAACATTTTCAGCCTCAGAGTGTTAGAGCATGAAACAAGTAGTTCGAGTTCAAAGACTTCGAAATTTTAAGGATTGCCTGTTTTAGAGTTCAAAGCATTGGTTGGGCAGTTTTACATATCAAATAGTTTATATATCCTTTCCTGGCTACGTGAACATCTACAGTTGTTTTTTTTTGCTGTGGTATTGTTCTCGCTCTGGCTACCGTAGACAAAATATAATACCTATAAAACTGACTAAACTACTCTCGTTCTCATACATCAAAAGTTGACTGGAAGTAGTATCTTACATTCAGTGTTGACCAATTATACCAAACACTTTGACCGCAATGTTTCACCTACTTAGCGGAACGCTAATCTTCGACCGCAAGAAAAGAGTGCCGAGTCACTAACCGGTAGCTAAGTACTGTGATTCCACAGAAAATTGGTCCACGTCACGAGGCCTGACCGTTCTAGTTCTCCTAATTCGGAGAAAAACTTGCGGTTCTTTTGAATAGAATCCTATCTCGGTCTAAGATCTGTGGCTATAATTACGATGCCGGTATATAAATGGGAAAACTTCGCTGGTAGCAGAACCCACCCTATATTCTATATACGTATTCATTATATATCCTTTAAGTTTTTGAATTGTAGATTGTAGGTATAGTTCGTTTCAACCATCGATAGTAGTCCGTTACAGTAGATTTTAGTGGGCGCAGTCTCTTGTGTTAGAAAGTTCCCAACAGCGACCAGCCTAGTCATAATTGTTGCATAAGCTGGGTATCGAACTCAGCTGCGATAGGTGGCGCGGCGCCCACAAGCAGCCGGCCATCTGAACATGATCGCCGAAACTACAAACAGTTATATCCAACCATCTTTTCTGGTCGTTATTCAATGTCAATTTTATCGCACAAAAAGTTCTTTAAGTTACTCCCCGATTATGTGGTAACCTTTTGAAAACAAAAAAGTTGCAATAATCTTGAAATAACCACTTTTCGAATTTTTATTTATACAATACAATACAAGTTTTATTTTTCTTCCGTATGTGTGTTGTGTGAAAGTGTTGTTGGCGTCAAAGGGCGCTGGAAGAGTCTTTTAGGAAGACAACGGCTATCCTCCAAGTCTGTTACATTCAGGTTGCAAGTCTAAAGTAAAAAAATTACGTTTAAAATACAATTACAAAGTACTGTCAAAACAAAAATTTGCAATGAAAATATTGGCAAGGGGGCAGATCAGTCGCCTGTAACTTGGTGCACTCAGGCCAGCATGGCTGACTACTATGGATGGTTGAAACGAACAGTTACGAATGTATTTCGGGAAAGTAGTTTCAGTTTATTGTATGTTCAATAGACAAAATGCCATAGGCAAAGTTCACTAGTAGGCCGTAGGCCGTAAATCCACTTCACCAAGATAGTTGAATTTGAAACTCTACATTCCACAGTTACACATTTCAATTTTATAAAGATGAAGAGCTACTGCTTGCAACCGCGGGTGATAATTTCCAATATCTAACACAGTAGTTTTCAAAGATACATTCATATCTTCTTTTGTAACATCATTTTTCAGCTTTCCGAAAATGAACTCTCTTTCTCTGCTCCTCTGCTTCTCCGTGTTCCTCTCCGTCTCTGCCTGTTTCTTCGGTTCATCCAGTGGTGGTGGAGGTGGTGGTGGTTGTGGCGGTGGATGTCAATCTTCGTGCGGAGGCAGAAAGAAGAGGTGAACATGATGACGCCTAAACGGGTAGTACATAAAACACAGCCAAATTAATCGTTAATACGTTTGACCGTTAAAATTGAGCTAATCTGATGATCTTTCGTTTTTCACTAGAAAACGCAAAAGGCACTATTTCACCCATATATTTGTACTCTGTAGACCAGTCAATGTGCTCCCTTTTGAACCTACGTTTTCTACTTCGTAAATCGAGTAATATTTCAACATAGTGATCTGATCTTTGTACTTTGTAGATCAATAGATATTCTCCCTTTGTAACCTGATCTTTGTACTTTGTAGATCGATCGATATGCCACCTCCCCCCTTCCTTGGACTGGCTGCAGGGGACAAGGATCTACTGTGCAATACTCCCGAATTGAGACAGACCATCACAGAAGTACGATTAATGATTATTCAGAATACAAAGTACATCATATGTATTGATTAGTAATATACAACATTTCCAGAACATGAGAGAAACTGCGGATCAGTCTGGTCGTGCTATTTCGGCTGCACTCGAACAACTGGGAGATCGATTTGTGGTCATCTGCTCAGAGGTATCAAACTACAACCTATATTACAAAATGTCTGATGTACTTTGTCGTGAACGTTTCTGTCTAGTCTACGTTCGTGTCAAACGTTCGTGTCAGAAACCGTTCTCCTACTTCGTTCGCCACGATACTGAATTCTGTGGAACCCGCAACGGAACCCACTACTGTCAGGCATTCGCCCTATGAGATTGGATTATATACACTACTAGTAATTTATGTACACAAAATCATTTCAATAAAAAATGTTTTCTGAAGAAAAAAAACTTGATTATCTTTTCAAGAATACTGAATACAAGAATTAAAAAAAACCGATTCAGTCCGCCAAATGTTTTTGTGGTACCGACAATCTTTGTATCTACGCGATTTTATGTGCATTTTCAGTATTATGTCAATTGTGTTCAACTGTTTTGGGGTGTATTTCGTTTTGAGATGTACAATTATAAGGATTGAGACTCGAAGCAACGTGCCTCGTTTCGAATAAACTACCCCCTCGATTCGGCTGTTCCTCAGTCGATTAGAGGCCGTTTTTTATGCATGCGGCCTCAGAAAAACGGATTGAATATATGTTTATTTCCCATAATCTGACTTGTCTCACGTTTACTCTGGTTTGCAGATTGTCCAAGTCGTACGGTGCACGACACTATCCAGCTGTTCTTGTGGTTTGGCTTTGTTGCACGCGACAATATATGAGACGTTATTGGAGACGAGACAAGGTTAACAAACGACAAACCGATATCTATCTCAATTTTAAGTAAGATATTTCTTACACATTAAGGCTCAAGACTAAATGTAGAGTATACCTACGAAACGTGAAAAGAATGGGGATTAGTTTGATCTACCAACCGGTGGTTGTCACTCGATGAATTAGATAGCGTATAGAAGCATTCATTGCTGATACTTTATTTACAGATACATGTGTAACCAGTTGACTGATTCTCAGAGGGCGAATGCCTGACAGTAGTGGGTTCCGTTGCGAGTTCCACAGAATTCAGTATCATGGCGAACGAAATACGAGAAAGGTTTCTGGAAAGAAGCGGATTTCAAATAAGAGAGTTAAGCACCTACAAGACCGTCTTATAAGAATGATTGTACCAGAATAACTATATGAGGTGAGATATGCGTTTCCGACCAGTCAGGGGCATGATGACCAGTTATTAGTGGTCAACATTGGTGAAGACGGTTATTATCTGGGTGCCATTCAGGCATTTCGGTTCATTTGCTTTTAGTTCGAATTCTCAGTAGAAGATAATCAGTTTGGATCATGGAGGTTATGTAATATAGTTTGTAGTTTGATACCTCTGAGCAGATGACCACAAATCGATCTCCCAGTTGTTCGAGTGCAGCCGAAATAGCACGACCGGACTGATCCGCAGTTTCTCTCATGTTCTGAAAATAAGATATAGTGAGTGCCATATTTATTAATTTCTGTCTCTCGTTTGTATCGAACCTGCGAGCAAAAGTTTGGTAGCAGGGCGGTATCCACTGCGCTATTAGAGCACATAGAAGGGAAGCTTTGGAATCAAAGACATGTGTGCGTACACCGCGGAAAGTGAGATATACAGTACCCTCCCGCCTTTTCGTTGGCGACGACTAGAAAAGAATAATAAATACTTACAATGTATTTTATATTCTATATAATCGATAATCGTACTTCTGTGATGGTTTGTCTTAATTCGGGAGTATTGCACAGTAGATCCTTGTCCCCTGCAGCCAGTCCAAGGAAGGTGGGAGGTGGCATATCGATCGATCTACAAAGTATAAAGATCAGGTTATAAAGAAGCACAGTTGCGAGCAACGAGCTGTTTTGGTTGGGGGCTAGAACATTATCCCTCTAACAAAATTCTACCTCTTCTTTCTGCCACCGCAAGCAGAAGGTTGACATCCGCAGCTGCTTCCACCACCACCGCCTCCCATTCCCAAGAAACAGGCAGAGACGGAGAGGAGGAGAGAGAAGACGAAAAGCAGAGAAAAAGAGTTCATTCTGGAGGTAGCTGGAAACTGTCCAGTTTACTATACTAATTAAACCATAATACGCATACATTGTTGATTTAGAAAAACTCAATTTTGTATCTTTTTTAATAACACTGAATGCTACACGGGTGAATTAGAATAACTTGGGTCTACGACTTCTAGAGTCACGAACGAGTTATGACGTAGGGTTATTCTGCAAGATAGAAGCAGAAGCAGATATCAATGGTCTTTCACCTCCCGTCTAGCTAAGGAGGGGGGGGGGGAGCAAACATGTATTAGACACTAAAAGACAACTAAAGTCTAGCTTGGGAGTTGAGTTGAATGAGAAAGAAGCAAAACGGTGGAGTTGTGATATTTGCCGCCTCTTCTCCTTTATATACCGCACTGCATTTGAATATTAGCAGATAAGATCGGATCGTGGGATGAATAGCCAGATTTATCTCAGTTCACATCTAACAGGCAAAAAAACTGTCTGGTGTAATTTTATGTGTTTTCGTTAGCTAGGCTGAGGCTAATAGTAGACCTGTCTCTCACACCTATTAGTTCGGTTATGAACTGGAATAATTGTGGAGTTGTGAAAGACTAACAATGACAAAAGTGGAAGTAAGAACGTAGAAATGACTTAGAGAAACAAATGTGTTTTTGTACAGAACTTAGATTCTATCTAAGTAAAGATAAAAATATAAATTGAGTTTTTGACAGCATTAGAATATTTTGTACTAATGTGAACATTGTTTTTGTTTCAGTGCATTCGATTAATTGCTTGGTCTGTTCCTGAATGCAACATTATTTTAAGGTTTCAAAATGGCGATAAAGATACTATGCACCTAAATCCCTAAATGTGTTTATCTGTTCCGAATAATTTAATGCACTTGATTTTATCGAAAAGCGCAGTATGTTTTCCTTTTCTGTGGTCGCAGGTTCGATCCCGCTCTGGAGCACCCATCTTATAGCTGTTTTCCGTTCTTAATTGATATATCTCGGTGTTCGTATTGGCTTTGCCAACATACTTCCAACTGATGGGTGCGACCAAGTTGACAGTCTTAGAATTTGTACACCTTACTTTTTGCTGCATATCTTATCGATTGTGATTCTAAGGCCGTTTGATCCCACCGTAGATCATCGTACATGGTTTCATTCTTCTTTAACATAATTGTGTTTTGGTGTAGGCGCATCTACTCACATAACTGGTGCGACTAGAATAACAGTCCGAAAAAACAGTCAATTGGAAGAGGACCGGTATATCGAGTATCCTCAGATAGCCTTCGCATAATGTTACAATGACTTCGCACGTTCTGGTTCCCTTGTTTTTTGAAACAAAAAATCGGAACCAGGACTGGTTCTAATCAAGAAGTTCAATCTGAAAAGGAAAAAAAGTGTTAAGTGAGAGGTCGGTACTGTTTGAATAAGATGTGTATTAAACATAAACTAGAGAAGAAATGAGGAAGTTGACAAATATTCATGAACAGAATAGTAGAGAACTGTAATATGAAAGAGAGAAAGAGTGAAAGTAGAGGAGAGTGAGAGAAAGCGGGGGGGGGGGGATATTGAAGTGGGACAAAGAGTGTGGAGAACAGCAATATTGAAAATCACCTTTTTTTTCAAATCGGGGGAATGTATGATCATCTGATTTTCCGTGCACTCATATCACCGATAGTTCCGATTTTGTATGTGGAACGGCTACTTGTTCTGAAACATTCGCTGGGCGAAGGTCCGCAGATTACGTCAAATTACGGTATACACCGTTTCACCCTGTCGTGGACACCTACAGTTTGCAACCACACCACTTTTTCAAATGAAGCGTTTTGATTAAAACACATACTTCATTGGTAACAGTTGAAAACATTCACAGTAAACCGAATGCGAACCTATGCAAACTTTTCAGAGTTTTCTCACTTGTCGAGAATTGGTCGGGGGTTAACGGGGCCATTTTACCAGACTATTCAGGACTCAGAAAGAGATACAAGAGCAACTCGCGCGATTCGGGCGCATCATGCGATTACCACACTTACCTATACATTCAAACCCCTACCTAGATATAGTCCTCATCATTTCTACTGAAACCTTCACAGTACACATTAGATGGTTTTCTGCTGCAAAGCTCGACTCGGTCGAAAATACACTTGAACACTCTCTGTACTAGGGAAGCAGAGTCAAATGCATAATTAGCTAACCGATAATGTTTACGTTCTTAAAGATAAAAAATGTTTCGAAACAGTACTGTAGGAGTCTCAGTAGGGATGAAAATGACTATACGCTGGCGCTGTAGTTATTTTTATACAAGCGAGGAAACTATCTTGCGAGCAGCATGTGATGGCTCGTGAGATTCATTGCAATTATCTTGAGGTCTCTTGTGAGATACCGGTAGATCACTAGTTCGTCCGGATATTAACGACCACCTGCCGATAATGACGAAGTTTGGTGGAAATTTTTGATCGACTTCATTCGAACTGTGTCACACTAACAAAGACATGAAATCTTCTTAGAATTAGAGTTTTACAGGTTTTTTAATTGAAACTTGGAACAGATATTTGGTTCTATCTCAACTCAATGAAAACTCGCCACTGAACAATGGGGAATTTCGATCAATTAATTACTAGACTTTTCTCTCACTTTTCCGGCAATCGTAGATGAAACGCACGCTGTCACCCACAGGTTTTCATTTTTGTCGTGAAGTCTCACGATTTGATTTCAATTTATTTTGTTCACCCGCCGGTCTTCATTTGAATTCCTCCTGTTCGCGCCGATCGATAATATTGGCCCCGCCACGAATGCCCTGCGCAATTACTAGTGGTACGGTGGCTAATTGCAATTGTAATTTGGGCCTAAATTCACAAGGATTCGAACAGAAATTCAGTGTCACTCTTCCTTTTTCTCGCATCATTGCGATGGTCTCCGGGTCAAGTTGACCTGTGGCTTCTATATGATCGCCTTATCTTCCCCCTTTTTGAATGATTGAGCACACATCAGTGGTCGCTCTCATTTTCCTGTCTTTTCTTCCCCTCATCCAGACTATTCTGGCAACCTGTCCCCCCCCCCCCCCTCTTTCCCCATATCCAGTCTATTATACTGGAAACCCAAAGCTTTAAGCTTTCACCCCAGTCCCATGTGGCTGTTCTATCTCCACCCATATATACTACCAACGCAGTAGTATTATTGCCGGGTTTTATATTCCCCTCCCCTTCTCGACTCGTCTACGATGGTCTTCTTGGTATCATTCCGTTGGATCATCGGGAATGGAACTAGCACTTGATATTGAATTTAATAAATATATGGTTATCATTTCTTTTGTTCATGATGTAAACCACTGCTTTAGTAAAGTCTCCAGAGTAACCACTGAACCACCACACAGCGCAATAAAGTACACTCTGGTTTCTTTTCATGGTGCATCGGCCAAATGACTTGGTAATATTACACCCCCCCCCCCCCCCCCCCCCCTCTTCACTCCTTTTATAGTCTTTTTAACCCTATATCGCTCAGTTACTGTGAGGCACTATAATTTTCACCCTGCTATTTGGTTATCCTAGCGTTTTTCTCTTGAAGGGTGCATACACCCCGGTAGTCACCCCTGCAGTCACGGCTTTGATGCAGTCACCCCTACCGTGATTAAAACCCTTCTGAGTGCCCGATCTTAGTCTGAGGACGTCGGTTAACATTCAGAAGGAGGTGGTTCCAACCCCCCCCCCCCACCCTATTTTGTGCTCACGGTTCCTTTGCAAGGTATTTTTTACCCCTACTTGCTGCTAAATCATTTGTTTTTTTC
This sequence comes from Litoditis marina, assembly GCA_964036275.1. Lineage (NCBI taxonomy): Eukaryota > Metazoa > Nematoda > Chromadorea > Rhabditida > Rhabditidae > Litoditis > Litoditis marina. The sequence continues at coordinate 32,474,238 of OZ038433.1, forward strand.
AAAAGGTCGGATACCTTTTGGATGAAACCCTCGAAATTATTTCCAATCTCAGTCTAAGGACGTTGGTAGTTTAAATTCGAGGTGGTTGTTTCAGCCTATCCCCCTTCCCGTTCAATTTTGGATGACTTTTTATAAAACCCTGCTTTCTGAATAGCCTATATGCGGTATTTCGTAGGGTGTATGTTTTCGAACTGACAACCCATGCAGTATGGAGGTGGCAGCTCTGTCTGCATTAATACGCACCCATGACATAGCCAATGGAGAATATCTGAAAAGTTATTCTACCTCTAATAATTTCATCAAACCATGGAGACCAGGAAGGCATTATCCTGTGGCTTCATTTACTCTATTTGTATATAAACCCAACCCTACCATCACTTTCTTGATGTCTGTCATCTTTTGTCAACAATGGAAAGTGACGACTTTGAATTGTTGACACATCTATAGAAAATGAATGGCTTGGTTCCCTCCAATGTAAGGTAGTGGTTCGCGACCACACCTTCCCTCGCGTGAATCCCGGCGTGGACCGCGAGTGGCACAAACCGACGGACGGACGGTGGTTCAGTGGTAGAATGCTCGCCTGCCACGCGGGTGGCCCGGGTTCGATTCCCGGCCGATGCACCATGAAAAGTAGCCAGAGACCGGGTGTCGACGAAGGGTGGCTCAGCGGAGGTCCCTGACTAACTTTTACCAAAGCAAGAGTATAAACAAAAATAACTATAGTTTATAGAGTTTGATGGGCAGCCGCAGGTGGCGACCTGCCGTTTTTACACACTTGAGGAAGGAAAAATAACAACAAAACAAGGTATATAAACAACAATTTACTGAAACAACTTTAACAAGTACGAGTAACGGATCAGAAGGGAGGTAGCAGGAACCGGTAGGAGGGAGAAGGACCGGCCAACGTTAGGGAGAAACAAAGAAACGCGTAACTGAAAGCGTGGGCAGGAGGGGTGGGAAGACGTATGTAAGAAAGGGGGGGGGGAGTAACCAGCCAAAGGGGAGATCTAGAGGGGTCAGGTAGGGCTACACTGGTTACAAATCAGGCCAAGAGAAAAATATAGGTGCACCAAGGACAGTCTGACAAGTACTATCGACCGACGGGCACTCTATTATAAAAAAAGTGAAGGTAATTAATAACACCGGGTTTTAAGGTTAAGAAAGTGGGCACAGGTGTCTACGACGACTACATCAAAAAGAATAATGTAAAAATCGTCTGATGTAAACAAAAAAGAAGGAGAAGACCCGATAGACCTAAAAAAACGCGGGAAACTAACACCGTACTGCCCAGTTCATAATCAGGGTGAGCGTGGCGGGAGTCATTGCAGGTTGTCACCTGATGAAGGCGTTGGAATAAAAAATAAAGAATCGCGGTTACGCGATATTCCGGCCAGACTAGGAAGGAATTTAACTAGGGGGGGGGGGGGATCAAAGCGGGGGACGGGGAGGATGCGTGACCCCTCAGAAGCGCTGACGCTTCTCGAGCAGAGCAGCTTTGTGGGCGGCGGAAGTGCATACCTCGGTAAGGTGGTCACCGTCGCAGAACTCACACGCGACACCACAGTCAGTGTCGTCGTGCGCCGGCTCGAGACAGTTGTCACAGAGGCCCAGCTCCTTGGCTCTGCGGATACGAGAGTTGGCAAACGAGTACTGGGTGCAGTCGTCATTCCCGTGGTTGCCCGTGCAGAAACGGCACTCCAGAAGGGATTTCACGTGAGGGTTGTAGGAGGAAGCACCGAGGCCACGTCCGCGGTAACGGGCGGCACGACGGTTAGATTTGCCTCCGCGAAGAACAGGGGAGACCGAAGAGTTGGGATTGAACGGGGAAAGGGAAGGGCCAGTCCAAGTTGGTTGGTTCCAACCATGCACCGGGGCGGCAGCGTTGTAGACCGGAAGTTTCACCGACATCAAAGGGACAGGCGGCTCCGGAGCACGGTTAGGGACGCCCTTTCCAGAAGGAGCCAGCATCGGGGCAGCGCCGGAGGGTGCATATTCCTGTAACAACGAGAGTTGGGTTCACCTCCCAGGCAAAAGCTAAATATATTGCATCCCAGGACCGTCTACTACCTGTGAGTCCGACGGCATTCGCACACTAAGCCAGGTCAATACTTACTGACACAGACATCGAAGAGGTTGTGGTGTCACTTGTAGCGGCAGCCATTATTCACAAACATAAAAAATTAAATTATCTTATCACCTTGTTCGAGATGAGATCCATTTGCAGTGCGGATCTCTGCGGAGCGGATCTGGTGGTTTGTGCTCTCAAGAAGATCGACTATTATTGCAAGATTCCATAATTTTCGTGGGGTGTTGTCATCATGGACCAGAACTACTACGCCAATGTGGGGGCTGTGTTTTGACCATTGCTTATATAGGTTGTGAGCAACTTGTTTCTCTCGTAGCGCAGTTAGATAAACTTGTTGCCAAATTGACCAAAACTTGAACGTCCTTGCGGAGTTGGTTTCGATCCACTCGGCAGCTTCTTCCTTCGTTGATATCATACCAACTCGAAAGGTAGGGTCAGATTCGCCAAGGGATCGCTCAGACAAGATGATTTGCGCATGAGATCCGAGAAAGTCATTGGGACATAGAGCAATGAAGTCGTTGATAGAGGGGGGACCACGGTGATGGGGCGGTTATTGACCACAACAATTGCTTCTGCAACAAGGGTTTCGAAATGACGGAAAATTAGCAACGAATTTCCAATTGTTTTGCGGAGGCTAGTTTTCACTACTCCAACAAGTCTTTCATAAACGCCTTCCTTCCAGGGTGCTAGAGGAGTAATGAATTTCCGGGTTATTCTGTTTGTTCGAACAAAATCGCGAATGGAGGTGTCGTGTTGGATCTGATCAATATAATGTCGATTAACAACTTGCTCGCCTAGGATGAACGTTTTCGCGTTGTCGCTGGTAATAGATGCTGGAATACCGTGCCTCGCAAAAAACTTTCGAAGTGAACTCATGAACTCCAAGGTAGAAAGATCAGCGACAATTTCCAAATGAACGGCTCGTGTTACGAAACAAGTAATAAGATGCAGCCACACCTTTTGCTTGTGTTGGAGGTGATCACATCGTACCATGAACGGTCAAGCGTAATCGAACCCAACGTGAAGGAATGGTCTACTTGGCTGCACTCGAGTACTAGGAAGAGGAGGGATGACGGGATACTTGTACGGAAGACCGTTCAACCTTGTACATTTGAAGCACTGAGCAAGGATTGCTGAAATAGCTCCACGTATTCGAGGAATCCAGAAAGTACGTCTGACCATGGCTGCCGTGGACTCTTTGCCACCGTGCATGGTTTCTCGATGAGAGCGCCAGATGATGAGGTTGGTGAATGGATGTTTCGGATGAAGGAGAATGGGAGATATAGCGGATGGGTTCAATGAAGAATACGCCAATCTTCCTTTGCAACGAATGATTCCAAACTCATCAATGTACGGGTTGAGTTCTGATTGAATGCGCATATTGACAATTGTTTCTCGTTGATGTTGACGGATAAGCAGAGACTCTGCAGTAACCAGATTTGAACTTGTTAGGGAGGAGTTGTCCCAATTCTTCAGTTCTACTATCTTATCATGAAGAATGGACTTCAGTCGAGCGGAAATCTTGTTTGCAATTCTGCAGTGCAGGTAGTGCAGAACGTGACATTTGTGTTGATCTCACTTCTACCCCTTCTCGTGAGACACTATCTATCAGTCACCTACTATTTTTTCTCTTGCTTTTTGCAGTGCGGGAGGATAACCTCTTTTCTTGAGGTTATTTTTCTGGGCAGCTAGTGGTGATCTGTCTCAGAACTCACCCCCCCCCCTCTCTCTATTCAAAGTTGTTGGCACATGGCACTATTATAATTTTGATTTCAATCAACTTCCAAGTGCTCGGGCCCCAATTCTGCCTGAGTTGGGAGTGTCGTGAAGTCTCACGATTTGATTTCAATTTATTTTGTTCACCCGCCGGTCTTCATTTGAATTCCTCCTGTTCGCGCCGATCGATAATATTGGCCCCGCCACGAATGCCCTGCGCAATTACTAGTGGTACGGTGCCTAATTGTAATTGTAATTTGGGCCTAAATTCACAAGGATTCGAACAGAAATTCAGTGTCACTCTTCCTTTTTCTCGCATCATTGCGATGGTCTCCGGGTCAACTTGACCTGTGGCTTCTATATGATCGCCTTATCTTCCCCCTTTTTGAATGATTGAGCACACATCAGTGGTCGCTCTCATTTTCCTGTCTTTTCTTCCCCTCATCCAGACTATTCTGGCAACCTGTCCCCCCCCCCTCTTTCCCCATATCCAGTCTATTATACTGGAAACCCAAAGCTTTAAGCTTTCACCCCAGTCCCCTGTGGCTGTTCTATCTCCACCCATATATACTACCAACGCAGTAGTATTATTGCCGGGTTTTATATTCCCCTCCCCTTCTCGACTCGTCTACGATGGTCTTCTTGGTATCATTCCGTTGGATCATCGGGAATGGAACTAGCACTTGATATTGAATTTAATAAACATATGGTTATCATTTCTTTTGTTCATGATGTAAACCACTGCTTTAGTAAAGTCTCCAGAGTAACCACTGAACCACCACACAGCGCAATAAAGTACACTCTGGTTTCTTTTCAATTTTCTAGTTGAGTTTTCTAGTTGAGTTGAGAATAAAGTTTATTTAGGTTACAATATTTACAAACAGAATAAAGAATATTGGGGAGTTTCTTCCACTCAGATAGCGAATGCCTGACAGTAGTGGGTCCCGTTGCGAGTTCCACAGAATTCAGTATCGTGGCGAACGAAATAGGAGAACGGTTTCTGAAAGAGTGGAACAGTTATCGGATTGTGGTTGTAATATGTAGTTTGTAGGTTGATAAGGTGATGTATGCGCTAATCGACAGTTACTGCAAACTGAACTCTATTTTAAGTTTCTGCGCGTAAGAGTTACCGATAAGCTTTAAAGGCACAGTAGCCTTCAAACACATAAAACCAAGTTGTAATATGTTTGTCTCACTTTAACAGTCGTACTTTAACACATTTCTGTGAGAGGAACTGTTAAATTTTTACGAAAGGAGCCAAGTCTTCGTGAAATTTGCTATGAGAGTACTGTAGCTCGATATTTTGTTTTACCTTCTATGAAACAACAAAAAAACAGAACAAAATAGTAATCAGGGGTTGTTCTTCCTGTAAAACAGTTTGTAGTTTGATACCTCTGAGCAGATGACTACATATCGATCTCCCAGTTGTTCCAGTGCAGCCGAAATAGCACGACCAGACTGATCCGCAGTTTCTCTCATGTTCTGGAAATGAGATATAGTGAGTGCCATATTTATTAATTTCTGTCTCTCGTCGGTATCGAACCTGCGAGCAAAAGTTTGGTATCAGGGCGATATCCACTGCGCTATTAGAGCACATAGAAGGGAAGCTTTGGAATCAAAGACATATGTGGGTACACCGCGGAAAGTGAGATATACAGTACCCTCCCGCCTTTTCGTTGGCGACGACTAGAAAGGAATAGTAAATACTTATAATGTATTTTATATTCTATATAATCGATAATCGTACTTCTGTGATGGTTTGTCTTAATTCGGGAGTATTGCACAGTAGATCCTTGTCCCCTGCAGCCAGTCCAAGGAAGGGGAGAGGTGGCATATCGATCGATCTACAAAGTACAAAGATCAGGTTTTAAACGTGTCACATTGATTGATCTACAAAAAACAAAGAACAGGTTCCAAATGTCTCAACGATTGATCAACAAACTATATTGACCGAATCACATAGGTTAATTATAAATTGATCTACAAAGTACAACGATTAAGTCTCGAGTGTGATCAAGAACATATAACTTTGTTGATAATTTCTGGAGGAAAACTGAATTAGCGGCGTGGATGCTAGATTTGAGAAACAGCAAATCATAAAAGTCAGTTTTTGTAATTGGATTCGAACTACATAGCTGTGAAACTAAAACTTGCAATGTGTTTTTGACAAACATAGGTAAACTGAACAGTTGCGAGCAACGAGATGGTCTGGTTTGCCGCTAGAACACACACTAAAATATCTCTCTTAATTTATATAATTACAAAATACAAAAATTTGCATTCCGGATTATACTTTCAAAACACGCAGTCAATTATAGAACCCCTAACGAAGTTTCACCTTTTCTTTCTGCCGCCGCAGGAAGAAGGTTGACATCCACAGCTGCTTCCACCACCACCGCCTCCCATTCCCAAGAAACAGGCAGAGACGGAGAGGAGGAGAGAGAAGGCGAGAAGCAGAGAAAGAGAGTTCATTATGGAGTAGCTGGAAACCGTTCAGTTTACTGTATTATACAGCTTGACGAAAATGCACATGCCTGAGAATCAGAAATAATCTAATTTTGTATCGTTACTATTTTAATAACATTAAATGTGACAAGTGATTGAGAATAACCCGGGTCTACGATTTTTAGAGTCACGAACAAGCTATGACGTAGGGTTATTTCCGCAACATTGAAGCCTGAGAGGATCTCGAAGGTGTTCCACTTAGTTAGTTCGAGAGGAAATGTCAAACTCGTTTTAGACATTGGAGTCTACATCAACTATTGCTCGAGAATGAAATAGAAGCAAAACGGTGGAATAGTGAAGTTTGGCAGCGCCTTCCCTTTATATACCGCACTGCATTTGAATAATGCCAGATAGATCGGATCGTGTGATGAATCGCCAGATTTATCGCAGTTCACATCTAACATGTGAAAAAACTGTATGGTGTAATTTCTGAGGTGTTTGTCGTTAGCTAGGCTGGATCTAATAGTGAACCTGTCTCTCACACGTACAAATTCGGTTATGAACTGAAATCTGTGTCAATTTGTGGAAAACTGTCAATACAAAAGTTGCAAATAAAAACGAACGAATGTGGGAAGTTGTACTTATTAATTTTGTTACTTTTGTTCTGGCGAGAAAAACATTGCAGAGAGTTTTTAATTCCTACAAGTTCACATTGAGACAGTATGATTACAAAGTCAGCAGAATCGTTCACAACTTTCGCATTCACTTGTTTCCGTATTACAAAAAAAAGTTCAAAACAGTGCTCAAGTTCACATTAGACCACAGTCATTGGGAAGTTTGATTGTGTACTGTAGAAGTCTCAATAGAAATCATGTCGACTGTACACTTTGTAATCGAATGATGTGGTTTCAATTTTGTATTTTCTCCCTCCTTTGCTGTCGCACGTTTGAACAATCTCAGATTTTAAGGAAAAGCTTGCGGTAATTCTCAAGTCTCAGTGGGAATGACCGGGACTATAGTGTACATTGTTTTACTCTTTCTATAACCTATTTGTGTTTTGGTATACTCTATTGCATCACCCATCATACAGTTGCTTCTCTCACTGTTTCATGACAAATCTTCGTGTATGCGACACAATTTTGTATGATGAGTGCGACCAAAATAACAGTCCGAAAAAACACTGTTGGTAGAGGACCGGTATTCTGAGTATCCTCAGATAGCCTTCGCATAGTGTTACAATGACTTCGCACGTCCTAGTTCCCTTATTTTTTGAAACCAAAAATCGGAACTTCAACTGGTTTCAATCACGAAATCCAATCTATAAAAGAAGAAAATAAGTGTCAACTAAGAGATCGGTACCAAATGAATAGGATGACCTCAGAGGAGATAAAGAAGAAAATTTAGCTAAAATATAAATACTTGAGAGCATGGATGTGAAGAACTCGGAGAGAAAGAGAGAAAAAAAAATAGAGAGAGAGAGATAGATAGAGAAGGTTATGGGATGGAAGAAAGAAAAAATAGAGAGAGAGAGGGGGGGGGGAATAGAGCAAGAAATAGATAGATAAAAAGAGAAGGAGAGAAGAAGATAAAGTGAGAGAGAACTTCTTTACAATCGGACGAATTCACCATTATGTGATTTCTCGCACACTTATATCCGAGATAGTTGCGACTTTGCAACGGCGGTGCCGGTGGGATGCAACGGATGTGGAACCACCACTTGTTCTGGAACACTCGCCAATCGCCCGCTAATTCGTGGAAGATTACAGTATACACCGTTCCACTCTCTCGTGGAAACCTTCCGAGAATGACCATAGCAGAGTTGTAGTTTGAACTCGATACACGAAAAACACGTTCGAAATACAAACACAGCGCAACAGTGCAATATTCACCGACCAAATAGACTTGAAATTGGAAAGAGCAAGATACGGCAACCAAAAATTTAGATTTTGCTTTTAAATGAAAAACCAGAAGTATGGGAAAAACACTTTTGAGCAATCACATCAAGTAAAAGCGGGCCTGTAAAACTGAAAAATTTCAAGATGCCAGGATGTTCTAGCATACTACTTATAAAGTTTTTCTACTCTCTCAAGTGTCGCACCGAAATAAAAGAAGAGGTCAAACGAAATCGTCTCGGAAAAAAATGTTCCTGGTTTGTATTTTGAGAAGGATGGTTACAAGACAAGAAATGAACAGTAGTCGATGTCTTCTGTTTTTTAGCCTAAAAAATTTGGTTTGAATACCACAGACAGTATCAGTAGTCAGTTAGCTAGAAACGACCACACTGCTTCTATCTGGCAGCTCTAGATTCGGAGTAAAAACATTCCCAGCCTCAGAGTGTTAGAGCATGAAACAAGTAGTTCGAGTTCAAAGACTTCGAAATTTTGAGGATTGCCAGTTTTAGAGTTCAAAGCATTGGTTGGGCAGTTTTACATATCAAATAGTTTATATATCCTCTCCTGGCTACGTGAATATCTACAGTTGTGTTTTTTTGCTGTGGTATTGTTCTCGCTCTGGCTACCGTAGACAAAATATAATACCTATAAAACTGACTAAACTACTCTCGTTCTCATACATCAAAAGTTGACTGGTAGTAGTATCTTACATTCAGTGTTGACCAATTATACCAAACACTCTGACCGCAATGTTTCACCTACTTAGCGGAACGCTAATCTTCGACCGCAAGAAAAGAGTGCCGAGTCACTAACCGGTAGTTAAGTACTAAATGATTCCACAGAAAATTGGTCCACGTCACGAGGCCTGACCGTTCTAGTTCTCCTAATTCGGAGAAAAACTTGCGGTTCTTTTGAATAGAATCCTATCTCGGTCTAAGATCTGTGGCTATAATTACGATGACGGTATATAAATGGGAAAGCTTCGCTGGTAGCAGAACCCACCCTATATTCTATATAAGTATTCATTATAGATCCTTAAGTTTTTGAATTGTAGATTGTAGGTATAGTTCGTTTCAACCATCGATAGTAGTCCGTTACAGTAGATTTTAGTGGGCGCAGTCTCTTGTGTTAGAAAGTTCCCAACAGCGACCAGCCTAGTCATAATTGTTGCATAAGCTGGGTATCGAACTCAGCTGCGATAGGTGGCGCGGCGCCCACAAGCAGCCGGCCATCTGAACATGATCGCCGAAACTACAAACAGTTATATCCAACCATCTTTTCTGGTCGTTATTCAATGTCAATTTTATCGCACAAAAAGTTCTTTAAGTTACTCCCCGATTATGTGGTAACCTTTTGAAAACAAAAAAGTTGCTATAATCTTGAAATAACCACTTTTCGAATTTTTATTTATACAATACAATACAAGTTTTATTTTTCTTCCGTATCACTGAGTGTTGTGTGAAAGTGTTGTTGGCGTCAAAGGGCGCTGGAAGAGTCTTCTAGGAAGGCAACGGCTATCCTCCAAGTCTGTTACATTCAGGTTGCAAGTCTAAAGTAAACAAATTACGTTTAAAATACAATTACAAAGTACTGTCAAAACAAAAATTTGCAATGAAAATATTGGCAAGGGGGCAGATCAGTCGCCTGTAACATGGTACACTCAGGCCAGCATGGCTGACTACTATGGATGGTTGAAACGAACAGTTACGAATGTATTTCGGAAAAATAGTTTCAGTTTATTGTATGTTCAATAGACAAAATGCCATAGGCAAAGTTCACTAGTAGGCCGTAGGCCGTAAATCCACTTCACCAAGATAGTTGAATTTGAAACTCTACATTCCACAGTTACACATTTTAATTTTATGAAGATGAAGAGCTACTGCTTGCAACCGCGGGTGATATTATCCAATATCTAACACAGTAGTTTTCAAAGATACATTCATATCTTCTTTTGTAACATCATTTTTCAGCTTTCCGAAAATGAACTCTCTTTCTCTGCTCCTCTGCTTCTCCGTGTTCCTCTCCGTCTCTGCCTGTTTCTTCGGTTCATCCAGTGGTGGTGGAGGTGGTGGTGGTTGTGGCGGTGGATGTCAATCTTCGTGCGGAGGCAGAAAGAAGAGGTGAACATGATGACGCCTGAACGGGTAGTACATAAAACACAGCCAAATCAATCGTTAATACGTTTGACCGCTAAAATTGAGCTAATCTGATGATCTTTCGTTTTTCACTAGAAAACGCAAAAGGCACTATTTCACCCATATATTTGTACTCTGTAGACCAGTCAATGTGCTCCCTTTTGAACCTACGTTTTCTACTTCGTAAATCGAGTAATATTTCAACATAGGGATCTGATCTTTGTACTTTGTAGATCAATAGATATTCTCCCTTTGTAACCTGATCTTTGTACTTTGTAGATCGATCGATATGCCACCTCCCCCCTTCCTTGGACTGGCTGCAGGGGACAAGGATCTACTGTGCAATACTCCCGAATTGAGACAGACCATCACAGAAGTACGATTAATGATTATTCAGAATACAAAGTACATCATATGTATTGATTAGTAATATACAACATTTCCAGAACATGAGAGAAACTGCGGATCAGTCTGGTCGTGCTATTTCGGCTGCACTCGAACAACTGGGAGATCGATTTGTGGTCATCTGCTCAGAGGTATCAAACTACAAACTATATTACAAAATGTCTGATGTACTTTGTTGGGACCCTAGTGATATATATTTTATACTATGATCACACTATAATAATTATCAGACATAATAATTATTATTAGGGTCGCGTGTACTAAGCTCCGCCCAAAAGCTTCTAGAATGTTCTATGCCGTTCTATCCACTTCTATCCCTTCCATTCCTGGCATATTCTAGAAGCTTCCATGGCACTATATAAGAGTGGCTTCCGCTCACTCTTGGCTTTTCATTCTTCGACACTATTGTCTATTTATTCGCTGGAATAAATCTACTACTTCTCCCGCTGTCTTCTCACGACACAACAACTGGCGATCAGGATACTTTGGACATCAATTCCCGGATTCTTCACCATTCCTACGTCTGAGTGCTGAACAAAGGATTGCTGCCCATATCGGACTCCAGCTGAATATCAATCTACGTGAACAACATGGCATCAGAAGCTCTGATTCAACAATATCTCAAACAAATGGCGGACCAGCAGGCCCAGCTAGCGGATCAACAAACCCAGATGAAGGACTTCATCAACAAGTTCTCATCTGGAACCGCTCCCTCAGCGCCCGTCGACACAAAGCAGCAGTTGATCGACTCCATCTACCGCAGAACCAAGGAGTTCAACTTTGACGCTGACAATTGCGAAACATTCGACGTCTGGTTCAAGCGTTACGAAGACATCTTCGAGGAAGAAGGCTCCGCTCTCGAAGACAAAGCCAGGACACGTCTACTGGTCTCTCGTCTGGATTCCCAAGCTCATGTCCGGTTCACTGGACACATTCTGCCACAGAAACCAGCGGACCTGGATTGGGACACCACGAAGACCACTCTCCTGCAACTGTTCGGACCCAAGAAGACTCTCTTTCGACGCCGGTTCGAATGCCTCAAGACGACCTTTCATCCCAACGGCGACATCAACAACTACGCCAACACGATCAACTCTCGTTGCGAAGATGCGGAATTCAAGAACATCTCCATCGACGCAATCAAATGTCTCTTCTTCGTCTCCGGATTCCAAGCACCTGAACTGGCTGACCACAGGACTCGTTTTCTTCGCAAGCTCGACCAGTCCAACCAGCTCACGCTCCAGGATCTCGTCAACGAGTACCAGCTCATGGAATCGTACAAGGAGGATGCAAGGACAATCGAGAACCAGCCCAGCCACGTACATGCGGTCTACCAGAAGAAGAAGAAACCGTTCAAGCAGCACTACACTTCTTCGGACCCACCGTCACCCTGCCCAAACTGCGGACAGAATCATTGGAAGAAGAACTGCCCTTCGCTCCAAGCTACTGGGAACTTCAAAGAGTCTCATCGCTCCAATGGCTCTCGGACCAAGACCAATGGACACCGTCACTCCCAGTGCAAGAACATCGTTGCCTAACTCTCGGGAGATGCCCGCCGCTACCTGGACATCACCATCAATGGACATCTCTCTCGCCTCCAGATCGACACTGGCGCAGACATCACTCTCATTTCTCGCTCGACCTGGAAGGATCTCGGAAGGCCTCGTCTGGAACCTTCGTCAGCTTCGATCAAAGCTGCGAACGGTACTCCTCTGAAGATCAATGGATACTTCGATGCCGACTTCGCAATCAAGGACAACTCTGGACGTGCGCACCCTGGCCGTGGACACTGCTACGTCACCGATGACGACGAATGCAACCTCGTCGAAATCACATGGATCACACAAGTACCAGAAATCAACGACGTTCTGGACAAGTTCCATGTCAAGAAGAAGTACACGCTGGACCTCGACCGTCTCCGAGAAGGTGTTGTGGACAAGCTGAAAACCGACTACGCTGACGTTTTCGAGCCCGGACTTGGATGCTGCACCAAGACCAAAGCCACACTCTACCTCAAACCCGATGTTCTACAGACGTTCATCAAGAAACGCCCCGTACCGTACGCCGTCACCTCCAAGCTCGATGACGAAATCGACCGACTTTTGGGAGAAGGAGTCATTTCGCCCGTCGACCATTCTCACTGGGCTGCACCTATCGTCGTGGTCAAGAAGTCAAATGGATCCATCCGTCTGTGTGCCGACTTCTCAACTGGACTCAACGACTCGCTGATGTTGCACCAGCACCCACTGCCCACCGCGGAGGACATATTCACCAAGCTGAATGGCGGCACAGTCTTCTCGCAGATTGACTTCGCTGATGCCTACCTTCAAGTGGAAGTCAACGACAACTCAAAGGAACTGCTGACGATCAACACGCACCGTGGACTGTTCCGTTACAATCGTCTGCCCTTTGGAGTCAAGTCTGCCCCTGGCATCTTCCAGCAAATCATCGACTCTATGATTTCTGGACTCTCCGGCGTAGCCGCTTACCTCGATGACGTCATCGTCACTGGCCTCACCATCGAGGAACACAACGCCCATCTGGAAGCACTATTCAAGAGGATCCTCAACTTCGGCTTCCGCGTCCGTCTCAACAAGTGCAACTTCGTCATGCCGCAGATCACCTACCTCGGCAACATCATCGACTCTCACGGACGCCACCCTGACCCCAAGAAGATCAAGGTCATTCAACAGATGCCACACCCTACGAACATCGCCCAGGTTTCGATCGTTCCTAGGACTCATCAACTACTACGGATCATTCGTGTCTGAAATGCGCCAGCTCCGTGCACCACTGGATGCTCTACTCAAGAAGGACACGCCGTTCAACTAGTCAACCGAGTGCCAAGCTGCCTTCGACCGCGCCAAAGAAGTACTTGCCTCGGATCTACTGCTCACACACTACGACCCTAATCAAGACATCATCGTCGCGGCTGATGCTTCTGATTACGGGATTGGTGCCGTCATCTCGCATCGCTTCAAGGATGGATCAGAGAAGGCAATTTTCCACGCAAGCCGCTCTCTCACAGATGCCGAGAAGAACTACGGTCAAATCGAGAAGGAAGGTCTCGCTCTCATCTTCGCCGTTCGGAAGTTCCATCGGTACATCCACGGCCGACGCTTAACACTTCTCACGGACCACAAGCCGCTCCTCGCAATCTTCGGAAGCAAGAAAGGAGTGCCCGTCTACACAGCGAACCGTCTACAACCAGAAGTCATCGAGATGTCATCCTCTACGACAACTGCCACTCTCGCTCAACTACGACGCCTCTTCGCACAATTTGGCTTCCCGCAGACCCTTGTTTCGGACAACGGCACTCAGTTCACCGCAACTGAATTCCAAGACTACTGCAAGAAGAACGGGATCCAGCACATCCGATCACCGCCCTTCACCCACAGTCGAATGGTCAAGCCGAACGCTTCGTGGGCACATTCAAGCGTGCTCTCCACAAACTCAAAGGACAAGGAACTTCTTCGGAAGCGTTGCAAACGTTCCTTCTCACCTACCGAAGAACTCCGTGCGCTTCATCACCCGGAAGACTATCTCCAGCAGAAAACTTCTTCGGACGTCAACTCCGCACGACACTCTCTTTGCTGAAGCAGACCGAAACGCAGCCGATCCATCGGAACCAGACGATGGAACAACAATTCAATCAACAACATGGTGCAAAATCAAGGAACTTCGAAGCCGACGATCTCGTCTACGCTCGTGACTACCGCCGTGGTTACCCAAGATGGTCTCCAGCTCGCGTACAACTACGTATCGGACACGCCATCTACGAAGTTCTCCTTGATGGCCAAACTTGGAGACGACACATCAACCAATTGCGCCCTCGACAATGCCCAGCCGCTGCCGACCAACTACACACCATGTTCGAGCTCCCGCTTCTACTTGTTCTGAAGAAGCCCACCGACACTCAACCTCAAGGACCCCCGGACACTCAAGGAAATGCTCAACTACCCGCCGTTCCCGCTCCTGCTGCCCCACTTCGCCGCACTCGCCGGACGTCCCGAAGACCGAAGCAGCTTGTCCTCGATCCGCACTCTAAGACGTACGCCCCCCGGCGTCCATGTTAGGGGGGAGGTGTTGGGACCCTAGTGATATATATTTTATACTATGATCACACTATAATAATTATCAGACATAATAATTATTATTAGGGTCGCGTGTACTATGCTCCGCCCAAAAGCTTCTAGAATGTTCTATGCCGTTCTATCCACTTCTATCCTTTCCATTCCTGGCATATTCTAGAAGCTTCCATGGCACTATATAAGAGTGGCTTCCGCTCACTCTTGGCTTTTCATTCTTCGACACTATTGTCTATTTATTCGCTGGAATAAATCTACTACTTCTCCCGCTGTCTTCTCACGACACAACATACTTTGTCGTGAACGTTTCTGTCTAGTCTACGTTCGTGTCAAACGATTGTTCTCAAAAAACACACTGGGTTCATTCACCGATAAATAACACGTCATCAAATTCTTTCCAGAAACCGTTCTCCTACTTCGTTCGCCACGATACTGAATTCTGTGGAACCCGCAACGGAACCCACTACTGTCAGGCATTCGACCTATGAGATTGGATTATATACACTACTAGTAATTTATGTACACAAAGTCATTTCAATAAAAAATGTTTTCTGAAGAAAAAGAACTTGATTATCTTTTCAAGAATACTGAATACAAGAATTAAAAAAACCTGTTCAGTCCGCCAAATGTTTTTGTGGTACCGACAATCTTTGTATCTACGCGATTTTATGTGCATTTTCAGTATTATGTCAATTGTGTTAAACTGTTTTGGGGTGTATTTCGTTTTGAGATGTACAGTTATAAGAATTGAGACTCGAAGCAACGTGCCTCGTTTCGAATAAACTACCCCCTCGATTCGGCTGTTCCTCAGTCGATTAGAGGCCGTTTTTTATGCATGCGGCCTCAGAAAAACGGATTGAATATATGTTTGTTTCCCATAATCTGACTTGTCTCACGTTTACTCTGGTTTGCAGATTGTCCAAGTCGTACGGTGCACGACACTATCCAGCTTGTGGTTTGGCTTTGTTGCACGCGACAATATAGGAGACGTTATTGGAGACGAGACAAGGTTCACAAACGACAAACCGAAATCTATCTCAATTTTAAGTAAGATATTTCTTACACATTGAGGCTCAAGACTAAATGTAGAGTATACCTACGAAACGTGAAAAGAATGGGGATTAGTTTGATCTACCAACCGGTGGTTGTCACTCGATGAATTAGATAGCGTATAGAAGCATTCATTGCTGATACTTTATTTACAGATACATGTGTAACCAGTTGACTGATTCTCAGAGGGCGAATGCCTGACAGTAGTGGGTTCCGTTGCGAGTTCCACAGAATTCAGTATCATGGCGAACGAAATACGAGAAAGGTTTCTGGAAAGAAGCGGATTTCAAATAAGAGAGTTAAGCACCTACAAGACCGTCTTATAAGAAGGATTGTACCAGAATAACTATATGAGGTGAGATATGCGTTTCCGACCAGTCAGGGGCATGATGACCAGTTATTAGTGGTCAACATTGGTGAAGACGGTTATTATCTGGGTGCCATTCAGGCATTTCGGTTCATTTGCTTTTAGTTCGAATTCTCAGTAGAAGATAATCAGTTTGGATCATGGAGGTTATGTAATATAGTTTGTAGTTTGATACCTCCGAGCAGATGACCACATATCGATCTCCCAGTTGTTCGAGTGCAGCCGAAATAGCACGACCGGACTGATCCGCAGTTTCTCTCATGTTCTGAAAATAAGATATAGTGAGTGCCATATTTATTAATTTCTGTCTCTCGTTGGTATGGAACCTGCGAGCAAAAGTTTGGTAGCAGGGCGGTATCCACTGCGCTATTAGAGCACATAGAAGGGAAGCTTTGGAATCAAAGACATGTGTGCGTACACCGCGGAAAGTGAGATATACAGTACCCTCCCGCCTTTTCGTTGGCGACGACTAGAAAGGAATAATAAATACTTACAATGTATTTTATATTCTATATAATCGATAATCGTACTTCTGTGATGGTTTGTCTTAATTCGGGAGTATTGCACAGTAGATCCTTGTCCCCTGCAGCCAGTCCAAGGAAGGGGGGAGGTGGCATATCGATCGATCTACAAAGTATAAAGATCAGCTTATAAAGAAGCACAGTTGCGAGCAACGAGCTGTTTTGGTTGGGGGCTAGAACATTATCCCTCTAACAAAATTCTACCTCTTCTTTCTGCCACCGCAAGCAGAAGGTTGACATCCGCAGCTGCTTCCACCACCACCGCCTCCCATTCCCAAGAAACAGGCAGAGACGGAGAGGAGGAGAGAGAAGACGAAAAGCAGAGAAAAAGAGTTCATTCTGGAGGTAGCTGGAAACTGTCCAGTTTACTATACTAATTAAACCAAAATACGCATACATTGTTGATTTAGAAAAACTCAATTTTGTACCTACTTTAATAACACGGAATGCTACACGGGTGAATTAGAATAACTTGGGTCTACGACTTCTAGAGTCACGAACGAGTTATGACGTAGGGTTATTCTGCAAGATAGAAGCAGAAGCAGATATCAATGGTCTTTCACCTCCCGTCTAGCTAAGGAGGGGGGGGGGAGCAAACATGTATTAGACACTAAAAGACAACTAAAGTCTAGCTTTGGAGTTGAGTTCAATGAGAAAATAAGCAAAACGGTGGAGTTGTGAAGTTTGGCACCTCCTCTCCTTTATATACCGCCTTTCATTTGAATATTGGCAGATAAGATCGGATCGTGTGATGAATAGCCAGATTTATCTCAGTTCACATCTAACAGGCAAAAAAACTGTCTGGTGTAATTTCATGTGTTTCCGTTAGCTAGGCTGAGGCTAATAGTAGACCTATGCTCCCCCTCCTGACTCGAGAGAGTGGAGTGAGTGAGAGGAGAGGAGTAGTGAGTGAGTGAGGAGTGATCACCTATTAGTTCGGTTATGAACTGGAATAATTGTGGAGTTGTGAAAGACTAACAATGAAAAAAGTGGAAGTAAGAACGTAGAAATAACTTGAAGAAACAAATGTGTTTTCGTACAGAACTTAGATTCTATCTAAGTAAAGATAGAAATATAAATTGAGTTTTTGACAGAATTAGAATAATTTGCACTAATGTGAACATTGTTTTTGTTTCAGTGCATTCGATTAATTGCTTGGTCTGTTCCTGAATGCAACATTATTTTAAGGTTTCAAAATGGCGATAAAGATAATATGCACCTAAATGTGTTTATCTGTTCGGAATAATTTAATGCACTTGATTTTATCGAAAAGCGCAGTATGTTTTCCTTTTCTGTGGTCGCAGGTTCGATCCCGCTCTGGAGCACCCATCTTATAGCTGTTTTCCGTTCTTAATTGATATATCTCGGTGTTGGTATTGGCTTTGCCAACATACTTCCAACTGATGGGTGCGACCAAGTTGACAGTCTTAGAATTTGTACACCTTACTTTTTGCTGCATATCTTATCGATTGTGATTCTAAGGCCGTTTGATCCCACCGTAGATCATTGTACACGTTTTCATTCTTCTATAACATAATTGTGTTTTGGTCTAGGCGCATCTACTCACATAACTGGTGCGACTAGAATAACAGTCCGAAAAAACAGTCAATTGGAAGAGGACCGGTATTTCGAGTATCCTCAGATAGCCTTCGCATAATGTTACAATGAATTCGCACGTCCTGGTTTCCTTGTTTTTTGAAATGAAAAATCGGAACCACGACTGGTTCTAATCAAGAAGTTCAATCTGAAAAGGAAAAAAGTGTTAAGTGAGAGGTCGGTACTGTCTGAATAAGATGTGTATTAAACATAAACTAGAGAAGAAATGAGGAAGTTGGCAAATATTCATGAACAGAATAGTAGAGAACTGTAACAGAAAGAGAGAAAGAGTGAAAGTAGAGGAGAGTGAGAGAAAGCGGGGGGGGGGGGATATTGAAGTGGGACAAAGAGTGTGGAGAACAGCAATATTGAAAATCACCTTTTTTCAAATCGGGGGAATGTATGATTATCTGATTTCCCGTGAACTCATATCCCCGATAGGTCCGATTTTGTATGTGGAACGGCTACTTGTTCTGAAACATTCGCTGGGCGAAGGCGCAACACTTCTTTCCGCAGATTACGTCAAATTACGGTATACACCGTTTCACCAAGCCGAATGCGAACCTAAGCAAACTTTTCAGAGATTTCTCACTTGTCGAGAATTGGTCGGGGGTTAACGGGGCCATTTTACCAGACTATTCAGGACTCAGAAAGAGAGAAGAGCAACTCGCGCGATTCGGGCGCATCATGCGAATACCACACTCACCTATACATTCAAACCCCTACCTAGGTATAGTCCTCATCATTTCTACTGAAACCTTTACTGTACACATTAGATAGTTTTCTGCTGCAAAGCTCGACTCGGTCGAAAATACACTTGAAAACTCTCTGTACTAGGGAAGCAGAGTCGAGTGCATAATTAGCTAACCGACAATGTTCACGTTATTAAAGAGAAAAAAATGTTCCGAAACAGTACTGTAGGAGTCTCAGTAGGAATGAAAATGACTATACGCTGGTGCTGTAGTTATTTTTATACAAGCGAGAAAACTATCTTGCGAGCAGCATGCGATGGCTCGTGAGATTCATTGCAATTATCTTGAGATGTCTCGTGAGATACCGGTAGATCACCACTTCGTCCGGATATTAACGACCACCTGCCGATAATGACGAAGTTTAGTGGAAATGTTTTATCGACTTCATTCGAACTGTGTCACACTAACAAACACATGAATTCTCCTAAGAACTACAGTTTTACAGGTTTTTCAATTGAAACTTGGAACAGACATTCGGTTCTATCTCAACTCAATGAAACTCGCCACTGAACAGTGGAGAATTTCGATCAATTTATTACTAGTCTTTTTTCTCTCTCTTTTCCGGCAATTGTAGATGAAAAGAAAGCCTGTCACCCACTGGCTTTCATTTTCTATTTGAGTTGAGAACAAAGTTTATTTAGGTTACAATATTTACAAACAGAATAAAGAATACTGGGGAGTTTCTTCCTCTCAGAGGGCGAATGCCTGACAGTAGTGGGTTCCGTTGCGAGTTCCACAGAATTCAGTATCGTGGCGAACGAAATAGGAAAACGGCTTCTGAAAGAGTGAAACAGTTATCGGATTGTGGTTGTAATATCTAGTTTGTAAGTTGATAATGTGATGTGTGCGCTAATCGACAGTACTGAACTCTATTTTAAGTTTCTGCGCGCTTGTCTCTCAATTTAAGTCTCTCAATTTCGTACTTTAACACATTTCTGTGAGAGGAACTGTTAAATTTTCACGAAAGGAGACAAGTCTGAAAAATGAAATTTTCGTGAAATTTGCTATGAGAGTACTGTAGCTCGATATTTTGTTTTACCTTCTATGAAACAACAAAAAACAGTAATCAGGGGTTTTTCTTTCTGTAAAACAGTTTGTAGTTTGATACCTCTGAGCAGATGACCACATATCGATCTCCCAGTTGTTCGAGTGCAGCCGAAATAGCACGACCTGACTGATCCGCAGTTTCTCTCATGTTCTGAAAA
Source organism: Litoditis marina (assembly GCA_964036275.1). Classification (NCBI taxonomy): domain Eukaryota; kingdom Metazoa; phylum Nematoda; class Chromadorea; order Rhabditida; family Rhabditidae; genus Litoditis; species Litoditis marina. The sequence continues at coordinate 32,494,496 of OZ038433.1, forward strand.
TGAGATAAATAATAATCAATACTTATAATGTATTTTATATTCTATATAATCGACAATCGTACTTCTGTGATGGTCTGTCTCAATTCGGGAGTATTGCACAGTAGATCCTTGTCCCCTGCAGCCAGTCCAAGGAAAGGGAGAGATGGCATATCGATTGATCTACAAAATACAAAGATCAGGTTTCAAATATGGCATATCGATTGATCTACAAAGTACAAAGATCAGGTTACAAAGGGGGCATATCGATTGATCTACAAAGTAAAAAGATCAGGTTACAAAGGGGGTATATCGACTGATCTACAAAGTACAAAGATCAGGTTCTAAGGGGGGCATATCAATTGATCTACAAAGTACAAAGATCAGGTTACAAAGTGGCATATCAATTGATCTACAAAGTACAAAGATCAGGTTACAAAGTGGCACATCGATCGATCTACAAAGTACAAAGATCATGTTACAAAGGGGGGGGGGCATATCGATTGGCCTAGAAAGTACAAAGATCAGGTTGCAAAGGGGGCATATCGATGATCTACAAAGTACAAAGATCAGGTTACAAAGGGGGCATATCGATTGATCTACAAAGTACAAAGATCAGGTTTCGAAATGACAAATTGATTGATCTACAAAGTACACAGATTACTTTTCATATTTTCCGTGGTCTCATCAATTGTTCTTATAGTTGAAATACTCGAAAGGAAAAATGAGTTGATTTTCTCGAATAGTTGCAAAGGGTGTATTTTTTATAGTTGGATTCGAACTACACTGAGAACCTATAATGTTTTTGGAACAATCAGAGGTAGAAGTTAAACTGAACAGTCGATAACAAAATGGTGTTCTGGTTTTGTGATTTTGAATACAAACTGGAGACTTCAAGCTCAGCCTTATCCAATTTCAACTGTACGAGACAAGATGACACTTCGGCGTATACTCTTCAACACCTAGTCAAATATAAAACTTGTAACATAAATCAACCTCTTCTTTCTGCCTCCGCAAGAAGGTTGACATCCACAGCTACTTCCACCACCACCGCCTCCCATTCCCAGGAAACAGGCAGAGACGGAGAGGAGCAAAGAGAAGGCGAGAAGCAGAGAAAGACAGTTCATTATAGAGTATCTGAAACCCTTTCAGTTCACTCTACAGCTGGAACCAAAAGGCACATAAATTTATGATTCAAAAAATACTATACCTATTTGTTTAATAACGTAGAATGCGACAGTTGAATTGGAATAACTCGGCTTTACGTCTTTTAGAGCAACGATTGAGATATGAATTAGGGTTATTTCTGCGAGATGGAAGCTTAAGAGAATATAAAAGGTAATTTCCTTAGTCAGTCAAAGGAAGACATCAAAAGAAGTTTGAATCTAGGAGTCTCAATAAACTAATGATCAGCTTGAGAATGAGAAAGAAGAAAAACGGTGGAGTTGTGAAGTTTGGCACCTCCTTCCCTTTATATACCGCACTGCATTTGAATATTGGCAGATAAGATCGGATCGTGTGATGAATAGCCAGATTTATCTCAGTTCACATCTAACAGGCAAAAAAACTGTATGGTGTAATTTCATGTGTTTCCGTTAGCTAGGCACTAGGCTGAATCTAATAGTTAACCCATCTCTCCCACGTACAAATTCGGTCATAGACTGAAATCTGTGTCAATTTGTGGAAAACTGTCAATACAAAAGTTGCAAATAAGAACGAACGAATGTAGGAATTTGTACATATCAATTGTTACTTTTGTTCTGGCGAGAAAAACATTGTAGAGGGTCTTTAATTCCTTTCACATTGAGACAGTATGATTACAAACATTCCTGTTCGTTCCACATACGTTGAAGTCAGCAGAATCGTTCACAACTTTCGCATTCACTTGTTTCCGTATTACAAAATGAGTTCAAAACAGTGCTCAAGTTCACATAAGACCCCAGGCATTGGGAAGTTTGATTGTGTACTGTAGAAGTCTCAATAGAAATGATGTCGACTGTACACTTTGTAATCGAATGATGTGGTTTCAATTTTGTATTTTCTCCCTCCTTTGCTGTCGCACGTTTGAAGAATTTCAGATTTTAGGGAAAGGCTTGCGTTAATTCTCAAGTCTCAGTGGGAATGACCGGGACTATATTGTACATGGTTTTATTCTTCCTATAACGTGTATTGGTCTAGGCGCATCTACTCACATAATTGGTGCGACCAAAATAACAGTCCGAAAAAAACACTGTTGGGAGAGGACCGGTATTCCGAGTATCCTCAGATAGCCTTCGCATAATGTTACAATGACTTCGCACGTTCTGGTTTCCTTGTTTTTTGAAACAAAAAAACAGAACCAGGACTGGTTCTAATCAAGAAGTTCAATCTGAAAAGGAAAAAAGTGAAAAGTGAGAGGTCGGTACCAATTGGATGGGATGACCTCAGATGAGATAAAGAAGAAAAGTTAGCTAAAATATAAATACTTGAGAGCATGGATGTGAAGAACTCGGCGAGAAAGAGAGAAAGAAAAAATAGAGAGAGGGGGGGAACAGAACAATAAATAGATAGATGAAAAGAGAGGGAGAGAAGAAGATAGAGTGGGAGAGAACTTCTTTACAATCGGACGAATGTACCATTATGTGATTTCTCGCACACTTATATCCGAGATAGTTGCGACTTTGCAACGGCGGTGCCGGTGGGATGCAACGGATGTGGAACCACCACTTGTTCTGGAACACTCGCCAATCGCCCGCTAATTCGTGGAAGTTGCGCCAGATTACAGTATACACCGTTCCACTCTCTCGTGGAAACCTTCCGAGAATGACCATGGCAGAGTTGTAGTTTGAACTCGATACACGAAAAAACACGTTCGAACGTTGACCGGGAAAAACAGGTTCAAACTACAAACACAGCGCAACAGAGCAATATTCCCCGACCAAATAGACTTGAAATTGGATAGAGCAAGATACGACAACCGAAAATTTAGATTTTACTTTTAAATGAAAAACCAGAAGTATGGAAAAAACACTTCTGAGCAATCACATCAAGTAAAAGCGGGCCTGTAAAACTGAAAAATTTCAAGATGCCAGGATGTTCTAGCATACTACTTATAAAGTTTTTCTACTCTCTCAAGTGTCGCACCGAAATAAAAGAAGAGGTCAAACGAAATCGTCTCGGAAAAAAATGTTCCTGGTTTGTATTTTGAGAAGGATGGATACAAGACAAGAAATGAAAAGTAGTCGATGTCTTCTGTTTTTTAGCCTAAAAAATTTGGTTTGAATACCACAGACAGTATCAGTAGTCAGTTAGCTAGAAACGACCACACTGCTTCTATCTGGCAGCTCTAGATTCGGAGTAAAAACATTTCCAGCCTCAGAGTGTTAGAGCATGAAACAAGTAGTTCGAGTTCAAAGACTTCGAAATTTTAAGGATTGCCTGTTTTAGAGTTCAAAGCATTGGTTGGGCAGTTTTACATATCAAATAGTTTATATATCCTCTCCTGGCTACGTGAACATCTACAGTTGTTTTTTTTTGCTGTGGTATTGTTCTCGCTCTGGCTACCGTAGACAAAATATAATACCTATAAAACTGACTAAACTACTCTCGTTCTCATACATCAAAAGTTGACTGGAAGTAGTATCTTACATTCAGTGTTGACCAATTATACCAAACACTCTGACCGCAATGTTTCACCTACTTAGCGGAACGCTAATCTTCGACCGCAAGAAAAGAGTGCCGAGTCACTAACCGGTAGTTAAGTACTAAATGATTCCACAGAAAATTGGTCCACGTCACGAGGCCTGACCGTTCTAGTTCTCCTAATTCGGAGAAAAACTTGCGGTTCTTTTGAATAGAATCCTATCTCGGTCTTAGATCTGTGGCTATAATTACGATGCCGGTATATAAATGGGAAAACTTCGCTGGTAGCAGAACCCACCCTATATTCTATATACGTATTCATTATATATCCTTTAAGTTTTTGAATTGTGGATTGTAGGTATAGTTCGTTTCAATCATCGATAGTAGTCCGTTACAGTAGATTTTAGTGGGCGCAGTCTCTTGTGTTAGAAAGTTCCCAACAGCGACCAGCCTAGTCATAATTGTTGCATAAGCTGGGTATCGAACTCAGCTGCGATAGGTGGCGCGGCGCCCACAAGCAGCCGGCCATCTGAACAAACGGATATCCTCCAAGTCTGTTACATTCAGGTTGCAAGTGAACATGATCGCCGAAACTACAAACAGTTATATCCAACCATCTTTTCTGGTCGTTATTCAATGTCAATTTTATCGCACAAAAGGTTCTTTAAGTTACTCCCCGATTATGTGGTAACCTTTTGAAAACAAAAAAGTTACAATAATCTTGAAATAACCACTTTTCGAATTTTTATTTATACAATACAATACAAGTTTTATTTTTCTTCCGTATCCCTGTGTGTTGTGTGAAAGTGTTGTTGGCGTCAAAGGGCGCTGGAAGAGTCCTCTAGGAAGACAACGGATATCCTCCAAGTCTGTTACATTCAGGTTGCAAGTCTAAAGTAAAAAAATTACGTTTAAAATACAATTACTAAGTACTGTCAAAACAAAAATTTGCAATGAAAATATTGGCAAGGGGGCAGATCAGTCGCCTGTAACTTGGTGCCCTCAGGCCAGCATGGCTGACTACTATGGACGGTTGAAACGAACAGTTACGAATGTATTTCGGGAAAATAGTTTCAGTTTATTGTATGTTCAATAGACAAAATGCCATAGGCAAAGTTCACTAGTAGGCCGTAGGCCGTAAATCCACTTCACCAAGATAGTTGAATTTGAAACTCTACATTCCACAGTTACACATTTCAATTTTATGAAGATGAAGAGCTACTGCTTGCAACCGCGGGTGATAATATCCAATATCTAACACAGTAGTTTTCAAAGATACACTCATATCTTCTTTTGTAACATCATTTTTCAGCTTTCCGAAAATGAACTCTCTTTCTCTGCTCCTCTGCTTCTCCGTGTTCCTCTCCGTCTCTGCCTGTTTCTTCGGTTCATCCGGTGGTGGTGGAGGTGGTGGTGGTTGTGGCGGTGGATGTCAATCTTCGTGCGGAGGCAGAAAGAAGAGGTGAACATGATGACGCCTAAAGGGGTAGTACATAAAAACACAGCCAAATCAATCGTTAATACGTTTGACCGTAAAAATTGAGCTAATCTGATGATCTTTCGTTTTTCACTAGAAAACGCAAAAGGCACTATTTCACCCATATATTTGTACTCTGTAGACCAGTCAATGTGCTCCCTTTTGAACCTACGTTTTCTACTTCGTAGATCGAGTAATATTTCAACATAGGGATCTGATCTTTGTACTTTGTAGATCAAAGGATATGCTCCCTTTGTAACCTGATCTTTGTACTTTGTAGATCAATCGATATACCACCTCCCCCCTTCCTTGGACTGGCTGCAGGGGACAAGGATCTACTATGCAATACTCCCGAATTGAGACAGACCATCACAGAAGTACGATTATTGATTATTAAGATACAAAATACATTACAAGTATTGATTATTATTTATCTCATTTTCAGAACATGAGAGAAACTGCGGATCAGTCCGGTCGTGCTATTTCGGCTGCACTCGAACAACTGGGAGATCGATATGTGGTCATCTGCTCAGAGGTATCAAACTACAAACTATATTACAAAATGTCTGATGTACTTTGTCGTGAACGTTTCTGTCTAGTCTACGTTAGTGTCAAGCGATTGTTTTCAAAAAAAAAACACACTGGGTTAATTCACCGATAAATCACACTTCATTATATTCTTTCCAGAAACCGTTCTCCTACTTCGTTCGCCACGATACTGAATTCTGTGGAACCCGCAACGGAACCCACTACTGTCAGGCATTCGCCCTATGAGATTGGATTATATACACTACTAGTAATTTATGTACACGGAATCGTTTCAATAAAAAATGTTTTCTGAAGAAAAAAAACTTGATTATCTTTTCAAGAATACTGAATACAAGAATTAAAAAAAACCGATTCAGTCCGCCAAATGTTTTTGTGGTACCGACAATCTTTGTATCTACGCGATTTTATGTGCATTTTCAGTATTATGTCAATTGTGTTCAACTGTTTTGGGGTGTATTTCGTTTTGAGATGTACAATTATAAGGATTGAGACTCGAAGCAACGTGCCTCGTTTCGAATAAACTACCCCCTCGATTCTGCTGTTCCTCAGTCGATTAGAGGCCGTTTTTTATGCATGCGGCCTCAGAAAAACGGATTGAATATATGTTTATTTCTCATAATCTGACTGGTCTCACGTTTACTCTGGTTTGCAGGTTGTCCAAGTCGTACGGTGCACGACACTATCCAGCTGTTCTTGTGGTTTGGCTTTGTTGCACGCGACAATATAGGAGACGTTATTGGAGACGAGACAAGGTTCACAAACGACAAACCGAAATCTATCTCAATTTTAAGTAAGATATATCTTAAACAAGGCTCGAGACTAAAATTAGAGTATACCTACGAAACGTGAAAAGAACGGGGATTAGTTTGATCTACCAACCGGTGGTTGTCACTCGATGAATTAGATAGCGCATAGAAGCATTCATTGCTGATACTTTATTTACAGATACATGTGTAACCAGTTGACTGATTCTCAGAGGGCGAATGCCTGACAGTAGTGGGTTCCGTTGCGAGTTCCACAGAATTCAGTATCGTGGCGAACGAAATAGGAGAACGATTTCTGGAAAGAAATGAAATGGAGGGGTTCACCTTGAAAGGCAATTTGTAGTGAGATACACTGTTTCACACACACACTAATTGTATGCATTGACACTTGGCAGCCACTTGTGACAAATAAGAGTTTTTGTTTGTTGTTTTGTAAATTCAATATGGTAATTTATCATAGCAATAAATTTCAATCCTACAATTCAGAACTCCACGTAAGAATAAAAATGACTATACCTCCGAGCAGATGACCACATATCGATCTCCCAGTTGTTCCAGTGCAGCCGAAATAGCACGACCAGACTGATCCGCAGTTTCTCTCATGTTCTGGAAATGAGATAAAAGTATAATAAATACATATAATGTACTTTGTATTCTATATAATCGATAATCGTACTTCTGTGATTGTCTGTCTCAATTCGGGAGTATTGCACAGTAGATCCTTGTCTCCTGCAGCCAGTCCAAGGAAGGGGGGAGGTGGCATATCGATCGATCTACAAAGTACAAAGATCAGGTTCGGAATGTTGTAGTAAATAGATAGTGTAGGAAGACTGAACTGTGGCCGTATTTTGTAAGCCCAAGTAGCCATGTAAGTAAGAAATTCCGGGTAACTTACCCAAAACGGTATTTTGTAACTCAAGTAGCTTACTCGAACCTTACAAAATACCTTCGCGGGTAAAGTCGCTACACGCAAGTAAGCTACTTGAAAGTTACTTACTTGAGCCTACTTGACAAGTAGTCTTACAAAATACGGCCACTGGTGGCGTCTAAGATCAACTAGAAATTATCTCTAGTTCGATTTGAAGAGCACAAGTTGGGAAACTGCCGTAGTGCTATACTTTGAAGGAAAACCTCTCTATCCCAAACTCATAATAAACAAACGAAAAATATATTTCGGAAAACTGGCATACATCAAATTGAACTTGTGCATGAGCTCACCTCTTCTTTCTGCCTCCACAGTTGAACCATAAGAATCTCTAGTTGGATTCGTATAGCGCAAGTTGGGAAACTGAGAAGTGTTTTGTTTTGAGAGCAAACCCTCTCTAAAACTCGTAATAAAAAAAGAACTTGGCATACATTAAATTGAACTTATAACATAAAACTGACCTCTTCTTTCTGCCGCCGCACGAAGGTTGACATCCGCAGCTACTTCCACCACCACCGCCTCCCATTCCCAAGAAACAGGCAGAGACGGAGAGGAGCAGAGAGAAGGCGAGTAGCAGAGAAAGAGAGTTCATTACGAAGTAGCTGGAAAATTAATATATTTGGGTAGGCAGTCAAAAAAAACGATGAGGTGTGAATGATGTTTGTGGTTCTAGTGTTCAGTATTCCCAAGGACTAAATCACTGAATGGGTAGTTGCCAACGAGGATGCATCTATGTGAAAATCCAAGACAGAAATGATTTTTCTAGCAGCTGATAGTAGTTTACGAAATTTATTCTATATCAGTTTCTTATTATGGAATTGAACTTTGTGTACTTGGGTTATAGCTGCAAAGTAAGAGAATCAATAGTCAGGAAAATCTCGTTGGAATATGGATTATAATCTAGTCTTCCTGTAACCATAACGCCAGTGTTTCAATCGGATATCACTGTTTTGCTGCGGAAAATGGAAAATACAAGTGTTGACGCGGTAGCAATCCCTTGAAAATCTCATGAGATAACTCATGAGCAGTATCTCATGAGCAGTACCTCACGAGATTCTATTGATGGCTTTGCTTCAACATGAGAAGTTCACAAGTAGCTCATGAGCTATTCATGAGATTCTCATGAGGTTGGAACGCTGCTACGGTTCCTGTTCTCATCATCCTTGAGGTCATCTTTATATACTGGCGAGCTCTCATTTGACACTTCTTTTCCTCATTTCTAGATGGCTTTTCTTGATTAAAACCAGTCGTAGTTCCGATTTTTCGTTTCAAAAAACAAGGAAACCAGAACATACGAAGTCATTGTAACATTATGCGAAGGCTATCTGAGGATACTCCGAATACCGGTCCTCTCCCAACAGTGTTTTTTCGGACTGTTATTTTGGTCGCACTCCTCATACCAAATTACGGTGTCTAGACGAATACACAAAATGTATTTCATGAAACAGAAAGATAACCCAGTATGCAGTGAGCTACAGGACAATATCAAACCTGCCATTACAGGGAATTGAGAAAAACTTAGCACTTGATAATTCGGAATGCATAGCCAGGAAAATTAGACGTGTACAGTATATTCATCACTCTTTCAAGTACAAATGAAACGATGTATTTCGAATGACATCTTGCAATTACCTTTCCCAGAACTTTTAAATAGATTCTTCATTGTACTAATGTCCGTGGCAAAGAGATGTTTCGATTATGCAGCGGTAAAGATATCTGGAGGACAGTCAAGGAACACCATTTCGTTACGATTTCAAGTGATCTAATGATGGTTTGCATCTTGAATTTCGTAGGTCGACAGATTTCCAGCAAATAGATCATTATTGTTCATTTCAAACTCACAAAACCCTGACAGAGTGCGAACCCAACTTTAGTTGTCTTCAGTATACAACTGAAGACAACTAAACAAGTTCAGTTATCGAAATAATTTTGAAAAATCTGATAACTTCAAGACTATGGTGTGGGTCGGATGTGACCAGTAGAATATACCTGACCGTGCCGGTTATTCGTATGCCGTAAACGTGCTCATTTTACTTGTGAAACCCCAATTGGTTCTCTTTTCTTCGTACGCTCTGCTACTTTTCTCATCGGGTTTTTTTCACAAATCCACAAGGATGATTCCAGTCCAGAACCGAATTCATAAAAATCAAATTTATCAAAAAATTGAACTTTCATCTTTCGCAATTGATTTCAAACATAACGTAGCTGATGCCAACACATCAGAAATTACACCAGACAGTTTTTGTGCCTGTTAGATGTGAACTGAGATAAATCTGGCTATTCATCACACGATCCGATCTTATCTGCCAATATTCAAATGCAGTGCGGTATATAAAGGGAAGGCGCTGCCAAACTTCACAACTCCACAGTTTTGCTTCTTTCTCATTGAACTCAACTCCTAAGCCAAACTTTAGTTGATTCTTAGTGTCTAATACAAGTTTGCTCTCTCCCTTTGAACTAAGTGAAACCTTTGATATCCTCTCAGACTTCTTACCTCTAAAAGCGTTGCATTGATTTACTCTAATTCAATTGTCGCAATCTGTTTTTGAAACAGATAAAATGCGGTGTTTGTAGTACTGTTACTCAAATGGTTTCCAGCTACTCCATAATGAACTCTCTTTCTCTGCTTTTCGCCTTCTCCCTGCTCCTCTCCGTCTCTGCCTGTTTCCTGGGAATGGGAGGCGGTGGTGGTGGAAGCAGCTGCGGATGTCAACCTTCTTCTTGCGGGGGAAGAAAGAAGAGGTAGGTTAACAACAACAACTTTTCCCGTGAACATAACCTTTTCAAACGGTAGAAGCCGAGTGCAAACTTTTTTTGTGAAATATTATAAGAGAGCGATACAGTTTGTATTAAACATCAAAAAACAGAAAACCCTGTTGTTCTCTTCTTTTTGGTTCAACTTTTAAGTTCAATCTATTATGTTTGTATCTAAACATTGCATCCTCTTGGTTTCACAACTTGTGTAGTTCTAACCCAACCAGAAAAAACCACATCGCACTTTTCCGAAATCATTTCAGTTCACGACAACATCAGCTTATTTTTCCTTTAAAATAGTCTAAACAACAATTCATAATCATGGAAACATCCCAAACCACAACCTGATATATTTCACCTAAACCTGATCCTTGTACTTCTTAGATCAGTCGGTATGCTACCTTTGAAAGCTGATCTTTGTACTTTGTAGATCAATCGAAATGCCACCTCCCCCCTTCCTTGGACTGGCTGCAGGAGACAAGGATCTACTATGCAATACTCCCGAATTGAGACAGACCATCACAGAAGTACAATTATTGGTTATTTAGGAAGCAAAATACATCATAAGTATCCATTTACATTTATCTCGTTTCCAGAACATGAGAGAAACTGCGGATCAGTCTGGTCGTGCTATTTCGGCTGCACTGGAACAACTGGGAGATCGATATGTGGTCATCTGCTCAGAGGTATAGCCATTTTTATTCTTACGTGGAGTCCTGAATTGTAGGATTGGAACTTATTGCTATGATAAATTACCATATTGAATTTACAAAACAACAAACAAAAACTCTTAGTTGTTACAAATATGGCTGCCAAGTTTTAATATATACAACTAGTGTCCACGACTGTGTGAAACAGTGTATCCAACTACAAACCACAAATTTTGATCAATACTATTACTGATTCTCTTTCCAGAAACCGTTCTCCTATTTCGTTCGCCACGATACTGAATTCTGTGGAACTCGCAACGGAACCCACTATTGTCAGGCATTCGCCCTCTGAGAGGAAATGCTTCATTTTCAACTGGTTACACATGTATCTGTAAATATTGTGAATTGATAAATACATGTTTTATAATATGTTTTGAAAAGGTGAACACAAATTTGCACCTCATGAGGCATTGCGGTACCCTACCCCCTTGGATCCTGAAAGTAACAGAATATTCTGTTATTTCCAGGAGAGTTAGAACATTCTCATATTATGATTGTGCGCTTACTGGTCTATTTGCAGCCGGGAAAAGATTCAATTTCTCTGCTACATCAGAGAAATGACGTACGTTATTCATAGAATGACAACTGCTATGTCAACGTACGAGACTACGAATAGAACTCCAATTATAATTTATTTATCCAGCCAAAGTTCTTACTAAAGTCTACAGCAAATATTGTAATAAGCACAATGTTATGAAGTTATAACAAAACAAAGTTCCGATTGAAATTAAAAAGCGCCTGGTCTACTTTCCGAAACCCATCAATCCGTAACTCATCATACTGTGCATGCCGTAACCGCCATAGCCGCCGTACATGGGATATCCTGGAAACAATGTGATTTTTTCGAACTTTTTCAAAATGAAAGTGTGAAATAACACTTTGAAACATGTTTTAAATTAATATCAACTCTAGTAGTTCAACTACATCACAGGTTGTTTTTAATGCTGATTTTGATCTACCTCCAAATCCGCGGTACCCTCCCCGGTAGCCATGATAGCCGTAACCATAGCCGTTTCACTCGAATTGCGCTGAAATGAAAATAAGAGGTGAAGTCTGGAGAATCATAGTAGGTATTTTTCATTAGACCCTTGCTCTCGAACTACTACTGGTTCTCGAATTAACCAGAAAAGTAAAGGAATATTTTGACATTTTCTTCTATACCAAATAGCACACCAAGCGAATTGGGGAGGAGGGATACCGCTTTGAGTTTAGCCTGCTGTAAACGGTCTGCTTTTGATTGCCAGCAACCCTAAGTAGGTGATTTCTTCTCAATGCTAATATAGTTTCGTCGAAACTTCCATCACAACGGTAACTTCTTGTCAATAAATTTTCCAAGATTCATGCTGGAGTTTTTATTCGTTTGAACTGACATTAGTACGCCGCCAAAGTGCCATTAAAACGGCATAAACTATGGCGAATTCTTTATTTACCGCGTTTTGCGTTAACCGCGCCAGTTCACCGTTAAAGAAGGACGATAATGTGGACCAATCTCGTGTCAACGGTCCTTTAAACTGCAATTGAAAAATGTATTGCAGTTTAAAGGACTGAACCGTTGCGATTGGACCATATAATCGTCTTTATTTAACCAAATTTATGGTTAACACATTTGTTAGCCACTTGGTAATCGCGAATTTCACCCAAAAGACGTTGGGAAAAAGAGTTACCAAAGGGTTGATAGAAAAATGGATAACTGTTACCCGGTTAACGGTTAACTGGTAGGGTTAACGAAATTCGCGGTTCCTTGTGGAATTTGTCATATAGTTTGTTCCACCCACTTATAACCCTCTACAGTAATCTGCTACCTCTTCCAGGTCAAAGTTTGGTATATTATAGTGTTCAGAACTCCTCAAAATGCTCATAGTGTATTCTGCATGTCTACTACTAATAATTCTGAAAATTTTAAACCAAAGTAATGACTTTTTCATTAGAAATCACCCCCTTGAATAATTGACGGATTACTGTAGGAGTACATCGATTGGTGAAACAGACTATAAAATGTACCTTGGTTCGGTCTGCTCTTGGTGCTCAGCAGTAGTGGCAGTAGCCGAGAGGCCAACGAGCAGCAGCAACATCCACAAGGAATTCATTTTAGGAGAGGAGATAGGGTAGAATGGGTGCTGGATTTGGATGAATTATATTATGACAACTATCTCTCTTAGTTGGATATACTTGCGATGCTTTTTACCTCGGACAATTATAGACTTCATGGACAGATCTTTTAATAGTAGAACTGACGTTGCATGAAGATTACCGACTTTGGTGCAAATGTCTGATAAAAATACTTGGGTTTATCCTGAATACAACAAACACGTTTCACGCTTATTGACATCAGTGAACGTGTTAAGAGTGTTGTACTCAAAAGCTTTTGAACCGAAATCAAAAATGTTTAGGCGGAACCAAAAGTAACGAAGAAATCATTTTTAGAATTGGAAAGAAACGGCAAAACGTTCTTCGAAATTAGCCAAAACTGAAAACCAATGTAAAGTGAAAATGCGAGTATGATGATAATTGAATGAAACTCTATTTCCAACTGAATCTTCTTTTATGGGTATAAAAAATTTAGTTCGGCGAATTACTGAAAACACTAGTCACGTGTACTTTGTGCATGACCTTTTTGTCTGGACGAAAATGGGAGAAACAGGATTCTTCATTGAAAACATCCCCATACCACAATCTCATATACTAGAACTGAAATAATAGTCACGTAGAGTTCGCATTCTAATAAGGATTCGTGCACTTTTTCATTGCACGTTTCTGAGTTCTGCTGTGTTTAGCATGTTTCCCGTGACTGTGCAATTGACTAACAGTATACCCGTCAAACGATGTGTTCTGGGTTGTTCATCGAGTCCAAAACTTTTTCGAGATTTCAAAAAACGAGATTTCGTATTTCACGTGACAGAAAAAATAACGGAGTTTTCGATTCGAGTTTGGTGTTTGACTAAAATTTACACATACCATTTGGTCTATTACTAAAGCACAGCGAGATCCAACTATAAACATATCAGATCAAACTACAAACACACGAGATCCTCAAATATGTACCTTTTCAGCCTGCCTTTCCTAGAGAAATAGCTATAGATACCCGTACCTGGTTACCCAATGTTCAATATTGAAAAGGGTATGATATGAGAACCAAACTACAATGCGACCAATTTGGCGCCACTCCAATTCTCCCTCTGCGTGTCTGACCTAGGTGAAAATTAAATAAAAGTTCAAAAATAGAGCTTTATAATTATTATCTCAGAAAGATATAGGTGTAGACCGAGTTGTCTCAGTTTTCTCTACTATTTGAACATTCCTTTCTGTCCACCTTTAAGCATTCGAAATGTAGATATTTCGTCGAAGTGAATAACTACTCTTCACAATTTACTTGAAGAACGCAATTACTTGTTTTCAATATTATTGAACTAAACTCACCAAATGATTAAGTAAATTCATCACGTTATGAATATTTCAACGAAATATAAATAAGATTTATGAATAGAGTTAGAAACATTTATGATAAGACAAAAATACGTGAACACCTTTGATGAAAACCTTAGAACATAGTCATGGCAGCCTGAAAACAAGTGAATAGAGAATACGTGAAAATGAGATGAGAAAACTATGAATGTTCCTGAAAAAATGAGATCTAAGGTTAAAGTAGGAAACATACGCGTAAAATGGTGAACTCGTGTGAATTATTGATACATATAGTGATATTTAATGTGAAAAAACATTGGCATTTCTCGAAGAAAAAATTCAAAAAAATACGAGATTAACAAAAGTAACAAATCCCGGCGACACATACCACATTTCAACATATTTACGTGGTAAAATGGATATAACTGTGTCATGGAACAATTCGGGTAACAAAATAATTGAAAGCTAACAGATAAAACCTAAACAACAGTAACAAAATTATACGTGAAAACAGCAAAAAAACTATGAACAAGTGTTAAACTATTTTTTAACAGAGACTGTTACGTAAGAACTGAAACAATATTGATAATTCTCAATGGAAAACTATAGAAAAAAAAACAATATATACATCAATGAGTCAGCAGTAGATGATCAGGTCTGGCTGTCAGGACCGGCCGACTGAAAATACGATGTGAGGCTGAGAAGAGAATCCCAAATAACTTATATCGAAAGCCACACACCCTTTCGATATGAGTTATTTGGGTATACTATAATGTAACTATGCTTCACAAAAAAAGCCGAATTTTTTTTCATTAAGAAAAGGCCCTTTCCAAAACCATTCTAACTATTTAGGGAAGTTTGGAGTAAGAGAAATAATTTATAAATAGTTTTCCAAGTTTTACCAACGCATATGTGCAAAATGAATACGCAACCGTGAACAAAGGTCATATTCCTGAGATAGGGGTTGATCGGTGCAGTGGTGAGGTGGATAGAGACAATAATAACATTTCAATCACCTTCCTAACTCTCGTCATTATGCATATTATATTAGCGGAAAACGCAGAAAGTATATACCATTTTTGTCAGAACGTTACATTATTTGCAAGCGAAATTCAAACCATTTGTTTCTTTCATAAAACGGATAGAACATACCTCGAGAATTTCACGAAGTCTTCTCTTCTTTTTGGCAATAGAACCTAGACAGACTTTTTTCTGCTGGTTCTTGCGAATTTCGTTTTCCATGGGGAAATGTTTATTCATTTGCCGCCAGACCCACGCTTGCTGGAAAACAACAACAACTTTCCATCTTTCCATTCTTTTGAAGGTAATGAATATATCGATAACACTATAAGACATGAAAATGTTACACAGAACACTACGAAGCGAGCAGCTCCACTATACTGTTAGTTAATTGCACAATCACGTGGAGCATGTTAAACACAGCAGCACTAAGAAACGTGTAATGACAAAGTGCACGATGCATCATTGGAATGCTTACTATACGTGACTATTCAATTTACTTCTAGTATACCAGAGTTGATTGTGAGATAGGCAGTGAGTGAATCTTGCAAACGAAAACTCATGCATAGTTCTACATTCTACCTCCATATAAACTCACTGTTAGAACTACTACTTGGAGAAGGTAAGTAGTAGTGTGAGTAAGTATCAACAGCTCCTACGTTATTTCATAATTTCGTATGGGTAATGGGTATTATTTACAAATCTAATGCGCACAAGTATGATGTATGACTATGCTTACCTTGTTAGGATCAGTTCCATACTGTTCAATCTTTTGGAACAGTTTGCTTTGCAGTTGCACAAAGAACATAATATCTCGTCTCGCTCGAGGATTAGCCAACTTTTTCGGTAGTCTACTGACCATCAACTCCACCTGAAATCCATTGCGAATATTCTTCAATTCGGTCGAGAAGTTTTGATTGAATCCATGTATGATTCTAAATTATATGCTACGTTTATACGTTATTAAACCTTCTGGTTGGAAAAGATATTGCCCGGTTCCCGAGAAGTTGCTGTCATTATTGGCTGGTATTACATCAGGATACGCAACGCAATTGAGTTGTCATTTTACAGGCTAAAAAAAAACAAATTCTTGTCCTAACGGTGAAATACAGGCCATTTCAGGAAGCAAGTTGTTTTGGGAAATACCAACTACTCATGAAATATATAATTAGCTTTAGCACTAACAACTTTCCCTTTTGAAAAGTTCCTTTTTACACTCTAATCATCTCAGTGCAACGAATTTCACTAGCGAGTTTGAACTTTCCATAACTTCAACCAAACAAGATCGATCTAGTCATATTACAGTAGTTTTCCTCTTGATTACGTGAACACATATGGATTACCTCCATA
This sequence comes from Litoditis marina, assembly GCA_964036275.1. Classification (NCBI taxonomy): domain Eukaryota; kingdom Metazoa; phylum Nematoda; class Chromadorea; order Rhabditida; family Rhabditidae; genus Litoditis; species Litoditis marina. The sequence continues at coordinate 32,511,044 of OZ038433.1, forward strand.
TCCGTAGGGAGACTGTACGAGCGAGCTGGTACCACAGAACTATAGCGAATTCCTGTAACATACGGTACGGAGATGAATAGATAACACAGAGACCAAAAAGAGCAAACCATTCACTCATAGTTATAACGATGCTTGTGTACAAAACGAACAAATTTAAGTTCACACAGCCTAAATGCTATATATATATATATATATATATATATATATATATATATATATATATATATATATATATATATATATATATATATATATATAAATACTCAACACCTATATATATATATATAAATACTCAACACCGCAAAAACGCACGATACATCATTAGAATAGTAAATTTACGGACTGTTCTATTTACTTATAGTATACCTGTCTTCTTACTCTTTGGGAGAGGACGAACGGTAGAGGAGCGAGGCCGATTGAACTGAAAAACACACGTACGTTCCTAGTAGGGTTGTTAATCGAGTTGAAAATTTCGAAAAAAAACGAGTTTTCGAGTTAAACTCGAAAAACTCGAATTTGGTCACTAAGTTTCGGGATTTTATCTAGACGAAAAATTTTTCTGAGAAATTCTTATTTTTTTCACATGAATACGCGAGAATAGTGGAAAAGGAAGCATTTTATGTTTGAAATTGCGAACAAAATGCTGAGAAACGCTCATTCGTCTTCCATTCATGACTCGGAATCGGAACGAAGCCGAACTCGAAAAACTCGATCTTTTCGAGTTTCCAAAATTTCGAGTTTCTCGAGTTCTGGAAATTTCGAGTTTTTCGAATTCGAGTTTCTTACGTTTTATGAAAAAACGAAATTTTTTCTCGAAATTTTGAGTTATTTCGAGTTTTTTCGAAATTCGAGTTTGGAATTAACAACCCTAGTTCCTAGTTGCCACAAAAACTCAACGAAAGCGTTCCTTATCAGCCGAACAAAACTCAGAAAATTAGTTATTGTCGGGGAGAATGAATGCATTTTTTTTGTATATTTAGCAGAAAAACAGGCATCTTTTTCCAGGATAGTAGTTACACGTGTGCGACAATATGGTACATTCGGGAGCAAAACTAACCACGTGCCCCAAACTACGTGAGTTGGCAGTTGGATTTGGAGGTTAGAACAGAACAGTGAACAAAACATTTTTTATGAACAATATGCAATTTTATCCCGGTTTCGCAGAAAACGGATTTGACAACCTGTTAGCTAGCTATCTAAGCTAGTCAGTTAATAAATGTTTTACAATAGATACCAACCGTAACCGTATTCTTGAACGAGACTATAGTGTGAGATGAGGCAAGTTTTCCGGGATTGCTGAAAAACCTTTGCATCGACTGTCGAATGAAAAATAACAAATTGTAAATGTACAACAAACTACTCCATTTTCTCCCACCACCTTGCAAGCCATCTACGCGTTTTCCGCTTCACATGCTGGTTTGGCGGTTCAAATTATAGGGTAACTATGTTTCCCACAGAAACCCTATTTCAAAAAGCAGATTTCTCGTGATACACTGGTAAGAAAGTAGACAGATAGCTGTCGCTCCGGTTGTCTACACCCTCTGAAATAATCCCCAGCCGGGTTTTGTAGCAGACCGGCCGATCAGCGTGTACTTAAGAGAGACGCAGACTGTCTGCGTATCCTCGATCGGCGTACTATTCCACTTCTGCTCAATCGCACACGGCTTTACGACCACAACACAAACTGCTGTTCTTTTATTTGTCTGTGTAAGTTGTTACTAGCCAGTGCCATAAAACCCTAGGAACGGTGGTTTGTCTAAGCCTATTAGCCTAAGCTATAAATTGTAAGTGAAGCCGAGCGGAATGTTAAAACAAATTAAACTAACTTAACAATTTCAAGAGAAAAATCAAAATGATGAACACATTCGGTCGCGAAATAATCACACAGATGAATAAAAAGCAGTAGTTTTTGTTGTAGATATAGTGTCTAGTCTCAATCGCGAGAATGAGTGAAAATGTTTGAGGTTTCCTGTGCCTACTCCCTAACCTGGTTCCTTCCGTCGAGTCCTCGTTTCCGCCGTCTGGCTTTTCTGAAATAATAATTATATATATCTATCAATATATATATATATATATATATATATATATATATATATATATATATATATATATATATATATATATATATATATATATATATAAACAGTTTTCGTAGCGAATATTTGGATCCTATCTCTGATCACCGCACTCAACTTCTCCCCCATTTACGGCTAATCGTGCACAAGTGCGGGTTCATATACAATAGATTGCGATGTGGAACGAAAACGAATGGAACAGGCGAACAGGTCGTATTTTGTTTTCGTAATTCGTATTCGTGTGGCAAAAAGAATGAACTTACTTGATACTAGAAAAATATGAGGTTTTCATCATGAATTTCATTAGGTCACAACCAACGAACCAGCACGAACTTCATGTGATTAGTGATTTTATAATTTGGTCTAAATGTTTCTCTAGTTTTGTTTGAATACATAACTGTTCTTTACATATGTCCTCAATATGGTTATCGAGATATATATATAATGAATTATGATAATGTCTATGAGGGACAGCTGTACCTTTGAGTTGACGGAGATTGTTTAGATGCTTCAAAAGACGAGCTTTGCGAGATTTCTTGGCAAATTCATCTTGTCCAAGAGAAAAATGTTCGTTTAACTGCGATGTCAACCACTTCATCTGAAACGGAACAAACAAATCAGATAAAACAACTGAAGGAGATTGAAAAGGTCATTTCGGAAGTGAGCATTGATTTTCACCATTAAACATGGTTTTTAGAGGTGAGGAAGGAGGAAATAAGCAGAAGCAACCAACCTTTCCAGGATAAAGTGCATCGAGAACATTTTTAGTCAGTAGATATTCCTCTCTGCCAAAAGTCTCGAGTCGCAGTTTCTCCACAAACAACTCGTCCGCTTCCACTTCAGAAGAATCACTGGTATTCGGCAGGCCAACAAGCGAACGACATTCCATTGCGAGCGCTTTCACCTATTAAAGATGTAAAGAAGGACGAATATGTGGACCAAACTCGATGCATCGGTCCTTTAAACTGCAATTGAAAAATATATTGCAGGTTAAATGACCAAAGCGTTGGGATTGGTTCACAGTTCACATAATTGACCACGTTACGGACGCCTAGATCACAAAAATGATAAAATCATGTTGCTTGTTACTTCTATTGACCCCTACTTGGTGAACAACAAAAGTAACGGTGAACAAAAGTAACGGGGTAGTAACGGAGTACAAAAGTAACAGAGTTTTACAAAAGTAACGGAGATTTACAAAAAAACGGAGATTTATTATCATTTAGTAACCTAAGCGTCAATAGCGTGTAAACGCATTATTATGAACAATTTAGTGTGAATGTGTTTAGGAACGTTTTCCGCACTCTTGGTCGTGCTTCAGCCAGCTAGCTTTCAAAAAAGTTACTTAGATAATCCGTTACTTCTGTAAAACTCCGTTACTTTTGTAGTCCGTTACTATCCCGTTACTTTTGTTCACCGTTACTTTTGTTGTTGGCCCCACTACTTCTGTAGTTCACCTTCCAGATCGAATCGAGTACTTATTTAGAAATCCATAAGTATGCCTTCGCAAATCGTCAACATCGAGACGCAAAATGTAGTATTGAGTGGGGTAATTGAGAGCGGTTGTCCGAATCCGGTGCCTTTTTGAAGAACATCGTTCAACATCTCTCATTTAGGTGGTTGGAATATGCGAGTGATTGGATGCATCCAAAACCAGTAAGGTCAGACTAAGCGACAAAAAGTAGTCCGTTTTCAGGATGTTAACACGTAAAAATACTAGAACTATTTTCTTTTTTCGGCAAAAAAAATGACCGTTTTCCAAATTTTTCTGACTATTCGTATAATTTTACTGGTGTATGAATGCATCGAACAGAGTCATTTCATGGTTGCCACACAATTGATACAAACCATCTACCTTTTCTTGTGACGGCAATTCATCAGATCTCCAAGCCACTTTACCAATTCTCCCAGTGGATGCTGTTCTCTGTTCCTCTAAGACTGAAATTATCGAATGAAATTACACAATTTCGACCACAAAAATTCACAAATAATAATTGGTCTGACTTATAAGCAGTTATGAGCAACATGTTGATCGCTCCTTTGGGCGGTTCGACGAAACACTATGCCTTTAAATGCGGTGAATTCTATATCTAACCGGGTTTTCAGGTAACCTAACCCTTTTTTGGTAACCTATTTTTCAGGTAACCTCAGTAGGTAACCGGTTGGTAACCTAAAATGAAAAATCGGTTACCTGTTTTTCTAACGCAAAATGTGGTTTTTACCGTTAGTTTGAACGGCAACGGATTTCAGTTTTAAATTACTTTCAGGTTACCTACCAAGGTAACCTCAAAATTGGGTTACCAAAAAAGGGTTAGGTTACCTAAAAACCCGGTTAGTTATAGAATTGGCCTTTAAATGCTTTTAGAATTGATTTGCTTTCAATTGTAATTCTTAGCTTAGTTTGATATCGTGATGTTCAGAATCATAGGAGAATTGAGGAAAGCAAGAGGGGCACAGTGTTGGCGAGAGGAAAAGAAGAGAAGAATGAAGGATCCCGGGAGCGAGAATGTAATTGACCCCCTTGCATCTATGGTCTATGGTCAGAATCACACTTGGCCCAAATTAGCAGCTACAACTACAGATCTGAGCCTGAGCGCAGCCCACACCTGCCAAACTTGGAAAGGGTTTTCGACGAAAGAACAAAAATGAGAAGGATAATAAACATCATTCTGTGTAGTACATAGATCGGATAGTGCCGGTTTCAGAGTTTGAACATTTAAACATCCTCTCCACAGAAAATGCGAAAGGTATAGGTCCCCTACTAGGCAATCACCCAATAAACCCAGAATTATTCAAGAAGTTATATGTCCCCCTAGCCCCGTTGAAGTAAAACTTGAGGAACCGGAGTGTCGCACCTATGGTGTAGTATACGTGTTTGCTAGGCTTCATACTTTATACGCCAACAACATCTGATAACTCTTCGATAAGTGAGCATTATTCCCATTAATGAATGTCTTACTAGATACTATACAACACAACTTCCTTTAGAAGAAAAAAACAGAAACTCGGTACAAAGTACAAACACACCTGATTGCTGGTGCAGTTTTTTCCGATAGTGATCAAGTCTATAATATCGCTTAGTTGCCATTGATTCATTCACAGGAAAATGGAGGCTGACCTCATTCCTGATCCAAGCCAGCTGGAAAAAAACTGAGACAATCAAAAACGCATAGAAACAAGAACTTAACATGTTCGAATACTGCCTTACAGGCGCAATAACCAATGCCATTAAGTCGATGGCCGATCACCCACCGGCAAACATGATAATTTCACCCCCCCCCCCCCCTGTTTTTGATTAATTTCCCTAAACCTTCTAACTATTTGGACAACTTTACTGGAGACCATCACTTTAATGAACCACTTTTTCAAATTTTCCAACTTAAATAACATGCCAACTCTGACCACAGAATGAGCGTCACGTTGCTTGCAACTCACTGCATCTATACATGGAACAAGTGAATTCACGAGTTGCTAGCCAACAAAAATAATACATTGCTGTGAATGGAATCATATATAACCTGGTATAAAAAAACTGTGAGTGTTCTTCCTATTGTGTTTTCGAACAAAAATTCAACACAACGCGTCATTTCTCGCATGGGAATTGCTAATTTGTTCGAGAACAGAACAAAAAGAGAGGCATTTTCACATTTTCAAATGATAATGGTTCATAGTATATGAATAAATAACCTTTCCAGGAAATTTTCTATTGAGTTCACGGGAATCGTTCAAATAGTCGCCGGTGCCGAACACCATTCGACGAAGTTCCATGTAAAACGACGAGTCCGCCATATACCGATGCCTTCTCGGAATTTGCATCCCCGCACGTTCAGCCTCCTTTTCGCGACACGAGTTGGCCAGCGTGGCAACCTAAGATAGACAATAAAGTCCGACAGGGCAGAAAAAATAGGAAATCATTCTATCTTCATACACCAGTAAGGTCGTCGTCGGACCTTACTGGTGTATGAAGATAGAATGATAGTGACCTTATTTAAGTGTTTTTCTCTGCCTTTTGAGAATTTTTTGTACTCTCGGTCATGTCAGTTCATCCGGCCGGGAATCATACGAGCCAGACAATCAGTTTCATCTATACCGTGATAGCTAAATTGTGAACTACACACTGTGCAGACAAAACGTGACAGGTTGGCAGGTATACTTAGATTACCGTCTACAAGTGCCGGACGAATCATTAACAAGGGTGGAGGGTTAGATTCAGGCGTGTTCACGGGTTGCACAACCTCCCCCCCCCCCCTCTAAAAATGAAAATTCACAGAAAACTGAGTGAGTTATGAAGAAATTTCGGGAATATTCTTCTAAAATTGCAAAAGTCAGTCTACTTTACTACTTTTGGAATAATTTGTCGCCCCAGTGGAACATTTATGACCCCCCCCCCCCCCGAAAAGGTTTCACGGCGTGCAACCTGTAGTCACATATGGTTAGATGGTTAAATTGGTACCTGAATATCAGACGGAAAACCGGATCCTATATCAGAAGAGTGCGGCGACTGAACTTCAGTTGGGACACTGGATGAAGATGACTGGCTTTCCACGACAGTTGGGTTACGTTCCATACCTGAAATACTTGCATATTGCGGAAAAAGCGCCGAACCCCGAAACCATGCTTGTTTGCATGAGAAAGATTGTTTCACTTGTCTCTCACGCACAGACAAATTCTCGCCAACTTCGCTAATGAGCCACAAAAATTAAAGAGATTTTTTCTGTGAAACCTGCCAAAAAGGCGACATCTAAATAATGCCAACTTGAATACGATCTTGCGATCGGTGAAAATCCCAGCATGATCTACATTTTAGAGCCGAAATCAGTCTGAAACGTGATTCTCGCTGTGTGGGTTCTATTTTTGATAGTTGGTTAATGTGTATAACATCTACGTTCCACCTATATCGTGTTTAGTAACTATCTAATTTCGGTCAAGAGTGAATAAGCGAATTGTTCTTCTGGAACATTCTCGGCGGTTTACACATGCAACCGGATTGCATGCAATCAAAATGCAACCCGGTTGCATGTGTACAAAACTATGGGATTCTTACAAATGCAACTATGCAACCGGGTTCCTTTTCAATTGCAACCAAATGTGTCTTTTTGCCCTTTTGTTATGTGAAGTGATAATGGTTGCATGTTGCATTGGAGATGCAACCAGGTTGCATTTGAAAGCAATCAATGGTTTTGTACCCATGCAACTGGGTTGCATATGGAATTGGCCAACATTCTCACCCGAAGTGTTTTGATCGTACGTATTCTGCATCTGTGGAAGATCGATCTCATCGTTTCCAACCATATTCACATTACTGTCCGCGTCACACGGCTGGCGATTGTTAATCTAAAAAAAACGAGTTATGAAAAAACTACATGCATACACCACCAGTAAGGCTGTCCCGGGGGAGGTCGTCAAACGGACTACTTTTTCTGTCGAGCGAGAAATAAAACGAAAAACGGACTATTTTTTTCAGCTTAGTCAGACCTTACTGGTGTATGACAACATGACATATCATATCTTAATTCCCTCACAGAAAAAAAGACAAATGAACAAACTGGCCCTAACTGTTAAAATATATTGTTTTGAGACAAGTTTAGTTAAAAAAAACTAATGTATAGAGTGTTGTCGTTGGACGAATACGATTCGTTTTCGATTATCTCGATACCTGAATGAAATGCTAAGCGAAATTCGACGAACAATGATCAGCTCTCAACTACTGCACAATAGAAACCTATCAAATACATAATACACCACTCACCGTTTTTTCAGAAAAGACTAAGGCAACACAACTAGTCTGCACATTGAAACTTTTCACAATGTGATTTTGAATGTTGCATTATGTTTACCTCCTCAACCTCATACTGCGACGAGATAGCATATGGATGGCCGGCAGAGAACGATTCCGTATTTTCGAATGCAATATTGCCTGGAAAAACAGCAGAATACCTTTGATCCATGATCCCCCTTCCCCCAAAATCGACATACAAAAATTAATTGGCAAACTTGGCTCAAAACAAGACAATTTTTGAAGGAAAAAAAAGCTTTTTTTCTGCTAAACTTTGAAATGATTAAATTGCCGTATTCCAAATGAATAATATATACCTTTCGAGGAATAGTCGGACCTTACTAGTGTGTGGTTGGATTGAAACGAAGGTGAATGCACTTTGCTTGAGATCAAATGTGTGGAATTGGAATTGAAAAAAATACCTGAATACTGGTACTGGTTGTTCCCTGTACCCATAATGATTTCAGGACTTGAATGATAGCCTCCATCCAACCCCTGTAAACCACACAGTTGTTAATGACGAATTCGAAATTCGACTTAACCTGATTGTTGTCCGGGAACTCGAAAAAAAGTTTGAGTCGATTCGAACTCGAAGCCTAATTTTGTGTCCTGCGCAGTAATTCGAATTTTCGAATACATCTCGAATTATCCGCGTCGATTAGTGATAAATGAGTGGAATAATGATGGTATACTGTGTTCTGCACCGAAATAAGTGAGAACTTTCATCCGAGCATGAGAAACTTCATTTTCCAAAATATTCCTGTCAAAGGCTCTGAAACACAGGTAAAACTCACCGCTTTGTCTACGATGTGCTGCGTGTTGTATGAGGGGATGAGAGGAACCGGCTGCGCATTTCTATTCAGCTGGTACCACTCGGTGGTACCAGCGCCTGACCACTGATGGGATATGACAGTAGAAGTAGAGTCCTGCCACTCATAAATGATTTTATTCTCGAGTCTCGAGGCTTGAACTCAGATATCATATTTATACTCTCATTCTAACCAGAATGCATGTCTGCATGTCAAATATATTCCGTCCCGAAACGTTGATGGGCATGTTCATACAATTTCTTATAAAAATAAAGCATTAGAAATATTCGAGAATTTGGGTAAGTGTAGTTCCAACAATTGTGAAGTGTTTATTTATTTTTTTGTCAACACAGACTACAAGTGTCTGCGTCGACGAGAACTGAGACATCATGTATAATGATCGTAACTCCGAGATAGTCCAACCACAAAAACCACGATTACAGCAAATTGTGAAACTTTCGATCAATTAAAAAACATAAAAATAAAACTAACATAATACAGAGCTCCTCTCGAGTTATATTCTTCCACGAATTGGGCAATGAAACTTTGAGCATGGTTGGCGTGATGAACAGCATTTGACAACTCTGAAAGTCACGCACACTGAAGTGTGAACAACTAAATTATGTAGATATGAATAATTGGAAAGGTATACCATTAAATCATTTATCGTGAATGCTGACGGTCTGCAAAAGGTTCAAAAAACTCGACTTGCAATACCAAACAAATGTTTGACACTATATACATCTTGCGATTTGTTGTAAAGTAGGTAGACGTAGGCGGGATTCAGGCGGTAAACCGGTAACTCAAACTGCGAATCACCAGAATTTAGTCAGCAAACTGAGCAAACAAATAGGGGATAAAAACCCCTGAAGATTACAAATGCTACACCCACACTTGCCTCCGCAGTCGAAAACGGGTAAACGGAACGGAAACGAAAATACAGCTCACGCAAAATAAGCAGCTTAGATAAAAAAAACAACTGAACTTACCCAGCACTAAACAGCACATTGAGTGTGGATGTAGCCCTAACCTTTCCGATTCCGATATTAGCCTATGTAAATGGCTGAGCGCAGTTTTGTGCCATCAAACACCAACTATAACTATATATTATGATTATAAAACAAATAACAGATGGAAACGAATCTAAAATGAGTAAAATAACTTACGGCTGATGGAATACTCTATGGCGGGAACAGCATGCATTCCATTGAGAATCTGGGCGATTGAATCGGCTATCTCTCTCGACTGGACCAGACCGACTACCTGCAAGAGGTTACCAAAAATGAGTAATTAGAACGAGAGAATTTGTCAGTTTTTGATGCGAAATTATCAAATTGACGCGTTTTATTCAGACGTATACAACCCTAGACGACGTCTGAACTTTGGTCACCCAAAATCCATGAAAAACTCCAAAATCCAGATAATCACCCAAAAACTCGTCGAAATTGGGTTATTATCTGGATTTTGAACGAAAAAATATCATTTTGATCACCCAAATAATAGATATTTACACCATTTTTCGTTCTGTCACCCAGAATTTAGAGAGTCGTCCAAAAATTGTTAACGTCTGGTTTTATTGTAAAAATACACGTTTTTGTCGAATAGTCGGACCTTACTTGTTATTGTGAATAACTCCGGATCTCCGGAAGAGGAATGAAACCCAACCCGAGCATTGACTGGTGGTCCTCCGCTCTGGTAGAACTGCGAAACTGCACCTCGTTGAGTGTTATTGTGGTTGGGAACGACGAACACATTGTAAGGAAACACTTGTTGGATCGCAAGCAGAAACTGAAACCTAGTGATTATATTTGGTTTCACGGTTTTAAGAGAAAAAAGACGTTGATTTGTGACACCTGCACCAGAACCAGCCATTTCTACTATTCCAGTTATTCGAGAGACAATATACGACCGAAAATTCCCAACCCCATTCGGAATATTTTTGGCAACAGATCGATGTTCCATGGTCACTGGGTGTCAATTCTCAAACCTGCACCGGTCATAACGATAGCGAACAGCGGTGCTATCGATATTTTCTCGGACTGAATACGCGAGGACCGAGAAATGATCCATATCAGAAAGCTGAGAAAGCCCTTCATCTACCAAAAAAAAAGAAAAAAAAATTCATATCCTGTTGCGCTGACCTCCACAAGAAGCCCGGTATTCCGTTAGTTAACCCTAACAGTTAACCATTAACCGGATTACCTGGTCAACCCTTTTGTTAACCCCCTGTTAACCCTCGATCACAATGTCTTTTGGGGGAAATTTAGGGTTAACAGGGGGGTTAACTGCTAGGGTAAACATAATACCGGATTAAAAAAAGAAATCGCCTGCTGCGCTGCACCCTTTTGACGTAACAACGACGTGGTGTTTCGATCACCATATAATCGAACTAAGTGAAATACGATAAGAAGTGAAGATGCTCAAAACGAATCGCGTTTTCATACACTCACGTGACTCTAGACTAAGATTGAGTCCGGTACCCCTCTCCCCTCAAAAATAAAAACCGCGACCCCTCTTTCTTACCGAAATCTTAAATATTTGGACTAGCTAAAACAAAAAACGGGGTATGTTCATACTGAGTGTGTTCCGGGACCCCTCTAGTCTTACAATGCTAACCCGCCATCCTCCGCCAAAAGTACACCTAAGTTAGTGTATGATGATGGTTTTTTTTAAAAATAAAATATGTTCTCAGATCAGCTTAGCATCAAAGATTTCCGTTTTCGAAAATTTCCTACTGTTCCATGGCAAAGGTTACAAGAGTACGATATATGAATTTCGAGTGCAAACATACCTGGTTATTCGACTGCAGTAACGGCACGTGATAAGGGTTGTCGTCATCCGCCATGATCTGTAATTAAACATAACCCATCTTAGCCACTACAGAAATAATCTAATTACACAGACAACAATAATACAAACGAAACATCATGAATGGGAAATATAGGAATTCGATTACATGAGGCTCAAGCGCTGTTGGAACCAAAACTTGAAAATGTACCAGAAAGCTCCTGATATGCTTCAGATCATGCTATTCCAGAAACAACTCATATGGATGAACGGACATGAACATAAATGTGAACCGTAAAATTTGACGTCAAAATATGTAAATTTTAGACCGGCGTGGGATGCCACGTCACGAATGTGTGAATTAAAGGACTATCATCTAAGGCAACGGCGGGCTGCTAGCCAGCTATCAAATGGCTAGCAAGCGCTGGGCTGCTAGCTGGCTGCTAGCCCAGAGCACTTTTGAGCGCCCTCTGGCTAGCAGCTAGCTAGCTGAATGTGTATTTGAACAGGGGTTTTTCCCTTCGATAATAGGGTCCTTTTAATTAAACTGAATATTTTCTGACATTTTTAGGATCGGTGAATACACACAAACGCAGTAAACATGAAATTTTATTCAGACTCGTAGTTATTACAGAAAACAGCGCCAATAGCCAAACAAGATAATACAATAATTTGAGCACATAGTAACAAAATACAACATATCTCGTTCAAGAGACTATCGCAGAGATCCAAATCTAGACATGATAAAAATGAGTATAGGCTGGGCAACATAGAATGCTTAACTTAGACAGAATATAACATGGAATCGACTAATATTATCGAATAAGTTGCTTATAATTCCTAATTCTGTATATGTCAAAGAACTAGATGTTTGCCTAGCGGTACGATCACTAGAAAGTCTAATTAAAATGACAGAGGTGCAGCTGTGCATCGTGCAAAGACAATCAAAGAGGAAACTAAACAGAGGTGCAAGAGACCTATTCTGGAGCGCTGGAGAATGAGCGGATCTTCCGGAAGAGGATTCATGAGGGCTATTTGATCTGCGGACCGTTCCGGCATGTCTGAGGATGTCCACTGCGCTGAAAACAGTGAAAAAGTACTTTAGTTTTATGGAAATATGTGAAAATGAATCATAATGTTTTTTTTTATTCATGCTCCAAAACTTGAATGGCAAGAGGCTAGCAGCATACACTTGATTTGCACCTACCACCTAGTATCAGTAGGTTGAATTGAACATACTACATACCTTTTGAGGGATTCCGGTGATATAGTTCTCGTGATCCGAACGGCGAAAGTCGTTCCTATAAAAAGTACAGGTTGAATTAAAAGTTTTTATATTCATCAAAGAATATAACGTGTCATTTGTTTTTAAAACGGGAGACCACAGGTTGCACGCCGTGGAACTATTCGATGAGAGAGAGAGGGGGGGGGGGTCGTAAGTCCCTAGAAGGGCAAAAAAGTTACAAATTAGCCAGATTTCTACACTTTTCGATGAATTTTCAGAACATTGGGGAGAATATTACGTGTTAATGGGTAAGTTCCAACCTATTAGAAAGGGAGGTCGTATTAGCAAATGTATCAAATCAAAATAGGAAAGCCTGCTCGACATAAAAAAAGAAGAAGTCTGGGTGTATTTTCATAGATTAGAACTTACGCTAATGGCTTTCTGCAGCGCGTCATTCCTTGAAGTATCCTTCCACGTTGATCTTGAATTTCGCACTCCAGCCTCCAGCCAGGGCACACTCACGTTGTTGGAAACATTACCCGTACGATGACCAGCACCTTAAAATCTTTCGTGTGACAATATAAAGTGATAATAATCACAACAAACATGTGGATCATCAAAGGCAAAATAGACTAAAATTGTTTGTCTGGATAATCCCTATAAATAGAAAAGCGAACTTCACCAGTATCGCTAAAACTTGCCGATTTTGAATACATAACCATAATTTTTACGTACTAAAGTTGATATACGGGTCCTTTTTTGCCGAATAGCCGCATAGTCGCGAAAAAGTGGAAACATGATTAAAATACCGTAAAAGTGAGACCAGTTCGACAAACTAATAAAACTAGCATTTGTTTTCTTTCCTACAGTGAAGAGTGAACATACCATACTCAATTTCTGCGCCTCCACCTTCGAAGTGGTATGGAATCAAATGCTCATTTGATATCGGAGCGCCATGAGAAGAGCGCGTAGCAGAATTAGCCGGCTGACTCGGACGTTTAACGACGACCCTTAAACTTGAGGAATGATATAGGTGCAAAATAGTAATACTATATTACAGAGCAATGAATCTTGGAGTAAAAAAAGTAAGCAACTAATCACACATAAATTGATCGTTACATCCTGTTACTATCATGTATTATGTACAAAAGTATATGCGCAACAACATTAAGAGCAACCTGTGTTAACAATGGTACAACATTATGAATATTCAACAAAATATTAAAAAAACATTAAATCAAAAGTTCAGACAAACAGCTAAAATTGAAAATTGTGAAATTTTCATTCTAAATTGTAAAGGACTACGCCATTTTATCGACTTATTATCAGGTCCTGCAACGAAAACTCGCTGTGTTGCTAGCCAGTTGCTAGCCAGTGCTAGCCAAAAAGTCAAAAATTTCATAAATTTCGACTTTGCTAGCTGGCTAGCAGCCCGCCACTGCCTGAGATTGTACTCAGACAATGGGGGCCCAGTCGCCGCCCATTTGGGCATGTCGGCCCACTAGCCGCGAGTTCCGGCCCAGTCGCGGCCCACCTGCCCGCTAATGGGGATGGCTCATCCATTCCAAAGCTGCGTCGCGGTCGACCGCGACGCACCACTCAAAGTCAAAATTCAAATTTACAACTTATATTTTCAGTTCGTTCTTCTTGTTTATAGTTATTATATATCACATTTTTTGTTATATTTTCATGGTATGGAAAATTTTGAAGTATTCTTGACGAACGTAATATTTTCATCAAATCAGTTCAACTTCATTACGTCATTTTTAGCCCGTTCTGCCCAAATGTTCATTTCTTAACTTGAGTGTGCTCTGATATTTCATAGTATGCTATGAAGCATTTTGGAATTCATTTGCATACGGTTCACAGCACAAATTTAATCGTTTCAAATAACATGAAAAACCTTATTGTAGACTGAAATACTGAAAATAGGAGCGTAAGCCCCCGTTTTATCACTGTTCCGTTTCTCTCCACTACCGTTTCTTCGTTTGTTGCAGGTAGTTGGCCGTAATTGATTCGCAGGTGTTTGAACCAATGTCACACCTAATTTGGCTATCTACATTTATCATTGTTTGTGTATTTCACATAGCAAGCGTCGTTCCACAATTTAATTTTCAGGATCAAAAATAATGAATTCATTCGATGACAGAGAAAATAAGCTTCGAGGAAGTTCTATAGATGCGATGCTTTCAAGAATTAGAAGACCTTTGATACCTACTACTGAGTTCCCAGGGGTGAGTGAACGTTTCCTTATTCACTCTTATCTCTTTTTTTATTTTTTTTATTCATACTAGAAGTGTGGCCTACTATTCCGTAATACTTTGGAATGCTCCGCTCGGCAATTTCTCGTTTTCAAGTTCATCATATATTATATATATCTCAACACTTGACAACTTTTCCTCGCTGTTTTATCACAAGATCAGCTAAAAACTGGGTTTTAAAGTGAAACCCTGCTCTGTGAAGTATACCGTTTATTATGTTTACAAATTAAATTCAAGTACAGATCAATTTATTCATGTCGTTTTCGCCAAATGTCTCGAAACTGTGATGATTATAGGCGAAATATGATCCATCTTTCCTATTTAAACTCAATTTCTAACAGTGAATAATTTAGACACTGCTCTCATTTCTAAGGTAATTTGACTAATTTCTGAGCTGTGGACTAGTTGTTGCTTGTTGCACACAACGTGAGAAAAAAGTGCGTAAACACGTAAACGGCACAAAACAATGCTTGTTTAACTTGCAAGTTGGATATATATACAAATCAGCCTAACTAAGTTCACCCGACTTCACCCATAGATCGTTCATCGATACAATCGCGGCATGTTCACCGCAACTCCTCACTCCCTCAGATGTAAAATAGTAGAATGGGTGTAATGAATGACGAAATCAAATAAATGCAGCCATTTATTACCCACGGAAAACTGATTGCAGAGCCGAACTTGTTGGAACTTTGATGGGCAGGAGAAAGGAGCGTGGAGCGCAACTACTGAAGAGTCCTATGCTGGTTATTACTTCATGCAACGGAAGTGATATTATCGTGGTCTTTCGTTAGTTTCTCATGATGTTTTTTGTATTTTTACCGTAATATGCTGTAATTGACCACCATCCCACATATGGTGAATTCAATATCAAACCGGGTTTTTAGGTCTTTCGGTAACCTTTTCCCGACATCAAAAATAGGTTACCCTCAAATTCGAGCCGAAAATTTATCTTTACTGTTACTTTTGAGGCTAACCGGAAACCGTCTCTAGGTCACAAGGTTCCCCACTCAAGTAACCTGGAAAAAGGTCATGTTACCTAAAAACCCGGTTAGATATAAAATTGTCATATTATATGTCAGAAACTCAGAACTAGGACTGTATGCCAGTAGAGTCACTATTTTACGAAAAGTAGCTTGTTCATGGGAATCCGTGATAATTGATTGTTCGCTCATATCTGCAAATCCGAAAATAAGTAGGTTTTCTAGTTTGTTACCCTGTTAGTCAATTGCATAGTCACGTAAAACATGTCAAACACAGCAGAATTGAGAAACATGCAATGACCAAGTGCATGATTAGAATACCTCAGTAGAATACAAACTTCACGTGACTACTCATTTAAAGTAGTTTATATTCAATAGTTTAGTTTGAAGTTGAAATGGAAATTATTGATATATTTTCGGATATCGTTGTTGTTGATGTTCTGTTGTATGAAAGAATGATATTTATCAACTACTTCAGTACCTGCTTTAAAGGGATCAAACCCTTTCATTATTTCCGTTTTTCTGAGCCCAGGGAAGTTTTTTATACTTTTTTGGCCCATTCGCCGCCCAGTCTGGGCCCAGTCGCCGCCCAGTCTAGGCCCACTCGCCGCCCACTCTGGGCCTACTAACGCGCTGACTGGCCGCTACTGGGCCACATGTGGGCGGCGACTGGGCCCAGACTGGGCGGCGACTGGGCCCCCATTGTCTTAGTATCGCTCGCACGCACCGTGCGCGCACCCTCGAATTTCTGGCATGGTGGAGGCACCATATGAGGTGCGCGCGGCCTATTGAAAAAGCGTAGTATTTCCGATCCGACCTTTCAGTGGTGCCGGGACAGTCGACATTTGGCGAAAAGTTACGGAACCGTATCGGCTGATTTCAAGATTCAAGATTTATTAGATCACTTCAAATAGTTGCGAAATGGTGTTCCTTGACTGCCCTCCAGATATCTTTATCTCTGCATACTCGGAATATCTCTTCGCCATGGATATTGGGTGGCCGGACTAGGCCTCTTCTCACGGTTCGGTTATAACTCCGAACTGCCTCGACAAGTTCATCACGCCAACGGACCATTGGACGGCCACGCACTTGCTCTCGATCAAACGGCTGATGCCTGAGCTATTTAAATTTCTTCCGTAATGAATGCAATTCCACAGTGATAAGAACCGTATTTGCTCCACTATTACGTACGCGTACGGAAAGATATCATTCAGATAAATGCCTGTTCAGGGAGAGTTGAGATTCGTTCTAGATGGGACTTACAATTGGCCCAGAGCTAGCTCATCGTTTCGGTACAAGAACAGAACACATATAATAACAAAGGTTTATTACAGTGACTAAATGGCGAAAGGCTAATAGGCAGCGGCGGCTGACCAGGCGAAGGCGACACTCGTATCTCCTCTTGACTTCGTTCGGTCACGGTTTATATAGTGCGCGTCTAGGTGGCCCCGACTTTCCACAGGCGGGGGCTGGACGTCCCAGATGGGACGCGCCCCTCCCTCGAAGAAGGATCGTCCCGATCCTCAGCATAACATATGAGCATACATATATAGAAAATAAAACAATATTTGAGAAAATTGCCGATGGTTTGATGTTTTGTTCTTTTGTGGGTCTACTTTGCGTGACCTCTTTTCATCATTTCATTTTTTTTTCCAATTTGGCGAGAGAGATGGGGTGAAGGATGATGGATGCGCGAAATGTTACGTAATTGAGCGAACGCGTGGAGATTGCGGGAGATAACAAGGTGGCTAATGACTACCGAGAGTGCTAATGTAGCTACGAGAATTAAAATACGCGCGATAGATTGGGATAATTATTTAAGAGAAGTGTGGAAAACGCGAAAATTATATAAATAATGTTGGTGCTAGGAAAACAAAACGGATGAGTGAAAATAAGTGCGGATGAAAAAAAATTGTGAAGTGTTATAAAGAAGGAGTTTACTAATAAGTTCTAGAGAGAAGAAGTATGAACATAATTTGGCGAGATAGAGAGGAAAGTGTGCGATATATTTAAAAGTGGTCAGGTTGGAAGCCTTGTTAGTGTTGCTGTTGGTCTACTACCAGATTTGATTTTGATTGAATTTTTGAGAAAGAAAAAGTTAAGTGTACTGGTAGTAGCTTGGAAACAGTAACCTGGCTTCACTTATGAGAACCATCTAAGAGCTTTGTGTTTGCCCTCAGTCTTGATTGGTTTGGGTAGTTTTTGAGGATTGAGTTAGAGTAAGTTATGTCAAGACTGATTGCGTTCTCCAAAACTCTTAGAGTTCCAAGACAATTGTAAATGTACCTGACCACTGGTTACTGAAGGTGGGGGAGGCGATCGGTGCGGTGGAGTGGTGACGAGAGCAGTTGAGCTGCGTTGCTGGTAGAGAGACTGACTGGTGACTGTCTCTTGCTGTCAGTATATATACGCAGCTAACCAGTTCGCGAAAAATCGGAATGCCCGATTTGGCAGTTTTTCGGAGCTCCGTGGCGGTCAGTTCCGGTGGATTCTACGGCTCTTGTGACGTTGGAATGTAGAGATCCTTCCATTTCGTCGCCGCGGAGATTTCTCTCTCCGTCCGGAAACGGATTTCAAGGGCGGAACTTGATGGATGGGAGCTGCTTTCCGCGAAAACTGTTTGCAGAACTGTAACTCGAAGTGGTGTGCAGATTTTCGGTTTTCCGTGCGGTGATGATAGTGGTGCAAAAGGAATAAAAATAATAGTGGAGTGTGCCTGCCTGGCCTTTTGAATTTACTTTACTGATGAAAATGTTGACTGAGACGTTCTGGGTTTGGACAAAGTGGGAGAGTGGCTACTGTTTTTCGGTACGTAGATGGCAAAGTGTGTGGAAAACGACACGATCACTTGCAAAATTGAATATTCAGGAGGAGGGGTTACGATTCTAAAGACGATCATTTCACTGTATTTTTCCACCAGCGTCCCGGGGAATACTGTGGTTTGAGTCAAAAGAACCGTGACGCCTGTCGATCGACATTTGTTCTAGTTACCAAATGTTTTTCTATCAATATCAAGTGTACCTTCCTTGAATATGGGCATGTCCATTCCTTTCGCTCATGACATCGAAGGGTACTCTCCAATATGGGACAGAGGCTCCAGATAATAGTAATAGCCGAATGAAGTGGATCAGCAGGCAGAACTGCTTCTCCGCGAGGAATTTAGTCAACTCGCATACTACAGATAGAACTGCAGTTTCGCGAGGATTCTAGTCAACTCGCTAGTAGCCGGAACTTTGTCGGGTGCCCAGCTTCTTTGAAATCAGTCAAAAGGGTATTACGGTAGAGAAATATAATAGAAATTAGGGGAATCCTGTGCTCACCCGTCCTAGTCCGCGTTCCGGAAGCTGAACACGGCTATCGGACAACAGACGGGGAGCATAGGAGTTCGTGCCCGAGGACCTCCACGTTCTAGATGGGACTTACAATTGGCCCAGAGCTAGTAGTTTCTTTCCTGTGGTCGGACACAAACACTATCTAACACAAATATTCATTTCTCAACAAAGAAATACATACACTGAATCCCGATTATCCCTGAAATCTCTCTGATTGTACCCCATTTGCCCCCTACTTTGCCCCTGTCCATATCCGGATATGGACAGAGGCGAAACAGGGGGCAAATAAGGTGCATTCAGGGAAAAAGTGGGGAAATTTCCGAGAAAAGACAGGGAAATTTCAGAGAAAAATTAAGCAATTTTTTTCCACATTCAGAAGTATTTCTTACTTTGATACTATTTACGGTTAATTGTTAACATTGAGTGAGAATGAACATCTCCAAAAATTCTCTAACTGATGCTCCTCAGATTAGATAAGCCTCTATTTTCCCTGCTTATTCTTTTATAGAAAACAAAAAGTTTTCAAAAAGAAATAGCCAAGAGAAAGTCTTTCCTTTAACATCTAATCAAAGTTGAACTTTTTTCGAATGTTTCAAAGGGCTTTCAACAGAAGCGAAACGATTTGAAATGGACGAATTGCGCACAGACGCACACCTGGCTGCGCCGTATCTAGTACGGGTTTCTCAAAAGTGCGGCAGAACACAGTTTTGACCAGTATCTTCAACGAAATGACACTAAAACTTTATAATGTGTAGGTATAAGGTTCTGCTAATAGATTATAGTAAAAAAAAGTGGTAAATCAACATTTTTCAATATCTCTGACACTTCTCTGACATTTCCCTGATTTCACCCCATCTTCTCCCTGGTTTACCCCTGACTTACCCCCCTTTTACCCCAGAAAAGGCAGAGAAATTCTTCCCCCCTGATGCTCCCTGACAGATCAGGGAACGTCAACTTACTATGTAGGAAAAAGGCGGGCAGCCCGGCGGCTGGCCAGGCAGGCAGAAGACTCTCGTATCCATCGTTTCACCCCCTTTCAAGGGTGGATCCGGCTCGAGGTGGGCGGAGCTTCGTTTGGGCTGTCGGCCGGGTCGACGGGCCCCCTCACCGAAGAAGGGGCGTCCCGCCCCGCGAACAACAGTTTCACCGTAAAGGTGAACCCCAAACCGGGTGTGACCGTCCAGCCGCGAAGATCTTGTAGTTGCTCTTCCGACAGAGCTCTCCGGATATTCTCCGTGAGATCGTCCAACGGCTGGCGGGGGTGGGCTAAGTATCCCGAAGTGATCGCGATTAGCGCATCCCTCGCGATGGTGAGTTTCTCCTCGTCATCGAGGGGCCGTTCCCGTGGAGTTGGGCTGGGCGATGGTGAGGGATCAGGAGAGGACTCGTAGGACGAGTACGGAGCTGGCGATTGGCGGCTTGTCGGTGGCGAAGAGAGTGGGAGATAATCTGGCGAGCGGGGTGAGTATGACATTTCCCGGTGTTGCCTGATGTGGCTTGTCTTCCATTTTTCCGAGCGCCTTTTATGCTGTTTCAAGCTGCCGCCCCCTTTCACTTTTGAGCGATAAGGTTAATTGGGTGTGCCATCGCGCTGCTCTTCCTTTTCGATTTCGTCGCTGCGAGAGATAGAATAGTTGAGAGAGAACGGGGAGACGTGAAGAGACGATTAGGAGGTGTGGGTTTATAGAGCTGGGTTTTCGAGGGTAATATTGTTGGAAGCGGGTGTCCTGGATTAGTGTAGATACCTTCTGTTTGGGACTGGGACTCGGTGAGAGCGCCTGATTGCGTCATTTTCCGGTGAGGCTTCCTTTTCCTCTTCTTGCTTCCTTCTCTTTCCTCTCCTTCCTCTATTTTTCTCTTCTTCTTCGTCGTCTTCTTCTTTTTCTATCTCTTTTTTTTTGTCTTCCGTTTGTTCGTGGGCGTTCTGCTCGTCGTTGCTGCTTTCTCCAGAGCTCGTGTCAATTTCAGTTGTCCTTTTGAAGAGTCTCACATTGTTCTTGTGTGAGATAACTTCTCTTCCTTTCTCGTCCTCTGCTATTACGTTGAATTCAGTTGTCTGCGTGACCTTGTAGGGTCCGATCAGATATGGGCAGAGTTTGTTTCTTGGCGTACTCTTCCTTATCATTACGAGATCTCCGATTGTGATGTTCCTTTCTTTGATCCGATATCGCTTATCGTATCCTTCTTTTTGTTTGATCGCTTGGTGATTCAGCCGTGCTTTGACGAAGTTCCAGGTTTCCTTCAATTGTAGCTTCAGTAGCGTGGTGTAATCGTCTACGTTTGCAAATACTGGCATTGGTGTTCTCCAGGTAGCGTCCTGTGGGATCCTTGGTTCTCGTCCTTGGATGACCAGGAACGGGCTGGCTTGAGTGGTAGCGCTTGGAAGGGTATTGAGGGCGAATGTGATCAGTGGAAGGAACTGGTCCCAATCGGTCTGGGTGTTGTTGACGAACGGCGTGAGGCTTTCCTCCAGCGTGCGATGTAAGCGTTCGACCTGGCCGTTGGCGTTTTTGTGGTATGGCGCGGTGTAGCTGTGTTCCGTTCCGATCAATTTCAGAGTATCTTCGAAGGTTTGCGACTTGAAGTTCGTTCCGTTGTCGGTGAGTACCGTTTCCGGTGCTCCGAATTTTGTGTAAACGTCATCCAGGAACTTCTACGCGATTGTATCTGCGTGTTGCGTTGCGATCGGGGAGGTGATGATCCATTTGCTGAACGCGTCTTGTGCCGTGAGTACGTAGCGGTTGCCGCTACCCGTGACTGGCAGGGGACCTAGAATGTCCATGTGCAGACGTTGAAATGGGTGACTCACTTCTCCCATAACTCCCATTGGTTTCCTTGTGGATTGATGTGAGTCGGACTTTCGTGTATGGCATTGGACGCATTCTTTGATGAAGTTTTGAACGTCTTTCGCCATGTCCGTCCAGGAGAACCGTCGACGAAGGGCTTCGGTGGTCTTGTTAGTTCCGAAATGGGCGCCGAGGTGTTCGGAAGTGTGGAATTTTCGAATGATGGGTTTTGTGATCTTGTCGTCCTTCGGGATGATTATTGTCGGCGGGAATAGCGCGCTCTTGGGTCGTTTGTATAGAATTCCGTTGTGGATCTCATGTCGATCTCGTGCTCTTCGGGTTGATTCGTCATCGTCGTCGGGGAACTGGGTGGTGAGTTTTTGAATGATGTCGCCGATCCATGGTGCCGTGTTTTGTATTGTTTGTATTTTCGAGGCGTGTTCAGGTGGCGTGGGTGGAATGTTGCTATTGCTGGTAGTAGCGTTGACCTCAACGTTTGTTTCCTTCGTTGGCTGCTTCTCCCTCCTTGTTGTAGGTCGTGCTTCGTTTGCTTCGTTGCCGATGTAGCGCGAAAGGGCATCTCCCACTGCATTCTGGGGTCCTGGTCGGTATTCGATCGTGAGATCGTATTCCTGTAATATCAGTTGATATTTTGCCAGTCGTCCAACCAAGTCGCGACGTTTCATCAGGCTGGTGAGAGGTCGATGATCTACGATAGCTTTCGTTGGGCAGCCGAGGATGTAGGTCCGATATTGACTGACGGCAAAAGTGAGCGCGAGGGCCTCGAGCTCGATTGGTGCGTAGTTCCGTTCTGCCTTGATCAGTTTTCTGCTCGAGTATGCTATTGGGTGGAGAGGCGCTCCTTCGCTTGCCGCTTGCAGTAGGACCGCTCCGATTGCTATCGTGCTGCCGTCGGATTCAATGACGAATGGTCGATTTGCTTGTGGTCCTTGGAGTACCGGGGCTGTGGTGAGGATGTTTTTCAGTTTATCGAATGCCTCCTGGTGCTTTTGTTTCCATTGGAAGTCTACGTCCTTGGTGGTGAGGTTGTACAATGGGGTAGCGATTGCTGCATAGTTCTTGACAAAGCGTCGGAAATATCCCGACATTCCAAGGAATCCGCGGACCGCGGTAGGCGTCTTGGGTACTGGGAAGTCTTGGATGGCTTGTTCCTTTTCAGGGTTTGGCTTCACTCCGTCTCTTCCGACGATGAGCCCAAGAAATTTGACTTCGCGACATGCGAATTTGCACTTTTTGATCTTGACCTTCAGTCCGTAGAATGCTATTGCCTTCAGAACCTCGTCGACGTCCTGGATGTGCTGTTGTGGGGTGTCCGAAATTACCAGTAAGTCGTCGAGGTAGACGAATAGCTTGCAGGTTACTTTTCTTTGCAGCATTCTCACTGCTGACTGGAAGGTGTGTGGAGCTCCGCATAACCCCTTAGGCATGCGGCGATACTGGTATGTTCCTGTGTTCGTCGCAAACGCTGTCCATTTCCGATCCTGCTTTCGTAGGGGAATCTGGTAGAATCCCATGATGAGATCGAAATTCGACAGATATCGTCCTCCGGCTGCCATGTCGATGATGTCTCCTATTGCTGGGATGATGTAGTTTTCCTTCTTGGTTACTGAGTTGATCGCCCTGTAATCGGTGGTGAATCGGTATGTTCCGTCTTTCTTTTTGACGAGTACGATCGGGGAGACGAAGAGTAAGGATGAAGGTTCAACGATGCCTTGGGAGATGAGCGTTTGTACTTGCGTCTCGATTTTTTTTTGTTTTCCCAGGGGAATGCGATATGTGCGTGGTCGTGGCAATGGAAGATCGTCTCTGAGTTCGATCTTGTGTTCTACTGGACCGGTGAACTTCCCGATGTTACCATCCTCGTTGAAGAACGCGTCTTTGTTCTCCAGGATCACTTTCTTCAGTTGTTCTGCCTCTTTTGGGGATAGTACCGAATCTTGAAGGGCCAGTTCGTCCATGAAATTTTTCTCTGGAAAGGTGATCTCTGGGAATAGTTCGTCTACGTCGGCTTTCTCTGAAATATGTGGTGGCTCGAACTGCGATTGATCTTCTCTAGCTCTGAGTTGTAGAACTTGGGCGCTGCCTAGTTCCGAGCCTTCACTGACTTCGAGATGGTGTGGTGAGTTGTTTTTCACATGAATATGTGTTCTCGCGTCACCCCGTGGGTGTATGACTGTTGTTGGGAATTCCACCGGGTGTGTGGGTTGTGGGGCGAGAAGGACGAATTGATTTTCGTCGGTGCTGTCGAAGGTGATGGGTAGCCTTTTGGTCTGGTATGGACCGATTTTTGTCGGTGCGATCGCGTAGACTTTCATTGTTCGATTGGTCGATTGGTACGGTTTTTCTCCTGGCTGTAGCAGTGGGATATCTCTGTTGTTGATTATCAATTTCCCTTCTGCTGGTCGTAATGAGGTGGATATGCCTTGTTGATCCAACTCCTTCATGAAGTCCATCCCGAGGAGTACCGGAGCTGGACAATCTTGGTCTTCGGATACCAGGAATGTGTGTCGCATGCTATGACCTGCGACTCTAATATTCAAGTTGACTCGACCGATGAATGTGAGGCTGGATCCGTTTGATGTCTTTGCTTCTTTGAATCCGGAGTGACCGTCCATCGTGACGTCCATGTAGTTCAGTGAGCTTCTGCGAAGATAGGAGATGGATGCTCCGGAATCCCATAGGGCGGTTATTCCTCTGTCTTCTATGGACAGGTGAATGTAGGGCAGGGTGGATGATTTTGCTGAAACCGCGCACTCCAGGGGGATGATCACGGGGATGTAGGTGAAGAATGGTATTCGTTGTCCTTTCCTAGCGTACGTGAGATCGTCAGCATAGAGGCTGTCAATCGATGATCGTCTTGGGGCGGTTGGGGTGGCTGGTCAATATGGTTTCTGTTGCATCGGTTCTATTTCCTTTTCGTGTGCGACGGCGTTGATTGTCACATGGGGTGCGGTGGTGCGTATCAGTCTGCCGAGTGTTGCTTTAAACAGACATATCTTGCACGACACAGCTAGGATAATGAGCAGGACTAGTGTGGCGATACCTGGGAGTGCTAGTTTCAGTAGAGTTCCATAGATGTTCGATCGTATGTCGTCGAGTGTAGATGACACAACGTCCGTGGTTGCGTCGAGGACGTATCCTCCTGCTTGGGACAGGTCTTGGAAGTCGAATATTCCTTTTCCGCTGAGTACTTTGATCAGGCTTGCTTGTTTCTGTCGAAGCGAGACGAGGCTTGCTCGGTAGCTGATTGCGAGCATGAGTGGAAATGATGAACCTTTTGCGGTGTCGTACATGTCACCAGCTTTGAATTGCAGTGCAGTTTCTGCCAGGTCGTGGGTGATTCTTGACCGATTCCGGGTAGGGACGTTACGTTCGCTTGACCTAACGGAGAGTTCCAGATTCCCTCTTCATCCTGCCAGATGTGTGGTACGACGTTGGCGCAATCGATTTTCAGACTATCCTCTGTCAAATCTGACGTTCCAGGGATTATGAACAGTGTTCTATTTTCGGTAGTGCGGACCGGTGTGTTGAGGTAGCAGGTCTCGTTGATTCGGTTCTCGTGGAAGATTTTGGTTACTTCCACTTCCTGGCATTGGGTGATGCTTATCGCTCTTCTTCCTACGAACCGTGCTGTAATGTCGTCTCTCTGTAGGATAGTTCGCATTCCGACCGTTGGGTCTAGCTGCATGAGGGCCCACCAAGTTTGGATTTGTCGATTCTGGATATTGCAGACAGCGTCGTACATACGGTAGAAGTTTTTGCGCATGTCCTCCTGGTTTTTCTCCGCTACGAACTGCAGTTTGTCATTTACGCTGGTCGTGGTGTAGTTGCGTCGAAGATCCTCGAGGTTGTCGTAGGTCGACTTCATGTAGTTGACGTGTGCGGGTGAACCGACGTGACCAGAAACTTCTTGCGTTGTTGACGGTGGTCCTCGCGACGCTCTTGGTGGTCGAATTCTGTCTGATTCGTTCTGCGTCGAGGGTGGCGTTGTTGTACTGATTTTAGCCGTTCTGGCAAATATCATTGGTCG
Source organism: Litoditis marina (assembly GCA_964036275.1). Classification (NCBI taxonomy): domain Eukaryota; kingdom Metazoa; phylum Nematoda; class Chromadorea; order Rhabditida; family Rhabditidae; genus Litoditis; species Litoditis marina. The sequence goes on from OZ038433.1 coordinate 32,537,129, forward strand.
AATGCGGTTGGTCGTAGGATTGGTGGTCGCCGTGTGGGTGTCGCTCTTTGTAGTGCCTTCTGTGTCGTCCGTAACTGCAGGTATGTCGGTGTGGTTTGTATCCGCTTCTCTCGTTGTTGATGGTTTCGGAGAGGGTGTTGAGGCCGTTGTCGGTACCACTGTGCGAGGTGTTGTTGTTGTTGTGCTTTTCCTCGTGGTGGTTGTGGTGGGCCTGAACGTCGATGAGTGCGTGGAAGCTTTGGTGGTGTGTCTTAACTGTTCACGTCGCTTTCTTTTCATCTCATCTATCGTTCCTGTTGGGTCCTTCTCCATTTTGTGTTTGAAGATAGTGTGTTCTTCCGTGATGTTCCGATACGTGGCTCTTGCTGCGGCTATCATGGCTTCTATTTCCAGTCCACGTCGAATGTGGTCGAGTCGTTTAACCTTGGGCGGCATTCGCGCTTCAATGATGTGGTCGAATGCTTCCGTTTCCTCAGAATTGTTCCGGGTTAGGGCGATGTGCAATCCTAGTTCCCGGAAAAATGTGTTCCGCTTCTCTTGGTCATCTTCTTCGTGTTCCTTGATTCGTTGTTGGTCGTCGGCATTGGCTAGTTCTTTCACGAGAGATTCGAGTTCCGCTGGGTCCATCATCCCGATCGCTTTTCTCGTAACTAGTGCGCCTTCTTTGGCGGCTAATGTATGGAGGATTGCGATGTTCGGATCGTCGTAGTTGTATTGTCGGATTCGGGTCTCGATTTCTTCGAAAGGGATGGCCCAGGAGTAGAACAGTGAGCCGAGGTAGAAGCGTAGTTGGTCTTGTTTGCTCAGGCTATGATTGGCGTTCTTTCTCTTTTCGTGTATGTAGAGTCGGTTGTCTTCCACTACCGCTGGCCACGAACTTGGCAATGGTGTCAGGCTGTAGTTATTGGGTAGACGATTGAGGAACGCGTAGATATGTCGTTTGGTTCTTCGCTGTTCTGCTGTGTAGATTGTGATGTTGTCAACGTTTGGGTATTCGGGAAATATGAGAACTGCTCCGGTCGATGCCAGGTGGATGGTGGTGTTGAAGCATTTCCTGTATTCGTGAGCTTTGCTGAGGGGTTCGAGGACGAACGCGCTTTGAGCTGATTCTATGATTACGGTAGATGCTCCGATGACTGCTTCGTGTGTTCCGAGATCGATGAAGTCACAGTTGTCTCTTGAGTCTGGGGTGTCCCAAACGAGGATTTCGTTGTCGCTAGGGCATTTTCCATCTTTCAGCGTACATCCGGCCGTGTTCAGTAGTAGTGACGATATGATCGTTTCGTCTTGGAGCGATCCGAGAGATCCTTTCTGGAGAACGAACCGTCGAGTAGTGTTGCATCGAATTTTCCAGGAACTGTTTGTGGGGAAGTGGTTCCTGAGGTTGGTTTTATAGAGACCGACTCCGATAGAGCGAACCGGTTCTCCGTTCCAGAAGCGTTCGGTGACCACTGTCCTGCATTCCTCTTCTGTGGTTGTCTCCACTGCGATCAGGGTTTGATTGTGTGCCGGAATCCACATCGTAGAATCTGTGCATTGTTGGAAGACTTCTTGAGAGCAGCGCCAGGCAGTGATTTCTCTCATTGTCTGATTCTTCGTCATTACTTGTACCGGTGTGTGTAGGACGTGACCTGTCTTTGGTGGTTTGCAGTCTGTAGTTTGTGGTGGTGCGACCAGTATTCCTCCGCGTGCATGTTGGCAGTAGTGGAACTTGTCTAGGGCCAGTGCAGGAGTCAGGAGGGTGAGAAGGGCCATCACGGTCAGCGTTACTGCGAGTCCGGATGAGCCGTTTCTCACTGTGCGGGTTGACTCGTTGTCGTCTTCCACAACAAGGGGATTGAATATGGCGTTTATCCGTGGGCGGTATCCTCCACGATCCCTGTATGTTGGTCTGTCTTGCTGGTTCATTCCACCGCGACCTCGGAAATGAGAAAATTGGGGGCGGAACGGGGACTGGCTTCGTTGATTGTACTGTCCGGCCGGTCGGTATCGATCGAATTCGTTCCGTTGATACCGGTTATCGTTGTACTGACGAGGGTGTCGGTTTGGCTGGTATCCGCTGTATCTGCCCGGCTGATACCCATTGTTGTACCTTGGTTGGTAACCGTTGTTTGGTCTCGACTGGTATTCGGGTCTTCGTGTGTAGCTGTCATGGGCTGGGCGTGGTTGGAAGCTTCTCCGCTCTTCTCTGGGTCGATTGTCGTTCCGTCCTTCTTTGCGGTTGTTCAGTTGGATGGCGTTGACTTCCGCTGCAAGAGTGGAGATGACGTCCTTCATGTTCGTTCCGTCTTCACTCTCTTCGAGGTTGAACAGAGCTTCTTCGTGGACGGCAGCGGTCTTCGCTTCGCTGTATGTGGTAGGTCTTGTGAGTCGCGTCGCTTTCCGTATGCGGCTGTTCAGGCCGTTGGTGAACGTCGATAGAAGGAATGCCTCTCTGGCGGCGGCTTCTGCGGTGGAGGGATAGGCTTTGTTGGCCAATTCTTGGCAGAATTCCGCAAAGGCGTGAACTGATGCGGTGCCCTGCTTTGCTGCTGTAAGCTGCGCCTGAGCCAGTAGTTTCTTCTCAGGTGTGTAGATGTTGGCTTGGAGCTCATCGAGCAGTGTGACCCAGGGGCCATTCCTCTTCCTTGCGTCTGGCAACTGTTCGTAGGCGTCTCTTGCCGACCCGCGGAGCATTGACGGTAGGAGTCGAACGGCGTCGGCGTCGTCCATCTGATTAGCGTTGAGCCAGTCATTCACTCTGCGTGTGAAGTTTTTGAATGACTCGCGCTCTGAGCAGATGGGGTATGATGACGCCTTCTCATTTTTGACCATTCGGCTGGTCCGCTCCATGATGGTCTGGAGGTTATCCAGTTGGTCCTGCATGGCGTCGTCTTGGCCGAAGCCGATGAGCTCGTTCCACGGGACGATAGGCGGAAAGTTCTGAGACCGTAGTCTGCCGGCAAGAGGTGTGCTGAGTAGAGTTCCTGGTGATGGAATCGTGGGCATAAACTCTGAACTTGCAGAGTCGCGAGAGAGAGAGAGAGATCGAGACGGGACAGACGAGATCTAAACTAAATTCGTTCTCTGGTATGAGCGTATAAAAACTGTCCAGTCCACAATTTCTTGGAGAAGAAAATACAAAAAAAAATGAAAAACGAAACAGTAACGCTTACTAAGTTTTCTATAAAATCTGCATATTCCATTTTGTTTCAGGTTATGTGCTCAGCGAATGTGCCACTCAGTTTTGTTTCGAATCCCTAAACTAAGCGCCAATTTTCTGCGATTGGCCAGCTTACAAAAGCGAAAGAGTATGAAGGTCAATGAGACAGCAGACAGGTTAAGACAGTCTGCGTCTCTCTGACATGCACTCTCTATCTCTCTCGTGCACTTTCGCGTATATTGAACTTATTGACCGCACCCTTTCGTGACGTGAAAAAATAGAGCAGTATGTGCGTGTTGCCCAATTAAAAGATCGGTATCAGATGAGTCACAAAATTACCCGTTTTGGTTCGAGATTTATGAACAACGGAAGGTTTCTGGTTTGAAACTATCCGTCTTTCATGGGGACGTGTTAGAAGTTTTGGAACAATTTGAAGCTAACAAAGTGTCGGTCCGTTTTGTGAAAACTTGAAAATGTACAGGACAAAATCAAAAATCTTAATTTTTCGAATCGAGTTTTCGAGTTCTAGAAAAAATCGAACAACCCTAGTTGGAACGTTGCTTCAAATTTCACGTTTCGTCTAAAATAAGCGATGAAGTTTTATGCAAATAAGAGAACAACTTTTCACAGAAAAAAACCTGCAAACTGGGTGCAGTGTGAACCCATGGTACATCTTTGTTATCGCCCTATTCCCAATTAAACTAGAGTTATTCACGAAGTTAAAGCAGGACGATAATGTGGACCAATCTCGTGTCAACGGTCCTTTAAACTGCAATTGAAAAATGTATTGTAGTTTAAAGGACTGAACCGTTGCGATTGGACCACATAATCGTCCTTCTTCAAGTCTGCTTGGAACTGATCTCGAATCTCATTCGGATATTTCAGACCAATTTCCTGAGGAAGAACATGAAGAACCGTCAACGGGTCACGGTCGCGGAGAAATGAAGTTGGTAGGTTTCGATTATCTTTCTTTTGACGTCAATACTCATGTACTTGGAAAATTTATTCCGTGTTTTTGGTATAGTTCGTTTCACCCATCGATAGCAGTCAGCCATGCTGGCCGAGCGCACCCTACATTGGAGGCGACTGGTCTGGCAGCTTGCCAGTCTTTTCATTGTAAATAAACGCCGCGCCACCTATCTCAGCTAAGTTCAATACCCAGCTGGTGCACAATTTTGATTAGGCTGATCGCTGTTGGAAACTTTCCAACACAATTGACTCCGCCCACTAAAATGTACTGTACCTGGCTGCTATCGATGGGTGAAACGAACTATTATAGGAGGCGAATTGGTTTCAAGCACTAGACTAAAACGAGCTCGGAAGTGTTTGAAACTTTTCTCAAAATGTACTGCTGCGTAACCATATAAAAATTGGTCGGAGGGTTTCGAAAGCTCGCCCAGCTGTAGCTCCCTATCTCGATCTAACACGAAAGACAGCATTTTCATTCTTTAAATTCAACTTTATTAAAGTTGTTTCATGTCATGGAGCACTTTCTAGAAAAAAAAGAAAATTCAAATGTGTACCGCGGGAGTATAAGTGTGAATGAAATGGATTCTATTATCTCTTCAGGGTTCCATGATGCCACTTTTCATTCAGAACGTCAGCGACGAGTGCAGGTACGAGTCCACTTCCCGGTTGCAAGTCGGTATAATTGTATCTGCTCAGTTCTACCAAAAGATAGATGGGAATTCCGGAAAAAAAAACTGACACTTTTATATGCGCTAATTTGACGCGTCCAAACTATGGTCAAAATTACGATATGGCTTCCATCGGGAGCTTTCTTTGGGTAGTTCATTTCATTTTTGATCTACGGTACTCTCAACTAAATAAAACAATCTGAATGAAAGCTGATATTTGTTCTGTATTTCATCACGTTCCAGACATGTTCCAGAATTCTGCTGTGTATATAACCAAGTTTTATTTGCAGAGTGTCATTCAGCGAGCTGTGCATGAGTGCAATTAACAAGACCGTTGGCGACTTGAAAAGCGAAATCACCGAGTGGGGAAACACTTGCAACAAAGTGGTAGGTCACTCCTACAGTAGGAATCAAACAAAGCAGTCCTTCAATGTGTTTCACTAATGTACATGTTATGACAACAGCTTGAGACTATTTTCCATTTCACAAAACGATCTTCAGAGAGTTAGAATGGTATATACTCTGTAGTGGTCTTGGTGGGAATGAAATGGACTTTATTATTTCTTAACTACATGTCAAAAAAGAAACTAATATAAATAAAGGTTGAGGATTGTGTGAAAACAAGAACAAAGTATGTTTTCTCGAGAAGGCTCGCGTACTTTAGGTCATTTAATGCGTGAAATGAACTATCAGTAAATTATGGGATAAGACGACAACATGTGACACATCAAATTTGTGATTCTAATCTAGGAGGAAATCGCCAATTTGACCACCAAGGTGGAAATGAAGAAAGAGGAAATCAAAGCCAATATCACGAGGGAATAACTCTGAATTTGTGATAAAAAACTGTGGCAAGCTCTACTGTTTGTAGTCCAATGTTTGGAACAAAACCAAAACGTACACGAATGACCAAAAAATTGACGAAATCTAACCAAACTTGAAGCACGTTGAACGTGACACGGAAAACGAAAAATTTCTCAGTCCTTCCCTGTGTTGGTTGGCGTGCTGTGCTCACGTGCTCTGCCTGCCTCACTTTCTCGCTGTTCTCACGTTATTCACTTGTTTTCAAACTTTTCACGTGTTTGTCTGCGTGATAAGTCGATGAATGACAGCCTGATCAACTGGCTGAAGTCGCTAGAGAAGATAGAGACGGACGAGTCGAAGACCCTAGCAGACCTCGAGAGGATTTCCTGGATACGATTGAGGACGAGACGGTGGCCAAGGTCAGTTTTAGAAGATCCCGGCACCTTCATCCCATCCTGCGTCTCTCGCTCTGCCTCACTATTTCTCGTCTCTTCTCGTACATCCCGGCGGGACGTAAGAGCAGATAAATAGCGTAAATATTTAAGCAGACGCAGAATGGGATGAAGGTGCCGGCATCTTCTAGAATACGTAATCTGTCATAGGGCGCTGCGCGGAGCGCTGCGCAGATTAGTTTTTGTTCAGAGGTCTGCAGACATTCCAGAACAGTTTATTACCATTTTCTGCAACGTCGACCATTTTCCTAGATATTTGCATGAATCACTGAAGGGCAACACGTCTACATGCCACTAAGTTCACGTCCCAAGTAAAATCAGTTGAGAGGAGTTAGAGGGCCAAACGTCTCGCAAAAATGGCTTTCCTGCTCAGAGGCGGCGGCGGCAGCGGAGGCGGCGGCGACAAAAGTGTCCGCCTCCTCAAATTTCGGCATAATTTCGCTTAAAATTAACTTATTCCGAAATGTCTTACATTGTTGAAAAGCTATAAAAAAGTTAAGGTAAACGTATTTTTCAGGTATGTCTGAAATTTGAAAATTACGTGTGAGAGGGCCGAAAATAGTTTCGCGAAAATCATGGATAGACCGGTTCCGTGAAAATAAAAATGAAAGAAGAGTTTAACGTGTAGTAGAAAGACGTTTTCCAATGAAGACCTCATGGCAGGCGGGTACCGCTTTGTTTTCACTCCTATTCACATGTATGAATGGAGACTTGGATAAAAGCTCTATGCACGCACGGCGAACGAAGGTTCGATTCATGCCTGGAGCACAAAAGTTGCTCTCATTTGAACGAAGTTATAACTACGCCAATCGTTCTGAACTACGGCACCGTTTAAGACTTCAATAGAACCTCATAACATTCCTCATTTAGCTCATTGTTCATTAAATATCATTTTTATTAAAAGTGACCGTTACTTCGTAACTATAGAAAAAGATCCATCCACCCATCCAACCACCACCATCCAAAAGTCCTAGTGACACAATTATATTTTGTTCAAATAAAATAACCTAATATAGAAAAAGTTCAAATAGTATAAAAAACGGATGTAAAGAAAGTTGAGATTAGTTTTGGGTGGAAAGTGTGCAAGAAATATGAGAGAAGTCCAATAAAAATTAGTATAAAAAAACGAGTGTAAAGAAAGTGAAGATTAGTTTTGGATAAATATGTACAAGAAATATAAAAGAAGTCCAATAAAAATATTTTGAGGAGAACTCTAATCTCGCTCGGTCTAGAATTTCAAAAAAAGAATACCTAGTTTTTGGTTGTCGGAAGAAAACTTCTGACTGCGACTCACAATAATCTAACTTATACTCCGTAGTTTTCAAGAGAAGCGAGATTAACATTTTCCTCAAAATATTTTTATTGGACTTCTTTTATATTTCTTGTACATATTTATCCAAAACTAATCTTTACTTTCTTTACACTCGTTTTTTTATACTACTTGAACTCTTTTTCTATGGTTACGAAGTAACGGTCATTTTTGATAAAAAATAATATTTTTGAACAATAAGCTAAACAAGGAATGTTATGTTTTTCTATTGGAGTTTTAAACCGTGCCGTAGTGCAGAACGTTTGATCTAGTTGTAACCTCGTTCAAGTGATAGCAAATTTTCCACTTTAGACTCCAGGCAGGAATCGAACCTTCGAGTTCTTCATGAGTTCTTCATTGACAAACGTCTTCCTACTACACGTTAAACTCTTCTTTATTTTTATTTTCACGAAACCGGTCTATCGTTGATTTTTTGCGAGACCATTTTCGGCTATCTCACACGTAATATTCAAATTTCAGACATACCTGGAAAATACGTATACCTCAACTTTTTTAGAGCTTTTCAAAAATGTAAGTATTTTTTGAAAAAGTTAATTTTGTGCGAAGCTATGCAGAGATTTGAGGAGGCGGACACTTTTGTCGCCGGCGCCGCCGCCGCCGCCGTCGCCCCGCACGGAAGCCATTTTTGCGAGACGTTGGGCTCTCTAACTCCTCTCAATAAATTCTACTTGGAACGTGAACTTAGTATCTTGTAGACGTGTTGCCCTTCAGTGATTCATGCAAAAATCTAAGAAAATGGTCGACGTACTTTGAAGAAAGTTGTAATAATCTGTTTTGTAATGTCTGCAGACCTTTGAACAAAAACTAATCTGCGCAGCGCTCCGCGCTGCGCACGATATTTTGAGGAAAAGGCTAATCTCGCTTTTGTTGAAAAAAAATAGAGTGTAAGCTAGATCATCGTGAGTTGCAGTCTGAAAGAAAGTTTGAACCGAGCGAGATTAGCCTTTTCCTCAAAATATTTTTATTGGACTTCTTTCATATTTCTTGCACACTTTCCATCCAAAACTAATCTTAACTTTCTTAACATCCGTTTTTTATACTTATACAATATGCCTTATTTACTAATACAGTATAAAAGTTTTGACGCTCCTCCTGAAACAATGAGTCGCGTACATGTTCAAAACCAGAACTGAAATTTAAATTTTGAATGAAAGAGTTCGCGTAGAAATCACAAAAACAGTATCACACTTCGTTGCACCAACGAATGTTTAAAAAACAACTTTTTCACGAATAGTTTTAGTCGGTCGGGTAGTGAGATTATCTAACGAAATACACAGAGAACCTTTCCAAAACCTTCTACGTGTTGAGAACCAGTCTCACCATTTTGGTATCAGAACGTCATTATCAAGATAGAATATCTGTAGAAGTTTCTTAATATAGAACTAATGTCTGATGATAACAACACAACCAGTAGTTTTGAAGAGATTTTACGAGTTTCTTACCAAAATAGCGCTCAGCGCGAAGCGCTGTGCGTGATTTGTCTTTGGTTCGGCTAATGCGCGCCTCCGTTTTTTTAGTTTTCTCATAAAAAGGCTCGATTTCGCAGAACAAAACTTTTAATAATTCGAAAGTGTTCTACAGCATATTTGCAAGTTTTGTTTCAAATTCGAACGAAATCGGTTGAGTTTGAGCCAAGTTATGACGTTTTCGCTTCATCCAGAGCGCCAACTTCCCTCGTGTTTCCTTCCTTCCTTCCTTCCGTCACATTGTGCGGGAGATGCTATCTCTGTCTCATCTGAACAGATTTGGCTGAAATTTTGAGTGGTGATAGAACTCCTAAAAAAACTGAAAGAGCGCAGATTTTTTTATGAAAAAAAAATCATTTTTCACCAAGTTACGACCTTTTGAAATAAATGTCTCTGCGTCTCTCCATTTAGTGCACTCTCTCGCTCTCTCTGTCAGGTCGGTTAACCAAACTCACAAACTGTCTTGTAACCTGAGGTAACACTGCACGATTTTGATGAAATTCTAACAGGATACCGGGTTTACCGCTGTTCGGACGATAATTGCTTGGTTGTCTCTCTCTGCGCAGTCGTCCGAATCGCCCAACCCTCCGTCCGGATCGCCTAACCCTTCGTCCGAATTGCCCAACTCTCCGTCCGAATAGCCTAACCCTCAGTCCAAGTTAAGTAACTACATATAGTAGAGTTACCAAACCATACTTGAAATCGAAAACAATAAAAGGTTTAATTTGAATGAAGTTCATGGGCTATGAGTAAAGTACAAAGTTTATAGTACAAGGTAACACAACAACACAACTGCATACTCAATAACGGATAACAATCAAAACAATTGTAACAAACAAATTATTTACTTATATACACATTACTACTTCTTCTTGTGCGACTTGTGGAATGCTGCGACATGTTGAGGAGGTACTGTCATCTCATCGGCTAGTGGAGAAGCTGATGCGAACTTGACAGCAAAAGCTTCCATCTTGTCCTTGACTGCAGCTCGCCTCGCCAAGCCGAAATTGTTCACTTTTGGAGCGGTTCTCTAAAAACAAATAACAAGTAAGACACATGAATCGAGACACACAGCGAAATATCCACCTAGCTGCCACAAGCAAAGTACTATGGCGCAGAAGGCGTGATGGGAAGAGAATTTGAAGCAGGACAAGCCTGATTGAGATTTGAATTAGAAGGACCCCCCAGAGAGTTAGAGAAACAACTAGAAGGATCATCTAAGAAAAGCTAAACTATATCTGTATTCGTAGCTCCCCCGTTCTGAAAAGTACGGATATGGAAACCGGCGTGAGAGAGGGAGGATCCATGGTTGGAATGATTAGTTGATCTCAATATTGCGTTTTGTCACCTCCTATCTCCACTAAGTACTCGTTACGATACGGTTACAACATAAATGGAATGCAATGGTTTGGTGTCGCCAGGATAACAGGTTATTAGTCCCGAACTACAACTACAATTAGCAAATGCAAATGTATGGGGTCAAACAAGACAATTTGAACGAAATATATCAATAAAACAAAGAAAACATGTACTAAACAATATAAAAACGTTAATACTGCTGCCGGCGAGAGAAAAAAGTTGCTTGAAAGTTGAAAGTGATGGCCGATGAATAGATAAAAAAAATTTCACGTATCTGCTACGTGAAAGTGGTTCGTACTTCCCATAGTTTTTACAGAGTATGTAAGACTTTTATAGTTGTGTTTGTAATTTGATCCTAACGGTTTACGTACAATTCCAGTACCCGCTCCCTAGACCAAGTCCTAGTTTTTGGGTTCAGGCTTGGATCTTTGCCACATCTTTGCCACATTTCTATTTCTCCAAATGATGATAATAGTTGGCAAGTGCGTTATCAACGAAGAAGCTTCATAATATAAACATGATGTGTTTTCTGATGGCCCGATGATCTCATAAGTAAAATGTGCAAAGTTGGCGTCAAACATGCTTCCATACAATTTATAGTACCGCTAACATATGTTTTTCATTTAGAGCAAATATATTCTCCATGTCCTATCGTCTTTGAACCTCGGCATTTTTGTAATGTATTGTTCGGTCTAACAGGAAAAGCAACAAAGCAATTATAGTTAGTTCCTTCATATTTCAGTTAAAAATTTAGACATGCCTCCGGAATGTCTACAAAAAGTGCAAAATTCATCAAAAAGTGGGGGAACAACAGTTGTGTGATTTGTACGAGCTACTCAAGGACGGATGAACTTCTAGGGACACTGCAAGAAAAAGAGAAACATATAGAGAGGGTTGTTATGTGGTGATGCCACAAAAAGGGAAATGATTTTGCTAACTAGTTCGCGGTAGATCACAAGTCACAGCTTTTCTGTTCAGATATGTTACCACATTTGATTGATTGATTGTCGAGACAATTATTTTGCTGTGGTTTGTCATCAACCGCGAACTACAGTCGTCGCCAACGGAAAGGCGGAAGAGTACTGTACACATGTATTCGATTCCAATTCCAAAGCTTGAAGGTCATGTGCTCCAACAGCGCAGTGGTTGTCGTCCTGCTACCAAACTTTTTCTCGCAGGTTCGATTCCGGCAGGGGGCAGAAATTTATAAATTTGTCACTCACTATAGTTAGCAAAACATTTTTCCCTTTTTGTGGCATCACCACTTCATAACAACCCTCTCTATATTTTTCTCTTTTTGTTGCAGTGTCCCTAGAAGTTCATCCGTCCTTGAGTAGCTCGTACAAATCACACAACTGTTTGCCCCCCACTTTTTGATGAAGTACGCAAGTGGTTTCTATCTTCATTTCAACGTTTCAGGTTCTCGCGCTCATCTCAAAGACCTTCATCGGAGATATGAGCCCAATTGAGGACGCTAATCAGGTATAGTTTTCACCACTTTTGCGCCAGTTTTCCGCGATTAGCAAGCCACAGAGGCGGGAGAACATGGATATCAATGGAGCCACAGACAAACTGAGAAATTGGAAGTCTTTTGTTATTTGCACACGTTTTGCTAATTGGTAGAGAACTGTCAAAGCGCTTCCACAAATACACAGTTCTAGGCTCTGGTTTCAAACGTATTTGAGAGCTATTTGACAAATATCAATTTCCGTTAATATGTTTTGATTATACAGCCCACACACGACGGTCCCATGTTCACTCACAAGCAACTAGAGGAGACCAAGGACAAATTCGAGAACTTCTTCCTGAACGCTAAGGCAGAGAGATCGGCACTGCCCACGGTCAGTTGACTCTCTTATTAAGTAGTATTTTCATAACGACAGGTTGATTTCAGTTCTCAGAAAACTACAGGATTTTAGTTTCGATTACCCCAAGTTGCACTATTTGCATGCAGGTCGAAGGTCGAACTGATTGCAAACTTTTCTTGGGAAACAATTTTGAAATGTGTGGATCCGTGTAGGAGGTTGTATGATGGACAAAGAATATACCATTTTTTTCAGACAATTGATGGTGGAAACTCGATTGAAAAAGTCGAGGAGAAGACGGAAATGTCGAAAAAGAACGAGGAGAACGGAAAAGAGAAGAAGGAGAAAAAGGAAAAAAAGAAGAAACCGACAGTGACACTAAGAAAGAGACAACAACTTCGAAAAAAAACAAGAAGAGTAAAAAAGATAAGAAGGAAAAGAAGGGGAAAAAAGAGGAAGAGGACAGCGATTCTGACTCAGATTCTGATTCCGATGAGGAGTAGGAAACGTTTCAACGCTTTACTTCGATTCTGAAGGATATTGGTCATGTTTGCTTTTTAATGGAATAAAATGTAGTTTGGTTTCTTTGGTGTGGAAAAAACAAGTGTTGTATCCTTAACCAAAGGATGAACACAATAGTTTTCGACAACTATCAACAGGGAGAAGAGAAGAGAAGATTGTTTCAATTACTGTGTTAAAGGACTTCCGGCGGCGGACCGCATTTGGGTCCCGCCGCGCTCAAACTAAGCGCCGCCCTTTCGAATTCATTGATTCGAAAGGCGCGTAATCTTCACTTTTTCGTTTTCTACATTAGTGGCAGGTTACATTTTATTATATATTTGTATTTAATTATATACATTGGTTACATCTAGTTTTTAAGATGTATATAATCTCATGTTTTTAAGCTTCCACATTTTAGGATTTCTTCCCATAAGTCTACAATTCGCAGTATTTTATCAGCAATTTTGAGCAAAATTATTCGTTTACCTAATCCGTTGGATATATGCCTTTTTTTTCATCTGTTCGCATCCGTAGGCTAATTTAGGAGTAGAGGACGGTCAAATTTAGGAGTAGAGGACGGTCAAATTTAGGAGTAGAGGACGGTTTTTTTTTTTGTTTGGCCGGGGCAGACAAATTACTCCATCTAAATTTCAATTCTCACATCGTTCTCTGCGTCATTCAATTTCAAGAAAATATTGAGTCCGATTCTCACATTATGAGTAGACACGATTTTTGAATGTTGCTCCGATAGATTAGCTCCTGGAGCACGATGTTTGAATCTTCTTGGGTCGTTCGCTCCTGGAGCGTGATTTTTCGGTCCTGGGCCGCCAGTTTGTTTGCTCCTGGAGCGTATTTTCGGTCCTGGGCCGCCAATGTGTCCTGGGCACTAGTATTTCGATGTTCTAGGTCAGGCTTCGTGTAGATAGAAGCGGTCACCTTCGTGCCACTGTGGGACGTCTTAGTTTGATGTTTTACGAGTGCCTTCCGTTTTCGCAGTGTGTTGGCAACAGACAAAAACGGTGAGTTCATACACCAGTAAAGTGTGCAGAAAAACTCGAAGAACGGTTCTTGAAAGTCCTCCTCATCCTCAGCACCCGCAACTTTTGAACTTTTATTTTTATTTTGAAAATACATCATTATCGAAGTACATGTTCCTGAAAAAAGTTTTATACTTCTTCGAAACGTGAGGTAGTTTCGGGCATCTGGCAAGGAACTTAATTAAATCCAAGTCTCTCAACTCATAGGAAATTCCATGAACGCGAGAGCACACCCCCGTGTGCCAATCTCACGGAAGTGCGCTTGACGCTCATGCTGAACTACCATTAGTAACGTATTTCGTTTATAAACGGTTTTTTCTTGCATACTAGTCGTAGTAGTAACCTACAGCTGGGTTTTTTGCATGGTTTCGAATTGAAGATGGCTCTTCGTTCATGGCTAATTGGGTACCAGTTCCTTTCCGAAAACTAGTGTTTCATGTCCGGTCTAAACTTTGTCACTTTGTGAAACACATTACGATTGTTTGAATTTAGTTACGTTCAAAAATTTGAACAGAACTCCGTCGATTTCTATGAATATCAATGCATCATTCGACAGTCGAGCAGATGAAAAATGGAAGCAGTAGATGAGAGTTAATCAGTTAATGTTGATGTGTTTTGACAGATGTTCCGGTTGATCGGCGGTTTCGAGATCAAGAAAGTGTCTTGCGTACACGTAATACAAAGAAGTCCGTCGGTTCTGCAATCTAGAAGTGTTGGTCTGTCTTGCACTGAATAGGTGGGTTGCTTTCTCTTCATTCAAATTCCTGGTTGCAAGTGTAGCTCGTTTTTCTAGGACGTGACATCTTTATCCGTTCAAATTCAATAACATTTCAAAAGTATAAGGCGGACGATTCCGTCGAGCAAAACTCTCATTTTTAGCATAATTCAAACGGAAAACCGCAGGAGTAAGGTGCGGGAAATATATATAGCTCCTTACTTTCTGCCTCAAATTTCCTTCTAGCTCATTGTTCAGTCCCCAGGCTCATTAATCTACATATATAAAGCGATTCCACCCTATCTGTCCTTAAACACAGTAATTGTATTTAATTGGGAGTCCGACTCGAAGAGGAGGGCGATCAATTAATTGTTTCAATTACTGTGTTAAAGGACTTCCGGCGGCGGACCGCATTTGGGTCCCGCCGCGCTCAAACTAAGCGCCGCCCTTTCGAATTCATTGATTCGAAAGGCGCGTAATCTTCACTTTTTCGTTTTCTACATTAGTGGCAGGACCCACCCACCCACCCTTCTTTCGGATAATTTAGTTGTTACACACTAGTAAGGTGCGACTGGTATATAAACACTGAAAAGTTAGTCGGCCCAAGCAGGTGTACCATGGTTTTACATCGAAAACAGTCTGAAGCGTCCTATAATAGCGAGAAAAGAGACCGGTTTTTTTTTTAAATCAAGGATTGTGGCCAGTCAGTTTGCTGGAGTGTGGAGTGAGATATTCGTTACTATCGTTTCATGTTGATTTGATTATAGAAAGCGACAGCGTCTCACCTCTCAATGGAATAATTCGAGGTTTTCGACATTTTTGTGGCGAGATCTACGAGCTTAGCACCAGCAAAAGCCGTCGTCATTGGTAATTTTCTAGCTGAGGTGAGTACTGTCAAACATGCGCGTCATATCGGATATCGCGAAACGCTATCTAGCCACGGTTTTTATTGTTGTTGTTGAAGGATGAGGTCATCAAAATCCATAGGGAAATCATGTTTTCAGCTACAAAGTACGAAATGACCTTACACAGTAAAGACTTAATACTCATAAGGCCGTTTTTAAATTCAAACACGTACGTTTTATAGTTGGGCATTGAAGTCGACAAATTTTCCCGTTTTCGTCGAAAAAGTAGCTCTTTTTTTTCCCGAATTTGCCCAGGCAATTTGGACTACTTGACTGTGGTGTGGCGTGGAAATAAGACATAACGCACATTAACCTGGAAATTGTCATGCATTTGATGATCGTTGAGCGTAGATCAAAACAAAATTGGTTTTTTCGCACCATAATCGTTTCGAGCGTTTCGAAAATTCTGGTTTTTGATTGTTTGTTCTTGTGAGCGACCGAAAAGTAGACAGCAACTGCACGTGTGAATTTGTTCAGCAACTTACTTCAGGTTCAGGTTTTTCCCTTCCGATCAGCTCTTAATACGGAACAACACCGAGATAGTTTCTGGATCTAAAGAAGCTGGTTATCTCTGCCGTTCGCAGATCGCAATACCTTGCTGCATTTGCCATGATGACGGATCTACTATTCTGGAAATTAGAAGGTATTCAGTATTTCTATTTCGGTTTGTTATATGGAATAGGTTTAGTTCTTGGAAGCTTCCATAAGTCTATATCCTTCGCTTCGGGTTTTGCTCAGACAGTTCAAAGAAGAGATGGTCTGGGTTTGAGTGAAGTTTTCATGACCTAAGCGTGACCCAGATGGATAATCATACATCAGTAAAGTGTAACTATCCTTAAATAAAAAGGTACCCGTTGTCAGCATAGATTGATTGAAAAAGCAGGATTTCGCTTGCATCAAAACATAGGCCAGCTCTCCCGAGTTTGGCGGAAAGGGAGTCCGTTTTCAAGGAATTTTCGGATTATTATAACACCTTCACAGGGTATGTAAAGAAAAAAAAAAAAATTTGGAGAAGTGTAAGTACATACAAGTTCCTTAATGGCCGTGTAACTGAGCAAAAATGCAAAAACACAAAAGAAGTTGTGGTTCTGATTTTTGGCAGTTATTAAACACCAGTTTGTGTAGTGGGGTTTGTTCAGTCAGTAAGGAAACTTGCTATGGTATATCTCGATCGGAAACAGAGCAAGTAGCAAGCTGTGCTCCAATGAGTAAGCTTTCTTTATTTTGGTTTCATCTAGGCTGAACAACACTTCCGGAGCCGCAACAAAAGAAGGGCATCGAAGGTCGCCGTGGTTAAATGAACCACTCCATTAGATTTGTCGTAGTTTCGTATAGTATACTGTTTCCGAGTCACTGTATGGCTTATATAGTGCCCACACGTCTTTTCTTAACCGACTGGTGTCCGTAATCAAAATAATTTGTATCCGAATAACATTTGTGTCAATAGTTCTTCTCAGTTGCGCACCGAGCATTGTGTCGGTAATAATTTTTACAGTCACACGTCGGTCAATGTTTGTATCAACCCAAGTGTTTTCAATATTAGTCTTATTGCTCTCGAACAATCGAAATACTGTAATAACGTTAATAATTTATTGTACTATTTGTATTTCTGCACTTTAGCCAGGTCATCTCGCACCAACAGATTGACTTATCGTTTCTCATTCGACAGATTGTGTTAATTGTTCTTATTTTTTCACCGGACTCATTGTGTTATATCGATGTTTCCTGTGAATTACTAGGTCATCTTACTTGTTCGGTCGAGAACTGGACTAATTGCTTTGAAACAATGTTTCTTGTGAATTATTATCTTGTCTTTTCCCACTTCAGTTGGCACTTCATTTAGCGACTCAGCAGCTGGCACCAAGAGCTGTTCGAATTCGTTTATTCTTCTTTCGCAGAAATAGTTTAAGTCGTATTTGTGCGTTGCTGCTCTCAAATAGAGAGTTTATTCGTGTGAAGGATGTGCCTCATCTATACGTCTCGTAGTAAGTATGTTTGCATAAACTATTATGGTTCTACTGTTTACTAACTTTGCACGTCAAGCATGAAGTTATTCAGTTATTGGCAATTTTCAGTACGCACAAAATAGTACTCTGTGTATCAGAAACCTCAAGCAAAGAAGATGGAACATTATTTCTTTATGGGCCGACGTGCAATAGCACTAGCGCTCCTCATTGTACAAACCTCCCATAACAGAATCCCTTTCTTAACACACAAACAGTCATTTCTTACATGCTTCTATATTGCTATTTACTTTTATCATCACCGTACTAATTATTCATTTTGCAACACGTCGATCGTTGGACTGACAACAGGACGCTACCTCCCTACCAACGACGGAATCGACATGGAGCAGAAAAAGAAGATACATAAGGAGCTCGAAGATACACAGTCATATTGTCATGTTCAACCTGTCCACTATATATAAAGCGATTCCACCACATATATAAAGCGATTCCACCCTATCTGTCCTTAAACACAGTAATTGTATTTAATTGGGAGTCCGACTCGAAGAGGAGGGCGATCAATTAAACCGCTTTATTAGCTGGCAGATGAAACAAAACAATAGATAGCCAAAACACTGCGCACGTCACTTCACACGTGAACGTGCGCGCTCATGCTAATTAGCTAACGCGTTAAAAGTTAAAAGGTAAACACTACGGGATAGACAAACATGTCTACTATCGAACAACAAGTAAAAATGGATATTACATTTTTGATTTCATAGATTATACGGCTCTTACAGAAACTAGATTGCGGGAACCAGCGACATACTTTGGAATTTGGCGACGAATCGCCGGCGGGGCAGAGGGGTCGCCACTTGAATCAAAGCTCCAAAGTTGTCGCCGGCGAGTCGCCAAACATATCGTATTGTCCCTGAGGTCGCCGGCAAGTCGCCGAAGCCGAAAATATTTTTCCATCGAGAACACCCAAAAAAAGTTTCAGTGCATTTTGTGGATGAACTCCAACGGCTATGACAAAAATGATACCGAAAGACGACTTTTTCTTGTATAACTCATACGAACCGTGTAAAATAGAGAGAGCTTGTCGCCGGCGAGTCGCCACTCATTTCGATATGTTCCTCATATCGCCGGCGAGTCGCCGAACTTGGAAACCTTTGATAACACCAAGATTTTTATTCCAGTTTGTTGTGAGGTATAAACATGTGCGAGAGTGAAAATTGCGATTTGTGCGTCTTCAATAGGGATTTTGAGAAGAAGTTTGGAAACTGTCGCCGGCGACTTGCCAAGTAGCGTGATTCGATAGCTAATAAGTTGGAGCACGATTAAAGGGAGTTTTGATCTTACCATGGTTGATAACAACTAGTATAATGTCATCATTTGAGTGATGGAGAGTTCACATAAACTTTCCATCTCACTCAAATTAAGACTAGAACTTATGAGATCGCATTGGAGATCTGCCGGTGTAGTGCGTTTGGAACTTATCAGAGCTGCTGTTAAGCTATACATCCATTCTAAACTAAAATTCAAGCAGAGAGGTACTATTTGTTATTATTCAAAGTATTATACATCTGTTACGGAACATACTCCCCAGTTTGGCCAAAACATTATCACTTTAGGAAAAGAAATAAGATTTTGAATGCAGTTTATTGCTATCGTGATATAATCGAAAAACAGTGAGATCTTCTTTAACAGACTTGGATTTTATTCGCAATGGAATCATTACAGTTTATGCGCAATTCTTAGTTAGTCCGACCATTAGTTTGAATGCGCTGGGTGCGCAATACTAAGCTCTTCGCTGCGCTTCTCAGCCCGTTGCCAGATGGCCGAGAGGATGTGTGCGCCGCAGTACGCCGCAGTACGCCGAAGGTTGTGGGTTCGATTCCGGAGAGTGACCAATGGATGTTCATTGTTCAATTAAGACTATAGATGTTAAATCATGTAAATATGGTTCTCGGCTCGTTAACGCGCTAATTTACTTTTGAAAAAATATTTTCTGTCACAGAAACATCATTGCTAAAAAGCGAAAGAATCATATAAGGTAATTGGCAATTTGCCGGCGACCCGACAAGCGGCGACTCGCCATCAACCCCTTCCGGCGACATCGCCGGCGACCTCGCTGGCGACCCGTCATCGAATTCCATAGTAGTTTACCCATCTAGCTTTTTTTTCTGAGTTTTCTATCATTTGGTTGGGAACTCATAATCTGAAAAGAATGAGGAATCATCAAAGAGATTAAATCAGCAAATCGTTTATTCGAGAAATGTTTCAGCTAGGATCTTCATCGAAATGGGCGGTGCTGTTGGTGGGAGCGAAAATGAACTCAGTTCTCGACGGATCCTTATACCGCTGATTCTTCATCATCGCGTACACCAGCGTACCGATTCGGTGCAGTTTCACCAAAAACCATCATTTTATTTGGTTGAAGGACCATTCGAAAGTTAACCAGAATATTCCGAGAAATCTCACTACAGCCATTTTAATGGTCTTTTACGATATTTTTGACCTATACTAGCGTAGCGCTTACTTTATCAACATTATAAAGACTGTTCGTTTACGGTCATGATGAAACAGGAAAGCGTTTCACTAGCTGATACGGTACTGTGGCAAGCGGGGATCGCATCCTGGTCACGTGAAGAACAATGCGAACTCTAACCACTACTCAGACAGAACCTCGGGTAGTTAGAGGGGAATATAAGGGCGCGTGGCTTATACACTCAAGTCTGGCTCGAAGAATCAATGCCACGCGCCAGATATTGAGTCTTCAATGAGGTAAAACTGCGGTTTTGAGTCAATAAAATTTGGAAAATGGAAATCAGTGAGAAAACCAGATCTAAATGCATACATTTCTTCATTTTTAGTTGAAAGATGAAGCAATTTCGTATTTAGAATATGGGACGTAGGGGGGTACTTTGTCCGGAGTTCGTTACCGCAAGACTTGGTACCAGATTTTCCACGGCTAAGTCCCATGAGAACTGTTTTAGTGCACCACTCTTTCGAAGTTTAAAGGAGACCGGAGAGCAACATGGTTTCTCGTAATGCTGCTGTATCCTACTTCTGATTGAACGCGTTGCGTGTCGCGCGGCATTGTCATGTGAATGTCACGTGGACTGATCAAACTAATATACGAGTTATTCGTGCTCTCTGATCTCAATTGAAAGCAGCCCAAACCGAAACCTCTGCACAAGTTGTGTTCCAGTCTCAACATATTGCAATGCGACCTACATTTTCTAGTAATGGGCGAACGGGTAGTTTTGCAGTAGTTTCTCGTAAATTGAACAAAACTCATTTCCGGTTGACTTCTAATGAATTTTTCACTAGAACCGCTGATTGGTTGCACAACTTCCCAGTTAAAATGATCACAAGTCAAAATTTTGATTCTTTCCAACGCAAATTACGAGCTATAGACGTTCTGCAATTGTTGAAGATTGCAGATGTTTCCTAGTCGTTTGACGGTTCAAGTGCCATCCCCGTGCAGTCCAGCCAGTTCCAGAACCATGCTGATCACGAGGCCCCTACATTTCAAGTCATTTTCGCTACTAGCATGTTTTTGTTTTCAATTGTAGAGAAATGTTACTGTAGATGTAGATCTAGTTGGTACAAAGGTACAAATTCTTATTGGTAGCTCTGCACTGTCCGCACAGTTTACTATCTTCATCCTCCGTTTGAGTATACCCAGATGAATCAATGAACTAAATTGCCATTATATCACTTCCATACAATTGTGTAACTAATCTTTTTCTGTCACAGTTAGGAAATGACTCAACTACTTTTTGTCCTGAGCTTTTCTCCGTCTCACATAGGTCGTACTCAGTGAACTAGGTAACTCGAACAATATTAGTTCAATACCCCAAACAATCGCTTGACATGTTCGGGTTTACCAGAAATTAGAAACAATATCAAATATCAAACTATAAGTAGCTTAATCTAGGTTCTAACGTTCCCCCTCCCTTCTCTAGATACGGTGTCTGCAGGGGTACGGGTTTGTTCAGGACTGACTGTAGTTGTTCACTTTACCTTCTGTGGCAGAGAAAAATAACAAAACGGTTCGATTCCTATTCAGATATACATCAGAGCATGTAGCTTCGATTGGCGAAACACTGATTTTTGAATTCATCACTCCATACACCACATCTGTGTAGTTAGCGGACTTTGTTGACGTATTTTTCATAATTCTACACGTGCACTCTCTTGACTATTGTTCGATTTTGCTTCTGTATTTTACTATGTTCTTTTTCTTCTTCTTCTTATGTGATCAACTCATACGTAAATATTATCGTAACATTATAAAATATGGACGTTAACGCAAACTTAACTCAAACGTTAGTTGAAGTGAATGTGCAACTAATAGAGAAAAGAAGTGTTGGATACGTGAGTGAGCTTTTACAGAAGAAAAGGATCACCGCACCACAATTTTTTTCCGCCTTTGTTTTCTTTTATTCTTCCTCTCCCTGCAAAAAACTGGACAACTTTTCCCTTTCGGTTAACGGGAGACAAGAAATTTTTTCTCTCGACGTGAAGGAAACAGGAAGTACCGGATATTCATACATTTACATTCGAGCAAAGTATTCTTTCAAAAAGTTTAAAACGAGACCAGGGTCTCGGGCTTGAGGCTCATTTTAGTACTTCATCTGAATATCTAATCCTCAACTCGTTCCATCTCCCTCTTGATAACCTATTCTCTCTCTATTTTTCCCCTTCGTTAACTTGTGGTTCGAGGGTGAAGCAGGAGGGTGTAATGGCAAACCCAAAAAAGGTCCGCATTAAATCAAACGAGAAACGAGATTGCAATTAATATACAAAAAACTATGGTCATATGCACTCATATAAACAAGCTTGCTCCGTGACGCCTAGAGTCCTCCAGTTTGTCTGCGTATCCCTCTTTCAACTAGGTTTCCGTATCCGACATAATAATTGAAATTCATATAGTGACCATCGAAAGGTTGCAAACGACTTTTCTCTGCCGATTTCGGCTTCTGACCCAATTTTGTGGACAATTGATATTTGCGCACGGAATGTTATCAGTCGCGGGTGCGTATTGAATTCAAACTACACACAATGAATTGGATACAACTCAACCCTCACAACTTCTATCATAGTTTCACCATTGGAATTCGACTACTCAGAATGGTTAGCACCAATGTTTTGATATTTATCAGCTACAAAAGCGAGAAAACATGCTAAGGTACTCTGCGTCTCTCTGATCGGCACAGTTTCTCGTCGAGGCCGTTACAAAATTGCTCGCAAGTTGGGAATTGTCTGAAAGGTCTTCCACGTTGATTTCGGCAGAGCACTAAGGAAATTTCCAGGCTGTCAGCGGCGGTGTTCATTAGCAACAATTATTTTTATTCTACATGGATAATGAATTATTATTATTATTAACAACATTCAATCGAATTAGTATTGTGGCCAAACTCCATGTAGGGTTTTCCCATTAGGTTTAGTTTTTTGAATGAGTTAATTTGAATATCAAAAGTTGGTTGTTTTTGGTGTAGTGGATTAAGTTCAATGAACTGGTTTCCTGTATAGTGAGATTTTTATCCAAATTTATAAGATTCTGTCTCTCGCCAGAATCGAACCAGCGAGCAAAAGATTCTTACAGGGCGCCAAACCACTGCGCTATTAGAGCACATAACGGGTTGGCTTTGGAATGAAAGACATGTGTCCTTACCCAGCGGAAAGTGAGATATACAGTACCCTCCCGCATTGCCGTTGGCAACGACTATAGTGAAGAAATTGGGGCATTTTCATGCCTGCCAATATGTCAGCGTTATTTAGACTTTTGTGAACAGTTTCCGTGGTTGTTTTGTTTCACATAAACTGAAATAACTTCTGTAAACATTTTCTGTATTTCTGTCCTTCTGTTCTTCATGTATCATGTATGCACATTTTCCTTCGAGAAATAGAGATATGTGGCTTAGGATGGGGCGAATGAAAGATAGATAATTGATAATATTTATTCATTTATTTATTTGATGCACTACGAGGTGCGCTAAACGAGAAAGAAAAAACTAAACACAGAATTACTTGGATACAATTGATCAAAGAAAAAGAACATAGTAAAATACAGAAGCAAATCGAACAATAGTCAGGAAAGTACACGTGTATAATTATGAAAAGTACGTCAATCTGAATATAAATCGAATTGTGTTGTTATCTTTCTCTGCCACAGAAGGTAAAGCCCGTAAAGCGAACAACTACAGTCAGTCCTGAACAAACCCGTACAGACACCGTATCTAGAGAAGGGAGGGGGCTACGTGTTAGACTAAGATTGAGTTATACCCGTTAGATTGTGTTTCCTAACCTACTTATAGTTTGATATTTGATATTGTTCCTAATTTCTGGTAAACCAGAAAATGTCAAGCGATTGTTTGGGGTATTGAACTAATATTGTTCGAGTTCACGAGTAAAAAAACCGGAATATATGTTCACAAGCAGTTCTCTTCCCCTCCTCCAAGAAGTTTCTCGCATGTCACTGGATCAATGCCAACAGAGCATCCGATAGTCCACCATGAAGACTTCCATGAAGGAAAGGGACCAAGACCTTACAAAAAAGTGCTGCTACAAAGATCTGTGACATGTATGATTAACACCGCCATGTAACGGAGCGACGTGAATAAATAAACTTGAAACTTGAACTTGATTGTTCGAGTTACCTAGTTTATTGAGTACGACCTATGTGAGACAGAGGAAAGCTCAGGACAGAAAGGAGTTGAGCCATTTACTAACAATTGAAAAACAACATGCTAGTGGCGACGATGACTTGGAATGTAGTGGCCTCGTGATCAGCGTGGTAACTGGAACTGGCTGGACTGCACGGGAATGGCACTTGAACAGTCAAACGACTAGGAAACATCTGCAATCTTCAACAATTGCAGAACGTCTATAGCTCGTAATTTGCGTCTGAACGAATCAGAATTTTGACTTGTGATCAGTTTAACTGGGAAGTTGTGCAACCAATCAGCGGTTCTAGTGAAAAATTCATTAGAAGTCAACCGGAAATGAGTTTTGTTCAATTTACGAGAAACTACTGCAAAACTACCCGTTCGCCCATTACTAGGTTTGAAACACCAGTATTTTGAACTCTGCAAGAGAATTTCTTTCTTGAAAATTCGAAACGCAAATATCAAGTTCAAAACAACTCTTCTATAGAACAAACTTTTCAAACCTAACTTTTTCAATCTTACCTGATACGTTGGTAAACTTGCCGGATAACTATCACCATGAAATACTTTGAGCATCCTTGGGAAAACGTGCTGTAATTTTTCAATTTTCTCAATGTCCTTCTTCAAATAAGGAGACCTGACTTGGCAAGCATAATCTAGATGTGGCAAAACATAGATTTTGTACAGTTTCACAAGAATGGAAGGATCCGCTAAAGCAATATTTCTGAAAAGAGAATGTAAAACACCTAGGGCTTTACGAGACACCGTGCAAACGTGATGTGATACTTTCAGTGTTTTCTCAATAAAATATCCTGAGTCACGCATAGTAACTCAACAAAATACCTTGATGAGAATATTCGGTTGCACCGTTTGAACCAATTCGCAGAACTGCACTTTTTGATATGTTAACATCAATACCCTAGTCATGACCCCATTTACCAAAATTGTCAATTGACTTTTGTAAAGCTCTGCGTACTTCACAACTGTTGTTTTCATCAAACACCCCATAAACTTTGACATCATCAGCAAACATTACCACACTGATTGATGTGTGGGTTTTCAATAATTGTGGTAGATCACAAATATAAACCAGGAAGAGTAGAGGTGATAAAACACCCCCTTGAGGCAAACCACTAGTGCAATGATAACGATCAGAATAACTGTTATTGATTTTGACTGTCATATGAAGGTTATGGAGGTAAAATGCCAACCAAGCTAATAAACAACCACGAATCCCCAGCTTCTCCAACTTGAAAAATAATTTCTGATGATCAACTCTATCAAATGCTTTTGCTCTTGAGAGGTCAAAATACAAAACATCAACCTTTTTCTTCTCGTTTATAGCACGAGTCCAATCAAAAACACAGTCAACGAGCTGCGAGCAAGTTGAGGCTCCTTTTACGAAGCCATGCTGCTCTTGAGGTAGAATAGAAAAACGTTCTGGCCATTTTGTTAACTTGATTTCCAAAAGTTTCTCCAGAATGTTGCAAGGCGGTGCTGTGATACTAATTTTCGAGTTATTTTTGGCGTCAATTGACCTCTAAGATTGGCGTGATTGGCGAAACTTTAAATAACCACAAAACCGTACTTTTTCGCCTAGTTCATGAAAATCTGAGCTTTGGGAAAAATCTGAGTCATTACAGTACAACGCAATGCTTTACTTATTTGGCGCCAACCGGCGCCAGCGTTTGGCGCCAATAATCATACATGTTACTCCAATTGGTGAAAAAGAACTGGAACGAACGGTTTCAACCAATTAGCACAGTTTCCGACGATTTTTTGTTCGGAAACAATATTTTCAATTTTGGCGCCAATTGGCGGATAAACGGGCTTTTCGGCGCCAAATGTCGAAGAAATGTGGATAAAGTGTTGATCCGCTTGTCAACTAAATGTATAGTTCTTACATCTGTGAAAGAATCCGGTCGTTTCCCTACTTCGCTAAGGTCGTCCTCATTTGGCGCCAATAGGCGCCCGCGTTTGGCGCCGTTTGATGATAGTGGCACCACGTTTTGAAAATCCGGTTGAACCTCTTTTTATACCATCTGTGCGAAATTTCAAACATTTTAACTCATGGGAACACGTATTTTCCAGCTTTTGGCGACATCTGGCGCCAGCGCCACGCGTTAAACATAACGTGACATCACCAAACTCCCGGAGCCGCGCTGACTTTGGGGTTTACACATGTGTGCCGAATTTCAGCCGAACCGGTCCAGTAGTTAAAAAAATAATTTTCTGTGCGGACACCGGACGAGGGACGAGGGACGAGGGACGAGGGACGAGGGACGAGGGACGAGGGACGAGGGACGAGGGACAACGGAAGTTTTCATAACGACACGACAGCATAACTTTTTTAAACCTTGACCGATTTTTCTAATTTTTCCACACAACATGTATCTAATAGATATCTAGCTCTGTCTCTTTTTAAATTTCGAAAAAAATGTTTTATTTGAAGACTTTTGTGGTTTGAAAGCCAAAATTGGGTGCGCAATGGCCAAACCAAACACAACTCACACGCAGCGCTTCGCGCTGCGCGCGATATTATAATGTTGTATTAACTTTATATATTGTAAGTGGTTAGGGGACTTATCTACTGATGAGGCCTCGGCCCATGACTATACACACCGTATAGAGCTGAAAGGCCGAAACGGTGTATATTTCACTCAATCTTATGTGCTCCAATCTCAACGCTCCAGTCCTTCAGACTGCAAGTTGCAGTTTAAAGGACTGACGGACCGAGATTGGAGCACATAATCGTCCTTCTTTAAACACAATCATTAATATATCTTTTTTCTATCCGTTTAACACATGTTATTTCGTCTATCTTTAAATTTTTTCTTTTCTTTATTGCCTACAGCAGAAAATTGGCGCCCATCGTTCTGAGTTTCCCGGAATCAAATGATGAGGACTATACTGAAAGGAGTTAGGATACCTTGATTTCTCCGCGTTTACGTGTGTAGTTTGGATTCGTACGCACGCGCGACTGATAACATTCCACGCGCAGATATTAGCTGTCCACAGAATTGGGTCAGAAGCCGGAATCGGCAGAGAAAAGTCCATTGCAACCATTCGTTGGTCACTATATAAATTTCCATAGATTTAAGTTAGCTACCTAGTTACGTTGAAACTGAGATACGCAGGCACATTTTGCAGACGGGAAAGGAGAACGTACAAATATTCTGATGTCACTTTGCCTTTTACATGGCTTTTTTCAAGTCGCTCTCGATAGCTAAAGGGTTACGGTTCATTTTGTACAGTTGTTTTGTGACTGTCGATAAATCCACCTGTTTTGCACTGGTAATTAAAGAGATCTGATGTGATGGCAGAAAAAACTACAAGAAAAAAAAGGAAAAAGAAGTGGGAGACAATTGGTGAGATAGAATAAGAGAGAGAGATGAAGAGAGAGAGGAGTGGGAGGAGAAGTACTGAAGAAGGCGCAAGCCCAAGACCCTGGTTCTATTTTAAACTTTTCTGAACGATTGCTATGCGCAAACGTAAATCTATTAGATGGGGGATATGTGACTTGCTTTCTTCCTTTAGGCAAAGAGATTGTTTTCCTGGTTTCCCGATAACCGAAATGGAGACGTTGTCCAGTTTTTTTTTCAGGGAGAGAAAGAATAAAAGAAAAAGAAAGCTGAAGAAATTTGTGGTGAGTTGATCCTTCTCTTCTGTACCGGGACACGTGTACCTCGTTTTCAATTAGCACGTTTTTCATCACTTTTTTTGCCGCTCTATTTTAACGTTCAGCTCACTTCACCTTTAAGTGAAGATTACGTAAATATTGACGTTCCGTTCACTCTATGTTACTTTTGAGTTTATAACTTTGACAAATTCGCTCGTTGAATGCGCTTTCCAAATGTTTATTTTCTATCCTATGGAAATTGCTCGAAAAACCTTCACTGCGGTTCGGGACAACCAGTACAGTTCAATGACCCTTCGCCAGCTCGAATATTCGCTAACCTCACAAATCTGCGTGAATGATACTCCAAATGTCATATAACCAACCTGAGTCTCATCCAACCCACAGTATTCTCCTGCCTGCTCTTACATCATTGCGGTACCCAAATTTAAAAAAAAAACTGTGCGCAAAATGAGAAAAGAAATTTGGGATGAAAGTTCACGGATATTTTATCAAACTTATTCACAAGGTATATAATGTGCGAGCATAAAGTGGGCGTGGCCACCTTTCATCTGAAGATCTTTTCGCTAAAGGATAATATCTCGAAGTCATACCCCTATCACTTAGTCGAACGATACGTGACCAAGTCTTTCTCTTGACTGCTGGTTGTGTCCGAATAATTTCTTCCTTGTTTCTGTACCAAAATGCCATTTAAACATCTCCTCCGTTACGTGTGATGTGTCGTACGCAAAACTGTTCTTTCGATTCACGTACGTGTTCTGTGGTCAATATCACTGACCCAACGGAGTGAGCTTTATTTCAGTTAAACTTGATTGCAGGATTTGAAAATGTTCTATTGGTTGTGTGCCTTGTTGTTCGGCACCGCGAGCGCCTGTCTGCAAACCATTCCGGGAGATCGTGAGTAATATTATGTATACTATGAATGTTGAGTAATAAGTTACATATAATAGATTGTGAGGAACATGATGAATAACCGAGTTTGTGAGTAATGGCATAGACACCGTCCTAACCATCAGTAAAAAACTACGCGGAACAATGTTCAACTGACTGTTTCCTGCCAGTTTAAACACTTTTTACAAACTTTGCCGAACTTAGAATTCGAGTTAGTATTGATTCTCCGTTGGTCTATGAAAATACTCAATAGTTCTCATTGCAGTTGACGTGGCCCCTCGTGAGTTTCTTTCTCTGCGTTCACATGGGCGTATTGTGGAGTCAATCGATTCGTTGAATACGGCTTGCAATGTATGAAATAAGGACGATTATGTGCTCGAATCTCAACGCTTCAGTCCTTTATACTGCAATACATTCTTTAATGCAGAACTTGTCGAGTTCGACGTCAGCAGGCGGCCGTATTACCTTTCCAGGAATAGTTTGGCTGCTAGCCGACTAGCAATACTAATAGCAATAACGACTAGTGAATAGCGAGTAACTTACACAAGCCGTATTCACTAGCACAATAAACGCTTTCTTTTCTGAACGTTAGTGATTACCGAAATGGTTAGGTTCGCTCCCCGTTAGTAACCTGTTTGAATTAACTAGGTACGACCTTGTTTGAGGATAACCTTTTTCAGTAACCGGATTATCTGAGTAGGTAACTTGGAAGTCACCTGACTCTAAAAACCACCAACCTAACACTGCAAACAAGTTTTGAATTGAAAATATCGGTTTATGTTCCAGGCTTATTTTTATATCAGAAAAAACGGGAATCAAAAAGGATGTGTTAGCGAGAAAACTCGGTTAGACATATAATTCACCAAATATCAGTGACTGAATTAGGATGCAACCGATTCACGTAGAAATAATCTCTGTGATCTGTTTACAGTTTCTTGTGAAGAGGGATGGACACAATTCTCAAGTCACTGTTACAAGGTCGGTTAACCTGATTTCATTTAAAGTCTCTGAAGGCGTTTAGCCAGACCGTTGCTTCAGAAGTTCTTTTGTTTATACCGTTTGAAATACGAATGGAAACAACTCTTGTAAGAAGATTAGGAGGAAAAGGAGTTTCGCAGAAATTAAAACTTGAAAAAAGTGACTTTCAAAATCAACGAACCCTACATGCGAGCCTCTAAATTGAGAGTTTACAGATTTTTGGGGATGACCTAACAGCAAATGACGCGCAGATTGCTTGTATGAGCAGTGGGGCGAACCTGGCTTCGGTGCACAGTGCAGCGGAGCAGACTTTCATAGAAGGTGAGTTACTCGAGCAACTGGATATGAAGTCAGCAAAAACAGTCATCGACAACTACCACCCCCCTCCCCCCGCCCTCTCGACAGGTAGCCGGCTGAGTCGTACCTTAGTGCCCGCACTCACCATAAGTTTCATATTACCATGAGTACAGCGAACCCTATAGCCAAAACACGTTTCTATTCATAGCTGATGTTGACTCGAATAGCAAAGGTTCAACCGAAAACGTGAAAAAACATTGGCTGCCTGAAAAAAACAGACATTGAGAAACCTGTGCTTAAGTCTAGTGTAGTCGGCTTGTATCCATCGACAGTGGACATGATTGATGTTTCAGAGTTGACTGCGTGCGGGCACTCCTATCTGAAAATCGGAGCGAGGTCAAGTACCTCTGGGGTATGGACAAATGTGGACGGCACCCCCTTCGACTACTCTAACTTCGATCCTGATGATGACGAGGAAACCGACATCGGGGTCATTGAAGTTAGTTCTCAATAAAACGCTCATCAGAATAGTAATGTATTCGAGAGGTGGAGAGTTCCATTAACAATTACTTTGTCTCTTATCCAGTAGCCCCAGAGTGCGATTGCTCTTGTGTGAAATCCAACTTTTTTTCACAGCTCAACTGTCGTGAAAGAATGAGAGTCGGGGTAGGCTTAGTATGATCTTAAGGTGTGATCTCAAGTCACTGTGAATTCAATGTGACACCTCGTAAAATGTTAAACTAAAATCTAAGCTGCTGTCTAAATTATTCAAACAAAACTACAAAACGATACATGTTACTGTGAGTTACCAAATCGTGTTCTGTGAACATCACCAAACACCGCGCTCTTGCCTACCGTAACTTTTGTCTTTAAACTCGCAATGACTCTCGTCTGCGAAGTTCGCGGTGGGATCGTGAAACCTACGGCATTTTTCTGTGATTTGAGCACTATTCCGCTGACTGTCGCGGTTGTTTTCACGCAATCGTCCGCGTATGATCGTAACCGTATGATCTTAACGCGAAGAGTTCAAGAGCAAAAACGCCAATTTGTTGCAGAAGCTGCTGTCGAGAACATCGTGCAAATCATTACTATTGATCAAAAGTATTTTGGAACTAGTTCATGCACTCGATTGATCGTTCTCTCAGACGCGAAAAGTATGAAACTTTACGCGCTGCGTAGCTCAACCTACAAAAACACAAGAGTGCGGAATTTCAAAAACAGTTTGACGCAATATCGAGGAGAAAAAACACCGTTGTTTTTAGATTCCGATGATAAGCAATTGAGTAAAATGTTACATAAATAAATATAATATGAATTGTTGTATGAATACACCAAGTCTATCTTAGATAGAGGACGCTGGATGTACTGACGATGACGCTGGTATCTGGTATGTGTACGGTGAGGATTCTGAAGAGCCCTATCTGTGCAAGAAAGCCGCAGTTTGAGATTTCACAATATGATTCGACCATTTCGTTACAACGTGTCACCTTAATAAACGACTACAATCATTATATCGCCACATTTGACAGTGAACAACAATCACCAACGAGTATTGAAACTACTCGTCCCCCTTGAATGGCGTACCGCAGAAGTCAGCAACACAACTTACTTACGTCGATCACTTGCCATCTACGGAAAAAGTCAGTTGTGAAGACTGAAAAGAATTCTAACCCCACACTCAGGCTAAAATCAATCCCAGCTACTCAAATGGACTCGAAAAACTCAAGTTGTCCTCCGATTTTCCTCAAACTTGGAAACCAAATTATTGGGTCCAAAAACACTCGAAACATGGCTTCACTAGAACAGAAACTAGTAACATCGATATTTTCTCGTCTTTGTTTGTGTTTTCGTAATGTTGTCTACTAATCGTTCTCTTTTTGCTAGTTGTACGCTAGTTGTAAAACTTTTCATGTTGCCTATTCACAGAGTGGATCTTGTCAATTCATTCTATGAGAACTCTCAGTTAGGGGTGTGTGAGAAGCCGAATGTAGACAACTATTATGCTGAGGTGGTAATATATCGCAAGTGACTGGCCCCGTGACTATCAACAACTGAACAAAAAAAACACGTTACGATATACCGCTTTTGGCGCCGATAGGCGAAGGGAACTGGCGCCATTGACAAATGTATAATATTTGAGACATCAACTCACTTGCCATGTAGCCAAATTATCATTACCAAATTAGAAACCTTCATCTTGGAACTTTCCGGTTTTTTTAGTTTCGGCAGAAATTGGCGCACGCATCTGGCGCAAAAACGGGACGTAATTATCTAAATTTTTGAGCTACCACCGAACACTACATGTGTTAATCATCAAATAGAGCGAAAATTTCAAACGATTACATCAACGATTCGGTGTGTTCTGGTTTTGGCGCCATTTGGCGACTGATCCGAGCACCAGAAGATGAATTTCGGTTCGGAAAATCTCAAATTGTCAGACAATCTTCAATTCATGATCCTTTAACGTTATCTTTCTTTAGTTGGAAAACTATTATATTTGAAGCTATTCATCGATTGAAAGCAAAAAACGAGTCCGCAATGGCCAAACCAAAGACAACTCAAAAACCAAAACATTGATGAAATCACAAAATCTCCAATACATACCTATCATGATACAGAGAGTTATTGAGGAATCGAGTTTTATATAAGAACAAGGTGATAAAAACTTAGAAAATTCCAAACCAAATGGCCAGCCACTTTTGGTCTCTTCGTGTACAAATCATGATTATCGATTTACGTCGGCGTATTACGCAAAATTTTGGCGTAGCGTACTTCAAAAATATTACTTTTTTCGGCGTAATACGCGAAAATCAAGTACGCCGCGTACTTGATTTGAGACGCGTTTAACGTTTGAAGCCTATAACGTTTTTTGAAAAACTCTGACGTTTTTCCATGAGTTTACTCAAAATATTCATATTTTTATATTGTTTCCGTGAATTTTACTTTCTGGGCCAATTCACTGGAGAACCAGTTCCTATCCAAACCAAATCGGGAACCAGTCACTGGAAAACCGAACCGACCGAACCTACTTTTGAACTTTTTCACAGCAATTCGTTTCTCAAAATACTCTTTTTTCTTATTACAAGCATATTTTTGTACAATTTATTCTTATTCAACAATCGCACTTGTTTTTTCTTCTTTCACTTGCATGATTCAACGGTTTCAGACCAGGGTAAGTGACTGACTGCTTAAAATTAGAGTTTCTCTCGTACCCGATGGTCATACCGCCTCGTAGTCGTCGTCAGTTGATTGTTTTATTGCGAGAAGCAGTTTCCATATTTGGAAATCTTCTACTATAGAATAGGAAAGTAGGGAATACATTCGTGAGGAACACCTTCCTATGCTGAGCACTCGGTTCCGTACTTTCGAAACTTATCATGCGTCTCGTAATGGAACTGCATTCATGCCGTATATACGACTAACTATTCCCGAATTCGAAGATCCACACTCCAAGATTGCTGATCTCCTTACCTACGAAGTGACTCATTGCGCGCCTATCAATTTGAGGTTATGCCTGTTCTTGAGGTGGGTGAACTCCAAATCAACGTTCCACGAAAAAACTTTCTGATTGAAAATTTGTAAAATTTGCATAACATCAAGCAATAAAGAAGGGGACATGAACATTTTCACTGTGACGCGACTTGACTTGGTTTATTTACATCCAGATTTATTTTCACTTTTCAGTCCCTAATTGTGTATTCGTATGTGATTGAGTGTTTTGAAATCATTTTCGCACTTCTATAGGCTATTTTGAGCATACCCCGTACGCAACCCCCCTATCGGTGTCATTACGTAAGCCGCTTTTCTGAGAAAACGAAGCAAGATAGGGATATAAAAGTATATGTATTTTTGATAATGGTTTTTCATTTGCCATAGGGTCAGTTTGTTAACTCAGAAGTCAAAATTAAAGCGGGACGGATTCTTTAAGTCAAGACAAAATACCAAACATTCCCTTTCACTTCAATACTTCGGTAATACGTCACGTGACTAAATGATCCCTTTTAGGCCTGTAATTGTTTCAACCGTCGAATTATCCCTATTAAAACCTACTAGGGCCGTTTATGATATCAGTTTTCGTCTCAAATACACAATTTAGTTTTTTCATAACTCGCGTACATACCTAAAAGTTGTGCAGCACAGTTGCATTCAAAATCAGAAAGCAATGAAAAAACGTGGTAGATATCAGTTTCCTCTCTGCCCGCCCTTACTAAATTACTCGAAATCGCTTCCGTCAAGTCCCTTGACTTTTCATCTGAGCGGCTGAGCGGTAGTTTGATAACACACACCATAAGTCTCACACTCTCACCCCAGTACATGACATTCTAATAGCAGAGACTTGTCTGTACCTATGAACACGCAGAAACTAACCGCATATGTAAAATTGAAAAAATTAGCAGAGACTGAAGACAGGGGAATTGGTCTTTCGTCGCTCTAGGAGGGAAGTCGACATGTTCTCTGTTTCACCGATCGATGTCATTTTACAGTAATCCTTCAGAGATTCAGAAAAATATTGTAACAAGCGATTCATTATTTTTATTTTAAACTTTCTAGGAGTGAACGTGTAGAAATTATTCCTGAAATTTGGATAAAATTCAAAAACGACATTATACCAAACTTCGATCTGAAAGTCTGAGCAGATTACTGTTGAGGGTTATAATTGAGTGGAACAAACTATAGTTAGTGTTTCAGAACTGGCTGCGCGCGAGCATGACTATGTGAAGATCGGAGTTGAGTCGACCACCTCTGGAGTTTGGACGAACATGGACGGCACCACGTTCGCCTACTCCAACTTTGTTTCTGGCGATGAGAACAAAGTCGGAGTTGCTGAAGTTAGTTTTCTGGATATCGCTGACGGTGACATTCATGAAGAGGAGCGATGACTAATTTACCAAACGTTTTCAGTTCAGAAAGTTTAGTTCAAAAATTACATTCATTCACATTATTCAATGTTTCGCTAATGCAACCTGGAATTTTCTCAGTTCAAGAAGTTCAGTTTAAAAATTTGATGTATTTATACATCTTATACAATCAGAACACGGACAACGAAAGCTCTCTGCAGCCTGTCAGTGAGGTCTATCTTGTCTGAAATCTCATATCCCATACCTTGTTGCCCAGATATAGTTATCTGAATAACCGATCTACACGCTCGTTCCCGGACTATTGAATCTTTCCAGCGGATTGTCCTAGACTTTAAGTTCAAAGTCCAGGAAGTCCCAACACTTTTGTCCTGACACTTTGTTCTAACACTTTTGGAACTGTAACGTTCATAAATGTAAAGTTCAGAGACGTTTAGGCTTTTCTAGTCACACTAAACTTTCTCTCGGCGAAATGTTGTCTAGAAGCTGAGTTGAGGAACAGATCAAGAAGATATAACTTTCCAAATTATTTAAACGTGATTATTTTGATACTGGAAAAGGTGAATAGAGAAGATGTCGAGAAAGGGGAAATTACGATAAAAAGATCTCAAAAAACATACATGTCAAGAAGTTGAGTCCCATTAAAATAGAGTATTTAAGTTCATAACGCTTGTGATAACACTGCTAAGAAACTGAAAAGACATGGTATTTGAATTATATGCGAAACCAACAAAATGATTGAAAGGTTAGAATAGAATAGAATAGATTTATTCGCGATTCAACATGTGACTTTCAACATTGTTGGATGTGGCACTCCGATTGGAGAAATAAAAGAAGAAAAAAATGGATGATGAAAAGGATAATTGTTCGGGGGGTTGCTGAACCTTATTGTAGCTGGAAAATGAAACACTTATTTTGAAACTGTGCTCTCTATACAAGTATAATACATTCGTTCGAAGGTTAATTGGAAAGCTGCCAAAGTCGCGAACTGCAATAACTATACTAACTCAGACTACCGGGCGCTGGATGGAAGTTCCCTTTCACCATATTCTCGAACGCACCTGTATGGCTAAGAGATGTCATCTAGATTTTCAGATTTCAGGTTTCAATTTCTATCCGCCTCATAACAATGTTATATCTATAGAATCAACGAATCGAAGATGTGAATATATGATAGGAATCTCGGGTTTCGCTGCAAAATCACTATACCGACGATTGTATACGATTAACTTTATTTCTTCTAATATAACTATTACCGAAATAAATGTCTGGAATAAAATACTCTCTTACATCAACCAGAGAACATCAACTTCAGACGTAACCAGTACACAATCCACGTTTTGTCAAACTTTTATGCTAATTTCAACCTTCATCTTGTTGACTTACCCTCTTTTTCTTACAACGAAAATTTGCGTACCTCATGCGTTCTTCATATTTGGTTCATGCTTTCTTTATGTTTAGTTCATATGCGTATTTCATACGCATTTCATGCGCATTCGTAAAATGAACTGCGAACAGGAAAACTTACCGGGGAATAATAGTTTGGTATGCAAGGCGCTCTTAGTTCGGTTTTGTTGATTCGAATTTTCAGACTTGACGTTTTCGCATCAATTTTGCTTGATTTGTAACTAAACTGATTCAGCTATTCAAATATCACCACAATTTTTTAATATCATGATGTTATTATCGAGTTGTTGACCAAAGTGACATTTGACGTAGCGCCGTACAACTATTAAAATTAATATGAGAACGTTCTGATTATTGAAATATTCTGATTGAGTATGACGTAAAATTGTCATTACTTTCGATTGAATAAACTTTCGAAGTCAGAAAGATCGTAGTTTTTGAGTAACACAGCCCGTTCTGTAAAAAGTCGGTTTTTCTTTTCCCATACGTCCGGATAACTGTTCTGTAACTCATGTAAATCGTTTTATAATTGTAAATGTTTCCGTTTTTTGAACTTGCTTGAAACGTCCTCTTTTTGAATATGTTAACAGACTGTTGTTTTGAAATTAAGGTCATGTGTAGCAAGTAGTTTGCCACGAAAAAGTTCGCAAATTTTCACAAATGATGTTCGTGTTCGGTCCGTTCCCAATATGTTATCAAAAACTTCACGTCAAATTACTCAAAGAAACTTATTTTGAGAAAATTATTCCAAAAAAGAAACAAAAATACTTTCCAGCCGTAAAAGTAGACACAAAAAATGTTAGTAACTTATTGTTTAGGCCGAACTGCGCCAAAAAGTTTTAACTCAAATACAACAAATTAGATATTATCTGGTAGAGAAAATAGTAATGTATCTCCCTGTCAAAATTCAACCGAGTGTAGACGTGCATAGCTGGTGGTTTACCACGGCGTTCTCAAGAACAGCTTTATTAAATAAGGAACTCGCGTCCTCGATTTGAGACGCTCCGCAAATGATTCGCGTGAAAATAAGCGCGATACGCAGCGAATTAGTGCTGGCACCGTTCCAAATTGCAGTGGGATACAGTGTCCCGCCACGAAAACTTTGTGGACGGAGCTCAATACAAGTTTAATCGCAAAAATTACTGTATGCGAGAACGCCGTGTTACTGTGCCATTGGCAATGTGGTCAGCTCAATTAGCAGTTATAATTAGTACGACATAAACGCCATAGGTAACTGTGTTTACTGTGTAACTGTGTTAAATGAATTTTGTTTCACCACATAATTTTCTTAGAAAATATAATACCTTGTTTGTACGACACAAAACTGATTTGTTGTATATAATGAAAACTGACTAGACGCCTGCGGCGTCTAGCAGTTGTAAATCTTGTATATACTCGGATAATCCAGTGTCACGGCCCCCGCCGACTCAAAATCTCAGTCGGCGGCGGCCGTGACAAATTATTAAAAACAACGATTTAGCTTGGCGCGCATGGTAGAGCCCGGTGTTTACACCGTGCGGTTGACATCATGGAGTGTCTTAACGGATTTCAAAAATTATTGACCGTCTCTTTTTTAAATCTTCTATTACGATTTTCATTCGTATTTTATAGTCTTTTCCGCTAATTTTTGTCAAGGTCTTACTTGTAGTAATTGTTTAGTGGTTACTGGTTGCATTTTCGCTTTAACTCTTCAATATAATGCACTAATTCTACTGGAAAACTGCGAAAACCACTCAGTTCATCTAAATCAAGTTTAATTATGAATAATTCAGCAAGCACGCAAATCCATATCTCATACTTGTTTATTCATAATTTTATTCGTGTTTGTAGTTCTCATATATAGAATAAAATAGAATAGTTTATTCGCGAATGAACACGTCCTGTAGTCTTCTTGTTTCACATTGGAGGTTTAGTGTGACACTGCTATTGGATATTTACATTTTTTTGTATTCATATTTTCATTTGTATTAGTTTTTCACAGGTTATCTCCCCATATCTGAAGTCATTGTCTCACATTCAAGACGAATCGTCCAGTTGGATGACTCGAATATATTTCCTATTCTTCTACACAAGGATATGACACAAGGACGGACAGATTAAATCGGTACGCTTTGTGTTTTTATTTTGTATTGCTGTAACTCAATTCCTGTAACTCGTTAGTTTTGTTCAATACCATGATGTTAATTCGTAATTCTAGAGGAGAATTAGTAAAGGCTGAAGGGTTGGTGTTTGTGAACACAGCAAGCAGTAAGGGATATCATACTATTTTTGAGAAAGTAACGGGTTTTATCGTTAAATAGCGCGTATCTCCTTAATTTGACCGAAAAATGCCAAATTTTCGGGGTTTCGTTTCTTATTTAGAGAGAGAGGGTTATTAGTGAATTTCACACAATTTTAACCCAAGAATGGGACATACGACCAGTAGGGTTGTCCAAGTAGCCAGAAATATAGAAAAACGGGCTACATTTTCGCCGAATATGAGAAAGTTGTCTATTTTTGATACAAAATCATTAATTTTCCTATGCTTCAATCTAAAAACGGACGGCTTTTTGCTGAACAGTGGGAGGCGGTTTGCACATGTAACCAAAATGCAACTGAGTTGCATGTGTAGAGAAAATTCGGTTGCTTTCGGTTGCTTTCCAAATGCAACTAAACACTCAATTTTTGGACTTTTTTTCCTGTTTTTAATGCAATTTGGTTGCTTAGGTTGCATTTGGAAAGGAACCGACTGTCTTTACACATGCAACCCGGTTGCTTTTTGGTTGCATGCAACCCGGTTGCTTGTGTAATTGGCCACAGTGGGACCATACTGGTGTATGGAAATGGGGCTCTGGCATATTGGCACAATGTAGAATGTAGTTGTATACAATTTGAGGACTGTCCGTAGAGGATAGGCCTTTTTCACACTATATACTTCACTGGTAATACGCATATTGGAACCCTCATTATTTTTATTATATTTGAATCCGTATTTCCTAAGACCGAATAGGTGATATGAAGGTCGTAATTTCGTAAGTTCTGCCAACTTACTAGTTACTTTGCAGAGATAATGAAATGGTTCGGACAGCTGTGGGTGAATCCTAGAAATCCGATTCT
The DNA here is from genome assembly GCA_964036275.1 of Litoditis marina. Taxonomy (NCBI): domain Eukaryota; kingdom Metazoa; phylum Nematoda; class Chromadorea; order Rhabditida; family Rhabditidae; genus Litoditis; species Litoditis marina. Next base: position 32,576,070 of record OZ038433.1, read on the forward strand.
ATACAGGACGCTAGAAGAAGAGAACCTCTATACTCAAAAAGTGAGTTATTTTACAATTGAATGCTATCGATGACATGAAATTTTCATATCTTACAGTTTCATTCATCTTAGATGTTTCCTAACCGGAGTGAAATGATTTGAACTGCAATGCAATATGAGACTACGGGATATTATAATAATTGCCTTTTTCTTCTTGGTACTATTGTTACTAAATACACTAACATTCGAGTTTTCCTGTTGCCTTTTTCAATTACCTACTTTAGCAATTAATAGAGTTTTGCTGTTTTCAATAACGTTCATCGGTACCCTTTTTAGACTCTTCTATCATTTTACATTGGATCACCGTGCTCAGTGGAAGTCGGACTTCGAATAATCGACTTCATGAATGTCGGCGATTGCCAGTCTGCCGAATCATCTTCAAAGAACGGCGCTGATGTTTCTAGCTGATAGGATTTAGAAATTATCAGTTTTGTTTCGTGAGTGGGCGTCAACTCGGCTAAAACATGTAGAATATAGAGAATATCGTGATGTAATGATATATGTTAACCTAGTTGTCGCCAGTTTCTTTTGTCATTCATTTTTTGGAAATCAGTGAATTTCTCGGATTACTAAAGGGCTGTCTCGAGCAGGTTCTAGTTGACTTGTGAGGTACCTCAATGTTTCATTATTACGCTTAAAGCGTACTAACTACGTGTTTTTCACAAGAGAACAGTTAACCGGAGAATCTGGTTATGGTTACATCATTTACTAGTTTGGTTATGGGTAGTTCGAGTCAATGTGTAATCCGCTAACTAAATTGTACTTCGTACGTTGATAATATCTTATACTCTTCTCTCAGTGCACATACTCTAGAATTTGTTTAGACTTGTTAGATTTAGCTTTAACTATTTGAAATGAATTTGAAGTTGTTTTCATGATCAAGTTTTATAATAGCTATTCATTTCTTAGCAACTATCGGCAATTTATCAACATTCAATGATATGTAGTTATGCTCGTACTCGTAGTATGTTGCATGAAGAACTATTACGTCGATCACTCACATCGTCTTATTTTCAATAAAAATCAGGAATTTACGTTAGAAACTTAGTGTGATATCATATGTGTATTCTAATTTTTCTATTTAATAGTCTCTATTTGTGTTATAGTGTGATTTTTGGACATCGTTAATTGCGCTTTTGCATTTTTCTAACATATTTTCGAATGTTTCATAATGATGTTTGTTTTTGCTGCCATTCTCATTAGGATTTTCTTTTGTGTCAAGACTTTTACAATGTTTAGCGTAGTTTTTAATATTAATACTTATGTCTTATGATTGAATAAATTGGTTTATTATTACTATTGTTTTTGTTTATTGTGAGGTTTCAATATGGATAGGAGGATATCGCCAACGAGCGTTTTGTCACGGCCCCATCCGCCTAGTGACATTGTCGGGCAGACTCGCGAGACGGAACTCACAATGTCGTTGCCGTCTCGCGAGTCTGCCCGACAATGTCACTAGGCGGATGGGGCCGTGACACGTTTTGGTCATAGTAACTTGTAAAATACTGTACAAAACGATACCAAACATGACTGTTCTCCGTTATATCAAGCCCGTGCCTTGGGTTTGCGAAAGATCGACTTTTTCCGTGGTTGTCGTGTGGCCTGGCAATGTATGTCATTCGGCATGCACTTACACCTTCGTTGTTCACGTTTCGTACTGTAAAAACTAATTTGTATTTTTGTCGCGTCGCCTGCACGCGCGCGCGTTTTGTCGAAATTTATAATTGTTTTAAGCATGGGCAGGTACAATTACATTTTTTGCCAATTTTCGTACTGTAAAACCTAATTTGAAATTTTGTCGCGTCGCGCCTAAGTGTAAGCCATGTACAGCGTCTTTCCAACTATAAAGTGCTTGGCCTCCCTAATTTTTATTCAATAGGCTGTTGGCACAGTGAATCCTAAAAAAAATTCGTGACACTTATCAGCAGTAAGTTGGCACGCGTCAAGTTCAATAAAACATTCATGAAAAAGTGGGGGCCCAACGACTGTGAGATTTGTCTTCTGTTGTGCGCCCCTTAGACAGCTACTTCTAAATGGAGCGGTTACTGCTACAAAAACCGAAAAATACTAATATACTTAAGTATAACTGTTTATTACAAACATACAAAAGTCGTAAAATATTTTTTCAAACCTGTAAACTAGAATCTGCAAATAGCCAAAAAATACTAATATACTCAAGTATAACTGTTCATTACAAACATACAAAAGTCGTAAAATATTTTTTCAAACCTGTAAACTAGAATCTGCAAATAGCCAAAAAATACTAATATACTCAAGTATAACTGTTCATTACAAACATACAAAAGTCGTAAAATATTTTCTCAAACCTGTAAACTGAAATATAGTGGCAGGCCTCACAGCTACGTTAAATTCTTTGGCAGTACAATGTCACGCATTTCTATCAACAAAATACGTTGCCAGTCCGTACAAAACCGTGAAACTCTTGAGAAGAACTAGAAAACGCGCAATTTCTTACGGGGGGAGTTGAAGAGAACTTGGAGAGTGGAAATCAACCTTGAAGGCTGGCTGTAACAGTCAGAGTTTAATGGGACCGTTCCTCTTTAATTTGGAGCTGATTTTGCTAACATTGAAAATCCACAATAATTCATTCCTCTTGTACTGCTCCGTTTTTTTTCTCGAAAATGTACGGCGCGCCCTCGCGCACGAACATAATACACCGAGTTCGCCTACGTGCAGATTTTTCGAAATATCGATGAAATTGCAAAATCATATTCAAAACATGGCCAAAACCATCACAATTGCAGCCGTGAAAAAGTATTTGTGAATATACTGAAAACAACAAAGCAGTGAGATATTAAGGATTGCGACATTACAGTAACCCAAGTCTTGTTGGCTTCATTTTTGCTGCGTTATGTGGTTTTTTGATCTCTCCGTATTGTAGATGTCAAACTTCTGTCTCGAAACAGAAAAAAAATGAATTTTTTCATTGTTCAAAAATTGGGTTCATAGCAGATTTTAGAGGTACTTTCATTTTCCTTACTAGACGAAATTGTACACTGAATATGAAGAATCACCAGCATTTGGTACCGCCATGACATTGTGTAGTTCCGTCATTGACACCGAAACTCCAACACAGTGCCAAAAAACTTCAAATGAATTAGTTACATGGAAACCACAGGTTTTTTGCAATAGTGTTTTCCTTCATTTGCGTGAATACAGGTGTAAATAAGTGAAACTTTCACATGATGATGATCAACCTTGGAATTTTGCTGTTACACTGGCCGGATCTTAGTGTCTTTGTGGGATGACTCGGAAACACTGGCGCTAATTTACTGCAACTAGCTAGCTACAAGGCGAGAGCGTGCAAGTCAATGAGGCCGCAGAGAGGCTGAGACAGTCTGAGTCTCTCTGACCGGCACTCTGTCGGGGCCACTACAAAAGTGGCTTGCTAATTGGCGAGTTGTCTGAAGAACTATACGATTATGTGTTTGTATTCCAGGTGAATCGGATCAGCATTATATTGACATAACCCGTATGTCAGGACAAAAACGTGATGATCTACAAGGAATCCGCGGGTTTGCCATTCTTGCGGTTCTCCTGTTTCATTTCTTCCCGGAACATTTTCCGAATGGATATATTGGAGTCGACCAGTCAGTACAGTAACATCTGAACAATTCGTTACTCGTTATAGTTGTCACCAATTTGAATCTCGTCAGGAGGCTCTGTAATAGGGTTGTTAAAGTCAAACTCGAAACTCCACCGACTTGACTTGAAATACTCGAAAATTTTCTCAAAACTCGCAAACTCTAAAGCTCGAATACTCAGAATTTCTGAATTTCAACTCGAAACTCAAAAAGATTCTCACAGTACAAGTCAAGTTTGAAGAAAAAACAGACAAGTGTTTGAACATTGTTTTCGACATCATTTTTACTAAGACTTTTTTAAAGAGTCTATTGAACTAGCAGAGTTGAATGCAAAAACTGATGAAGTTTTTGATAGCAATCACGGGAGAAAAAAGGAACAAAAAGTTCCGTAATCTCATTGTAGGACTCACAGTAGAAATGGAACTCTTGTACAAACTACTACTATGGAAGGAGGCATCAGCAAAAAATTGCACAAGGGAAAATGTCAGAAACATTAGGGTTTCGTTAAAAAAGAGAGCTCACTATGGTTGTTTATCGAGTTCAAAATTTCGAGTTTTCGAGTTTTCGATTTTTCGAGTTTCGGGAAATTTCGAGTTTTAGAGTTTCGAGTTCGACTCAATTCGAAAATTTTTGAGTTTTTTCGAGTCGAGTCGAGTTTTGAGTGTTTTTGGACCCAAAAGAGACATTTTTCGAGTCCGAAATTTAGATTTTCGAGTTTTCGCGTTCAAAATTTTGAGTTTTCGAGTTTTCGAGTTTTCGAGTTTTGGAAAATTTCGAGTTTTCGAATTTTCGAGTTTTCGAGTTTTGAGAAATTTCGAGTTCTCGAGTTTCGAGTTCGACTCAACTCGAAAATTTTCGAGTTTTTTCGAGTCGAGTCGAGTTTCGAGTTCGAATTTAACAACCCTAGAGCTCACATTGTGTTTCAGATTTTTCGTGCTCTCTGGCTATTTAATCGCCATGGTTTGCAACAGGGAAAAGACTCTAAATATGGAAGCCGTAACCCAATTCTATTATCGAAGAATAAAGAGAATAGTTCCGCTCTATGCTCTTGTCATCTTTCTTATATTGCTTTTTATACGCTTTTTTCTGCCCTGGGCCAATTTCGACTTGAATGTAGACTCTGCCTGGTCCGCCATTCTTTTTTCAACCAACTTGAGGGGCGAAGATCCCAATATGGCATACGCAACGCAGGTATGTTGAAAGTCAACAGAATAGTTACGTAAAGTTAGTATTTTTACAGACATCGTGCACTTTTTCATTGCACGTTTCTGATTTCTGCTGAGTTCACCATGTTTTACGTGACTATGCTAGTGCTTAACGGTATAAGAACGATCTGAACTATAAATCGGTCTATTGTTTTTCGGACCAGCTTTTGCCGAAACAGAACCACCGGGTTCACCCCCCACATTCATCTGTTTTGTCCCTATTAGTCAAAGATATCGAGTGGTAAACAGCATTGATGTGCAGTCATCATAAAATCGACTCTCATTTCCTGCTTCGTTTCCAGAGATCAGACTATAGAATCAGACTGTGAACACATTCGGTTACTTTTCTTACCCAGAGCTCATCTTTTCAGTTGAAATTAGCTGAGGATGCCTTTACTCATACATGGTCTCTCGCGGTCGAAATGCAGTTCTACGCACTAGTTCCAGTCATTTTTTATGTTCTCAAAAAGTGTTCGTGTAGGACGCGGACTTGGTTTATTGGAGCAATAGGTATACTCCTTTTCACTGGCTCTTATTATTGGAATGGAGAACCTGTGTTCAGAATTCAATACGAGAACATTCTCCAAGACTAATCCGAGTGAAAGGTTTTGTCCGTCAATAAAAACGTCAAAGCACGAAACACTGGCCGTAAAATCATTTTGTTCTGCTCTGAGAGCATTGGAAGTAAACGTGAGACTCGTGTAAAATGGAGAGTGTTTTCCTTCTCCTCTTTTTATTATTTTCATGTTTTTTTTCAGTCATCGCGTCTTGCTGGCTTCAGTTGACGATAGAAAACGAATACACAGCCTTCAACGGTGTGCTATGCCGCCTATGGCAGTTCTCAATAGGTATTGTTATTCTCCGTTACCACGAGACTCCCACATCCTTTTTTCGTTTGACCAATATTCATAATAATAACAATAACACTTTACGGCAAGTATTTCAGCCGTCTAATTCATGGCACGGCGAATTGCATTAGTTCTGATTCCGTAATAATTTACTGTATTCATTGGGTGCGTTACATAAAACTTCATTGGGTGCGTTACGGCGATTTTTCACCACTTATTCGTTGATCAAGAAACTACAAATCTCCATTAGCGCATGCTCAGTTTTATAAGAACACATTGACAAATACTCTTCGGAATACTTATCTTTTTTCCAAGCAATAGGCATTCGGAAATCTTGGCACAATGCCAATGGGTCTCAGCGGGAATGAAACGAAGTATACCGTGGCAGGCGGGGATCTAACTCAGGGGTGTCGGCTGGTGCACCCCGTCGCACTCATACATTCTTTCGGTAGCACGGCCATAGGATATCTGCAATTGTTACAGCGGTTGAATACTAGGGATAAAATGAGTACTCACGTGAAGTGAGCATTCTAATTAGGCATCGTGCACTTTGCTATTGCATGTTTCTGAGTTCTGCTGTGTTTAATGAACGACGATTGTCTTGATGTTCTTTCGCCCTGGTACCGGTATTCTCAGGCGGCAAAATGAGCATTGCTTCGAAACCGCCGGAAAATGCTGGTACTACCGACAGAGAACAGCGAAACTAATTCGCAGTACTACCAATATAGCGATTTGAAATATTTTCTGGTGGTATTAAGCTCATGAGGATCCTTCGACCTCGCCAGGTCACTCGTGAGGTTTTACACATGAGATCTCGCAAGGTTCGGGGGGATTGCTACTGCGACTGAGCATGTTTTCTGAAAAATGTTTTGAAATCGTCCAACATCGTTATTCCAATCTGCGTCTCGAAAGTAAAGATATGCAAAATGAGATAAAGGTGCCAGTTCTTTCCGACCAGTATGATATGTTCTGTTATAGGTACCACAATTATATTTATGCTATCCATATTCAGGAATCTACTCATTTTTCGTGACCGAGACTGTAGATTCAACAAAATCCGAGGATGATCCTCTTTTGAATACAAAAACGAGTGAGTTTGTGTTTTATTAGAAAATGAGGTTGATTTAGATTTCGCATACAAAAAAAACAGGTTTATTTCTATTTCTACCTCCTTATCCAATTCTCATCCCAGTTTTTTACGTAATCATATGCGTAATGAATCAATCAATATAATCAATGTAGTACAGAACATAAAATATTGGAAGTGAACTTACTAAATTTTTACAAGCCCTATCTGTTGCAACGCTCTTTCTAGATTCCTTTTTCGGATTGGAGCACAATATAATCTGTAATATTCTACATTGCTGCACCGCTATTTCGCTCATGCTTCCATTTTCTCCACACAAGCTGCCAGACCAATACCTCAGGTAAGCTAAGTGATTAATTCAGCGCAATATAGATCCAAATACGTGTTCTCATTAAATCGAATTCTTAAAAAAAGTATGAGGCAGCTAGGCTAAGTGCGGTATAGATAACCTTATAAACATTAAGTTACTGAAGGCAAATTTCAATAATGATGAAAAAACATGAAATGTTGATCAAGTTTGCAAGGGTTTTGGTGTCATTGGCTTACTCTAATCGTCCTTTCATAATTATATAGTTGTCAAACTCATAAAACTTGCATACCCTAATGAATGAATTGTAGATTGGTGGTGACCTTATTGACCGGAGGCATGATGGTTTGTGGGCGGAACGTTCAGTCAAAACTTGTCTCAAACCGAGCCATTTCCTATCTGGGAGACGTTTCGTACGCGTTGTATCTTGTACACTGGCCTATTTTCACGTACATCAAGCTGCAATACCCCCATAGTACTACAGGTTTGAAGTTTATTCTATATTGATTACAGACCATTGATTTAATCGATTACAGATTCAAGAGGGTTGCGCAAACGTAGGGAAGAACATACTCAAAAATCAATATTTGAAATCTCTCCGTTCAAAAATCAGTGATTCAGAATATAGGATTTGTCAAACCATTGCGGACACCGTACCATCAATTTAGTATGGGACGGGGTTCGGCGAGCGGCCAGTTTGTCTGCGTATCATTGATCTGCACACTCTCTCAACTTCTGGCAGATAATCAACGACCGCTCGCCACGCATCGCTCAATCAATTGAACCCTCTGCTGTCTTTATGGGGAAAGTGGCGACTATAACTACCTCGATCATTTCCCAGTCAATGTTGATAGACCGGTAAACTTTTGACGAGTACATCGTGTGAAACAGAGATGGCAAATTCTGCGAATCTTCTTGTAACTCGTTTTACGAGCCTTTCTTCTCGCGCAGAAAGAGACAACATAAAGTTTTCAGCCCTCTGTTGTGGATGCCTCTTCTCGTGTGTTCTCAGTATTTTTTTGAAAGAAACCTACGAAAAAGAATATCTGAGAAGCAACAAACCGACAATATTCTCTCTAATATTGGCTCTCTACACTATCTCAATAGCATTTCTGATAATTTGCAAGCAAGTGGACAGTCGTCATATTTTTCATATGCCGGCCGATGGAGGAGTTTTCTCGAATTGGACGACCGGTAAGTTGCCAGAAATGAAACATCATTGCGTTTTTTTATCAAATCTTTCACGATTTAGAGATTTATTTCGATCACATCACATCGTTCCGATCTGCTATATAGTTTAGCTGGGCCAGTATTGCGAGCATGACAATAGTGTGGTCTTTTTTCATTCATAACTTTGTTTTTGTAACTACGATTTCAATTCCCAGAGGAAATAATACAAATGAACGAAGATTTCACGAGAAATGACAATCCCAGTCTCAGACTCAGTCAGTGCGATTACCGGGAAGGAAAAGGACCATTCGGCTGGTGCGAATTCAAGGTCAGACTACCAGGCGGGTAGCAATTGCTCAGAAACCTCATGAGATACCTCGTGAGCAATATCTTACAAACTTCTCGTGAGATCCTGTTAATTGCCATGCTACAACATTGGAAGTTCCCGAGTACCTCATGAGGTGCTCATGAGGCTCTCATGTGAGGTTGGGTGGATTGCTAAGCCGCCAGAAACTGTTACGACACAAGTGTATAGTCAGAACATGGTAATCAAAATTGAGTTGACTTCGAATAAAGTGGTTTTGTTAATGTATAATTAACAGAATAATGAATAATATGTATGAAATACATTATTGATTAATTTAAACAAGTGTTGACAAGCTCAAAGACATTCGTGTCAATTTCCTATGATTGGCTAGTGTATTTGATTGAAATGACATAATTTGGAAATTGGTTTGAATTGCAATTGAACTTACCGAAGGGTTTCGAATCAGTTCAATTCTAAAGATCGGAGCAAAGTGGTGTTTTGAACACATAAAATGGAGGATTGGTTGGTTTCACTATTCAGACCACACACACAATATGATAAGATGTTGGGAAAACATGTTACCACTTCGTGTTTAGCTGTGAAAACGCTGGCAGCTTAAAATACCGGAGAAAATGCAGGCTTAAGTACTGGTGTCGAATTAGCCTGTATCTCCTTATGAATTTCGAACAGAACAGGCGTCATCTGGCTGACTCCAGTATTTTAAGTTGCAAAATTGTCGAGTCCGGTATTTTAAGTTGCAGCGGTTTTTCAGAGAGTAAGAACAATCAAACCAAAATTACTTGAAGAAGTCGATGTTGATTGACAGTTAGTAGGACGTGGAGAGCTTTCAGAATGTTTCATCCAACGGTACTCGTTCTATAACAGTCTTCGGGAACAGTTACGCGCCCAATTTGGCCCCAGTTATTCAGGAATTCTGTGGAAGCAAAACAAAAAGAATGGTACAAATATCTGAAAGTAAGCAGAATATTAGAATATTACATTCTGTTTTATATACATCTCGTTCCACAGTTTTTGAGTTTTATTGGAACAATAGACAAGTTCTAATACAGAATGATTCTAATAGAAGTTTTACCAGCGCACGATTATATTAATTTTTAATTTTTAATTCTCACGGAAATGGAGAAAAATGAGTCTTTAGGTTGTGATTTATTGTTGGTGGCACCAGTCGGAAGGTGTATGGAACTCTACCAAAAAAGCGTGGAATCAATTCGAGAATCAGAGCCGGATGTACTCTTTATCATGACAAGGTTCGTTGTTCGTATTCACGCCACACTCGACACATAACACGTACTTTTCAGTGATTTGTGAATGATTTGAAAAGTTCTGTACTTGTTTGCTTTCAGTCTTTGTTGCGAAAATGACCACTGTACGGTATTGTGTCTAACTGTTTGGTGTGTTACTGATCGTGCGCAGCGCGAAGCGCTGCGCAACTTAGTTGTTGAATACAAATGTTGTGGGCTTTGAAAAAGGGTCCATTCGAGTTTTCTCCGTTTATCTATGACCGTTTATAGATCTAAAAACAGAGAGAGGTAGAGGATGAAAGGTTTTCAATAGGTTCCGAATTGCGAATAAAGCCGGGCAAAGTTATGAGAAATCTTCTTTCGCGAAAATTGCCTCCACGGCGTTCTCGCTTACAGTAATTTTTGCGATTAAACTTGTATTGAGCTCCGTCCCCAAAGTTTTCGTGGCGGGACACTGTATCCCACTGCAATTTGGCACGGTCAGAGCACTTTTTCGCTGCGTTTCGCGCTTAATTTCACGCGAATCATTTGCGGAGCGTCTAAAATCAAGGACGCGAGTTCCTTATTTGATAAAGCTGTTGTTGAGAACGCCGTGCCTCGTCCATGTGCTGTACTGTTGGGGTTGGCGAGCAATGTCCGGTTGGATTTGAGCGCCATTATGCGCTGTAGTTGTATCTGGTTTCTATGCTTGTTGGTTGATCAGTTTTCTATATTTTCTCGTAAATTTTCTGTTGTGTAGATCAAGACTTTATGGAGTTTCTGGTAGTTGAGGAATTTGAGTTTTCTCACATTTTAGGGATTTTTATTGCTGGTTAGGTGACATGAATCGTCAGAAAAACTAGCATATTCTCTATTGAAAGCGATGAATTTCTAATTGATTTCTGTTGATTAAGCTATCGATTCCCGAAAGTGATACAAGCTAAAGTACAATTTCACGTGGTACGTGGAACTTTTCCTTGGAAAGTGAAGAATCTTTGAGAATTGTAGAAAACGAGAACAATTATTAGTATGAAAAAAACCAGTGTGAAAACAGACCGATTAATTTTTTCAATAAAGTGCAAGAGAAATTGAAAAGGAATTCAATGAATTTGAATGAAGATGAAAATCTAATCTCGCATTCTTCGAAGTATTCCGGTGATTCGACGAATGAACGGTAACTGCGAGCAATTTGAAAGCAACGAAATTTTGATTGGAACAACAGGAATGTCAACAACCTTCTCACAACGAAAATCACTCTCTCGTAACGGAAAACAAGAACATTAACAACGCACAACTATGAAACGGGAAGAGCAAATTTGCACAATGTGCACGTAGAACAACACCAAATTTCGGACCAGACTTTTCGAGAATGCGAGATGAGATGTTCATCTTCATCTAAAATTGTTCCACCCCTGCACTTTAGTGAAACAACTAATGGGTCTGTTTTCACACTCGTTTTCTATACTAATTCGACTACGGTTGGTTCCAGATCTTATTTTAGTTGAATGTACTGTTTAGATATAAAAGTAGGTGAGTTTAATAACAGCAATCCTTCACGGCGATTAATTCAGCCGATGTTTTTCAAGAGAACTACAAGATTTCATATTGAAGATGGACGATTATGTGGACCAATCTCGTGTCAATGGTCCTTTAAACTGCAACTGAGAAATTTATTGCAGTTTGAAGGACTGAAGCAGTGCGATTGGTCCACATAATCGTCCTCCTTTAATCATATTATCAGTCGTTGAACAAATGTGCGTAAATGGGATGGACATAGGCGTGCGTGAGCTTTGTTTCCTAGTTCAGGCGGTCCGCCATAAAAATGTCGGGGCTAGCGGGGATCGAACCCGGGTCTGCGGAACGATAGTCAAACACTTACCACTCGACCATTTTGATTGGAAACAAATATAGATAACACTTCATTCGAGCATACAAGAGAACAAATGAGTGGCAGATATGATCTGAACAGAGTTCCTAAGCCAAATACGGAGCCCTAGGAATGATGTCGACAAATACAACCACCAGATTACAATAATAATTCACATTATTATAACAAACAATAAAATCAGGGAGTGGAATTTTCGATGTTCCAGATACCAACTCCTCGCCATGGAGAAAAACGAGGCGAATGTAGTGAAAAGACTGAGAGACTTCACGGCTGCTGTTAAACAGAAGGTTAGTTTCGAACGAGGTATTGCCTCCTACTTGTAACTTTGCTCTACCGAAACTTCGTACGATTTTTAGAAAAAACGCCCCTTGAACTTGATTTGAAGAGACCGGTTTTATCGCATGCTGAATTTCACTCATAAACATAATATCTGACTGTGTTTCAACAGACATTCAAAGGCCTCAGGGACTGACAACGCGGGGAATTGAAATCATGTCATAACGATATTTGCGCATGAACATGAAATGCAGAGCAACCCAGGCTCAGTTACTCAGTTTTATGACCATTTTGTGTTCTTCAGTCACTAAATGTCTCGTGATAGGTGTTGAGAAATGTTAAATTTTCATATTCTTTTCTTGAGTTTTTGTACGTAACGAATATCACTGCCATGAAAGAACAGGACAAAATGGAAATGAAAAGTTATATGTCCCCTATTAGTTTTCAAAGCTCAATCTGATCGAATTGCTAATGCAAAAGTCGAAAACAGATATAAATAGAAGAGAAAAGTGAATCTCTTATAATAGTTTTCATTAGATTGTCATTTAGGTGTATATACTGAATGCGTTTCCTACAACCAGTTTCGAAATAACCAACATTCTGAATGACCATCTGCACGAGGGGACAGTACCGGAACAGGTCAGGTTTCTGTCTAATTTCAGGTTGACAGGTCACAAAATCGGAGAATTTTTACTAAAATAGCTTCTTGGTATTGAATTCAGCGTGCTGGCTTTAGGCAGAATCCACAGTTGTTCTGAGTTTTTACATTAAAGAAGACCAGAACAGCGCCGTAGCAATCCCCCCAAACCTCATGAGGTCACCTCACGAGCCACCTCACGAGCTGCCTCACCAGCTCATCTCACCAGCTGCTCACGAGATCTCTATGCTTAACCATTGCAGATGAGGAAAACAGCGAACTATTCAATAACAGACGACTGATCATTGACTCGCCAGTTTCACTGATCAGGTAACCTCGCGAGTGTCAGACAAAACGATAGAGCATGCTTAATGAGGAGTGCATTAGCTGGCCAGCTAAACATGCCCCCCTCTGATTACACCATTTTTACCGATGAGATCGCGTTTTACCCAAGGATAATATTCTTCGCTTACAAACACTTCGCGGATAGTTATCCGACAAATTGCTGGCAAACCCGTACTAGATACGGTGCGCCGCCAGACTCTAGGAAGCGCCGGTTATGTACCAATCTGATCAGGAATATAATTGGGTTCGCTTAAGTATTTCGTTAAAAATACTCTTCTATCAACTGCAGTGTGGGGTTAATAAATTTAACAAGTGTAACTTAAGTGCATGTTTCGGAAAACATTTTTGAATGTTCCATACATAGATACAGATTACTTCTCTAACAAAAACTACAAGAGAACTGGAAACTAACACCGAAGTTTTACTAAACTATATTAAGGTTTTTAGGTTTTTGGGTTCGTAACGATCCCAAGAAAAAACTTTGAAGTCACCAAACGTTACTGAATCATCACTACTATTGATAACTTTCCCATGACGCGGTTTTCGTATTTTAATAGTTTTAGTAGTGTTTTTAGTAGTAAACCGATTTTTGTGCGGTCCACCAATCCCTCTCATTGCTTCAAATAGTTGGAAATTTTTCGTCGGTTGGAAACTTTTATTGGGATAGATATGTACAACCTACAACCACTTTTTATAATTTTGCGAATGAACAATGATTATTTTCGATTCGGTTCTCATTATATTTATGTCATCAACTTCTCACATTTATCAACTAGTGAATGGCATTTGACCGCCTAATTTCAATCGATCATCACGTCACTCGAATGGGCGGAAACGGTTCGTTGGCATGACCCGACGACGAAAAGGCCTAGGAAAACATTATGTGAACCAAACGCAGAAAGCAACGCGAACTTTTCAAACTAACAAATGAAAATAGCACTGTTTTAATATTAAACGTAATGAGCACATGAATACAGTGACAAAAGGATTTGTTCAAATGTTAACCGATATGGTAGTTACTCGCTAACAGATCCTCATGGATGTAATACCTTTTACTCTAAGAAATAATGATATTTCCATATTTGATGAGGACGTAACCGTAAACTTTCTTTCTTGACGTTTCAGCTTATATTCATCACATTATGGTTATTTCTCGGAATGTACATTAGAACCCGCTCAGATACAAAATATAGTGCTTCGTATCATGTGCAATAATAAGTAGATGTGATAAAACTACTCCTCGTTTTTATTTTGGGAATTAGGACCCACTGTTAAGGCCAGCATAACTGAAAATGTTCTCATAACGAATATCACTGCACATTCATGAAAACATTAGAGTCTAGCAAGAAAGAAAACTTCAATAAACTCAAACTTCGAAAACTCGAAAGTCGAAATTTACGAAAACTCGGAACTTTGAACGCAAAAACTCGAAAGCCAAAATTTTGGACTCAAAAGTAGGCTTTTTGTCAGAAAACACTCAAAACTCGACTCGACTCGAAAAAACTCGAAAATTTTCGAGTCGAAACTAGAAAATTCGAGAACTCGATTGTTCGCCAAACTCGAAAACTCGAAAAAGAAATTCTGAACTCGATTAACAACCCTAATTGAGAAACTCCGGAAGAAAAAACAGAGAAAAAACTGACGAGTAGCTGATGAGCAGCTGATCAGCAGCTCATGAGGATCTTTTGACCTCGCCAGGTTGCTCATGAGGTTTTACACATGAGATCTCGCGAGGTTTGGGGGGATTGCTACGGCGCCCAGAACACAACTTGAGCCGAGGTTTTGTTTCGGCCTGCATTCAACTGTATTGAGATCAGAGAGCACGAATAACTCGTATATTAGTTTGATCAGTCCACGTGACATTCACATGACAATGCCGCGCGATACGCCACGCGTTCAATCAGAAGTAGGATACAGCAGATTTACGAGAAACCATGTTGCTCTCTGGTCTCCTTTAAGACTCGTCCTGTTCGGGTGAAATTCGTTCACTTAAGAGTCTAGCCACGTAGATGAGAATCATAAGGGAATCGCACGTTTTGAGTTGGTTTTTTTCCTTACCACTTGGGAAAGAAAAGCTGAACGACCAATTGAAAGTTACACACTATCACTAACGTCTAGACTTTTGCTGAAAACTCCACAAGTAACTGTGTGTTGGAGCAAATTTAACTCATTGCATTACTAGAAAACTTTTCTCATATTCAATTATCAATGATAGAATGTCATAGTTGAAAGAATGTGCTCAGTAAAAGATGTACTCAAAGTCGTTTCGACCTTGACGGAGGGTCAGATAATCATAAGTTGAACTCAGCGGAGTTGGGCAACATTGTGCAACACCGATCGCTGAGCACATTCTGATAACTATAACATTCGAGAGTCGTAGTGACACAAATATATTTTGTGTAATAACTTTAACTAGATATAATGACATCCCACCAAATGTCTGTTTTCAGTCTACTCTGGATGCGGGAAGACCTTTTCAGCCTGCGCGCGACCTCCTGGGCAGGGTGGTGGCCACATGCGCCAAATGTGAACTGGTTGACATCATGCCCGCACTGAGCATAAATGGGACCTACAACCACTTTGACGAATCCACCGGATTGTCCTACTTCACCAACGGAATGCATCTCACCCCACACGGATTGAATAGACTGAAACCTTTGTTCAAACAGATTTGTGACACGTTATAGACCATATTTCGAATGGTATTGTACAATTTGTCAATTTAATATTGTAATGCCGAAGTAGCTTGACTCGAAATTCGTGAATTCTTGACTTTCACATTCCATTCAACATTGCCGTTTACGTTTCCTAATTTGAATTACATTTCATTTTCTTTTTTTTCTATTTGTAATTAGACATATTATGTGGCCCTGCCTCCCTACATGGCGCATCACTTCTATCATATTATCTTGTTTGTTAAACTCTTTTTTCTAGAGACACTCCTTCTAGAGGGTGAAAGAAAACCGGGAGTAGTTTACAATTGCCCTCCACCCTGGTCAAAAATGGGTTGAAAAGGGCCCGTACTACAATCGCCCCCCACCTCTGGGGGGCGATTATACACCATGCTTATTTACTGCAGGCCAGGGGGTGATTGTTGGGAGGGGGGCGATTGTACAATTTTCCCAGAAAACATTAGTAGTAGTTACATGGAGTTCCCGGAGAAACAGTTGCATCTAAAATCATGGTTGCATTTTGAATTCTGAATGGTTTATTACCACCGCACCGAATCGATTTGTTATAAGCATTGAGTTTTACTTGAAAAGAATGACAGACAAAGTAAACAACGTTTTCTTTAAAATAATGTACAACACATATAATGTTGTCAGTATAATACAGCAGCAAGAAGAACTTTTTTATGACTATGAGATTGAAACAACAAGCTGAGACTTAACAGTTTTGAGATTGAATGCTGTTCGAAATACGTGAAACTGAGACGGGATTTAACAATTGTGACTCTCAGGCGCTGGAATCAGAGTCTCAGTCAACTTAGCCCTGGAACACACGAACGTTGGTAGATGAGAATATGAAGAGAGTATAGTCGCCATTTTCCAAAAAAAGACAGAGGAGGTATCGATTGATTGAGCGATGCGAGGCGAGCGGTCGTTGATTACTTGCCAGCGGATGAGAGAGTGTGTAGATCAATGATGCGCAGACTGGCTGGCCCTTTGCCAAACCCCGCCCCTCACACAATCAATGGTACGGTATCCACAACGGTTTGATGAATCCCATACCCGGAAAGAGAACTGTGATGAGGTTACTTTCTGACTACTGCTCGGGATTCACTGCTTGTCGAGGGTACAAACGATCAGCGCACTCGTGTCAACCCTGTAGGGTCTCTGGGAGTTTTTTTTTCGTATTCTCAACAGCTGACTTTCGGCTTTTAACATTCTAACTTATTTGTTCGAAATATTTGGCGAGTTCCGTTGCAGAGAGAGAACGAAAACCCGACGCTGCTGTCTCACTATGAAAGTTGTAAGTAGATTTCCAGGGTTTCTCTGAGTAGCGATCCCTTCAGCGAAATTTAGATTCTCCAGTTCAGACCAAATTCTGATCAAAATATTCGATTGTTAACATTGTGATTCGATCTTGACTGACTTCAGCTACTTTTTAGATCCAACCACATCTCAATCAGCTGTCCACATCACAAAATTCAAACGGAAACATTTCACTATGGCTATGGCATTGAAATGCGTTCAAGCCAGATTTGAAGTAACCGTACAATGTGCGATGCAAGTAATTTACGAGAAATGAAACTGACCATTAATTTTCTTTCGAGATAGAGTTTCAGCTCCTTACTTACAAAAGTTCAAAAAACGCATTATTACGAAGCAAAATTGGAGCCAACAAGATTCGGGTTACTATGATATAGCAATCCCAAATATCTCACTGCTCTGTTGTTTTCATAACATTTACAAATATTTTCTCACAGCTTTCATTATGGTATTTCTGACCATGTGTTGAATATGGTTTTGTATTTTGAGAGACATTTTCAATTTTTTCTATTAGGTGAATTCGTTGTTCGTGAACGTGCGAAGGCGCGCCGTATTTTTGAGAATACGCAGCAGACAAGAAGTGGACATCTAGATGAATGATTGTGGTTTTTCCATGTTAACAATATCGATTAATCAGCTCAAACCTCCCATTATCAGTGGTAATAACAAAGTATATAATTCTGACCTATTTTCGCTCAGAATATAAAACACAGAAACTAACAAAACGTGTGCGCACACCGAATCGTCACCACACGCCGTCCGTTTGAAAGAAATATCAATAAACCATAAATGACATTATAATAGTCGCTAACGGGAAGGATGGAGGGTACTGTTTATCTCACTTTCCGCCACCATGCTGCCATTGAGACAATTTACTTTCCTTTTTTTCGCCATCTCTTTTTTTCTCGATTGACATTGCCTTCGAGGGAAATTGGCTATATTTTTGCAGTGAATCAGCTCTCTTTCGTCACATTTTTATCCTGATAAGAAATTGCATAAAAGGAGAGATTGTGGGTACATTTGATTGCCCAGCACAAGAAATGCACATTATCGAATACCCAGTGAGTCTTATTACGATAATAAAACTGTCAGTAGAATATGTACACGTATTGGTCATAGGCTCATAACCTCCTCTCATGATACTTTTATAATTTGAACTGTGTTTCACATATACAAATCAATTCTCTGTGATTAGGTATTGCGATCGCTCAGAATAATGAAATCAGATCAGAGCCCTATGTAGGAATATTGCAGTGGGAAATAGGTTCGAAACCTTTTGACTGTCAAAGTTAACGCGGAAGTATATAGCGATAGTGAACTTCATTTGCAGTGAAACTGTATTTGCATAGAGAAATGAGCAGGCCAAAGTCTCTTTAAGAATGGCGAGAACTATCTACTAGAAGTAAATGAAATAGTCACGCGAAGTAAGCTTTCTAATGAGAAATTGCGCACCTTGTCATTCTACGTTTCTGAGTTTCGCTGTGTTTATGTTTCACTTGCATATGCAATTGACCATAATTCACAGATCAACCTGTTAACGTATGCTAGAAGATCCCGACATCTTCATCTCATCCTGCGTCTCATGCTCTGCCGGACCATTGCTCGTCTCTTACATCCCGGTGGGATATGAGAGCAGAGAAATAGCGTATGTTTGAGGAGACGCAGGATGGGATGAAGGTGTCGGGATCTTCTCGCATACATACTCTTGTGTTTTTGTAGGGAATCCCTCTGAATACCCCCGTCTATGGGGGTATGAACCATGATGCCGAACTGAAGGTTCACGCCAGTGTTTTCCCGGGAACGCACAAGTGAGAATGTTATTTATCAGTTTGTCTTTTCAAACATAACGACTAGTAAACAGGATTCTAGATGTAACATTTCATTCACTAATAGAGTCTATAGTGAGCGCCAAATTTATAAATTTCTGTTTTTCACCGGCATCGAAGCTGCGAGCAAAACATTCGTAGCAGAGCGCTAAACCGTAAACACTGCTATATTAGAGCACATGACAGGCAAGCTTTGGAATGGAAGACATGTGCGCGTACACAGCGGAAAGTTAGATATACGGCACCCTCCTGCCTATGTGTCGACAACGACTATCTTGAGGACTATAACAATAATAATATTCTCAAACCCCCATGGTTCAAAGGAGACCACAGTGACTGTAAAATGTATGTACCACAGATCACGCGAAACCTGACAAACAAGTTTTCTCGAAGTGATCCCATAAATGTTCTGTAACGACCACACAGTTTCACCTTTTTCGAACCAAAGTACAATATTTCAAGTGGTGACGAAACATCGATCTGAGTTGGTTTACGATGGGCTTATATTTTGGCTTATCTTGCCATCTGCTCGATTGGAACAATGAAGCATTTGATAAAACATCGATCGCTAGACGTCAAACAGAGAACTGATTGTAAAAAAAAAGACAAACAGAGAAAAAAAGACACTGATTGTAGAATGCGTTAATCACAAAATGGAGTAAAGGAGAATAGATTCATTTGAATGAACATTTTAATAGTAGTTATAGGAAATGCACAGGTAGATAACTAATTGGTTAAAATATTCTCTCCCTTTTAGATTTCATAAAAACGGTTAGTTCAGTCAAATGTTTCAGTGGTTTTGCGGTGGAATTTCATTCGCGTGAGGGGATCGCCCTTCATATCAACCCCAGAATGGGAATGTACGGGCAGGATAATGTAATCGTCGTCAACAGCATGAAACACGGAAAGTAAGCTGACTTTGTATTATTTCTTCAGTGGCAAACATTGCTACTCAAGTACATCAACTTCCCACAAAATGTCATTAAAGTAGGACGATTATGTAGAACAACCCCGTGTCAACGGTCCTTTAAACTGCACTTGAAAAATGTATTGCAGTTCAAAGGACTGTAGCGTTGCGATTGGACCACATAATCGTCCTTCTTTAGGATGCCAACTATTTCTCCACTACCACAAGTCGTTTTGAGCTCTTTGTTTGAGCCCGAACGGAGCACACTGTGAGCAGGCGCAGTAGCAAAGTTTCAAGAACAGGTCACATGAACTATATATATAATCAATACCTGACTCACGCTGTGGTCACGTACGCTAGGAGCTTGACAAAACTCGTTTCCAAGGTTCAGGCTTCTGAACGTGAAAACATAGTGCGAATTGAGACCCTGTTCTCTACCTTCGTGTGATATCTTGGTTCTGGATATTTTCGTTAGTTCTATGATATTTCAGGTGGCAAAGAGAGGAAAGACACCATAATATTCTTCATTTGAACGAACATTTCCATTTGCAAGTAGAAAATCATCATAAACACTACTCGGTGAGTCTCCAGAAACAACAAATTCAGATCCAAACGATTCAAGTATTCTTTGGTATTCTTTTTCTTGTACGATTGAAATTATGACGGTAGTGTCCACAAAACACGCATTTATTCCACTGAGATCAAAATATTACAAGGTTTTTTAGTCTTAGAGTCTCTTCATACGTTTTGTCGGCGACAAATGCATAGAGCGAATTTTGATCATTGGTTCTGTACGACACTTACAGTACACACGAACGATGACCATACTTCGCTCGAGGTATCTGTCGCAGACTAAAAAAGGGAAACCCTAAGACCCAATCGTATGGGACGTCTGAAGTGCGTGTAGGTCGGGACGTTTTCTTCACTTTCAGATCCACATCAACGGCCAGCATATCTGTCATTTCCATCACAGAGAGAGTCCCCATCATATTCATTCCCTCTGTGTTACTGGAGATATTCAAGTGCAGAAAATCCACTTTGAGAACTTCCACGGAATGAATGGAGGAGGTCAGCTATTAGGGTTGTAAATCGAGTTCAACAAGTTTTCGAGTTTTGGGAAATTTCGAGGTTTTGAGATTTCGAGTTTTGAAAAATTTCGAGTTTTTCTTGTCGAGTGTTCGACTTTAACAACCCTATCTGTTATTATCTTGTAATTTTCGTGAATATAATTGTCAGCATTTCATAATCAAAGGTCTCGCTTGCAAATACGACAAGACACGATTTGCATAGCAACTATCAGAAACTTTAAAATAACTCATACTTAGCCTTCGTAGCAAGTGAATGAAGCGGAAAACAATGTCTGCAGTTAATTTTCGGACGACTTCGGTTTAGGACAATATTTGCGGAGAAACATCCATGTTCAACTACCTGAGTAGATGCTCGTCTTCGAATTTCTCTAAATCGTTGACGGGAAAAGTAAAGTAACTTAGCGAAGAGGACTATTTTCAGCAGGAGGATGAAATGTTGTAATAATTGAACGGCATAGTACGTTTGTATGAGAAATGCCATTCAGAAAGGTGTGAAAAATGTCGTTCTCGGTTCTGAGACAGAATGTAGTTTTCCGTACAGAAAAACATATAACGCTCTCTATTGTCAAATTTACATATTGTTCTATAAGAAAAATAGAACGCTACATATACGAACTTTCGCAGACAGCAAGGTTCTATATCTGACCCCGTCTGTCTTTTCAGGTGTCCAGATAGGTGGTGGTTCCGCTCCCGGTGTGGTCATGGCGCCCGCACCCCCTCCAGTGGTCTACTCCTCCGCTCCTGCCCCGGTGGTATACGCCCCGCCCCCTCCCCCGGCGGTAGTCATTGCGCCCCAGCCGCGGCCCATGGTGGAAGTAGTGGTGCCTAGACGGCCCATCGTTGAGGTGGTGGTCCCACGTCGCCCCATAGTCGAGGTCATCGCACCAAGAAGGCCACCGGTAAGATCATAGGTTACAAATTGTTTCTCAGTAGTAAACTTTTCAAATAAATTCTTCTCCATCGAAATCCCTGCTCTAAGCGGTGACTAACTACAGAACAGAGGAGAGAAAATGTGACAGAATTCAAATCTTTGTTTTGGAGCAACATTCTCAAGGTCATTTTGAATACAGAACAAGCATGCTAACGTATTAATATACGGTCTCGCGGCCACCTAGTTTTATACCCGCAAGAGTGCCATTGTTGAACGTAACAAGGTTTAATAAGAACGTTTCACCCCCTATTTGAGTTGCTCTCGAGTGCCATACATACTTGGTGCGTCTGCGGGCGGCTGCGGGCGTCTGCGGCGCGGGTAAACTACTGGTTTGCCCGCAGACGCCCGCAAACGCCCGCAGACGCCCGCAAACGCACTCCAATTGAAGTATGTACGCGCGTCTGCGGCTGGCTGCGGCGCGGTTTCCCTCACTTGAATTTCAAATAGAAAGTTTGAACTTATTGTTGAAATTATGATTCCCCTCCCCTTATTAGGAATATCTGTCATTTATCACATCAATGCTAATAATGTTTATCCCTCAATATTTGTAAATCACTTGATTAGCGTTGATCTCGAACTGGTCTGTTGAAAATTCATGGAATATCATTATTAGATTACCGCTTACCGAATCAACTTATTTCTAATCCTAAACGTTTTTTTTTCCATTCTGAAACTTTTTTTTTCAAATACAAAACAAAAGAAAAGGAGACATTCACTTAAAACTGATTAAAAACTAACTGATAATAGAGTGCAGTGAATATCGAGTAGAATATTTAAATAAACTATACTTAAGTAACTTGATGGGTTAAATAATGATTTTTAGAACATTAGTGATGATATGTCGAGGATGATCAATCCAGACGCAGAGAGCCGCTGCGGCAATATTGAATTGAATCATTATTGCCGCAACTGTGTTTGCGGCTGTCTGCGGCCCCGCCCGCAGCCGCTTTTGCCCGCCGAAGTATGAATGCGCGGCAAAACGCCGAGAGCCGCCACCAGCCGCACATTCGATCAATAATCAGGGGCGCCATACTTATATCATATGCCGCCCGCAGACGCCCGCAGCCGCAGCCAAGTATGTATGGCACTTCGGGTCTTTCTCGAACTTTAGTATATCTACTGATCATTGTATTCTAGGTTGTTGTTATCGAGAGAGGAGGTCATCATCACCATCACAGAAGACACTGCTGAACGGGGACAACCACATTTGTTATTTACATTTACTGACAATCTTCTCTTATACTTATAAAGAACGGAAATAAAAAAGTTCTGGAAAGATTTCAATATTCAGAATGATTTATTCAATTCTATAGATGAAATATAATGACAGTCATGGAAATGTGAAAATAACAAACGACCTTCGGTGTGTCGGATGACTATCATGCCACAACACTCTCACGTCCTGAGACGTCATGAAGTTCTCAGGCCGAACATGAAAAGAACTTCTCATGAAAAATATTTCGTATAGTGAATTCTCATGAAACTGTCGTATCGTTTCACCAGGCGTGAACGGGCAACGATATGGCCGTCTTTCCCTTCTTGTGCCCCAACAGAGTGGAAATCTCGTTGCGCAACGAGCCGCTGGCGAACAACAGCAGCCACAAGGGGGCCAGCGAGTTCACGTCGCTCAGAGGGGGGTTGAGGTCGATCAGAAGCCGTTTCCACCACGCGTCCTCCACCACATTCTGACACAGCTGAAATACGGAACACAGTAGGGTGGCACTTTGCACAACATATTTAGGGTTGATTATCGAATGCGAAGTTTCGAGAATTGAGTTTTCGAGTAGCACATTTTTAAGTTCGACTTTACCAACCCTTTGACGCTGAACTAACTTGGAACTAGGAGAGCTCGCACTTTCTGGAACGCGAGAAACTAAATTTTTTCGAATAGAAGATCTGAACTCGATTGCCACGCATACTGTTGTAACATATCACTCTCTCTCCCTGAGTCACTAGCATTCTCAGGTAGTTTTCTGAACAGCTACGCTTACACTATTAAGTACTGTATAGTGTTAGGTTGTTAACCGATTATGAAAAACCGATCATTTCGACTTTCGACTTCCGAGCCATTTTAAAATTTCGATTCGATTCGATTTCGATTATGCGTATGTTCGGAAAAAACCGATTATTTCGATTTTCGACTTTCGCTATTTCCCAGATAACTCGAAAATCGAAATTTCGATTTTGCCCGGAATTTTTTTTCTCAACAAAACAAGCTCATCAAAGTTGGAAAAGTGCTTATCAACAAATAATTGAGATTACCAACTACCTATGAGAAAAATGAATACTGCATAAAATATATCGATGAATGTAAAACAAAACAACATTTTCTAACAATCAAAACATCCCAGAGCAGACTGAGTACTACTAAAACTTGGCAGAAATTTTCGGAGAATAGTAGATAACTTATCCACTACTACATGACAGTTCGACAGAACAGTACGCTTTTTCGCGCCATGCGGGAGAAAAACTGTTTCGTGTTCAAGACGTATGCAAAAACAAGCTGCACAACGTGTTCACAATCAATTTTTCACGTTTCTCTCAAAGGGTCCTCCGTTCTTCTTTCAAATAATGAAAAGCTCACTCCAAGCTAGACATATTATGTAAATGCACACTCTACTAATAATCAGAACTACCGTATGATGCTTCCTAATCGATATTTTCTGATATTCGATTTTTTGAAACTAGAACCGAAACTCGAAAATAATCGAAATTTCGATTCTGAAAAATTTCGACTTTTTCGATTTTCGATTTTCAATACATTTGGTCTAATCTTTGTTTTTCGAGTTTCGACTTTTTATTTCGATTTTCGATCTTAAGATCGAAAATCGAAATTCGACCTTTTTCGATTATAATCGGTTTTCGATTTCGATCTTAACAACCCTAGTATAGTGTCTATGGTATATCACACGATCATATGGTGACTACTGACAACAATGATGTTTCTGTTGTCAGTTTCGGGTACTAATCTTATAAATTTCCAGAGACCCATCACTTGAATCTCGATACATCTGCAAATCCTCTGTGTGTCTTGTACCCTACCACACATCAAAGTACGAAAATTTGGACCATTTTGAGGCATATTGGACTTTTTGTGAGGTTGAAGTATTTAAACTACCATCAATTACATTTAATTGTATACATTAGTACTCTCATCAATTTCAATATTACCTTAACTAGTGTAGATTAAAAATGCAGTCGTGTGATCTGTGTGCTCTCTTATTATATTATAGAATTATTCATTGGACCATTGTGAGTTCAAAGGTCGAATACACGAGAGAAGCAGAGTGATTCTCTCAACGGAAAATTTCGCAAACACTGTTTTTTTAACTAATTGTTCACGAAATAGATCACCAACAATGAAAAAACTAATCTCACTAACATTATAGTTGTTGTAAAATCGTATAAACATAGTATACGTATTTTAGGCAGGTGTATGCCAGAAAGTTCGGACTGAACAACAGCTTGAAGAGAACAAATATGAAGAGTGAACCAGACACCTCGTTCACGTGAGTGCACGTTAAGGATTGTTACAGGTAAATTGCTATAACCGACCTGTTGCACAGTCATGAGAACTTGGAAGAGAAATATGACAATCGTGGTGATGTATAGTTTGAACTCCACGCGATTGCTTGCCAGAAGAGTTTCATTTCGTCTGAAGGTAAAAAAACGTTTTGGTTTCGATTAGACAAACTGAAGTTTCAGCGCATAAGCAACATCAAGACGAAGAGCACAAAACTGCAACTGACCTTTTTATGAGTAGTACCGAAGTTGTCATATTCAAAACCAGGTTCAGAAAACATACAACAGTGACGTTTTCGGTATAGGTCACTCCTTTTGAGATCTGGAAAAAATGCGATTAAGATGTAGTTTGACAAACTTATTTCCTCGATTTCAGTCGGAAAGGTGAATAACATCGAAATAGGGAGAATCACACATATTTCAGATAATAATACTAGCGATTGTCGGTTTAGATTTCGTTTTCCTACTACCAAAGGCGATCTCAAATGTTCTCAACGAAGTTACAGTTTGCAATAGAGAACAGTGAATATATTAACTGTGTACTATGGCAATTTAAGTGAAGGGAAATCACCAAGTGTTCGCATACATAACACACTTGACCGAAAAAAACACTCCGGGATCAAACTACAAAACCATGACAGCTTCATAGGATAGGACATCATACGCCATACATAAAAAGGAAGAAACTTCTAAGAAATGGATCGGTGTATGTACGTGCGCAGCCATTTTTGAGAAAATTGATCTTTTGAAATGTCACATTAATGTGTTCAAAAACTAATCTGAGCAGTGCTACGCGCTTACGCGCAAAGTGATACGGTAGGCCTGTAGCCCTGTAGCTCACCTCCATCTCTTGTCCCACTTTTTGGTTGTAGTAGAAACCTCCGGAGTCGTTGCAAGACGTCTGAACGAAACGCGCTCCATCCACCAAGATACCGTAGTCGAATAGAAACGGCAGAGTGAACATTAAACACACAAACGACCAACCGAACGTATCCCAGAACTGAAATTGACAATGGTCGTTTGAGCTTATCTCTCTCGTATCTTGTTCTCGTTCTGTTTATCTCCATGTACCTCTCACGCTCTCTTGTTTCTCTCTGCTTCTCTCTCCCTCTTTCACCGTCTCTCTCTCCCTTACGTCTCCCTCCCTCTCTCTTTCTCTCTATCTCTTGCTCACTTTGTTGTAGTAGGTGGAGAACAGCACAGCCGTTAGCCGATTCAGCGTAATAATGAGACATCCGTACAACTGTGCATAGGAACAATGGTAGAACAGAAACCTAGAGAAACCTTTAAGTGATCAACATTTCTGAAATCCTGAAATCACTTAGTTTGATACGTGCTCGAAAACTGTCTGCAAAACGATCATCAAGAAAAAGGAAAGTACCACAATGAGAAAAACCACAAAAACCGCAATCAATCTAGGAATTCGCTATATTTTCAATCTATTTTGAGACGCGTTCCTCGTGATGTCGAGAACGCATATGGAAAGGACAGACTTTAGTGAAGTTCAATAGAAAAGAAAAACCAACAACGTCAGCGCCAGCTGCTTCATAATTGAATTTTTCAAGTAGATTTTTTCACTTTCTACGTGATTTATTTCTAATTGAAGATGAGAATTATGAGGAATAACGCAAATGAACTTCGTTTATTGTCTTCATAATTTTAGTCGATTAAAGAACATTAAAAAAATATGTATTGAACTCTGTGAATGAAAGTATAGCGTAAAGGCTTTTCTACAACAAAATAACCCAATGAAGACCGAACAAAATCCAGAAAAAAATCACCGTACAATATAACGGTAGGAGTCATTCCATCTTTGAGATTAGCGTAGACTCCATTGAAGAGTCCGGTGCCAGAGAGACGAGCTGATATCAAGTTTAGAAGGTAGACCGCCATGTCCTTAATTTCACGATGATAGAACAATTGTAGAAGCAAATGACCAATTGTTGTACTCTGACCAGAAAACACTTCGCTGTTTCATATATACACCCCGATGTACTGAGATCAAAACACTGCAGTGTGAGTGACGTATACAGTTCTCACGTGTACAATAAATCATACAATTCATAAAACTTGGAGACGTGATACCCGATTCTCACGTGTTTTTCACGGTTCTAAGTTCAATTGAAATTTTGTTTGCTCATCCTGAAGGTTAGTTCTCCTTACATTGAGACCGGCGATGACAAATATGCGATAGAATACAGAAGTTAGCGTCGTGTTCGCCCGTGTGGCGGCAATCGTCGTCAAAATACACAGCAGAATTGTAGGAATACCAAAAACAACAAAAATTAGGGTGGATATACGCTCAAAGTTAGTGGAATTCATCTTGTTTCCTAAAGAAAGAAAAAACAATGTCGGATAAAGTCGTACCTTCTAAAATGAAAGTTAGAGTACCTGTGCAATTCATTATTCGGAAATGCTGAATTTTCATTGATACGATATAGGACAAGGATTGAGTGTAGTATTTTTCATTCTGGCTGAGACCCATACAGTATGATAAGAGAAGATTGAACCATTGAACAATTTCCCGAGTTGATTCTGAGTTCTCATCGAAACAATGCATAAATACATAAAAAAGTGAAAAGTTTGATTGTCTACAGCAGTCTCAGCAGAACTGATTCGAAATATATGTGTTCCACTCCACGAAATACATTATTAACATGAAATTATACTTTCCTCTGAGAATTGCTTCAACTCTAATTATCTCGGGATCAAATATGAATGGTTAATCAGAGGCTGCAGCGGTGAAATAGAAAAGGTTATCGTTTTGATCTAATCTCAAATTCACACGTGTACGGTTGTACGAGAATTGTCTTACCAGAATTTTGAAAAAAGTAGTGCAAAAGATGTGAAGTATGTTTTAGTAAACTCAGAAATCTTGCAGATTATGCGAATCAGACTGCAACACGCATTGTCTTTCTTCAGAATGAAACATAGACAATCATATTGAGACTCCTATAGTGAATGTTCAAACTTTCTCACTTTAAAAGCTGTAGAAATCATTTTCGAACATTCTTATAATAAAAATGAGAACCGAATACAGACATCCTCAACCTTTTCCATGAAATTCGCGTCTTTGAAAAAGCTCGGAAGTTTCGTATTCATACCATGAGACTCTCAGTAGGAATGAACACATTGAACAGTGCACTACTTATTTATCATCACAAGATCTTTACATGTTGAAATGATATCAATATTATACTGGTTTAATGTAACACTCTCGTTACAAGTTATCGTTCGAGTTGAATAGTATATTGCGTGCTGAACAGAACATAAAACAAAACCAGGCTACATCACTCTTACTTTTTCGAAACACTGATCAAACCCCGCCTCACTTGAACAAAGCTCAAAGTTGAGTTCTTTATAAAATAAGAAACGGTGATTGGAAAACCTTAGGGGTGGAGGTGAAACGTAACACTATTTCCCTTCTTTCTTTCTTTCTTTCTTTCCATCTAGTTGAATTTTTATATGTGAGTTGTGAATCTGTAACCGTTTTCAGAACTGCACGTTTTGCATACTTCCTTGTGCATATTTGATCGTCGGACAACTTTCCAATAATCTGTCCAATAACCTATGAATTACAGACAACAAAGAAACGTGCACCAGAGCTGTTTCGTTGAAAGAGCATTTTCCAATCAAAAAGCTTTCGATGTTTTATGAAGATTCATTGTGATATGGTCGCCCACTACGCTTTACAAATACATTAATATCGTCGCTTTTTCAAAGGTATCCAGCAGTGAAAACCTGAAATGGACGAATATAAAAGCAGAGAAATGTTTGATTTACTCATCAATCAACTTGCTCCAAATGGTTGGTTCATAATTTTAATTTCAATCACTTGAGAGTGGCTGAAAAAATGTTACATTCGTTTGCATTTGCGTCTATTCTCCGAAAAAACCACAATGAGGCACTGCGCTAGGGTAGTTAGAGTCGAAAACAAAACTTGAATTCAACATATTCAGTTTTTTCGAATTGCGAATTAGAAAAAAAGCAAACAGTCAACAAGTGTCAATTGGCCGATGTTTCATCAGCAAGAAATCCTAAATGTACTCCTTTTTTGCTTAACAATCATTACTGTACATTAGTGTAACATGTAAAACAATACCCATCCGGTTGTCCAGAACACGTATTCATTCAGCGTGCCATAACCGCCGTCCTGCTCTCCGTGGTGGTCGTAGTGGTGACCTCGTACTCCTACACGACCTGTGACCTCTTCTGTCAGGGAGCTCCCGGTTGGAACTACAACTGTGAACCCGGAAACAGCACTGCGTTAGTTTGTTCACACCAACCAAATTGTACAGGAGGCAAGAAGGTGAGAGAACACCTTAGTACGTATGCTGGAAGATCCCGACACCTTAATACCAACCTGCGTCTCTCGCTCTACCTCTCTATTTGGTGTCTCTTACATCCCGCTGGGACGTAAGAGCAGAGAAATAGCGTATGTTTGAGAAGACGCAGAGTGGGATGAAGACCGGGATCTTGTAGCTTACGTACACATGTGATACAATGGTGTCTAATACTAAATATTCTGAAAAATGAAAAAATCTGAGCAGAAAAATGTCCCGTAAATCATGATCGAATCTTAGCTTTAGTTTGTTCTCGTAGCATTTTCTCCAACTTTCGGTCAAAACGCGCCGGAATCAAACCATAAACACAAAATTTCAAAGCACAATATCCGATTCTGTTTGTATTCTCGGATCTAAGATGTGAAAGAGTTGATAGTGGGTTCCTTCAAAAGCGTGTTAGTAAAGTTTCACTCGTTTTTTGCCTTTTTCCAGTTTTTCTAAATCAGAATGTTCCAGATTCAACCGTAATACCAAATGCTACAACAAATGTATGAAGTTCTGCCTGTTGAGTTCCGATTGCATCAGCAACTCGTCTTACAAGTCAGTTGACACAAATTAACTGAAAATAATACATGTGACTGCACACTCGTGGAGCTTTTTGGAAGAGTCGGTACACTTTGACGAGTGGTTAATGGTATTTTATCTACATTCTACACACTTCAGGGGCAAATAATCGATGGTTGAACTGCTCAATTGAATCGGCCACTCGCTGTCTTAGTTGGGAATACGAATACAGGAATATAGACAGAACTAACTGAAATGTACCAATAGAGAGACATGACGACAGAAACAGAAAAAAACTTGACTCACAAAACATTTTGAACCAGAAAGAGACATTCGTGCGACTCTATCTGGTTATTTCTGTATTTCTACCGTTTTTCACTGCCTGAATGTTTTAGATGTTGCATGAGTGCTTCGGGAACCAAGAAGTCCAAATGGCAACTGAACAAGACCGGCTGTCATCACGCATACTGGCCATGATAGATAAAGACTGTCCAATGAATATACGCAAGCAACGGACTAATTTTGACAAAAATAAAGAAAATCTTCACTGAAAATTAAGGTTATACTTATACTTCAATCCCATTCAATCGATATTGAGCGCTGACGAGGTTGTTGTGGGCAAAGTGACCTGCTACATTACCATAACAGTTTCACATAAATTAAAGGAAACGGGAAACCAAGTTTCTATGTCAGAAAGCTGATTCATATATTTATAACTGGACGCGTTCCGCGGCATCAACTCTGAAAATTGGGGCGACTCGCCGGCGAGACGGAGGGATCGTGCGGGTACCGCCTGCGAGTTGCCACTTGAACCAAAGTTCCCAGGTTGTCGCCGGCGAGTCGCCAAAGTCAGAAAATATTTCAGGCAGTTCATCCAAACAAGGTTTTCACGAATTTTACGTGAAACGATTTTTGGTAATATGCAAAGTTAAAAGTATGTCTTTAAATTGCAATACATGTAGGTTGTGTCAAGAGTTCTCTATCTCACAAACAATACGTTTAAAAAACCGCATATTTACGAACTAGAACTGAAGCGAACGAGAGGTTGGATTCTGTAATGCAGAAATTCTCAATTAGCACCCACTACACTGTTTTCAAAATATTCAGGAATCTTTTTTCGGAGCTTCGATTGTGGTAATTATGACAGTGTTTTGCCAATTATTTCATATCGCGCGGAGCGCGAAGCGCTCTGCGTGAGTTGTCTTTGGTTTGGCCATTGCGGACTCGTTTTTTCCTTTTAATTAACAAAAATCTTCAAACATATTCTTTTTTCGAAAACTAAAAGAAGAGAACGTTAGAGAATCACGAATTGAACATTGTGTGAAAATTTCAGCCAAATCGGACTATTTTCGCCTGAGTTATGGTTCCGTGTCGTTGTTGAAAAGTTCCGCCGTAATTCGTCCCTCGTCCCTCCTCCCTCGTCCCTCGTCCCTCGTCCCTCCTCCCTCACGGAATTCTGTCCGCATCGTAGTGGAAAAACTACTGAACCAATTTGGCTGAAATTTAAAACATCTATTCTATGGCAAAAGTTAGCTCGTCGCGCCAAGTATGAAATGTATATGTAATCTCTGGCGCCGGGCGCGGGCGCCAATAGGCGCCAAAAACGACTATTGGAAAAACTATCGAACCGATTTAGCTGAAATTTGAAACATGAGATCTAATGCAAAATTGAGCATGTCGCGCCAAATATGAGATGTATAGCTCCTCATTGGCGCCGGGCGCGGGCGCCAATAGGCGCCAAAAACCACTATTGGAAAAACTACCGAACCGATTTAGCTGAAATTTGAAACATGAGTTATAATGCAAAAGTTAGCCCGTCGCGCCAAATCTGAAATGAATACATCACCATTGGCGCCCGGCGCTGGCGCCAATAGGCGCCAAAAACGGCAAAACACTATTTATCATCAACTAAAATGTTGAACACTAATAGAAATTGAATAATTTGGTGGAAAGTGTGAAAGTCTTTTTCCAAAACTGAAATTCTTCTTCTGGCGCTCGAACCAGGCGCCAGATGGCGCCTAAACCCAAACTCACGACAGCGTCAATGGAATCGTCTGAAATTCGGTACACTAAATAACTATCACATGGCAAGTAAGATGCTCAATCTGAAAATCAAAAAAAGTTCTGTTGGCATTGTGCGCTGGCGCCAATTGGCGCCAAAGTTGGAAAAATATCAGTTATCGTCAATCAAACTGTTTCAAGTTAACAGATATTGAATATTCCAATGTGAAATAAAGATCCACAAATTCAAAATCGAATTTATCGTCTGGCTCGGAACAGACGCCAAATGGCGCCAAAACAAAAACACACGAAACTGACAATTGAATAGTTTGAATAT
This sequence comes from Litoditis marina, assembly GCA_964036275.1. NCBI lineage: Eukaryota > Metazoa > Nematoda > Chromadorea > Rhabditida > Rhabditidae > Litoditis > Litoditis marina. The sequence goes on from OZ038433.1 coordinate 32,608,476, forward strand.
TGCTCCAATCAGTAATTGACACATGTAGTGTGTACTGGTAGCTCAAAAACCTAGAAAATTTCGTTTCGTTCTGGCGCCAGACGCGTGTGTCAATTGACGCAGGAATGAAAAAAAGTTTCAACGAAGGTTTTTGATGTGGTATTGGAAATAATGGCTATATTGTAAGTGAGTTGCTGTCTCTAATTGTAGATTTGTCAATGGCACCAATCCCCATCGCTTATCGTAAGCGGTGTACATGTCAATCGGAGCGTGTAGCGTTTTTGTTCAGTTGTTGATAGTCACAGAGCCAGTAACCTGCGTTATATTACAACATCAGCAATTTTATGGTCTGCATTCGGCTTCGTGCACACACAAAACTGAGATTTCCATAATAATATAATGAGTTCACAAGATTCACTCTGTGAATAGGCAACATATGAAGTTGTAGGAGTACAACTAGCAAAAAAAGGACAATTAGTAAAAAGTGGGGGAACCAACAAATGTGTGAGTTGTGTTTGGTTCGACCTCGATATCAGCAAAAAGTGAACGATACGAATTGCTGTGATACTGTAGCAGAAGTATTCTGCAAAAATAGAACAATACAAATGTTGCACAATGGTTCACAACGCACGCATGTCGTCAAAGCACACATGAAATACCCTTCGGCAATTTCTGAAATATCATGCGGGCTTCGTGAACCATTGTGCAACATTTGTATTGTTCTATTTTTGCAGAATACTTCTGCTACAGTATCACAGCAATTCGTATCGTTCACTTTTTGCTGATATCGAGGTCGAACCAAACACAACTCACACATTTGTTGGTTCCCCCACTTTTTACTAATTTTTATTGATTTTTGAGTCCTGTAAGATGTACCATGTACCTGTAAAAATCGTCATACATTACATATTAATATTATAATTGTTTTAGAAGTGTACTTTTTGCAGTACTTCCCGTTGATGTTTGATCGTCGGACAACTTTTCAATAAGCTGTCCAATAACCTTTGAAATTCAGACAACAATGGAACGTGCACTAGTGCTGGTTTATTGAGAACCCTATTTCCAATTAGATAACGTTTCAAATGTTTTATAAAGATTCATTTTGTATGGTCGCCCACTATGCTTTACAAATACATTAATATCGTCGCTTTTTCAAAGGTATCCAGCAGTGAAAACCTGAAATGGACGAATATAAAAGCAGAGAAATGTTTGATTTACTCATCAATCAACTTGCTCCAAATGGTTGGTTCACAATTTTAGTTTAAATCACTTGAGAGTGGCTGAAAAAAGAAAGATTCGTTTGCACTTGAGTCTATTCTTCAAAAAACCTCATTGAAGCACTGCGCTAGGGTAGTTAGAGTCGAAAACAAAACTCGAATTCAACATATTTAATTTTTTCGAATTGCGAATTAGAAAAAAAGCAAACAGTCAACAAGTGTCAATTGGCCGATGTTTCATCAGCAAGAAATCCTAAATGTACTCCTTTTTTGCTTAACAATCATTACTGTACATTAGTGTAACATGTAAAACAATACCCATCCGGTTGTCCAGAACACGTATTCATTCAGCGTGCCATAACCGCCGTCCTGCTCTCCGTGGTGGTCGTAGTGGTGACCTCGTACTCCTACACGACCTGTGACCTCTTCTGTCAGGGAGCTCCCGGTTGGAACTACAACTGTGAACCCGGAAACAGCACTGCGTTAGTTTGTTCACACCAACCAAATTGTACAGGAGGCAAGAAGGTGAGAGAACACCTTAGTACGTATGCTGGAAGATCCCGACACCTTAATACCAACCTGCGTCTCTCGCTCTACCTCTCTATTTGGTGTCTCTTACATCCCGCTGGGACGTAAGAGCAGAGAAATAGCGTATGTTTGAGAAGACGCAGAGTGGGATGAAGACCGGGATCTTGTAGCTTACGTACACATGTGATACAATGGTGTCTAATACTAAATATTCTGAAAAATGAAAAAATCTGAGCAGAAAAATGTCCCGTAAATCATGATCGAATCTTAGCTTTAGTTTGTTCTCGTAGCATTTTCTCCAACTTTCGGTCAAAACGCGCCGGAATCAAACCATAAACACAAAATTTCAAAGCACAATATCCGATTCTGTTTGTATTCTCGGATCTAAGATGTGAAAGAGTTGATAGTGGGTTCCTTCAAAAGCGTGTTAGTAAAGTTTCACTCGTTTTTTGCCTTTTTCCAGTTTTTCTAAATCAGAATGTTCCAGATTCAACCGTAATACCAAATGCTACAACAAATGTATGAAGTTCTGCCTGTTGAGTTCCGATTGCATCAGCAACTCGTCTTACAAGTCAGTTGACACAAATTAACTGAAAATAATACATGTGACTGCACACTCGTGGAGCTTTTTGGAAGAGTCGGTACACTTTGACGAGTGGTTAATGGTATTTTATCTACATTCTACACACTTCAGGTGCAAATAATCAATGATTGAAATGCTCAATTAAATCGGCCATTTGCTGTCTTAGTTGGGAATACGAATACAGGAATATAGACAGAACTAACTGAAATGTACCAATAGAGAGACATAAAGACAGAAACTAAAAAAAACTTGACTCACAAAACATTTTGAACCAGAAAGAGACATTCGTGCGACTCTATCTGGTTATTTCTGTATTTCTACCGTTTTTCACTGCTCGAATGTTTCAGATGTTGTTTGAGTGCTTCGGGAACCAAGAAGTCCAAATGGCAACTGAACAAGACCGGCTGTCATCACGCATACTGGCCATGATAGACAATGACTGTTCAATGAATATACGCAAGCAACGAACTAATTCTCACAAAATCATGAAAAGTTCATCAAAGTTTGAAGTTGTATTTCATCGCATTCAATCGAGATTGATTATAGGAAGTGAACGAACCTTCGTTGTAGTATTAATTCGATGCACCTATAGAATTCCAACCAAAATCAACGAGATTCACACAAACGGTGACAAAGGGTAGCATATACAGTAAGAAAATTGTTAAAATCGAACCCCCCCCCCCCCCTCCTACACCCTAAAAGGGTCGTGAGCAAATGGTCAATCTCACAGGTTGTTGTCGTGAAACAAAAACAACCATACAAATACAATCATTATTTATCTCCCGTACAGGCAGTGACATAGGTTACCTATACCGTGAGAGAAAGGGTATCGTGTGCAGGTGTTGTTGGCGTGAAAAAGGCAATAGGGGTTGGAGGAATACAGTCTTCCAGAAACCGAGAGCAGATAGGAAGCACATATCTTCGAAACAAGAAACAAGACCCAGTAAACCATCTACTCCTATAAAGGCATCGCTTGGTGTGTCTGTCTGTCTGTGCGAAGCAAATCTTTTTTTAGTTGAGAAAGTTGGGAAAAATGATGCACTTTGTAGTGGGTTTTGGGCAGAACGACGTGAAAAGTACGTGATTTTCTGTTTTCATTCTAAATTTTCATCAAACCGGCTGCTGCTGGAAACCTACATAGATTGAAACTAAGTAGGAAATTCGCGCTCTATGTTGAGGGGAAAGGTCATACCTTATGTCAAGCAGAACGTCGCGTCTTATGGTAAAGTTAATGAGAGCTCTCACGGCCTCGCGCCCTATGCTGTCTATTTTGAGAAGTTAAGGAAAAGTCTCGCGCTCTGGATCAGAAAAAAAAACTCTCGCTTCATATGTTGAGGATAAGTCTCGCGCTCTATCTTAGTAAAACCTCTCGCGCTCTGTGTTAAAAATAAAGTCTCGCGCTCTATGTTATAGAGAGCTCTAGCGCTTTCTGTTGAGGGAAAGTCTCGAGCTCTATGTTAAGAAGAACTCTCGCGCTCGTGAGGTTTCGCGCCCTATGTAAAATCAAAATTCTCGCTCCCCATACTGTTTATGTTCAGGAAAGGTCTTGCGCTTCATGTTAGGGAGAACTCTCGCGCTCTGTGCTGGAAAGAACTCTCACGCCATATGTTAAGAGAAACGATGGTGCTAAAGGGTATGGAAAGTCTTGCACACCATGTTAAGGAATCCTTTCGCGCTCTGTGTTGGGGAGAACTCTCACGCTTCATTTTAAGGAATATTATGCGCGCTATAATTCTCACGCTTTATGTTAAGGTCACTCGCGGTGAAACTCAATGAATATGAAAACAACAAATAGGAGGTGGGTAGGGGGAGGAAAAAAGAGAGAGCCGCAAGCCTTCGACAGCCTAGACTCATCAAGGGAGGGGGAGCCGGCTTTAGCCGGCGGCACCTTCCTTGTACTTAAACATAACACACTTTCACCGAATCGGTCGATTCGTGATAAAATATTTAGTTCCTTGAAAAGTTCAAAATTCAGTTCCTTGAAAAGTTAAGTTGAAAAACCTTCCAACTTTTTGTCCTTGTATTACCAACGTCCTGGTTCCTGGTGGTATTGATTCAGATGTTTTTTTTCCGGCCCGCTACAAATGCGGGAGAGCTTGACGGTAGATGGAGCAGCGGAGCGGTAAGTGGTAACTAAGTCTGCGTCTCTCTGACCTGCACTCTCTCTCGTCGAAACCGCTACAGAAGAGTCAGTCAATTGTCTCAGTTGTTCTTACTTACTGTGTTTATAGTTCGATGCTGATACATAATACATTCCAGATAACTTTACGGTCCGTCTTCCTACGAGTACTCAGTAGTGAAAAACCGAGCTATTTACCAGGGTTCGCCCACCAAATTGGTCACTAGTTGATATCAAGTTGTTAAATCTAAGTTTGATGCACAATTGTGCCTTAAGTTCTTGGTAAACTGTCTAAACCTCGATTTACAGCTTGCGTTTTCGGCGAACCTTGGTGGAAAAAAACTCGGTGTTTAACTTCAGAGTAGCTCGTTATTTCTATGTACGTGAACGGTACACATCTACAGTGTACCAAGACCTCTTCTGATCAGTTGTTCACGAAGAACCCAAATCATCGTTCAGTCCAAAAACATAAGGAACAATAAATATTTATTTACAATTGGTAGTTTGTAATTGTATTCTTTACGTAATGAATGTAACATTCATCTCCTTGGAGGTTGGCCGTTTTCTTTCTAGAAGACTATTTTCCTGCAACTCTTGAGGCAACGACATGATCATACCACAGCCGGTGGCGAAAATATACGGGGAAAAACATTCAACTGGTATTGTATTTGTTTGTTCTCTAATTTATTTCAGAATTTGCTAGTTTTTCAATTGTGTACAGTGAGCAAAAATTAAACAACTAAAAATGGCCTAGCAGGCGGAAAACTAAATATTTCTAACGGTATACATAGGCAAATTGACCATTTTCTGGCTGTTGATCTCGAATATCTTCTTTCTAATCGGTGGATTTGTGATGAGCATGACCCAAAGAGAACTGAGCGAGACCACATCGACCACCAGACAGTTGTAGCGGATGAGAAATAGCAGCAGCGGATAATGTTTTGGATCGGGGCCGCCTTTCATGATCACGTAGATCAAAAGCTGAAAACCAAAGTTTTTCAACAATAAACACAGCACATTTCTTTAGTTTTGTGCCCGCTCTCTTTCTACCTTTGTTCTCATTTTGTGCTCTCTCGTTTTAATTTAGCGGGCATTTCTCTTTGGAGTCTAGGTCAAACTTTCGGTTTTTCAAGTTCAAAGTTCATTTCTGACTCTTGCCTGTCAAGCTTTTAGTAGTCAACTGTGGGAGTTCCAGTAGAAATGAGACAGTCTATACTCACCTGGTCGGCCGCCTGTATTGAGTGGAATAGGAAGTTGGCGGTCCCGACAATCCAGAGAGGCTTCTCCCTCGTAGTCAACCCAAGGGACGTTGACCTTATCTTGTACACGGAACTCGCCGTGAACAGAATCCCCAGCACAGACGTAATAACCAAAGCATACATAGCGTACTGGGCTATCAGAAACTAAACAAAACACACATCAAAATCATGATTGGTGAAGTGTTCAACGACAATTTTATAGGATTTGTTGAACCGTTGTGAACACCGTACCATCGACTTTGTAAGAGGCGGGGTTTGGCGAGGGGCCAACCAGTCTGCGTATAATCGATCTACACACTCTCTCAACCGCTGGCAAGTAATCAACGACCGATCGCTCCACATCGCTTAAATTTGATCGAACACTCGGATGTCCTTATGGGGAAAATGGTGACTATATATGCTGTTGTTACCAACTTTCTCTTGTTTATCACTAACTCCATCTTGATTTTGATGATATTTTCATGATACCTGACTGAATGGTTTAGTGTAATCTGGTGCGAATCCAATGTCACTACCCAAATATCGATAGAACATTTGGGAGGGAATAATATACCACGAACTAGTCAGAGTGATGAGAAACAATAGCAACCAGGCCCGAACGAGAAACTTCTCCCAAAACTGAAATATGTATACATTAAATAAACAGAACACGTCAAACGTGGAGATTTATACAAAAAGTGGTCTATTCTGTACGTTCATTATTTAACATGTGATAAACGTTTCACGTGGCCGCGTACATAACCTGCAGTATAACAAAACGTGGCTGTATGGTACGATGGTATCTAATTAGTGTTTTTCATGATGAAAGAAGAAGAACGGAATAAATGTTTCGCTTACCCGTTTGTAGGTCACGGGAATATAGAGTGCTGTCCAACGGTTGAAACTCATCAACAGGGCAGAGTATAACTGCCAAATCTTAAGAAATCCAACCAAGAAATATAGAATAGTTAGATGGGGTCCCAATGGCATATAGACTATACAAGAACGACAAATGGTTGAGAGAGGCAATCTCTTTACAAACCAATCGAGTAGCACGAAGGCTAAATTCTGGAGAAAATTAGACATTTACAGCTGAATTGACATTATAAGTGAACAAACAGTGACGTGAAACGTAGTGAAACATTGGAAAACATGCAGAACCTTCGAAAAATTTGAGACGGACGTAAGCGTTACAAAATTACAAGCTCTGCGTATCTCCGCTTTGCGTACTATTTCATAACAATCGTATTCCGACAGGGTGAGAGAGTAGCGAAATAGCGGATGCTTAGGGAGACGCAGGTTGTAATAGGAACGGTGAAATTCCAATGAGTACGGCATCATATTACCATGTATCCGTCGAGTACATAGTGTTTGTAGAAGGCTGCCCCATATAGATGCGTAGTTCTGATGTGGCTGAGAAGCTTCAAATATACCAAAATAGACGGAATTCCTTAATTGAACAAGCAAATAAAACTTCAAGAAATCATAAGAAATTTATTTACTTTCTCCCCCACACCGAAAACAATCGCCAATGACATTGTACAATCACCCTAAGTTCGGGGGGGGGGGGGGGGGGGGTACAAGTAACATGCCTGGCAATCGTTACAAATCGCTCCCCCCCCCCCACCCTTCTTAGTCTTAAGTTGAAACAGAGCCATGTAACTTTCACCCGCCCCCATCCATAGTGGGGGGTGAAAGTAACACAGGACTTATTTCGGCTAAAACAAAAAAAGTGGGGGGGGGGGCGAAAATAAAATAGTCCCAATTATGAAGTATTGGTGCATTTTAACTACATCTTATGTGTTTGTAGTCTGATTGCGATGTTGTGCTATAGTTCGTTTCATTCCCACTGAGACCCATTGGCATTGTGCCAAGATTTTCGGATGTTTATATCTCAGAGCATACATAAGTATTATCATGAGTATTTGTATTTACGAGTTTTTAAGGATCTGAACAATAGCTAAAAGAAATTTGCAGTTATTTGAAAAACTCCAAAGTGGTGAAAAATAGCCTGGAAAAGTCAGTGGCACGCTGCCAAATCTCAGTAGGAACGACCGGAACTATACTACGATAACCCGTCCATGCGGTGCACACAGATCCAACAGATCAGATCCAACTAGGAATGAAATTTTGTCGCAGCACAAAAATTGTTCATTTTAGTGTTCAACAACCAATATTAGAGTGAACTGTAGATTTGAAGATTTGATTGAAGAAAGCTCACAAACCATACACAGCTGTCAGCGCGTGGAGATAGAATATTGAATTTTTATAGAACGTGGGTCCCTCGAGGTAGTATCGATTGAAATGCACAATGCCACGTCCGAAAGATCGATTATTTTCAAGAACAGGAAACTTTCGACCGTTGGCTTCGAATTCATCAAAAGTCAGCCAGAGCCAATCAAAAGGCATATTCGGCACTGAAATGCTTCTATAACTAGATTTGTTGTAGTTTGATCTAAGAATGTATTTTGATACTTGAATACAGTCAGATAAACCACAAATAAGATCAGAGTCCGTTGAGAGAACATTGTTTACACACAGTGCATATTATTGAGATTAGTTTAACATTATGTTAAATCGAATCATGCCAAAATTGTTTTTATCCGGCCTAACTTTGTTTTTTTTAACGAAAAAGTGTTTATTCAAACGTAGGAATGATGAATATCATAAATATGATTGTTTTAAAAAGTCGTAATGAGTTATAAAAACACGTACAGATGATAGTTCAGAAGAGCCCTGTTATCAGTAAAAAAAATTCCCTCAAAATAGTTACGACGACATCAGAAAAAGAAGAGGAATATCATAAAGATGATCACCACGATTTTCTAGCAAAAAGTGTTAAATGACATTGCTTATAGCTTCAATTGAATTTCCGATTCGATTTGGTTAGCGGAAGTACATAGATATCAGCTATCTCAGCATACATGTGCAGCGAAGTGCAAAGAATGTCATATAGCTCTCGGCGTTCGTTTTCTTAGGTTTAGCCCCCCAATTTTGGTATTTTAATAAGAAAAAGTGCGGATGAAGCAACCCTGATGAGAAGACCAAATGAATAATTTGAATCAGACTAAAGAAGGCTTTTCCACCAAGCATGAAATTCCACTAAACCGATCCATAAATGGCAATTTGGTTCAGATTTTACTTGAAAGTTGGCACGTATTTTGTTTCTCACTTCCTACACTTCAAAGTACGGAAACTAGTTTGGTCGGAAGTCTTTTAGAAGAAACAGTAAGAGGAAGTTTCCCAATAACTGTCGTTTACAGAAATGATCGATTCGGAATCGGAATTGATATATGATTCAAGAAGAGAAAATGTGTTTGGGCTGTGATTGTGGAACCTGACAAACACAACGAATATCCATGCTTACTAATTAGTTTCGACGAAACACGTGTTGTTCTGAGTATATTTCATCCACCGGGACAAAAATTAACACACATGGTTTCCCCTGGGAGGAGCTCGCTCGTTGTCGTCGTCTGGAAATGACAAAAATAGCAGAGAACAAGCTCTAGATTGTATTCGAAGCTGGGTTGATAGCAGAAATTATTTCTAACGAAATATAGGTGCTTGTCCTTTCGTTGCCGTTCTATCTCGATGCATGATTTACCATACCACTTTCGACTACATTAAAACGGGATCAAACTACAAACACAAGGATATAAGAGAATACACACCGCACAGACTCGCTCTTGGGAAGGAAACCCTTCACGCTGTGTCCGAATGTTTTTTAAGCGACCGCCACTCAATTTCCTCTAATTCGGTACTCAGACACTCTGAGACTGAATTAACACCAAGAATACTAGAACTAAACCAAGAAAATTACGGAAGCAACACAGATTATTCAGGGTGTTTGTACAGTCTCAGAAACATTGACACCAATTCGCTTCCATCAGTCAGCCACATAAACGAGAGAACAGGAAGGTCAATGAGACCGCAGACGATATGCGGTCTCATTGCACGCTCTGCGCTACATCGATGCTGAGAAATTGGCTGAAAACTGTCCGAATTCTGCTAACACACTGAGTTTATAGTTTGATGCACATTCCAGCCATCATATTCCAGGTGTGATGTTTGTTTTGGTCACTCCTATTACAATGGTAGTCCTAGTTGTTTCTACGAAGACAGCTACAGTATACCAAGAAATTTTCTGATTTTCTGACCCTGAAATACATCAAAACATTAATCGTGTGTTATTCATCTGTGCTTTTAATTTTTGAATTGAGCCCATTCGAACTTTGTGCAGTAACTCACTCTTGCAGACAATATGAAACAGAAAATGTATTTTTTAATAACAAAATGAATGAAAGACAGGTAAACAAAAAGTGATATGGAAAAACCAGAAATTAGGAATTTCCGACGATAATCATTGGCAGGTTGCCTATTTGACTGTTCCTCTTCAATACTCTTTTTCTGATGGATGGATTTGTGATGAGCATGACCCAGGGAGAACTGAGCGAGACGAGGTCGACCACCAGGCAATTGTGACGGACCAGCCAAATGAGCAAAGAAAACCACTTCGGATTCGGGCCGGTTTTCATAATCACGTACACTATCAACTAAAAGATAAATATTAGTCAGAAACTGTTTCATTCGTTTTATGTAGTCCCTGCCGCGTACGGAATTGTGAATCAAGTTTGAAACTTCGATTAGTTGTGTCTTAACAGTTTTCAAGACAAATTTTGAGTTTCAAGTTCGATCCGACTCGAAAATTTTCCAAAATTCGAGTTCAACTTCAAAAACCTAGTTTGTGTTATGTTCTGGCAGAACGGAACAGCAGCCACCTGGGGCCAAGACACAGACCCAAGAACAAGAAAAAAACGAAAAATTAAAAGCAGGTGAGGCCTGACATTTTGGAGACCGCTATGTAACATTTTCTCAAGCTTGGGCTCAATATGCAAAGAAAGGAGCCAGTCGCCAGCGAGGTTACAGAAGAGATAACCGCCAAATTCAAGAGTACCAATTATTACTGATTTATTTCCAAATGAGTTTGTCGTTCTTGGAATCGGGTGATAACGAACCTGATGTGCTGCTTGAGCTGAATGGAAAAAGAAATTGGCGGTGCCGACAATCCAAAGAGGTCGCTCTAGGAAGAGTGTACTGTCACTCGACCTTATTCTAAACACCGAGCTGACCGTCAATAGAAGTCCAAATACCGTTGTCACCACTGAGGCGTACATCGTGTATTGGGCGATCAGAAACTGAATATTTGTCAATAACTAGATAGAAGCTTATCACCGTATTGGAGCGTGTAAAAACATGTTTGGGAAGTGAATGACCAAGCAAAGATGAAAAGATAAAAATTAGGTAGCGACAGTATGACATCAAACACATTTGAAAGGATTGAAATTGCTATGCAACTTCACGAACATGATGTAAATAAGTTCGTAGATAAATTTGAGGGCAAAAATTATGTAGAGTTCAAACTCCGCCAAACGGTAATGGGCTACCTGACGAAAGGGTTTGGTGAAGTCGGGTGCGAACCCCATAGTTTTAATCCCCGTATATCGATAGTACATTTGAGATGGAAGAATATACCACGTACTAGCCAGAGTAATCATAAACAACAACAACCAGGCCACAACCAGAAACTTCTTCCAGAACTGAAAACATGGTATGATTCTAACCTTTCACGTTGACTTGAGATTATATTGACAAGAAACTAAGCGTTGACTCGCAAAAAAGGTTTATTGTGTTCGAATATGTTTCTCTAAGTGACTGGGTTTCCGTACAGCGCAGTTTCACGTATGTCTGTGTCCCAAAAAGCAATTACAGCGCCCGATAAAATGGAACACGTTTAGTACCGTTCCGTCCAGCTCATATCTGGTGCTGTTATCGATATAATGTTAATGCAACATAATCGACATATATCTTTCACATTATCGTGATTTGTGCTGGACGTTGGCAGTGTGAACGCGTCTCTGGCGGTGAGTTCTCCGAGTTTCGTCGCTAAGTTCCCATTGTTTGAGCATGGTATCGTTGATTACACCTGAGTCAGGTGTTGACCAGATAGTCCAGCTCAACGGTTACCTGGCGGCGTAGCAATCTCGTGAGATCCCCTCATGAACTATTCGCACGAGTTTGTCATGAGATTCTATTGATTGCTATGCTACAACATTAAGAGTAGCTCATGAGGTATCTCATCAGGAACTCATATGAACTTCTCATGAGGTTGGACGATTTGCTACGCCGCCTGGTTAATGAGCTTTTTCTACGCAGAAGGCTAGTTAGTGCTCCCACCTGTTTGTAGTGCACGGGGAAATAAAGTGCAGTCCATCGGTTGAAGGTGATGAACAGTGCCGAGTATAACTGCCAAATCTTGAGGAATCCAATCAGAAAGTACGGTATAGTCAAATGGGGTCCCAGCGGCATGTACACGATACAGGAACGACAAACTGTTGACATCGGAAATCTCTTCACAACCCAGTCGAGAAGGACATAGGTAAGGTTCTGGAAAGTGTATAGCATGAATGGAAGCTATGAAGTTTGATTGGTGCGAATATCGAAAAAACCACTGACGGATAGATTTTAGTGATCAAAATTACGTGAAAGTTTGAGTGATATTAACGTTACCATGTTATTGACAAGAGGGAAAGTATAGTATAGTCGCTTATTTTTTTCGAGAAAGACAGCGAAGCGTTTGATTGTTTGAGCAGTGCGGGGCAAGCGGTCCTTGATTACTTGCGAACAGACGAGAGAGTGTGTAGATCAAAGATACGCAGACGAATTGGCCGCTCGCCAAATTCCGCCCTTACCGAAATTGACCGTGCAACAGTCCACAACGGTTTGACATAACCTATGCCATCATTACCATATAGCCATCTAATACGTAGTGTCGGTAGAAAGACGTTTTGTAGAGAGAAGAAGTTCGGATGTGATACAAAAGCTTCAAGTACACCAACACAGACGGAATCCCTGTAAACTTGAAAACTTTGGAACAAAACATTGACCAATCGAACTGATGCTTGAACTATCGCGAACTTTCAAATACAAGCTACGATTGTTTACGGTCTCTGCTGCCATATCCCGCTGTGTTTGCAGTGCGATCTCATCGGTTTTCGGTCTCAACTAAAAATTCATGGCGTGAATTGGGACAAAACTACAAGCACTATACCATGTATTAAATCATTTGGTTGATAATCAATCTAGCTTTGTGTCCGTCGATAATGATTGGTCATGATTCGAAGTGCGCACGTACGTTCCATTATGTTCCATGTTTTGTTTGTGTCCAAGTTCAGTCATTGGCCCCTATAGGGTACCCATTTTCCGACGAATTGTTATGGTAGAGGTTCGGCAAGTGTACTGAGTGTGTCACTATACTTTTCAGGGCAAGTACCTGTTTTGATTTAACCAATGAAAAAGCTTTCTCTGGTTCCACCTCACACACTCCCTGAGGATTAGGGTTGTTAATCGAGTTGAAAATTTCGAGTTTTTCGAGTTTCGAGTTTTTCGAGTTTTCGCAAATTCGAGTTTTTCGAGTTTCGAGTTTTTCGAGTTTCCGAAAATTCGAGTTTTTCGAGTTTCGAGTTTTTCGAGTTTTCGATATTTCGAGTTTTTCGAGTTTCGAGTTTTTCGAGTTCTGAAAATTTCGAGTTTTTCGAGTTTCGAGTTTTTCGAGTTCGGAAATTTTCGAGTTTTTCGAGTTTCGAGTTGAACTCAGAACTCGAAATTTCGAGTTTTTCGAGTTTTCTTGTTGAAAATTTCGAGTTTTTCGAGTTTCAATCTCAAAAAATTCGAGTTTTTCGAGTTTCGAGTTTTTCGAGTTTCAGAAAATTCGAGTTTTTCGAGTTTCGAGTTTTTCGAGTTTCAGAAAATTCGAGTTTTTCGAGTTTCGAGTTTTTCGAGTTTTCGAAATTTCGAGTTTTTCGAGTTTCGAGTTTTTCGAGTTTTCGAAATTTCGAGTTTTTCGAGTTTCGAGTTGAACTCGAAACTCGAAATTTCGAGTTTATTTCGAGTTTTTCGAGTTCGAGTTTATTTTTTAACAACCCTACTGAGGATCCTGTAGTGTTAGCGCACTGCGGGAGACCCGCGTTCCGTCCGCTAAGTCACGCGAGACATTGTAAATTTAATAATTGTTCACTGGGCTCTAATTAAAAGGTCAGAGGCCGTGTGCATGAAACACCCCGGGCCGGGTTGGGATGCTATCCCGAGCTATTTCCCGGCCAATTCAGCTCGGGATAGCATCCCAACACGGCCGGGGATGTTTAATGCATACGGCCTCAGGCCGGGACTTGCGGACTTGCGTGACCATAAATAGTTTCACCTGATATGCACTCAAAATTTGGATACCAATGATGCGTACCTTTGCCAGGTAAGCGTATACTGGGTATGACACCTCATCACACTCTGTTTTTAGTTTGATCCCATAGATTTTCGGTCGATATGCGTTAATGTCGGATTCTAACCAAAGCGATATGTTGCTAACTCCTTATAGAAGAGAACTCGGAAATATTGCAAACACGATAGAGTTTTATTTAAAGTTTTTTTACTATGAAACTATTAACATTTATGAATTATTCTAATACACCTTTTTACATACCATACGCAGCTGTCACCATGTAGAGATAAAATACGGAATTTCGGTAGAACATAGGTCCCCCCAGAAACTGTTGATTGAAGTGCACTATGTTCTTTGCGAAACTTCGATTTTCCGGAAGTGGGGGATATTTTCCACCGCTTGCTTCAAACTTATCAAAGGTCTGCCAAACCCAGTCGAAGCTCATACTCAAACTGAAATGAGAGCTGTCACCACATGCATTTGACTTCAAGTTAGAGCAATCAACAGGAACGGGGGAATGCGATATGAACATAGTAATAGCTGAATAGTGAAAAAAAGGGACCAAAGCATGTGATTCCTATTAGTATTACTATTATCCCTGAACTGACATATTCGAATTTTCTGTTTATTTTTTCGAATAGATCATATATGTGCTTCACGGTACCAGCACGCCAAAAATTTTGGGGGTGGGTGGGGATTATTTTGAAACAGTCCAAGAATAGTAAAAACAGAGAACTACTCAGCCAATCACCCAGGAATGAACTCAGGAAGATGATGTATTGTTATGTTGTTATGACTGTTTTTTTCACAGGTGAATAGTAGAAACTCATGTGTCCCGTGGCACGAGGAAGTTTGTCGACTTTCTGAAACTGTTGAGAGTATTCTTACGATTGGTGAATGTATCACGATCAAAAGCCTATCACTAAAAAGCCAAAATACATCACAGAGAGTCGAGTATTTTACTAGTAAACTACTACTCTTATGTAACAACGGCCTGACCAGAAGAATCACTTTAAAAGCATTTATCTAGTTTAAAAAAAACAGTGCTTGGACGACTTCTAGCTATTGTAAATTGGTCACTTGAAGAAAATAACTTTTTCGGATAAAATTTAAAATTTCGAGATTGAGAACAAATTGTGTCCTCAACACGATTGGCGATAAAAGTCCATTAATATACAAACAGGTGAAGTTGAGAAATTTGTCTATGATTAGTTATATCAGACAGTTAGACCTTTTCATGAACTGAAGTCAAAACAGACACTTTGCACTGTTTGGGGAGCCAAAACATCGGAGTAGGATTTGAATCAACGATGGTTAAACTTTTCATCAAACTTTTATATTCTCTGAAAATTAACCTCAATCTTATTGGGACACCGCCTAAGTATGATTAGAAATGACGAGAGCTAACAAGTTCGAACCATCAGCATGAGGCCAATAGTAGAAACAGAGAACTCATCTAGCTGATTAGCAACTGTTGACTTCCATGAAAATAGTGCACTGAGATGACTAGTATTCCCTCAGTGAATTGTCGATATTAGTAGTACAACTAGTAGTATAGCGCATCCCTCGAACAGAGCTCAAAAGTGGTAATAGTGGCGGACGGTGACCATTATACCAACTGGGCTTATAGAAAGTTGTGAGCGAATCGTATATATGTGTTCTCACACAGCACAAAGAGAGATATACAGTTCACCCGCCCCTTTCACCCAGCGACAACTATAACAGGGTAACCATATCCTTTTATTCTCAATGTGAAAAGTCACGTGTTCAATCGCGAATAAAATTAGATTCTATTCTCACTGTTGTGTGCTAGTGGTGCTACCTCGTACTTCTACAGAGAGTAATTAGTCGACAATCGACAATCGACATCTATATCGAAAGTGAAAATAAATTATAAAGGTAAGTCAGCTGCAAAAGAATTGTGATCAGCAAGACTCAGGAAGAACTGAGTAAGACAAGCTAGACCTGACCAGTTTAAGAGAGACAAAACATGAGTAGAGGATACCAAATTGGTTTCAAACATTATCGGAAATCAACCATGGTTCCTAGAGAACTGTCATATTACACCAGGCGTGGTGTGCAATCCTCACACTGACATTGAATTCCATTCAAAGGGGACAGGAATGAGAGTTAATATGAAAGAGCTTATCAAGAGAACTCTATACGTACAACTTTTAATTCAAACTAACGAACCTAATTTCCATACGGTTGACACGTGTTTGCCTGTTTTTACGCGCGCAACGTTGTATTTAGGTACCCTGGAATACCTAAACTAGCTTTCCATTCTTCCTCTCTTTAGTTACATGTTAGCTACGATGGAGAGTTTCCGACGTTCATGTCGAATCTAAACTCTTGTTCGAGTGGTTTTCCGACTTGGACGATGTTTTGGGCTGAGTGCGTTAGAAGTACGAGGAACATCTTTCATTTGTCTGCTTGCTTTAGAGATACATTCTAACTTTTCGCGAAACGTTGTACACACTGAACAAATGAACCATGAACCACACAAGGGAACATTGACTTTTTTACGTGTACTCTGTCTTGGATTTACTTTCGGTTTAGATTTTGGAGATACTTATTCTCGAAACTTCGGCTCGTCAGTTATTCGAATGTTTAGGGTACGATCTCGATTACGAACGAATTATTCATTTCATTACTACCAAACCTTTCACAGTACAATTACCATAAATTCAGTACATTCGAGTTGCGTAAGTGTTGTCAGAACTGTGAAATTTCCTTCAGATTTCCTACTAGATAGATTGTTTGGTAATATTCTCGACGTAGATAGTTAGAATGTGTACTGAGAAGTTATTTTATAACAAAAGTTTTTTGAAATATGTGTTGTTTGACAGTTGTTACATACTTGAACGAGCGTGAACAAACTAGGGCTGTTAGAATTGGAATTGGAATTGGAATTGGAATTGGAATTGAAAGAATTGAGATATTCTTCCAAAAGAATTGCAATTCCAATTCTTTTTGTGTGTGAAAAAGAATTGGAATTGCAATTCCAATTCTTTTGAATGTCAAATAATTTTGGAATTGCAATTCCAATTCTTTTCTATGTCAAAATATATCTGGAATTGCAATTCCATTTCTTTCGTATGTCAGAACAACTGGAATTGGAATTGGAATTGACTTGATTCTCTCTCGGAATTTATACAGGTTTAATTTTCACTAAATTACTATTGTTTTTGATGTATCAAGTTCACTTCAAAGGAAACTAACAGTTTTTGTTTGTTTCTCTGCGTTTTTCGAAAAAAACTGCCATGAAATCGGAAAAATGATTTGGAATTGGAATTGAAAATTTGAGATTTTTTGGAATTGATTGGAATTGGAATTGGAATTGACTCGGCTTTGAAAACCTGAGAGGAATTGGAATTGACAATTCTCATTCTCCAAAAACTGATTAGAATTGGAATTGGAATTGACTGGTTTTTGAAATCTAGAAAGAATTGGAATTGGAATTGACTTGCTTTTTGGAATTGATTAACAACCCTAGAACAAACGCTTCGCTTTGAAAACAATTGTTCATGGTCTAGCGAACACGTTTCCCATAAACAATACTTGATTTCATGAGAATTTTCTATGCAACGTTGTTTGGATGTAATGATTGTGTTGAGAATATCCTCGCGGAATCGTTGTTGAATAGTGCCTCTCTTATCGACTTCTTGGTGATGATGAGAGTCCAGGGAGAGCTCAGAGACACAATATCCACCACGAAACAGTTGTAACGGATCAAAAAAGAAGCAATCGGTGACCTGAGGGGATTGGAAGCTGTCTTGAAGATCATGTACTGGGTCAGCTGCAACATTGGAGTGTGCTGCTGCATAACTGACACAGTCAATGACACCACCCTAAAACAACTCCGAACGCAGAAGGTCTGATAACAGAACGAAGATAGGACCAGGCTCATTCTGGAACGCCAATCAAAATAAGGACAGAGCAGTTTGCTGACTTTCATCGTCGTTTTCGGTTTCCTTTGCGAAGTGGAACTCTATGAACCCTTCCACCACAGCTTTCACCTGAAATCACCTGCATTCCAGCTAGTACTGAATGGAACATGAAGTTCACCATGCCCAACACCAACAGGGGACGCTCGAACTCCGGAGCCAAACTGGGAGCGTGCTCGCGTAGTTTCATACGTACGTAGTAGTTTCCGAGCTGATAGTGAAGAACGAACCGAGGACCAAAGTAATGATGGAGGCAAGGGGTGCATGTTCACTTATCAGAAACTGAAGACATTTGACTAGTTTGAAGCGAAATAATGGACGATTCCTTCGGACCCACGGTCAACCACCTAAGTAACCAAAAATAAAACTACCACACTTTGTCCCGCGTAGTTTTTTCGTCCGCTTACTTTTTTTTCTTCTACATCCGCTAACTTCTAGAGTTCGTTGCCGTTAAGATTAATGAAAATTGAAACTTTTTATAGGTCAACATTCATTTGAATGTGACGACCAACACAACTAACTAGTGATTATCATGACCTTCCATAAAAGATGGACTCAAATATGTATGAATGACAAAAACATTATTCTAATGCACGAAAGCGTGACACAATTATTTTTTGACAACGAAAAATCATTAACCATGTCTTTCAGTTTAGTTTTCATCCTACCTTTTTGTATGGTCGTGTGAACACCATAATAGCTCCGTCATCTATTTCTCCGATAGCGCGGAAATATGCTTGTGATAGGAGAATGTACCATGTGCTACCAAGGGTGACCAAATAGATCAATATCCATCCATAGCACAGGTAATTTTGCCTAGAAGGTATTTCCAACAATGAGGACATGCTCCCATATTTTTTTGATCATAACGAATACACTTTTTTGTTTGACCAATTCTGTTTGTACACCGAAAATTCATTCTCAGTGTGTTTCTACCGGAGATTCTAACTAGCTACTTCACTGTTTTCGCTAAAGTGTGAGAAGTGACAATTTTGTAGTTTTTCATTCGTTTTTTACATCATAGTTTTTGAGTCAAGATTGACATGCGGTAAGATGAAACTACAATCTCAGCAGAGCTAGATGTAGAGTATTGACACAGCTACCCAGTTACCTTTTTGTAACTCAGTGGAAAGTACAATACCGTCCATCTGTTGAAACTGATCAGCAGCGCCGAGTACAGTTGCCATATTTTCAGGAAATGAATAAGAAAATATGGGATAGTCAGATGGGGCCCAATGGGCATGTAGACAAAACAGGCACGGCAGATCGTAGAGATCAGAACACGTTTGAAAAGCCAGTTGATCAGCACGGCAAACAGGTTCTGCAACGATAGGGTTGTTCGAGTCAAACTCGAAACTCGGCTCGAAAAAACTCGAGAATTACCCAACACTCGAAAACTCAATTTTGCCCAACTCGAAAACTCGAAAATTGGTGTTTTGGATCCGAAACCTAAGGTTTTTACATTTTATTTTTAAAATTTACACTAACTTTACTTCTCACTATTCGTATTACGTTGGCACCCTCTTGAGTTTTGTTAGGAGCCAATTCAATACAGCATCAATTCAGAATTAACTGTTGATGAAACGTTTTTTTCTTAAAATATCTATTCATTTGCTTTGTGAACATTCAAAACGAAAAACGAGGCACCTCCAGTCTATCAAGCATAGATACGGTTGTAAGTGACCAAGTCTCCGATGTAGTTTGAGCCCAAAACATGCCCATGTGAACTACTTCGGACGGAAAAGCGACGAGATTCAACTACAAACACAGATGAAGACACGTGCACCGTACAGACTCGCTTCCAAAACAAGTGAACCGCAGTGTATAGTAAACAACTGCCTATTTGCAGTTTGAGCGGTACGCATTTGAAAAAACATACCATGTATCCATCAAGAACGTAGTGTTTATAGAACAATGCTTCGTAGAGAACAGACTTTTCGATGTACCGAATCAGTGTCATGTACAGATATGTAGAGGGAAGTTCTGGAAACAGGTCTGCTGTTGTGGGAATGTTCTGCTTTTTCACCGCAACCTGCGTCTCTTCAAACATACGCTCTTGCTCTGCTCTAACTTTTCGCCAAGTCCAAACCTGAGCAAACCGCAGACGAGGGGTCGAATCAAAGTGGCGGAACATTCCAACATGTTTACTCTGGTATCTCTCTCATTCCTACGTATATGAAAGAGATACCAGAGTGAATATGTTATAATACAGTGCATATGGGTGTCTTCGTATTTCACACCCTAATCTGTATAGTCGTGGACCACGGATAATCGGGTGAAAAGACGGTGTTATAGGTTGACCGGGTGTTAGCAGGGGCGCGCAGATGGCATCAATCAATACTATTTTTGGAAGTTCTGCCAATGCATTGTGCTTTTACATTCTATTTTCAATTTAGTGTTGGTTAATTCTTTTTAAATAAGCTCTTTCATTCAAAACTATTATTGTCAAGCCATAGCAAAGATATAAGAACAAAAGAAATATGTAAATGGGAGGCTTTTTTCATAAAACATTTTCAAAAAGTTGAAAATTTCCGAACAAATGTTTTGACTACTCTACTATTTTTTATTAACTATCTTGAAACGTTTTAAATCTACCGTCATAATTCCTTACTAGGAGTGCTTTCATTTAGTTCAATATCTAGAGTTGTTCACATATCTATTCTTCCCGAGCATTGCAGAGGTTGGCCCATTTAGCGCAGTGACAGTGTGGCGGTACTACAATCCTACTAGCCACGGGTTCGATTCCCGTGAAATGAATTTTCTGTCCAAAATTTACGCGCTGTGCTCTCCACTCATTTGAAATGGTCTACCACTATAGTTACACGAGCCAGAATGACGTAGCTGTTGTACTGCTGTGGAAACCAAGTTTAAGAGAACTTGTGTCAAGATTCGATGTGATCAATTAGCGAAGGGATACTCGTAATGTCGATGAACAATGAAATATCGTATTACTTTCTCGTTATAAACGAAAAAGAAAATGAATTCATAATTTAAAAATGACGTGCGCAACTCATGTTTCTCCCTCCTTTTTTGAAGTTGATTAAATTCCTACGGAAATGTCCACAGTACCCATTTGCACTTTTGGAACACTCTTTCTGATGCAAACTTCAATTTTGTCAACAAAATCGTTTCGAGCACTCTCGATACTTTGGAAATAAAACCGAAATGTTCATTTTTCCTATAAACTTTCTAGCGCATCGAAGGTCTTGGTACGTTTATTGTAAGTGTTCCACTAGAAATGAAAAATACTATGCATGGGTTCCACTCCATCTACTTCTAGCATAGCGACTTGAGAAAAACGAGAGAAAAAACCAAAACTAATGCCTATCTTTACACCTCTACGATCAGCTCATTTTATTGATACTATGCAAACGTCAATGACGTAGATACAGTGATAAACTGATGGAAGAAATCGTGAACAAATATATCTGGTCACTCATTCGTACTATCTAATCTCTTTTCGCTTCAATCAGGGATCTTTAAAATAAATGAAACTTCACGTGGAACTCACCATACAACAGGGTCAGCGCGAACACGTAAACTAAGGAGTTTTCCCAGAAAACGGAGCCTCGCAGTAAGGTGGTGTTGAAATGGACTATATCCTCGTGGTATAACCGATTGTCCGCTAGCAGAGGCAGTTCTCTTCCACCAGCCTCGAATTTGTTAACCGTTAGCCATACCCAGTCAAACGGCATCTCATATACACCAGTCACTTAAGCCGCCAGAAAACCCGGCGGAATGTGCGAGATAGTTTGTGAGATTCACAATAATAATATTGGGCAGAATCGATTCGATACTTATGCAAAAAAACTAATGCTGAACAGAACTGCGTGTCAATGTGGAACAGTATCATCTAAGTGCATAGAGTATAGGGTATTGAGTGGGTGAAACGGAGTATGTACGTTTCGAAAGATAATAATCATTATAAAAGTAGGTTTAAAGCTATAAAGTTAGGAACGAAAAACTATATACATTTTATCACAGCTCTCTCAGACTAATAAGCAGGATTAAATATACACATTGTAGTTTAAATGTCGTACACTATCGTCATGTCTGGAAATGTTTACTTCGATTAGTGGCTCAAAAAAGAGCAACATTAATAACAGCTTCAGCTGAAAGGCGGAGGCAGGTCGCAAAAGTGCTACGAAACGTGATTGCACGTGTTCCCAACATGACAATAAGGTCACAACAGAATAACTGATCATCCACAGTGTACACTGCACGCACTATGAACAAACTACTCTGTTCTCTGTATAATATCAAATCCTTGTCCAGCATATTAGAAGTGCCGTTCTTTTTTGTTTCAGAACAAGTGTAAATCTGACTACCCCATGCTTGTTTTTTTTTCATATAGGAAATTCAGAATTGGAACAGAGAAATATTGTCACTTCAATTTTTTTTGTGTAGTCTGACGCTTCCGACTGTGCAACGAAAAGTTCAAACAGCTGTTCATGATTCGAACAATTGTGTCTGTAGTTAAACTGTCAACTGTTGTTTTGTGGTATAACATACAATTTGGCTACATTATTGGGATAATAATTGTAGTATGGTAGCACTATAAACATATATGATTTACTACTCATTCTTGCACTTGAATCGGAAATGGTGAAGTTATAAATATAGTCTACATCAGACGATGACCAACACCCACAGGTGAATCATTTTTTATTCAATATTGTTAATTTAGCGTGTAATTCAAAACATTAATGAGGATTTAGACACCAAAAGAATCTAACAAATTTGGAACAGAAACCGAAAACGTGAAACCAAGTAAAGGCCGAATAAAACCAAATGTAGGAGCTCAATCGAAGTACTGATACCGTTCCACCTCTATCTTAGCATTGAGTTTGAAAATATCAAATACTTCTCGGATATGAGAGAGACAGAAGATAATACATGAAGATATATTAAAGAAAGAGAAAGATCAGCATGGAAAGAGAGAGAGAGGCATCTTCATCCTTCATAGTCGTTAGGACATTTCGCCATTTGAACAATTTCCAGAGCTCCTTTTGTGGACTCGTGAATAATGAGTCTCACCACCTCCTCAGTCTCCCAGCTCGTGCGGTCGTACGACAACTCCACGCCGTTGGAAGAAACCTGCGAATAGAAAGAGTTCTAGTTCGAAACTGGGTACATCCAAGCTCTTTATTGTAGTTTGATGTCGACGTACGTCAAAATGCACATTTTTCAACCGGGAAGCGACCGGATCAAACTACAAACACAGCGGGATAGGGCAAGATACACCGTGTATAGGCTTGTTTCGAAGACAGCGAACCTTAAAGAATCAATGCCCAGGGACCCGCCAATTGAATATTGCCTGTCGAACGAAAAAATTTAACTCTCACGCTCGTCCCTCTCCCCCCCCCCCCCTCTCTCTCTCTCTCTCTTTCTTTCGCTCTCTCTCTCTCTCTCCCTCTTATTTTTAAATGATGTAAATGATAGTTGCACGACACAATTTCAATTTGGAATTGAAAATGTTGGGGGGATTTCCAAAGGTTAAAGTTTCCCCCTAGTGCTTATCTTGCTGGTTTGCGCACTATTCAGAGATATTAGAGCAGCGAAATAGCGTGCGTTTGAGTAGACGCAGGTTGGTGTTGATATATTGGGATCCACGTGAATACGGCCTCTGTTCCCACCTTGAGCGCCTGGTTTTCGTTCCACATTTTCAAATCTGTGGTTTTTCCTTGAGGAAAAACGTGTGTGGATATTTGTTTAGGCCCTCATTTGCTGTTTGCTGTGGAGCCAAGAAGTGTCTGGAAACTAATTCCTGGAGTTATTTATTTATTCTACACAAAATGTGCAACGGGATGAAACAAGAGAGATCAATCGATGAACATATAAAGAGAAGAGCTCGACGCTGCACCGCGGTCGTAGGATAACAATAATATTTCACGGCAACTATTTCAGCCATAATAAGTTAATACTGAATAATAAGTTCACTCTCATTTGGAGGACTTCAACGATTTTTCAATGCAAACTTGAGGTCGGTAGCGAATATTTTTCTCACACTCTCTCGATAAAAGAGAATAAAAATGGAATGAAATCAACCTTAGCGGCTAACTAGCCTAAAAAGACAGATATAGTTTTTGAAACACGCTTTTGTCTACGACGATGCAATACGTATACGATACGTCAGAAAAGAAATGAATCTGAAAGTTAAGAAACCAAGTCGGCTCACAGTGAAAATGTTCATATTCCCGTTTTATTGCTTGATAGTATGACAATTTTGCTTGTCATCAATCAGTGCGTTCTTTCATAATTTAACCGACATTTTTCGAGCTTTTTCAAGTGGGAATGGATCAGAATATACCTGTTAACGTCATAGCATTCGAGACTATTCAAAAACGTCAAAAAGCGTGAATGAGTTACAAAAAACGAAAATGAGTTTTTCACCTGGCTTGGTGTGAGTTTCACGAAAGTGGCGACACCGTTGTCGGTGTCGGTGTACAGACTAACCGCAACGTTCCTGCAACGAATTCCATTTGAGACAAAATATATGAATAATAAATGTCATATTTTCTCACTTTCTCCAAGTAAGTTGCCTTCAAATAGGTTCTCCAAGTAGGTTAAGTAAACTGAAAAATCGGTTACCTGTTTGTCATATAGTTGCAGTGGCACTTATACCAATATCGAAACACACGTGATAAATCGCGAATAGATATTCAATTCGCCTTTTTAAAGGACGTCATACACCAATATTGATAAATCACGTTCTGACCCGCGGGGAATTGAGTTCTGTCCCAGGGACATTTTGTACAACCATCTAACTTCTCCTCATTTGCGTTATGTCTCAACCCACGGCGCGCTATGCTGATTGATAATAATTATTATAAGCGCTATGCTGATTTCTAGCCTCGACAGTGATGCAATATTCCAATTTAATAAAATTCTTTTTTTTTGTAAATCACTGAATTTTCTATATTTTTATATAAACGTTTTAACTCAACACCTAAAGTTGATCAGAATAATACATGTTTATCTATTGGTGTTCTACCTTCTTCAACTGACGCAAATATTTGTTTCAGTTCAAACGGTAACTGTCACCTTTCAGGTAACCGGTAGGTAACCTATCGTATCGTTGTTTTCAGATTACTTCCCGGTTACCTGAGGTTGCCCCAAAAATCGGTTAGATAAAGAATTGTCCGAGAAAATAAAGCTCAATTAATATATTCTACTCTCAGAATGTGAAGTAGATCACGTCACATGGGTATCAACTATCCGTTTTCTAACTTTTGAGACTCTTTGTAAGTTTCAAAAGGCTCGAACTGAACTGAGAATGACTGCCAGAACTCTCTTTCTACTCAGTACTTCCGTTCGTTAAACTTCCCTTGTCAAACAGAGACCCTCCTTCTTGAAAAATCATAATTCATGTAATACGATCGCGGAAAACTCGATAATCGCAAAAAAAGGCAAATTAATTAACTGTATATATGTCTTGAACCGAACCATATAATTCAATAATAGTTGTTATTCTCTTACAGCTTTTCAATAATTCATGATTCGGAGTTTTCTAATTCCTAAAACCCACACTTTTCCCCTAATAGATAACTCGAAGAAGTAGAGTTTCGTTTTTTCCAAGAACGAACGGAGAATCCTGCAAAACGTGCATTACGACTGTGCCCTCTGCATATCCCACGCTCTCTCTCTCTCTCTTTCTCTCTCTTTCTCTCTTTCTCTTCCCTCTCTTCCTTCTCTCTCTCTTTTCTCTCTCTCTTTTCTCTAGCTCCTCTCTCTCTCTCTTTCTCTCTCTCTCTCTTCCCTCTCTTCCTTCTCTCTCTCTTCTCTCTCTTTCTCCTCTCTCTCTCTCTCTCTCTCTCTCTCTCTCTCTCTCTCTCTCTCTCTCTCTCTCTCTCTCTCTCTCTCTCTCTCTCTCTCTCTCTCTCTCTCTCTTGGCTTTTCTCGTCTGTTCTCTCTGGGCAAGAGCATCACGTTCGCCTGTACGCCCTACACTCCGTGGACGAACGTGAAAAAATGGGTGGAAACGCCAGTTCAGAATGATCTTTATGAAGATAAGGTTAAAGTTGAAGTAAAGAGTGACCAAATCTTTGTTGTAGCTTGGTCTCAACTCAGCATAAGCCATAATAATAAGTTAACTTAGACCAAAAAGCTACGTGAACAAACTACAACACAGCGAGACACTCAGAACAAGCGTCGTTGCAAAACAGTATATTACTGTTTATACTGCGTGGCTGTCATAAATATTTATTTTCCCTCTCGTCGTCTGACGTCTCTCCGGAGCACACTATATCTCTTCTTGTTGCAATACAGTTTCGACCAAACGCGAATTTGTAATTAACAGAGCACGTTCCGCGCAGGGTGACGAACACTCTATGAACTTGCTTCGGAGAAACTGAACTCTGTAAACAATTGGAACTCACCAGAACATCATTCACTGCCGCCTCAGCGAACATCGTGAACACAACCAGGGTCGACCACAGGACAGGCCACATTTGATCAGGTTTCGGGGTTCTAGAATAGAGAGGAATAGAATAGACTAGAATATTTTAACGGTGAGTTAACACGTGACTCTCCACATTGATAGTTGCACTTCAATTATTCGTGATTAGAGAACTGTAGAGAAAGGAAAGAGAAATGAAAGAGAAGTTATCTACGTGACGCGCTCATTGTATATATAATATATAAGAGGCGTCCATTTAAATAGTTTTTCAAAATTCAAATAATACGCAAATCTCGTCATTTTTTCATGGACCATGTTTCGATTGAATTTTGCACAGTTCTGACCAGGTCTTCGGTTTCTAGTCAGAAAACTTACTGACAACTGTCAGAAGTGAAAACGGGCTTTTTGACGCCGGTCAATTAATATTCTGGTTTCTTTGGCATTCGTCAATGAAAGACGCTACCGGGGTATCGACCGTAGTGGATATAACCTGCACAAGCCGAATCGTACTGATCGCTCATATAACGAGATAGATTTAAATAATGAAAACTAATGAGAACGATGAATAAAATAAGTAACCGGGTTTAGTTGGTAGTTGGTACCCTTACCAGTTTTTAGTAAACTAATCTTTAGGTTACCTCAGTAGGTATTCGCGTGGTAACCTGAAATGAGAAACCGGTTACCTGTTATATTTTTATTGTGGTTTCACCGTTTATTTGTACGGTAACCAAAATAAAGTTTCAGGTTACCAACCGGTTACCTATGGGGTTAACTGAAATATTACCAAAAACCGGTAAGGTTATCAAGAAACCCGGTTACTTATGAAATTGACCAATAAAAACGAAATTAACTTCTTTAACTTAATTTTCTCGACATTAAAAAGAAGTCCAGATTAACTGTTGATCGCGCTCCCGGCATGACTTACCTAAACTCGCGCAACTCCTCAGTGGCGCAGTAGTGGTTAGCGCTTGCGCTTTTGAACTGACGGGGACAGGTTCGAATCCCGGCTGATACAGGTGGTTTGCAAATTCAGTTCTCAGTATGCAAGTAACTGGCGAATGTCTTAAATAATGTGTAAAATAATGACGGTTGTCAGACTTCAAGAAATTAATTGACCCTCGACATTTATTTGGACGATAAAGTCTGCGAAACGGAACCAGAAACTGACCATATTCTAGGTTTCTTGGCAATAAATGAAAAATTGACCAGATTTGCATAATATTTGAATTTTCAAAAACTATTTAAATGGTTGCCTCCTATACCCAGTTGCAAAGCCTTGCACGATTGAAACCATGACTGCCTGAAGATTTCGCAGGGAAATAGTCAAATTTTGATTAATAATGTGTGAGTTCAGAAGTAAGATCCGAAAAAACGAAATTATATGAATATCAGTGAGAAATGTGTTCCAAATAATGCCAACAAATTTATTTCCTGCCCACTAGTTATCTACAGTTCACACCATTCCTACTGGGCAACCAGAATAAGTCATTCAAAATTAAAAGTCATTAAAGTAAAAGTCATTCGAAAGTAAAAGTCATTAAGTACAGAAACAGTTGAGAATCAGAAATAAAGTTTTCGAAAATTTTCGTATTTTTCAAATCCTGACTAAAAGAAAATCCTGACTGAATTAATGACTTTTACTTTTTAATGACTTTTACTTTAATGACTTTTAATTTCGAATGACTTATTCCTGGTTCCTTCCTACTGAGACTCCTACAGTAAACTTACAAACTTTCCGAGGGCTGTTGTAAAGCTGAAAATGTAGTTCATGGAAATTGCTCTCTTATATTTACTCTACCTGACAAGGAGAATGAGGTACGAAAATCCTCAACTTCTCCGATCAAAAGTAAGTCAGCAAAACGGCTTGGAAGTTTTGAAATCCTACTGTAGGAGTCTCAGTAGGAATGGGAAAAAACTATACCTCATGAGCAGTATCTCACGAGCCTATCATGAGCGAAATCTAATTCATTTCTATGCTACAATTTCAAGAGTGGATCATGAGGTGTTCATGATGAATGAGAAACTCAGACGCTCGTTCTCGAGCTAAGTAAACTCTATCCAACCGCAGTAGACCCAGCGAGAGGTTCATTGTGAATCATCGTGAATTGTTCCATTCGGTTTTCTTAGTATTTCGCTAAGTCATTAAAAACAAAGATTGACGTTACTGTTCTTCACCTAGCTACCGGCAGACGCAAATGGGTTCAATATACGCAGAATAGAATACAATTGAGTAAAAAAATGTGAAATGCGAAAGCTAAATCTAAATGTTAAGTAATGGAAGACAACGAAGTTCTACAACATGACTTAACAGGTGTAAAAAGGCAGAACAACTGCTTTTGAGATTATGTTGAATGAAACGTAGAAAACGAGTTCAATAATTCGAGAGAGAAATAAAAAATCTAATCTCGAAATCTCTTAGATCTCCAACATTACTGAGAAAAAAAAAAGCAAACCTGATGAATAAGTTCAAAGCAGATAGTTAAAGAGGATACTGTATATTTTACTTTCTGCTGTGTACACAGACGCACACATCTCGATTCCAAAGCTTGCTGATAATTTGCTCTAGTAGCGCAGTGCGCCAGTGCGCCCAGCTACAAAACTTTTGCTCGTAGGTTCGATTCCGGCGAGAGGCAGAAATTTATATAGTTCGTTTCACCCATCGATATCAGCCAGGTACAGTACATTTTAGTGAGCGGAGTCAATTGTGTTGGAAAGTTTCCAACAGCGATCAGCCTAATCAAAATTGTGCACCGCCTGGGTATTGAACTTAGCTGAGATAGGTGGCGCGGCGCCCACAAGCAGCCGACCATCTGAACATGATGGCCAAAAAATGAAAACAGTGATATCCAACCATCTTTTCTGGCCGTTTTTCAAACCTAATTTTTCGCACAAAAAGTTGTTTTAATTACTCCCCGATTATGTGGTAACCTTTTGTATACAAAATATGTGCAAAAAAATAACCACTTTTTGAATTTTTATTTGTAATGAAAAGACTGGCAAGCTGCCAGATCAATTGCCTGCAATGTAGGGTGCGCTCGGCCAGCATGGCTGACTGCTATCGATGGGTGAAACGAACTATAAGCACCTTCTATATTCCTTTTATTTAGACATGACTGTCAGGTGTACACGTATTTTGGCAAGTTTTTCATCATTTGGTGAATTTTCCCACGGATTATTCCAAAAATACACTCTCGATACAATAAACTCCTCCGTAAACAAAGCAAACAGTTTATTATTCATTTTAATATGAGTACAAAGTGAGAATCGCGGTTTTCAGCGTTAGATGTTTGTTCGTTCAAGATCGAAACACAACTCTACCCATAATCGGAACAAGAAGCTCGTTGAAAAAGAATCATAACATGTGAATTGTAGCTCATAAGTTAACGGTTAAAAAAACTGTTAACAGTCTGTAAATCTATCAAGAGTATGCGGTAAAGAAAACGAATAGTCAGTTATCAATCTCTAAATCTGTCAAAAGTGTAATATACTTATTATTATAAGCAACTAGACATCTGGAGATAAACCATATTATGGCATAATCGATGGGTCAGAAGCAAAGCAAGTAAAGAAGACCTTCAGTGAGCATAGCGAACATAAGACATATGTGGGAATACTACTGGTTACTAGGCACCGTAGCAGTCTCCTAAAAAGGTCAACTCCGAGCTGAACTATCTGGACACTACCTGACCCAGTATGGGGTAACCCCCCACTATGCTTAAACACGGAAAGTTGGCAACTACGTGGCCAGATTGTGACCAGGTCCTCGATAAGGTTGAGCTCACCTTTTGCATGACTTTGCTATGGTGCTAGGTGTTTCACGAGTACATATTTCACAGTTCGTACGTTGAACAGGTATGTAGTGTGGAAGTCGAATCTCACAACTGTTTATGAATATAGGATTTTAGATACCCACCGGTCATTTTTAACTGAAGTGCTTGTTTCGCAAAAAAATAAAATGGAGAAAATGAATGATTTTCACAGCATGTCACGATCCTATATAGTTTGAATGAAATTAAGCTTTCCATGAGAGCATTACGTTCTTATAAGATCTACTTTCCGTTCGACTTCAACTTTTTCCATTGCTCTTTCTCGGTCGCTGTCTCCGCTGGCTCCAAGTCGAAAGAAACGAGTTGTCCCTCTGAAAAAAAAGAGGTCTCGTAAAAAAGGGCAGAACACGGCTGGGTATAGCTGTCTTCCTTCCTACTTTACATCATACAGTATGCGCGTGTGTTTGTTAACAGTACAAACCCACATGTAACGGACAGCACTATCGTTTATTTCATGCAATTTTCCACAGAACGAGTGTGAAACGTTCGATATATATGAATTTTCTGAGCACTTTGAGTTTTTGTTTTCCTTTCTTTCCCGATTAGAACGTAACCAGTTATTAAAACGTACTGACGAAAGCATGGGTTTTTACAGTTAAAGTTTGGTGTTGGTTGGGTTTTTCCCCTCATCTAAAGCTGAATTTCGGAACTGAACTGTGTTGAAGAGGAAAAAGTCTTCAAGACTAAGGAAGGCTGCTCTTTATGATTCAGAATTTTGTTCAATATACATCCGAGTGTACCTCTTTCTCCGTAAATGGGGGTCAGGAGCATATACTGTAGCAGCTGCGGGTTCTTCGCAAAGTTACAAGCGAATGTTTTCCACAAAACAACGTTTCGTAGTTGTTCGGTCAGTTGAGTGTAGGCCTGCAAACACAATGAGCCGTTTGCAGGTGTAGTGAGTGAAATATTCACTCGAAAAGTGAAAACTTTTTTCTGTGTTTTTGTTCTGAAATATTAGTAACAGTGCGGTGTCCGGTGTCCTTGTGTTTTACTCTTCCTTGGTCAATCCACAATGAATCACAAGAAACGCGATTCACAAATAGATGTTGGGAATGTTATAAACTCTCACAGTGCTTCAGGTCACGTGGAACATGTTAACCACAGTAGCACTCAGAAACGTACAATGATAAAGTGCAAGAATTCTCATAAGAATGCTCACTTTACATGACAATTCAATTGACTTCAGTATATGCAAACTGACCACGAAATGTATATGTCCGTTCGGCAGTGTACGCGGCGTACTGTGGAACATCAGAAAGAGATCCTTCAGTAGGAGTACGAAAAACGGAACAACTATCTGAAAACATGGTTCGTAGACGCTACGCATGTTTCCAAATACACTCGAATCATCGCTTGATTTTTTGATGGATTTGCCGTAAAATTGTACTAGTGAGAGGCCCGCGAAAGTTGTTCTGCTTCAAGTCACATCACAGTCACACCGAACGTACTAGTAAAAACGGTTTCAAGCATGACATATCTATTCCTATGGTACCTTTGCTTCATTTTTTCTGGCCGTGTCCGCTCGCCAGACTGCCGCTTTCATGGTAGCCCTGTAGGAGAGGAAGTTGCCCGAGGGGTCCAACTGGTGCTGCAGAATGTGCAACTTCGCCTTGTCCACGCGGCTCCACTGAAAATACACGCATTCACAAAGGTTTCCGGTTGACAATCAAGAGACATTATAATCTATACTTAAGACACTCTTTGCTATATTAGATAGATTGGAGAATAAAAAACGTGTTTTCTTCCAAATCATGCCTTGACTGGGAAGTTTCATGCAGGATTGCTCCCAGCGAGTGCAGAAATAAACGGTACACATCATTTCTAATTGAATAATGTTTTCTCTGTGGTTCGTGTGCTCAAAATACACATTTATACTGTGGTGGTTTTTCTCACCGTTCTTTTTAGTCTGTTAATAGACGGAATAGACAAGCCGGCCACAATTGCCATCAGCGAGTTGAAGTTGCCGATCTCGCAACACTCGCGCGCCACGTCGATAAGAAACTCTATCAGCTGGACACGGTGCTTCCGCTTCGTCTGACGGAGAACCTGGAATTACAACATGAACAAGGAATTCGTGAAATTCACATATGTAATTCCTGAAAATATAAGGACTTTGTAGACGTTGCACTGTTATTAAGAGTCCTCAGACTCGAGAAACTACTTTACTCTCGAAATTACGGTGGTAGAAGAATATTACCTTTTGTGTATTTACTCGGAAGGTATTGGTTCATCGCAGTGCCTTCTCTGAATACTTTCTTCGGATTTGAACAGGAACAAACTGTTACCTCGGTAGCAAAAAAAATTACTGGTTTTTTTTACCTCGGTAGCAGCGAAGGAGGAAAGACGATTGAACCATTCCACGTAGAACGAGATGGTGTTAGACGACTGCAACCAGTAATTGGAGAAAAACCAGGCAATTTCCCATAACTTTCCCAAAATCATAGGCGTACAAGAATTACATGCTGGATATATACAGTTTTGTTTTCACACAGAAAAGGCACATTTCATGTTTCAACGAGCTTTTTCTTCTCTGACTTCAGCGAGAAGTAAATGCAAAATTTTGAATGTTTGTTGTATAGTTTATGAATTAGTTATCAACAACGTTATAATAATCGAACCTATGCAATCTCACCTGTCCTCGTCCAAGTTGAGAGATGTCGCAATTGGTCAGGGAATGGACGATTTCGTCCACGCCCACCATACTGAACCTTTCCTGAACTTATCAATTTTGCACAGTTATTAAGTTGTCAAATGTTTTCATTGCTCATTTATGACCTACTTTTTTACAACTTCAAATCATGTATAGTGCTTATACTAAGGAGTAGGTGTTTTTTTTTTCGTCATTCATCTAATGTGCAATGAATACATAAGTTGACATGCCGTGAAAAAAAAGGCTGTATGCATTGAACAAACTACAGAATATGTCTAGACACTTTTCATCGCGTGATTCATTTTCGAAAAAAACATAATACCCACCATCTCGATGTGTGTCAATTGTTGAGCAACTATCTTCGCGTCGGAACACATACAAATCAGGCCCGTCTGAAAAGTTGAATAGTCAGGGCGAGATAAAATAATTACCGTTACATTTAATTGAAACAAAAATATGGATTGTCACAACTTGTCGTCTGGGTCGAAACGATTACATTTTCCGTTACAGAATAGTACTCAAAACATTGAGAAATTGACTTGTGAAGACCCCAAAATGGTAGAGTGGGAGCCAATTTTATAAAAGATCTGTCTCATGTAAGACTCGAACCCTCCCAAAAGTATTGGAGGCCCGGATTCTAACCATTATACCAACTTGGCTCATATCAGCCGCGGGGACAGATCGATTATGTGTGTTGCTACACAGCACAAAATGAGATATACAATGTGCCGCCGCCTTTCTCTGAGCGACGACTATAGAGCAGGTCATTTTCAGGAATCTTCTTCATCATCACAACGTGTGAAAAAAACGCTAACCTAGAAGTCGTTTTTCTGAAACCGCACCTTAAATTATCATACAAACCGAAACTTCATTTCTTTCAAGTAAGTATCTATATCTATATCAACGATCATTTAAAAAAAAACTGTTATGGCTTCAAGAAGTGATATTTTTGACTGTAAAAAACGGTGTACTGATACATTTTAATAAAAGGTTCTGAGTAGTTTCCGAGAAAATTATGTTTTCCATTTCCCTTGCCTTTAGATTTAGACCGACTCACCAGTTGATCGTCTTGTTGTGGCTGTTGTGTGTTCTCGGCTATTGTTCGGTGTAGATTCGAAATGGCCTTTTCATACCGATCCAGCTTATTCAACTATAATTACATGTTTACGTGCGTTTATAGCACTCAAACAAACAAACGTAAAAACAACAAAAACTAGTGTTGTTAGTCGTTTGAAATGCTGTTGCTAAGAAAGAAAAATATGTATCAAATTTTGCGTTGAATGATCAGTGAGACCCAGACTTTTAGTGATCAAAAATACTGCAAAAAAAATTTTGTTCAAAGGTCAGTTTACTAGAATTACTTACAATAACGAAGAAAATAACGAAAACAAGCTCGCACAGAGAAAGGCAGGCGAAAATCAAACTACAAATTAAATTTTTCATAGTAATCTGACCGTGTTTTTGAGTGTGCTCTGTATTTCAAGGGCTTTCTGCTTGATTGCTCGATCCACACTGCACATTCCCAGCAATTCACACAGTCTGAAAAATGATGTTTGAGGATTTAACGTTGCATTGGAATTGGTTGTATAGTAATACAGTTCAGAGTAATTATGTTAGAACATCATTACCTCTACACGGTTTGTGCTGCCCTATCCCGCTTGTAGTCTAATCGCCTGGTTTTCGGACAAACTTCGTGAATTGTGTCGTCT
Organism: Litoditis marina; assembly: GCA_964036275.1. Lineage (NCBI taxonomy): Eukaryota > Metazoa > Nematoda > Chromadorea > Rhabditida > Rhabditidae > Litoditis > Litoditis marina. Next base: position 32,642,943 of record OZ038433.1, read on the forward strand.
ATCAAGGGCCAACTACAACTACCATTGCTCGTTCCCAATACCTGGTGCGCATGTGTTCCGACTTGAAGTCATACGGTATGGACCCGGCCCATTCTGAGCAGAGACGGAGAATGTAGGAGAAGAGACGCACGCGGTGCTCCTTCGAGAAGTTACACGAGTCCGAATTCACGGAGAACATACAGTTCTGCAAACAATGGATGTGTATACTAGAAGTAAAATGAATAGTCAACTGAAGTTACCATTGTAATGAGGCATCGTGCACTTTATCATACCACGTTTCTGAGTGATGCTCTGTGTAATATGTAATATATGTCACGTGACTATGCAATTGACTATTAAGTATAGTGGAAATGTAGTACATAATATAGTTCAACAGAGCCATGATGTGAGAAAGAGCCGAGCAAAGTCGAGCGTTCTTCTTTTTTTCCCACTTTCTCTATCATCCTCTCTTTTCTCACTCTCTAATTTCTTCTCGCATTCTTTTTTTTCATTTCTTTCAAGTTTATTTAGTCATCTATTTCTTATTTCCGTGTTCTATTTTCATATATCTCTGTGACTCTCTCCCTCTCTTTCCCTCTCTCCCCTCCCTCTCATGCGTTCCCCGCTATTCCCACGGGGGTTCTCTGATGTATAACATTGGATTAGTCTCGGAATGTTTCAAGTCATTCAGTCAATTCCAAACATCGCAAGTGATGGTTATTCTAGAGAAACGGGGATTATTAGAACGAATTAAACAGTTAATGACTGGAATGTGTTGTGAAACAACACTAGTAGTGAATTAGTAGCTTTTGAATTTCAATCTCTTTTATAACGATATTGATGATATGATTAGGTTAATGTGCTCAGTAAGAGATGTACTCAAAACCGTTTCGACCCTGATTCAAGACGGTTTTGGGTATTCTCAGAGGGTTGGGTCATCATCAGTTGAACCCCTCTGAGAGAATGAAAACAGGACGAAAAGACTTACTGACCGTCTTCTTCATACCACCATCCAAAAGTCCTAGTGACACAATTATATTTTGTTCGAATAAAATAACCTGATATTGATGATGTTTGTACTCTGCTCGTGCAGACTGATATTTGTTGTCAGGAACTTCTGATGTGTTTGGAGATCAGACTACAACTCTTAATGTACCTGTACAATCCTCCTCATGGCTTCCTCTGGACTGATGACCGTGCGAATGTTGACCAGCAGGGAGAATATGTATCCAGAGTCCGGGGAAAAGTCCCTGGTCGGGATGAGTCTCTTCAAAAGGGCCTCCACACCGCCAGACAGGACCTCCCCGTCACCACTCAGCACGATGTCCTGAAAAGGAGATAGTTCACATTGGTATAATAAATGTTATAATTGTATTGAAGACCTACCACTGATACCTTTGCACACTACGCGTACAGAGATGTATATTTGTAGAGGAATTATTCTGAACCGAGCCAATATGATCAGTGCAACTGTGGCATTTCTATGCCTTTTCAAGCATATTAGGTTATTTTATTTGAACAAAATATAATTGGGTCACTAGGACTTTCGGATGGTGGTATGATTAAGTTAATGTGCTCAGTTAGAGATATACTCAAAACCGTTTCGACCCTGATTCAAGACGGTTTTGGGTTCTCTCAGAGGGTTGGGTCATCATCAGTTGAAACCCTCTGAGAAAGCATAGTTCGAAATTTATGTAAGTCAAGATCAAGATCAGGGTCACTACAATCCACAGTTTGAAATCCCTGAAATTTTACAGCGTCACGAAACGTTGAGATTGAAATTGGACCTACATTTTGTTGGAAAACGTCGCTTTTGTGGGTGGAGACGGAACATTCTGATAGTTTATTGGACAGAGATCGCATGCTGGGCACTGCCAACATGGGCGTCTGGAATGAAATCAAGATGACACATCTAGAATATAGTTGGAGTATGTTTATTGAATCATAGATATTCGAGTGGGAGAGAGAGAGGCGGAAAGAGAGAGAGAGAGAGAGATAAAGAGGGAGAGAGAAACCAGAATACTAGCAGCAGAGAGTGAATGTTTTTGAAGTATTCTCGACGAAAGAGACATACTCACACGTTTCTTTGTTTTCAACTGGGAAACCCCCCAAAACAGTGAAACGCTAGGAAAAACGTGAATAACAACTGAGAAATCTAGTGTACTTCCTCCAGCAATCAGAGTTGGGAATGAGATAGTTGGCAGCAATCTAGCCTCAGATATGAGAAGCGATGGCGTACTCGGGGGAGTCCTTGAAAATGAATGACAGTGCGGGCAGGCGGAATTGATACAACCATTAAGTAGGTGACGTGAAACATGCGAATGAACTAAGCAGAAATTGGAAGGTATTGGTAGTTTTGAAGAATGGTTTGGCTGAAGGTAATCAGAAAAGCTCTGTTAGCTGAAACTTGATTACCTGAGTTGTGAGATGTTCTGGTGTAACGTAACACACTTAACTTATTTGGTCTTATTTCGTTAAACTACAAAAACTAACCATAGAATCTGGAAACGTCATAGAAAAGCATTGATTACGTGAAGGACCCCAGAGATGAAATCAAATATACTGTATAAGTATATATTATAACTCAAGCTGTTGTATCTGGAAGTACAGAGCAGAAAGGGGCTAGTGAGTCATTTGTTGTGAATAGGGTGAATAGAGGGCAGCATTACAGGAACGTGACCAACAAAAACACCATTTTCCCGGGCCACAGAGAAAAACAGTCTTTTTCGTTCATGTGAAGTGAGCGGTTTATCTAACGTAAAATGTGCTAAATTGAGTGGCGGCTTCTTGTGTCAGCCATTTAACAAAATTGAAAGATGTTGTTAGAGGGACTTTTTGAAGGATAAATAAATACACTGCATGGTGTCCCCACTTTTAAAGAGGAACAACGAATAATGTTTATGATAGTAACGTCTTCATCATCTTATGGCAATTAACATCAAAGAAAAAACTAGAACCTCTCTAACCTTATTCACCTTTTCAAATGGTTCTCACACACGTTTTATGTGACTCATATTCTGGCTAAGTGCAAGTAAAATGCTGAGTACGCATCGGGAAATACCATGGTAAAGGCCAAAAACGGCGGTACCTCCGGGTTAATTGCCATTATATTCTTTGTTTAGACCAAAAATCAATAGGAGGGAGCGCAGCATAATTTGCATACCCTATTCACGTGTTATTTTTAGCTCTTTGGGTAGAAAATAATGGTGTAACCTGAGCAGAATGCACAAAAACATTCAAAACAGATAATAAGTGTTTCTCAGTTGAGCAAATGTAAGTCCAAGAGCATTACGTACGTACGGTAATAGAATCTTCGAACTAATGTTTCAGAGAACAACGTTGTGGAAACTTTTCCTTGATGCTAAAAACCTTCAGAAAAAAAAAGAAACAAAGCGTGATGTTTTGGTTTCGAAAGAATGTTGAGAACTTGGATTACGATAAATGTTTACAGAAAGTATCAGAGCGACAAGCCAACATCAGCCGCGTGCTCCCGCTGCAAATGATATAATAATGAAGTAATAACATAATAATGTAACAGAATAAGGGCGTGTCTTCGCTACTCTTCATTGAGTTTAGAAGCAACAGCAGATTTGGAAACAAGTTGCGAATTTCTAGATTTGGATATTACTCTGACAATTCCCCAGATTAAAGTATCTTTATTTAATAAAACTGATCTCTTTAAGTTTGATGTTATAAGATATCCGAACTACTTTTCGAATATCGATAGTAGAATTGGTTTGAATACAATAACTGGTGAAATCATACGAATAACACGTGCTTGTTCAGATTATGAGGATTTCTTAGTAAGAGCAAAACAACTTGCTGGTTTTTATTTTAAAAATGGCTGGCCTAAAATTTTGATTCTTAGACGCTTCTATAAAGTAATTGCTGATAAGCCATTTATCACAAGTAAGTACGCAATTGATTTGCAATTGTTTACTAGAATTCTAGATACAGTGACGTGAACTTTTGATCCGGCGCACAGTTCGATCAATAATTGTCTGTCTATTCTCTGACCCCCCTCTTGCACTCAGCTGACTTACTGGTCATCATTATCTCTTGCGTAAATGGACTCTTGTAACCATCTTCTAAATAAATTTCTTTAAATAATCTCACTAGGTTAACTATAACAGGTCATCTACTGATGAGGGCATCCTGTTTGACATATGGATCGGTAATTGCCCGAAATGTCAAGGTAACTAATGTTTGTAATAGGCAATCTAGGAATTTGCACAGTGCAAATAAAATTATCTCTCACTCTCCCTCTTTTCATTTCTCTTTCCTTTGGACTTTTTTCCTTTATAAACCATTGAAGTAGCCCGATATTAACAGAAAATTTAGCTTGTTTATACAAGCAACTTGGTTTTGTATACTAATTTCAATCTCCAAGTTTTTCTTATAATTGAATGCTTATTACCCGGTTATTACCCCATTATTGGTACTTAATTGAATATGAGACATATTTTGCTGTTGGGGAAACCATGATGATCAAATCTTGCGTCTGCGCTGAATCTAATTAGTGAATCAAATTAGACGGATACAGTTTTTCAACCAAATTGTCATGGTAGAAAAAGTTGTTTCGAGGTACAGTAGCTCATTATGACAGAATTCGTGTATATAAGATCAGGCCATTTCGAGAATTGTGAAGGTAGCATTCTCTTACTCTCCACAGAGTATACACTTAGGAAAGTGTCACATTTGCATATGTGAAAATTGCAGTTTGCTGTACAGATAGAACCAAGAAAGGATGAACACTACGAAAAAATAAGTCCGAAATCAGAGAATCAGACGAGAAGGTGTATGGTGCATTGTTAACACAGAATGAAAGAACGAATTACTAATGGATATTCGTATGGCAGAAGAGCAGAGCAGGGCAGGTGAATCGGACAACATTGCAGCCTGATTAACATAATTGGCAGCTGTTCAAAGCAGGGTACCCGAGGCGAGAAGACGAAAGGGACCATCCAAACGGTCGGATCACAACCTGCGTCTCCTCAAACGTACGCTATTTCCCGCCTCGATACAAAACCCTCAAAAGAGTGCGTGAAACTATAGTGGGTGCCAAATTTATAAATTTCTTCTCTTAATGGAATCGAATCTGCTAGCAAAAGATTTGTAGCAAGCCACTAATCACTGCGCTACAAGGGAACATAAAGGACATGTGTTGGAATCGAGGACATATGTGCGTACACAGCGGAAAGTGAGATATACAGTACGCTCCCGCCTTTCCGTTGGCGACGACTTTAGAGACGCAGTGGTGATCTCAGTTTTGAGGACATTCCTGTCATGGTGACACCTTAATCAAAGTTACTTATACATTCGACTCATTTGGGAAGCGACCTATTCTCTGTTGTAGTTTGATCTAAATAAGCAACGTGATCAAACCACAGACCAAGCGAGACATAGACCGTACAGACCTGCTTTGAGAAAGAGAGAGAGAGAGAGAGAGAGAGAGAGAGAGAGAGAGAGAGAGGGAGGGAGAGAGAGAGTAAGAGAGAGAGAGAGGGAGAGAGGGAGAGCGATAGAGCGAGAGAGAGAGAGAGAGAGAGATGGGGGGGGGGGGCAACGGAAACCAATTGATATTCAAGTCACATCATAAGTAAATAGGCCGACGGACATGCGTGTTTTGTGAATTATCCAATTTGACAGAGAAAGAGTAGCGGGCGGAGTTTTTGGGAGAAATCACATAAACAGATGAGGGCATGTGAAAGCAATCGAGGGAACGCGAGAGAAAGAAAAACGGAGGAAAACATGGAAGAGAGAGACCGATTTGAACAGGAAACTGGGATTGTATAGAGGCTGCTGCTCTGAAAATTATAATAACTTCGAATAACAGACGTTTATTCCCATATTGAGTGCAAAAAAGGCACTTGAACTGAAAAAGGGTCAAGTAGGATTCTCAACAAACCTTTTTTTCCGCGTTCTATAGAGTGTCCTATCGAGCCTATTCAATACGGATAACCGAGACCAATCTTTCTACCAGCGTGGTATATGTTGGGTTTATAGGCAAACTTTTAGATCAACAGATGGGAAACGTGGAAAATGTGTACAAATGTGTGTAGTTCGATCTTAGTTCGTTTGAAATTTAGAGTAATGCTGTGTAGCACTGTGATCATAGAGAAGATGAAAGTGTGACCGAAAGAGAAAGAGAGAGAGAGAGAGAGGGAAAGAGAGAGAGATAGAGAGAGAGGGGGGAGGGATAGGGAGGGATAGTGAGAGAGAAAGAGGGAAAATGTGTGAGAGGACGGATGGTGCCCCGAGATGGGTGTTACTCGTATTTGTCTAGCGGCACATATCAACAATAAAAGGAGACCGAAAGGGTGATCTCGGTCTATTTGGGGTGAGAGTGAGGAGGGTAGAGGGGGAGAGGGAAAAAGTGAAGAAGAGAGAGAGGGGAGGGAGATAAGAGAGGGGAAACAGAAAAGAGAGAAAAATGGAGAGAGAGACGGAGAGGAGATAGGGAAGGCGAGAAAGAGAGACAATTGGAGCGAACGGATGTAGACAGAAGGAAGTGAAGGAGGATTCTGCAAAAGGTTCCCTCTTTTTTCACAACCTAAATTATCTTTAAAAAAAATTCACCCAAAAATTTTGCCACGCTGTCAATCAGTTCACTTGCTGAATGAGGGCACTATCTAAATGAGGGTAGTATCGCTCAAAAGGACAGGTCAGGTCCGTCTTTCCGGCTCTTAGTCGGTACCGGTTCTTTCTCCGGTACGTCTTGAAAAGCGTGTAATGTGCGGGTAAACGGCGGGGTATAAAATGGAAAGAATGGATGTGCAAACAAGATGTGTTTGTTGCGACGCCTGCGCCGTAATATAACACAATTCAAATGTTTTTGGAAAATGTTTGCGCTGTAAAGGAAAACCGCCTGACGCACTGTGATGGAAGTATGTACAGGAGAACGAGAGGTGTTGATGATACTTTTCTATCAGAAAAGCGAGACCCGTTCCTGATGCTACCGTTGACATCATTCCTACTGAGACGCCTACAGTACCCATCCAAACTTTTTAATGAACTTTTTCTAATTCAAACTCGAGTGCAAAACTAACCTTTGCGATAAGGTTCATGCAATTAGAACCAACTGTATCAAGTTTTGGCAAAAAACCTTGATAGTTGGTGTACCATTCTATGAGGTTCTCGCTTACAATCTCTCTTAAATGAGACTGGAACACGAATTGAGCATAGGTTCTGTTTCGGGCTGCTTTTGACTGTATTGAGATCAGAGAGCACAAATAATTCGTATATTAATTTGATCGGTCCACGTGACACTCACATGACAATTCCGCGCGACACGCAACGCGTCTAACTAGAAGTAGGATACAGCAGCTTTCTGACATTTAGGTTTGTGTTCCGGTCTCTCTCAATATTCTCCGATCGAGCATCAGATTTTATTGCATGATCGACACATTTAAAGTGTCACATTTCCAACTAATTTCATGTGTATCTCTGAGAAAAACGAGCAAAAACATCCATTTGTTTAGTCCTGCTCGGAAATGTAATTGGAGCCAGATGGGCTCAGTTCGGAATCCGGAATCTACGCCTTGAATTAAGATTATGACAATTGTAGTTGAAGTGTTATTTCAAGAAAAAGAAAGAAATGAGTCAAACTCTAAGTGAAACTTTTGTAAATAACGAGACACAAGAACTAGATGAACAAGTTTTTGAAACAAAGACTTGATCCAACAAGATAAGGAAGACCGAGGGATTTTTGGCGTTTTTCACATATATTTTATGATATTGAGAACTGGAGAACGAAGACCAGTGAAGTGTACTGCTGGTCAGGGAGAAAGGTTTATTACGGACTGGTGCGATGGTTTATTAGATGGGAGATAAGCATCGAAATTGATGGAACGTCCAGATGAATTGAGAGAACTCAATCGGCGATTGCGAACTTGGCGGGAAACGAAAGGTCACGTGGAAGGAAGATTTATAACTTCTCACGTGCCTCGGTCACGTAGAAAAGATTCGAACTCTAACAGGAGCTTTAATAAACTATACCAAGGATTTTCTCTTGCTTATTCTATCTAACTCTCTTCCCCTTCCCCTTTCTCTCTGTTCCCTCTCTGTTTTCTCTCTCTCTCTTTCTCTCTCTTTCTCTCTCTGTTCTCTCATCATGTGGCGGCGTGCTTGCCACATGGCAAACTGCCAATTTGTGCTTCCATTCCGATTATGGCGTTCCTTCCTTTGTACTAATTAATTCCAACGAACGCTCCAGTTAACGATCTCTGCCAGAATACTAACTCCTCCAGTACACAATGCTATTAACCGACCAAACAAGGAATGTTAACTAGGAAAAATGACGAAGTAACTTATAAGTGAAGTGGCCTTTCCTAAATGTTTCGAAATTTGGCAAATTATTTGAAAGAAAGTGCAGTAACTTTTATTTTACGTGAACGAAACGTGTTATTTAACAAGCTGTGTCAAAGCATCGGGATTGAGAAGATGCCAGCTCGTTGAAAACTACAGTATAACTGTTCAAACGATTGGAACTTATATGTGTATGAAATTGAAACAACCTGCATGGAACGTGATCTGCAAAAGTAAGTACGAATAGAAACAACTATGAAAATTGTGAGAAAATTGTTCTTCAAGCATTTTTTGTGAGCAATAAGTTCAACACGAGAAACTGATTCCAGATCGTTGCAGATACTCATCATGTTTTTTCAATGATATCAGTGTTATACTAGTTTGAAACAAAAATATTTCAAAGACTTTTAGGGTGGTAATGAGGAAGGAAATGTATGTGCTCAGTCAATGGTGCCACCCAGAATTGTCTTGAATCACCGTCGCAACCATTTTGAGTGGCACCTTTCGCTGAGCACACAGTTCGCTGATCATATAAGACGGGTCCAACTAAATTTTTTCAAAATTTCCGTTTTTTTACCAAAATGTTGTCAACGGAGTAGGTGTGACACGTGAACCATTATCTTGTCAAAGTTGCTGTTGTATCTGAGAAGTATTAGAGCCAACCCAAATGACAAGCGCCAACATGAATATTGATGTCTGCCAAGTGATAATATCACTTCTCAACACTTGGCAAGTGATATTATCACTGCTCAACACTGACAATTGCCAGGAACGATCCTCTTTCTTGACACGTGTCAACCAGGTTTTGCCTCATGCGGGAATCGAACCTGACCCCGCCACACCAAAAGCGAGACGCTTACCACTACACCAAGCGGGCTACATTCTAGAGCGCGAACAGTTCGTACACACACCGGGGCGGGCATATTCATAACGGGATGAGAATAGATTATCGAATTATGGGTGCGAATCTTTGAAAGAAAAAACGAGAAGCGGAAAAGGGAATACAGTAAACACTTAAACCTGCGATGTTGGGCGAAAAGTTGCTACTGGCTTTTAACTAGCTGAAATGTTTTTTTGGTGTGTTCAGCTTTTAAATTCACGTTTTATATTCATGAAAATTGATTTTTTTAATAAACTAATCTCTTTTAATACACTCGTGTGGCAACCTTAATCTAAACAATTGCGGCGGGGTCATATATAGCACGGTCCATTCTTTTCATTATGCAAGTGCTCCCTTAGTGTAGTGGTAGTGCGCTTGCTTTTGGCCCAACGGCCAAGGGTTCGAACCCTCTCAACGGTTTGGCACGTGTCAAAATGAATCAGTGCAAATGGCAAATGGTAAAGATGATCCCTTTGGGTGACAAGTGACAAGCGAACTCCGTTTACTCAGCATTTGCCAGAAGAATCTGAATCTCATTGTCAAATGCCAACATCGCGTTGACAAGAAACCTAAAATTGTGTCATTTCGACCGCAAGGCGCAAGAAAAAGTTCCCGTTCACAGATTGACAGAACTCCGTGAATTACTTTGAATTTTGAAAAAAGTTTAGTTGGAACCGTCTTATATGATACTTTCACCCCCCTCCCTCCCGTCCCGTTTTTCTTCGAAAAAAGAGCTGGTGTCATAAAAAGTGAACAATGAGGGCAGCAGCGGTGCACATGAAATGAATAGAGTGAGAGGATTATGTTGTATGTAGCGGTGGAAACAGGGTCAATGGACAGATTAGCTGTCTGCGTATCTATCATTCACACGGTCTCTCGTCGGCTGCGCATCGACTCAAGGCTACCATTGATAGCACGACCTTGCTCATAGTTTATATCATCTGTTCGCACATGATTCGTGGTCGATAAAAAACCGGGTGTGAAAAGATGGGGAAAATAGAGAAAAGATGGAGTGAGAGAGAAATAATAGGGAGAGAGAAGGGAAGAGAAGAAGAGAAGACATAGCCAAGAACATAGAAGAGAGAAGAAGAGAGAGGAAAAAGAGAGAAAAGAAATAAGACAGAGAGAGATAGAGTGAAGGAAAACGAAAAAAAGAGAGAGAAAGTAAGAGAAGTCGAAAATTACTCTAACCTGTCTTACTGCACACGCATCAGCGGAGACGAGCATCGGTTGACTGCTCGAGTTCTGAAGAAAAGGATGTCAGTCCAGACTCGAAGAACAATGCCTTTTCACCTATCCATTGAGACAAAGAACGAAAGTACACTAGTTATGCCCAAACTACTTCCGCACCTCCTACGGAATGTCTATTTTGAACCTGAATTCTGAACATTCTGGGAAAAAACTGCAAATGTCACACTTGAAGCATCCAACCCTTCTTTGGGTTAAATTGAGCCAGAAACAATAGTTTCTTCTGAACCTTGGAAGCAAAAACGAAAGTTTATTGGATATGCCGAAACAACTGAACCTGAAGCCGGGTCGGAGTGCAAATAGTTTTTTACCGTTGAATGTGTCAGTATTTTTGCGTCAAAAGTTTCAGTAAAATTTGTTAAATATTTCAGTAATTAAGCGGGCCATAGTGGTAGTAAAGATCTGTTTCGCCTAACCGCAATTCCGTGGAATACAGAAATGGTTAGAACTCGTTCTGCATTTCGGGACAGACTTTATAGTACTGACATTTTCCAACTGGACTCGTTGGCAGCGTGCCAAAAACTTTGGAAGACTGTTACTTAGAGAAAAATGTGTTTTACAGAAAGTTTCTCTGAATACGAATTATAACCTTTCACATAAATTTCTATTGTTTCGAAGTATTTCAACCTGTTCAAAAAGCGCCTTGGAATTTCATTGGCAAGCTGCCCAAGTCCAGTTGGGAAATGTGCGAACTATAGCCGAATAGAGAAACTGACCGCCGATTTGGTTCTACACAGACAATAGGGCGACTTACAATACACATTGTAGAAAACGGGCAGCATTGCCAATGAAATGGATGGGGGGAAACGGCGGCGTTCATTTCAGTTTATGGCTCATTTCGACAAATTCTCAATCAACGCCATGTCTGGGCACGTATGCACAAGTATCCCGACGTCAGATCAATCTGCGCCTCTCGTTCTCTACACTGTCTCGCAAGGATGCGAGAGAAGGGATATAGCGTAGATTTGAAGAGATGCAGGTTGCAATGAAAACGCCGGTATGATTGTGAGTACGGCCTTTGAGCACGTGGTGCAGAAATATTCAAAGTTAGTATGTCCTCCTGCTTCTCTTGTTCTCTACACTGTGTCGAAGGGTTCTAAGGTTCTCATTAGCAGGAGGGCGGTAAAAAACCGAACTCGTTTTACCGATCCGCTGACACTTACAGTAGTCAAAAATACCATACGTCAATGAAACTATCAGTAGTTCACCTGTAGTTTCCGGAAAGACACGCGAATTCCGCGTTGAGAACTCTTCGACCGGCTTTTCGACGGCTTTCGGTTGAACGACTCCGATTTCTGCAACAATACTGATTATCGACTATATCTTGAGATAAAAGTCAAATTTATGTATAGTTTTCGCACAACTCCAGTTGTAGGAGGCAACACGATCCGCGCTAGGTAGGAACTTGTTGTGTTCTTTTCTTGCTATTTATATCACAATTTAGCCCTAATTTCAACTTCGATAGGTTTTCATAAAACGATAATAAAATTCATAAAATAAATTCCTTTCCCATCTGTCAACTTTTTGGATTTTGATCTGTCGCTAACTTTCTTGTTCAGGAAAGAGAACAGCAAGTTATAATAGTCGTTTGAATCCATCTACCAAGTTTCTGATTAAACTACTTTGAAAACCACTTTGTGAAAAGAGCATGTTCCTGTCATTCTCTTCCTACGTGATCTTCGTGTTTTGACTGAGTTCTTTCTCGGAGAACGTCCTAATAATGTTCTGATTAGGCAAATGATGAGCCTAGGTTCTTCCTATAATGCAGAACTAGGAACAAGCGTATACTGCCAACACATTAGGTATCTCTCGAATGAGAGACTACCTCTACCTATCCACGCCTGAAGTTACTTAAATTTAAAAATTTATTCAGATTGCTTTTCTCATCGCAGCGGCTACACTTGTTGAGTTTGTAGCATTGAGTGTTGAGTGGTTTAGAGTTTCGGGTTTTCCTTTCAGCTTTTCGATGAAAGATTCGAAACTTTTTGGTTGTAATTAGTTATTTGACATGTTTTATAAAGTTTCTGAACATTTCTAATGCTTCATGTTTCTGATCTAGAGTCCGGATTATAAGTATACTCTGTTGTTTTAGGCTGCGAAAACCGCGACAGAATCACATAAAAAAATCAAAATTTATGGTTATGTCACCTAGGCTACAATTCCCCGCCTAAGTTGATTAGAGCGTATATTTGAGCTAAGTTTAGATGTGCTTTGTCTTGGAACATATAAATTTAAAAAGTATATCACTTCCGCCTACGTTGGAGTTTTCGATGCCTAGAACTTCTGAGTACATTTGCTTGTTATGTATTTACATATTTATTCTTCTGTTTACTTCGTTACGATGCGGTATATAATCATCATCATACATTTCACAGACATCTGTCTTTCAACAGCTAGTTCAATTTATGCTCGGAAGTCTCCCTTAGTGCGATCTTATGTAGTTGAAATCATTCCTTTGAAACTTTTACAGCACTTTTTCAAACTTTCCAATAACTAATTTCGATCCAAATTTAAACTTTGTCAGAAACATTTTCGAACTTCAATTGTAATCCAATTCGGATGATATTACAATATGTTTTTTTATTCATACTGTTACTGTAGGAATGCAAGTAGAAATGAACGAGACTATACAGGAACTTTTCATTCGTAAACGCCGTGGTGGGCTGAGGAACTGCTTTCGTGTTGTTGTTCGAAGTTATATTCACACAGAATCTCACGCTCCTCGCGTAAACATCCGTGACGTCGCTCGATCGTCTGGGTTATCTAGACTGCTACTCATATTACGGAGACTACACTTTAATCTCGTTTACGAAATTTACACTTACTCTTACAACTACCATCGACTTTGCTCTTTTCAGTATCTCAACTCTGGAGACAAAGACGCTTTGTTGTATTTCATTTATTGTTGGGGGCTGAAACTCAAGTTCGTGAAACACGCACTCCAACTAGTAGTCAATTACGTGGTATCTTACACGTAGGATGAGAACAATCATAACTGCATCTTACTGGTATCCAGAGAGCTTAATCTCCATCATACAAGGATGGTCATATAAATGAAACTTGCAAGTGGTCACCAAATTTGCAGCATCTCATGAGTTCAAGATTCTTCATTTCTCAAAGATATGTTGCTCATGAGCAATTCATGAGTCAAAGCCGAGTAGGTCACGTGAGCAGTGAGCTTCTCAAGTTCACTGCACAATGTCTAACACAAGGAAATTAGTTGTACTCGTGTTGTTATGCTTCAAGCGTTCGGCATTTGCCCTCTTTTCCCATAGATTTCGTATTGTTATGTCTTCCGGCCAATTCGAAATGACGCCCATAATAATATATTCCCCTGGCCACGATTCCCGGTTCAGTCGATATATCGAATATGGCTGTTTTGTATTCAATTCACTTCCAGCCACCAACAGTCACTGTCATAGTTGTAATACACTTCAAATAGTGACGTGACTCACGTGCCACGCGCAGGAACTAGAAGTAACGTGACACGTGACAGGTTCACTACGACTAGTAGTACCCCCTGTGAGATTCACGTGCATATGTTCTGAGAACCATAGATTGTATTTTCACTTTCGATTGGTCTATTTCCTCACAAAGAGTTGAATGAAGAGGGAAACACTGTATTCTGTATCACCAAAGATGCACTTCAGGGTTACACGTTTGGTAACTGTTATGTATTTCACGTGTTTTACGTACCAATTCAGTTGACTAGAGGTGAAGTTCAATATTTCATCGAGTAAAATATGATGTCATTATGTTTGCTTCTTCCAACAAAAGTGATGAAAGTAAGTAGGATTGAGTTCACTACTGAGGGCGGTATCTCTCAATTAGCATATTAGCAGTTGCATCCCAGTGAATAGAAGCAAACTATTCCAAGAACGCCATGAATCTAATAAACACCCATAGTTTCAGCCTACACGCACTTCTTACTCTGTACACACATTTCTTTCGTGTAAAACCAATTGAGTCTTAATTTTTCTGATCAGATAATATGTTGTCTGCGAAACTTGATATTCTTGGAAATTTAAAAAAAATGTTTATTTAACGCAGTCATTGATTATATTGTTTTTATACATTGATTATATTGTTTTTTTTTTTACTTTTTTCTTCATGTAGGCTTTGAACGTGAAAACGCCAACTAGTTACTAGTGAAATGTATCATTACAGGTTTGCGAATTCTGCTGTGTTTTCACGTTTCACGTCACCTCGTGTAGTAGTAGAAATATAACTGTTCTTCCCCAGAAAAGACTAAACTTGCGTCTGTTGCTTCGCTGTTTTCGCTGCTCACGATATATCATTTTGCCATAAAACGTAACCCACAATCAGGCCAAGAGTATATTATTATTTCGTTATTGTTTATCCAATTTTCTCCTTTTCGGAGACAGAATCACTTTTGAATATTAACATTGACACTTAGAAATATAGCAGAACTTCATGAAACTATGAAAACTTAATTCTAAGGTCTGAAACGTTCAATGTTCGTCAATTGTATAGTCACGTTAAACATTTCGAACACTGCAGAGCTCGATGCAATGAAAAAGTGCACGATTCCTCATTGTAGAATGCTAACTTTACGTGACTTTTGTGCGCTTTCACCCAACTTGTAGGAGTCAGAATAAAAGTTGTAGTTGCAAGCTGCAAAGTCAAACTAATTACTTCGATGATGGCATGTAATAAAAACTACCTAAACTCATTTTTTATTCTACATGAACATGTTCGCTGATATTAACAGCTGCAGTTCTAGTTCACTTCCAGATTCTGGACTTCAATTTGTTGGTCTCAGTTTGAACTAACCTATTGGGTGTTCCGTGGTTACAGAGTATGTATTCTGGGATTTCTTGTATTGTGTTGTACGCTCCCAATTTACAATTCGATTGCCATGCAGAACGTTAAAAAAAATTATCCCAACCCGCGTTATCTCAAACATACCATCTTTCTTTGCTCATACATCCAAGATAATATAAGCTGTCTCGCAAAAGAGTGTGTAAAAAGAGAGACGCAGAGTGAGATCAAGATAATGGCATACTCTTTACTACGAACTCAAATGTTGCCACAACCGTGTATTATTGTGTTCCAGTTCGCGTTGACACATTCAAACTTTCTATACGTTCCAAAAGTTACATTGACACGAATCCACCTATTATTGATTGAGAGATCATAACATCGACTTTTTATGGCTAGATGGCATAACCACAATCATGCTGTACTGTTGTCACATTCCACCGCCAAATACCAATAAAATGCGATGGAATGTGGGAATCATCCGCTTGTTATCTATCGTGACTGGATCAAATATAGAAATTATGGTGGTATTTGTCGCGGCATAAGTTCGTATTTACTAGTATATGTGTGTAGTCTTTACTGTTATCTCTCCCACCCTCAACGTATATCTCCCCTTCGTATCTTGTGAACTCAAGTAGGCACGTTATTTGAACCAGTTTTGAGTTGAAGGAAAGTAACGTTCCGTCGTTCATCAAAACAGTAGACGAAAAAACCAATGTGAACCATAAATTGAGTCAAATTATCGACCAAATGGATGTTCCGAATGTTGTTCAACTTAGTTGATCTTACAAACTACGTTCAATAAATGAGTCAAACTCTCCATTTTCCGAGTAGACGAAAGTACTCAATTGATTAGGGAAATGATGAGGCTCCCCTCTTCTGATTAGCATGATTCTACTCCAAATGATTGAGAAAACAATTTGGCCCCACAAAGAAGGTGAAGGGGAAGTTACTTCACAACAAATCCTTTCTTTCATTCACATTTCAATCGCATTGGTTGGTTCGCGTCCAAGTTATCTTATTTGAAGATGAACCAATTCTTAGTTGCGGTTTGATATTTGTACACGCACACATTTTTCTCGATTTTCGACCTCCCAGCAACGGGATCAAACTATGAAGACAGCGCGGAGTAGTGCTATATTCATAGTATAGGCTTAATTTGGAAATTCTATAAAGATGGTTTTGATCTGTTCATGAGGTGGTCCTCGATATTTCGACATTTTTATACGAGCAACGTGGTTTTGTGTAATAATTTAACTTCCCAGTTTTTCTCATAATTTGATGAACTTTCGTGCTACCAATGTGAAGTGCGTTCGTGTAACGTGTAGTTTCGGCCCCAATTTTTTCTTGATAGAGCGAGCTCAGCATGTAATTAAAACTAGCGTGTGTATTTGCTAGTGGTTTTTGTTTTGCTCTCATTTGTAGTTCATAATTCATTAGATGCAAGCCCCCAACTCGGGTTATATCCCATAATCGTTTTGCGTCGTGTATTTCATTCGTTACTTTATTTGAAGTTGTGAATGTTCTATGGGTTTAGAGACGTTTCCTGGGAAATAATTATTCAAACAATCCAAACTCTGTGAGCTAAAATTACAAACATTGTCTACGAAGTCACGTGATCACGTTAAAAGCCCGATGTGATGGTCATTTAGTGGTACTGATAGAAATTAGGAATGTGACTCCGCAAATTTACACAATGTTTATGATGTGCCTCCAACTTGACAGTGTTCTAGCCCTGAACTAATCATAAAACAAAAAATGTTGAATGTCGTTTGGTCCGATAGAATATTTGATATCAATTATAGAGATTCAGGCATTCATACAGCTTTTTGTCCATTCGAACCTAAAACTTCGACGGCTCGCATCACAGATCTATAAGTTGGTAGCCTTTTCGGTCAAATGTTCGAAAAGAACTGTTCGCTAGTTATCTATTAATTTATTTTTATGTAAATACACAACATGGGGAAGTTAATTGAACACTTATTCGACTTATTTCTAATTCATATTTCTTATTGTTAACTTGTGTTAGTTCTTAGTCACATAAAACGGGAGTCAACACCAGTTTTTTGATTCGTCTTGGGCCGAGCATTTCTGAGATCACCGTGTTGAAAGATCAGACCACAACCCAGATTTGGTCACACACTATAAAAGTTTTCTGATTATCTACATGAAGATGTGTGAGATTAAGGATAAAGGGTAATATCTGATACTCCCTCAATTTGTTGAAATATTTTGGGAAGATCAGAATAACCAAAAAGCTTCGAGTGCAATTGGATTGAGAGTGAATTGGTGTGATTTGAACCCTTGGGAGATACGTTCATGAAGTTTTCATACTAAACATTATATGCTACACAACTTTTTAGGTTTTTTTTATAAAGTTGTTAGTGTCATAATGAGTAAGCATTCTAATGATGAGTCGCGTGCACTTTCTCATTGCACGTTTCTGAGTTCTGCTGTAACATGTTTCACGTGACTGTGCAATTGACTTACAGTATTTCAGAGGTTATACAGACACACTTGACTGAAACCTCGTTCTGAACATTCACAAATTCATTCTAATCGAATCCAACCGACCACTTAGTTTCTTTTTCGATACTCGTGAACAAATAGAAAGAGCTCTAAGAAGTCATATGATATTTTCACAAATAGCGATTAAATACGCGGCTCGGTTCATTTCTTCTCTATTCAATCAAATTTTGAAGAAAATAAAATATTTGACTTTTATAGTTACTAGAGTAGGTTTGCTGGAACATTCCGCCACCTTTATTCTATTCTGCGTTTCTGTTTTGCACTTCAAATGTGCATCTCAGTTGTTTTAATGACCTTTTTCTTCACAATTGTATAGACTGAAAGATCATGCCTTTTAAAGATTGTTTTAGAAGCGGATAGAGAAACTGAGCACCTAAAAAGATATAAGAAAAGTGATGAGATGGCGGGTAGAAGAACCTCAGTAACTGCGCAGATATCCAGACAAGCCAGGTGGGTGCTATAGTATATTTCGCCCTACATGGACACCTACAGTATGAAATTGAATCTCATATGCACAGGTTTCCTCAGTTCGAGTGTTGTCCAAATTATATTAGATTGTGAGAGAGAAGGGGAAAGCGGGAGAAACAGAGAGCGAGGGAAAAAGAGTGCGAGGGAAAAAGAGAGAGAGAGAGAGCGAGCGAGAGAGGTAGAGAGAGAGAGAAAGGAGAGAGAGAGAAAGAGAGAAAGAGTCATTCAAAAGTTCTTCAGACGGTTTTCTACCGCGATAGCCCCCACCCTGACGAAGATAGAGCCGGTGAACATTCTACAGAAAGTGGACCGTCTCATCATAAAGATAGGAGATATTTCCCAGGTATTCTACCAGTAAACATCTTACAAGAATCGCGCAAAACGTGAAAAGCGTCAAGTTCGGTACTACTACAAGTTTCAGTTTTCCGATCGACTTACAGGTTTGGATAACGGAGGTTAGCTAAGAATTGAAGTTTGAGAATGTGAAAAAAAAACAAATATAGTTGAGAAAGTTGAAGTTTTCATCATTGGACATTTCGAATGGGTACTGTAGGAATCTGAGCAGAAATGATGTATACTATGAACGTGCTCAGTTTCCAGTTACAACGTGCAGTGGAGCAGTATGTGATGCGAAATGCGGTACATTTCGACCCGGTTGAGTTCGACATTTTCGACAAGGACGGATTCCGATTTATGCAAGGTGGCACAAGTTTGGAACATACTGAACTAATCAAAACCAATGTGATTGTATATCTAAACTGCTGCACAGCTGACGATGTTTAGTTAGTCGGCACAGTGCGTCTGTGTATCTTTTATCTACACACTCTCTCATTGCTGGCAACTAATCAACGACCGCGCGGCCCGCATCGCTCGATCGAGCCATTTTCTGTCTTTGTTAGCGAAATGGAGACTATAGTGAGTGCCAAATTTATAAATTCCGGTCTCTCGCCGGAATCGAACCTGCGAGCAAAAGATTCGTAGCAGGGCGCTAACCACTGCGCTGTTAGAGCACAACCGGCGGGCTTTGGAATCGAAGACACAGCGAAAAGTGAGATATACAGTACCCTCCCGCCTTCCGGTTGGCAACGACTATAGAGCTTCTCGCGCCTTTCCAATCTCCAGTGATTATGTTGCTATATTTCAGCGAGTTTGTTCCCTGATGAACTGATTCTGCAAGAAGGGACTCGAAAAATTTGCGAACTCTCTTTCGGGGACGCCGATGACTCGGATGCGAGTGTCCTTCTGAAGATAAAGCATCCCGTGTCCGGTGAGTTTTAAGAGAAACTTGACAAAACTTTTTCAGTTAAACGATACATGGTCAGCTTAAGAAAACTTCATATTAGAAATCGGATATTGTATACACTGTGAATTTAAGCATAGTTCGGGTTGCTTTTTTGCAATCGGGCTGCTTTTCGAAGCAGCTCAACCTTTCTTTTCAGAAGCAATCCGGTTTTCTTATGTAGTTAGCCTATATTTCTCTAATTCGTTTCTTTTTTTCGATCTTTCATTATCTAGCCGAACGATCCCAATCACATGCCAAACCTTACATATTAGTTGTTTGAGAGTACTGTAAGTAGAACTACTTGTTTTCCAGGTATGACCGTGTACGAGTTGCGCGAGTTGGGTGGAACGATCACCATCCAGTCGAATACGGACGACATGAACGGGCAAGTAGTTTTAGTATTATATTTGCATGTTCGGTTTTTGAAGTCAGAAGAAGTACGTCAATTCATTTCTTCCCTAAAACTGCCAAATGCGTGCTCCACGTTTGTACGTGAAAAGATGATAGGGTAGTACAGCAAGAAAGCCTCGCAGCACAATCAACAATAGAGCCACAGATTAGTGTAGGCCATTGAAGTGTCTCGCTAAAAAGGAGCTTGCTTAAAAGGGCAGCAAAAAGTCAGATACAGTGTACCTCCACCCAATTCCCGAAAAAGTTGCCGTTATCCAACTATTGATTAGTTTTATTGCAGAACGCGGATTCTCACCCAAAGTCCCTCTCTGGCCGGCCTTTTTCTGGCCTGTGGCTGTGTTTTCACAAAAGAACAATGGAGTATGGTGAAGAAAGATTGTATTGTGGCCTCCATTCGACCGGAAACTTCGTTTTTCCACGAAAACGCCATTCAAGTCAGTAAAAGACTCTACCATTTTGGTCCAAAAATTACAAATAGAGACATTATCATGGCTGCATCTCACTTACATTGTTGAAAGCAACGATCAATAAGATCCAATCTGATTTCAAAACCTCATAGGTGAAATCGGGAGAACAAGAGTAGGAGTTCATATTGAAGTAGCAGTTCATTCAGTTCAATTATCAAAGCAGGAGCCCATATTAAAGTTGTCAAGCTAGTTGAATATTTCGAGTTTTGAAAGTACAGATATGGGAAGATAACTAGCACGCCAGTTTAGGTTTTGCATACAACGAAGTCGCGATTTCGCCTCGATTTGTAGTGGATAGATACCTTAATAACTCGTAAACTTTGAAACTGTGAAGCATAACAACGACCAAAGCTGCTCCAGTTATGACCAAACAAAAGTTGTTGGGCTTTGATCATGACCTCATGAGAAAGTTGTTTTTAGGTAGAGTGGAGTGCTAATTGCGAGAATGAACTCCGCCTGATTGCCCTGTCATATGGATTGTGTCAAATGATACGAGAAGCCTTCCCCTCACTACTTCACATACTCAAGGAATTCAAAACGAGAAGAACATGAGAAGTACTCATCAGCAGTACTCATACCACGTATACTAGCAGTAAATTGGATGGTCACGTAAAACGTGAACAAACACTGTTGCACTTTCACGAATGACGCAAACGATACGTTTCACGTGACACTGCAGTACAATTTCGCCAGTAGTATATTTTAAATCTTTATTAAATTATGCCAGCATAAGCATTGGAGACGACTAAAAAGACTCTAGAAAACACGTGAACTTGTCGAATTGGGAAATACACTCTGCTGCTCACTTTTTGCATAGAGTTCTGACGTTTTATAAAGTCAAATGGGATAAAAGTGTACATCTAATAGGAATCTTCATGGATTCAACTTCTCTCTGGTCTTCTTTAATAAATATGCATGGGACGAACTCAATGGCACGTGGTTAGAAAACGTGCGGAAAAATAATAGGTTACCACACGCGGTACGCAGTTTCACATATACCGGCTGGTGGTAGGATAATTGTACCAGCTTCTCTCTACGCTCTATCCGAAACTAGGCCTTCCCCACCCCAGTATTCTACATTGTACGTGACAATATTAGTCATCAATGACCTACCCCGAGATGGTATAAACACTGTGATGATAGCTTTAGAAGTAAAGTTTTCCATAATTTTTATTATACAATAATATCAAAGCTGTGTTTCTAGCCCAGTCTACGTTGTAACTTGTCCGCGGTGTGCTGTATAATTAGGTCTAATCCCACTAAGAGTTCACACATATTACTTCCTTGTCACTGGTGATACTTTGTCTTTGCATTGCCTTCGCATATATTATACATGCAATAAATGTAATGTGTGCGTTATTCGATAAATATTATAATAGTCGCATCTCAAAGTGCCAATATGAACGATATATTATGAATTTGATAACATGCATTCTCTTCTAAGTTCCAGATCTTAGCTATCCAAGCTGTATACACTGAACTATTGACAACCAGTGGTGGTTTCGAATTTCGAGTCGAACTCACGTTTGTTTTCGTTATATACCACTCCTTTCACACCACTCCTGCTGAAACTTCCACAGTACACTTGAACTTTCAAAATACTATTTTCGATATAACCTTTAACTTTCTCACAAATGTTGTGAAACGCTCTTTGTGATACAGAATCGCCTGCCGAAATTGTGAGTTTTTGCGATAACATTCACTCGATTAAAGAAGGACGATCATGTGCTCCAATCGCAACGCTTCAGTCCTTTAAACCGCAATATATTTTCAATTGCAGTTTAAAGGACCGATGTCACGGGATTGGTCCACATAATCGTCCTTCTTTAAAATCAACCGTGTTTGTACGAATCTCAATAGGAATGAAAAAGACTATATAGTTGCCAGCTACTTCTATGTGACAACTGTTGAAAATTGTCAATTTCCTAGAAGTTCGTTTTAAAAAAAACGAACCTGATGAAGAATCTGAGTGATGGAAGACTTCATGGCGCGACAGAAAATGAATCGAAAGGAGGGAGAAGTTCGGGGCCCGGAAGGGTTGAGGGAAGCACAATTAAGAGAAAACTCGGCGACCGGACGGGGAGGCCTCAATTCAATTTAAGTCGTTCCCCCCACAACGCCATCTGATATGCATAGCCAGATGACGCCTCGAATAACAACATCAAACACGGGGGGATCTCAAGAAATAGGATATCCATCTCAGTACAACAATCACTATATCATTCACCCAACTAGATCTCTAGGAATAGCGAATCACACACCAGCAAGATACGGCTAACGCAATTTTCAATGCGAATACGTTAAATTCATTATTTTACATGGAATAAGTAAGATAGCCCCTAGTTGAAAAAAAACCCTTTTGTATTTTTTCGACTATTAAGACCACTTAACTGGAATACAACATATGCAAATAGGACATGACCATCGCTTTGTACCAATACTTCAACCAAAACCCAATTGTTTCCATCCAAATCCATTCTCTACATTTTCGAAAACATTCCGGCTAAAGTTGTATCAAGTTCTCAATCAATGAATAAACGTACATAATCTTCATTATTAACTGTTAATATATGATAATATCACAATCTTGTCTTAATAATAATAAAAAAACCCTAAGCAACTAATTAAAAACTACCTTTAAAATAGTGTGGGAACATGAGAGAAAAAAAACAAAAATCATCACAATAGAGTCACCCATAAGAATTAAAACTTGCCCCAAATTCCACCGAAAACCATGAACAACTATCGATTTATATAATTTTCTTCTTTTTCAGGTCTGTGCGGGCCTCCTCGATCTCGTTTACCAGCTGCTTGCGAGCATCAGCACAGTCGTTGAACGTGGCCACACCGTGTACCACCGAATACACCGCATACACCTGAAAAATGAACGTTCAGATCAAAGATATTACCACTTTATATTCTCTCAACCCTGTCTCTGTCTCAATAATCAACTGAAAATTTGTCACAACACTCGTAAGAATGATTTGTTTTAAGTTCAATGCTTGGGAATCATATTTGGTAACGTACACATGGTAGTCTACAATCTTGATAAACATGGTGTCGCGGAAGACCTTTGGTGAACCTTCAACTTTTGAAAAGACATACGAGACACGAGAGTACAATGTACAATCCAACATGGTCCTCTTTCAAAATTCACCAGTTCTCGATCGGGAAACCGGGAACGTGCAAGAACCAAAATCATAACTTAGTTTCGGATTTAAAAACACTGAATGATCTGAGAATATCCACTTAGTAGAAAGAAGCCGAATTCTGAGGAAAGGATGTAACATGTAACTCAAATGGGGCACTCATTCACATTGGCAGGACTTGAACTTGAACTTGGAAGTAACAATGATAGTTAAAGGGGGGGGGGGCAGAAAGGAAAGCTAGTTTAAGTACCCCGGGGTACTTAAATATAACGTTGCGCTTGCGCGCGCCTAAACAGGCAAACACGTGTCAACCGTATGCAAATTAGTTTCGTTAGTTTGAATTATGAATTACACTTATCGGTTTCTCTTGATGAGCTCTTTCATATGAACTTTCCTTTCTGTCCCCCTTTAGAGTGATTTAGGTGTCAGCCATCAAAAAAGTTATTTCATAACTTTTTGTTCATTATTGTCATTTCTTATAGAATACATATAGTTCTATGAAAACATGATTGAATCGATTTGAAATGTAGTGGCGTTAGAAGCGGGAGCGGGTTAGGTCTTCAATCAGGAAAGATGTCTCACGTGAGTGTATGCGAGAGTCAGAATCATACTTCAATACAAATATCCACATAGTCAAGAAACATTCAACAAATGGACTCCTTTTTCGCTATATCGAAATAATCAGCTCAATTCTGATGCAGATCCATATTGTGACACGTATTTATAAGTTCGGAACCGAAACGAGAACTCCTTTTTATAGAGCGAGCACTCACAGCTCACCTCACATCACACCTTACTATATCATGTCATGAGCTCTTATCATAGAAACGCAGAAAAAGTAAAATGTAGTGATCGAGCAAGCAGCAACACAGTTATTGTCAAATTGTCGTAGAATAGTGTACACTTCCAAAAGACTCCTTACTCCTCTTCAGCAATCAGCATACATAAGCCGACTTTGTTTTCCACAAGAATTTATTGAAAATTTGAAAATCAGGTTTATCTGCTGGATGACTAAACTAAACAACTTGGTAGTTGTAGGAAATAGGATTTTTAACAGTAAAGATCGACAGCTGTTTAAACTACGGTTCTAGAACACTTTAAAATCTCGAATCAATGAAATACCCAACAAAGTCGGAAGTCGCCTTATGTTTGGCAATCAGAAGTCAAAACGAACAGAACGGTAAATTCAGACAGTTACCCGCACACACAGAGGAGGGCAGATATGGCTGGGCAAACCAAAAAAGTCAGGGAGGGGGGGGGGGGGTTGTTTTTGGTCTAGTGGGGGTTGAAAATTGCACGTTGTTAGCAACCAGGACGAATCTTCACTGGAACTATTTGTTGAAATTTGACTTTTATTCATTTTTCAAAAGGGAGGGATCGTATTGGACTCGACGTCAAACCATTTTCTAAACGCCCCGCACACAGCACTAAGGGCTGGCTAATGCACACAACACAAAATAGCCACTTATTTGAATAAGTGTGAAAGTACAACAGTACCTGATTTCGAAATTAAAATGAGGCAATGTTGCGCCAAATTGGCGAAACAAAATTTGATGGTTTTTTTTTCTTGATGTTTATCCGGCAAATCAGAAAACTTTACGGTGTGTGGATCCCGCTTCCCGCTCACCCCCACTTACGAGCATAATGCATACTCCAGTGAAGTTGTTCGAATGGCCGGTAAAAAGGTTACTTTATGTAGAAAATTCACACACTACTTGTGTGTGGGTGTCATATGTATATGTATTATAAAAACCAAACAAAAGGATTGACTCACCCCAAGTAGGAAGACGGCATAAATTGGGGCCTGAAAAAGTTAAATGTTGAAGTAATTATCACTGAATCGAGGAACGTTTATTTAGGATGGGACGTACAGCTTCCACTTTCAAACACATGATTCAACCACTAACTATTATCGATTTAACATACATTTCTTGTATGATAAATACGCGAGTGACCGTAAATATCCACTTTCCTGTTTATTTAGTCACGGTTGCGCAATCGTGGTTGAATCATGTATCTTCACGGTTACACCCATGCACCAGTATAGTCCTTTTGGATTGAAACCGTGAAAATTAATGATATTGAATCGAAAATAGAAAATTTTTCTCGTTTTCGGCAAAAAAGTAGCGCGTATTTCGTTTTCGATTTTATGGCTACTCGGACAACCTTACTGGGGCTGAGGTTGAGGTATACACCCGACGATACAACACAATCAACTTTCCACTTTCGTCATATCACATCAACGGGGTCCAAGGTTGTGACTGTTGCTTAAAAGTCTCAACCCCAAAACGTCCAAAATTTGTCCAGACTTCACAAATCGCAACAAATCCGCTTTATAAAAGTTTTCTGGCTATGCAAGCCAAGTTTGCTAGAGTATGTATTTGAAAGCTACCCGCTTTTTGAAGAAAAGACACACTCATACTTTGCGAATCGCGAATTACGTGTAAATTAAATTGAAGACTAGTTATTTTTTAGAATAGTCGGATCTGACTGGTGTATGTTTAACACACTTGCACCGCCCGAATAGCCAGTAAAATCAAAAACGAGCTGATTGTCTAATAAACTTGGGAACGTTGTCTATTTACCTTTTTT
This sequence comes from Litoditis marina, assembly GCA_964036275.1. Classification (NCBI taxonomy): domain Eukaryota; kingdom Metazoa; phylum Nematoda; class Chromadorea; order Rhabditida; family Rhabditidae; genus Litoditis; species Litoditis marina. Next base: position 32,669,037 of record OZ038433.1, read on the forward strand.
CAATGAGAAATCGTAAAACTGGGCATCATTGATTTGAATATTGAATATAGATTCCCCCCGAGAGTCTGTTCATACAACAGACAACAGGGACCCATTATTATTTCGATATTTTGTACGGTATTAATCGAGGCAATATTCAAAATGAATCACCAATAAAAATAAACTCACATAAAGAATGAAATGTCGACAATGGGACTGAACAGCTACGTAGTTCATCAATGGTAGCCATTCGAAAACCGTGGCCAACCACAAAATAACTAGCGGAAGAACATGGGCAAGATATGAAACCAGCTGCGATGCCATTGATAACTGCTACCCTGAACCTGAAAAAGACATACTGAATAAGAAACAAAATTGTCCGTTTTCTATATAACACAAAACAAAATATCGAGGATGCAGCACCAGCAGACCAGTGGCTGTGGCCGTATTTTATGAGCTCCAAAAAAACCAAACAGCAAAACTTCGGTAATCAAATTCTGATTAAGATCACAATGATTTTGTTATAATTATGATGTTTGCTAATCCCGCATAACTTCTCCAGTTTCACACATGAGACAATTATTTCACAGAACAAATGACTGAGTAAACTGTAGAACGCTATTTGAATTTTGCTCGAATAGCTTACCCCCTTACCCGGCTATTTGAGCTCACAAAATACGGCCACAGAACGCAGTACGCAGGGCAAGTATAGTTGGATTGGAAGATTTTCCGTAATAGAGATATAACTACTTAGTGAACTAACACACATAACTAGATTAATAATGTTAAAGAGACATATTATCGAGTCATCGAGTGACAGGTGAGGTGGTGTTAGTGTGAATTACTTAACACCATAATAGTCAGTACGTATTTTTGAAATTGAATAAATGATACATGAATAAAACTATAAAACCCAAACTAAGCCCGAACTAGTCATTTACTGGCCAACTCCACAAAGAACCCGGAATTTCGCTAACCCCATCAGGTAACCTTAACCCGGTTGAGCTTAACTGGGTTAACCCCGTCCCCCGATTAACTACTTCATTTGCTAAGCTTCTCCGAAAATGCAGTTTTTGGAATACTTGAATTGTAAAAAACACGAACAGTTCTTTTCAAACAACGCAGTCAAACTCATGTATAAATAATTTATTCCGTAGAAAAAGTGGTAACGCTTTATGCAAAAGAAAACCCGCATTGATATATAGACTACGTACAAAATGAATTCTTTTCTGTTTTTAATATGTTTCCTCTTGTTGTGTCTTCCTATTTTGCTCGACTTTTTTGGTTACTACTGGCTTTTTTTACGAAATAAAGTATTCATATAATATGTATGATGTGAGCTGTCCGCGATTTGCAAAGCAAAGAAGACTGTGTACGTGGTTGAAAAGTGGAATAATAAAATGAGAACATGAAAGAACATGGAAATGAAATAATGAAATGAAAACAGGAAAGAAAGAAAATATACAAAAGTAAAAATTTGGCTCAAAGAAAAATTGAATTGGCCAAATAGAAAAAAATTGGACCTTTGCCAATATTTGAATCTAGAGTTAAATGCGCAGGTCTCTGGAAATTTTATGGTTACTGTAGGCAGTCCTTCAAAATTATTTCCATTTTCAATTCTTTTTGGGCCAAATGTGAGTATCTGGCTTCTTTTCATCTTTTTTTGAGTGTATGTACTTATGCGAATCATGTATGAATAAAATACCTTGTTTTGGTTATAAAGGGAGTGTGCTGCCCTCGCTCTATTTGATGTTCTGGCGTTTTGTTCACGAATAACGTTTTAAATGAAAAAAACATAAATTATCTAAATTCTCGGATCACTAGAATAAGTTGTCAACTGGTTTTAAGTTTTTTTTGTTGTAGAAAACATGGGAAAGCCGAAGGGAATCCGCACGGCTCGCAAGATTAGAAAGCATCATCAAGCTCAGAGATGGTGCGACAAGGAGTACAAGAAGGCTCATCTCGGAACCAGATGGAAGGCTAACCCCTTCGGAGGAGCTTCTCACGCTAAGGGAATTGTCCTTGAAAAGATGTGAGTGTTCCATTTCGGTTTTTTCACCCTCAACTCTATTATTATGTTAGTGAATTGAATGTGGATGAATTTGTTGTGTGATCCACCTCTTGAACTCATTATTCATAAGGTTTTGGCTAGTTTTCATATTTGTCATGCAGCTCAAGTGGGTTTCGTTCTCGGAGAACAAAGTATGCAAATTTTTTCGACTAGCTTTCCAAAATCTGCGTACATGACATGAAATTCTCTGGTTTCTCATAGCAAAGCGTGTAATTGTTTGCTCACTCGCTCCAGTAAGATGACTTCCAAAAACGAGCGTCTCCATTTTTGCGACTTTTCTCAGATTGAGCCATATTGTTTAAATGATTATTTGACGTGGTACGCCAGTTTGTTTTGGTTTCGTCCAACTACTTGCGGTTGTGCTATATGGATGAGGGTAGTAAATAACTTTTCCTACGGTTGGATATATTGTGCGATAACTAGATAGACTAACATTTGCTTTCTCCTTTAAAACCTTGAATGGAAGCTGGTTTACCACCTATTTTCAACCCTCTGTTTCTTACCTGGTCTAGAAGAATGAGGATCTTATTTTAAAACTCGTGGAAGTCACTTGTAATGATTGACAAGCATGCACCAGTAAGGTCCGACTAAGCGACAAAAAGTAATCCTTTTTTAGATGTAAACACGTGGAAATTGAGGATTTTCCATCAAAAGGGGACCGATTTTCATCTTTTTGGCTAAGAAGTAGTCCGCTTTTCTGACTATTCGGACAACTTTGCTGGTGTATGTTGACAAGGATACCATACGTTGTGCGATGTCGTAGGGGCGATTCTTCAGTACTTATTCGCTATTTACAAGTAATAATATTTGGCTATTCACATGCCTTTTGTAACTCACCCTCAAGATCAGAAGCAGTTTTGTTGAGGTTGCTTCATATGAATTGCCCGACAAGTTTCATACTTGTTTTGCATGTAGAAATGTTACCATAGTTTGTTTAATTCCGTTGATAGCTACTCTGCTTGTTAATATTTACGTAGAGCTACGATGTTCATTGGAGACACTTTTCTTTGTGCTTATTTTTCATTTTTCCAGTGGTGTTGAGGCCAAGCAGCCTAACTCTGCTATCCGCAAGTGCGTCAGAGTTCAGCTTATCAAGAACGGAAAGAAGATCACCGCTTTCGTCCCCAATGACGGTTGCTTGAACTTTGTTGAGGTGGGTCTAGTTCATCTTTCGAATTGGGTTGAAACTCTTGTTTTGTAACACGGGTCTATTCTTTACTCTTGGCCGAACACTGCTCATATTTTGTTCTTGACGTATTTATTTGCACAACTACAACACGAACTGATGTTTTTATCTATGAATTAGCAGCTCCAAAAAAACTTTCAAATGGTGTCGTGAATGATGCTGTGATGTCTCGTTCTCATCTTTGCCCGACAAATATTAGTTATGTTTCGGTTTTTTCTCGGATAAAAATTGATGCTATGAGTGTTTATCATCTCGAGGAGTATGTTATCCACCTTAACCAATTATGTACTTGTTCAGGAGAACGACGAAGTTCTTGTGTCTGGATTCGGTCGATCTGGTCACGCCGTAGGAGATATTCCCGGTGTCCGTTTCAAGATCGTCAAGGTCGCCAACACCTCTCTGTCCGCCTTGTTCAAGGGCAAGAAGGAGAGACCTCGTTCTTAAATTCATTGTTATTGTTATGTCGGTGGCATGAAAATCTGTTATCGTCTTCTATTTTTGATTGGCTTCACGAGTACTGAAAATGTTACAACAGTCTCTTAGCGGGATGTTCTCGTGTTCACGCTCTAGTTGCAGAGACGTACCGTACTTGCAACACGTTTAAGGGCAACTGGCTTTATTTCAGAAATGCCTCGCAACTCCAATATTGAAATGGGTTGCAAGTGTTAGCTAAAGGCTGGTAATGAAGAGTGAGAATGATTCCTACATTCCTGAAACAGTTTTCTTCACGTAAATGCAATTTTTTTTGCTTCGCGTTACGTGGTGACAGCAATTTAAAATTCCGTTGTGGCGGCATCGAGTATGCTGCTTAGCGCGCAGTAGCGAATAGCCCCAGAGTCATGGTTGTGAAGCAATTACGAACGATTGAGGTACGCAATTACGAGAATGCTCAGCATTGGCCGTCGTCCACGGAGGCAACTCGTCCGTTCAACTGTTTTGCTGTCTTCTGAATTGGAACGTCTAATGTTGTTCAGGATTTTGGCATTTTTTTCGGCTCCCGTTATGGACGGGTGCTTCTCCCGGTTCTTCTCGGGTGGGGGTGCCAACTACAAAAAAGCGTTGTAGCCTAGAAGTCTAGCTATAGCTATCTGCTGGCCACTGCATTCGTTGTGTACACTTCGGATAGATTAACATTTTATAAGTTGACGGTATTGCATCACGAGTTTATGAAAAATGAGCGTTATGAACCATAAATAGGAGCTTACAGACCTAAAATAGGTGGCTACAGTCCTAATTTGGTTCATTTCTAACTACTCGTTCACAAAATACAATTATTTAGGCTGCTTTCACCAGAGATGCATGTAAATGAAGGGGGTTCAACACTGAGATGGGGATTTGTCCAGTTTCTGGCCAATTTCTACCAGAATGTGCTACTTTGTAGCATTGTAGTGTTATCGCTGTGTCTACACAAATTGTGTTGTGCTCGAGATGAGATAAAGAAAATCATAGATTCTATAAAAGGCCTCAACCTCCAATCACGGACCGTTTTCGAAGTCAACAAATGTCTTTATTTAGTTTGTTTTCTTCTCCATTCCCGTGTTTTTCTCTTCTTCGGGTACACATTTTATTCAATATAGGAAATCCAAAAAGAGTCTTTAGCTTTGACCTCAAAGTTTCAACCGTATAGTTGTCCGGAGAACATTATAATTCAAAACACATCCTTTTTCGATTTCAGAATCGACCAAGACACTCCAATCTGCTTGCTCCTTCTTTAGAACGTAATATGTAGATCATAAAAATCGACTGCAATCTAAACTCTGGTCTCTCGGTTTTTGTGTGTTCTCGATATTTTCGGAACGGAAATATCTACGGTTGTTTTCCAGACTTGAACACTGAATATTTTAACCAACCCTATCGGTTTTTTTAAGAAACCGTAAAATCTTTTTCCAATGAAATAGTTCGAACAAACCATCCTATACTTTGACACAAACCATCCTATACTTTGACAAAAAACAAATGATATCTTTGCTTTTTCTTGTTATAGCTATCCCAACATTTGTAGTTTGTTGTTTAATAGATTACAGTAAAATGGGTTCTCTACATTGGGACGATGATTATGACCATGAAAATACACGCGCAACGCCTTCTAAGAAATACGTCTTGCCATGGCAGTTGGTGAGCATTTACATTAATGTTTCATAAAAAATAATAATTATTATTATTATATAAATAAAAATGTATCTTTGTCAAGACAAGGCATGACTGTTGAGCTTTCGTTGCTTGCGCTGTGAAAAGCTGTAGTTTCTCTAAAAATGTATGGATGTATAATCCTCATCATTTACTTCCAGCCAGTTGGTCCTCAAAATATATGATATTCATTTTATAGAAAAAAAACAGTTGCTTTGAAAAGGCATAGTGCATAATGTATATACCGCGCTCGCGCATCTGTATAATCTAACTAAGGTCTAGCAAAACAAATCTCAAGTCTGCAAAACTTTCAGTTGTTGAACCACGGGATGGACGAGTATTAGTACTGTAATACCAGTCCACGTACGAATGAATATAACTATCCCGCACCCCTTTGGTTGTCAATTCCAGTTCCGCTATGCCACCGTCTCTGACGTTTTCCTCTTTCTGATTGGATGTGTCGCCGCAGCGGGTACAGGAGCTGGGTTGCCCGTTTTCTCCATACTTATGGTCAGAAATAACACAGGATATGGCCGTCTTAAAAGACGAAGGAAATCTCTAGAAATCGATTTAGGCTGGACAATTGTAAAATTTAAAGGGTTTAAAAGTGGTACGATACCCCTGACGGCCTTTTTCTGCTCTAGAACGAAGTGCCAGTTTGACAACACAAATCTCTTTTTCGTGTTTCAAACTGATATGTTCAAGATCAGAGAAACAACAAACATTAAAAATGGCCAGCTCTCATAAATTGAGAAAAAGTGCACAGTTTACTGTGCATAGGGCATAGATTATAGAACCCAACAGTGCCACACTATTAAGTAGTTTGCATTCCTGGTAAAACTAACAAACAGTTTTTTCCTATTCAGATATACATCAGAGCATGTAGCTTCGATTGGCGAAACACTGATTTTTGAATTCATCACTCCATACACCAAATCTGTGTAGTTAGCGGACTTTGTAGACTTATTTTTCATAATTCTACACGTGTACTTTTCTGACTATTGTTCGATTTTGCGTTCTTTTTGTTCTTTTTCTTTGATCAATTGTATCCAAGTTATTCTGTGTTTAGTTTTTCTTTCTCGTTTAGCGCACCTCGTAGTGCATCAAATAAATAAATAAATAAGTTTACATGCGAAAATTGCAAAGTTCATTATCCAAGTTGAACTTTCAGGGCACCGCAACCCAGGCGTTCACCAATTTGGCCATCAACAGAGGTGCGCTAACTTTTATTTAAACCTTTTTTTTTGAAATTTTCTTCAAGAAGCCAAAAAACAAATGATTTGTTCTGCTGGGCCTACCTGAAACCTGAAACTGGTAAGTACACACTTTTCAGATATTGGCCAGTTCAGTCATGACGTGGAGGATTCCTGTATCAAGTTCGCGATTCTCGGAGGAGTCGTCTACATTTGCGCCATTATTCAGGTGCGAGACATCTCAACGAGAAATGTCGTTCTAGTTTTAGAAATAAATCGAATGTATGGTCTCACTTGTTGCGAAATAGATGAAACTGCAACGTGAGAATGAAGATACTTTACAATTTGAACATCACAGTTCGCGTTCAACCGTGCAATCGGTTGGAAACCCTCCAAATTCAAAAAAAAAATCCAGTCTCAATGTTTTTTGTGAAGAACTTGAGCTGTCAGCAACAGAATCTAACAAACGACAGAACCCGACCGAGTGCACTAGAACTTGGTGATTGAAAAAGTTGATTTCTGTAAATTGGAAACACTCGCCCAACTTCCTTGTCTTTCCAGTACAAATATGTGTTGTTTTCAGAGTCTATGTTCGGTTGTTGTCTGTGACAGAATGATCGATCGATTGCGAAAAGAGTTCCTGAAGTCGATATTACGACAGGACATCTCCTGGTTCGACCGGAACCACAGCGGCGACCTCGCCCCCAAGTTGTTCGAGTGAGGGTCACATAATGCTAGTCCAATGAATGGTCACATGAAATGCATGAAACACAGCAAAATCTTCACGCAACTTTTACAGTCCTCTGTAGTAGTGTAGTTTTTCGATTCTAAAAGTTTTTTATTATTTCGAATTATGATAATTTTTCGATTTGTTGACGAAACCGTAACCACTTACGGTGAGATAGAATCATTTAAAATTTGAGAGGCAACAGATTGTCTTCGGAGAAACTACTTGTTAGGCTCATATATTCTTGCAGCAATCTGGAACGTGTTCGTGAGGGAAGTGGTGACAAAATTTCACTCATCGTTCAACTCCTGGCACAGGTAATTAAGTTAAACGAGTCCAAAATCGTATTTATTGCACAACATAAGGAACGGTGCCGAGAAGATAAGTTGCTCGCAGGAACCCATAAAGATGCTTAATTGAAACGTGTTTTCGATCAACAGCGTAGAGGTCGCATACTGTATACGGCATTTGCGCTGTGTGGAATTCCGAGGAGACTCTAGCCCTACACAGCACCATCCATTGTGTATGCTTTACATCACTTGATAGCTGAAAAGTTTTTCGTTCATCTAAGAAAAACTTCGACAAAGTTTTCAGTTCGTGGGTGGATTCGCGGTGGCTTTGAGCCACGACTGGCAGTTGAGTCTGATTCTGATGTCTCTGTCCCCCCTCATTATGATATGTGGCGCATACGTGGGAAAGGTAAGCATTTGAGAAAGTTCAAAAAAGAAGTGTTTCATCACGTTTCTCACATTTTTGTATGTTCTATCAACATATCTGCGTATCTTCCACCTCAACGCACTCTAATCTGCACGAGAATGATCGCCTGTTCGGTTGTTGTGGAGACAGAACATATTTTACCAACAGTTAAAAATGTGTGATTTCATATACCACATTCAAATGAGGAATGCTGGACTCCACAGTTATACATGCGTCGATTTATTTATTTTTTGGTAATCATTGAGAATGAAAATAGTGAATCTACAGATGATGGCGACTGCGACGGCGATCGAGGCCGAAATGTACGGTTCGGCTGGGAGTGTGGCGGAGGAAGTTCTATCGTCCATCAGAACGGTCATCGCATTCAATGCACAAGAGTACGAGAGCAGTAGGTAGGTGTTGACGCATCGACTAGGCACGCTGCCGAAGTCGCGATGGGGCAAACCATACCACGGTACAGTTCTCTGAACAGCCAAAAAATCGAACATTGGCGTTTAAGGCATTTAAATCGGAAAACCAACCTTTTTTTGATCGAATCGAGTAGTCGGTGCTTACTGGTGTGTGGGAAAAACCGAGACGATTTCCATCTCTATTTGTAGCAGTGGAACCGTTTTTGAAGACGCCTGCGGTAAGAGAAACGCAGGTTGTTTCTGGTTTCATCGCCTAACTGCAGAGAATTCGCGCAATTGTTTTTAAAGTCGCTAACCATAAAATTATAATATAATACATGTTTTCATAGGTACGACTCGGCCTTGATAGGAGGGCGACGTGCGGGCATCGTGAAGTCCGTCAAATCAGGGATCGGACTGGGGATGATGTTCCTCTTTATGTTCACCTCGTTCGGACTGGCCTTCTGGGTGGGAACGTCCTTTGTGGCAGAGGGGAAAACGGACGGAGGCACAGTACTCACGGTCGGTATAGTCCTCGTCACTTCGACGTGGAGTCCTGCAATAAACGGTTATATTAGAAGTCGAACAGTCACGTAAAGTTTGCATTCTAATGAGGCATCGTTCACATTGCCATTGCACGTTTCTGAGTTCTGCTGTGTTGAACATTTTTCACGTAGCTGTGCAATGGACTAACAGTGTAAATTTGCCAACATTCACGCAAATTGTAGAAAAGACTGTTTATTGAACATTAACAGCTATGAAACGTTATTAACCAGAAATGCTTGTAAAATGTGAGAAAAAACTTAGGAATTTTGAATCGAGTGTTACTATTTAACAGTGGTGTAGTAGGTACTTTGGGTTTACAACTCTTTCCAGGTGTTCTTCTCTGTGATGATGGGTTCGATGGCCCTGGGGTCGGCAGGTCCCCAGTTCGGGATAGTCGGAACTGCACTTGGGGCCGCCGCTTCTCTCTATGACATCATAGATAGGGTGGGTATTCTGTATTCTTGCAAGTTTATTGATTTACCAAATCGTCGTTGTACTTTAAAAAAGGACGATCATGTGGTCCAATCGCAACGTTTCAGTCCTTTGAACCGCAATACATTTTTCAATTGCAGTTTAAAGGACCGTCATCACGGGATTGGTCCACATAATCGCCCTACTTTAATCTCGAAACACTCATCTGTGATGAATTTATTCTGAAAAGTGACAAGATCAAACTACAAACACAGCGGGATAGAACAACAAGGGCCTTCGGAAGGAGAAAACTATACCAAGCACGTTCATTTAATGTGGTGTACCCATGAAAACCACGTGAAAATGTGGAAAAAGTACGTAGTCTGGTCAATATTTCATTTCGCTCTCTTTAGGTTGTTCGCTACGGGAAAGTTCTAAGAAAACTCCTCGGGTTTTCCTATAAACTAAAGGACCAAATCATGAGTTCTAGCCTTTATCCATGTTTCAAATGTGGAAGTTGGAAAGGTGAAAGTGCTCGAAAACGAAGAGAAAGAGATTCTGAGAGAGAAAAAAAACTATCTAACTCCAATGAGTGTTTCTGTATAAACCGAATTGTTCCCGGATGAAGTGAAACGCGAGTTGGCTTCCCTCTTGAACTAATTTCCAGTTCATTCAATCATTTCAGGAACCAGGAATAGATTCCTACTCAAAAGACGGCAAAACTCCCGTCAACATGAAGGGGCAAATCACCATCAAAGAGGTCCATTTCGCCTATCCAACTAGGCCGGATGTTCAAGTTCTACAGGTAAATTCAGATAGTTTAGCATTGAACTGCAGTTTTCGGCTACTGTCAACTATTTGCCAGCTGAGGGAGATTGTGCACAAAGTATTCAAAACACCTGGAACCGTAGCAAAGTCGTAAAAGTGGTGAGCTCACCCTGATTGAGAACCTGATCACAGTCTGGCCACATAGTTGCCAACTTTGTATGCATAAGCATAGTGTAGGTGACCCAAACTTGGGCGAGGTGGTGACCAGATAGTTCAGCTCAAAGGTAACCTTTCCATATAACTTTGCTACGGTGCCTGATACATTTGCTAAAAATTGATAATCTATGATTCTAGTTTTTTTGAATTTGAGACAAAAAGCGCGCTTTTCGACTAGAAACCAGAAGTTCACACCCGAGCATTTTTTGTTTGATAGGAGAAATGATGATCGAAACTGTTCTGCTCAGGGTGTATCTCTAACCGCGCTGCCGGGTCAGACAGTAGCGCTGGTGGGATCGAGTGGGTGCGGGAAGAGTACCATCCTACAACTACTCCTCAGATACTACGAACAATCGACGGGCACGGTCAGCTGTCATCACAAACTGTTCATATTTATGTTTTATATGTATTTTCGTCTATATAGTTATGGTTCCACGTGTCCTGTGTAAAGTCACATTGGATTGTGGAAAGATATTTGAACATCTACTGGTACTGAAATTGAAGCACTACACATCTGTGAACCGAAACGTTCGTGTATACCAAATGGTGAAATTCATCCAATTTCCACGTTTTCTGCCAATGTTTGGTTCGCTCGACAATATTTTCAGCGTAACTGCCCGGAAACTAAGGGTGTTCGAAATGTTCAGATAAAAATAGACGGCCACTGCCTCGAGGACTTGAACATCAATTTTCTTCGAAACTTTCTCGGAGTTGTCTCGCAGGAACCGAATCTTTTCAATACTACAATTGAAGAAGTGCGTCACGGTATTTTCGAACATATAAGGGCTTGTGGCCTCCTACCATACACACTATAAAAAATTATCACTTTCCAAATAACAGTTGCTTCTCGTGGAAGGGCTCATTATTCGCTTGTGGATAAAATAATTACTACAAAACTGTGACTCGAAACGCAGCTTTGGTTCTGTTCCCATGGTGTCCGGGAATGACAAAAGCGCAAAACAGCACGTTTCGCATCTTGAATTGAAGAGTTATTCGCTATTTAACACCTCAATGGCTTGTTTTATCTGCAATGATCCAATACTGAATGATTTATAGTCTGTTTCACGCAACAATAGCCCTCTACAGTAAGATTATTAAACTTTTAAGTGAATTTTCAATATCCTGTAGGTATTTTAAATAGCTTGAACTACGCGATTTTGTTTTTCACATTGATTACTACAAGCAGAGAAAACAGTAAATCTGAAATTATGTTTGTTGGTTGGATAAATGCCCATGAATATTCGACAGATTACTGTAGGAAGTCATCGATTGGTGAAACAGACTATACTCGCGATAGTATTCTAGTCAATTCCGAGAGTACGGGTTTCAGAACATTCGATACGGTAGAAAAGACGTGAGCGAGCAGGAGGTGGTAACTGCATTGAAAAGAGCCAACGCCTACAGTTTCGTACAAAACTTCCCGGAGGTATGTTTAGTATCGATTTATCAACTCTAACGTACAACTGTTTACACGTGTAATTTAATGTTCTTTTTAGTTTATTTTATTGAATTTCCATCAATAAAACTTGTTGTACTATAAAACAGGTGGTTTTACGTATTTACTATCACGGTGATTTGTATTAAGATTCAAACTAAAATTTGAATACTCGTAATCGAAACTAATATTTTCATTGAATTTGCTGAGTCAGATATATTTTCTGCAGGGCCTACGTACCATGGTTGGAGATAGAGGAGCCCAACTATCTGGAGGGCAAAAACAGCGATTGGCCATAGCTAGGGCACTCGTACGCAATCCAAAGGTAAGGAATGTTAAACGGAGAATATAGAAAGCGGGCCCAGTTCATAAACAAACTCGGCTCATATAGTCAAAGTTAGCTTTTTGCCCAAATTCCAAAACTCGAAACTCCGGGTGCCAACTTGTATTGATAAAGAATGTCGTCGCAATAGTACCTAATTTTTTACCACTTTCTTTCTGTTTTGTGTCTGTGAAGTGTTCTGTTTTTCTTGCAGATTCTTTTATTGGACGAGGCGACGTCGGCACTAGATGCCCAAAGCGAACACGTGGTTCAGAAAGCTCTAGAAAATGTGGGTCGAATGTATATATAGGATTTGTCAAACCCTTGTGAACACCGTACCATCAATTTTGTAAGAGGCGGGGTTTGGCGAGATGCCAGTCTGCGTATCATTGATCTACACGTTCTCTCGTCTGCTGGCAAGTAATCAACGACCGCTCGCCACGCATCGCTCAATCAATCTAACCCTCTGTTGTCTTCATGGGGAAAATGGTGACTATAGCCGATTTTATTGGCGTTAACGCCGGCGTGAATCGCGCGCAGCGCGAAGCGCTGTGCGAGATTTGTCTTTGGTCCGGCTAATGCGCGCTTTCATTTTTTTAGTTTACCCTCAAAAAGGCCCAAACGTGCAAATCAAAACTTTTTATAATTTGTTGGTATTTCATGGCATATTTACAAGCTATGTTCCAAATTTGAACAAAATTGATTAAGTTTGAGCCGAGTTATGACGTTATGCGCTTCATGCAGACCGCCAACTTCCGCCGTGTGTGTGTGTGTGTGTGAACGCACTTCTGGGAAATTTTTATGTGTGAACCGATTTGACTGAAAATTTGGGAGACGATAGATATCCCACTCAAACCTTGGGGGCGCAAACTTTTTTTCGGAAAAAATTATTTTTCATCAAGTTATAGGTCTTTGAAAATGTCTCTGCGTCTCTTCATTTCGTGCACTCTCTCGCCCTCTCTGTCGCGGTAAATCAAATTGCGTTATAACTCAGCTCAGTCCTAACCAATTCAAGTAAAATTTGGAGTATGATACCACGACATGAACTGACATTGATTCAGATGTAAGTCTTCTACTGATGACGTCATCGAGGATTCTGGAGCTCGGATGACGTCATAATCGAAAAGTGCAAAGTTGATGTCACATATATTTTCAAATGTTGGTAATATCTTAGGAAGGGTCAATTAACGGTGAAACTCAATCTGAGAGTGACGTATTCTGGGATTCTGGAGACCAGATGACGTCATTTTTGAAAAGTGCAAAGTTGACGTCACATATATTTTCAAATTATGGTAATATCTTATAAAGGGCCAATTAACGGTAAAACTCAATGTAAGAGTGACGTGTTGTTCTGCGATTCTGGAGACCAGATGACGTCAGTTTTGAGAAGTGCAAAGTTGACGTCACATATTATTTCAAATGCTGAAAATATCTTAAAAATGGTATATTAACGATGAAACTTTATCTAAATATGACTTATTCTGGAATTCAGAAGACCAGATGACGTCAACTTTTGAGAAAATTGACGTGAAATATGTTTTCGAATGCTAAAAGTTTCTTAAAAATGGTCAATTCAGGATAAAACTTCATTCAAATATGACGTATTCTGGGATTCTGAAGGGCAGATAAATTAAGTTTTCAGAACTGCAATGTTGACGTCATATTTTTTCCGAATGATGGTAATACTTGACAAGTCATTCATTAAGAAAACAATTTTATCTGCACCGTACAGATCAAACCACATACCTACGGCATGTGTACAAAAAGAGAAAAATTCATGAAAAAGTGGGGGCCCAACGACTGTGAGATTTGTCTTCTGCTGTGTGCCCCTTAGACAGCTACTCTCAAATGGAGCAGCTACTGCTACAAAAACCGGAAAATACTTATATACTCAAGTATAACTGTTCATTACAAACATACAAAAGTCGTAAAATATTTTCTCAAACCTGTAAACTATAATATACAAATCACAGATGTTAACTCAACGTAGTCAACTATAGAGATTCTGGTTTTTGTACACAATGATTTGCAGTTTTGGTCCTTACTTCAACTCTAGGTGCTATAACACTTGGCATATTATTCAACAGTTGTTCTCTCTTTTACACCTGTGACTTGTAGATTCTAGTTTACAGGTTTGAGAAAATATTTTACGACTTTTGTATGTTTGTAATGAACAGTTATACTTGAGTATATAAGTATTTTCCGGTTTTTGTAGCAGTAGCTGCTCCATTTGAGAGTAGCTGTCTAAGGGGCACACAGCAGAAGACAAATCTCACAGTCGTTGGGCCCCCACTTTTTCATGAATCAATATGTATGTTTTCTTCATTATCAACGCCGACGTTAAACGCCGACGTGAAAAGTTGGAGTGCGGTCTTAGTCAGTTGCACAGTCACGTGAAATTTGTTGAACACAGCAGAACTCAGAAACGTGCAATGACAAAGTGTACGATTCCCCAGTAGAATACTCAGTTCATGTGACTATTGGATTGACTTCTAGTAAATTGCAGGCTTCGAAGGGTCGCACGACAATAGTCATTGCCCACCGCCTATCTACCATCCGAAATGCAGATAAAATTGTGGCAATGAAAGAAGGAAAGGTTGGTTAGTTATTGAATTTCTGTTAACGGGTCGACTATATGAGGTGTGACCGAATCTGACTTGTAGTTTGCTCTGTGCACAACGCAGAGGAGATCAATTACAATCAGAACAGAGGGATCGAACTACATTTCTTGTTTTCAGGTCGTCGAAATTGGAACTCACGATACCTTGATGTCTAAAAAGGGCTTCTATTACAATCTAGTGAACGCACAAGTGTTCAGTGCTACGGATGAAGGTAATATTACTGCAGGTTCATTTTTCAAGTTTTTCAACCGATTTCCTATTTTCCGACCAGTCTTGATGCAACTTCGTCAACCTTTTTCAAAAGTTTTCATTGGTCTAACTTTGCTGTTACCCAGTTACTATGAGGAGAAAGTGTGGAGCAAGGTCATCTGTTTTTGTTACAGAGAAACGTCGATCATTGAGCGTGCTCTCCGATAGGTCAAGGACCAGTACGGTACATAACGTCAATGAGGTAAATAATAAGAATAATCATGTTCGTACTAGATGGTATATGTTATGTCACCATAGTCTTAGGAGTTTGAAAGTTATTTTATTGCCTGTGTGCCTCCTCAGAGGCAATACAATTCCAAATCTTTAAAGGTATAATTCGGCTTGAATTTCGCTATTTGTCTGATGATGGCAATGCGTTTGTTCTTAGATCATGTTTCAATTACGAATATTGCAAAATAATCGAAAATAGTCATTTTTCTGGAAATCGCCGGCTTTTTTCACGATTGCGAACGCTGATTAGGGCGGGCAGGGGAGCGCGCCATATTTGCAATCGTGCGGCAAGGCTCCGCCCACTCTGGAAGAACTCTGGAAGAACTTGAAAAACGTTATGTTTTTTTAGAAACTCTGAATGTCATGGTATTTCAGAAAACGATAGAGAAGATGCAATCTGTGAATGAAACAACTGTGGAAGATAACTCAGCAAGATTGGCAAGAGGTACGTGTTCTCTCGCACAGTACTTTTCTGCTCGTGAGAAAAAACGTTTTTCTTTTACAGGAAACAAAACATATGAAAAAGAGAAGAATGAAAAAAGAGTAGAACGTGTTTATATAACGTGTAAAAATCAAAACAACGATCACTTGTAAGTCCTCAATGCTGATGTAGGTTCGATGTGTAGTTTCGGACTACAATGCACGATCAACTAGATGGAGTGTTCGGTAAAAACAATGCGTGTTTACAAAACTCCACGTAAAAAAAACATCAAAACCTCACGTACTTCACGCGTAAAGGATACTGTTCTGAATTCGTAAACTTACGTGCTATTCTCGTGGTACACTTTTTTTGTAATGTGCAATGTCATTTCAGCCTTTGTTGACCTATTCTTTTCAGAATCGAAGGAGCAAGGAGTGGAATCTGCCAATCTGTTTAAGATTCTGTCCCGGGCCGGCCCGGAATGGCCCTATCTCGCCCTGGGATTTCTCTCGGCCGCCGTGCAAGGATGCGTTTTTCCCTCGTTTTCTCTGCTTTTCGTTCAGCTGATACAGGTAAAATATGTATGTTCAATAGCGTCAAATTCAAACATCATCCCTCAGATAACGCCTTTTCTTCTAGGATGGGTCAGCTGCGAGAGAGAGAAAGAGAGAGAGAGAGAAAGAGAGATAGAAAGCAAGAGAGAGAGAGAGAGAGAGAGAGAGAGAGAGAGAGAGAGAGAGAGAAAGAGAGATAGAAAGCAAGAGAGAGAGAGAGAGAGAGAGAGAGAGAGAGAGAGAGAGAGAGAGAGAGAGAGAGAGAGAGAGAGATAGAAAGCAAGAGAGAGAGAGAGAGAGAGAGAGAGAGAGAGAGAGAGAGAGAAAGAGAGATAGAAAGCAAGAGAGAGAGAGAGAGAGAGAGAGAGAGAGAGAGAGAGAGAGAGAGAGAGAGATAGAAAGCAAGAGAGAGAGAGAGAGAGAGAGAGAGAGAGAGAGAGAGAGAGAGAGAGAGAGAAAGAGAGAGAGAGAGAAAGAGAGATAGAAAGCAAGAGAGAGAGAGAGAGAGAGAGAGAGAGAGAGAGAGAGAGAGAGAAAGAGAGATAGAAAGCAAGAGAGAGAGAGAGAGAGAGAGAGAGAGAGAGAGAGAGAGAGAGAGAGAGAGAGAGAAAGAGAGATAGAAAGCAAGAGAGAGAGAGAGAGAGAGAGAGAGAGAGAGAGAGAGAGAGAGAGAGAGAGAGAGAGAAAGAGAGATAGAAAGCAAGAGAGAGAGAGAGAGAGAGAGAGAGAGAGAGAGAGAGAGAGGAGAGAGAGAGAGAGAGAGAGAGAGAGAGAGATAGAAAGCAAGAGAGAGAGAGAGAGAAAGAGAGAAAAAGAGATAGAAAGCAAAAGAGAGAGAGAGAGAGAGAGAGAGAGAGAGAGAGATAGAAAGCAAGAGAGAGAGAGAGAGAGAGAGAGCGAATGCAAGAGAGAAAGCATGGAGGTCGATAAGGGGCAGACAGTCTGCGTTTTCCCGACATACTTTTGTCTCTTTTCTCTTTTGTCGACGGCTGGGAACTGTCTGGTAGTTCCTAGAAAGACACAGGAAATGTGACAATTCTTTCACCGGTGACAACCATGGACATTTATTTCAATGTTTTGAACTATTAAATTAATGTGAAACAAAAATAAATATAAAACCTACACGTAATAGTTGTTATCGATAACAGCATAGCTGCTACAATAGTTCTATATCGGATTGACTTGCTCTTATCGCACTCCAGTGTTTCAGACCTTCTCAAAGCCAGTTGATGAAATGAAGAAAGATGGTCATTTCTGGGCTTTGTTCTTCCTGGGACTGGGTGGTACCATGCTGGTTACCATGATTGCGCAGGTGAATATAATTTTATTTTTTTCATTCTCTGCATTTTGATCAAAATCAACACAAGCGAAACAAAGAATACGTGAAAAAACTGCAGAATATACGTTTTTGAATTACAATGCATCTTTTACCTCATACGCGTTTCTTCAATCACCTGACAGCACAATAAAATCTTCTGACAAAGTTTGGTGATAACATCATTGTCCTTTATTAGGCTGAAAATGTGGAGGTGAAAACTTGGAAGTTTCCGGTCTGTATTTCTGAATTTTCGCACTCCAATTAATGATCTCGAACGTTTACTTGAAATTTGATTGTAGATTACAAAAAACGAGAATAATTTTGCAGAGTTCCTTGTTCGGGGTCGCGGCGGAGCGTCTGACAATGAGACTCCGGTCGATGGTTTTCCGGAATATTCTCCGGATGGACGCCGCCTACTTCGATGAGCCCCGCCATTCTTCCGGCAAAATAGCCACTCGTTTGGCCAATGATGCACCCAGTCTCAGAGCGGTTAGTTGCTCATCTGATTGGTTCCAACACTGTAACTGTTGAAACTAGTAACTGTAGAACAGTTCCTGCGAAAAACGAGTGTAGTTCCAAGTAAGTTTCTGTTGGCATAGCTCTCAACATTCTCATGAGATACTGGTTCGATTATACAAGAGAATGTATAGCATTTGCAATTCTCTCAGTGTGAAATTATTAATTTGCAGTTTACAGGCAATTGATTTCCGATTGGCGAGTGCGTTCAGCGCAGTTGTGGGGGTCATATTCGGGATAGGAATCGCTTTCTACTACGGGTGGCAAATGGCATTATTGGTTGGTCTTCAGTCTTAATATCGATCAACAAAATACTTCCAAGTGTGCACCACGTTTTACGTGACTGTACATTGTGCATTGTCGGTGACCAACTCTTCGCTGAAGTTGGATCTCGAGCACGCCAACCTTTTCGACTGAAACAGAACGAAACAAAAATACAAAACCGGAATCGGGGAAAGGGAATCATACACCATACAGGCTCACTTCAAATTGATCGAACCCTATATCGCTCAACCTTCAGAGGCTCCGATCAGAAGAAGACATGTCTTCTTTTCTAGTAGGGTATGCGGTGTTTAAGTAATCTATAATGCTGTGCTGTCATTTTCCCTAATTCCAGACAGTCTCGGTGTTTCCACTGGTGGCCCTGGGGCAGGGAATCCAACAGTATGTCATGGTGGGAGACGCGGGCTCTGATGCCAATGAGTTGGAACACAGTGGAAAGGTAGGGCTACAGTACCTTTAGGGGATAGGTAGATCACAATCTGTAAAAGTTAATACTCATTTGCAACATTTGCTGCGGTCTGGATCTAAACGCACGAAAGAAAATGTGAAAGTGGAAAACTTTGGCAAAGATGAATATGAGTATGCTCAACAGACCCGCGAACCAATTGAATAAAGATGAATGAATTACAAAGTGTATTCTCATGCCGTAGTCCACCAAGGTTTGGTGCAACGCCTCCACGATACGGAAAACATAGATATTGATTTTCAGACAGCCATGGAAGCGATTGAGAACATCCGAACAGTGCAGGCTCTGACGATGGAACAAACTCTTTATGACCAATTCTGTCAATTTATCTCAAAACCCTCGTCCTCCACGCTGAAGAAGGCCATCTTACAGGTATAACTCACAGTACTTTTTGAAACACTTTTCTACAGAACGAGAATTGAAATGAAACATTGTATTTTAAACACAGCATTACGTGTCTAAATGACTACTAGAAAATGATACAAACACGGTAATCTTGTTTCTCTTCGTGACGTAGTTCGATTCCAGTGGGCTAGTGCGTTAAATACCAAACTCACCGAACGACAGTACGGAAGTAAAGTTATAAACTAAACAACCGGCAACTCAATGAAAAATCATCTTCACTTTTCATTCGCAGGGAATAACGTACGGTTTCGCGACGAGCATCTTCTTTTTCATCTTCGCCTCCTCATTTCGATTCGGACTGTGGCTGATTGTGAACCACCACATGACTCCCTACAATGTTCTGAGGTGAATTCACAGACAACTTCTGTAAGAGATGACTACAACTGAGTTGTAGTTTGAACTCAACAAATACCATGATTCATAGGGTTCGACCGAAACTCAATATGATCCAACTACAAACAAAGAACTGATCAACATACCGAGTATTAGCCTGCTTTGGGACAAGCTAAAACCCTATAGAAAGATTACAGTCGACCTCTCCAATTACTGTTTGTGAGTTTCACGAAGCAGTGTTGAAATGAAGATAGAGAGACAGATAGAGCAAAAAATAGATAGAGATAGAGAAGATACGGGACTCTCACGACGACCAAATAGATTCATCCCTTCCAGAGTGCTATTCGCCAGTGCGTTCACCGCGCAAAGTCTGGGTATGTTCAGTGGCTACTTCTCCGAATACACCAAGGCCACCCTAGCAGCCGGTCTCATTTTCCGGATGTTGGAGGAGAAACCGGAAATAGACGGAATGACCGAAACCGGACCGAAACCGGCGTTAAACGGAAACGTGAACTTTGAAAACGTGCACTTCAACTATCCACAACGACCAGATAATCCCATTCTACGTGGACTGAATGTAGAGGTAGGAAATCTTGCAGAAGCCGTAATCTCTAATTATTTTCTCTCATTCCGATAGGATGAATTCAATTCGTCTTCTTTTTGGTTGATGCCGATTATTTGGAAGAATTGCGACTACATCATTTTTATCAATAACAGAAATATCGACAGCGGAACATAGAAACAAATAACAGTTTAGGTTTTTGTGTTTGTTTTGTGCTCAATTCGTTTTTTATTCAGAATACGTATACTAGAAGATCCCGGCACCTCCATCCCATTCTGCGTCTCTCGCTTTGCCTCACAATTTCTTGTTTCCTACATCCCGGCGGGATGTGAGAGCAGAGAAATAGCGTATGTTTGAGGAGACGCAGGATGGGACGAAGGAGCCGGAATCTACTAGCATACGTACTTAGGTAGAAAATGGGAAGACGCTGGCACTGGTGGGTCCAAGTGGTTGTGGCAAATCAACTGTCGTTGGTCTACTCGAAAGACTCTACGATACATCGGAAGGACGGGTGGTGAGAACCAATTAAAGTTCAGATATAAATTGATTAAGTTAAATTATACATAATATATTTGCGAGTGCAATATTCAACATTAATGGAGATATATTGGGAAAATTTAGTCACTGACTTCAATAAAGTTTGCGTTCTCAACTTTTTAGTGGCATTGATCAACATGTCCAATCCTAACACTTTTGACACGCAAAACATTCATTAAAAAACTTCACAGCTGCACGTGTTCACCACTGAATAAGTTCACGTTTACACGTTCACACGTGCACACGTTTTTCATCTGAACATCAGTGTTTCAGACAGTGGATGGCCACGACGTGCGTGGAATGAATGCTCGGCATCTCCGCTCACACATTTCACTAGTCGCTCAGGAGCCCATCCTGTTCGATAGGTCAATCAAGGAGAACATCATCTACGGGTTGGAAGGGACCAGTTCCCAGGAGGGGACCTTTTCTTTGGAGGGAACTGTGACCCAGTCCCAGGTGGAGGAGGCGTGTCGGAAGGCCAACATACACAAGTTTATCTCCGGTTTACCCGCGGTTAGTTGAAGCACCGAAATGTTCGTAGAATAACATGTGAACATCACATATGCTATATAAAACTGTGATAATGATGAATGTATCGGTGTGCTGTGCACATATCGATCATAAACATTTTGGCGTGTACTAACAATTTTTCGTTTGAAAAAACTTTGTTGACTTGTGATCAAAGATGTAATGGCCATCTCAGAGAATAATTTTCCCACGGCATGCCTGGCTACGCCCCTTTTTTTCGTGGATATTTGGATATTTCGTAGACCGTAATAACATGTGAACATTCGTAGACTGTAATACCATGTTAAAAGCACGAATGCCGTACGCAATTCAACGCAAACACTACTGTATTGCAGGGTTACGATACGCGAGTGGGCGAGCGAGGGGCCCAGTTGTCGGGGGGTCAGAAACAGAGGATAGCCATTGCGAGGGCCTTAGTTAGGGACCCCCGGATACTGTTGTTGGACGAGGCTACCAGTGCACTGGACAGCGAGAGCGAGAAGGTCGGTTACGATTGAATACAGTTTCTTTTTTGAATATTATCTTTTTTCGCTGGTCCATCCAACAATTCCCAGCCAATTCTGTAGCGGACAAGACGAGAGACTGTGCAGGTCACATACACGCAGACTTCCTTAAGTTTTCTACACTTCCATTTATCTGCATTCTCTCTCGCGTTTGTAACTGATGAATTCCAGAGATTTGGTGCAAATGCTTTTGAGTGATACGGACGTGTATAGAACTGGGTCATTTTCAGGTGGTTCAAGAGGCCCTGAACAAGGCCTCGGTGGGCCGTACGTGTATTGTGATAGCCCACAGACTGTCTACCATCGTCAATGCTGATTCTATCGCAGTTGTCAACGAGGGAAGAGTAGTTGAACAAGGTCAGTTTTGTCTTGGTGTCTTTTTCATAGCATACACTATACATAAAACAATCTGACCAAGTGTTAAAATCTAGTTTCATAGAGAAAACCAAAGAAGGAATGTACAAATTATTGGAAAGAAAGCATATCTTCTATGTGAGCGTATCCCACAGAAATAAATGAGTTTGGTACAGAAAAACCAATGTTTTTCATAGCATTTTGAAATGTGAGTTATTAACTATTCTCCTTTTCAGGTACCCACAAGGAGTTGATGCAACTTCGAGGAGTCTACTACAACTTGACCATGAAACAGTCGGCCTCCAAGGATAGATGATCTCATTCAATTTCTAGTTATTTGAATACGTCACTTGAGCAACTGATCTCTCAACAAGCTTCCTGGTAAATATGCTAGAAAAAACCACATGAATAGCCCATATCTCTCTCTCTCTCTCTCTCTCTCTCTCTCTCTCTCTCTCTCTCTCTCTCTCTCTCTCTCTCTCTCTCTCTCTCTCTCTCTCTCTCTCTCTCTCTCTCTCTCTCTTACTCACTCTCATATCTCTTTTCTTGCATTATGGCTAATGAAGATCGATCAAGTACACTCTCGAAGATTTGCCGCAAACTTTGTAATGATTGGTATGATAAATGCTGTAGTTGTTATATTTGTACATAAATAATACATTCGGAATTTGGTTTCACAAATGATCGAAGCAATCAATCATTTTAAAATCTACCAAGATGTCGTCAATGAAGTGACGGACTATGTTACATATATCAATGTAATCAATTGATAGACCCGACGCGTGCTTGTTTTCCTTTGCACGAACATACCACTACTCTCATCTTTTTCTTGATAGTCGAAGTCAGTTCAGATACTGCTCTTCGGTAGCAGGCTGTACGCGACATCAACACGAGAGCGTTGAGAGAAGAATGGTTGGAGAAGCACAACGAAGACCATTCTGCGATTTCTGTAGAGAACATAACCTTCATGTCTGCCTGCACGTTTCGCCTACTTTTCGATAACCGCTCGCCAAACGCTCCTTCAGCCGGCTAACAAAGCCAGAGTACGTATGCCTGTGTCTCTCGCCCTGCCTCACTATTTCTTATCTCTTTTATCACGGTGGGATGTAAGAGCAGAGAAATAGCGCATGTTTGAGGAGACGCAGGATAGGATGAAGGTGCCGGGATCTTCTAGCATACGTACTCAGTAGGAGAAATTATAGATAGAATATGCTATTTGGCCGTACTGTACCTATTTTTGATAATATTGATAAAATCAATAGTCTTCCTTCAGAAACCAATTAGTTAACCAATGACTAGGTGTTCACCTTTTCTATCGCTTGTGATGCCGATACCGGACATGACCACAGTTAAGAGGACTATGGGCAGAGCAGAGAAGAAGAACGGAACCAGCACCTGGAAACCACAATAGATAGTCAAGAATCAATATCTACAACTCAGAACAAGCGTCGTTGCAAAACAGTAATTTATTGTTTATACAGCGTGGCTGTCATATATATTGACTTTCACTCCCGTCGTCTGACGTCTCTTCGGGGCACACTATATCTTTACATATACAGTTTCGACCAAACGCGAATTTGTAATTAATATGGTCTGAGAATGCATCATTTACAATATTTTCGTATGGTTTCTACGCAAAATGGCTCAGTTTTGTGCAGTCGTTCAGTTTTCGAATGTGAATAATGAAAAATGTAAAGCTGACTCTAAATGGGGATCATTGGCTGAAGAAAGCATTTTCAACTCATGAAATCTTTTAGTTGATAACGAAATGTTGAAGAAAACATCAAGCTTAGTGGTACAAGCACGTCATATGTTTTTCAGAGCGGTGATTGCATCGTTGTAACTGCATTTGTGAAAAAATCGAAAAAGTCACGTGACACGTTGGAAGGGGATACTTCCACTTCACTAAGACCGTACCTGTAGAATGAGAGTATTCAACCAGTATCTATTCCTGGCAAGACTTTCCGCAGAGATGTCTGACGCTTTTGTTCTGTAGATACTGTAGTGAGCGTGAAGTACAAGTACCACTGCGCAGAACGAACCAGTTGCCTGTAAACTGGTAGAAAACTTCAGAACTGGAAAATTTTGATTTTCCCCACTGTTCTATCTTTACAACATCATGTAACTGAATGAAAAACATTAGCTAGGTATTTTTACCAATTAGGTTTCACTGAAAGCTCAAATCAACTGAACTACAATTAGAAGTCACTAGGACTGTCGACGAGCACAATTGATTGAGCGGTCGTTGATTACTTGCCAGCAGACGAGATAGTGTGTAGATCAAATAAACGCAGAGAAGCTGGCCGCTCGCCAAACCGCGCCCCTTACAAAATTGACCGTATGCTGTCCACCACGGCTCAACAAAACCTATATGTTCTATCTGATTTAGTCACAAGAGTCAACATTGTTTTGAGTTTATCGGAGTTGTACTTTAAGTTCTTTTCCCGTACCAGTGCAACTTCAGTGAAGAGGAAGAAGTTTAAAATATTGGGATTTACACCTGCATGGCCGAAGATTGTACCAGTTTTGTTGAGCAGTCCAACAGCGAACGGGTAGTACTGGAATGGTATTGTATTATTTCATGAGAAAAATATTTGGAAAATCTTTGTTTCATATGACACTCGAACCAACCTAAAAAATTGACAGGCGCAAACGCTGATCTGGTAGAAAACTTTATAACTTAAAAATTGATTTTTTTCACTACGCTCGTTCAATGTTCACTTTTCTGTTCATCATGGTTTTGATTATTGTTTTCATTTTGCTGCTCAAATTCAGTTGGTTTTCATTTACTCTCTGTTTCTCTATGTATCTCACATGCTTGCATGTATATAAATCAATACATCAAATGAGTGATGGGTGCTTGCTTATAAGTTGGGGCCGAGTGGTCAAGTGGTTAGCGTTCGGCTGTCGCTCCACAGACCTGGGTTCGATCCCCGCTCGCCGCGGTATCTATATGGCGGACCGCATGAGCTGGTAACAAAGCTCACCCATGCCTATCTCCACCCCCTCTGCGGACAGTCCATCTACGGTTGATATTGATATTATGTAATTGTAAAATTGATTCACAATAAAGTGACCAAACGGATGAAATAGGCCGTACACAAATTTATTTTATTATTTATTAAGTTCCGTTCTTTCCAAAGTAGGTGCATGCAGCATGCTGCTCTATATCTCTATGTTTGATCCCGTTGATGTTTGATAGAAATTCGTAATTTAAAGGGACCGTTCCTCTTTAATTTGGAGGTATGAGCTGATTAGTCGATACTTTTCACATTAAAAAACCAAAACCATTCATATAGGTGTCAACTTCCTGTCTGGCACCGTGATCTCAAAAATGCGGCGCGACCACGCGCACGTACATACACCGCCGAGTTCACCTACGTACAAAATTTTCAAAAGGTCCATGAAATTACAAAACCATATTCAAAACATGGCCAAAATTACGAATATGAAATCTGAGAAGGAAGATTTGTAAATATCATGAAAACTACAAAGAAGTGACAGATTAAGTATTGCGGCATTACAGTAACCCAAATCCTGTTCGCTTCTATTTTGCTCCGTAATAATGTGGTTTTTTGAACTCTCTGTACGCAAGGTATGAACTTTTATCTCAAAGCAGAACAAATGAAACTTTTCTCATTTTTCAAAAATTACCTACATTGCACATTATAGAGGTACGGTCCCTTCAAGTGAACGTGTTTTAAAATAAAACTATACATTTTCACTTCGTTTTCGATTGGGGGTCTGGACCTTGCAAAACTTTAATTTGCATATACTGTAATCAAATGTCTTTCAGATGGCGTGATATCGTTCACTCAACAACTACATTACAAAAAAATTTCTACATTTTCAGTGGTAAATGATAATGTTTTCCTTTCATTACGTCATGTTTTAATGGAGGAATGATTCTAACAGGATATTTACCTTTGGTACGTAATCTTCTACTTGTTCTCTAGTAACTCTACTTCGAATCGCGAATACATTGAAGGGAATTATGATCAGAACAGCCAGCAGAACCAAAACTATTCTGAAACACTTGCATTGATGAAGTTAGAGTGGAAATAACAATCAAAATATTGTAAATTGTTGTTTCAGGTGAAGCAGAATACCAGAATTCGTGATTATCATTACGAAGCTCAATCACATGTTTTGCATCAGGAGATTTAGCAGATCCGTTCCGATTTTCCGTGTTTCTAGTTCGATCCGCTGTGTTTTAAACCTGAGTACGTATGCTAGAAGATCCCGGCCCCTTCATCCCATCCTGCGTCTCTCGCTCTGCCCCAGTATTTCTTGTCTCTTACATCCCGGCGGGATGTAAGATCAGAGAAATAGCGTAAGTTTGAGGAGACGCAGAATGGGATAAAGGTGGCGGTGATCTTCTAGCATACGTACTCAGGGTTGGTCTGGTGCGAAGAATCATGAACAGCACTGTGTTTGTACAACAATTTGTGTCTCGTGAGCAAGCACCTTAAACATTTAATTCGGAAACTGTAACATGTAGAATATGGCCCACCTGAATTGTTTGTTAGTCAGCTTGAAGATGGACCAACTCATTTGAGTGGCTTGATGTCTGTAGATCATACAGTATGCTAACGCTGTCAAGAACACCGTACCCATGACAAATTCAAAAAGCTGGAAAAAGCTGAATGTTTCACGAAACCAACCTACTGACTTCTGGCCCAACTTTTCTATAGCTTTTCAGCATCAAGCCACACCTGATGAAACTACTCTGGTAAGCATTCGAATGTTTAGGCTTTAATCACTTAGCGCCCCACACTCGTCTTACTTGCTTCGCACAACACTTGTCTCACGGAAAACAGTGAACTTAGAAGTGTATGGTTAAAAAGTAAAATTAGGTACCAGTAAGTGTTCTCCATCCAAACTCTTTCCCAGCCCAAGACAATACGCGGCGAACGTTGGAATGAGGACCGGCGTCATTACCAACGAGAAAAACACATCGAAAATACCGGACGAGAGCTGAAAACCGGACGAGATCAGAAACAATTAATATTTTCATAAAATGGTAACCCAAGGGAAATCGAACTCGCGAGCAGACGTGTGAGCATCTTACATCGGATAATTTTAAAAAAACATCCAGTATACTAGATAATGAGACACACGGAACGTTTTTGTCTTTCATATCTTTGTTCAGGGGCTACTGATTTTGACGTCAGTGCAAAATCGATGTGCAAGTCATCGACTTAGCTCGCATATACAGTCGACATGACTTATTTAGCATGTAAATTAATCGAGCTGTTTCTAGTCAGGTCCCAATGTTCTTTTTCTAGACTGTAATTTACATTTTGTTCTCAAGAGTTTAGAACAGTTACTAGTTAGCACAGTACGGCTTTCACTTCAGGTAAGTACAGTTCAGAACTTTAGAAGAACAAAATGTAAATGTTATCATGTTAATAGAGTATAAGTTAAAGAAATAAAATGTTCAAAAACGTTATAATTAAGTTAACACAAATCTAGAAAGAAAAGAAAATTTTTTCTTATGATAATTAAAATTTATGGGTTAAACTTTGTTTGCATCGTTTTGCCGTTAAATCTCGACGATGCTATTCTAGTTGGTGGTTACGGCATCTTCAGGAGATTCCACCAACTAGAATTTGATTGAATTCGAACGAGTTAATGTATATATATAAACACAAAACAAAATGTTATACCTGTATCCTATCGAGGGAGGGGGCAGGGTGGCTAGACTAGAGAACAATGTGTGTGTATGGGTTTGGCACCCTTTATATACCCTGTTTTTGATCTTGATCTGTAGTTTGCTCTATGATCACATGATAAGGGTTTGTTTGTGTCAACTAAAAACATTCAGATATGTCTATGTTTTAAGTTATGACAGTATTTCTTAATTTCAGCATTATTGTATTTGTACTTTATTAGTTCATTGTTTTTAATTACTCTGAGAATTCTATTTATGATAACTATAGATGGAAATTCATTGTTTCTGTAGTCTTGAATTAAATGTTGAACTCTATCTAAAATATCTTCTATTTTCGAACAACTTCTTGAGACATTTGATATGTCAACAGAAGTGAGTTTTGAAGAGCATTCAATAGGTATGTGTTGGTCCAGCAAGATTAACTATATTAACGTTGGGTGGTTCAGAGGAATTTGTTCGTAAGCGAGCGAACCTTGCTCAACTGACCTGAAGTGCGAATAGATAGTATTTATACGTCTTCATGGCCTCGGTACTCCTTTTGATTATCAGAAACAACATTAAAATATTAATAGAGAAAGTGATAACGCCGGAAACCTAAAAATTATTTTTTTAACAGAAAAATACACAGTCTCTCACTAACCAAAGCACAATTTTAGATTAGAAAATACCTCTTACTACCTAGAAGAAGACTCACATTCGTTGTGGTTTACGAACTGGAGAGTCTCAAAACGGCCTTCTCTGTTAAATAAATATCAAATTGTTTTCATGTTCATGCTCGCGTAATCGAACGAAATTGTCGACGAAGCCGTAAAGTTTGCGATAAACGGTGTATGGTTTACCTGTAGTATTCTGACGAAAACCCAGTCGGTTGTGAGATCGTAATCTTTCGCATTTTGTACGGCTTGCATTCTGTTGGGAAGTTGAAGTCGACTGTATTGATTAACGTTAAAAACACAATTATTGTACTAGTTATAGTGATAACGTAGAAATGATAACTTTCGAAATAAACGAAAAGGTAGTCCTGAGAATGGTGTTTTGAGACGTGATGAAAATTTGAGAATCATGTTTTTCTTATTAAAACATGGTAAACTTTGCCTATACCCTCGGAGATTCCACGTAGAAAACACTGGGGTCGCAGATCTCCGGCAGGCTCTCATGAGTAGTTGATGAGAACTATAGTGCGTGCCAAATTTATATAATACTCGCCTCATGTGAGACTCGAACCGAGACCAAAAGTTTAGGAGGCGCGGATGCTAACCACTGTACCAACGAGGCGTACAGCACCGTTGTTGCCGAATGTATGGGTTCTTACGCAGCACAAAGTGAGATATACAGTACAACCCGTCTTTCTCTGAGCGTCAACTGTACAGGCGAGTTGTTTCATTACGACGTTTGTGGGAAAGCTTATTTCTCTCAAGTTCTCAAGTGGAAAAATGTGGATAGAACCAAGAACAGATCAGAGTGAATCACAATGTATCAAACTTTTTTTTAACCAAATATCGTTTTGATTGTCAGAAAACAATCGTCAGAATGAAAATTATAGGCCAGTTTCGAATGCGTCATTGAATGTATCTGCTAATTTTCGGTTGCATGATGTTTGGTTCGATAAGCAATCCGAAAATACCTCAACAAAACAAATCGTTGTGAAAGTTGGGGGGGGGGGGGGGGGGGGTTTGAACTTGAGTAACGTGTAAGATAACCTATCGAACTACAATTGTTTCCAGTTAACTGATATTCCACTATTCATCTTCTCGTAAAGAGAAGAAAATGAATACATATAGTCCCTTCATTAATCTATGCGAATTTTACATAAATACATAAAATTGAGGTTGAGGCCAAATGCAGCACTTACAGTTTTCTTCTCTTTATAAAATCTGCGCCAGACTTCAGAGACGATCCTTTTCCTCTTTATAAATTCTCTTTATAAAATCTGCGCCAGACTTCAGAGACGATCCTTTTCCTCTTTATAAATTCTCTTTATAAAATCTGCGCCAGACTTCAGGGAGACGATCCTTTTCTGGAAACTTTCCTGGGAAAAAGACCATCGGTCGACGCCATAGTAGTTTGTTGGCTCTGATGTTTAGTTCCAGTTCGTGAATATATAATATTTCCGCTGGCAACAGTTCCTCGGATTTTACTTCCAATCAGTTCGAGAGAAAAAAGTTCAAAACATGACGTTGCAGATTTTGAATCGACTGAAGGGCTTTATACCCAAATTAACCAGACAAAGTTGGAATATTTTCCTTAGGATCCCACAATTCTTTCCATTTCAAGCGAAGCGGTCTCTATAAACGTCAGACACTTCCCAAAAAAGTCGCCAGACTGATAGATCATCTGTCAAAGCCATAGCTATAGATGTTTAGTGCGCTATCATAGATATTCTGCAGCTGAAAACAGTTTTACGCATTATACTAGAAGTCAATTGAATAGTCACGTAAAGTAAGCATTCTAAAGAGGAACCGTGCACCTGTCTATGCACGTTTCTGCGTTCTGCTGTGTTTAACACGGTTCACGTGACTGAGCAATTGACTAATGTATATACGAGTTATTTTTCAGAATAAAATAGGCGCCGGCGGCTAAACTCGCTTTCTCCTCCCTTGTTACTCCCCAAAAAGTTCTGACAAGTTTATATTTTTGGAAATTTTCAAGTTTTCATGGTCACATCACACTGTTACAAAGTGCTGGCCCATTGCCATTACTGATATCCAAATCTGTTCGTCTCTGTATGCTCTGAGGTACCGAGAAATGATCTGTCAACGTCATAGGTTTGAATTTGTCAAGTGAATATTCTGCTGTTGGAAACAGTTTTGCGCGTTATACTACTATTCTTAAAGGTTATACTACTATACCGGCGGCTAAAACAACCTCCTCTTTCTTTGTAAACCCCAAAA
The DNA here is from genome assembly GCA_964036275.1 of Litoditis marina. Lineage (NCBI taxonomy): Eukaryota > Metazoa > Nematoda > Chromadorea > Rhabditida > Rhabditidae > Litoditis > Litoditis marina. The sequence continues at coordinate 32,699,569 of OZ038433.1, forward strand.
ACGTCTCCAGACTGATAATCTTTCAACGTCATATCTATGGATATTTTATGCGCCTTCTTGAAATTGCCACTGGAAACAGTTTGACGGATTTCCCTACTATTCAGTTCGTAAAAACTCAAAATCCCGCTTTCACTTCAGGATCGATTGAAGGCTTTAACATTACCATCAACCAAACAAAGTTGAAACAATGGTAAATTCCTTCCATTCCAAAAAAAGATAAGCGCTGTCTTCAAACTATGGAAACTTTTTGTTCGGACTTTTTTTTAGTTTGGATCGATTAAGTCATGAAATTACAACGTTACTGGCTTCTGTCAAAGTTGAAACACGTCCCCTAGAATCGGACAACTTTCTTCGTTTCGAGCAGAGCGGTGTCTATAAACAACGAAAACTCTCCAAAACGGTCTACAGACTGATAAGTCGTCTTTCATCGCCATAGCTGTTTTATGCGCTTTCATGGATATTCTGCCGCTGGAAACAGTTTTGCGCATCTTTCTGGCCCCCTCGGATATACCAGTTCGGTCGCACGGCAAACATCTCACCTGGCCGAGAACAGGTTGCGAAAAGATCGAAAAAAGACCGATTCGCGACCGGTATCCTCTCTGGCTTTTTGTTTCACTGTTGATGTCGGTCGGTGCTAGTCTGTTCTGGCGTTTGATGTTTTCTTTCTGAATGATAGTTATTTACTTCTTACATAATGATCACGTGAACTTCTGAGGGCATATTTTATTTCGTTTCACGTGAAATGACGTATTGAAAAAGTACTGGGACACACTTTTTCGGCAAAGCAACATGATTTTTATACCCGCGAGACTACTGTTTGGTCTCACTATTCCCTATCGATAAATTTACGGCTTTTCTACCGAACATCAACGGGATCAAACTACAAACTCATCGGGGCGGGGACACATATAGTCGTTGCCAACGGAAAGGCGGGAGAGTACTGTATATCTCACTTTCCGCTGTGTACGTACACATGTCTTCGATCCCAAAGCCTACTTGTTATGTGCTCTAATAGCGCAGGGGTTAGCGCCCTGCTACAAATCTTTTGCTAGCAGGTTCGAATCCGGCGAGAGACAGAAACTCATAAATTTGGCACTCACTATATATTGTCCAAGATGATACGTGTACAACTCCATGGCAATCAAAATACGAAGTTGTATTACATTTTTTAGGATTCACAAGTTATGAAACTTGAAGTGGACCAAACAGTGCTTGTGAAAATCAAGAATTCCTGGTTTCTCTCAGTGTCTCTTGATATTCGCTCGAATTTCACTCGTAATTAACACCTATTCCGTTTGTGATGTGCCTGGTTTATCTCTGTGCCTCCGAGAACCAAAGAAATCCGGTTCACAACACAAATCCATAGCGCCCGCCCGCTCAAATACCCCCCTCCCCCCCGTACTTGGTTCGACCGTCCTTCAAACAGACATTCGTTCTGTACCTCAACTCCTTTTGATTTTTCACTCGAAGTACCAGAACTGTGTCAAAACGTGAGAAGCAATAATCAATATGTATATTTTGAGTTGTTCCCCAGTTGTTGTTGCTATTTATTTGTATGCTATTCAATCTGATTTTCAACTGGTGTAATGTGTTAATGCTACAAGAAAACTAGTTTTCTCCGTTTATTTCTCGACATTTTGAACCTTTCTTCGGAAATGGCAGAAAAACCACCGATTTCGTACTATGGATGTAGTTTGGTTGCAAGGAATCTTAGTCGGGGCTCAAATTTTCGCTGAGTTGCGTGCATATCGACCACATACCGACCCCGATAATTGGTTATTTGTTCATTTTGTTTTGTTTGAATATAGTAAGGATATATATCATAGGAATATTAACAATAACAAACATAATGACGTTAATAAAGATTGAGAGATTGCTTGAGAAACCAGTATACTACGGATCAGTTCTATCCCCCTACCCAAGACCTGTCTTATTCTCTATGGAGAGCGATTTTCTGAACTTCGCCAGTTTTTCGGTACAACTTCTAGACCCTTTTTAGATTTTAACGTGAAAAATGTGATACACAGAAGTATTTGTGAACGGGCATGGTAAATACGATTTTTTTGAAAAATTCGTTGACTTTGCACGTCCCTGAATTTACGAGTAGTGAAAGCTAACGTAATAGTTACGTCGAACATGAAAAAAACATCTACAAATGTGCTCTTTTCATTTCTTCGCGAAGTGATATGTTTTACATGTTTGCGTGGACGTTTTATTCACTACTATAGTCGTGGACCACGGATAATCGGGTGAAAAGACGGTGTTATAAGTTGACCGGGTGTTAGCAGGGGCGCGCAGATGGCATCAATCAATACCATTTTTGGAAGTTCTGCCAATGCATTGTGCTTTCACATTCTATTTTCAATTTAGTGTTGGTTAATTCTTTTTAAATAAGCTCTATCATTCAAAACTATTATTGTCAAGCCATAGCAAAGATATCAGAACAAAAAAATATGTAAATGGGATGCTTTTTTTCATAAAACATTTTCAAAAGTTGAAAATTTCCGAACAAATGTTTTAACTACTCTACTATTTTTTATTAACTATCTTGAAACGTTTTAAATCTACCGTCATAATTCCTTGCTATGAGTGCTTTAATTTAGTTCAATATCTAGAGTTGTTCACATATCTATTCTTCCCGAGCATTGCAGAGGTTGGCCCATTTAGCGCAGTGACAGTGTGGCGGTACTACAATCCTACTAGCCACGGGTTCGATTCCCGTGAAATGAATTTTCTGTCCAAAATTTACGCGCTGTGCTCTCCGCTCATTTGAAATGGTCTACCACTATAGTAAAAATTGTTTTGTTCCAAATCGGTTCCCCCAACCGCGAGTTTTGCCTCAACTTGACCTAAATCGGCTATCCTAATAGCCTCTGAATGCCAATATGCAATCCTATTATTCTCTACCCCAGATATCTTTTCTTGTTCCATTTTATGGTTCGCCGTTTCTTTTATGGATTCCACGAACTTCTGCGATCAAAGTGTGAATCAAGTACAACTTTGAAATGAGAATTAAAAACCAGCATGTGTTTGGCATTTGCGTTATTGGTGAACGAAGATATATTTGCATGTTATTCTTTGTCACATTTCGCAACCTTTCTCCTCGGTCGTCAACGAAAAACAGTAGGAATCCACGTGAGAAAGATAATATATCTACAACTTGTGAAGTTTCTAAAAAAATGTCTGACACTGTTCAGTTGCATGTAGTACTCTATGAGCGCGTAATTGAGTAGTATAATGGAAGCCAATCGAATAGTCACATGAAGTTGGCATTCTAATGAAGAATCGTGCACTTTGTCATTGCACGTTTCTCAGTTCTGATGTGTTTAACATGTTTCACGTGACTGTGCAATGGACTCACAGTAAACACCTCTCGATCGCTCAATTAACTGTCCATTCATCGTTAGTATAGTCTGTTTCACGAAACAATAGCCCTCTACAGTAAGATTATGAAACTTTTAAGTGAATTTATCATGTCTTGTAGGTGATGTACATAGTTTAAACATTGTGATTTCGTTTTCCACTCTGGTTACTACAAGCATACGAAACAGTGAATCTTAGATTCTGTTTGTTGACTAGATAAATGCGTTTGAATTTCCGAAAGATTACTGTAGAAAGTCATCGATTGGTGAAACGAACTATAGCGCCACATCTCCTTTTTAATAGTCATGTGTTGAATCGCGAATAAACCATTCTATTCTTCAATGGATGCAGCAATTGATATCTGTGCCAGTTTCCTTAATGTGCACACGAGATGTAAATAGAAATGAGGTAAAATGTGACAGAGTTCAAGCGATTGTGCCCTTCATCATTGCATGTTTTCGAGTTCTAATGTGTTTTACACGTTTTCCACGTTTCACACGTTTTGTGGGACAATACATTTGTCTAATGACATAATATTTTTTTGCGGGCAACCAATTAGTTTAGACTTTCAACCATACTTCCTGGTAGAATATTCACAAACCAATTATTCAATTTCAGCAAAAAACGAATCTTCCCCAATTTTATAACCAAATGGAATGTTTTGCTTGATCTTTATCTTCACCTCGTTCACTGGACTAAGAATGATCGTTCACACAACCATACTTTATATTTTCACTAAAGCTGTTGGTGTTGGTGTTCGTCATATAGACGTAATGACCTATTTATTCACAATAATCAAATATACACTCACATTAAACGTTGAAAACTCATAGAAATGACCACTATGCGTTGGAGATTTACATAATTTTGATATAGGCTCAAGTTTCACATTTACCTCTATTACTCTCTACTAACGATAAATACAGTTGTAAAGTTTGTATACAAACAAGTTGTGTTACAAGGAAACATGATCAATCTTCGTCGAGCATATATAAAACTGTTTTGCAAGTTGCTTGTTTCAGTACAAACGTTGTTTTAGTGTATAGAATCGATACTGATCTCTGTAAACTTTCAAACTTCTTATGTGAACTGCAGCGTTCTGCGAGTTTGGCGTGAGTTTTAGTGGAAGACGGGTCACGTGTACAAATAAGTGAGAGCCGACCACGTGACCCATCTCTCACTAATGGTCACGTGAAACGTGAAGGCCAAAAAAGTTTCACGTCACCTATCTCTCAGTAAAGGTCACGCTTGTTGGGTATGAGTGACATGGAACGTGTAGCACGTGAACGCTGACCGTGATCTAACACGCATTACGCTTTTCACACGTTGTACGTGACCCATCTCTTAGTAAAGGTCACGTGTAACGAGTGAGACGTGGTAAAAACGCGAGATTGTGGTCGGCTTTCGCTTGACTCATCGGTTTTATTTTTAAAGATTTATCACTGGGTGAGACCTCGTTTTTTTCGTTTTGACTTAAACTTCTTTTGTAAGTAGTTCTTTTCTGATATTTTTCACGTGATCATTTCTCGAAGACGTGTCATGTGGAACGTGTAAAACGTGGTATAAACGTTAAATTGGGGTTAGCCTGGAACATTTGATGTCATTGGGTCGTTAGGTTGATAATTATCGAAAATCGTCAATAAACTTCGCGAACCTTTCCTTTTCCGATTTTTTCGGCGTTTCACACGTGTCACGTGAGAGACGGGTCACGTGTAACGTGTGAAACGTGAAATACGTGTTAGATTGTGGTCGGCTTTCGCTTGACCAGCATTCGATTTCGATGGGGATAGGATAGATCGATCACGGGGTGACCTCGTTTTCTCGTTTTGCTGGAAAACCAGAGTGTTCCATCTTTCTCTGCCCGGATATCGCTTTCAACCACCTTCATTATCTTCCTGATAGATAGATGATCGATTAGATTATTAGTGTAATATTCAATTTGAAACAGAAAATGTTATTATTAATTGACACAAATATGTTTGTTGTCATGAGGACTTTTGGATGGTATCAGAAAACTAGGAATCGAATTGGTTAGATTGTTGTTCATTTGTAGTGTGATCATTTTCGAACACAAGTTTGTCGGTTTTTCCTAAAGAAGGACGATTATGTGGTCCAATCGCAACGCTTCAGTTTTTTGAACTGCAATACATTTCTCAATTGTAGGTTAAAGGACCGTTGACACGAGATTGGTCCGCATTATCGTCCTTCTTATTGAATGCTAATCTAATTTATCTCAGAAGCGTATTTAACCAAACGTGATCAAAGTAACTGAAGAGAAAGTCAAACTTGCTGATAGCAGTAAGATTATTTGTCTAAAAAAACGATGTAAAGTGAGAGACGATTAGCTTTTGAGATTGAACTGCATGGAATATAGAAAAGGAGGACAATAACTCAAGAGGGAAATAAAAAATGTAATCTCGCAATTTTCATGGGTCAAAAACATTTTGTTTTTCAGTGAAAAAAACTTGCAGCAGACAATTAGATGAAACGTCCTAATATGATTATCACCATTGATTCGAAAATGATAACAGAACAGAGTACACTATATGTTTCTTGAATATTCATATAAAGTTAGCATTCTAATAGCCTAAGTGTGCACTTTGTCGTTTCACGTTTCCGAGTTCTGCTGTGTTTAACATGTTTCCCGTGACTGTGCGATAGACTGACGGTGTAGCTGATTTTTGTTTCAGATACGTTTTTAGTGTAAGCGGACTTTTCTAAAAGCTTTAGCATATATTTTTTGAATCGGTCTGTCAGGATGATCATGAAAATTGCGAGATTAGATTTTTTATTTCCCTCTTGAGTTATTGTCCTCCTTTTCTATATTCCATGCAGTTCAATCTCAAAAGCTAATCGTCTCTCACTTTACATCGTTTTTTTAGACAAATTGTCCTCATTTTCTATATTTCCGAAGGAAATAATGAATCAATAGATAGGAAATAATGAGCATCTAATCAATTATTATTAAACTTTTTTCAACGTAACAATGAATACTAAGTTGATTTGCAGAACATAAACTGCGTTAGAACTCTGGTTAGTAAGCATTCTCTCAGAAACCGTGATCAATCCTTGATTTCGGGCAGCGCACGTGTGGCGCCGTCCATTTTTTCTTCTTTCGTGACGATTTGGCTCAGTCGGCAGAGCAGCGTACTACAGTTCAGTAGGCCGAGGGTTCGAATCCTTTCACGGACAGCATTTTTGTTTTTGTTCGATTAACCTTTTTATGTAGTCAGGATCTCTACGGATTAACACAATTGCTTTTCCAATATATTTTAATCTATTCACACACGCTGGGTTGATGCTTTAAAAACAAAAACTGCGTTACGAGTTTGGTTAGTAAGCCTTCTCTCAGAAACCGTGATCAATCCTTGATTTCGGGCAGCGCACGTGTGGCGCCGTCCATTTCTTCACTCTTCGTGGCTATTTGGCTCAGTCGGCAGAGCAGCGCACTACAGTCCAGTCCGCCGAGGGTTCGAATCCTTTCACGGACAGCATTTTTGTTTTTGTTCGATTAACCTTTTTATGGAGTCAGGATCTCTACAGATTAACCTAATTGCTTATTCAACATACTTTAATCTACTCCAGCTACCAAAAAACAAAACAACAGCTCACTTCGCACACTCCGCACATCTAGAAGTGATCGTGAAAGCAGCTGAATGCAATGTTTGCAAGGCGATAAAATGGCTCATTTTCAACCGATTGGTCCAAGATTTCAGATTTACACATATCTCTGCTGTTTCTAACTATATTCCAAATTTCAGACGAATCGGTTAAATTCGTCGGTTTTGCGGCCGCCGCGCCACGCCGCGCCACGCCGCGCCACGCGGCCGCCGTCGGAAGACATTTTTGCGAGACGATATTCAGCATAACTGTAGATCACTGGTCGCACATTAAATATCGAATAGCTCAATGATAAAGCCTTTCCTCCTCTATCTCTTTCCATCAAAATCTCAAAAATCCGTTCAGGAGTTTTTGAGAAAATGGCATAAAACCACTTTTGAAAGTCCGCAATGTTGTGATCAAAAACTAATCTGCGCAGCGCTTCGCGCTGCGCGCGATAAGTTATATAACAACCCATTTGACAATTATATCTGTTACCATGAATTATCTCTATTTTCACTGTGTGATGAATACCTGAGCGAATGTGGATACTCTGATAAAGTATTCATTCTTTCACAAAACTTTACACACAAAATCCATCCTTGAACACAAGTAGTTAATATTTAGTCTGAAGCCTTGTACATTCGAGTACGGAAACCAGGCGCTCACAGTACAACACTACAACTACTTTTGCAAGTTCGTCCTTTCAACTTGTGCTAGTCTCGTCATTTTCGTTTCACTTCATGAACTTGTGATTCTGATACAATCGATTATTCGGTTCTCATAGTTTTGTTATTATCGATCGATTTCTTGTAGTTTCATTATTGATTGGTGTTTGTTGCAGCATCGCCATGGCGCGCATTGCGCCAACACGCACGATGTCTCCTCCAGAAGTACTCGAAAAAACCGCCAAGTGAGTGTTTCTTATTTTCATTTCTCTCTCTCTCTCTCTCTCTCTCTCTCTCTCTCTCTCTCTCTCTCTCTCTCTCTCTCTCTCTCTCTCTCTCTCTCTCTCTCCCTTCCATCTAGTTTGCTCTAAAGTTTAATTGCTCATCATTTAGTTGTTTTTATAGGTTTATAGCTTTGATTAATAAGTTGAATAGGTTTTTTTTTCATATTCTATTAGTGCTAGTGGTAGAATCGGTAGGTTAGGCTCAACAGAAGAATCGATAGATTCATAAAATAATATAAAAATTTGATAACTACAGCCCTACTAACCTGAAATTGGCAAGCCACTGTCTGATATTGATCTTAAGGGCGAAATCAGACATAAACTCTTCTGTTTCCATATTTTTCAAGCACTCTGTAGAATACGTTATACATGTGTTATCCTCTCATCTCTCTCTCCTGCTCTCCGTTCCTCTCTTACCGCTTCCCCTCGCACCCCTTTTTTCTCTATGCCCCTCTCTTCCTCTTACAGCCATTCTCTTCTCACTTCTCTCCCCACAATGTTTCACCATAAATCGAGTATGGAAATTCCAAGAAACCCGTTCCGCATCTGCTAACGGGGGTGTAGCCAGCCAGTTCCCAACGACTATCTCACACATCTTGCCAGAGATCCACAGATACTATCTTTCAATATAGAAAAGTATAGAGGGATCGTGAAAACAGCCGACTTGTACGGGACTTGAACGAGTTGAAGAAGTGGAAAAACCAAAAATCGAAATATTTACCCTCAAAAATCGCTTTGCATTAGAAATAAAAGTTTGCATATGTGTTTGCGCTTTGTTAGGGGTAGGACCACTTCGTCACTCTGATATTGTTCTAGGGTTGTTAATCGAGTTCAAAATTTCGAGTTTTCGAGTTTTGGGAAATTTCGAGTTTTCGAGTTTTTGAGTTTTGAGAAATTTCGAGTTTTCGAGTTTCGAGTTCGACTCAACTCGAAAATTTTCGAGTTTTTCCGAGTCGAGTCGAGTTTTGAGTGTTTTTGGACCCAAAAGAAACATTTTTTGAGTCCCAAATTTTGATTTTCGAGTTTTCGCGTTCAAAATTGCGAGTTTTCGAGTTTTGGAAAATTTCGAGTTTTCGAGTTTTCGAGTTGTCGCGTTTTTGGAAAATTTCGAGTTTTCGAGTTTTCGAGTTTTCGAGTTTTGAGAAATTTCGAGTTTTCGAGTTTCGAGTTCGTTTTTAACAACCCTATAATTGTTCGTTGTATGGTTATTGGCATGATGTTTTCTCTTTGGGAAGTCAGCTTAAACTATACATGTTGTATCGCGCAGTTTGTAGTCCGATTCCATGAGCAAACTGCTCAACGAAAATTTGGTCACAGCATTACACTACATTCTACGTGAACACATTATTTCAATGAATCTAACCATTCCAGACTGCTTCCCTCCCTCCGAATAGAAGAATTCGTGACCGTCGTTCTTATCAGTTCGGCCATTTTTCTGCAGAACCTCAGTCTGGGGGCCGTTTTCCTTGCGGTTCTCTCAATCTACGTCACCTTTGTCTATGGAGACTTCATCTATCGCTCATACCTTACGCTCAATAGGGATCTCAGGTGAGCAAAGTGAACGAAACATGGAATGAAAACAGAAATAATGCATCAACAAGAGATTTATTCCATTTATTCATCTACATTCAAAGATCGTGGCACTCGCTCATCAGAGAAGTACTAGTAAGTTGAGCGAGTTATTAGCTGGATTGGGAGACAACGCCGCCATTGAACACTGTTTCAATCTCGTTTGAATGGGAGAACATTCCAGTTAAAAACCGTTTATGTACATTATTAGAGAGTTTTTTTTTGCGTGAGCTACTTGATTAGCGATTTTTTTTTGCGTGAGCTACTTGATTAGCGATTCCTTCGTATCGTCATTTTTTCATAGAAAAGTGTGTTGCAGTGGTTTATACCTAATATTGGACATCAAACTTGATTTATGGAGAAAACTTCGAGACAACCGGGGACTTCACGAAATCTTTCTACAAGTCGTCAAAAAGTGGGTTTCACTGTTTTGTTGTTGTTTTGTTTATGTGTTTTTGTGCATTCTTACAAATCGGCATGAAATGATCTGAACAGAACAGTTTATCGACGAGAATGTTTTAGTTCTGAGCGTTTTTTTGTGCTTTGAACAGATATTTTGAATGTTTCACTTTTCACATAATCTAACTTGATGAGTTTCATCTCAATTGTAAACTCAAAATGTGAAGTGTAACATCACAACACATTTCCTTATGGTAGTTTTTCAAACTCGTCACAATAGAGGTAAATATTCATCTTGAATCAAATATTTTGTTCTCATATTATTGTGTTATACTTACTTGAACCTAAATATTTTTTATCTGTTCTTATAAACCAACTTCTTATTCTTATTTCGTTTCAGAAACAGGAACAAAACCGCCATGATTGATATTGAGACGGGTCGCACCTTCACTTTCGAACAATTCAACAAGGAATGCAATAGATACGCCAACTATTTCCAGGTGCGAAAACAGGGAAAGTGATAAAATTTGTTCCTGCTCATGAGTACTGGTCTAGTTTTCCAACCTATACCGCAAATTGTCAAGAGCTTAAGTTATGAGTTCTTCAACTTAAAACTCAAATAATCAAGAAAGATGATATAAAATGGCATTTTACAATGCTATAAAACATCTTATTGAAAGAAACAAACTGTGGACTAAAAAAAGCCAAAAGGTGTACCGTGAACAAACTAGAAGGGGGATTTTGTCCCTACAAAATTTTCCGGTTCCATCGAATGAAGAACACCTCTTTCATTTCAAATGTTCAGAAAGAGGGTTTCCGGTCCGGCGATGTTGTGGCGTTGTTCATGGAGAACTCGGTGGATTTTGTGGCGGCCTGGATGGGTCTCTGCAAAATAGGTAGGTTGCTCTCTCCAAGGTTGTATTCTGACTGTATTTGTAGTTTGATCCCGTTGCATTTCGGTCGAAATTTAATAATCAAATCATGTTTAGAAATCAAATTACAACCCCCTATGATCAAATTCCTACCCACATATCTCCTATTATTGTGACATGCGTCACAACAAGTTACGTGCACTTAATTTTCTTGACTGTCAGTTGCACTAAAAGAGAGCGAAAACTCTCGATTTTTATTGGTACTAAACGTGGATAACCCTATACTACACGATATACAAACCTGTTTTAGGCGTAGTCTCAGCCTGGATCAACTGCAATTTGAAGAAGGAGCAACTCGCTCATTGTATTCTGACCAGTGAGGCCAAGGTCATACTCACCAGTCAGACTCTTGCCGCCGGTCAGTTCACGTTTTCTGTTTATTCATGATATAGTTCAAACAAGAATGAAACCTCTGGTTGGAATAGTTCAGCGAAACTTTTTGCCTTTACCCCAAGGTATTCCTGTGTGAAGTTAAACTTTAGAATAAAGTAGAGTGTTTCATTCGCTTCAACGCGAATACGCCCCAAAAACCCAGTTTCCGAATCTCCGCTAATGAATTGTGATTAAACGATCTACAAAATATGAATAAATTAGTTTTTGTACCGCATTCGCGTCGGAGCGACGGAATTAACCGTGGAGCGCAAAGCACGAGATTACGTTTCTGTCAGACCACCTTTAATGGCATAGTATCAGTTAAACCTTATAAACTAGATACATAATGGAAATTTCAACTATGGTTATACGCTTTTCCCGATTCCTGTCGTTTGTTCACTTTTGATAACCTTCTCCGTATTTAGTACTGGACGAGGCTGTGGCTGAGGATCATATATCGATCGAAGGGTCAAAGGTCCTCGTTCTCGGGAAACATGACGTATTTCCCAATCTCCGCGAGCTGCTGGCAGTTCAAAGATCAGTTGAACCAAGGACACTGGACGTCATCAACTTCAAAAGTACGAGATATCACACGTATTATCACGTTTTTCGGACACAAGTGCTAACTTTTTCGTTACTATAACCCTATTTCTCGCAAAGATGAACGTAACAGTAAATTTATAATTGAAATTTTAGAATCATGAGAGTATAGAATTACTTTTCTCAACTTTTTCTTTGATTTGGAAACGCAATTTCAGGTATTTTGTGTTTCATCTACACCAGTGGAACCACCGGACTACCAAAGGCGGCCGTCATGAAACATTTCCGGTAATCAAATCTCAATTACAAAAGATCATTTTTGTTCCTGATGTATGTTTCCATTTTTCTGATGTCGCTATGCGTGACTAACGGAAATTTACATTCACAGTGATTGAAGTTGAATGAAACATGACTCAGTAACATTTTATGACATCGGAAACTTTTTGAGTAGTAAAACTTACTGTGTTGTAATGTTTGCAGTTTCCAACTCCAAAAATCTTATTTACAAGCCTAATTGAGAGTTACTGATTTTCATGTACAGGAGTTTAGTTTAAGCTTGAAATGAGCCGAAAGTTGCCTATTTGATCGTGATCAAAGTACAAACACAGCCGTATAGAACAACATTTACCGTATTGGATTGCTCTAAAAACCGACAACCCTATATTGTTTTAATGAGTCGATGTAATGGAACAAGCTAGGTATGACTGAGTGAACGGTGTGATAGTATCGATTTCCGTTCCAAAAAGGGAACTTTTTGATATTGTTACCATTCAGATACTATTCTATGGTGATGGGAGCTGCCAAGTCGTTCAAGGTGTATCCCTCGGACCGAATATACGTTTCCATGCCTATCTACCATACCGCGGCCGGTATTCTCGGTTAGTTGAGATATCGTTTAAAGTGTCAGGTTTGTCTAAATTTCACCCATTCTACCATGATTGTAAAATTTAATTCATCCTAAATGTAAGCGAACGCTTGCACAAACTGAAGTATTGTTTATTTTATACTTTTTGCTGCAACACACTGTCACCCTGAGAAGTTTTTCTGTTTGGTGTTTCGGTTTCCAAGTGCTCTCAATTACGAATAACTATTTCTAGGTGTTGGTCAGTGCATCGTGCAGGGCGCCTGCTGCGTGATTCGCAAAAAGTTCTCTGCCAGCAACTTCTGGAAGGATTGTGTCAAATACGAGTGCACGGTTCGTTTGTTCTGTCGTTCTCATTGTTAACCTATTCTTTTTATTTATTCCGTTCGTTCCTATATTCAGAGACGTTTAGTTGGTCGAAGGTTCTCTGAATTAGTGTTTCTTTCGAAATACGGCGCATAAACCTAGGAATTTGGACCAAATTTCTCGCCGTAGCAAGTTTTCTCCTGGCTAATACTCGCTGCAACCAGAGATGATAATCACATTGTTAGCCTCTGACTCAGCTACGAACGAATCCACTGAAAAGGGATGGTTCTTTTTAATTCGAGACAAAATGTAGCCAGAAGTTGTTTTTTCACACGTTGTGTCGCTGCAAATTATCTGAAACTGATGTGATCTCGTCATGAGCAGCTCTCATGATGTTCTCACGAGAAGTTATTCAGGACTGACTCAGTTATATGTTGTTAATATAAATTATTTCGTTCGATTTATCAGTTAGTTGTACATTACATACATATTCAATGGAATCAATCATTGTATAGGCCTCCCAGTATATCGGGGAGATCTGTCGGTACCTGCTGGCCCAACCTACAGTACCCGAGGAGGAGAACCACAAGATGAGACTACTGTACGGGAATGGCCTGAGGGCAGAGATCTGGCAGCCGTTCGTCGATAGATTCAGAGTCCGAATCGGAGAGGTGTACGGTAGCACGGAGGGAACCTCTAACTTGGGTACGTTTGTTAAAGGAAATTGAGAAAAACAGTAAAACTAAGTTAATTTTCGACTGTGTACGTAACTTTATTAAAAGCTTGCTCACACAACGGCTACAATATCAGTTTTTTTCTCAACATTCATTACATAAAGTAAAACTCCCACCCAGAACACTACTGTACGTTCAAAATATGTCATACTACCCTTCTCAAAAAGCTACTGAACATAGAACGATAGAACATAGAGATCAATCACTTGAAGTTAATATGTCTTTAAGAAATCAAAAAAAGTGTTCTCAAAACTTATAATTTCCAACCTGAATTTAAGTTTATCTCTGTTTCAGTGAACATAGACGGCCACGTGGGTGCGTGTGGCTTCCTGCCCATCTCTCCGTTGACGAAGAAAATGCATCCCGTCAGACTCATAAAAGTAGATGACGTCACGGGCGAGGTGGTACGCACCGAGGGAGGACTTTGTGTGGCCTGCAATCCAGGTAAGATATAAACATACGGGTAATGACCAAATCTGAGTGCTTGATCAGCTCAACTCTTTGTTTTCCCAAATCACAATTTTTTGTTTTCCCCTTTGACCAATTCCTATAGGATATCGAAAAACAAGACCTTTTTTCCGTACGATTTCATTGATTCCGAGGAATCCTTAGAACGCTGTTTTATGGCATTACTCGCCTTTCACTCCTTTCACAAATCAGAGAACCAGCAAATGCAATCAACTATCTATTCCTTGTCTTTGTCTCCACGTGTTCTCTCTCTCTCTCTCTCTCTCTCTCTCTCTCTCTCTCTCTCTCTTTCTCTCTCTATCTATCTCTTTCTCTCTTGTCTGCGTCTCTCCACACGTGTGCTCTCTATTCTCTGTGACAAGTTCCACCCCTCTAGCCAGTCCATTCGGCAGCGGTCTTTTGCAACCCAGAATGGAAACCCGTTCGATGCATCAAAAAACATAGCCAAATAGCTTCAGGCGCGAACAAAACTCCCAGAAAAGATTCGAATATGGTCATGACAAATTAAAAGTCCAGTTTGAAACGCAGGACAGTTCTAGCGAAGGAGAGTTTGCTTTATTGATACAAAAACAGTTACTCTCGGATTGGCACTTCGGATTAGGACAAAACGGGATCAGACTACAAATCTCCCTGAACAATACTACTACAGTTTTGCCAGCGCTAACAGAGCAATGATTTAAATTTTTCTCTTTTAAAAAACAGTTCAGCAACTGTTTTCGCAATTTGAAGGACGTGTCACATGATCCGTCAAATGGTTGTGTACACCAACAGTCAATTTGGCTTGCAGCGAAGCTGGACGAACGGGCAAGTTATCTGCGTATCTTTGATCTACACACTCTCTTATCTGGCGGGTAGATCTTTTTTGGAAAATGGGCTATAACCAGTTCTCTCCGGTTCCAGGCGAGACAGGTGCGATGGTATCTACAATTCGGAAGAACAATCCCCTGCTTCAGTTCGAGGGATATTTGAACAAGTCTGAAACCAACAAAAAGATTATTCGAGACGTTTTTCTCCACGGAGATAGCTGTTTTGTATCGGGTTGGTCGAGATTTATGCATCTTGAATTATTCATTCTAAACAATCAAAATCCCGAATAATTAGTATGATACAGGTACCGGAAACAGTACTAACCATTCTGGATTCTGGTGAGCTATGTTTATAACAACAAACTTTGAGTTATTGAACTTAAGCGAGTTAACGTGAAAATGAAAAGAAGGGTGATTGATTATTCTTGAAAGAATATTTGCTTTTCCAGGAGATTTGCTGCATTGGGATCGTCTCGGATACGTGTATTTCAAGGATAGAACCGGCGATACCTTCAGGTGCCTTTGCACGTTTTTGGTGCTTTTTTCAATTTTCTATCGTATTTCTGCGGCGGTAGTATTTCATTCGAAGGATGGTCACGTCCATTTACGTGGAAATTGGTTTTTTTCGTCCGCGGTCTCTCATCTATAGGGATCACTCTTCCTAAACCAAGCCGATGTGGGGTATATCTACCCCGCTCTGTTTGTAGATATATGTACCTTTCTGTTCCAGATGGAAGGGAGAAAACGTGAGTACCACTGAAGTAGAGGCTATTTTACATCCACTCGATGGGGTTGCCGACGCTACCGTCTACGGCGTCCACGTACGAGGTGAACTTTTTACGCTCTTTGAATAATATTGTGTCTCATGCAGTATGGGTTCGCGACATTTCGGTTTCAAAACCGTGGATTTTCTAGCGGAGTCGCGAGAACAAGAAAACTATCGGTTCAGCATAATATTGGTACATGGTGAGCCCAACCAAACGAAACAACGTGCAATGATGCAGAGTACAGTTGATCATGTTCCATCTTATATTCATCTAGTGTGTATATGGGGTTTCAGGCCACGAGGGTCGCGCCGGTATGGCGTCGGTGGTTCGGTCGACGTCGACGGAATCGGACGATGACTTCGTCGAGGAGTTGGGCGAGAAACTAACCTCCTCCCTCGCCGTCTACGCCATTCCACAGTTCATTCGATTGTGCTCCGACGTGGATCGGACGGGTAGGTCAAGTTGTACTTTGATCTCTTGAAGCAAAACTAACAAATATGTCCAAAAGTCTTCTTGATTCTCCAGGCTCAGTGACTATGCCCTTTGAAACAATCTATTAGTTCCACACAAACTCTTGCAGGTACCTTCAAACTGGTTAAGACTCACTTACAAAGGTTGGGGACCTCCTTAAATATGCCGGACCAACGAGTCTACATCTACGATTCCACCATTAAGAACTACAAACCGTTCACTGAACAGATTTCTAGTTCCATAAACCATGGAAAGTACTACCTCTAATCAATATTCACATTCGATTGTTTTCGTAGATTATCTCACCTTTAAGGTATTTTCATACTTTTTTCAGTTCTCGACGAACCTGAAAAAAAGTGTGTTGAAAGATTGCGTAAACTGTGTACAGTATACACGATCGATAAGCATACTTTGCTCTTCTTTTTAGTCGCTAACGGAAAAGTCATAACGTATGTATAGAATGCGTGTCACAACGAGAGCTCATGCTTTATGTTCTAAGTAAGATGACCGAGTATTTTACCATAAAAAGTTTACATGGGCTAGAAACTAATTTCACCGTTGTTATTTATGTTTCGAATGTTGTATTCGAAATATGATTCGGTGCATTTTGAGTTCGTAATAATGTATGTAATCTCCCCGGTTCCAGTTGTTTCCACTACTTCCCAGCCGTCTTTCATTTTCGCTAGTCTTTCAATCTAGAAATTGTTAGAAATATCATTCACCATTATACAAAGTATCATATTTAAGTATTATTTATATATTTATATTGCATTCCCTTGATCAGTGCTCAAATGTTCATTTTTGCCCACGTCCTTGTTCGAAGAAAATCCGCGGCCAGAATTTGAATAAATCCTATAAAACTTTGTTACATTGTTACAAGAAGCATATATGTCAACCATTTTATTCTTGTGTTCAGAAAAGGTACATAAGTTCTCCGGTATCTGAGGACGTTTGCCAGAACTTTCCGGCATCCTTATCCCATCCTGCGTCTCTTCCGATATACACTATTTCGTTTTACCATCCAGGATAGTCACGCCGAAATAGGGTGAAGCGAGAGACTCAGGATAGAATAAAAGTACTTGGATGTAGCATAGGAGCTCGCGCGAAAAAAATGTTCAACCTCACGAAATCTTCTCGGAAATTTAAACAGGGAAACTGTATGAATATAGTTTATTAAATTACAAAGTATCAAATGTAATCATTAATAATGTATTCATAATGCATTCCTTAGATCAGTGATCGAACCCATTGTTGCCTCAGACCCTGCGTCTCATATGCTATCCTTGTTGAAAGCAAAACCGTTGTCTGAACTAGAAGGTATGGTAATTGGGAAAATTGAAGTATCGTCCCCCACTGCAGTTCCCCCCCCCCCCCCCCCGTAACACTTCCAACCCCCCCCCCCCCCCCCCGAGCTAAAAGATATACACTATTTCGTTTTACCATCCAGGATAGTCACGCCGAAATAGGGTGAAGCGAGAGACGCAGGATAGAATAAAAGTACTTGGATGTAGCATAGGAGCTCGCGCGAAAAAAATGTTCAACCTCACGAAATCTTCTCGGAAATTTAAACAGGGAAACTGTATGAATATAGTTTATTAAATTACAAAGTATCAAATGTAATCATTAATAATGTATTCATAATGCATTCCTTAGATCAGTGATCGAACCCATTGTTGCCTCAGACCCTGCGTCTCATATGCTATCCTTGTTGAAAGCAAAACCGTTGTCTGAACTAGAAGGTATGGTAATTGGGAAAATTGAAGTATCGTGCACAATATTCGTAGTAAAGCATTTGTGCATGTACACATTTTCCGTAGTACTACATTTGTGTACTTTATGTGTACACATTTCAGGATCTACCGATTTTGTGCACACCACTATTTGCACATTTTTGCTTCTACCGAATTTGCGTATACGATCTTGATTCATGTTTGCATGTACTTGGCGTTGTGTTTTCACACATGGTTGATGCAATATTCGTTTTTCAGCGGTTCACAGTATCTGATGCATCGGAATAAAATACACAACGATGAGCGAAAAAGTTATTTTCAAGTTTTACTTGTATATAAATTGCAGCGTCTTATATGTAGACTGTTGGTCAATTGTAAAGTCACGTGAAACATGTTAAACACAGCAGAACTCAGAAACGTGCAATGACATAGTGCACGATGCCTCATCAGTAGGGTGGTTAAGGAGTTGAATTGGATTGGAATTGGAGTTGAAAAGAATTGAAAACCAATTCCGAAGAATTGAATTGAATTGGTTTTTGAGTGAAAACAATTCGTAAGAATTGAATTGAATTGAATTGAATTGGTTTTGTTAAGAAAAAATCGGAATTGAATTGAATTGGTTTTTGACAGCCAGAAAAAAAATGGAATTGAATTGAATTGGTTTTTCTTGAGAATTGGTGAAAAGAATTGAAACTGGTCCGGAATTGATCCAGAATTGAAATTTCAAACGTGTGGAAAATGACAGTTTCTTGTCTTGTTCTATCTTGTTCAAATGTAAGAATTGTTTTACAAACTTTTGCAGAAAAAATGCTTTAAGAATTGAAATTGGAATTGATTTTTTGAGAATTGGTCGGAATTGGTCGGAATTGGAATTGAACTGAATTGGTTTTTGAAAACACTGAAAGAATTGGAATTGAAATTTCGAGATTTTGAAGAATTGATTGGAATTGGAATTGAATTGAATTGGTTTTCTGAAATGATGAAAGAATTGGAATAGAAATTTCGGAATTTTCCGAGAATTGGTTTGAATTGGAATTGAATTGAATTGGTTTTCGGAATTGATTAACCTGTCATTTCATTAGAATGCTAAGTTCATGTTACTATGCAACTTACTTCTAGTATACCTTACCGTGGTTAAACGTGTTCCATTGTAGTTGTGTCCTACATAAAGTATGAAATCATCGGGTAACGACAGAATCTTCGACCAAACATTTCTGTATAGAATGTGCGGGTCACCTGAAAAGGGTTTACTGCCAGAATAGTGTTATTATACAGGGAAATTTAATCACTGCTCATTAAAGAAGGACGACTATGTGGACCAATCCCGTGTCAACGGTCTTTTAAACTGCAATTGAAAAATGTATTCCAGTTTAAAGGACTGAAGCATTGCGATTGGACCACATAATCGTCCTGCTTCAACTATCAAGATACTTCTGCGACGTGAACGCTTGAACTTCTTTCTTTCTCGGATTTCGAAGCATCTTGATAGTTAACTGGCAGTGATCATAATAGATTTTATAGGTCAGTAAATCTCGTATAATATACTGATATAATAAAAACGGCGTCTGCGAGAGGAGTCGAACTCTCGTCGAAAGTACGAAAGACACGCGACAAATCCCCCCCGCGTCGCGGTCGGACAATTCCCCCCTCTCTCGGACAACTCCCCCCTCAACCTATTTTAGACTAGTTATGGTTATTTTTTGAAGTAAACTTATCTTATTCAAGAAGATATAGTTCATAAAAGCTCTATAAGATGACAAGCATTCGCGTAACTAATGTAGTCATTATTAATAGCCGAAAAATGACATAAAACAGTCATTACCCGAAATCCACTGAATAACGTAAGTTTTTAACCTCAATTTAAAGATAAATGTGAAGTTTTGGCGTTGAAAATCTTCATATACATGCTTACTAACAGGATGAGTCGGAATGTAATCAAATTCAAAGCATGTTCGATAAACAGCCAGATTTTTAGAGAAAAATTAGAGGGGGGAGTTGTCCGCGCAGAGGGGGGAATTGTCCGACCGCAACGCGGCGGGGGGGGGGGGGGGGGATTTGTCCGTAAACCACGAAAGACAGCAGCGCGATACCCACAATAACAGCACATCACTATGTCTCACTTGCTCAATATAAAAATAAATTGAATCCTGCGAAACCTGTACGACAGGCGTGATACAGTACGCCTCTGTATATTGTTGCGCAGAGACTAGATAAGGAAGAAATGAATGAATATAACGCGTATTCAAATAAGTGAAATACAGTATTTCCTTTGAATGTGAGTTTAGTCGAAAAACTAACGCGTTCTGAACTTGAAGTTGATAGATATAAGCCAGATGTGTTATCAAGTTTGTACCCAACTCAGGCCAGTAGCGGCTGAAACAAGTTGGTTACCTGAGTTCAAAGAACTCGTTCGAACAGAAACTCCTGATCAAACTACAAACTCCAATCATTGAAAGACTGCCCACCATCCTGAAAGTCCGTCCTTCCACAGCCTCTGATGAGATGTGCGTCTCCCGTGAAGGCACACTTGTTATGGTAGTCGACAAAAGTAAGACAACCTGTAAAACTACTTGTAAAAACGCAGGTAAAACAACCTGTGTTACTACTTGTTAGTAAATTCAGTGGGAAGGAAATCAACATCCAATGAAAAGGGTTTCGATAATAATAACATAATAAAGTAATAGTCTTTTACGGCAACTTTTTTCTGACGTGTGCTACGAAAAGTCCGCGATAGTATTCGTGAAACTAGAGGAGGTGAACGACACTAATCAACTTAAAAGATGTATGAAAAGCTTTCAAACAATGTTGTAAAAGTCAACTGACCTTTCGTATGACCCGGGGTAGATCTGACCTCCAACATGATTTCTCCCACTTCCACCACGTCCTTGTCACGTAGTATAAGATCTGCTTCTCGTGAAGTTTCGGCTGACATGGCTGAGCGGACACAGGGAAACTCCTAAGAAGAAGTTTCAGGGTAATCACTAATATTCGAACACTCCTTGCAATTATATTTCAATCTACATGTTTGTGATATTCAGGCTAGTTGGGGGATTTTCTTACCGTTTGGACTGTTATTTTTTTTTTAGAGATTTTTGAACCTCGAGTGAAATTTTGGATTTCAATTTATGATTTCATGCTTTAAACTAAAAAAAACTCTTTCATTTTTTTTCATTCAGTAACAGTTTTTCTCTCTGTGTCATGCAGGTTCCACCCACGCCGCTAGATTCGTGACTAGGTCGTCGTTCAGTGAATTATTTCAGTAAATTCATACCTTCTTCAGTTGAGATGTGCCAGTGGGGCGGTCCTCGTGCATATGTGTACTCAGAGCGAAGATCGGGTCGAGACCCAACTCTCGGATCACCTTCAAATCAATAATTACTAATTCAGAAGCAACATTTGGGAAAAATGTACAATCGCCCCCCACCCAACAATCACCCCCCTCGTGGTACTATTACCCCCCACCGAATTGAAATCCCAGAAAAGTCGCGCGAAGGTGGGGAGTAATTGGTAAATGGGTGGGGGTACATTGTACATCTTCGAAAATGAACAATCACCCCCCACAATACAAAACGGGGGGTGATAGTACATACCCGGAACTGATGAACAATCACCCCCCACTCAACCCAAGCCTGCAGTAAATAAGCATGGTGTATAATCGCCCCCCAAGGTGGGGGGCGATTGTAGTACGGGCCCTTTTCAACCCATTTTCGACCAGGGTGGCGGGCAAATGTAAACTACTCCCCAACATTGAATATCAACAACAATAACAATGAATTATCAAATTAACTACTTTTTGATAGGGTGAAAGTAAATTTTAGAACAACCGGAATTTTGAATGTATGTAAATCTCTCGAAACTCATGAGAGGCTCACGTGACTTTCTTATGATACACTCACAGCCGCCGAATAAGTTAATAAGATCTGAAAAGATTTGAACTTTACCCAAAGGAAAGTGCGAGAGCTCTCAAAGTGAAGTATTTTTTTACATATTTTATTTTTAAATAATATGTCATACCTTAGCATCTCTTTCTGCCGTTTCTAGTACAGGATCGATGATAGCAGATTTCTTGGTCACTTCACAACCAACGATGTACGTATACGTACTCGACTGCTTCTCGTACAACTGGAAAAGAGTTATTCAGTTCTCTTCGAAATAAACTTTTAATAATAAAAATATTATTATCAATTATTATCCATGGTTTTAGCTTTATTTAGCTTCGTTGGAAACTTTTCCTCAAAGTTCGAATCTTTTGGTTTTTCAGAGGTGCACACAACTTGTGCAGTATACAGTATACAGTATCATATAATCGGCCATACAAGTTTTTGCTATCTACAGTACGAGTACACTTTGTTTCATTTATTCTCATACACTTACAGTATCTCTTCAAACTTTCTAGTGAACGTCAATTGAGAGCTCTGGCTTTAGTGAAACTTCTCTCGGAAGTATGTGCTAATGAAGTCCAAAATCACTTAAAAGTTTCAAATTCATACTGTAAGTGTCTACGAGCTCTTAGACCAGACTTTGCTAACACATAATCATTATAATCGCATTAACAAAGTGATGAGATTCAAACATTTATGCATTATCAAAAAATATTAAATACTTAACAAAAACTATTCTCAGTTCAAATTGGAAACCTCAAGGACATGCGTATGGACTGCGAACTAATGAACATATACATTTACGATGTCTCACGAATAAATTTGTCGAAAAACTTGAAAAACGAGGCAAATATGAGCTACAAACCAAACTCACTTGTCTGAATATAGCTCTGGCTAGGTAGCTGGTTTTCATTGACTTCTTATGATGAATTTCTGCGCGAAAGCGAGAGGACAGAGAAAGAGAAGAAGATAGTGACGTAGAGTATCAGAGGGTTAATGATCAACAAAACAACTAGTACACACTCTTCTTCCGAAGATTAGTTTTGCTTTCCATAATTGTTTTTCTCATCACTCTCGCTCTATCATCCTACCTCTTAGAGAAGGGAAACAAAGAAAGCGAGAACGGGAAGAGAGAGAGAGAGAAGAGAGAGAGAGACACATAGAGAAAAAGAGACAGATCAGAGAGAAAGAGAGAGAGAGAGAGAGAGATCACAATATAGATATTTATACAGTCTCAGTAAAGGTGTCTACTTTGAAATAAAAAGTGGAACCCACACAACATTCAACGGTTGAAGCCAATTGTAACAGAACAGCCAATACAGTAAACAGCTTAACATAACTGTTCTCTAACCGCGAAAACCTTTCAGAACACTTTTTAATATACAACCTTAGTGAGTTATACCCACCTAAAGTTGCGTATTCCAACTGTAGGTGTCTAGTTGAAATGAAAAGGACTATGATCCACACAGATAGCTGTTTCAATAAGTAAAATATCGTAACAACACAACCAATACATTACATTTATTTACATCACAATATGTATAATTCGTATTTATATCAATTTCTCGTCGTTGGAGAAGTTCTCAAAGTTGTTTCGGTTCGGCTCCTTCACCGTCCTCTTGATTGAAGGGGAGGGCCCGGTCTGAGTACCGGAATGATTAGAACGGAAATACATGCATATGGGACAGTCATGGAAGAAGTAGAGAGTGAAATATTAATGGTCTCTCTTATCTCTCTCTCGCTCTTTCTGACCTTTCTATTTATCTCTTTCTCTCCCCGTTTTCGCTTTCTTCGGTTTCCTTCTCTCTCTTTCTCTCCCGTCTTCCGCTCTCTGCTCCAGTCTCTCTCCTTCCATCTCCTCTCTCTCACTATCTCATTCTCTCTCTCACTATCTCTCTAACTGTCTCTTTCTCTCTGTCCCTCTCTCTCTCTAACCGATTTGCTTCGGGTATTCCAGATTGAGGTTGTTCATGTATTCCGCGAATTCGTGTTCGCTCTTCGTCAGTCTCGGGTTCCATTTCTTTTCTTCCCAAACCTGAAGAACAAAATAATTGGTAAAATGAGAAAAACAAGTCAAAGTACTGAAGTTCATGAAAAAGTATGTCGTATACCCTTATACGATCGAATAATGATCCCGAGAATGAACTGTACTATGTATAGTTTGTTCCACCCACTTATAAACCTCTACAGTAATCTGATCAAATTTCTAGGTTAAAGTTTGACATATTGACGTTGCTGGATTCTTTTCAAGTTTTGGTAGTATCTTCTGCACGTTTACTTCTACAAACTCTGAAAGTTTGAAACCAAAATAATGAACCACTCATTAGAAAACCCGTTCTGAATAGCTGACGGATTACTGTAGAAGGACATCGATCGGTGAAACGGACTATATATCGAAACCATAGAATAGAATAAGCACACATTCTGGCTACGAAAATACACAGAAGAAAGTGAGAGATACAGTACTCTCCTACATTCATCTGGACGACTACAGTTGTAGTGTGGTCTGCGTTCCTAGCACAGTTTTTGAGATACTTCTGAGAAATGAGGGATCAAACTACAAACACAGCAGTTCGAAATTATATGTACAGTATCCACCCGCTTGTCCATTAGCGAATCATAGGACATGCCATATGCGGGACCATATACCAGCCTTCTTTTTTTTCCAAAAATGTTTTTTTTGAAAAGTCGGGGCACAAAATTTGAAAGTTTGAAACATCATCGGGACTCAAAAATTGGCCTCATGGAGGGAGGGCCGCTCAAAAAAGTCAGCTGGTGTATGTGCGGGACTGACCGTGGTATGAGGAATTCCCTCGTAGTTGTGGCCCACGTAGAGGTTGAAATCATCCGGCAGGGACAGGATCTTCGCCCACACATTCTGGTACAAGGTGTGCGGGTCACCTAGAAATAATGTTGGAATCAAACATAGAGAAGTTTATGTTAGCCGAATCACTTTTTTAATCTATTTCTTAAAATTAAAACAAACAAACAAGCGAATAGTAAAAAAAGGGGGACTACAACTCTGATTTGAACACGATCGACAGTTACCGTATAGAATATGAAACAGTTTGACTGCTATTCTACACATGACTTTCGATATAATGAACGATGGGGGGGGGGGGGGAGAAGGAGGAAACTACAAATCTGATTCCAATCAATCGATATGCCTTACCATCCTGGAAGTCGGTCCTTCCACATGCCCTGATGAGAAGGGCGTCTCCCGTGAACGCACACTTGTTGTGGTAATCGACAAAGGTAAGACAACCTGAAAAACTACTTGTACAACCATTTGGAAAAATACCTGTAAAACTACTTGTAAAACTATTGATAAACCTATTTGTAAAACTATTTGGAGTTCTAGCCAGAAACAAATCACCATCCAATGAATCCTACTCATAAAATTTCCTCATGGGTATGTATACATATTCTGGTCTGGTTCCAACTAGTTTGAACCAGACTTGAATAAGCCACACTCTGACTGCGGTCCATGCAAAATAGTAGATTATTCTCGAAACTACAATTTTCACAAAATCTCATCAATTATGGAAACCGCACTAAAACAGAATGGGCCCTCCAACTGACCGTTTGTGTGACCGGGCGTGGACCGGACCTCCAGCATCAGTTCCCCGATGTCGACGACATCGTTGTCGTGCAGTTCGAAATCGGCCTTGCCCCCGGCCTCCGCTGACAGACCCGAACGGAGATTTGGGAACTCCTAGAGGAAAATAGTTGTAGTTTGCAGCCTGATCTACGAGAACGAAAAAAAAGAAATCGCCTTAACAAATCTGCGTTCAAACTACAAACACAAAATAATAATTTTAGATCTTTGGACTCGTAAGATGGAAATAGTTGTAGCATGTGGAATGAAAAAACATTACGGAATCGGCTGATATACGAACATTAAACCTTCCAAGCTGATATTTTACTGATTTACGTGAATTCATCAAATATCCTCTTATATATTATATGAAAAAAGAGTAGGTCAAGTATGTTTTCACTTTCACTTGTTGGAATGACGAACAATTCCACTGAAAAGGTCCTAGAGAACCTGATTCAGTTCAGAGACATTGTTGCGCTATCATCTCAAGAAATGGTTCGGAAAAATCTACAACAAACTGATTTACTTCTCTAAAATTCGAAAATAGGATATCTACAACAAACTGATTTACTTCTCTAAAATTCGAAAATAGGATTTGCCTTTCGCAAAGCAAGCCTATAGCATGTTGCCCTATCGCGCTGTTTTTGTAGTTTGATCTCGCTGTTTCCGGGTAAATTTGTGAGTTACGGGTTACGCTGGGTATCGAGTTCAAACTACAACTCAGTTATGATTGTTCCCTATAGAGATCCTAATGGAAAACAGTTACGGTCATTCTTTGTACAGTTCAAACTACAACCCAATTATTATCATCCTTCACAGAGTTCAAACTACAATTCAGTAAAGCTTATAGTACCTTCTTGAGTCGAGCGGTTCCGGTGACATGGTCGGCATGTAGATGGGTGTTCAGGGCGATCACGGGATCTAGACCAAGTTCACGGATCAACTGAAATGATTTTAATAATGAATGTACATCATACTTTTTATGACAACATAGAACGGTCTGCAGAAGGCGCTTCAAGAGAGACAGCCATGTACAATTTGAGCACTGCAATGTTTGTAGTCTGGTTCCCCGAGCTGAGCTGATCAAACTACAACTCTGCTTTAACACTATATTACGTCAGCAACACTCATGACATCATGAGCGATGACTCCATCATTCTGGTTTCCTAAGTTTGAAGTTATGTTCCGATCATGTTATTCGATTGTCAACAATATGATTTCAAGATCATCCCACCCGGAGCGAGTGTAAGAGCTCTTGAGGATATTCTACTCTTAAAGATATTCTACTGGAAATACAAGTATTTGTACTGTTTTTTTTTCACATATTTTATTTTTGAATAATATGTTATACCTTAGCATCCCTTTCTGCCGTTTCTAGTACAGGATCGATGATAGCAGCTTTCTTGGTCACTTCACAACCAACGATGTACGTATACGTACTCGACTGCTTCTCGTATAACTGGAAATAAGAATTGTTTAAAGAAATTGAATTTTAATTAGTGTCGTAGTGAATATACTCCGTTTCACCATATCAGTGACTTTCTACAGTAATCTTTCGAATATTCAAGAAAATTTATCTAATCAACAAACAGACGTTCAGTTTCACTGTTTTCTGTGCTTGTAGTAACCAATGTATATAACAAAATCACAAAGTTTAAACTGTTTATAATACCTACAAGATATGAATAATGTACTTGAAAGATTTACAATCTTACTGTAGAGGGCTATTGTTGCGTGAAACAGACTATACCTAAATTACCTTAGTTCGCTAACATAGTCTGCAACCCGCACACGTCGGCCTCTACAGTATGAACTCAAAACTTCCATTCAGACGTTTAGACATGTAATGACGTTTTCGAAAGTTTCATTACTAAAAAAAGATTGAAAACAGTTTCCAGTAAAATATTTCCATTACAGAGCAGTTATCTGTATTTCGACTGTATACGGTATAAGTGAAGAAATGCAGATTTGTGAAAAGCATGGGGATCAAACTACATTCATTCACACAGCAGAAAAACAAGCAAAGCATCAGTTTTTCCTTGTATTCACACTCAAATGCTCTGTACATATTGTAGAATACTTTCTAAACTATATTTAATAATAATAATGAAAACAAACTTGTCTGAATATAGCTTTGGCTAGACCGCTTGTTTTCATGTTGTAGAATGGGTGGAATGGTTGATGCTGAGAAAACGGCGACTATTTAGAGAGAGGGGAGGGAGGAGAGAGTGGAGATAACGGGAGAGAGCCAGACACGCAGAGTAAACTATGTCACGTAAACAAAAACAACTAGTTCAGCTCCTCGCAAGACCTAGAAAGATGAGTGGAAGCTATGGTTAGCAAATAAGCAAACTATGAGAAAGATAAAGGAAAAATATGAGAAATATATGTTTTTAATGAATAAAAAAAAGTTCAAAATGAAATGTTCACTTTATGTATTACTTTGAGAGCAATATATGTGTTTGTTTAGCTAGAAAAACTCCCTCAGTACTGATATTTCTAGTTGTTGTCACGTGTCTACGTGAGAAATTAGCATTTACAGCTGTGGTGAACTGTTCTTTGAGTGCTGAAATGTTGGGCCGTTATCAAAACTTCACGGGGGTTTTTCTCGCGTTACGTGACAAAACGTAGAATTGAACGAAGACTATAAGTCAGAACAAACATTGCAGTACACGAAAGACATGTTCTTAGCAAAATTGGTGTGTGGAGTTTGATTTTTCATATCACTGCGAAATGAAAAGAGGTAGCAAATGTTTCACCAGGTCTAGAAATAATGTAAAATGATTTGAGGAATTGACATTATTCAAGAGAGGTAGCTGACAAGGGAAAAACTGGTTCCACTTTGCTGTGTTTGTAGTTTGATCCGCGTTTTCTTTCGCATTGGAGTAAAAGAGAACTTCTGGAAAAAGTAAGTTTTATTCCACACAAGAACAGAAGCATAATCAAGTATTCCTCTACATAGAGTAATAACGTTAAATAGTTTGATAGGTTTGGTAAATGAAAAAAAGGTAGAACGGAACTTAAAATTCATAAAAATGATCTTTTGATTCCCGTTATATTTGGCGTAATCTGTCCAGGTCACCATCACTTAAATGTGTTCCCTTACCATAGAAGATAATCTAGGTCAGATAACCAAAAAAATCCAGAACTTTCGTAGTTTGTACTTGGACTATACGATTATCGATCTGCATTTCAACTCAATTTTCCGGAACCAGTTCCTTTCGACATTCAAGTATCACTGTCAAGAAAGACGAATGACCACGAAAAGAGCTATTTTGAAATCAGCCCAATTTTTCACTCGCTGCAAGTGTGATGTTTCATGAGACTGTGATTTGGTAAGAATGACTCTTAGTATGAAACACGTGATGCCTGGAGAGGACTTGTACGGTCTAAACGAACGATATAGACTACTGCTGTCACAGCTGACCTGTTGGAGTACTTTTGAAGTTTCAATAGTTCATTTCCTAGCACATTGAACTTTGTGACGCTCATCGCACCGCATTACGTCGAATATAATAATGCTCGTTTTTCATAAACGAAACGAGTTATACCCGATCATTTCGCTTCTTTCCGCCATGTTTGAAGTTTGACACCGGTAACTCTTGGGTCTTGGGTCGAAATTAGTTTTGTGTTGGTAGTTTGGTCCCGCTATGTATCAGGCGTGATTCGTACCTTCCAAATGCGGTCGCAGATCAAACTACAATTTGGCACTTATTTCCAGCAATATTTTAAGGAGACCGGAGCACAACTTGAGCGAAGATGTTGTTTCACCGTGCTTCAAATTGTATTGAGATCAGAGAGCACAGATAACTCCTATATTACTTTGATCAGTCCACGACCACGTGATATTCACATGACAATGCCGTGCGACACGCAACGCGTCTAATTAGAAGTAGGATACAGCAGCTTTCTGACATTCAGGGTTGTGCTCCGGTCTCCTTTAAAGAACATTCCCTTAAAAATGTTCTACCCACATCTTGATTGTAGTTTGGTATCGATACAAGCCCTTATGTTCGAATTTCGACCGAAAAGTAACGGGATAGAACTTCGACCACAGCGGAATAGGGCAAGCATACCCTAGAAATAAATTTGATAGTCACGTAAAGTAAGCATTCTAATGAGGCAGCGTGCACTTTGTTTATGGCACGTTCTACTGTTCTGCTGTAACGTGTTTCACGTGACTGTGCAATTGACTAATGGTATATATGCTTGCTTTGGAAAGGGCAACCCCTATAAAACCCCTTTTTCCGGCTGATCGACGATTTCTTGAAATTTCCCGCTACAGACAGTGCACTCTAGGATCCCCCTCCCAAGTGGCTAGCTCCTATTGTAGCCGGTACGTCGCCGCACGTCCCCCTTTCTTCTGCAGGTCCGCAGCCGGATCAGACAGTACCGCGGGGCGACCCTCAAGTGGTCCTCATATTAGATGACCATTCAACACCATCTCCCCCTCTTGCTTATCTCGTCATTCCATCATGACTGGCTGTTTTATTCTCCTACTACTTCTTTCCATCGGTAAGTTTTGTCATGATGGTTGGCGTTTTCCACATAAGTACTCTCATATTAATATTATTAGTTGAAACGTGACAGCTTTAAGACAGCCCACTCATGTTCAGGCGTCGAAGATTGTGCTTTAGGTAATGAGAGTATCAGATAATTTAAACACGCTATTGTTTAACAAATTCTCATCACCATTCGAAGTTAAGACCACAGTTCTGTGATACATTCCAATTTCCCCGACCGTCATATTCATATTTACTTTCTTTGAGAGAGGATTGATATCTATTTCAGAATGTTGAGGTCATTGAAATACATTTAACTAGTTTTGAATGTTTTCACTCAATGTAATATGTTCCATTGCAGTTTCTTGTTCTACGATCAGTCCGTTTGGGGAGTGTTTTGGGAGCCGAAAACCGGCCATGGTCCGGACCGCCGGGTTCATGCCCGTTGAGACGAAAATAGAAGCGAAGGTTGAAAATAAAATACTATAGATGTTGTGGAATCAAACAAATTTTCTTTTGTGTCTATCAACAAGAACACCACAAAAAGTTTCAACTAACTTTTTCTAACTCGGTTCGGCAACTGAGCCAAAATGAAGTAATGAGTTGGAAAAAGAAAACATAGCAAAGACTTTTTCTAACAAAACTCGATTCGGAAAACTGGAGGATCAAGGAAAGTTCTGAATCGCCAAATCATATTAAAAACACTAAAACACAGGAATTTCCTAGATTAAAAACATTTTGAACCTCGACCGAATCTCATTCCAATGTTTCGATCTATCACTATCTTCAGATAGACCTGGTGACGTGCTCGTCGTACTGCCGTCGGAACTCCCATCCCTCCACCGAAGTCCCGTTTCCGTGTCGCGGCTTCAACTTCCGCGTGGGGCGACATCCCACGTGCTCCTTCATTCCCATGGACACCTATTTGCCCGCCAGCATCGAACACAAACAGTTCTTCTATTTCTACGAAAAACAATGTCTCGAGTGAGAAACTACAATGGAAATAAAAGAAGAAAAGATTTATTGAATCTAACATAAGTCAAACCTAATTGAATGAATCCAATACAAAAAAACGTGGTTTTCGCTAATTAGCTCCAGCTGTACCCCGAACTTTTTTCCGATGTAATATGTAATACCTGCACTGTACTCGAATATCTCACAGTCTAACTGACTATATCATGGAGATTGTGAAGATTCCTACAGCTTTTTTGTTACATTCTCCAAAACATGATCTTATTTGAGTATTCCGTCCCGCTGTGACTCTGCGTCCTTCATCATGGATGCTCGGAAAGGAGTCCGACTGCGGTCAGAGGCAGACAAGCAGAGTGCGGCCGACCTACAGGAGTGCATAGAACTATGTCTTGAGAAGGAATGTCCCTCTTTTGAGTGGGATGAAGACAACAAGTGAGAATTGTAATTTCAAATGCAATTGTTCTTCTTATTTCCATGAACATGTTTTCACCAATTGTCAAATGCACTATCACCACTTCCGGTTTGTGCCCCATTTTTATGCGAAACTCTTTGACTCGAACCGAAAATCAAAGTTATAATATTAAAAACTTGTAGTTCTCGCGTTTTGACAAAAAACATTTCAGACAGTGTCATTTCTACTCGTCGACCAGTCGGAATTTCCCATTGGAGAGGGCGGAACACGTGACCTACTACGAGAACAATTGCATCGATCGTCAGTGTTCACAGTGTTCATTTTATGACAAAAACAGAAAACAACCCATTTGGTTAAACTGTGTCTCGTAGATTAAAGGGGGGGGGGGGCAGAATTGAATGCCGAATTTGGCTAACGGTGGTAGCCAAAAAGTCACGAGAGTCAGAGAAGCGCGCGCATTCAACATTCATCTGCTCCGAACCTTCCTCTGCGTCTCTCTCAGCAAATAAAGTTAATGAAGTTTCCAAAACAGAGCTATAAGGTGGACAATCTAGAAAGAAAGAGAAGGAGATCTATCGATTTGTCGGAGTCTGGTATTTTATTTAAAAATTCAATTCAGCCCCCTCCCCCCTTTAAGAATACGCATATCCGCCTGTCACTGAGCTCCGCCTTTTCCACGATTTCGTACCTCTTACATAAATCACATAGATCGAAGAAGAGCGGAGAAGAGTTGGAATTACATTCAACTATTAGCTGAGATGTACTCCGCACAATTTCTGATATACTACCACGCCTATCATGTTCAATTAACGCTTAAACACATACTAACTGTTTGCTGATTCTTGGTGTCCCTACACTGAAAATCAATATTTTCATTTCTCGATCAGTGACTGAGTCCGTTTCAGCATCTTCACGATGTCCCAATGGAAGAATAGAGTTCCTTCTCGCCAAAAACTCGGATGTACCATCTTTTGGTTAGTGAAGAGTGCAAAGGTCAAGAATCATTTGTAGCCCATGTGCTTATGTAACGTAATCAAATGAAAATTCTTGTTTTTCTGGCAGATAACTTGTCCGGAAAACTTGTTCTGCCCTATTCAGCGGTGTCTGTAGTTCGATCCCGGTCTAAGTTAGTAAACTATGGTCTGTGTCGAGAGTTCGAACTACAACAAAACTACTATCTCTAACTACTACTCGGCTTGTGTACCTGATAATGTAAACTTCAACGTTTCCAGGTGTTTCGGTTGGCTTGCGAAGTGTTCGCAATTGTATGCGGGAATGTATAGAGACGACGCTCTTCTTCTGCAAATCATTTCAGGTAGGTTCACAGACCGGCAAAAGCTTGCACGAGTAATAAATTTCTGGAGGTCTGAGTACGGATGCTAGAAGATCCCGGCACCTTCATCCCATCCTGCGTCTTCTCAAACATACGCTATTTCTCTGCTTTTATATCCCACCGGGATGCAAAAGACGAGAGATAGTGAGGCAGAGCGAGAGACGCAGGATGGAATGGGTGCCGGGATGCCGGGATCTTCTAGCATGCGTACTCTGACCACCGCTAGGACCTTGGATTGAAAGTATAATATGAAAAGAACTTTATTCAGTAGTATACTGTTGAATACTGAACAGTGTAGAAACTATGGAAACAATGTTTCTAAATGTTTTGCGCGAAACTGTCACGTTGTGCTATCATAATGTAACCAAGTAGAACTTATAGTTCTCCTTCTACATATATCGTGTTCCATTCCAGTTCGAATCCAACACGCAGGAGTGTTTCATCTCTGACGAATCCTCTGATGTGGCTGTTTCCTCCCATTCGCTCGACCTCTACGAACCATTCTGCGTACCCAAAAACATAGAGAACAACTGCAATCGACCGTATTCCTTCGAAAAGATTCTAACCACGAGAATGAGTGGAGCTGGACAACTAGAGAAAATAGAGAGTTGGTGTTTTACTATTATTTTTTTATCGGAGAAGGCACGCCGAAACGGTACACACTAAACTAGAAGTCAGTTGAATAGTCACGTAAATTTAGCATTCTGATGAGGATTCATGCGCTTCGTCATCGCACGGTTCTGCTGTGTTTAACTTGTTTCACGTAACTGTGCAATTGGCTGACAATATACTGCCTTGCTGGGTTTGTAGTTTGATCGTACTGCATCTTAGTTTGGTAGTTGTACTGTACAATCACAGGAAATTACGTTGCGAAGCTCAGCTTTCTCATTTTCTACAACAAAACTCTAGGGAAAATTGAAGTATCGCCCCCCACTTTAGTTGAGTCCCCCCCCCGTAGCACTTCAACCCCCCACTCAAGCTAAAACCTGAAAATCTAGGAGAGGGGGGGGGGTCAAAAATCTACTTCGACATTTACTATTTACCCCCCCCCCACATGGGTCGGCGGGGGGTAGAACTTCAATGGTGGGGGGTCAAACTTCAACGAGTGGGGGGCTGAACTTCAATACCGGAAATGTTTACTTTTTACCCCCCACCCTCAAACTATTGTATTGCAAGTGATAAATTGAATTATCACCCCCCCCCCCCCCCGTGGGGGGGGGGGGTCAAACTACAATTCCCCAAACGCAATACCAATTCAGAAAGGTGGGGGGTAAAAAGTCACTGTTCCCAAGCTCTATTTTACTAAATGTAAGAGACGCATAGAACAATTTCGAGTGAATGAATATTGATTGCTGCCTCTCGTGCCTTTTTGGCTAACGCCGTTAGCCAAATTCAGCATTCTATTCAGCTTCCCTAAGAGTTTTCATGCACATTTCACTTTTTGCATGGAGTAACTGAATGACGTTTACAGAGTGTACTGTGGAGCGTTGTTTGTCGAAATGTTGGGCCGACCATCATTGTCTGGCGGTAAACTATGACGTCACCACGAGATCCTGTTTCCTTCTGAATAAAAAGAGAGGAGAAGCTGTGATAGGTAGAGAAAATCGATATAATCTGCAATACTAAAGGGAAAAACAGACACATGAAGTAAAACTGGTTCTGTAGGAAATATTTTCTAGAAGGTTTATATAGATATAATGCTCCAAATGTAGAAAATTCACGACTGAAACAAGGAAATCATTGGGAGGTAAAGAACTTCAGTTTTCATTTCAACTCCAAAAATCTTTGGAAACATAATCATAATAAGTTCTGAATGAAACTCTCAGTTCTTGTAGCCGAACAACAGCAACTTTCCAACTTTTTCACAGCCCAACCATTTTTTGCAGGCCCGGCCGACAACTTTGATTTCTACGAAGTGTCGTGTCACAAGCAGTCGGTGACTCCGCCGCCGGCAGTGGAGACGCGGTACCGGACGGCGGCTCGCGGAAGGGTTTTCCGGAAGGAATTCGAGACGAAACGGACGGAACGGGTGGACTCGGCCAGGCAGTGCGGGTCGGTTTTCGTCTATTCGGAATCATTACAAACTAGATCAATGTTGGGTTTCTTGTTTGAACCGAAACACGAGGTAGTAGAGAGGTGTATTGAGTGGCGCGACGCCGCTTTTAGAGCTTGGAAAAGGCATCAGTAAGCAAATAACAATAGACCCGAAACAGTCGCGCCGGAACTCTACATCGTCTTTTTCCGTGGGCTTAAAAGGAAGTCACAGGACTTGTGAAGATCTTACACGAAAAGCGACGCAGACACATTATCGGTAACGAGAAATATGAGACAAATTATAGAATGAACGACAAGTATTCGTATACATTGTAGTATTCTCGTGACTTTTTAATGTAATTTTTCTAACCAAGGTTTTTTTAATAAAAATTATGTGTAGAGTACGCTCTTTCTGAATTCGAGAAGCATACTCTAAGAGTCTCCTCAGCATTGTCACGCAAAACATGAAAACAGAACATTAGAAAAGTGTGTTCTACGTTTCTTTTGCGTGATTCGGGATTAGTTTTTGCTAACATACAAATGTTTCCAGTCGTCTCTGCGAATCTGCACAGCTGAATTGTCGCAGTTTTTGCTATTCGTCGACGAGGAAAGTATGTCTATTCTCCAAAGAAAGAATAGAAAATCTCGACGAAATCGCTCAGGAAAACGGAGAATTCGATGTCTACGTCATCAAAGAACAGTATGACGTCACTGGTCGGTTTACGGAAAGAGCTGTTATACTGTTAGTAAATTGCACAGTCACGTGAAACATGTTAAACACAGCAGAACCCAGAAACGTGCAATGACAAAGTGTACGATTTCTCATTAGAATACTAACGTTACGTGACTATTCGATGGACTTCTAGTATGATATCAATGTTGTTTTGTTTCAAAGAGGGGCTGAATTGAATGCCGCATTCCCATCCTGCGTCTCCTCCAACATACGCTGTCTCTTACATCCCGCCGGGATGTAAGAGACGAGAAATAGTGAGGCAGAGCGAGAGACGCAGGATGGGATGAAGGTGCCGGGATCGTCTAGCATACGTACTCTGCTCTACATCGATTGGCACCCCATACGCATTGAAATTAAACTGAAAACACGATACAACAAAAAGTTATTTTGTAGTTCCAGACAGTTTTACAACTACCTCAACATTCCCGAAACCTTCAGAAAAGAAGGAAAATAGAGAAAACAAAGTAACTCAGTCATGGGAAGAAGATATATTCGCCATCAAAAAGGACACCTTCGTCGATCAAGCCAGAGAAGAAGAGAAAGAACATCATCAAGAAAGTGAGTTTGAATAAGTTTATGTCAAAGAATTAAGACATTCTTAATATCACTTTCTTTTTTATTTTTTTTATTTTTTGGAGGAATAGAACATAAGTTTACGAGTGGACAGATAGTCGGTGCTCTTTGCTCAACCAGTACACATGAAATTACTTGTTCTGTAAAATTTAGTACACTTTAAACAGCACAAATACTTCGTACTTAAAATTATGTTCTAGTAATCAGAATGGAAATGATGCCAACAAATGAATATGCGTGAAAGTCGTGAAAGATTTAAAAAAACAATTTACAGAATTTCCAGAACCACCAAAGGTTGTAGAACTGGAAACTTTGTTGGAAATGAACAGCGTGAACGAGGAGAAATATCGTCCTAACACTTCTCTTCTCATCAAGTCAGTTCGCGGATCTCATCAGCTAGATCCGGAATGCATGAACATTCCGGCTTTTTCTTATCCCAACCAGCGTCTCCACAAACAAACGCTATTGCGCAAAACGTGCGTCTCGGTACAGCGTGAAATGGTGCGCAAAGCGGAAAGCGCCGGTTGGGATAGAGCTGCTGGGGTTTAATCGTAGGTAGTACTCTTTTCACATGTTTGTTTCTCGAAAGGGAGGGTAATGATTTCACATATATATGTTTGTTGTTGGCAAGATGGTGATCAATATGAACAATACACAAGTTGCGCTGGCAGTCAGATGTAGATTCGAACGTTCGACCGCACCAAACGGGGTATCTTCATGGGGAGTCGCATGGGCTACTGAATCGCTTATTTTATCGGAACATTGGTTTTCAGCTCCGCAGAAGTAGATTCCGAGTTAACCGTAGGATCTATCCCGCGAGTACTTCCCGTCTCGGAGGGGGTTGGCTTCGCGCAGCCGGAATCCGTCATGGTGGAGGCTATGTGTCACCCCAATGGAATCAATGTCTCATTCACTCTCGGGAACGGGGTACGCCAAAATTTGCATACAAAGTCACATGACGTGTGATGCTAAATTCAAGAATTGGTTTCCCTTTTCATGTGACTACGAGATTGATCAATCCTAGTTCATGTGGTTTACGCGGCTAAATTTTGTGACGAATTTGAGCAGATACGTGTTGAATTTCACGTGGCCTACCGGCGTCCCATTTACTAATAGTACATAAGGCGCTTTCTCTGAAACAAGCCTACACGGTGTGTCTCGCTTCACCCCGCAGCGTTTGTAGTTTGATCTCTCGCACTTTGGTCGGAAATTGTCATTCATGGAGTTCAAACTACAACTCCACTAGGCATCACCTGTTTCATCAGGCATTCTTCAGAAGTACTCTGGCGCCGTCTACGCGGCCGAGAGGTTCGAGCAGTGTCGCATATTCATGCGAAACCAGTCCGAATTCGCGCTCTTCGTGCCGAGACCCCAGCACAACACCTGGTGTAACTCCGTGGAAGTGGTCAGTTGCAATGAATTACCTGAAATATGAATACATAATTGATGTTCAACAGTTCGGGAGCGTTCCCAATTACCAACAAAACTATCAAGCATGTTACTAGCGACATTGATGTTTTTCAGGTATCTGTGCAGTGTGCAAGCTCGAAAAAAAATATTTCTGAAATAGATTTTTGAATTCAAATAGAAGTAGAAGCTAAAAAACGTCGAAAACGTTCAAAGAAAATTATGAACCCTCTTATTTTATAAGATGTATGTTATGTCTCCCACCTTTACCGTCAGGTTTCAATTTCAGCCAGAAACCCTACCATGAATAAATCATTCATGAAATTGATGCTAGTTTATTATTTCTCTTCTCTGTTCAGGACGGAACCATGTCGGTGATGTTGGTCATGTCGAATGACCGTATCCTGCCCCATGACGTCACCACAGTACACGATCTGTTCTACCACATCTCCTGCAACTACGAAACGCCCTCGATCGAGTTGCGAAAGGGAATTGTAGTCGGGTACGTTTTCACTCAAACTGCATTGGAGGAAACAGACCCTAGCTTAATTGTAATTTCAACTTGAAAACAGTTGGATGAGAACGTACCACTTTCATTTCCTTCCTTTCTCGAATATTCTTCTGTAGTTTATCGATATTCATTAGAAAAGCTTTACTTTCAGAAATATACTCTGAGTAAAATAATTCCCCGATTTCTGAATCACTCGTGTAACTCTCCGAATTTTTTCTCTCTTTTAATTCTTCAGGACGTCGCTAGATTTCAGACGTGATGCCTTTGCGATGCCGAATATTTGATTGAGCAGAGCAGACAGGAAACTACATTTTGCGCGTTCGCAGTTCGCTCGCCTTTTGCACCGCAGCCGGAACTTTGAACTCATTTTAATCAATTCTGTGAATTGCGCTACTTTCATTGGAAACTCTCGCGGGAAAAGAAACGTTTTCCAATTGTTTGGAAAGCTCTAAATCTCTGTGAGTGGTAAATATAGAAAAGAGCGGAATCGCGACAGCAAAATAATTTCATGAACCAAATATTATAACACATGCTAATAGTTCAGTAACTCTCTTGAGAAAACTCTGTGAGATAGCATATAGCTTAGGATACGTAATACGGCCGTACATTGTTTCTCACGAGTGAGTCACGTGCCGCTCCCATGAGTCGCAATTGCAACTACCGCGGCCAAAACACTACTTTGTTTGCAGTGGTCCCTCGCCGGTGTTGGTCCCGTCTCGGGAACACAACCGGAGCATCTCGCTAAGAATAACTCGCGGGGGACAACCCGTGGACAGCGTCTACATTGGGGAGACACTCGTTGCTCACGTCGAGAGCGATCTACCGCGTTTGTCACTTTTACATTACTTCTTGATTTGCAATCAGTAATTCAGATTGACTTGAATTTGAGTTGAATGCAATAAACAAATACTATTACAAATCCAACTATCGAATTTGTATTCAATTCCGGAGTCCCTAACACCCAAAGCTAATTAGACAACTAACAAAATTCATCTACAGAGTTCATGTATACGGTATTACCCGCAATGTATCTGATGCGTATTGTCTTTCCAGCACAAAATCTTCGAGTTGTCGATTGTTCGGCGAATAGAGTCGGAGATGATGATCCCACCGCATCTATACATTTGATAGCAGACGGGTGGGTTCAAGCCACTCATTTTCCCATGAAATAAAGTGACACAAGTACAAGTAAAGTGCATCATTCACACGTCACCAAAGTGCAATTCTGACCGGTCGAAAATCTCCCAGCCAATCGAGCAGACACTACTGAGAGGCGAAGATGGTATTAGCCCTTTCTTTCTCGCTTGCCTAACGGGACATTGATGTTCTTGTTTCTGAGACGAGAATCGCACATCTACCGATGAGGGCTGCCCACCGGCGGACTAATGATGGAAACGATTCGGTAACCGACAAAATGTCTGATACAACATAATAACACAGTTGCCATATTATATTCAATTTGAACTTTTTTCAAATGATTGAAACATAACGTTCCCTTGCAGTTGTGCCCTTCTGCCCTCGTTGATGACGTCGATGGTGTTGGGGGAGGGCGGCTGGCGGTCGACGCTGTCCGCCTTTCGTGTCGACGGAAGCGAACACGTGGACATCGTCTGCATGGTGGCAGTATGCCAACACCACAACTGTCCTCAGAAACAGGTAAACTGGGTTAGCGGGATTGAGAGAGATTAGAAAGTGGGTAGACCAGAGGGCCGAGTGGTCGACCGGTTGTGTGCGCGCTAGCACTCAAAACACCATGGTTCGATCCCACTCGGCGCGGTATCTTCGCGGCGGACCACATGAGCTGGTAATCAGGTTTACTCATGCCTAGTTTTTTTCTTTACGGACCCCACTTCTCTACGGATACTACAATGTGATCATTGTCTTGGTTGTAATTGTATGAATAAAGAAACACACGGCTGAAATAGTTGCCGTAAAAGATTATTGTTAAAAAAATAGACACAGACAGAGTGTGTATGGTCAGTAGTTCTCTCTTTTTTTGGCATTGGCAACGGGAATATAAGAGGGTGAACCACGTTCGACTTGTGCGCCTAAACCCGTGAGTCCCGACTTCACACTACAGCAGATAAAGTAAGCACCGGATGATTTGCTTAAAAGTATCAATATCTGCTGCTACGTCGCCATTCATATAATTTGAATATTTTTCTCATAGGATTCGTGTCCCTCTTCCCTTAGTCGAACTCCACGTTCCTCAGAGGAAAAACAGCCGGTGCGGGTCGATTCCCGGTTAAGAGTTCAAGAGATCAAAGGTCATCAAACGTCAATGTTGCCGAGTAAGTCAGTCCATAGACCGTATTTCAGATCTACCCCCTTTCATATCTTGAGGTGTGTCTTCAAAGATTTACTAGTTCCCTGTCGCCTTTGGCTTCACGTGTTCACTGACGTGCTCAAAAAGTTCAGAGTTAATAGTGTGGGATATTAGTAGTTTTTGATTCGACCGAGTTACGAAAAACCGTGAAAGTGGAACTCCCAATAGCAGTCACAACCGCCTAAAAATAGGTAGGCACTGTATGTTTCACTTTCTACTGTTTGCTCCTCAATAAGGACGGTATTACCTGGAAATAAACTGCTCTAAGGTTTTAATGGTATTGGCGCTGTTTTACCTATTTTGACACTACTTCAGGTCAGTATTCGAGAGAAAAACTAAAGTTGATAGTTTCATCTTCCAGATGTGTGTGTGCAGCCGGCAGTCTACATTTCGCTGCTCGCCTTATTAGTAATCTCTTTCCTGTCCACTTGTATTGCAATCTGCTCCAATTGTAAAAGAAGAAAAATTAACAGTCGACCGAGAAGCAGGTTCATGTTAGTGTAAAAAAATGTATCATTTGTGTACACAAAATATTTTCCATTTGGGTCACAAGGACTTTTTAGATGGTTTAGTATTGTTGGCTTTTCGCCTTTTTGTCAAAAAATTGTTATTTAGGGCAAACAGTGATGTTGAGGTTGGCTCCATTTGTTTCGATAATGAACTTTGATCTTATCTTCAAATACGAAAATCATTCCAGTTTACGTTGGAACTTAAGACCAATATGGTCGTAGTCTCATGGTTTTTCAAGTGAAATGTGTCAGATCGCTTAGTGATATTACCTTTGAGATCAGAGAGCACAATTAATTCGTATATTAGTTTGATCAATCCACGTGACATTCACATGACAATGCCGCGCGACACGCAACGCGTCCAAACAAAAGTAGGATACATCAGGTTTACGAGAAACCATGTTGATCTCCGGTTTCCTTTAAGTGGAAACATTTGAGCGATTCGATGATTCGGTTATAAACTATGAATCAGTAATAAAAACATTTTCTACTTACAGGTTGCCTCCATCGCGCGAAGATGTTGGATCAACGTATATAAATACCGTACCTTTGTGAAACCTTCCTCAGATGAATAATTAATATGTATTATGTTTTTACTGAATGATAAAATGTACTTTTCCCATATGATCGTATTTTCTAGACTCAAACAGCTGGATAAGCTAATTAGGCAACACTTTGAAAAACGTTTTTCGTCCATTTCTGCTGTTATAGAGAAAAAGGCAAAGTTTAATGCGCCCGCTTGGCGATTTGCATTTTAGCAGCGACGGTGATTGAGTTGTGAATTTGCGAAGCAAGTAGAAAGTAGTGAACTTTGCTTTTTGACTAGATGTCTTATTTTCTCCAAGGTTTCACGCGGTGTTTTTCCTCGATATTAATTTAGAAAAACAGACAGGAAAAAATTTGACCAATCTTGTTTCGTCCCACTCTGTTTGTAGTTTCAACCCGGTCCGAGATGGACAAAATTTGGCACCTATTATTTTGTGAATCAAACCTCATTTCCAAAAAAGTTCGCTCCAGCACCCCAGGTCATATCGAATCCGCGCTTCTCTCACTTCCTTTTATCAATTCGGGAAACCAAAATTTCCGGTTCCGGTGACAGCTGGAAAAAAGAATGTTTTGTATGTAGTTATTATTTGAAACATGTTCTCGTTAAATACAAAACAATTCTATTTTTTACTCGAATATCGGGACAACGTAAAAATGATGACATTGTTGTGTAAACACACGTTGCTTTAGATTGTAGAGAATCTTACGCAACGTGGCCCAATCATTTATTCATACTCATACTATATAACTACTCTTTTTTCTCTCCAAATCATAACCTGAACCACTTACATACATTATTTTTGATCGTTTGAGCTAGTTTTGTACCTTTTGAAAAAGTATATTACTTATTTCTCGGTTTCTAATTTGATTGTTCGTGGATTACGTTAGAAAATGTATTCCTTTTCTTATTTTGCTTTTTCATTCTCAAGTGCAAGAGATTCCCAAAATGGGAATGTAATAAATAGCTTCCCGCTCATTTCATTGATTTTTCTGACTCCGGCAGGAGATATTCTCACTGGGGCAGGCTTTTTACACAACCTCTTTCGGCGCTTCTCGCTTTTATCGTTAAACATCAAAATTAGCTCAATTGCACGTATTGAGACCTATTTTATTTTGTTAGTCAATTGCACAGTCGCGTGAAACATGTAAAACACAGCAGAAACGTGCAAAACGACAAAGTACACAATTCCTCGATAGAATGCTAACTTCACGTGACTATTCAATTCAGTTCTAGTATAATTGTTACGAAAACGTGGTTTCGTCACATATCACGTGAAAAAAACGTGTTGAAGTAAAATAACGGAGCCAGCAGTAATGACGGATTTTATTATTCAATGATTGAACACCATTCACGTTAGTATAAAAAAAATTCCGGTTTTGCGTACCATAATCTCATGTTCTTTCTTCATTCTACAGAAGTAAACTTTTGTTATTCATCCAGATACAATCGATCGGAAGAAGTACAGTTGCGATAGGCATAATGAGCTGCAACCAACTATGGGTAGGTCAAAACACTTTATTTCATTTTACAAAACAAATCTCGGGCCTTGAAGAGAACGCGGGACAATACAATCACTTTTAACTTGAAGTGTGTTTGTTAAACTTTCGAACTGGGATGGTTTAATAACAATCCAGTAGCGGAGATTCGGAAAATTCGTTTTTGGGGCGCATTTGCGTTGGAGCGAATAAATTAACCGTCGAGCGCAAGGCATGAGATTGTTTTTTGTCAGGCCATCATTAAGTAACATGTCAAATAGAAATCAGGACGAAATTATTGTTTTTATATATTTCTAGGATACTTTCCGCGACCTTGCATTGAATCCCATTCCCGCTGAGAAAATAGCCAGATCATTGTGTGCCGAATATTTGGGAGGGTCTTGGAGAACCGCAGGAGAAAATCAGTTTTCTATCAACAAAATTAGGTGGGTTTCTTTCAAATTTGCGAATAATCGGATATCTGGTTATGTGATTTGTAACAATTTTGTTAACCACTTTGTTAGAGCCTTATTGTACGACGATTACATGATGTTTTAAACTTTTCGATTCATTATTTAAATTGATTGAAGAGGACAGTCCTTTGAGTGAATTCATCTATTTAGTGGTGGAATGACGAACCAGATGTTCAAATGTGACCTTGTTGGGGTGGCACCGGCGGGGATCGAACCCGCGACCGTTCTACTCAGAATCCAATGCGAGAAGGATCAAATGCAACTGCAGAACGAGATCGCCATATTCATAGAACTAGCTAGTCAGTTGCTTTTTATATTTTTTTATAGAGGGAACGTTTCAAAAATATGTATTGTTTGTTTCCATACTGACCCGAACACTAGAAGATCTTCTGGTTTATTTATTTATTACAACAGCAAACGTAAACAATACAAAGCTCGAAACCGCTAGATTTGAAGAAAGCGGGACATGTGAAATGTATATTATGCAACTTGATGATGCGACGACGGGGCGGTTATCGACAAAAACATTCCGTATATCAAATTTCGACCTGCGCCTCTTCACACATACGCTATTTATGTGCTCGCACATTCCACTCTGTAGAAAATTGCAAAATAGTGCGCGAATCGAGAGACGCAGGATTGGTTAAGGTGCCGGGATAATAATGCATACGTTCTCTGGTGAGAGAGCATGTACGTTGGGATACGCAGAGGCTTTAATCCTGCGGAAACTTCTTTCTGTGATTATTTCTATCACACTGTAGACATTGATGAAAACGCTTTGTTAATATATTTATATGTAATAGTGAAATGAAACAATAATGACCCGGCTCACTTGATATATAGGCAAAAACCATACACTATATGAATTGAGTGGGAACTAGCTAATAGTATTCTTTGGTAAAATAATGTATGTAGTGTATGTATAGCGCGATGATTATAGTAGAGGAATGCAAATTACTATCAAAAGCAAATAACTACGCAAATTACTAGCACAAAAATAACTAGTGTACACATTCTGGAACTACATAATTTTAATGGAGTGTGCTTTGACGCTGTCTATCACTTCTGGCTCAGTGAGCGAAGTTCCACGAGTCGTGGAATGTATGGTCATGGAAAGATCGTGTTTGACTTGATTCGCAGAACAAAACTATTTTCTGGTAGTATTTTCTGATGCTTTGATGATGATGAGTTGGTCCGGGTTATCTGAGTCATCTTCTATGAGGTCCCCGTAGATGCAGATCTTGTCGTAGCTGTCGTGACAG
Organism: Litoditis marina; assembly: GCA_964036275.1. NCBI lineage: Eukaryota > Metazoa > Nematoda > Chromadorea > Rhabditida > Rhabditidae > Litoditis > Litoditis marina. The sequence continues at coordinate 32,743,988 of OZ038433.1, forward strand.
CAGTGTTACTCGCAGAAATGCAATGTTCCGACAAATAGTGGTTTCACTTTTACTGGTTCATCTTTTATGTAAAATATTCGAAGTCAATGGTGTCTAGGATGTCTTGGATTCGGACAGAATAGGGATATGGTAAGTTATCGTAAAGCACGATTCGGTTCAACACTCTCAGGCGTTTAGTAGATTCGCACGATCAGTTAACAGTGAATGAACAGACGTTTGGTGATCGGTAACTTTTCATAGAGGTTCGTGAGCACGTGAGTGTTGATAGGTCGAGTAATCATTCGTTTGGAAGAAAGGCCCAATTGAGCTAAACTTCGTGAGTTTAATTTAGAAACATGTACCTCTACGAGTTTCCATTCTGTGTCTTCTTTCTATGATAGCACCTGCTCAAGATTTGTCCTTGTCGTTCAAGATATATCTATGATATCTTCCCAACAAGTTTGAAGTATGCGGTTCAGTCCATTTCCAACAATTATGTGGAACTGAGCTACGTCCGTAGACTTCTGTGAAGCATGTTGATAGGACGAGTAACACAATTTTGAAAGGAAGACCCAATCGAGCCTAACCAGTAGAGTTGTCTTCGAAATCATGCACCTCTACGAGTTTTCATTGTCCGCGTTTAGTGTCTTCTTTTTACGACATCTACTGTTCGAGATTTATTCTTCCAGTTTAAGATATATCCATGATATCGTTCCAGCACATTATGTATTAAAATATGCGGTTCATTGCTAGCGATTGTATTGAAGTGAGCTGCGTCAGTACACTTTATATCAACGTAAACCCCGAACGGCTAGGAAGCCCTAAGGTTATTCTCAATGAACGTATACTCTTCCTCCGTTGTGATCAATTTCAAGATAGTTTTTGTGAATACAAGCAGCTTCCACGCTTCTTTGATTGATCAGAAACAGTTATTGAGAATTTTGGTAACAACTTCCCTCGAACGCTTTCCAACCAGCATCGCGGGCTGTAGAGAATAGTGCGACCCTCACTTGAAGAACAACAGTGTAGCTCGTCACGGGATGAAGTCTAATTTGACTTCGAATACGAATACTGTACCATTCATTTGCGACAGTGAAAAGTACGAATAGTATAATGGCTTGGCTAGCTTAGACGAAATAGATATTCATTTAGATTCAGTCGGGAAACAGAATGGTTAGCTATTAGTATTCTGTGGGAAAATAATGTATATAGTGTATGGCGCAATGCACATAATGGATAAATGCAAATACGAGATAGCACAGACATGATCAATAGAAACCTTACGAATTAAAAACAAATAGAACTAGACACTTGAGTGAATAATTTTATCTATGGAATAAGTGATAGATTGAAATGAGAAAATGCTAAATTTGCGCAACACATTTGAAAAATTTTATGTCATGAACTGCAGGGAAAGGTCAACATAAATTATACAAATGTATACAATGCAATTATTAATGCGAGAAAATCCTTATCGAACCACAACTTTGTAAAACAGAATATAAATGGAACTGATTCAGATGCGGGTCTCGGTCCCCGACTGCTGGGTATTCTTCCCGGTGGAAGACTCGAGGAATTTGTCCCCAGCAGGACTCTGACTCCTGACGAGAGCAGACAATTGAAGTGGGTTTTTTTGAGAATGAAAATGTGATTCCATCTAAGTTTACTATAAAAAAATTGTTATCTAGTCTCAACTACAACCACAGAAGAAATATCGAATGAACCTACCGGTTGATATTAACATCCCGGCATTTGATCTCCTTTCTGTGTCTCCTCACACACGTACTATTTCTCTCTTCCAACACTTCGCCGGGATACGAGTATCGCGAGACAGTGCGCAAAATGGGAGACGCAGGATGGTACAAAGTTGTCAGTATAGGATAGCTACTCTGCACTCACAGTAGAATGACACGAAACAACCCAGTCAGTATAATTCTGTCGGAATGACTAACATTATATAATAAAAAAGATTTATTCGCGATTCAACACTTGAATTTGCACAATGTTCGATGTGGCAATCCAATTTGAGAGATTTAAAGAGAAACAGTGTTTGTCTATTCAGTTATGTTATTAAGTATACTAGAAGTAAATAGAACAGTCACGTAAAAATAGTATTCTAATGAAGTATCATGCATTATTCGTTGCCCGTTTCTGCGTTTTGATGTGTTTAACATGTTCCACGTGACTGTGCAATTGGCTAACAGTATGGGTAGTATGTTCTATTCTGTCCAACATTGTTTCTCTCAGATACACGAAGCACGTAGCTGAGGTTATGGCCCACATCCATCAGGTGAATGTCCCCGTCTCCAAGACCCCCCAACTCATTCGAACTATGCGGGGCTGGATAGATAGGATAGAAAGGAATGGGGGAAAAGAGTTCGAGTTGTGGAGCAAGCATGCCAACGTTTCTAAGGAAAGGGTGAGTTCGATGGCTAGCTTTTAAGTAACTCTATTCGAAACAATTAATTGTAAGCTGTACAATAAAGAAAGTGAAAAGGTCTGCGTGGTGGTTTGATCTCCATTTTGATCTTGATATAACTCTTATGTTAAGCTGAATTCAAACAAATAAAGCTTGTTATCTACTCTTACAATTTGATTTATGTTACGTTTTCATTGATGGAGAAATCGCCCTCACTTGTTATTGGATTTCAGTTCCCGTCCTCTGTGAGACTGGCCGATCTTTCATCGGAAGTGGATAAAGTGGAAAAATTCCTGACCGTCTGCGACTCTCCCGTCTATTTCACACACAATGACCTCTTTGTAAGATCAACCGAGTGATGATGCCGTACTCATGAATATCCAGGAATTTTCTTTGCGACCTGCGTCTCTTGAAATATACAGTGTTTCTCTGTTGTCACATCCTGCCGAGATAAGGTAACGTGAAATATGGCGCAATGCGAGAGACGCAGTATGGGATGAAGATGGTGGGTACGGTGCAAGCACTGACTTTTAGCCAAAATCTATTTTAAAAACAACAAATTTCTAATTTATATAGAAACACGGAAACATTCATCACCTTTTTCTTGTTTTAGAACTTAATATGAATGAATCTATATATTCGCAGGCGGGTAACATACTTCTCCGGGAAGGCTTCGATGTGGAGGAGGATGGCTCAGTTTCTTTTGTTGGAGGGGAGAAAACTGTAGCACCCAATGAAAAGGCACTTCTTCTAATTGATTTCGAGTTCGGAATCTACAATTACAGGTCAGTTTGGTATCATCTATACTTACAGTAGCAGTTGATAAAACGTGGGACGATATATACATGAACCTCGTACATCTGCTGGTTCTACGACACGTTTTGAGAATTTTAGCCGTGGGAACTCTGATACATAGTGTTGCAAACCAAGTCCAGACGAAGTACCTCCCCAACTCTCCAAGTCATTTTTTCTGACTTTTCTTCGTGCCTTATTGTGTCTATAGTTCACTATCTACATAACCGAGCCTTGAAATTTCACTATTGCTGAAGTAGACAGTCAGAAAAAATTAAAGTAGCCGCGGTTGGGCTTTGTTGTGCGCTAATCCTGTTCACTTTTTAAATGCCACCTCTAGGAGGACAATAGTCAGGAATAAAAACGATTTTAAAGAAACGAAATTTTGCATAAGATTCTGTACATTATAAACCGCGGCCTGGTAGGAAGAATGCCAAAATGATGAGAATGACACTCCAAGGAATCGAACCATAATCATATAACTGTAAGTGCGCCTCCAACCACTTCACCAAATGGTTTGTTGCAGGGGTTTCGACATCGGAAACCATATGAACGAGTTGGGATTCACCTGTTTTTCTGAGATGCCCACCTACACGGTCAATTGGGACATAATAGAGGACGAACAGCGACAGAGAGAGTACTGTAGGAGCTATGTCGAGGAAACCTACAAGGTAGGTGATTTATCTAACTAAATTGTGCTCCCATTACGCAGATGACCGGCAATTCGATCCCATCCTGCGTCTCTCGCTTTTCACACTATCTCGGCCGTATGTGAGAGCTGAAAATAGCGCATGTTTGAGGAGACGCAGATTGAGATGAAAAGACCGGTATATTCGTGAGTACGGCATATGTGTTAATGTACATTTTCGCTTAATGCATGTACTGCAATGAAATGGAAATCGGCCATGTCAAAAAGCGAGAACACGCAATGGAACTGTTTTCAGTTGCTCACGTTCCACGTGATTGTTCTATTTACTACTAGTATTGTGAATCTTTTCAGATGCTGACCACCCCTTCTCAATTGAGCGCTGCGAAACTGACGGGAGATGTAGAGAAGTACGTTCACACTTTTGGAGCTGTCAAAGACCATATCTCTCAATTACTTAAACACAGTTTTCGGTTTAATTCACAAACACTTCCGTTCGAAAGGTCGCGACTTTCAAGAAACTTTTAGACCAACACTGTTTTGAAATATTATCTTATAAATTTCTATACTGGGAGTGATTTGTTGAATTCCAAATTGTAACGTCAGAAATGTAAAAAAAATAGAAGAATGGAGTTATAGGAAGCTGAAACAGGATTCAAGCAGAACGATTATGTGGACCAATATCGTGACATCGGTCGTTTGAACTGCAATTGAAAAATGTATTGCGGTTTGAAGGACTGGAGCATTGGACCACATAACCGTCCTTCTTCAAGCAAAATTATGTTTTCAGAGACACAGAAATGCTCTTTGTGGAAATCCAACCGTTCAAAGTTATTTGCAACTTGTGGTGGGGACTGTGGAACATCATATGTGTACAGGTATGATATAAAATAATGGTGTTATATTATTATTGTCATAATAATAATTATTATTACTATTATTAGTGTTGTTATCAGTATTATTTTCATGTAATCACACCTGGCTGGTTAGAGAACACTTAGAGATCGCACGTCGGGGGAGACGCAGACACTTCTGTCCCATTTGAAGTTCACATTGAAGTGAGGAAGACTATCTAAAAATCTTCAAAAGCTTAATTAGGGATAATTCCTTTATCTATTCCAGATATCTGACATAGAACATCTTTTTTCAGGAAAAAATTCTGGGCCTCGATTTCGAGAGTGCGTTCCGCGACCGTTTGGCTATGTACTATTCACTCAAGAAAAACTTCTGATATTTTCGAGAAATAAATGTCTTAGTTACAATTTGAATAAATCTGGATTCAAAATTCGTTTATGGAGTTAGGTAGACGTACTACATTGCCAGAAGTTTTGCTTAATTTATAATAAAACGGTTGTCTTTCTGGGAATGAAATTATCGTTTATATAATATGGAGTTTGATCAATTAGGTCGATCGCGGTGTTCGTAATTTGATTGCTGGGTATCTGTCGTATTTAGAAACCAACTCAAACTGCAACTCAAAACAAATCACTCCTTGTTTGAGTTGTTTTTCTCCGTTACATTCGCTCGGGAGCACTTACAGTATGACTTCAATCTTCAGTCAACCCTTGAAATTCCAATATTTCCTTTTGCTGAACGCTACTGAACATTCGTTTTCTTGAGTCATTTTTAGGGAAAATATCAAAACTTGAAACTGTGTACTGTAGCACTCCACACGAGGACAACAAGAACGTGGAAGACTAAAAGTAAAATAAAAATCGGGGAGTTTGAATCACGCGAATGAAACATTTGCGTTCCACTTTACTGGGATTCACAAGTATAACTCTGGGAGTTGGTCAGCTACAAACTCGAAGAGGTAGCAGGTTAAAAAGGCAGCAGAGAGTAAGACAAAGTATTAATCTCTTTGATCTGCACTCTCTCTTTCTCTCTTACCCTTGATCTAGTCGAGAATAGTCTAGGCCAAAACAGACAAATTTCCAAAAAGCTGGCGAAGTGACCGTATATTGTCTGAAACGTTGTACGCGTCACGCGCTTTCCCGTTTACCAATTTGATTGAGGGATATTTCAGCACGCACCTTGACATTTTCCGGGAACTTGTTTCGTGTAGATAACGCATACCCGTAACAGTAGATACAACATGCACTGACAATGGGTGATATCGCAATGTTAGTGTACCTATTTACCTGAAAGAATGGTATGTTGCATTTACAGGTGGCAATGTGATAAATGTAATGTAATGTAATGACTACAATTCTATTTGCTACCGTACGCATATCCCGAGTGAGTGGGTTTGATCCACATTATTCTCCTTAGTGAAGAATCCGTTCGACTAATCTTAACAAAACGACGTGAGAACTTTTGAATTTCTGAAATATATACTTGGAGAATTGGGCCCAAATAACTGAAATTTTAACCAGCCATTTCCGATCATTTTGCCGGTTTTGTTTTTCGAAATTAGCGAAACCGTTTTAAAAGTCGAACGTCTTTTCTTCATTAAATAGGATCTGACGAAGATAAACTTTAATTCTTTCAGAATGCATCACTTTCTCGTCTGGTTTTCAGAATCGTTATGACACATAGAGGTGTTTCTCATTTTGTTATCGGTTCACGAGGTACATATTATTTTCACCAGTGGTATCATTATCTGATGAACACTAGTTTATTACAAGTTATGGTTTCTGACTAACTCACCACTTAGTTGTGATGTTTGCGTTTATATTGGCAACGAGTGTACATTTTTGCAGGGTTTTTTACAGTCGGTTATTCATCATCAAAAACTTCATCGTGAAAGTTTGTGGATTAGTAAAGCAGCACGTGAGAGATCGTGTCGGTCAAGGGTACGCAGAGAAGCAGTATGTGATAGAGCGTGTAGGTTAAAGATGCGTAAAGGCACTAATGGTTATGGTTTCACCCTGTCTTGGTGAAAATTTCCCATCGCCTTTTCGGAAATACAACCTACAGTATGCATGGCGCCAGGCGGGTTCCCTCGGAGAATAAATAGAAACTGAACCAGGGCGAACAGAGATAACGAGCAAATTTACAGGAAAGTACTACCAAGTTGACCGTGATCGAAAATGGGAACGTATGGTCGATAAATGATTTAGTTATTCAGTTTTGGACAAATTTCATGGAAACTTTTCATTATTTTCTTTACAATATGGGGTATCAAACTATATTAACAACTAAAAACAGTTCGCTAAAGTTTCTTAATGAATTGTAGATTCTAGATTAGTTTCACTATATAAACCCCGGCCGCAACCTTTCTGAATTTCCGTCCGAAACATGCGTCATACTACAACATTTTTTCAACAGTCGGCCAAAGTAGTCCGTTTTTCTATCGCACATGGCATGGCACAAAGAGATCGCAGTATTACAATACCGGGAAAAACGATCAGATGGAATGGTTTGGAAAGATATTTCGTGGTTTTAATCCGCGATCCATAACTATAGATAGTTTCACAGGCGCAGCAGCACCTACAGTATGCATTCCAAATTCGGGAACATGTAGATTTTCCTGTTGGAAAATGGCCAGAAACTGCTTTTGTATCTTCTCCTTCATCCCTATACCTATTACTACTAATCATATACTACAAAATTTCTTCGAAATGTGGTCACCAAAACTACTTTAAACGGCAAGTGCAACACATAAGTATAAATAAAACTAACCACCACGCTTCTGTTGAGGCCACAATCACTAGGAGAAAAAATAAAGAAGACATTCGATAGCTGAAATGATAATAAATAATAGTGAAGAAGCACATCAATAAAATATATCGCAATTCTAAGTATAACTGTCATACCAACACAGCTTTATGCCCAACATGAGCAATATTTCAGGTTGTAAGTATACTATCAAGACCCTGACTTTATATTCCTGCCGGAGTTTATTTTACCACGACCGTATTTTGATATCTCATGTACACACACTTTCTTTGGCATAGTCTTTATTTGATCAAAGCTAATGTACAACATTATATACAAAGAGAAAGAGAGAGAGTTTCGTATTTCCCTTGGAAATAGGTTTCAACACGAGAAGAGCTTCACATCAGAAGAGATTCGTATCGAAAGACCGGAGTGTACGAATAGGAAGGAAAACAATAATATCTACATGATCACAAAGTAACGAAGTCCCTTTGATCTGCTCGGCTCTTCTTTTATAGTCCATGCATGTCATCTGTCGGATTGCGTAATATCTTTCCTGTCCCGAATATCCCGTTCCCTCGGTGGAGCCAGCTGTTTGTTGCGAGGTTTTGTCGGGTCAGTCCTAGGATACGGTGGCGATAACTTACCCAGCTGTCAGCAGTTGTATTTCATAACTATGACCTGGCAGCTGACACACGAAAGTTGTGGACACTCTGATACGCAATATGAGTAACGTGGGGATCGATTGTATTGATATTTACGTTACTCAGTCTTACATGACATCTTCCCCTTTTCAGATAGCTCGTCCTCGAGCGTGTAAGGACTAACTATCCTTCTTTGAACCTGTTCGATAAGGACCCGGAAGTCGCTATCTGAGGCAAAGGCAGACAGAGGGTGGGGATTAAGGATGTTCTTTACAAACTTTGTAATCAGACTGAGTTGATATATGATAAACGAACCTTTCTGATTAGTTCTTGTGTGATCAACGTTGAATAATTAAACTTGTGATGTTCTGAAACACTGTACAATGAGATTACTGTATAATTTAGTTTATAAGTAACCGATTACTTAGTATTATTCTGATATCCGATATTCTATAAAGGATTGTATACACTATTAATTAACATAATGAGTTATATATACATAGTATTTCCTTTCGTGAACGAACTTTAAAATATTATGTTGAAAGTGGTTGGATACAACTATTCTTATCTGATGTACTTTCGTGATCACTATCTTCACCACTGCTTTCACTATCGTCTAAGTTGGTGTCACCTTCTAACTTATTTCTCTCGACCAAATCTGCCTCTTTTATTGGCTCTGAAAAATATTTCTTGAGTCTGTTAATATGAACCACTTGGTGTTTCTTGCGGTTTGCTATCAGTTGTATTGTTACATTAGGACGTTCTATTTTGGTTACTTCGAAAGGTCCAGTCCACTTGAGGCTTAATTTAGGCTGGTTGGCTTCAGTTCTCAACATTACCTGATGGCCTACTTCCAAGTTTTTGAAACTCACCTTGTTTTCCCTATCATATATTGTTTTTTGTAAAACTGTACTAGCGTCAATCATATCCTTGGCTACTTGTTTTGCTGTTTGTAATGCATCTAATAAATTTGTTTTGAAATTAATATCATAAAGAGAAGGATGTGGGATATTATGTACTAAATGAGCAAAAGTTTGAGGTTCTCGTCCATGGGCTAGAAAAAATGGTACAGTATTGGTTGTAGTTTGAACACTTGTATTATAAGCAAAAACAACTAGTTGTAAAAAATTAGACCATTCCTCCCTTGTATCATGTACAAAAGCTGTTAATGAGTCTGTAATTACCTTCACAATGCGTTCGGCCTGTCCATTTGCTTTGTGATTGTACGCAGTCGTTGGAGTGTGTTCTACTCCGACTATAGTACAAATCACTTGGAACAGCTCGCTACAGTAGTTGGATCCTCGGTCACTTACCAGCTGCCTTGGAACTCCGTGTTTACAAAATACTTTGTTCAAAAGAGCTTTTGCCACAGTTTCGGTTTTTTGATCTGGCATCAACTTTTGAAGTGTCAGAATTCTCCTGTAATAGACAAGCTCCCAATCCTAATAAGGATGCATCAGTATGAACTTCATATGGTTGTCCTATTCTTGGCGAAGCTAATATTGGGGCACTACATAGTTTACTTTTTAGTTCCTGAAATGCGATTTCCTGATCTTTCTCCCAACAAAACTTTGCCTCTTTTAATAACAGTTTGTTGAGTGGTTGTGCTATCAATGCGAATCTCGGAATGAATCTTCGAAAGTACGAAGCTGCCCCCAAAAAAGACTTTAGGGTCAGTCGGTGCTGGGATGTCTTCTATACTACTCACTTTTTTCGGGTTTGGTCTAGAACCTTCCTTACTTATTAATAATCCCAAGTAATTTACCTCTTTTTGAGCAAACTTACATTTTTCTTTAGTCAGTTTCATTCCAAACTTTTCGATTCGGTCAAAAACTTCTTCCAGATCTTCTAAGTGTTGTTCTACACTGAGACTTGCAATAATGATATTATCTATATATGCAAACGTGCAGGCTTTCAATTCTTTGATTAGTTCGTTCGCGACCGATTGGAATGTATTGGGACCTCCTTTTAGGCCTTGTGCTAAAACAACAAATTGGTACAAACCTAAAAAGCATGAGAATGCAGTTCTTTCCTTATGCTCAGGTTCCATTGGGATCTGAAAAAATCCAGACTTAAAGTCAAGAGTTGTATATATTGTTTTACCAGTGGCTAAATCTACAATGTCCTGGACATTTGGAATGGAATATGTTTCAGTTTTGGTTATTGCGTTAATTTTCCGATAGTCTACAGTGAATCGATATTGATCTTTGCTTGCGCCTTTCTTAACGAGAACTATAGGGATAGCAAACCGACTGGTGCTAGGTTCAATTAGTCGTTCCTCTAACATATGTTTTATTTGACGTTCAATTTACTTACGTTTTTCTAACGGAACTCTGTAAGCTCTAAACTTTGGAATTTCCGCATTGGGAATGAAATCAATTCGGTGAGTTATTTTCCCTGTGTATCTACCTAAGTAACCATCTGGGCCCACAAAACAATTCTCGTACTTTTTTATTACATTTAGAAATGTCTGTTTTTGTTCTGTCGATAAGTCGGGGTTATCGATTGAAATATCGTCCAAGATGTTATAGTTCTCATGCTTAGAAGGAAAAGATGGTAGTCCTTTAGCTATATCTACTTCTGGAGAAACAAAATTGATTTCACGTTCAAGTTCTGTTTTCCCAAGATGGTTCATGTTCGAGTATTGCTCCAAATTCTCTTGATGAATAGAGTAAACTGGCTTCCAAAACGAATTTTCCCCTACTATTTCAGCTTGTGCAATTTGTTCGTTTGCTTTGATTTGAACCGTTTCAGGACCAGTATTTGCCATTCGTAGCAACACCATTCCCTTACTTCCTGGCCTACAAAGTGTACGACCTACTGCAACACCATCGGGCAATGAAATAGATAAATCATCTTCAATTAATACTTTCACGCTATCTCCAAATGCACTTTCAATTCGAACGGTAACAATATTGTCCGTGCCTTTACCTAATGTGATATTATCATGTATGAAAACTGCAAAAGTTGTTCCGATCTCATAAGAATGCGTGATAGTTATCATTGGGATTATTTCCTCCCCAATTCGGATCAGTTTTACTTATAGTCCAATGTGAAAGGTTTACCCAGTTTTTTGATGGTATAATTTCCTAGAATGATTTCTGATGGAAAATCGTTTCGTGAAACGAGAATGCTAGTTGTTATAATTTGATCTCCAATTAAAATGTCAATATCCGCTTCTCCTAGAATATTCAAAGTTGATCCGTTTGCTGTGACCCCTTCTGTCACTCTAGGTGAAGTTGTGACTAATCCTAATCCTCGTGCTATGTTTTGATCAGCTAAGGTCAATGAAGAACCTGTGTCGAACATGGCAACCAAATGTTTGTTCTTAATTACAATGGGAATGTAAATAGGATCGCTGTTAGTTTTGCAAGATACACTACAAACTACATTTAACAAAATTGGAATGAAAGTAAGAACCTTAGCTCGTTTAAACCTATTTGGTACAACAACTGGTGTTGGTTCATTATGTTCTAATTCTGGTTGTATATCAATGTCGTGTACTATTGTTTCACCCACAGTCTCTGCTTCAAGAGGATTCGGGGTGGTGCTCTTACGTTTCCGGAATCTAACAATTCTGTCTTGCTGTACTTGAAATGAGTTTTTACGTCGTTTAATACAAGCACAAGTGACTGTTTTTAAAAACTGAAAGATTATGTTTATAATGAGTTGGAACACTCTTGAGCTAAAGTAGAAGTATGTAAAAATACATGAAACTAGGATAATTAAAGCAAGTTTTGCCAGATATGATATGTACGTATGTAAATGAGCCGCCGATAGTATTGTAGTTTTTCCTTTCTGTAAGATTTCTTCCCCTTTTTCTTCTAAGTTAGTGATAACCTTGAAAGTTTCATCTTTGAACTGATCTTTCCAGTCAGAAATGTGAGTTGTATGCGAACCTGATGATTTTGTGGTCAAATAATTGTCCTGTACGGAAAGTCTTCGTAAGATCATTCCAATTGAAGTAGAAACCCCAGCTAAATCAGAATGAAAAATAGGTGGTGCGTTAAAAACAAAGTCTTGTTCTCGTTGAATATGTGGTATGTTAAAATGAATTTTGGTTACATGAGCATCTCCATTGGGTGCGATCCATCTACCTAGTTCGTCATTGTAAATTGAAAATGGAACATGAGTGCAATCTACTTCAATGCTTTCTGGCATGAGATCTTTACTACCTGGTTGGGCGAAATAAATTGTTCTATTGGGGTATCTGCGTAACATTTTGATCCGACTTTGTGGTCTAAATAAGCTTCATCTATGTACACCTCTTACATCTTGTCACCATCAGGACATCGCCAGCTGCCAGAGCTGTGATGTCATTCCTACGCAACAGGATGCGAGCTGCGGCAGTCGGGTCTATTCTGGCGATTGCTCGTACCGAGTGTACTTGAAAGTTATTCAGTCCGCAGACTTGATTGTACAAGTAATTAAAATCTTCTTGGATTGTTTCCTCCATCTTAATTTTGAGAAATTGTAATTTTGTATTCAATTCTGCGTGTGGGAGTAAAACGAACGGCGCTCTTCTGGGATGGTTCATCCCCGGTAAGGGCCGTGTGTTCAATGAACGATATGACTACACCACTTGAAGGTTTGTTGTTCCCTTCTTTCTATGAGGAAAATTTAGTGGCAGTTGAGACTTTTTCTCAGGCAAAATTATCCTTATATGTAAGTTACCAGCTGGATTAACGCGTGGGAGAATAAACTAAAGAGTGAAGAAAATTTTGACTGTATGCATTTTGCAATTGATATTGTTGGTTAAATTAGTAAAAGAATTTCAAAAAATCCGCACTTTCTACTCTGATGACTTAATTGATCTATTTCAGTTCCCATGTGGAAGACGGCATTTTGTATGTATTCGGGGTCAGAAATTCTGATCTCGATGCTCAAGTGAGTTCTCATTGAAATATGTTTAAATATCGAGATTTGAGAGTCATTTAACTATCTAAAACTATTTGTTAGGATGTAGTTATTGAGTTGTTTTGTTCCCGATTTGAATTAGTTCCTCAGAGGATTACTGCAAAAACAATAACTCGTTTGTATACCCGAAGTTTATAACCTAGAAAATGTAACAAGATAATTTCCCTTTTATTTTATCTCATTCTAGATGTTTTCAATGTATTTCTTGCAGACTTGGGCACGTCGAGGTGCATTTCCGGAACACTTCAAGGATCCCATTGGGGTTGGAGCAACTACTGGTAAAGGCGCAATGTTCGTCCATTTCTCTACTGGGATTGCAATATGAGTCCTTGAGAAAAACTACTCTTCTGAAGAAGCTAGTCCAGGCGAAAAAAGTAGTTTTGTGTATCTCGAAGGCCGGAGATATACCCTTTGACACGGTTAATTTCGATTAGGTAGTTATGGTTCCCGTCATCCCCTGCCGAGACTTTGAAGACGTGGCAACGAACTTTCGAATGAATTTATTTAATAAAAAAATATGGGTTTTCTGGTAATCCTTTTTAGTCAAGTGCTGTAAAAAAGGTGATCAACCGCTTAGAAAAACGCTTTGATTCTTGAATTAAGAAATGAAAGACCGTTCAAAAGTGTTGTTGGCACACTGCCCAAGTCTCAGCGGGAATGAATGGAATTATCTCTTTTCTCGACACTATATGGCTCTTTTCACCCACAGACATCCTCACTCCTCACAATCTGTTTCATCAAATAACACATCTCTACTGCAATGTAGTCATGCGCGCGTCGGCAATTATCTAGGATCTAGGCTTGAGTCAAAAAAAAAACAGTTCCAGAGTGGAATCGAACACACTAGCTGCAGGTGGCATATTGCCACCGGGACACGTGTGGGGAAACGGAACAGTGCGTTGACACTGCTGGCGCACTCAATAGAATCAATTCTAGATCAAAAAGATATACAGTTCAATATTTCGTGGGAATCAATTGAGCAACAATAGTTTCTATACAATCCATTTTTCAACCAAATGCGAGTGTCTCGGCAAATTTTCTGGAGATAAGGTAATGCTAAGTCATTTCACTGCAAAAAAAAGGAATCCCGTCCTCAAGTTTAGTCAGTCAGAACACTCTCGTACATTGTTTAGTGGAACGACCTCCAAATGAGTGTGAGAACGATTCAAGATTATCTCAAAATAACATTAAATGGGAAAAGTTGGTGAAATGAGCTGTATAAAGAGAGTACTTCTCTTGATTACTGCATGTTTTTTTTTTTCATTTTATTTGAGTTCAGCGTTCTTTTTTATTTTTGGTTGAATCCACATTCAAGACGTCTCCAAAATTTTAGATTCGATTATTATTTCTCTAGCTAGATTATTTTTAACGCTGAACTCAGGTGCTAGCGATTACCTACGGTTCTTTTGTAGGATGTACCCCTGCGGCGACTTGGCTCCCAGTACATTTGTAAAATTAAATTTCCAAAAACGCTCTTATGTGACGATATTTATCCTTTGCTCACTATCCTTCTTTCAGGTGTGTATGATTTATAATCGAGAAAACTAAGTGGTACGGGAATACTCATGTATTATACTCACTTTATATTAGTTTTTGATACTAAAAAAACACTCTGGGAAACTGGGAACCGGGTCGCCAGCCGCGAGAATCATTGTATATAACTATTATTTCAGTTTTCACTTGTTATCTTAACTATTATTGTTATCAAACTAATCCAAATCACTATATTTGACATTTGTTCTCTTCATCACCTGTAATCTTTCGGGGTCTCGAACTTTCGTACATGAAATGTTGACATAGAAGCATCAGATTTCATAGCAGTAGACAGATCAATGTGACGAGGAAACGGAATGCCATCTTTGATAGAAACTTTGAGTGAACGGGGTAAACCATCTTGACGTGGTTTTCCCAAACGGTGAAGAATTGAAACATTTGAAGACGAGATTGATACCAAATTGAAAATTGCATTCACCTTTTTCTTCAATGTAGAGTCCTCAGGTAGACCGTAAATAGTGAGACATCGACGGTCGTTGAATTGGTGTAGTTGAGATTGAATAATAGTGGGAAGAGATTGAGTCAAGGTGTCGAGTTTGGAGTTGAGTGCTTTTATTTCACTCAAAATAGTGGAAAAATGGGTTCGAAGTGGTACCATTTTTGGACGAGGCGATGGCATATCAATCAATCGAGAGGGGTCACCTCACACGACCGAGACAAGGGGTGGAATGCATTACCGACAAGATTTGGTGAATGGAAGACATGTGTCTGTACACAGCGGAAATTGAGATATACAGTAGCCTTTCGCCTTCCCATTATCGACAACTACAACGCTACTCTTGCGATAAATGTCACCTCTGTTCACGCTACGAGAGCTACAACAGATGTGGAAAACAATAACAAATAAATGGGGGGAGATAGAGCCGTTCGTTCATGTGAATTTATATGTCTATCATGTTCGTTCGAAAAACTTTTTTCCGAAGATCACCAACACGTCTCAATTTCATTCTTGTTCAGATATTTACCACATTCTGGTAATCTCGTGTAGTACGCACGGGGCACTGGCATCTTCCACCATAATTCTGTTTACTGAGCCGTACAGGAAACACTTTCAGTACAATATTATCCGTGAGTCCTCTAACGTCTTGTTGTTATAACCATTGACTACATTAATAATTGAACATACTACAGGTAATATGAGCATATGAGTAGAACAATGACTTCTTAGGGTGTGAGCACGAACGTTTGGATACTTTTCAATTTTCTACCCGAAAATATCCGTCCACCGCTAACATCTGCAGTAACCCGACGATAATCAAACGGATTCTAATATTAAAAGTCAAAAGTGAAACCTTAAATATTGCAGAGTTGAAACGACCTTCAGCGGTCCGAGCTGTCACATCCACAGTATGAGAACAGAAAGCCTTCATCCATGCCGATTTATGATGAATATGGACAGTGATTATGGCACAGAAAAACAAACTTTTCACAAAATTCGGCTTTTTCACAGATTTCGGCTTTTTCACAGAAAACGCAAAACAATCAAGAAAATATGGACAGTGATTATGGCACAGAAAAACAAACTTTTCACAAAATTCGGCTTGTTCACAGATTTGCAGCACATTCTGTGAAACAAATCTAGAGGCTACAATTAAAGAGGAAAACCCGAATTGAGGCATTTTTTCAAATGTTCTCTGAGAACAGCGTGTTTGGTACTTAATAAAAATCGCAATTCAATTAATCAATAAGAGAAACACGTATGAAAAATCCGTATTGAAGATTCTTAATATGAATTATTTGTATTGAAATTTTCCATCATTATGTATGATTTCTATTGAAATATTTCATACCAGAAGAAATATTCACTGTAGTTTCACCTTTAACTATGAATAATTTCAATACGAAATATATATTCATAGTTTATATTAGCGAAGTATGTGAACAAAATATTCCGTGAGAGGATTCGAACCTGCGACCTCAGTTTTGTAGTCCAACTCACTAGCCGCTGCGCTATGTGACACATTTCTTTGGAGAGATAGGAAGCTTCATATACCGGTCAATGCGGCATCAGTTCCCGGTATAACTATGCGCAGTTGGATAACTAAAATTGTGCTCTTGTGGCGCAGTGGTAAAGTGCTCACTTGATAACCTTTTTAACTAAAAATTTCTATGGTTCGAACAATGAGGCCGAGTGGTCGACTGGTTGTGTGCGCGCTAGCACTCAAAACAACCAGGGTTCGATCACACTCGGCGCGGTATCTTCATGGCGGACCGCATGAGCTGGTAATAACACTCACCCATGTCTAGTTTCTCTTCTAAGGACCCCCACCCCACCCCCCCCCCCCCCTCTCTCTCTACGGATACTGGAATGTGATTATTGTCTTGGTTGTATTAGTATGAATAAAGTATCACACGGCTGAAATAGTTGCCGTAAAATATTATTATAATGAATATTTCATATGGAAATTCTCTATATATTTCCAGATTTGGCCGGATTGCGTGAAATCTGCCAATATTGTTAGAATGGGGTACAATTTCACAGAAAATCGCGTGAAACATGAGAAGCCCGATTTTTCTATTTACTTCACAGAAAAAGCTATAAATTGTGAAAAAGCCAGATTTTGTGAAAAGTTTGAAATTGGTCGTCCTATATGGACTAATCAGCAAGGAACGGTCCTAACAGTTTTTACGTAAATGTTTCATTATCTCCTGAGAAAAGTTGATTAAAATGAAGACATTTGCAAGTAATAAAATATAGTAAATGTAATAGACAAATTATCCAAGCCACACATGTTTTCGATTCCCGAGCTCGTCTGCTATGTACTCTACTAGCTCAGTGCTTAGCGCCCTGCTACGAATACTTTGCTCGCAGGTTTGATTACGGCGAGAGACATAAATGTATAAATTTTGCACCCGCTATAGCTGGCGTTTACTGTACCATTGGTTCTGAGGTCAGCATAATTTTTTTTGTAATGAGTACAGTTAGCGTGGCTTGTACAACACAAGAAAACCAAACTTATTTGTTGTAAGTAATGATAACTGATGTTCTAAAAACCATTGGCAAAAGCAAATTATCCAAGCATGCGTAACCGTACAAACAAATTTTCAGCAGTTCCGTTGTATGGACTCATGATTGGTGTGCTTTTTTCAGACACTCAATCGCCGCTGTGACTGGACTTGCAAAGAGCTACTGTTCTATTTTCAAATCTGCTTTCCAGATAAGTTATGCTCCCTTATTTCAGTATTCAACACTATGTTTGTTTCAACCACTATTTCTTGCAACATTTTGCAACAGGCGCGTACTCTCAGGTGCGTAACAACAGGTGCAACAGGCGCGTAGGCGCGTACTTGGTCTCTGAAGTGTTAACAAGATCAGATAGAAGTGTATCACGGGATGAGATCTAAGAACGGGTTGGGAAGTATAGCGTTAATCCAGAATAGCTGCAAACAACTTTTTCCGCATGATCTCTGCTCTGTGAACTTTGGTTGAGTGAACACTGTTGATCGCAGCTGAATACAAACAGTTTTCGGCACTGTTTGGATACAACTTTTTATCCCAATTTCGTTTCCATCAGTGAATCGATTGAGGAAATTTTCGATCGCGTCAGTGTGTTGTGCTTTCACATTATCAGGGACAAATTATTACGGTATTGAGCATGGATCAGCAAGGCTATAATAATGTTTACAGATAACAAGTCGCTAACAACGTATAGGCTGATGAAGTAAATAGCTATACCTATACGTACGTTCTAGTGTTTTGCAGTTGTCATGTTAAAAATTAAAAATTTGTGTACGGCCCATTTCATCCGTTTGTCACTTTATTCCAATATTCAATTGTACAATAAACATGATCAATATCAACCGTAGGGGACTGTCCGTAGAGGGTGCTGATAGACATGGGTGAGCTAAATATTGATAGCTCATGCCGTACAGATACTGCGGCGAGCGGGGATCGAACCCGGGTCTGCGAAGCGACAGCCGAACGCTCACCACTTGACCACTCGGCCCTCAATGTTTCTTGTTTCAATGTTCTTTCATTGATGTTGTTGACTCGATACGTAGGTGCAATGCACCGATACAACCGAAACTGTTGTGTAGCCTAGTTTTAGTGTTACAACACTATGTGACTCAGTACAAACAGGCCAAGATAAGTAGATTAAAAATATATTATTGAGTCATCACCAGGCGGCATAGCAATCCCCACAAAAGTTCATGAGATCACCTCATGAGCTATTAGCACGATCTTCTCATGAGATTCTATTGATTGCTATGCTACAACCTGGAGAGTTCACGAGTAGCTCATGAGGCATCTCATGAGAAACGCATATGAACTTCTCGTGAGGTTGGACGGTTTGCTACGCCGCCAGTAGAAAATAATGTTGAAGATAGCCTACAAACCAGTTGTTGATTAACTCATCTTGCCCAATTGTCGAGGAGCCCTTGCCATGCTACAGTAAGCTGATACGACAAAATGCAGCGGTTGTTGTAATAGTTGCGGGGGTTGATGCATGCCCATTGAGTATAAAAATCATTGGCGGCTTTGTCTTTGGTTCAATTTTCGCTCTTTTTTAAACACTCTCAAAATAGCCATTGTAACCAAATATTCCGTTCCACATTTTCTCCACTTTTGATCTAAGACTTACAGCCTACAAAATTATATAATTCAAAAGATGACCATTCGTTTGAGATGAACTTCGTGTGTGTTGTTTTCATTGCTGCGACAATCTTCACTCTTGTTGATTGGACTTCTGCAGAGTGTTGTCCTTTCAAAGAGGTGAGTTTTTCATTGTTTACGTTAACTATTGGCTTGTGCCCAGAAGCAGGGAGCAAGTCTGGGAGAATAGTTGTTCGGACGCGAATTTGTCTGAACTTGAATGAACATAAGTTACCATCTGCTCAAAATGATACAAGCGAATAAACATTTTCAACACGGAAAAGTGAGGTTTGTCGCAGAAGAGCCTGCTTTTTGTCTTTGTTCTTATTATTTTTCAGGATCCCGGTATATTCGACACCTGTGCCTCAACTGGTCCTTGCAACCTATTCTGCTGCAACTGCATTGGTTCCTGTCAGGCCAATAGTACGCTTTCGCAAGATTCATAGATTTTGTTCATGATTGAGAAAAACAAGAATCGACCACTTATGACCAATCACTGTTAAAATCCCTGTGGTGCTTGAGGTGACAGGGAAAAGGTTTGCGAAGAAACATTCAATGCAGAAACAAAGTTGTGTTGTTTCGACTATTTTGCTACTAGAGAAAGCCACCAATATCAACGTATGATTTGAGAAAATTTGTTCCAGACCGTACATGTACCGTACATGTCCAGACCGTACCAGATCATGGCGCGCTTGACTCAGACTACAATTAACTCATGCATAATTATTCTATAATAAGATCGAACTTCGAAAATTGTAGTTTGAATTTTGTTCTTATTTCTTTTAATATATGTCATTTCAGAAAAAAGAGATGTGAATCAACGTGAGTTTCAATTTTCTATTAAAGAAGGTACTACGTGAGATTAGTTAGTGAGTGCATATGTATCTAATATTGCATTCATTGTATACAACAATGCAATCAATGAACAACCGTTCAAAACATAAAACTTCTATACCACTCTCCTGAATTCTTATTATCCTGGAAGGACGATAAAGTTCTGCCCCTCCTCTCTAACAAATAGGCTGAGAGACAACCTTTCAGACTCTATCGCGAAGCGAGAAGCTCTGCAAGTGTTTCGTCTGGTAGACTCTAACAAGGACGGATCTCTTGACCTTGGCGAAGCAACCGCTTATCTGGGCAAAAACCGCACAATCAGAGCCGTCGGAACACCAAAGTGGTAGGCAATGTTTACATCTGAAGATAGTCTCTAACACAAATACCTGCTTGTACGAATCAGTTTCTGCATTTTTATTCACACGTAAGTTTCCGACCATGCAGTGTGTTTTGAGTGTGACCGAGTATGTTTCTCAATCGAATTATGGAGAGTTATAGCACTAGTGCAAGGGAATTCGACTTAATCGAACGACTTAAAAGTGGGCTAGGCTACGCACGGATCCGACTTAATTTGTTGTCAAAAACTATATCATTTTCCACGTTCGGTAAGGTGGTGATATCATCCCTAACATAGTGATTGTGTGCACAACAATGAGAAAGCAACTCAGTTCATTGAACTCGAGTTCTCTCGAAGTAGTTCACTTCAGGTTCTTGGACATGGACGCCAACGGAGATCGCGCCATTCAACCTCATGAATTCGATATGACTCTTGTTTGATCGATCACCTTCAATGCAAGATTAATAATTTTATTCAATAAACCATCATAAATTGTGTCACAGAGTTGAAGAAGTTCGAGTCACATTGTTGTTTTAAGTAATTGTCAGTCTATCAGTGTAGCTTGAACATCGAAATTGTAGAGAAAATATTATCGCAATAGAATGCAAATTGGGTCATTCAAGCTCATACAATGGTCCAATGTCGAAATTCGGAAGATTAATTTGTCCCAAAAACTACAATTATTCGAATGTAAGTTCAAAAACGCGCCTATCGTTTTCGCTGTTCACTTTTCTCTGGGAATATCATCAAATAAAATCCGTTACTATCTAGAACACCAAAAGATGAGTTTTGAAATGAAAAAGTGCTCAAAATGCGGCTCTCTACTTCTCGGTTAAATCTGGCCAGGTGATTTTTCTCAAATAGCGATCAATTAGCGCTGTACGAGTGAGAATATGACTGTGTAAGTTACCCGTCTATTTGAGCCTAGTGAATACGGCCACAGAAATAAGGGAAAAAGGCAGAGAAATGACTCAAATTCTCTCAACTACTAAAAACTGAGAAAGAGTTTCGATGTACATAACAGGAATTGACAATAAAATGTTGAAAACTGATCAACCAACATACATGAGCGCCAGGTACAATTACCGCGCACAATGATGGTAGTTTTCCAAGTGTAATTTTGACAACAAGTTGTTTTTGAACGGAGCTGAACCATCACTTGTTTTCATAAGAACTCTATTCCCTTATTTCCCTCCCCATCTTCATCGCTTTGTTTGTTTCATTGGTGCAACATTTTGCAACAGGCGCGTACGTTCCTTGGTCTCTGAAGTGTAAAAAAGATCAGATAGAAGTGTATCACGGGATGAGATCTAAGAACGGGTTGGGAAGTATAGCACATGTTAATCCAGAATAGCTGCAAACAACTTTTTCCGCATGATCTCTGCTCTGTGAACTTTGGTTGAGTGAACACTGTTGGTCGCAGCTGAATACAAACAGTTTTCGACACTGTTTGGATACAACCTTTCATCCCTATTTCGTTCACAACGGGGGATAGATTCAGTTTGGAAATTTCCGGTCGCGTCAATCCGTTCTGTTCACACATTATCGGGGCGAAATGGCCACAGTATTCAACAGAGTTCAGTGGTCCGTTTCCCTCATCTCTACCGTTTTTATCGCTCCCGAAACAGAACCTGCGACCATCAGGGTGTTGCGGCGACCACAACCCCTCGACCATTCTACTAGTGTTTAGAACTTTCTGTCTAGAAGAAACTTGGATCTACAGTAATATTAGATGGGAGCGCCAATGTGATGGAGAGAGTCATCTTGTAACGAATACTTGTTACGGCCTTTAGAGTGAGTGCCATTTATGGCTGTCGAGAAATATAGATCAGAGGTGTTGGAACTACTTCCTCTCCAATCAGTACAATAACAACCTCTTCCCATTTGATCTCATTTATCAGTTCAAGACAACATACATTAACTCTAAGATTAGCAAGCAATTGTAGATCAAATGTTGGAGATGTGTCGTCATTCATTGTTAAATTTTCATAAAAGACACCTGATGAAGTAATACGAAACAGCGGTCGAAAACAAGATGGTAGTTGGCTCGCAGGTTTACTGGTGAGTACATTAGCTTTTGTCATGGAAAAACCTGTTTAAATACAAACTCAATCTGTTTCGTAGAACAAACAACACAACCATCAATAGTGTACATCTTTCTAACCTGTTTTTTGTCTTGTACAAATGGAATGTGTGCGATTCTGCCGTTTATAAACCTGTTTAACATATTCTCAACTTTATTCTTCGGACAGAATTCAGATTGAATGTGTTATGTGGTACTTCTGTTTTCAGCCGCAAATGCTGTGTAACTCAGTTCTTACGAACAACAACGGGAGTGAAGGGAGCAATGGTGCAGCAGCAGTTTCTGGGCTACAGTAGCCTCAAAGCGAAAAAAAACTCACCAACTGTTGCATCAGTTGCGTGGGCATGAACACTGAGTATATAAA
Source organism: Litoditis marina (assembly GCA_964036275.1). Classification (NCBI taxonomy): domain Eukaryota; kingdom Metazoa; phylum Nematoda; class Chromadorea; order Rhabditida; family Rhabditidae; genus Litoditis; species Litoditis marina. The sequence goes on from OZ038433.1 coordinate 32,766,751, forward strand.
CAACTGGGGGTCTTTTTCGTAGTTCACTTTCTACTTTCATCTTCATATGCTCCCAATAAACATTGACAATACTTATCAAGCAGTCATTCGGTTCCACTTCTGATCTGAACTTAGAACCTAGAAAACTGGCAAGCAAAAGATGATAAGTTGTTACAGATGAACTTCTTCTGTTTTGCTCTAATTGCCGCCACCACCTTCATCCTCGTAGACTGGACTTCGGCAGAGTGCTGTCCTTGGAAGCCGGTCAGTTTTATTTGACTGCTTAATTTGGCTGGTCGTTTGGGTATAACACTGATACTGTACTTGAAATGCAGTCGTTGAGAGGCGATTTTAATAATATTTTGTCTGATCGCCATTCATTCATTCGCTTTTAACTTGATAGAAAATAGGTTTCAGTCGGGGTTGTACCTAACTATAGACATCTGGGAGAGGACGAATGGGTAATGAAAGTGGACGGCATGAAGCGATTTGTCGGTCGTCGGAACTCATTTTTGATAAAGTTCCAGAAATTAGTTTTCAGGACGCCACTATAACCGACGTTTGCGTTTCGAATGGTCCTTGCAACATGTTCTGCTGCAACTGCAAGGGTGGATGTAAGACTACATACGGTAGGAGATTGCCGATGCATGATGAATCAAACAAACAAAGAACATTCAAAACACATGTGTGGTGGCTTGACACCGCTGATGTGATATGCGGATTTGAATCCGTGAAATCTTCACCACCCAGGGGCTCACATACCAAAACACTTGTTCAGTTTTCAGAAATTCATCCGTTGATAATTGATAGGACTAATTCTCAAATTGGTAATTATCCAAAAGATCAGACACTAGTCACACTCCAACGCGGTCTGCTGTCCAACTCCGCTTGTTTTCGTACTTGCAGCTAACTTTGAATGACTTGAGAGAAAAGAGTTTAGAACCGTAGCGATTTGGTGCTTTCGACTGAGGCGACCAATTATTCATGCAAAAACAAATTCCAGGACGAGATTGTTGATGAAGATTGTATTTTGAAGTCTCACATTTGTCATTTCAGGAAAAAGAGATGTCGATCAACGTGAGTTCCTATATTCTATTAATAAGGTACTATGTGGAATAAGTGATGCTATTAGTATAAATAATGCATTCATTGTATAAAACGAAAAACAAATATTTTTGTTTGTATATGATAATGTAGTCATTGTGAAAATCCACAACTTCTATAACTCTCTACTAATTTTTCCTATGGTATAAGAGGACTACATTAAAGTTCTGCCCCTACTCTCTAACAAATAGGCTGAGAGACAACCTTTCATACTCTATCGCGAAGCGAGAAGCTCTGCAAGTGTTTCGTCTGGTAGACTCTAACAAGGACGGATCTCTTGACCTTGGCGAAGCAACCGCTTATCTGGGCAAAAACCGCACAATCAGAGCCGTCGGAACACCAAAGTGGTAGGCAATGTTTCCATCTGAAGATAGTCTCTAACACAAATACCTGCTTGTACGAATCAGTTTCTGCATTTTTATTCACACGTAAGTTTCCGACCATGCAGTGTGTGTGACCGAGTATGTTTCTCAATAAGATGAATTATGGAGAGTTATAGCACTAGTACAAGGGAATTCGACTTAATCGAACGACTTGAAAGTGGGCTAGGCTACGCACGGATCCGACTTAATTTGTTGTCAAAAACTATATCATTTTCCACGTTCGGTAAGGTGGTGATATCATCCCTAACATAGTGATTGTGTGCACAACAATGAGAAAGCAACTCAGTTCATTGTATTCGAGTTCTCTCGAAGTAGTTTACTTCAGGTTCTCGGACATGGACGCCAACGGAGATCGCGCCATTCAACCTCATGAATTCGATATGACTCTTGTTTGATCGATCCCTTAATAAACCATAGAGCGTGCGGGGGACGATACAGTTATTGGGTGTGTACCGAAATAACGACAATTTTCCGGTGTAGTTGAGGTCAAAAATTGTTTTGGCACATGTCAAACTGAAACAAAGAGTACGGAACGAATGAAACACGAAAGTTTATTTCTAAATAAACGTAAACTCGCCAACTCAACGTTACACTACTTGTAGCAGCCATAGCATGATAGAAATTCATACCATAAAAAATTGATTTGATAGGGAAATGGTGTTCTATGACTAGATATACATATACTTTGCACACATTTACTAAGAATGGTTCCGTGGAATAGAATAGGTGGTAATAAAACCGGGCCAACACAACATATCAGCATCTTGTGAAAAACGATTTTTGAGTTCATCTTTTACTGAGCACATTCATATAACTACAACATATACAATATGGTTCACTTGTGATAGTTTTGTATACGATGGAGATAACACTCGTGATAGTTTTGTATAAGATGAAGATTACTATATTTACTAGGTATGAAGGAACTTTCATTAAACTATGATACTCGCCTAATGATACTACGCTTTCCAATACTAGCGCAATTTCGGGTGCAATTTCTACTCACTTACTGCTAATAAATCTTTCAGTTGTCACGTGTGCTATAGTACACTTTATTTGTTCTGAGATCCCTACAGTGCAAATTCAAACTTTCCAATGTTTACCGTAACTGCTTACCGTACGACAGCCTGTTTCATATTATGCTTTGACATAGGGTCTGTGAAGAATCTCATGAGGTCTCACGCTAACTCGTGAGATTATCTCATTGAAAAGATACTACTAGCGTACTGTGATTGTTAAAAACCACACCAACAATCTCGTAGGTATGTTACGGAAACCAGAGCCGGTTTCAGACTTTTAACGATGTAACTATAGTTGTAGCATTCCTAGTGAGACTTTGCCAGTTGCCTGTGAACGTTCGAAGGTGTTTATAATTAAAATCATCTCGTATACTTATAGTTCTCTACAGGAGTTTCAATTTTCGTAAGCATTGTTAACCCTGATTACAACATGTGAGAACTAATGAATTTCAGAGATCTAACCGTTATAGAAACCAGTGTGAGAATGCGAAACTCCATTGGCACGCTGCCAAGGTCTCAGTGGCGATGTACAGAACAATTGGTGCCAATTGTTCAGTTATAAGACTACAAAATTTAGAGAGAATGGACATCAATGAGGTCCCAGACATCTGTGTCTCCCTGACCATTCTCCCATCAAGAACGCTACGAAAGTGGCTTTCTAACTGGCTGAGAACTGTCTGAGGCGCGAACTATACGCCGCCTTATTTACAGCACGTTTACAAACGTTTGCTACTGCAGTCTGGAAAATGATCTTGGGACGATGTAGGCTGGAATTCACTTGCACACAAGGTTATATTCCTTATAATTTTGTAAGCAAGTGACTTATGACTTACGCACAGTGACTTACGCAAGTTATGAGCAACTACAAGTGGATTCTTCTCAATTACCAGGTACTGTCCTATTTCACGTTGAACGTGTATCACCACTCCACGTGATGTCGTTACAAGGCGGTGATCATCATGCTCAGATCGCATAATTTTGATAGTTCTTTCCACCGAGAGAATCGAGAGAAGACTTGAAAGTTCATGTAGTTCCGAGTCAGCGGTTTGGTTCTCAAGTGAATGATTCGTGGTTTTTTCTCGGAAAGAGCAGTGAATTCGTCGTTTCATTTCAATCATTTCGACCCTGACTCAGTACGATTCTTGAGCTTGCTCAGAGGACGTTCATGAAACCATTTCGTCCTTCATTGTATAAGAGGGGTTGTATAGTTCTCGTCATTCCCACTGTGACCTTGGCAACATGCCAACAGAATTTCCGGGCGGCTTTTCCCCCATGTTAACGTTTTCCAAAGCACTAAACGTTTTTCTGAGAACCTTTGTTACCGTACGTGGGTGAACATTCTTTTCATGAAACCTGTGATTTCTGTGAAATAAATTCATCCCAAATTTCATTGGCACGCTGTTGAAGTCTCAGTGAGAATGAAACGAACTATACTGATGATGACTCAATTCTCTGAGAAAACCCCAGAAATCATCTTTAATCATCACGTTCGAAGCGATTTTTGAGTTAATCTTTTACTGAGCACATTAATATAACAGGTCATATTATAGGTTGAGACAAACTCTCTGTTCTGGTTTGATCTCGGTACACAAACACAGCCACAATATACCAGTTTCGCCCTAGAAGTAACGGGACCAAACTACAAAGACAATGAGACACAGCATAAAAGTATTTGAACTTCCACAGAAAACGTACAGAAGCGTCATAAGGTACTCGCTATTTATGGACGTTTGTAAATAATGCATTTCACTTGTTGAACGTGATTGGGGCTTGACACGCCATTTCAACTTACATATGCGCAGAAGTTTCTTACTTTGATGGTGGATAGTATGGCGGACAGCATCACGTCTCTACCTTCTAAGGACAGTCCTCCTACTGTTTATAATGACATACTACGCATTCAACATCTTAGTCGTACGAAGTGCTCCGTTACATACTAAGCACAAGGCGTATTAGTAATTCATGGCGTGACGGAAGCGAAGTACATGGGAAAACCAACTCCTTTTCGTTGTTCTGTGTACAATGAACGAAATGAACACAAACGTGATAAAGGCAAGGTGCTAGAAAATTAGCTGGTGCAAAGGTATAGATATTTATCCATACTTCTATCCCGACCAGTGTAATATATTAGGGGCCTGCATCTCCGAGGGGCGTAAAAATTGGGCGGCCTACTTTTTAGGACGTAAAGTTCTATTTTAGGGCATGAAGTCCACTTTTTGGGACGAAAGTTCATGTTTCGTTACGGATGACGTATTTTCCGGGCGGCAAATGTGGTGTTTTGAATGAAATCTTGGATTTCGGGGTAATCGACTATGAGTCGGACGGATACAAAATTAGATAAAACGCGCGTAGCGCGCGACGCGACAACCACTGGGAAACTGGTCATTGGGGCTGATGTTTTGAGGACGGGGATTTTGGATCATGAGGATTACGAATACTGCCGTTAAAGGTGGTGAAGAACTTAAATATATAATTTTTCTAAATGTTGCAAAATGTTAATTGTGTGAAAATATAGACTGGAAACAGTGGACGAATAGTTCGTAAACAGTACTTTTTCAAATCTAAGCGAATACCAGGTAACTTAAATTCCAGGTTGGTTCCAGAACTGGCCTACAAATGCGACCAACTAGGGGTTACAACTTTACCAACTTTAACGGCGTGTCAAAATTCGTAATCCTCATGATCCGAAACGCCTGTCCTCAAAACATCAGCCCCAATAACTAATTTCCAAATTGTTGTCGCGTCGCGTGCGTGAAATTAATTTAACATCCGTATTCGTTATCGTAATGATCGAGACCCCATAAGTCCTCAGTTTCAGTCTAATCCATCAATTTAGAAAAAAATTGGTCTTTATGTCCAAAAAATACGTCAAAAAATACCTGAAAATTCGTCACCCGTTACGAAAAATGGACTTTCGCCACAAAAAGTAGACTTTACTTTCCAAAAATGGGGCCGCCCTATTTTAACGCCCCACAGAGATCCGGGCCCTGGTACATTCGAACAGTTGAACCTGTGGCTATGTGGAAGGATGTAGATTCACATCTTCATTGGAGAGTTTCAATCAATAACAACAGTTTACCCTGGTTCATACAACTCTCATCTGACGTGTTCAAGATGAGCTGAGATTAGTATAAAATGTATAACCAGTAAGATAACTTATGTGTTAATATCATTTTGTGATAATTATGTATCACTCCCACATTGTTCCGAGGTTGCGGAAATATAAATCTTTCTGCTCTGCCCTGTCGAATTTGAGTTGCTCGCCATTCACATTAACCACGTTGGAATGGTTTGTTGTACTCATTCCAAATGTTGTCAAGAGATCATATTTTAGCTTCGGGTGGTTCAGAAGGATGAGAAATATGACCACGGTCTCCTGGAACAGAATAAAATTGCCATCCTATAAATGTTGAGGTCGAAATGACGACAAAGTGACATATAACGGATAAATCTGCATGACGGGGTTCCAATAATAAATTAGATGAAATTTGTTATTCCTTACCTGAAACGCATAAATACCTACATAAAACGAACTAGAGATGATTTGCGCTTCACTGCTCAACAAGTATCTTTGTAGAGTGTAATAAATAAGAAGTATAATATATGAAACGTCCAGAAAAACCACCAGGCGATTGAGTAGTCTGAATATGCTAGTTAATATTCGTATTCAAAATCACCTCGGGAACCCAAGTTAGAAAGCGAAACCACGGAGCACATATATCGTTTGAGCTCGTTTTCACTTTTGTGACAACCATACGTCAAGACGTTAAGTGCGCTCCTACTGTCTCCCAAACATGAATTCGTTCGCAGCAATAACTGCAATTTAGTTGTTCTGTACTTATTCAACTTATGCACGGACCAGGGCATATCAGACTTGACCATTTATAGGATTGCGAAATTGATCTTCTTTTTCTAGAAATGTGTAATTTTCCAGAATGAAAAATGAAACTCTCCGTCTTCTCAAATATACACTTTGTTCTACAACAGAAAAAAGAATGCTTTATTTATAATTTTTTAAAAGGCCGCGTTTTATACGTATTAAATTTTCGTGGATTATGAATAAGAAACTTCCATGAACCAAACATATATTCACAATTGCTGCTCGGTTTATTCTAGTTTTCTCCACTCGTCACAGTCTGCTTCGTCAATCCCAGTTGCGCAAGTCCATACCACCCAAAGTTAAAGGGACCGTTTCTCTTTAATTTGGACGTTCGAGCTGATAAGTCGATATTGTTCAAATTAGAAAACCAAAATCATTCATATAGGTGTCAACTTTCTGTCGTGCTCCGTGTTCTCAAAAATGTGGCGCGACCACGCGCACGTACATACCCCGCCGAGTTCACCTACGTACAAAATTTTCAAAATGTCCATAAAATTACGAAATCATATTCAAAACATAGCCAAAATTACCAATATGAAATCTGTAAGAAAAGATTTCTAAATATCATGAAAACTACAAATAAATGATAGATTAAGGATTGGTGCATTACAGTAACCCGAATCCTGTTGGCTTCTATTTTGCTCCGTGATAATTTGGTTTTTTGAACTTTCTGTACGTAAGGTACGAACTTTCATCTCAAAACAGAAGAAATGACTTTTTTCATTTTTCAAAAATTACCTACATTGCACATTATAGAGGTACGGTCCCTTTAAAGCCGTCATCGAAAAAAAAATGACTATGCGCTAACCGATAGACTTGGTACCAATGGGGTTTCTTGTACCCTACGAACACACACAGCAGAAATCGAGTGATACAGTTTTTTTCAGTTTTTTTTTCTTTCGAAAAGGTTCTACCTATCACCATGAGCGAAAAAGTAAATATTAATAAAATTTTAATGAAACAGCTATTTAATTCGAATGAAGAGGGTCCACAAAGCGAATGCATGTCATGTTTCCCATGCGCTATGTCTGGGTCACTCAAAAACATGTTTTTTTCACTAACCTGGCAGATCGAACATTTTCAACGCTTTGATATAAGACGTTTTAATCTAAATGGTTTCGGAAATCAGGAAATCCTAGTGATTTCATGAAATTTTCAGGATGAGACTTTTAACCATCGAAGAGTTATCACTTTTTTAAATTATGTCTGATTGGACATCGGGTAGTCCCCATTTATTTGAAGTTTAAACTAAAAACCAAACGATCGAATCGCTCTGTCCCGATTCAGGAAATTGAAAAAAAGTGTGAAAAAAACTGCAGTTTTCACAAATCTCTCAAAAAATTGTGTCACAATTTTTCACACTTCAATTTTTTGGGCACAATTTTTTACACTTCAATTTTTTGGGCACAATTTTTCACACCTACAATTTTTTGGGCACATTTTTTCACTTTACCAAATATTGTACATGTTCCAGCACGAGAGGTTATTACTGAACCACTCGCGCGATAGTAATGTTTCCTTCCATACCCCCCTGACTGCGCCGTATCTAGTACTGGCGATTAGAGCGATGAGACGCAGAGAAACGAGCGCACATCGAGAGCATCGCCCTATTAGAGAAAGAGACGCAGATAAAGAACAGCCGAGACAGATCCGCAGGATTTGAAACCATAACAAGATACGGATCATTGAGAGCTGTGTCGAAGAGTATCACAGCACTTTCGCGCGAGAGACATACGAAGTGCAAAGTACCTCTCTTTAGAGAAACAAATGTGTCACAATTTTTCACACTTCCATTTTTTGGGCACAATTTTTCACACTTCAATTTTTTGGGCACAATTTTTCACACTACAATTTTTTGGGCACATTTTTTCACACTGTTTTCAACTGCGAAAACGTGTGTTATAATGTTCTGAAAGGAAAGTAATTGTGGTAGAGGATTTCGAAACATACAAATATTTGGTAGTTTTATCTGCGCTCCAAATGAGAGCGACACAAGAATTAGAAGAATTGGACATTTCAGAAAAAATATCGGACAAGTCTGATGATGCACAATATTTTGAGGTTTTCCAAGAAATTATCTAAAATGGAAACCATTTAGATTGGAGCGTCTTATATCTCTCAATTACCAGAAACACAGTTTTCCGTTTAATTCACAAACACTTCCGTTCGAAAGGTCGCGACTTTCAAGAAACTTTTAGACCAACACTGTTTTGAAATATTATCTTATAAATTTCTATACGGGGAGTGATTTGTTGAATTCCAAATTGTAACGTCAGAAATGTAAAAAAAAATAGAAGAATGGAGTTATAGAAAGCTGAAACAGGATTCAAGCAGAACGATTATGTGGACCAATCTCGTGACATCGGTCGTTTGAACTGCAATTGAAAAATGTATTGCGGTTTGAAGGACTGGAGCATTGGACCACATAACCGTCCTTCTTCAAGCAAAATTATGTTTTCAGAGACACAGAAATGCTCTTTGTGGAAATCCAACCGTTCAAAGTTATTTGCAACTTGTGGTGGGGACTATGGAACATCATATGTGTACAGGTATGATATAAAATAATGGTGTTATATTATTATTGTCATAATAATAATAATTATTACTATTATTAGTGTTGTTATCAGTATTATTTTCATGTAATCACACCTGGCTGGTTAGAGAACACTTAGAGATCGCACGTCGGGGGAGACGCAGACACTTCTGTCCCATTTGAAGTTCACATTGAAGTGAGGAAGACTATCTGAAAATCTTCAAAAGCTTAATTAGGGATAATTCCTTTATCTATTCCAGATATCTGACATAGAACATCTTTTTTCAGGAAAAAATTCTGGGCCTCGATTTCGAGAGTGCGTTCCGCGACCGTTTGGCTATGTACTATTCACTCAAGAAAAACTTCTGATATTTTCGAGAAATAAATGTCTTAGTTACAATTTGAATAAAACTGGATTCAAAATTTGTTTATGGAGTTAGGTAGACGTACTACATTGCCAGAAATTTTGCTTAATTTATAATAAAACGGTTGTCTTTCTGGGAATGAAATTATCGTTTATATAATATGGAGTTTGATCAATTAGGTCGATCGCGGTGTTCGTAATTTGATTGCTGGGTATCTGTCGTATTTAGAAACCAACTCAAACTGCAACTCAAAACAAATCACTCCTTGTTTGAGTTGTTTTTCTCCGTTACATTCGCTCGGGAGCACTTACAGTATGACTTCAATCTTCAGTCAACCCTTGAAATTCCAATATTTCCTTTTGCTGAACGCTACTGAACATTCGTTTTCTTGAGGGAAAATATCAAAACTTGAAACTGTGTACTGTAGCACTCCACACGAGGACAACAAGAACGTGGAAGACTAAAAGTAAAATAAAAATCGGGGAGTTTGAATCACGCGAATGAAACATTTGCGTTCCACTTTACTGGGATTCACAAGTATAACTCTGGGAGTTGGTCAGCTACAAAGTCGAAGAGGTAGCAGGTTAAAAAGGCAGCAGAGAGTAATACAAAGTCTTAATCTCTTTGATCTGCACTCTCTCTTTCTCTCTTACCCTTGATCTAGTCGAGAATAGTCTAGGCCAAAACAGACAAATTTCCAAAAAGCTGGCGAAGTGACCGTATATTGTCTAAAACGTTGTACGCGTCACGCGCTTTCCCGTTTACCATTTTGATTGAGGGATATTTCAGCACGCACCTTGACATTTTCCGGGAACTTGTTTCGTGTAGATAACGCATACCCGTAACAGTAGATACAACATGCACTGACAATGGGTGATATCGCAATGTTAGTGTACCTATTTACCTGAAAGAATGGTATGTTGCATTTACAGGTGGCAATGTGATAAATGTAATGTAATGTAATGACTACAATTCTATTTGCTACCGTACGCATATCCCGAGTGAGTGGGTTTGATCCACATTATTCTCCTTAGTGAAGAATCCGTTCGACTAATCTTAACAAAACGACGTGAGAACTTTTGAATTTCTGAAATATATACTTGGAGAATTGGGCCCAAATAACTGAAATTTTAACCAGCCATTTCCGATCATTTTGCCGGTTTTGTTTTTCGAAATTAGCGAAACCGTTTTAAAAGTCGAACGTCTTTTCTTCATTAAATAGGATCTGACGAAGATAAACTTTAATTCTTTCAGAATGCATCACTTTCTCGTCTGGTTTTCAGAATCGTTATGACACATAGAGGTGCTTCTCATTTTGTTATCGGTTCACGAGGTACATATTATTTTCACCAGTGGTATCATTATCTGATGAACACTAGTTTATTACAAGTTATGGTTTCTGACTAACTCACCACTTAGTTGTGATGTTTGCTTTTATATTGGCAACGAGTGTACACTTTTGCAGGGTTTTTTACAGTCGGTTATTCATCATCAAAAACTTCATCGTGAAAGTTTGTGGATTAGTAAAGCAGCACGTGAGAGATCGTGTCGGTCAAGGGTACGCAGAGAAGCAGTATGTGATAGAGCGTGTAGGTTAAAGATGCGTAAAGGCACTAATGGTCATGGTTTCACCCTGTCTTGGTGAAAATTTCCCATCGCCTTTTCGAAAATACAACCTACAGTATGCATGGCGCCAGGCGGGTTCCCTCGGAGAATAAAAAGAAACTGAACCAGGGCGAACAGAGATAACGAGCAAATTTACAGTAAAGTACTACCAAGTTGACCGTGATCGAAAATGGGAACGTATGGTCGATAAATGATTTAGTTATTCAGTTTTGGACAAATTTCATGGAAACTTTTCATTATTTTCTTTACAATATGGGGTATCAAACTATATTAACAACTAAAAACAGTTCGCTAAAGTTTCTAAATGAATTGTAGATTCTAGATTAGTTTCACTATATAAACCCCGGCCGCAACCTTTCTGAATTTCCGTCCGAAACATGCGTCATACTACAACATTTTTTCAACATTCGGCCAAGTAGTCCGTTTTTCTATCGCACATGGCATGGCACTAGGGTTGTTAAAGCCAAACTCGAAATTCGAAAAAACTCGAAATAACTCGAAAAACCCGAAATTCGAGTAACTCGAAACTCGAAAAACTCGGTTTTTCTCAAAACTCGAAAAACTCGAAACTCGAAAACTTGGCCAGTTTGGCCACGTCCCAAGTAAGAAATAATGAACGAATGAGCGTTTCACAACACTTTTTCTGCTATTTCAAACATAAAATGCTTCTTTTTTCCACGATTCTCGCCTAATCATGAGAAAAAATCCGAATTTCTCGAGAAATTCTTATTTTTTTATCTCGATAAAATCCTGAAACCTAACGACCGAACTCGAAACTCAAAAATCGAGTTTTAAACACGGTTTTTTTTAAACGCCAAAAACTCGAACTCGAAAAACTCGAAATTCCCAAAACTCGAATAACTCGAAACTCGAAAAACTCGTTTTTTCCCAAAACTCGAAAAACTCGAAACTCGAAAACTCGAAATTTCAAACTCGATTAACAACCCTACATGGCACAAAGAGATCGCAGTATTACAATACCGGGAAAAACGATCAGAAGGAATGGTTTGGAAAGATATTTCGTGGTTTTAATCCGCGATCCATAACTATAGATAGTTTCACAGGCGCAGCAGCACCTACAGTATGCATTCCAAATTCGGGAACATGTAGATTTTCCTGTTGGAAAGTGGCCAGAAACTGCTTTTGTATCTTCTCCTTCATCCCTATACCTATTACTACTAATCATATACTACAAAATTTCTTCGAGATGTGGTCACCAAAACTACTTTAAACGGCAAGTGCAACACATAAGTATAAATAAAACTAACCACCTTCTGTTGAGGCCACAATCACTAGGAGAAAAAATAAAGAAGACATTCGATAGCTGAAATGATAATAAATAATAGTGAAGAAACACATCAATAAAATATATCGCAATTCTAAGTATAACTGTCATACCAACACAGCTTTATGCCCAACATGAGCAATGTTTCAGGTTGTAAGTATACTATCAAGACCCTGACTTTATATTCCTGCCGGAGTTTATTTTACCACGACCGTATTTTGATATCTCATGTACACACACTTTCTTTGGCATAATCAACCGTAAGCTATGCCCAGTGCCTCGAGTTCAATTATTGGATAATTTTTCTCGTACTTAGTTAGTGGTCGACTACAATAAGCAATTGGATAAACTTTTGAAGTGTCAGAATTCTCCTGTAATAGACAAGCTCCCAATCCTAATAAGGATGCATCAGTATGAACATATATATCATATGGTTGTCCTATTCTTGGCGAAGCTAATATTGGGGCACTACATAGTTTACTTTTCAGTCCCTGAAATGCGATTTCCTGATCTTTCTCCCAACAAAACTTTGCCTCTTTTAATAACAGTTTGTTGAGTGGTTGTGCTATCAATGCGAATCTCGGAATGAATCTTCGAAAGTACGAAGCTGCCCCCAAAAAAGACTTTAGGGTCAGTCGGTGCTGGGATGTCTTCTATACTACTCACTTTTTTCGGGTTTGGTCTAGAACCTTCCTTACTTATTAATAATCCCAAGTAATTTACCTTTTTGAGCAAACTTACATTTTTCTTTAGTCAGTTTCATTCCAAACTTTTCGATTCGGTCAAAAACTTCTTCCAGATCTTCTAAGTGTTGTTCTACACTGAGACTTGCAATAATGATATTATCTATATATGCAAACGTGCAGGCTTTCAATTCTTTGATTAGTTCGTTCGCGACCGATTGGAATGTATTGGGACCTCCTTTTAGGCCTTGTGCTAAAACAACAAATTGGTACAAACCTAAAAAGCATGAAAATGCAGTTTTTTCCTTATGCTCAGGTTCCATTGGGATCTGAAAAAATAAAGTCAAGAGTTGTATATATTGTTTCACCAGTGGCTAAATTTACAATGTCCTGGACATTTGGAATGGAATATGTTTCAGTTTTGGTTATTGCGTTAACATTCCGATAGTCTACAGTGAATCGATATTGATCTTTGCTTGCGCCTTTCTTAACGAGAACTATAGGGATAGCAAACCGACTGGTGCTAGGTTCAATTAGTCGTTCCTCTAACATATGTTTTATTTGACGTTCAATTTCCTTACGTTTTTCTAACGGAACTCTGTAAGCTCTAAACTTTGGAATTTCCGCATTGGGAATGAAATCAATTCGGTGAGTTATTTTCCCTGTGTATCTACCTAAGTAACCATCTGGGCCCACAAAACAATTCTCGTACTTTTTTATTACATTCAGAAATGTCTGTTTTTGTTCTGTCGATAAGTCGGGGTTATCGATTGAAATATCGTCCAAGATGTTATAGTTCTCATGCTTAGAAGGAAAAGATGGTAGTCCTTTAGCTATATCTACTTCTAGAGAAACAAAATTGATTTCACGTTCAAGTTCTGTTTTCCCAAGATGGTTCATGTTCGAGTATTGTTCCAAATTCTCTTGATGAATAGAGTAAACTGGCTTCCAAAACGAATTTTCCCCTACTATTTCAGCTTGTGCAATTTGTTCGTTTGCTTTGATTTGAACCGTTTCAGGACCAGTATTTGCCATTCGTAGCAACACCATTCCCTTACTTCCTGGCCTACAAAGTGTACGACCTACTGCAACACCATCGGGCAATGAAATAGATAAATCATCTTCAATTAATACTTCCACGCTATCTCCAAATGAACTTTCAATTCGACCGGTAACAATATTGTCCGTTCCTTTACCTAATGTGATATTATCATGTATGAAAACTGCAAAAGTTGTTCCGATCTCATAAGAATGCGTGTTAGTTATCATTGGGATTATTTCCTCCCCAATTCGGATCAGTTTTTGCTTATAGTCCAATGTGAAAGGTTTACCCAGTTTTTTGATGGTATAATTTCCTAGAATGATTTCTGATGGAAAATCGTTTCGTGAAACGAGAATGCTAGTTGTTATAATTTGATCTCCAATTAAAATGTCAATATCCGCTTCTCCTAGAATATTCAAAGTTGATCCGTTTGCTGTGACCCCTTCTGTCACTCTAGGTGAAGTTGTGACTAATCCTAATCCTCGTGCTATGTTTTGATTAGCTAAGGTCAATGAAGAACCTGTGTCGAACATGGCAACCAAATGTTTGTTCTTAATTACAATGGGAATGTAAATAGGATCGCTGTTAGTTTTGCAAGATACACTACAAACTACATTTAACAAAATTGGAATGAAAGTAAGAACCTTAGCTCGTTTAAACATATTTGGTACAACAACTGGTGTTGGTTCATTATGTTCTAATTCTGGTTGTATATCAATGTCGTGTACTATTGTTTCACCCACAGTCTCTGCTTCAAGAGGATTCGGGGTGGTGCTCTTACGTTTCCGGAATCTCACATTTCTGTCTTGCTGTACTTGAAATGAGTTTTTACGTCGTTTAATACAAGCACAAGTGACTGTTTTTAAAAACTGAAAGATTATGTTTATAATGAGTTGGAACACTCTTGAGCTAAAGTAGAAGTATGTAAAAATACATGAAACTAGGATAATAAAAGCAAGTTTTGCCAGATATGATATGTACGTATGTAAATGAGCCGCCGATAGTATTGTAGTTTTTCCTTTCTGTAAGATTTCTTCCCCTTTTTCTTCTAAGTTAGTGATAACCTTGAAAGTTTCATCTTTGAACTGATCTTTCCAGTCAGAAATGTGAGTTGTATGCGAACCTGATGATTTTGTGGTCAAATAATTGTCCTGTACCGAAAGTCTTCGTAAGATCATTCCAATTGAAGTAGAAACCCCAGCTAAATCAGAATGAAAAATAGGTGGTGCGTTAAAAACAAAGTCTTGTTCTCGTTGAATATGTGGTATGTTAAAATGAATTTTGGTTACATGAGCATCTCCATTGGGTGCGATCCATCTACCTAGTCCGTCATTGTAAATTGAAAATGGAACATGAGTGCAATCTACTTCAATGCTTTCTGGCATGAGATCTTTACTACCTGGTTGGGCGAAATAAATTGTTCTATTGGGGTATCTGCGTAACATTTTGATCCGACTTTGTGGTCTAAATAAGCTTCATCTATGTACACCTCTTTACATCTTGTCACCATCAGGACATCGCCAGCTGCCAGAGCTGTGATGTCATTCCTACGCAACAGGATGCGAGCTGCGGCAGTCGGGTCTATTCTGGCGATTGCTCGTACCGAGTGTACTTGAAAGTTATTCAGTCCGCAGACTTGATTGTACAAGTAATTAAAATCTTCTTGGATTGTTTCCTCCATCTTAATTTTAAGAAATTGTAATTTTGTATTCAATTCTGCGTGTGGGAGTAAAGCGAACGGCGCTCTTCTGGGATGGTTCATCCCCGGTAAGGGCCGTGTGTTCAATGAACGATATGACTACACCACTTGAAGGTTTGTTGTTCCCTTCTTTCTATGAGGAAAACTTAGTGGCAGTTGAGACTTTTTCTCAGGCAAAATTATCCTTATATGTAAGTTACCAGCTGGATTAAAGGGACCGTTCCTCTTTAATGTGGAGGTTTAAGCTGATTAGTCGATATCGTTCACATTAAAAAACCAAAATCATTCATATAGGTATCAACTTCCTGTCTTGCTCCGTGTTCTCAAGAATGCGGCGCGACCACGCGCACGTACATACACCGCCAAGTTCACCTACGTACAAAATTTTCAAAATGCCTACAAAATAACAAAACCATATTCAAAAGATGGCCAAAATTACCAATATGAAAACTGTGAATAAAGATTTATTAATATCATGAAAACTACAAAGCAGTGATAGATTAAGGATTGCTGCATTACAGTAACCCAAATCCTGTTGGCTTCTATTTTGCTTTGTAATAGTGTGGTTTTTTGAACTCTCTGTACGTTAAGTATAAACCTTTATCTCGAAACAGAATAAATGACTTTTTTCATTTTTCAAAAATTACCTACATTGCACATTATAGAGGTACGGTCCCTTTAACGCGTGGGAGAATAAACTAAAGAGTGAAGAAAATTTTGACTGTATTCATTTTGCAATTGATATTGTTGGTTAAATTAGTAAAAGAATTTCAAAAAATCCGCACTTTCTACTCTGATGACTTATTTGATCTATTTCAGTTCCCATGTGGAAGACGGCATTTTGTATGTATTCGGGGTCAGAAATTCAAATCTCGATGCTCAAGTGAGTTCTCATTGAATAAATATTATATCTGAATTCGAGATTTGAGAGTCATTTAACTATCTAAAACTATTTGTTAGGATGTAGTTATTGAGTTATTTTGTTCCCGATTTGAATTAGTTCCTCAAAGGATTACTGCAAAAACAATAACTTGTTTGTATACCCGAAGTTTATAACCTATAAAATGTAACAAGATAATTTCCCTTTTATTTTATCTCATTCTAGATGTTTTCAATGTATTTCTTGCAGACTTGGGCACGTCGAGGTGCATTTCCGGAACACTTCAAGGATCCCATTGGGGTTGGAGCAACTACTGGTAAAGGCGCAATGTTCGTCCATTTCTCTACTGGGATTGCAATATGAGTCCTTGAGAAAAACTACTCTTCTGAAGAAGCTAGTCCAGGCGAAAAAAGTAGTTTTGTGTATCTCGAAGGCCGGAGATATACCCTTTGACACGGTTAATTTCGATTAGGGAGTTATGGTTCTCGTCATCCCCTGCCGAGACTTTGAAGACGTGGCAACGAACTTTCGAATGAATTTATTTAATAAAAAAATATGGGTTTTCTGGTAATCCTTTTTAGTCAAGTGCTGTAAAAAAGGTGATCAACCGCTTAGAAAAACGCTTTGATTCTTGAATTAAGAAATGAAAGACCGTTCAAAAGTGTTGTTGGCACACTGCCCAAGTCTCAGCGGAAATGAATGGAATTATCTCTTTTCTCGACACTATATGGCTCTTTTCACCCACAGACATCCCCACTCCTCACAATCTGTTTCATCAAATAACACATCTCTACTGCAATGTAGTCATGCGCGCGTCGGCAATTATCTAGGATCTAGGCTTGAGTCAAAAAAACAGTTCCAGAGTGGAATCGAACACACTAGCTGCAGGTGGCATGAGGCATTTAACATATTGCCACCGGGACACGTGTGGAGAAACGGAACAGTGCGTTGACACTGCTGGCGCACTCAATAGAATCAATTCTAGATCAAAAAGATATACAGTTCAATATTTCGTAGGAATCAATTGAGCAACAATAGTTTCTATACAACCTATTATTCAACCAAATGCGAGTGTCTCGGCAAATTTTCTGGAGATAAGGTAATGCTAAGTCATTTCACTGCAAAAAAAAAGAAATCCCGTCCTCAAGTTTAGTCAGGCAGAACACTCTAGTACATTGTTTAGTGAAACGACCTCCAAATTAGTGTGAGAACGATTCAAGATTATCTCAAAATAACATTAAATGGGAAAAGTTGGTGAAATGAGCTGTATAAAGAGAGTACTTCTCTTGATTACTGCATGTTTTTTTTCATTTTATTTGAGTTCAGCGTTCTTATTTTTGGTTGAATCCCCATTCAAGACGTCTCCAAAATTTTAGATTCGATTATTATTTCTCTAGCTAGATTATTTTTAACGCTGAACTCAGGTGCTAGCGATTACCTACGGTTCTTTTGTAGGGGGTACCCCTGCGGCGACTTGGCTCCCAGTACATTTGTAAAATTAAATTTCCAAAAACGCTCTTATGTGACGATATTTATCGTGTGTATGATTTATAATCGAGAAAACTAAGTGGTACGGGAATACTCATGTATTATATTCACTTTATATTAGTTTTTGATACTAAAAAAAACACTCTGGGAAACTGGGAACCGGGTCGCCAGCCGCGAGAATCATTGTATATAACTATTATTTCAGTTTTCACTTGTTATCTTAACTATTATTGTTATCAAACTAATCCAAATCACTATATTTGACATTTGTTCTCTTCATCACCTGTAATATTTACTACCATCATTGTTACCCGTATATATAACTTATTATTTTGTTTCAGTGCCTATACAATTATTTATTATTATTGTTACTGTTTAACTATTGCCAATTCGATTCTTATTACCATACACTTTTGATACTACGCTCTGCATTAACCAGTAACTCATTACAGTACTCGTCTGACATTCGATAAGTGTTTATATTCCTCTAATAGTTTTTCAGAGATAATTAGGAAATACTTGAAATTGAAAACGTCCTACAAAAATACTTTTGAATAACAAAAGATACCCGGAACCGTTGTATTGTAAAGGGTTAATGTAACTAACCTTTCTCCTATTCTCCTTGCCAACCTCTTAGTGTATTCTTCTATCTGTAGTTCCATATGTAGCCGTGTGTGTCGTTTGCTGTGTAGATAAAAGGTGTGCTCAGCTTTCTCGGTTTAAGAAGTTCGTCTTGAAACGGACGAAAGGAATTCGGAACAAAATTAGTTAATTACAAGATATTTCGTTTTTGAGATGGTTTTTTTAGCAGTTTAATTAGTGTAAGTTTATCCCTTTAAAATCAGCAAGATCCGCGAAAGTTTGCCTTCGAAGTGTTTCAATCAGAACTTGTGTGATCCTCCATTGTTTTAGATTAACTCAAGATTTGAAGTGTGAACTAGAATTATTATAATTAACCAACCTAATGTTTTGGAATTACTGCTCATTGGAAATCATTTCATCCAATTATTAGTTGAATTTGGCTCGGTTATAATCTGGATCTTGTTATTGGTTATTGTGAAAATGTTATATATACCAGGTGAGTATTGTGTACATGATATACCAAACAACAGTCTGAGGTGATATTCAGAAAAAAAATCTCCGGGAACTCCATATCAAGACCCTGACTTTATATTCCTGCCGGAGTTTATTTTACCACGACCGTATTTTGATATCTCATGTACACACACTTTCTTTGGCATAATCTTTATTTGATCAAAGCTAATGTACAACATTATATACAAAGAGAAAGAGAGAGAGTTTCGTATTTCCCTTGGAAATAGGTTTCAACACGAGAAGAGTTTTACATCAGAAGAGTTTCGTATCGAAAGACCGGAGTGTACGAATAGGAAGGGAAACAATAATATCTACATGATCACAAAGTAACGAAGTCCCTTTGATCTGCTCGGCTCTTCTTTTATAGTCCATGCATGTCATCTGTCGGATTGCGTAATATCTTTCCTGTCCCGAATCTCTCGTTCCCTCGGTGGAGCCAGCTGTTTGTTGCGAGGTTTTGTCGGGTCAGTCCTAGGATACGGTGGCGATAACTTACCCAGCTGTCAGCAGTTGTATTTCATAACTATGACCTGGCAGCTGACACACGAAAGTTGTGGACACTCTGATACGCAATATGAGTAACGTGGGGATCGATTGTATTGATATTTACGTTACTCAGTCTTGCATGACATATACTTCAAACTAGAATATGTGCAATCAACTTGAAAGAAGCAAACAGTAAATAGAAATAATTGAAGCAGAAAGTGTTAAAATACTCAAACAATCTCTCTTGATGTCAACCTAAAATTTAAACTCCAATTTCAAGATATCTCGAAAGTTGATAAGATTCTTCTCAATGACTACTTCTCGCGATAGACCAGATATATAAAATGAACTATATCGGCTACAACAAGCATAGTAATATCAGAATGAAGTAAATCCAGTGTTTGTATTGGTCAAGACACTGCCAATACTTGTGACTGCTCGTTGTAGATCGAAAAGTTAACTTTACCGTAAACATATGCGTAACTAGATAATAATGTGTTAAGTTGTTAAGAAGTTTTGCACGAACTGTGATTAAACGGTCGATATAATTGACCCTTCTTCTGATTTGCCATTGGTCAAATTTGGGACAAGCCCCGCCCCCTTTAGGGGCCAGCCTACTCATCAATGGTGCACTGTCTCAGTTCACATTAAAGCCGAAATCTGTGAAAAAGCCGAATTTTGTGAAAAGTTTGTTTTTCTGTGCCATAATCACTGTCCATATTTATCATAAATCGGCATGGATGAAGGCTTTCTGTTCTCATACTGTGGATGTGACAGCTCGGACCGCTGAAGGTCGTTTCAACTCTGCAATATTTAAGGTTTCACTTTTGACTTTTAATATTAGAATCCGTTTGATTATCGTCGGGTTACTGCAGATGTTAGCGGTGGACGGATATTTTCGGGTAGAAAATTGAAAAGTATCCAAACGTTCGTGCTCACACCCTAAGAAGTCATTGTTCTACTCATATGCTCATATTACCTGTAGTATGTTCAATTATTAATGTAGTCAATGGTTATAACAACAAGACGTTAGAGGACTCACGGATATTATTGTACTGAAAGTGTTTCCTGTACGGCTCAGTAAAGAGAATTATGGTGGAAGATGCCAGTGCCCCGTGCGTACAACACGAGATTACCAGAATGTGGTAAATATCTGAACAAGAATGAAATTGAGACGTGTTGGTGATCTTCGGAAAAAAGTTTTTCGAACAAACATGATAGACATATAAATTCACATGAACGAACGGCTCTATCTCCCCCCATTTATTTGTTA
This sequence comes from Litoditis marina, assembly GCA_964036275.1. Taxonomy (NCBI): domain Eukaryota; kingdom Metazoa; phylum Nematoda; class Chromadorea; order Rhabditida; family Rhabditidae; genus Litoditis; species Litoditis marina. The sequence goes on from OZ038433.1 coordinate 32,787,571, forward strand.
TTGTTTTCCACATCTGTTGTAGCTCTCGTAGCGTGAACAGAGGTGACTTTTATCGCAAGAAGGAAAGTGCTACTAGAATCTCTTGAGCTATGGTCGGAAATAAAATGACATGTTTTAGAGGCAGATGTTTTTCTGTTTCACGCAGGTACACAGTGATCTTTAATCACAAAGAAAGTAGAGAGAAATTATGATGAAAAGAAGTGTGAAGATTGAGCAAAAATCACAACTTTCGTTCAAGTTCCCGTTCACAGATTGACAGAATTCCGTGAATTACATTGAATTTTGAAAAAAAATTAGTTGGAACCGTCTTTATGCTCCCAATAAACATTGACAATACTTATCAAGCAGTCATTCGGTTCCACTTCTGATCTCAACTTAGAACCTAGAAAACTGGCAAGCAAAAGATGATAAGTTGTTATAGATGAACTTCTTCTGTTTTGCTCTAATTGCCGCCACCACCTTCATCCTCGTAGACTGGACTTCGGCAGAGTGCTGTCCTTGGAAGCCGGTCAGTTTTATTTGACTGCTTAATTTGGCTGGTCGTTTGGGTATAACACTGATACTGTACTTGAAATGCAGTCGTTGAGAGGCGATTTTAATAATATTTTGTCTGATCGCCATTCATTCATTCGCTTTTAACTTGATAGAAAATAGGTTTCAGTCGGGGTTGTACCTAACTATAGACATCTGGGAGAGGACGAATGGGTAATGAAAATGGACGGCATGAAGCGATTTGTCGGTCGTCGGAACTCATTTTTGATAAAGTTCCAGAAATTCGTTTTCAGGACGCCACTATAACCGACGTTTGCGTTTCGAATGGTCCTTGCAACATGTTCTGCTGCAACTGCAAGGGTGGATGTAAGACTACATACGGTAGGAGATTGCCGATGCATGATGAATCAAACAAACAAAGAACATTCAAAACACATGTGTGGTGGCTTGACACCGCTGATGTGATATGCGGATTTGAATCCGTGAAATCTTCACCGCCCAGGGGCTCACATACCAAAACACTCGTTCAGTTTTCGGAAATTCATCCGTTGATAATTGATAGGACTAATTCTCAAATTGGTAATTATCCAAAAGATCAGACACTAGTCACACTCCAACGCGGTCTGCTGTCCAACTCCGCTTGTTTTCGTACTTGCAGCTAACTTTGAATGACTTGAGAGAAAAGAGTTTAGAACCGTAGCGATTTGGTGCTTTCGACTGAGGCGACCAATTATTCATGCAAAAACAAATTCCAGGACGAGATTGTTGATGAAGATTGTATTTTGAAGTCTCACATTTGTCATTTCAGGAAAAAGAGATGTCGATCAACGTGAGTTCCTATATTCTATTAATAAGGTACTATGTGGAATAAGTGATGCTATTAGTATAAATAATGCATTCATTGTATAAAACGAAAAACAAATATTTTTGTTTGTATATGATAATGTAGTCATTGTGAAAATCCACAACTTCTATAACTCTCTACTAATTTTTCCTATGGTATAAGAGGACTACATTAAAGTTCTGCCCCTACTCTCTAACAAATAGGCTGAGAGACAACCTTTCAGACTCTATCGCGAAGCGAGAAGCTCTGCAAGTGTTTCGTCTGGTAGACTCTAACAAGGACGGATCTCTTGACCTTGGCGAAGCAACCGCTTATCTGGGCAAAAACCGCACAATCAGAGCCGTCGGAACACCAAAGTGGTAGGCAATGTATCCATCTGAAGATAGTCTCTAACACAAATACCTGCTTGTACGAATCAGTTTCTGCATTTTTATTCACACGTAAGTTTCCGACCATGCAGTGTGTGTGACCGAGTATGTTTCTCAATAAGATGAATTATGGAGAGTTATAGCACTAGTACAAGGGAATTCGACTTAATCGAACGACTTAAAAGTGGGCTAGGCTACGCACGGATCCGACTTAATTTGTTGTCAAAAACTATATCATTTTCCACGTTCGGTAAGGTGGTGATATCATCCCTAACATAGTGATTGTGTGCACAACAATGAGAAAGCAACTCAGTTCATTGTATTCGAGTTCTCTCGAAGTAGTTTACTTCAGGTTCTCGGACATGGACGCCAACGGAGATCGCGCCATTCAACCTCATGAATTCGATATGACTCTTGTTTGATCGATCCCTTAATAAACCATAGAGCGTGCGGGGGACGATACAGTTATTGGGTGTGTACCGAAATAACGACAATTTTCCGGTGTAGTTGAGGTCAAAAATTGTTTTGGCACATGTCAAACTGAAACAAAGAGTACGGAACGAATGAAACACGAAAGTTTATTTCTAAATAAACGTAAACTCGCCAACTCAACGTTACACTACTTGTAGCAGCCATAGCATGATAGAAATTCATACCATAAAAAATTGATTTGATAGGGAAATGGTGTTCTATGACTAGATATACATATACTTTGCACACATTTACTAAGAATGGTTCCGTGGAATAGAATAGGTGGTAATAAAACCGGGCCAACACAACATATCAGCATCTTGTGAAAAACGATTTTTGAGTTCATCTTTTACTGAGCACATTCATATAACTACAACATATACAATATGGTTCACTTGTGATAGTTTTGTATACGATGGAGATAACACTCGTGATAGTTTTGTATAAGATGAAGATTACTATATTTACTAGGTATGAAGGAACTTTCATTAAACTATGATACTCGCCTAATGATACTACGCTTTCCAATACTAGCGCAATTTCGGGTGCAATTTCTACTCACTTACTGCTAATAAATCTTTCAGTTGTCACGTGTGCTATAGTATACTTTATTTGTTCTGAGATCCCTACAGTGCAAATTCAAACTTTCCAATGTTTACCGTATCTGCTTACCGTACGACAGCCTGTTTCATATTATGCTTTGGCATAGGGTCTGTGAAGAATCTCATGAGGTCACACGCTAACTCGTGAGATTATCTGATTGAAAAGATATTACTAGCGTACTGTGATTGTTAAAAACCACACCAACAATCTCGTATGTATGTTACGGAAACCAGAGCCGGTTTCAGACTTTTAACGATGTAACTATAGTTGTAGCATTCCTAGTGAGACTTTGCCAGTTGCCTGTCTGTGAACGTTCGAAGGTGTTTATAATTAAAATCATCTCGTATACTTATAGTTCTCTATAGGAGTTTCAATTTTCGTAAGCATTGTTAACCCTGATTACAACATGTGAGAACTAATGAATTTTAGAGATCTAACCGTTATAGAAACCAGTGTGAGAATGCGAAACTCCATTGGCACGCTGCCAAGGTCTCAGTGGCGATGTACAGAACAATTGGTGCCAATTGTTCAGTTATAAGACTACAAAATTTAGAGAGAATGGACATCAATGAGGTCCCAGACATCTATGTCTCCCTGACCATTCTCCCATCAAGAACGCTACGAAAGTGGCCTTCTAACTGGCTGAGAACTGTCTGAGGCGCGAACTATACGCCGCCTTATTTACAGCACGTTTACAAACGTTTGCTACTGCAGTCTGGAAAATGATCTTGGGACGATGTAGGCTGGAATTCACTTGCACACAAGGTTATATTCCTTATAATTTTGTAAGCAAGTGACTTATGACTTACGCACAGTGACTTACGCAAGTTATGAGCAACTACAAGTGGATTCTTCTCAATTACCAGGTACTGTCCTATTTCACGTTGAACGTGTATCACCACTCCACGTGATGTCGTTACAAGGCGGTGATCATCATGCTCAGATCGCATAATTTTGATAGTTCTTTCCACCGAGAGAATCGAGAGAAGACTTGAAAGTTCATGTAGTTCCGAGTCAGCGGTTTGGTTCTCAAGTGAATGATTCGTGGTTTTTTCTCGGAAAGAGCAGTGAATTCGTCGTTTCATTTCAATCATTTCGACCCTGACTCAGTACGATTCTTGAGCTTGCTCAGAGGACGGTCATGAAACCTTTTCGTCCTTCATTGTATAAGAGGGGTTGTATAGTTCTCGTCTTTCCCACTGTGACCTTGGCAACATGCCAACAGAATTTCCGGGCGGCTTTTCCCCCATGTTAACGTTTTCCAAAACACTAAACGTTTTTCTGAGCGGCATAGAACCTTTGTTACCGTCCGTGGGTGAACTTTCTTTTCATGAAACCTGTGATTTCTGTGAAATAAATTCATCCCAAATTTCATTGGCACGCTGTTGAAGTCTCAGTGAGAATGAAACGAACTATACTGATGATGACTCAATTCTCTGCGAAAACCCCAGAAATCATCTTTAATCATCACGTTCGAAGCGATTTTTGAGTTAATCTTTTACTGAGCACATTAATATAACAGGTCATATTATAGGTTGAGACAAAACGTCTCTTGTGGTTTGATCTATCTCGGTACACAAACACAGCCACAATATACCAGTTTCGCCCTAGAAGTAACGGGACCAAACTACAAAGACAATGAGACACAGCATAAAAGTATTTGAACTTCCACAGAAAACGTACAGAAGCGTCATAAGGTACTCGCTATTTATGGACGTTTGTAAATAATGCATTTCACTTGTTGAACGTGATTGGGGCTTGACACGCCATTTCAACTTACATATGCGCAGAAGTTTCTTACTTTGATGGTGGATAGTATGGCGGACAGCATCACGTCTCTACCTTCTAAGGACAGTCCTCCTACTGTTTATAATGACATACTACGCATTCAACATCATAGTCGTACGAAGTGCTCCGTTACATACTAAGCACAAGGCGTATTAGTAATCCATGGCGGGACGGAAGCGAAGTACATGGGAAAACCAACTCCTTTTCGTTGTTCTGTGTACAATGAACGAAATGAACACAAACGTGATAAAGGCAAGGTGCTAGAAAATTAGCTGGTGCAAAGGTATAGATATTTATCCATACTTCTATCCCGACCAGTGTAATATAAATTAGGGGCCTGCATCTCCGAGGGGCGTAAAAATTGGGCGGCCTACTTTTTAGGACGTAAAGTTCTATTTTAGGGCATGAAGTCCACTTTTTGGGACGAAAGTTCATGTTTCGTTACGGATGACGTATTTTCCGGGCGGAAGACGCAAATGTGGTGTTTTGAATGAAATTTTGGATTTCGGGGTAATCGACCATGAGTCGGACGGATACAAAATTAGATAAAACGCGCGTAGCGCGCGACGCGACAACCACTGGGAAACTGGTCATTGGGGCTGATGTTTTGAGGACAGGGATTTTGGATCATGAGAATTACGAATACTGCCGTTAAAGGTGGTGAAGAACTTAAATATATAATTTTTCTAAATGTTGCAAAATGTTAATTGTGTGAAAATATAGACTGGAAACAGTGGACGAATAGTTCGTAAACAGTACTTTTTCAAATCTAAGCGAATACCAGGTAACTTAAATACCAGGTTTGTTCCAGAACTGACCTACAAATGCGACCAACTAGGGGTTACAACTTTACCAACTTTAACGGCGTGTCAAAATTCGTAATCCTCATGATCCGAAACGCCTGTCTTCAAAACATCAGCCCCAACAACTAATTTCCAAATTGTTGTCGCGTCGCGTGCGTGAAATTAATTTAACATCCGTATTCGTTATCGTAATGATCGAGACCCCATAAGTCCTCAGTTTCAGTCTAATCCATCAATTTAGAAAAAAATTGGTCTTTATGTCCAAAAAATACGTCCTCCGACCTGAAAATTCGTCATCCGTTACGAAAAATGGACTTTCGCCACAAAGAGTAGACTTTACTTTCCAAAAATGGGGCCGCCCTATTTTAACGCCCCGCAGAGATCCGGGCCCTGGTACATTCGAACAGTTGAACCTGTGGCTATGTGGAAGGATGTAGATTCACATCTTCATTGGAGAGTTTCAATCAATAACAACAGTTTACCCTGGTTCATACAACTCTCATCTGACGTGTTCAAGATGAGCTGAGATTAGTATATAATGTATAACCAATAAGATAACTTATGCGTTAATATCATTTTGTGATAATTATGTATCACTCCCACATTGTTCCGAGGTTGCGGAAATATAAATCTTTCTGCTCCGCCCTGTCGAATTTGAGTTGCTCGCCATTCACATTAACCACGTTGGAATGGTTAGTTGTACTCATTCCAAATGTTGTCAAGAGATCATATTTTAGCTTCGGGTGGTTCAGAAGTATGAGAAATATGACCACGGTCTCCTGGAACAGAATAAAGTTGCCATCCTATAAATGTTGAGGTCGAAATGACGACAAAGTGACATATACCGGATAAATCTGCATGACGGGGTTCCAATAATAAATTAGATGAAATTTGTTATTCCTTACCTGAAACGCATAAATACCTACATAAAACGAACTAGAGATAATTTGCGCTTCACTGCTCAACAAGTATCTTTGTAGAGTGTAATAAATAAGAAGTATAATATATGAAACGTCCAGAAAAAAAAAGCGATTGAGTAGTCTGAATATGCTATAGTGGGTGCCAAATGTACAAATTTCGGTCTCTCGCCGGAATCGAACCTGCGAGCAATAGATTCGTAGCAGGACGGTAATCACGGCGCTATCCATTTCTATAATTCGCCTGCTATAATTCGCGCGCTCTATGTTAAGGAGAAGTTTTGCACTCTATGTTAGGGAGAATTTGCGCTCTATGTTAGAAGGGAGTTCCGCGCTCTATGTTGGGAAGAACTTCCGCGCCCCATGTTAAGAAAAACTTCCGCGCTCTATGTTAGGGAGACATTTTGCGCTCTGTGCTAGGGAATAGTTCCGCGCTCTATGTTAGGGAGAACTTCTGCGCTCTATGTTAGGGAGAACTTCCGCGCTCTATGTTAGGGAGAACTTCTGCGCTCTATGTTAGGGAGAACTTCCGCGCTCTATGTTAGGGAGAACTTCCGCGCCCCATGTTAAGAAAAACTTTTGCGCTCTATGTTAAGGGGAACTCCCGCGCTCTTTGTTAGGGAAAAATTTCGCGCTCTGTGTTAAGGAGAACTCTGGCGCCCCGGAATGAGAAAAACTTCCGCGCTCTATGTTAGGGAGAAATTTTGCGCTCTGTGCTAGGGAATAGTTCCGCGCTCTATGTTAGGGAGAACTTCCGCGCTCTATGTTAGGGAGAACTCCCGCGCCCCGTGTTAAGAAAAACTTTTGCGCTCTATGTTAAGGAGAAGTTTTGCACTCTATGTTAGGGAGAAATTGCGCTCTATGTTAGAAGGGAGTTCCGCGCTCTATGTTGGGAAGAACTTCCGCGCTCCATGTTAAGGAAAACTTCCGCGCTCTATGTTAGGGAGAACTACCGCGCTCTATGTTAAGAAGAACTCTGGCGCCCCCGGATTGGGAAAAACTTCCGCGCTCTATGTTAAGGAGAAGTTTCGCTTTCTATGTTAGGGAGAACTTACGCGCTCTATGGTATAGAGAAATCTCGCGCTCTATGTTAAGGAGAACTCTGGCGCCGCGGTTAAGAAAAACTTCCGCGCTCTCTGTTAGGGAGAACTCCCGCGCCCCATGTTAAGAAAAACTTCCGAGCTCTATGTTAGGGAGAACTCCCGCGCTCTATGTTAGGAAGAAATTTCGCGCTTTATGTTAAGGGGAACTTCCGTGCTCTATGTTAAGAAAACTCCCGCGCGCTATGTTAAGGAGAGGTTTCGCGCTCTATGATAGGGAGAACTTCCATGTCCTGTGTTCAGAAAAGAAGGCCAGGGAGCTCCCGCCAGCCTAGGCTCAAACAAGGGAGGAGGAGGCGGCTTTAGCCGCCGGCGCCCTCCCTTGTCCTTACTTTATATTTGGCTTACTTGGTGTGTGTGTGTGTCTGAAGCAAATGCCTGCACTTTTGGTCGAAAAAACTGAGGAAACTGAGGAAAATGCACTTTTAGCTGAAATTGAATGACGCGTGAGCGAACGTGAGCGAGATGCATTTCATTTTTATTCCCAATGGATACGCCGGCGGTAGTGCTTTGATTTTCGGCTTTTGCTATTGGTTGGTTGTAAATACTTATTAATGGAGGCTGCAATATATGAAAAAAGTGAGAATAGATTTTTAACACTCTCTGTATTGTTTCTGTCAACCTATGTGAATGTGCTCTTTAATGTTCATTTTTCTCAATCTCTACCTTTTTTGGTTTTTTTCTGCGGTGTATTTAAAGGTAGAGGTGAGATAGTGGGAGAGGGAGAATAGAGAGAGAGAAATAGGGAAAAAAGAGAGACAAAAAGAGAATTAGGAACAGTATGGTGATGCTAATGCTAAGTAATGCTGTGAGCTTTCCACTTCTCATATTTTTTCTCGGTACCCTGCCACCTACGTACGGTACGTATGATACGCTCTCTATGCCGATCTTTACTGTTCATGTGTTTACAGTATCTATTATTCGATGTAGTTCGGTCCCACTGTTAGTGTTGAGTCATAGAGCAATATGCAGGGAGGAAAAGAAAGAGAGGATGAAGTGAGTTAGAAAGAGAGAAAGCGAATAATTGTTCCCATGCCAGCTGTCTATGTGAGCCCCACTGTCCCCATTTTCGGTGTCTATGAGAGCCCCACTGTTCCCATTTTCGCTGTCTATGTGAGCCCCACTGTCCCCATTTTCGCTGTCTATGTGAGCCCCACTGTACCCATTTTCGCTGTCTATGTGAGCCCAACTGTCCCTATTTTCGCTGTCTATGTGAGCCCCACTGTCCCCTTTTTCGCTGTCCATGTGAGTCCCACTGTTCCCATGTCCGCTGTCTATGTGAGCCTCACTGTTTCCATGTCCGCTGTCTATATGAGCCCCACTATTCTCATTCCCGCTGTCTATGTGAGGCCCCAAATTACTCATTTCTGCTGTCTATGTGAGCCCCACTGTTCCCATGTCCGCTGTCTATGTGAGCCTCACTGTTCCTATGTCCGCTGTCTATGTAAGTCCCACTGTCCCTATTTTCGCTGTCTATGTCAGCCCCACTGTCCTCATTTTCGCTGTCTCTGTGAATCCCACTTTCCCCATTTTCGCTGTCTATGTGAACCCCACTGTCCCCATTCCCGCTGTCTATGTGAGCCCCACTGTTCCCATTTCTGCTGTCTATGTGAGCCCCACTGTCCTCATTTCCGCTGTCTATGTGAGCCCCACTGTCCCCATTTCCGCTGTCTATGTCAGCCCCACTATCCCCATTTCCGCTGTCTACGTGAGCCCCACTGTCCTCATTTTCGCTGTCTATGTGAAACCCACTGTCCCCATTTTCGCGGTCTATGTGAGTTCAACTGTTCCCATTTTCATTCAGGGTGAAGTCTCACCCTATGTGAGGGAGAGGTCTCGCCCTCAATGTTAAGTAGAACTTCCGCGCTCTATGTTTGGGTGGGATGTCCCGCTCTATGTGGTGGACATAATTGCGCCTCATTTTGCTAAAAACGTGATTGCAATGACTGGAGAAAACGAGTTCGGCAAACGGGGCGAAAACTAAACAAATACTCATATAAGGTCTCGCCAGCCTGGACTAAAAACAAGGGAGGCGGAGGCGGCTTTAGCCGCCGGCGACCTACCTTGTCCATTTCTATAATTCGCCTGCTTGGTATGTATGTCTGAAACCTAAATCGTGCACTTTTAGTCGAAAAAGAGAGAAGCAAATGAAGCAAATGCACTTTTTGTTGAAAACTGAGAAAAGCCGTAAGCGAACGTGAGCTGGATGCATTTCATTTCTCATTGGCAGTAGTGTGGAGGGGGTGGATCATATTTTTTCAGAGAAAACCCTAGCGTACAGTAGATATAACCTTTGCCTCTATGTTAAGAGAAACTCCCGCGCCCTAAGTTAAGGGGAACTTCCGCACCCTATGATAAAGGAAACTGCCGCGCCCTATAGTAAAGGAAACTCCCGCGCCCTATTTCAGCGAAACGCGCTCTATGTTAAGGGAAACTCCCGCGCCATAAGTTAAGGGGGACTCAAGAGTTAGGGGAACTCCCGCGCCCTATATTAGAAAGAACTTTTGCGCTCTATGTTGAGGGAAACTCCCGCGCTCTATGTTAAGGGAAACTCCCGAGCCCGAAGTTCGGGGGAACTTCCGCGCCCTATGGTAAAGGTAAAGGAAACTCTCGCGCCCTATTTAGGCGAGACGCGCTCTATGTTAGGGAGAAGTTTTGCGCTCTATGGTAAGGAATAAATTCCGCGCTCTATGTTAGGTAGAAGTTTCGCGTTCTATGTTAGGGAGAAGTTTCGCGTTCTATGTTAGGGAGAAGTTTCGCGCTCTATGGTAAGGAAGAAATTCCGCCCTCTATGGTAGGGAGAAGTTTCGCGCTCTATGTTAGGGAGAATTTTCGCGCTCTTAAGGAGAAGTTTCGCGCTATATGTTAGGGAGAAGTTTCGCGTTCTATCGTAAGGAAGAAATTCCGCGCTCTATGTTGGGGAGAAGTTTCGCGCTCTGAGTTAGGGAGAATTTTCGCGCTCTTAAGGAGAAGTTTCGCGCTATATGTTAGGGAGAAGTTTCGCGCTCTATGGTAAGGAGGAAATTCCGCGCTCTATGTTAGGGAGACGTTTCGCGCTCTATGTTAGGAAGAAATTTCACGCTCTATGGTAAGAAGAGATTTCGCGCTCTATGTTAGGGAGAAGTTTCGCGTTCTATGTTAGGGAGAAGTTTCGCGCTCTATGGTAAGGAAGAAATTCCGCGCTCTATGTTAGGGAGAAGTTTCGCGCTCTATGGTAAGAAGAGATTTCGCGTTCTATGTTAGGGAGAAGTTTCGCGCTCTATGGTAAGGAAGAAGTTTCGCGCTCTATGTTAGGGAGAAGTTTCGCGCTCTATGATAAGGAGAGGTTTTGCGCCCTATGTGAGGGAGAAGTTTCGCGTTCTATGTTAGGGAGAAATTAGACGCTCTATGTTAAAGAGACGACGCTGTTAAGGAGAGCTTTCGCAGTTCATTTTCAGAACAGGACCAGGAAGCTCTCGCCAGCCCGGAATAAAAACAAGGGAGACGGAGGCGGCTTTAGCCGCCGGCGACCTTCCTTGTTAGATAACATAACCAGCACGCTTTGGAATCGAAGGCATGTGTGCGTACACAGCGGAAAGTGAAATATACAGTACCCTCCCGCCTTTCTATTGGCAACGACTATAGTTAATATTCGTATTCAAAATCACCTCGGGAACCCAAGTTAGAAAGCGAAACCACGGAGCACATATATCGTTTGAGCTCGTTTTCACTTTTGTGGTCAATCGACAACCATACGTCAAGACGTTAAGTGCGCTCCTACTGTCTCCCAGACATGAATTCATTCGCAGCAATAACTCCAATTTAGTTGTTCTGTACTTATTCAACTTATGCACGGACCAGGGCATATCAGACTTGACCATTTATAGGATTGCGAAATTGATCTTCTTTTTCTAGAAATGTGTAATTTTCCAGAATGAAAAATGAAACTCTCCGTCTTCTCAAATATACACTTTGTTCTACAACAGAAAAAAGAATGCTTTATTTATAATTTTTTAAAAGGCCGTGTTTTATACGTATTAAATTTTCGTGGATTATGAATAAGAAACTTCCATGAACCAAACATATATTCACAATTGCTGCTCGGTTTAGTCTAGTTTTCTCCACTCGTCACAGTCTGCTTCGTCAATCCCAGTTGCGCAAGTCCATACCACCCAAAGTTAAAGGGACCGTTTCTCTTTAATTTGGACGTTCGAGCTGATAAGTCGATATTGTTCACATTAAAAAACCAAAATCATTCATATAGGTGTCAACTTCCTGTCGTGCTCCGTGTTCTCAAAAATGTGGCGCGACCACGCGCACGTACATACCCCGCCGAGTTCACCTACGTACAAAATTTTCAAAATGTCCATAAAATTACGAAATCATATTCAAAACATAGCCAAAATTACCAATATGAAATCTGTAAAAAAAAGATTTCTAAATATCATGAAAACTACAAATAAATGATAGATTAAGGATTGGTGCATTACAGTAACCCGAATCCTGTCGGCTTCTATTTTGCTCCGTGATAATTTGGTTTTTTGAACTTTCTGTACGTAAGGTACGAACTTTCATCTCAAAACAGAAGAAATTACTTTTTTCATTTTTCAAAAATTACCTACATTGCACATTATAGAGGTACGGTCCCTTTAAAGCCGTCATCAAAATAATCATGACTATGCGCTAATCGATAGACTTGGTACCAATGGGGTTTCTTGTACCCTACGAACAAACACAGCAGAAATCAAGTGATACAGTTTTTTTCAGTTTTTTTCTCTCGAAAAGGTTCTAACCTATCACCATGAGCGAAAAAGTAAATATTAAGAAATTTTAATGAAACAGCTATTTAATTCGAATGAAGAGGGTCCACAAAGCGAATGCATGTCATGTTTCCCATGCGCTATGTCTGGGTCACTCAAAAACATGTTTTTTTCACTAACCTGGCAGATCGAACATTTTCAACGCTTTGATATAAGACGCTTTAATCTAAATGGTTTCGGAAATCAGGAAATCCTAGTGATTTCATGAAATTTTTAGGATGAGACTTTTAACCATCGAAGAGTTATCACTTTTTTAATTTATGTCTGATTGGACATCGGGTAGTCCCCATTTATTTGAAGTTTAAACTAAAAACCAAACGATCGAATCGCTGTGTCCCGATTCAGGAAATTGAAAAAAAGTGTGTCACAAAAACTGCAGTTTTCACAAATCTCTCAAAAAATTGTGTCACAATTTTTCACACTTCAATTTTTTGGGCACAATTTTTCACACTTCAATTTTTTGGGCACAATTTTTCACACCTACAATTTTTTGGGCACATTTTTTCACTTTTCCAAATATTGTACATGTTCCAGCAAGAGAGGTTATTACTGAACCACTCGCGCGATACTAATGTTTCCTTCCATACCCCCCTGACTGCGCCGTATCTAGTACTGGCGATTAGAGCGATGAGACGCAGAGAAACGAGCGCGCATCGAGAGCATCGCCCAATTAGAGAGAGAGAGACGCAGAGAAAGAACAGGCGAGACAGATCCGCAGGATTTGAAACCATAACAAGATACGGATCATTGAGAGCTGTGTCGAAGAGTATCACAGCACTTTCGCGCGAGAGACATACGAAGTGCAAAGTACCTCTCTTTAGAGAAACAAATGTGTCACAATTTTCACACTTCCATTTTTTGGGCACAATTTTTCACACTTCAATTTTTTGGGCACATTTTTTCACACTACAATTTTTTGGGCACATTTTTTCACACTGTTTTCAACTGCGAAAACGTGTGTTATAATGTTCTGAAAGGAAAATAATTGTGGTAGAGGATTTCGAAACATACAAATATTTGGTAGTTTTATCTGCGCTCCAAATGAGAGCGACACAAGAATTAGAAGAATTGGACATTTCAGAAAAAATATCGGACAAGTCTGATGATGCACAATATTTTGAGGTTTTCCAAGAAATTATCTAAAATGGAAACCATTTAGATTGGAGCGTCTTATATCTCTCAATTACCAGAAACACAGTTTTCCGTTTAATTCACAAACACTTCCGTTCGAAAGGTCGCGACTTTCAAGAAACTTTTAGACCAACACTGTTTTGAAATATTATCTTATAAATTTCTATACGGGGAGTGATTTGTTGAATTCCAAATTGTAACGTCAGAAATGTAAAAAATAGAAGAATGGAGTTATAGGAAGCTGAAACAGGATTCAAGCAGAACGATTATGTGGACCAATCTCGTGACATCGGTCGTTTGAACTGCAATTGAAAAATGTATTGCGGTTTGAAGGACTGGAGCATTGGACCACATAACCGTCCTTCTTCAAGCAAAATTATGTTTTCAGAGACACAGAAATGCTCTTTGTGGAAATCCAACCGTTCAAAGTTATTTGCAACTTGTGGTGGGGACTATGGAACATCATATGTGTACAGGTATGATATAAAATAATGGTGTTTTATTATTATTGTCATAATAATAATAATTATTACTATTATTAGTGTTGTTATCAGTATTATTTTCATGTAATCACACCTGCCTGGTTAGAGAACACTTAGAGATCGCACGTCTGGGGAGACGCAGACACTTCTGTCCCATTTGAAGTTCACATTGAAGTGAGGAAGACTATCTAAAAATCTTCAAAAGCTTAATTAGGGAGAATTCCTTTATCTATTCCAGATATCTGACATAGAACATCTTTTTTCAGGAAAAAATGCTGGGCCTCGATTTCGAGAGTGCGTTCCGCGACCGTTTGGCTATGTACTATTCACTGAAGAAAAACTTCTGATATTTTCGAGAAATAAATGTCTTAGTTACAATTTGAATAAATCTGTTTCCAAAACCTGTTTATGGAGTTAGGTAGACGTACTACATTGCCAGAAATTTTGCTTAATTTATAATAAAACGGTTGTCTTTCTGGGAATGAAACTATCGTTTATATAATATGGAGTTTGATCAATTAGGTCGATCGCGGTGTTCGTAATTTGATTGCTGGGTATCTGTCGTATTCAGAAACCAACTCAAACTGCAACTCAAAACAAATCACTCCTTGTTTGAGTTGTTTTTCTCCGTTACATTCGCTCGGGAGCACTTACAGTATGACTTCAATCTTCAGTCAACCCTTGAAATTCCAATATTTCCTTTTGCTGAACGCTACTGAACATTCGTTTTCTTGAGTCATTTTTAGGGAAAATATCAAAACTTGAAACTGTTCACTGTAGCACTCCACACGAGGACAACAAGGATTATGAACCTATTGTTTTGTAAGAGTAAATTTGGTCCGTTTATTGTTCAATGAGTTCATATGTATTATTTTCAAGAATAATGTCAGTGTTACACAGGGTTCTTTTTTTTCAGAGTGACATATTTCCCGAGTTCTATCGCTGTTCGTCCTGTATAAATCATTTCTCTATTTCCACAAATAGGCTTCAATAAACATTCTGTTACTTTCTGTTCTCATAATAAACATATATTTGTGGGTTCGTGATACATTTGCCTCCCCGGTAAGGTAACTACCCTCCCGTTCGCAATGCAATAGTGTAAGCGGTCAAGGCCGACCCGGCTAGGACCGCCTAGCACACTCAACACTATCTATTTCATCTACAAATAGCCATACCAAACTGCTTTGCAAGAATGCGTTCACAATTATTCTTCATCTTCAAGTTATGTCATCTATAGGGTTCGTTTTTTTCTCAAGAAGACGCGCTGTTGTTGTAGTTTAATCCCATTATTTTACTGTAGAAATTCGTAGATTATGGCGTTCATCAAGGTCAAACTACTACTCAGTCATGGTAAATGTTTGCTGCAAAAAAATAATCCCTCATTTGTAATCCCTCCAAAAAACTAATTTGTTTTCAGTGGGTAATATCAGGTTAGTTTAGTTTAGTGTACATTTTTCTGCTCTTTATATATGATATGTTCACCACTTTTCAGGTGACTCGATACGTGCTTTCACGTGTATCACTTGTGAGTCACACTTTTCTATTTGACGAACGCGTCCGGTAAATTGGGTCATTTTGTGTGATAATTGACACTGCTTGTCATACACAGAGACATCTTTGAAAGTAACACTTGTTCTATTTATTGATACAATGAGTTTTATTGATTCAATGAAATTATCTTAAATAAATATTAATTTGAATGAGATGTGTTTTAGAGTCTAGACCTTTACAAGCTTGTCACAGACGTTCAAATATTTTCAATTTCGGGATTATTCGCTCATCCAAAGTGTTATGCTTGCGATTCCGCCATTACAAGATCTATTGTACTAACAAAATGAGTTTTCAAAACTATTCTTATCGTTTCTCTCACCTATTTTTGTATAAATAGACTCTGAGCTATTTGAAAAAAGTTTATAGCCTAAAATGTTTGTGTTCTCTGCGCTCTCTCCCGATTTTTTCGTAGTTGTCTCTTTTTCCGCTGTCCTACATACTTTCGACTATTATTTGGTGACCCGCAATCCAACTCTTTCTTTATCTCAAAACTGACGAAGTTTCCATTGAGAACCCTATTTTGCCACATTTCTGACTTCCTCACTTTTACGTCGTTTTTTATTTCATTTTTACTTTCATCATAGTTTACCATTATATAAGACCTGGTCAATTAAAAACCTGTAGACGAGCTGTTCTTTCTGTTTTCCAAAATTGAGTGTCAATTTCAGAAACGAAAAATTACAAGCTTTGTGTAGAAAGATTGATGCCATGTTCTAGAACACTAAAATAAATGTACTTGTATAATTTTTAAGTGCCCAGGTCATAAATTCATACTAATTCCAGGTCAATGAGGTTACTGTACCTCTCATTCGCGCTGTGCGTGTCGACTATTTTAGGTGAGAACTCTTTGTGGTTATATTATCAACAATTTTATCAAAACATAGTTAATGCAACTTCACTTCGATGGGTTACGCTTGGCCCCCCAATTAACACATTCAAACGACCTTTGGATTACTAGTTAATTGTTGGGTGGAAACTGTTGTTGGTAGGGATGAAACAATATACTTTTTTTGAACCATTATTTTCGAGGGAGGAGTTTTGTAATTTTCAAAATCGGTAAGCGTTGTATTCATCCCCCTAAAACTTTTTTAATTTACTACATAATTTGTTCATTTGAACTCCTAATATAGATTACCCCTCTTTGTTCAGTACCATAGTAATTGCGATGAACCCAAAATGACTTGGCTGCAAATAGTTCGAGATTTAGTGTAGATCATGGGGGGGGGGCTTAATTACAACTTCCGAAGTACATGAAAATTCATTCCTGTTCCTTGAACCGTTCAAAGCATTTTTGACACAAATACATGACTTAGTTACACAAAACTGCAACGATTGGTGTGGGGGAGGGGGTACAACACGTTCACCGCTTATCTGAAAAAAATGACATTCAAATAATTTCAAATATAGGGGGGGGGGGGGGGGGTGCTTAACTATAACTTTCCAAACGCAATAAGTCATATCCTGTTATTTTCAGCCGACCAGCAGTGCCACCCGTTCTATGTGCGATGGCCTCGGGTCAAATTGAACTTCAAGGCGGTTACGAATGCCCGGCTGAACCTACGCGCATGTGAAAGCGCCTGCTCGTTGGGGGAGGACCCTCTCGTACCAGGTACAATTGTGTCAAATGAGTATTTTAACTTGAAAAACACGTGAGACACGTGTGAAAATTTCATCCTTTTTGTTGGTTTTGTGTTTTATAGCGCAAACGTTTCTTCACGTATCTTCACAAACTAACACACTATTCTAGCTCAGTTCAGTTGGGCATTTTATCCGTTTTCAATCAATAATAAACACGTAAATTTACTAGTAATTCCTGTCGTAAACTGGAGTGTGCTCTTCACGAGAATATTTTATTTGGCTCTCTTTGGGTACTATCATAACTCGCGACCCAATACGAAATCTGTAACTGTACCAGTCCGTACCAAAACCTCGTTGCAATTGTGAACCTATAATTTTACTGGTAATATCAGGTCGTGAAATGAAGTTCTAGAGTGTGCTTTTCAAAAACAGTATGTTATCTAGCTAAATTTGGGAACCTTATCTGTTTTTGACCCTCTAATAGTATCAGAAGTATAGTCGTCGTCAACAGAAAGGCGGGAGGGTACTGTATATCTCAATTTACGCTGTGTACGGGCACATGTTTTCGATTCCGAAAATTGACGACTATATGCTCTCGTAGCGTTGTGGTTAGCACCCAGCTACGAATCTTTTGCTCGCAGATTAGATTCCGGCGAGAGACAACAATTTATAAATTTGGCACCCCTATACTTTAGGTCGTGAACTAGAGGGTGAAACTCAGTTCTTCACAAATATTCAGTTTCCCGTTCATTTCGATCATTTTATCCGTTTCCAATCAATATTAAACCTTTAGCTGTACAATCTCAGGTCGTAAACTGGAGTGTGCCGCGCTGAACCACCACCCCTCCCCGGATGGCTTCTCCCACCAGTGCGACGTCTTCCAACCCCATCAACTGCAGAACGTCGACGGCTACGTAGAGGCAGACGACAGATTCTCCTTCTACTGGAAGTACTGCGTCAATTGTGGGTATAGTTATGGTCATTTCCACTTCGTGTTCTACAGTATACACTTTTATACAACTAACACCTTTGCTTGGCAAATCTACTTGTACTTCTACAGAAGATTGTGAATGGAAAAATCAAGTTCACATGAAGTACTGAAGCTATGAAACAAACTATGAAAATCTGCCAATTCTACCGTTTTGTGAACTCTACCATTAATACTGTTTTGGCACAATTTACTTTTTTCGCACGAGTTATCTACTTTCGTTGTATTATCGACTATTATGTTGCAGCCACGCAGAAATGTAACGGGGAGTACGCATTCACGTACCTCTCGGACCGCTATATGGACAGTAAGGAAGTTATGAGGACAGTGACTACCGGCAGTCTCGAGGACTGTCTCGCGGAGTGTCTGGACGAAATAAGGTAGGTCAAATCGGATGAAAATAAATTTTCTCGTTTCCAGCTCTTGTTTTAGTGTTGTACGTTTCGTGTTGTCTTCTTGAATTTTTCACGGTCATACTTGTCTTTGTCTACATAATATCATACATTAGTGTTTAGTCGAAATCAGGTAGGTCAAATTATGAACAGATTCACTTGTGTGTTTTGGGATTCCACCTCTCTCATTCACTTGTGTGTTTTGGGATTCCATTGAGGTCTTTGAAACAGTACATTTGTTTTTATGGTCGGATTTGTACATAATGTACAGTAGTGTATGAACGAAGCAAGGTAGGCCGAATGACAGAATACAATATAATACTAACCCCTTATCGATTTGCGTGTTTTTGAGTTCTCTTTTGGTTTCCTTGAAACTTTTTCCATCCTTTTGTACATTTGTTTGTACGTACTTCTCAACTACGATACTGTACAAGTGGGTCAATCTGTTCGTAAAAGTTGTTATAGAGAAGTTGAACAGGAAACCAAACAAACTATGACTCAGTATCTCTTTATGGCCCCATTGTCGTTCGAAAATAAACAAAGTTGGAAAGTCTTTTCACATACAATATTCTTGAAAACTTGCTGAAAGAGAATACAGATTGTTTATTGAACCATGAATGAACTGAAAAGTTGTGCATCTTATCTTCTTTCAACCTCCATATCGAGTAGGAGTGCATGTTTTCTTGTTCTGCTGTGAATTTGAGCCTTACGCGTTTTAGTCGTAGTTTTCAGATAAAAAGTTCAAACTACAAACTATAATATGTGCCTCCCTGCTTCCAGTTTCCCGTGCCGATCCATCTCGTTCATCAAAGATCAAACTACAACTCAATTAGTTTTCGATCTACCACTATCCTCCCTCCGATTCCAGTTTATACTAATAACAATAGGTTTATTCCACAAACATCTTACCCATGTTATCAAATCAATATCCACGGGAATGACCTTAGAACCCCAAAGGGACGGGGTTATAACCCTCCCGTCTTCTGAAATGGGTAGCGGGTCCGGCGTTCAGGTGATGCTCGCGTACGTTTCTGTAAAGAAAGAGGCCATTAGGATATTCATCGGTCAAACTACACCTGGTTTAGATCAAACTACAACTAAGTTTTGATCTACCCCTAATAGACTTCCTGATTCCAGTTTCCCGTGCCGTTCCATCTCCTTCAACCGAACCGACGGCGGCTGTCATCTGTCGGTCAACTCGCAGCTGACGAAGCCGGGCAGTGTTCGCCTGAACAACAACCCCAACTTCCGCATAGACTACTACGAGAACAACTGCTATAATCGTGGGTTCATCTCTCTTGTTCTCTATTTCTTTCTCCCTCTTTGTTCCCTTCTGTTTCTATCTCTATATATCTTTCTCTCTTCAGCCCTCTCTCTCCCTATCTGTCTATCTCTCTCTCTTTCTTGCTTTTTCTCTCCCCTCTCCCTCTTTTTCAATTTCCCTCTCTCTGTCTCCTCTCTCTCTTTCTCTCTCCATCCCCCCCCCCTTCTTCCGCTTACCATCCCAATTGTGTGCCTGAATTGGCCATACATTGTCAATCGGCGTTTGACCCACAAAACCAGAATAGACTCGATTGAAAAACGATGCTGAGACGAGCTGATCCTCAATCGTTTCCGAAAAAGATTTCGTCTTTTGAAAGAGGGGGGTCTGAAAGTTTGAGCTTACTTTAAAGTGCTAACTTTACGTGACTATTCAATTTATTTCTAGTATAAAGTTTACTGCAATTCACCTTCACACAACTATATACAGTATGGAGCAAGACTTTATAATAACTCGGTTTTGTTGGAAATACAGTAATTAGGATCTTTACTACTTGAATGTTTTACCAAACTATTGAACATGGAACCTGTACTTTTCTATTGAACTATCAAAGTACTAAAAGTTCGATGATCAAGTTATAGACTCATTAGTAATTTTACGTTCACATCGAAATTTTCAAATTTGCAACCAGCCGTGGGATCAAACTAAAAACACATTATCATAACCAAATAATATGTACCGCTTTGTCACACTATAGAGAGCAGTGTTTCTGTCATTATAATATATTAAAGATTATTAATTATCTTTCCGTTTCAGTCTCGGAATCGTTCAAGTTCGAGCAGGAATGTAGGGAAGACGGGATTCTGGTGAAAGTGAAGAGTAAATTTCCGTACACTGGGGCTCTCTACGGACTCTACGACTATTTCACTTGTAAAATAGAACCGAAAGAATTGGACAACTTCGAGTATTTGTTCCCATCACCCACTCTCAGCAAGAACTGCAGCGACAGCATCAGATTCAAGGTGAGCTCGATGTTTTTATAGTTTGATCCCCATGGTTTTTGGTCAGATTTTCTAGTTTACGGCCTGTTTTGAGACAATATATTCGGCGGGTTCAATGTACGATACGGACACAAATTTTATTCGAGTTTCGCGCTTTCACAACTACGTGAAAAATGGATATACGGTGAAGTCACCTTGTTACCAGTACGAACTCTACCCCTAGATGAGAAATCTCGATAGTACTCAGGATTTTTCATCTATCTACGACTCGGTGCACAAAACGCGTGCGGAATCAGCGCAACGTGGCTACGATGTCGCACCGCGTGCTGAGTATGTTTAGTTTATCAATTGAAGGGGGACAGAAAGTAAGGTTAATATGAAAGAGCTTATCAAGAAAAGCCGATAATTATAACGTTTAATTCCAACTAACGAACCTAATTTGCATACGGTTGGCACGCGTTTGCCTGTTTTGGAGGGCGTAACGTTATTTAGGTACTCCGGGGTACCTAAACTAGCTTTCCTTTCTGCCCCCCCCCCTCCCTTTAACAAACCACCAACTATTGCAGGGTTCGGAGATGATTCTGGAGGTGGTTCTGTCGACGGACGGGGTGGAGCCCCTCTACTTCATCACCCCCGACGACCTCACCTTCCAGGCGAAATGCCCCATTCAGACACAGTCGAAGGCCAAGGACATACCCCACAAACCCACGTTGGACCGGAAGACGAAGTCAGTTGTGTGTATCTAATATCAAGTTAGATGAAATTCTCACGAACAACGTGAAGAAACCAGAGTACGTATGCTAGAAGATTCCGACACCTTCATCCCATCCTGCGTCTCTCGCTCTGCCTCACTATTTCTTATCTCTTACATCCCGGCGGGATGTGAGAGCAGAGAAATAGCGCATGTTTGAGGAGACGCAGAATGGGATGGAGAGGCCGGGATCTTCCAGCATACGTACTCTGAGAGGTTGAGTTTCTAGTAAAAGACTTGCGCCGTGTTCACTCACTTCAATAAGCATGAAATACTCTCGTCAAACGTGGAGAACACTCAGAATACGTAGAGATATCATGCTTACAATATAGAGACGTGTGATGAAAGGTGAAAACGAAACAAATAATTCATAGCTGAAACCACGTTCCACGTGACTAATTCAGTCATTTCCTACGTTATCCAGAACGTGAGTGCGTCGATCTTGTAAGTTTTTTTGGTTCTATAATTTGTCGACGTCAATCTGAAAAGGTATGTAGAGAAGGAAAGTTTTGTGTAAAAAGTCTGTTTCTTTTTTTTTCACACGTTACACGTGATCTTTAACTTGACTAAAGTACAAGCTAGTGGTGCATCAGTGAGTTTCAGAGCTGAGAAGATGGAGGCATCTGCACACGCGCTATTCTCGCTTCTCTCGAATGGAGAACCGAAGGAAACTACAACGAAACCTTCCACTACCACAACATCTACAACCACGTATGTACATTTTGAAGGCAAAAACCGAGACATCGGTCCTTGAAACTGCAATCGGAAAATGTATTGCAGTTTAAAGGACTGAAGCGTTGCGATTGGTCCACATTATCGTCCTTCTTCAACAGAAGTGAAACAAAACTACTTTGCGAAAACACAGGAATTTTTTTCCAATTAGATTGACTGAAACTCGAAAAAAAAAGTGTTTCTTTAAGGAAAATACAACGTTTGTCCGGTCCGCGGAAACTGGTACTTTGTTGAATAGTTTGGTTGTATCGTTGTATCTCTTTTTTTTCGCACATATTTTTTTGAACTGAGAACAATGCCGTGCCATCAGTGTCAAATACTTATATGTTCGCACCAGTTACACTAAATAACTTCACAAACGCCCCCAAACTGCATGTGTTTACAAACAGATATCGATTGGCAAGCTGAACTAGAGAGGATGACATTATTTTTCTATAGTACAATAATACTTTGAACCCCCAATTTACATCACTAGATTCATAAAAATCATGGTCAGTTTGGATTATAACAAATAGGGTGTGTGCTTTCAGAACCACCGTATCTGGCACTACCACCACCACTCCTTCCACAACACAACCCAGCACCACATCTAGTAGTACTTCTACTAGTACTACTACCGAAAGCACTACCATTACTACTAGTGGCACTACTACTACCACCCCTGGTAGTACTGACAGTACTACCACTGCTACTACTATCGGTGCCTCTCATAATAACTCGACTGGAACCAGTACTGATACCTCTACTGGTACCACGGAAACCACTAATAACACGACAACAAAACATTCTTCAACTACAACTACAACTAGATCACCGAAAACCAATCCGAAGAAAGCGAAAACGTTCACGATTCCAAGCGCCAAGAATGACACCACTACTTCACCAGACGGCACGACTGCAACGACCAAAGTTCAGACTACAAAGACCACATCAAAGCGAGTTTCAATGGTTTCTCGTTTACTTGTAGTCCACTAACTTTACATTTCATCAATGGAAAAAAGACTAGAACAGAAGCTGCCTGACCACAGTTCACACACAGCCGACTTCATTTGAGTTTGATTTTTTGATTTCTATGATGAATCGGTTTTTTAGTTACACACGTTTTTTTTTCTTTGTTTTGGTGACTTTTCAGCTCTCCGAATAAAAAAGAACCTGTCCAAAGAGAAATCTAATGAGTTAAAAATATTATTTTTACAGAGCCCCTACCACCACCACCACCACCTCAACATCCGCCCCCACTACCACAGCGAAAACGTGAGTTAGATCATATCTTATAGTCCTCATTATTGCTATGCTTACTTTGGCAGCGCGCCAAAACATTTCGGGACTCTTTTGCAGAACAAAAAGATATATGATTTGAATGTGTTCTTGACCATGATTCACCTTAATTCTAGTTTGGTCTTGAATACAGAACATTGCGTGTGTCGGCCTGCCTCTTACGAAACGTCAAATAGTGAAATTGACCTTTTCATCTTCATCTATTGTTCGATTTTCCTCTCTCTCTTCGTCTTATAAACACCCATTTCGAGTCAACCGTCTCCATACGTATTCTTTTTCTACTGTTATTTGACAGATCGACGACCACGGTGAAATCCACGACTCAGACGACTCAGAAACCCACAACGGTGTCGACTACGAAGAAGACAACAACGGCTACTGAAACCACAACCACGGCAAGTTTATCCACGAGTATTGTTTGCTTTGTGCATTTTCGCGCTCTGAAATTCACTCCGGGACTGACAAATTAGAAGAATTTTACTTATTTTTGTCATTAGAAGAATTTTACTTATTTTTGTCTCAATACTGTTTTACTGATTGATTCCTACCTGCGTCTCTCGTTTCGCGCACTATTTTGCTATACGTTATACTATTGCTGAGAGCAGGAAAATAGCGTACGTTTCGGGAGACGCAGAGGGAGATGTCGAGACATTTCTGAGTACGGCCTCAATCGTGGTTTGATGAGTAATTCGGTCTCGTATAGTTCACACCATTCCTACTGAGACTCCTACAGTAACCTTACAAACTTGCCGAAGGCTGTTTGTGAAGGTTAAAATGTAGTTCATGGAAATTGCTCTCGTATATTTACTATACGTGAGAAGAAGCATGAGGTACTAAAATTCATAACTTCTCCGATCAAAAGTGAGTGAGCAAAACGGCTTGGAATTTTCGAAGTCCTACTGTAGGAGTCTCAGTACGAATGGAGAAGACTATAACACTATCAAGAAACTCTTTCATGAAATATTGTAATCGATTCGATTGTGCCTCATTTTCAAACTTAAAACATTCTCGTGTAAACTGAATGAATTAATAAATGATAAACAATTTACCTTTGCAGACGCCCTCGCCCGCCCCTGCTCCCTCTTCTGACGAGTCGGACAAAACAATTCATCGGAAACCGGCTGCACCCGGAACTCAGAGGTAATAACATACTGAATAATACAAAATTGGAATACTTCGTATTTGCTCAGGAAATTTTTTTCTTGCTGTTTGCGAATACAATGATAAAAAGCATGTGGATCATGGCCCGAGACCGCAATTTCTCATCAACCTTGGTTTTCTTTGCATACGTCACAAAAATCATACTGCCCGCGACTGCAACTTTTCTTCACAAAATAAAATACTCGTACATCGAATGAGAAGTTTTTGTAGGTTTTTCAATAAATTATTAATTAAAATAAACAAACAACATAAAACCACGAATTATCCAACTTGTTCTTGCAGCGTGGTGACGAAATCGGTGAAAACGCCAGTGGCCTTCGACATCTACCGAGACGGGCGGCCCGTAGAGGCGGTGGTGGTGGGGTCGAAGATCACCTTGTCCTTCACACCACACTATCCTATTCCACGTGAGTTGGCGCACATGTTATGCACGTGTCAAAGCAGATATATACTTGCTTTTGAACTTATGTTATTATACTAAAATATTCAGAACCTCTCAGTTATTATCTTAGGTAAGAGCCATCGAATTTTGTCTGGAATGCACCGGGTGCATGCTACAATAACAATGTTAGAGCAAAACCGTATCTGCCTGATTCAACCAAACCCTCCAAACCAAAGCACTTATGACCCCGGGGTACCTAAATATAACGTTGCGCGCGCCAAAACAGGCAAACACTTGTCAACCGTATGGAAATTAGGTTCGTAAGTTTGAATTGAAAGTTATACTTATCGGTTTCTCTTGATAAGCTCTTTTATCATATTAACTTTCCTTTCTGTCCCCCTTTAACCTTTTCTGTAACTGACAACAAACACACTTTCTATAACTTACTGTCCTGATTAGAGGTATAAACATTTATTTATGTTATCATGCTAATGTGTTTATTTGCAGCCGAGTACATGTCCATCCGCGGCTGTCAGGTGGAGCCAATTGACCCGAAGTACGAGTGGGAGAAGGAGCCACTTCCCATCATTAGAGACGCATGTCCGGCCGATCTAGTCGGATTAGTATGTCCCCCTCAACACTCGGAGTACGGTATAAAGGTGGGTATAGTCATCGTCCGTTCAATATCGAGAAGGGTACGGTATCAAGGTGGGTAGACAGTTATCGACAATTCGATGTACATTGGGTTACGGTATCAAAATGAGTAGGTGGTTGAGGCCTGTTTCACATCAAATGAAGTCACGGTATTGAGAAGGGTATGGTCATAGTCATTTGTCAATTCTTATCATAGGCACTTCAATGTTATATGGGTTACGGTATTAAAGTGAGTAGAAAGTTAAGAATTTTGGTTAATTTTTCATGTAATGAGTTACTGTATCCAAACTAGGTATGCTAGAGCAAGCCAACGTCTCATCTCATCCTGCGTTTCTCTTTTTGCGCACTATTTCGCTAGACTGGTATCCCAGCGGGGTGTGAAAGCAGCGACAGAAGGCTGCTTGACAAAACGCAGGTTGGGATCAACAGGTCGAACTGGTTGTTGACAAGGCTTCAGATAGTTGGATGGTCATTGTCCAGTCAACATCCCATATCTTTCGAGTTACTGTATAGCGATGGACATGCTCATCTTGTGATTGTTGCAGGTGTCAGTGGAGTCGTTCCGCTACCAGACTACTCCGCAAGTACAGTATTCCTGTCTGGTACGGGTATGCCCCTTCGCGCCCTGCCCAACGGTTAGTGGCTTCCGAATAGAAACAAGTAAAAACAACAATAGAATTAGAATAAGGAGAGAAGGTTTTTGATCGGATTAGAGCTATTCTTGTTCTTTCTCACGTCTGCTGGCAAATAATAAACGACCGCTTACCCCGTACTTCTCAAAAATTGGATCATTTTCTGTTAATATTGGGGAAATGGGGAATATAACCAAATAAAAGCTGTCATTGTGTCATGTATGCTGATAACCGCCTCGCAACTAAGCGAAATGGATGAATAAATATGTGAAAATGTGAAATAAACCACAATTTGTCAGATTTTTGTGTTCAGACGCGTTGTGCTTCCGTGGAGGGCTGTCCTAATACGGACCGTATCCGGAGAGCATTATCACTGGAGCAGATTAGAGAGGCGCTGGAGCAGGACCCGAACCTCGCCAGGCAGTTCGGAATATCCCCCGCTCTACTGGCTAGCAGACCGGCACAGACAGGTACAGTTTTGTTGTTTTTCTAGCCCACACAGTTGCTCAGAATGGTTTTTTCCGCTTGTCATAATTGCGTGTGAGAAATTGCGCCAAATTGCAAGGAGTGAAGGTCACATCACAATGTCATAGTTTGTTGTGTTATTCTGTACGTAGTTTCATCCAGCTGCTTTTGTAGCTCAAGATTTGTGCTGTGCACGCAGATCATACTACAACTATGATGTTGTCCGTAACTAAAACGTACCAGGTTTCATCCTGTCCTGACCATGAATACGTTCTCACAAAACTGCTTTTGTAGTGTGAAAGTATTCGAAAACCCGACAATAAATCTAAGATTTTTTTATTTCGTCTAATTTCAGTGGAACAGCAGTTGGTTGCTCTGGGAGGGGACCACGTGGTGAAACGAAGACTGGTTGTCGTCAACTCGGAAGATCAGCTGAGATATTACGTCAACACCGGCGACATTCCATGAACTCATCTCATGACTTCTCATGAGAACATCTCATGACTCCTTGTTAATTAGCCAATTCAAGTGACCTGGTTTTTGATCACTTTTTTTGATAACTTTCCAGTTTTCTGTGATTTGTAGGTTACCCGAATAGGTAACCTAGGCCGGTTAAACCGGTTATCATTCCAGCTAATTAAAATATACTTCATCATGGGTACATTCGATTACATTCCCTTCCATTAGAAATGATCTGTGTTGATAGATAGTAGGTTCTGAGAGTCAATTCAAGTTATATAGAATCTTTTTTTTTCGTATAACTTATCGCAGTCGCAAAATGCAAAAAAAAACAATTTCCTGTGAAATCAATCAATTCAATGCTGACTGGACTCTTGGAACTAACTAGGCATTTTTTATTCCCCTTTTTTGTCATCTCATTTTATTATAATAATGATAATTATACTAATAATAATAATAATAGTTTGTACATATCTGTTTGTGCCAGTAAAGCAATTGTCATACCAACAAATTATGGAAAACTTTTCATTTCCATAACTCACATAAACCAAACACATTCACAGATCTAAAATTGCACATGAAAAAGACACGCTGCTCGTAAACATTAAGATCGTTCGTTACCAATAACAACGAACACAACAAAAACATGAAAACTCTAACAATCAATAAATAACATGAAACAACATTCTATAACAACCGATAAGCAGTACTAACAGCCTATTTTTCAATTTGTTCGAGTTCTTCTTTTTCTAAAACAAGAGTAACTCTTCAAAATTGTTCCTTGCGGGTCAGAGTGAAACATTTTGAACACAAGAACAACGGTGATATCCGAATTTAAATTCTTCGAGTTGATCAGAAAATTCAAAAACCACCCTACTAAAAAGGTTTCACGCACGTCAATTTGAGATACCCAACTAGAGGCTGTCATTAAGAGTATTAGGACCCTGCCAACCATTAACCAATAACAAACATAAGTAGATCACGAAACCCGCATTTTTCCGACCGAGAATTTGAGAAACCTAAGGTGGAGGTTTTCACTAAAGTCATGGCCGTAAATCAAAGATACGTAAACGTAGATCACGACATACGCAAATACAAACCGGATACGAGACGGAACAACCTAGAACATGTAGAGGCTGTCACTAAGGTGTTTGCACCGTGCCAGCCGTCTTCCGTATTTCCTGCTGTGCTTCCATAATGGCATCGATGCGGGGCAGAAGCAGTCCTTTGGTCAGAAATTGGAAGGCGATCGAAGAAACGGCCTCCAGTTCCAGCTTTTCTCGCATTTCACGCAGAACGTCCAGCTGAAATGTGTACGAGATGAACATTGATCACGGTATATCATAACAGCCGGATACTTTTCTTGTCCCCCCCCCCTACAGTACACCAATAAAACGCCTAAAGTCAGACGATTATATGGGCTAATCCCGACACATCGGTCGTTTAAACTGCACTTGAAAAATTTATTGCAGTTTAAACGACTGAAGCGTTGGGATTGGGACCACATAATCGTCCTTCTTTAATAACAGAATTGCCTATTATTGCCAGCTGGTTGCGTACCTCCTTGACCACGTCGTTCTCGCCCAATCCAACGGCCCTCCTTCGAATTCGATCCAGTTTGACAAAGTCTTTGTTGCTCATCGGCAGGAATTGATTGCGTGCAATCGGGAACATTGAGGCGTCCGAAGGTTTCAGTCTGGATGGAAATCACAATCGATACAATAAAAATACAAAACATGGGATATTATTAAAGTTCTCTAAGAAAGCTCCGTACTTGCAAGTTTCCAATATATTCTCTAGATACGATGCGAAATATCCAACACTCGGTAAATATGGTCATACTTCATCGTAAATAAACATCAATTGGTTATTCTCTTCACTATTACACAGCATAGAGTGAGATACAGTACCTGTATGTTCTTGTTTCTAAAGTTAGCGATGAGTCAGATACAGTATATCTGACGCCTGTCTGTGGGCGATGACCATAACATCTTCACACAGTATATTCCCCTATTACCACCCGATTCTCCTCTAATAGTCCCATTTCCACCCCCTAACTCACCCGATCCACCGCATTTCCTTGATGAACGCCCCTCGTCCCTCCGCCGTGTCCTTGATGGAGCCGTACTTGTAGGTGAGCATTATCTCCAATCCTAGAGAACGAACGTAATCAAATGTCAAAGTCTTGTTTCGCTAACCAGTACTTCCAGTACGCGAGAAGTTCGAGTAGAGGATGGCACCAGAAATGTTGGCAACAAACACCAGTAAGATCTGACTGAGCGACAAAAATTAGTCCGTTTTCTTATGTAAACAAGTGAAAATTGATGATTTCTCATCAAAAGTAGACCGATTGTCTTCTTTTCGGCGAATAAGTAGTCCGTTTTTCACTTTTTTCCTGACTATTCAAACAACTTTACTGGGGTATGGTTGGCAATATGCCACAGTGAAATGGTAATCAAAGAGTTTATCACATTTGTGTGATAACCTGATAACCCATTTACGAACACATAAAAAGTCTGAAACGCTAATCCTCTTCTCATCTCCTCTCCTGAGAACAAAGTACCAATGAACGCGCTAATCTGCCAAACTAGGCCACGAAGTTTTAGAAGGACATTCATTCAATTGAAGTCGTGTTACGGGGGGAATTCAGTCACAGGCAGTTTCGGAAAAGAGCAACTGAAATCAACGGTACAAAAATTCATTTTCCAGAGAAAACAGATGTTTTTATCGATAACCTGCTATAAACGTGTTGCAACCATTATAAATTCTAGTTCGAATTATCAACTTCATACTGTGAGTAGTCAAGACTACGTAGGGCAGTTGATCGAATTTCAAAACATCAAGTATTTTCGATTTCAAAAAAATATTTTCGGGTTTCGAGTGGCATTAATAACCCTAATATAAAGGTCTGACCATGAGGGTCGGCATCGAAAAGACCGAATATGGGAACAGACAACTGTTCGATCAGCCAACGCAATACCTTGCGAGTACACAGGTCCGGATAGCCCTTGGCCTGAAATGGTATTATATAGGGAGAGAAATAGAACGAGGGAGAAAGAGAGACAAAAAGAGAAAGAGAGACACAGAAAGAGAGACAGACAGACAGACAGAGAGAAGAGGAGAAATGAGAAAACTGAGAATCACCGCTGGTTCTAAGAACCTTCCCACTCTCGCCACCAACAGAACAAAGAAGGCAAAATAACTTCTTTTCTGATTCTGAACGTACAAAGTTACAACATAATTTTTTGGAACGCCTAACGTTACTTCTAAACCATGAACCAACCAACCGTTAATCGGTAGAATTAAACTAACCGTAACCAGAATACTGCGGGGAAACACGTCCAGATATCCCTCGTCGAGTAGTTTCTGGAAGGTGGCGTCTTTCTCGACGACCATCACAAACTGCGCGTCGTTGATCAGACGGAATTCAGTCAACGCCTCTGGAGAAACAGGAAGTTTTGAGATAAGAATAAATTAAACTGATGTTAGACCTAACCAATCAAGATTTTGTGAGAGCGCCTTTAGCATCGCAGCTATTTCTCTAATTTGAGCTTCTGAGAGCACTTTGAGCGAGAATTTTCCAAGTTTTATGACATGCATATAAGAACAACACGACCCAAAACACAAGAGCGTGATGATTTCAAAAATCGATTTTGGTAGGTCACCTGATATGAGCACCGGTTGTAGTCGACAGTCGATGAGGGATCTGTCAGGAGTGACGAACGAAAGGGCACCTGACATTATGCCTTTACTCGTCGACAGCTGGAAATGATCTATTTGAAATATTACAATGCAATATTACAACACTGCATTACACTCCATTACAACACACAACAACAACCCATCCTTACAATATTATATATACACGAATAATAATACAGAACTACATGGAATCTTTACTCGTCGAAACTGGAATTAAGCTATATCAGATATTTTTTTATTGCTCTGAATAAGCTCTGGCTGTAAAAAAGGCAAGAAACGCATTGAATACGATTTGAACACACGGCTCTAGCTCAACAAAATTGACAGTTTTATTTTCAGCAGAAACCCTTTCAAAACTGGCGTTTCGGTCTTTTTCGGCAGTACTCGAACAGATTTGAGCAAAATTTGTAACTTTGTTCAAACGACGGGGCAACAAACAAATGCACAAATGAGTAAAAACTGTAAATACAGAATACCGTACCACGTTGAGGTTGACTCTAGTTTCGTTCAGTAGATCACAAATGGCCGTTACTGATCGATCCAAGTTGTCCTGTTTCTCGTACAAATGCTTGTGATCGTAGTACAGATCGCTGGAAATGTGGAGATTGAATTCCTTCCGTGGAATTGATCGTACTCAACATAGCCACCATACTGCGACAACTTTTTGCACAGCTCCGTTCTCGAGAATGACAACCAGATCAAATATGGAGGAAAGAGAGTTTCGAGTTCCGTGGAGAATGGGGGGGGGGGGGGGGGGGGGTTCGCTGTACAAGTTGTGGAATGATTCGAGTTTTCGAGCTCGAAGCGAAATTTCGTTTTTCGAGTTGCGAATCCATCTTTCACATCTTCGTAGGTTACGGAGTAGACTGCCGGGTGGACCACCAAATTTACAGGTAAGTGCAATACCAACCAATAAGAAATAAGAGCATACAATGAAAACGAACCGTTTGGTTGCCTGCTGATTGCTGCTCAACAGTTTGTAGATTTGCGAGAGAGTGCACAGATTGAAGGTGAGTTTCTTCGCATTTTTCACGCGGAACTCCAGTTGTTTTCTGGCATTATCGTCGCTCCTTAAACATAAATAATCTTACTCAACCTAATTAGGTTTTTACTTCGGAAAATGATTAATAGCAGAGAATACACAACAGAAACACTGTCATCACTATTGTTACCACCATATTGAGCCCTTAACACTTGCTCAAACCAGCTGCCACCATAGTGGTGAATACTACAACTAACCGGGTTACTGACTAACCTAACCGTGCGGTTACCTAACCACCTTGGATGACTAACCGGGGCATTTCAGAAATTAACCAAATTGTAACCTTTTATTTAACTTATCCTTGATTTATATTGAAAACAAGTGAATCATGTTGAGGAACTCTGGTATTTGAACTTGTACGGGACCAGGGACCAAATGTAAGACAAAAACCGTCCGAAACTTCAGATTGTAAAGATTTTCAGAGGAATGGCCTGTTTTCTGGTGATTTCCAGGCCATAACCAGAAACCGACTGACGCTCGTAGGGTGAACTTCTTGCCGGGAGACGCGGCGAATATCTGTCGCACCAGGTCCAGACAGACGAATTCTATTCGGGACAGAATTTCTTCTCGGCTGCTTCGCAACACGTCCCCCATCGAATATAAAACTGTAAAAAAAACGTTCCGTCCAAATTTTAAAATTACTCTAATTATGGAGAGCATGAGAGACAGACAAGTAGAATGCTACTGTGTAACAATAACATCGTAACACAACTTCTTGTACAGTTCATTCTACACGATCATACTCTTACGGTATGCTATGGAAACTTCAAGAGAGAGATCATGAAAAAGTGGGGGCCCAACGACTGTGAGATTTGTCTTCTGCTGTGCGCCCCTTAGACAACTACTCTCAAATGGAGCAGCTACTGCTACAAAAACCGAAAAATACTCATGTATAACTGTTAATTACAAACATACAAAAGTCGTAAAATATTTTTTCAAACCTGTAAACTAGAATCTGTAAATAACCGAAAAATACTAATATACTCAAGTATAACTGTTCATTACAAACATACAAAAGTCGTAAAATATTTTCTCAAACCTGTGAACTAGAATCTACAAGTCACAGCTGCGAAAGAGAGAACAACTGTTGAATAATATGCCGAACGTTATAGCACCTAGAATTGAAGTAATGATCAAAAACACCAACCATTGTGCACAAAACCAGGAACTCTATAATTGACTACGTTGAGTTAACATCTGTGATTTGTAGATTCTAGTTTACAGGTTTGAGAAAATATTTTACGACTTTTGTATGTTTGTAATGAACAGTTAGTTATACTTGAGTATATTAATATTTTTCGGTTATTTACAGATTCTAGTTTACAGGTTTGAAAAAATATTTTACGACTTTTGTATGTTTGTAATTAACAGTTATACATGAGTATTTTTCGGTTTTTGTAGCAGTAGCTGCTCCATTTGAGAGTAGTTGTCTAAGGGGCGCACAGCAGAAGACAAATCTCACAGTCGTTGGGCCCCCACTTTTTCATGAATTTTTCTCTTTTTGTATACATGCCGTAGGTATGTGGTTTGATCTGTACGGTGCAGATAAAATTGTTTTCTTGATGAACCACTTGCCACGTATTACTATCATTTGAGAAAAATATGACGTCAACATTGCAGTTCTAAAAACTTACTTTCTGCCCTCTGCTCTTCAGAATCCCAGAATACGTCATGTTTGAATGAAGTTTCATCGTAAATTGACCATTTCTAAGAAACTTTCAGCATTCGAAAACATATTTCACGTCAATTTTTGAGAGTTGACCTCATCTGGCCTTCTGATTTCCAGAATAAGTCATATTTACATAAAGTTTTGTCGTTAATATACCATTTTTAAGATATTTTCAGCATTTGAAAATATATGTGACGTCAACTTTGCACTTTTCAAAATCGACTTCATCTGGTCTCCAGAATCCCAGAATACATCACTCTTAGATTGAGTTTTACAGTTAATTGACCCTTTCTAAGATATTACCATCTTTTAAAAATATATGTGACGTCAACTTTGCACTTTTCAAAATCGACGTCATCTGGTCTCCAGAATCCCAGAATAAATCACTCTCAGATTGAGTTTCACCGTTAATTGACCCTTTCTAAGATATTACCATCGTTTAAAAATATATGTGACGTCAACTTTGCACTTTTCAAAATCGACGTCATCTGGTCTCCAGAATCCCAGAATACATCACTCTCAGATTGAGTTTCACCGTTAATTGACCCTTTCTAAGATATTACCATCGTTTAAAAATATATGTGACGTCAACTTTGCACTTTTCAAAAATGACGTCATCTGGTCTCCAGAATCCCAGAATACATCACTCTCAGATTGAGTTTTACCGTTAATTAACCCTTTCTAAGATATTACCATCGTTTAAAAATATATGTGACGTCAACTTTGCACTTTTCAAAAATGACGTCATCTGGTCTCCAGAATCCCAGAATACATCACTCTCAGATTGAGTTTCACCGTTAATTGACCCTTTCTAAGATATTACCATCGTTTAAAAATATATGTGACGTCAACTTTGCACTTTTCAAAAATGACGTCATCTGGTCTCCAGAATCCCAGAATACATCACTCTCAGATTGAGTTTCACCGTTAATTGACCCTTTCTAAGATATTGCCATCGTTTAAAAATATATGTGACGTCAACTTTGCACTTTTCAAAAATGACGTCATCCGGTCTCCAGAACCCCAGAATACATCACTCTCAGATTGAGTTTCACCGTTAATTGACCCTTTCTAAGATATTACTATCGTTTGAAAATATATGTGACGTCAACTTTGCACTTTTCAAAATCGACGTCATCTGGTCTCCAGAATCCCAGAATAAATCACTCTCAGATTGAGTTTCACCGTTAATTGACCCTTTCTAAGATATTACCATCGTTTAAAAATATATGTGACGTCAACTTTGCACTTTCCAAAAATGACGTCATCTGGTCTCCAGAATCTCAGAATACGTCACTTTTAGATTGAGTTTCTCCGTTGATTGACCCTTTCTAAGATATTATCATCATTTGAAAATATATGTGACGTCAACTTTGCACTTTTCAAAAATGACGTCATCCGGTCTCCAGAATCCTGAAGGACGTCAGGAATAGAATACTTCATACTCAAATAAAAGTCACGATGGCATCATATTTCAATTTTCGAGCAAATCGGTAATTGTTACTCTAAGTTACAATACAGTTTGAGTTGTCGACCGGACAGAGAGAGTGAGAGAGCGTGCTAAATGGAGAGACGCAGCCACGTTCCGAAAAATGTCTATAACTTTGAGTAAAACAATTTTTTCTTGAATTTTTTTTGCTCCGCGAGTGTTTGAGTAGGTATCACATGTCTTCCACAATTTTCAACGAATTCGGTTGAGTAGAAACTCTTGAACTGGGTTTACTTTTCTTGTCACCACCCACACACACACACACCCACCCACCCACACACGACGGAAGTTGGCGCTCTTGATGAAGCGCATGAGGTCATAACTTGGCTCAAACTTGACCGATTTCGCTCAAATTTGAAACACGGTTAGGGAATTAGCTATAGAAAACAAGTACATCAATAAAAACTTTGTTTTGCGAATTTCAGCCTTTTTGAGGAGAAACTAAAAAAACGGAAGCGCGCATTAGCCGGACCAAAGACAAATCTCGCACAGCGCTTCGCGCTGCGCGCGATTTGTGGCATATAAATATTTCGAATAAAAAAACTCTAAATATACCAGTTACCGGTGGTTAGTCTTGAGCTTTATTGCTACAACTAACAAAACTTCGTTCAGTGCAGCTTACTAATCGTACACAAGTTGGCGGTTTACTGTAATAGTCCACGAGTAGATGACATGGAGTATAAGTCGTATCAATACTCTTCGTTAAGAGATGTTGTCAAAAAGATATCCCGAGATATTTTCAAACCATCACTTTTCCCATTTCTTTCCCGAATCCAAAGGACAGGTACACCATAGACATCAACTGTTCAACACAAATAACACTGTAAATTCAACGTTTTCATTACACAGTAGTATAAACACGAAGTATAAGGCAAAATGTGCAAAATGGAAATGAGTCTCTAGAAACCTGTTAACGGAGATGAAAATTGTACGACCAACGGAATGTTCTAATCAGAAATCAATACATGGATATGTCAGAAAAGCGGTATAGAACAGAAGCAACATGCAAGAGTTCAAGATAAAAGCTATATTGGTGTCCCCAGCAACCTTTGAAGAATAAGAAAATGCATTGTGAATCTACAACGAGGTAAAATTAGGTAAATATCGCATAGAATACAGAACACGGAGCCTCACAAAGGATGAATAATAGTCGGAATGAGTGAGGAATTTGAATGAGTGAGGAACTCTTTAATTTGTTTTCCCAAACTTTTTACAAGTAACATAAGAGTAACAAAATTCAGCGTAAACTGTATTGTCAAGCAACCTGTTACTTCTGGTATCGCTTACGTTTACTAGTCTATCACTGTTGAGGTTGCGGAGAGTTCTACTCAAAGGTCACAGGTCAAAGTGTGATATGACCAATGGTTATAGTCAAAGATCAAGAGGGGACATGACCAAGAGCCAAAGGTCGAACGTCAAAAGACGATAACAGATAGCTAAAATCAAAGGTCACACGTTGGAGTACTATATTAAACATTCTTAAAGGTCAAAGATCAAGGCACAATAACCAAGATCAAAGAGCGATATGACACATTCTGATGTTCCTCTTGACGGCGTTGCTGAATCCCTGGTTGAACTTGAAGTGGAGGGGGGCTGCCATTCGGTCCTTCTTCGAGGCCCCGCCCCCCTCCGCCAACTCTATGATCTTCTTAGTGTTCGTCTTCACCACAGCCGATTCAGCCTGCAACATTTCAAGTTTTCCATTTCAGAAGTTTCTAGTTTCATCGTTTATATATAATAATTTATATTAAATATGTAAAAGACACTTTCACACCACGTCGAAAACCGAGCATTTGAGCGAGCTTGATGAAAAACAAGACATCTTCCCAGTTATTGAACAGAACACCCACTAGAACAGTAAACAACATATACGTACTATTACCGTCTTTCGCGGCTGTCACTTGCCGATAACTTGACCAATAAGAACCCACAATAACTCAATTACACTAGTCGATTATCACAATATTCACTCACTTGTGATGGTAATCCAACCAAGTTCTGAGTGTGTTGAATACGGAATTGGTCGATCTGTAATCGTAAATTTAAAATGTTTTCGCGAACAAGTGAATGAATTCATCAAATAATATAATCAATCAGGCAAACCACGCAGGTCAGGCGACATAATTTTCTGTACACTACTACTCGACAATGATAAGAACCAGAACCAGCCCAAGTAAGAATACCACAGTCTCGCTTGATTTTTGTCAAAACTCGGAACCCGGACATTTTGAACTTGATTAACAACAACAACCATATACCCTACGTTATATCAACGGAAGGGGTGAAAACTGGACGAACCTTCCTGACAATCATGTGTCTCGTGGTACTTGGCATGGCGAAACGATGACTGACATCCGCCAGGTTGTACAAAGTGAGCACATCGATAGCTCTGAATGGAGAACATATTGAAGGAGGCCACTTCATGACCAAGAGACCAAGTACTAGTCAAAATAAAGACTCACACCATGTTCCATGATACAAATTTCCTCACAATCATACAATTAAAGTTGTCCGCATAGCCATGAAACATCAAAAAGGAATAACGGGAAGATTTGTCTATTTTTAATGCAGAATCATCAATTTTCACATATTAACATTTGAAAATTACCTTCTTTTAATTGAATAGTCGGGCCTCACTGGTGTGACCAACAAGTCAGCCGCCAAAACTCAGAAAACATATCTGGGGGTGAAAGTAAAATGTCTCCAAAAACAGCTTACAACTCACGGTTGAAACGTGTAGTGTACTTCGGAATTGACGATATTCGGAGCAAAGGTCAAATTGTAGCCGACCATAACTTCCACAACCGATTGGATTTGGGCTAGTTCCCGTTTGGTATACAAATACTCGTTCATCTAAAAAAATGTAGGAACAGTACAGAGGCAATAACTATCTGATAAGTGATACTATTATTGTGTAATGTTATGAATACACGGATAAAGTAACCAACGGCAATTTCAGTTGCCATGAAAGATTACTGTTATTAAACAAGATCAAAAACGTGGAACACTTTTGGGTGACATCTTTCACTGAGCACATAAGTTCCTAATGTTATAAAACACTTCTACTCGCTCTATGCCTACCGGACAAACGAAGGGCGACTTTTTTGGTTGCTCCATTGAACTATTCGTTTTTTTCATTGAAATAAGGACCTCGAACTATCTCAATTACAACAATACTCGCATTTACTGGCAAAACATCACATACGACCCACTTCTATGGTTCGGTTGCACAAAAAACCTGATTTTTATTCAATTTCTGTGGACAACAAAGCCGCCACACGTACAATCATAGTCCACACGATCTTGATTGAATGAGCACATAAGCTACTAAAATTAGAATACACTTCTACTTGTTCTATAACGTACCGGTTTGATGGGCGGCTGTACAATGGTGACGAGCATGGGCACAATGTCCCGGATCAGGTCCACGGGGGTACATCTGACAGTGAGACGGGAACGGAGTTCCGTCATTGTATCCGAGGACTCGCGAGCCCTTTGGGAC
Source organism: Litoditis marina (assembly GCA_964036275.1). Lineage (NCBI taxonomy): Eukaryota > Metazoa > Nematoda > Chromadorea > Rhabditida > Rhabditidae > Litoditis > Litoditis marina. Next base: position 32,826,058 of record OZ038433.1, read on the forward strand.
ATGGTCTGCTCCAGGGTCGGGTACTTCATTGACACCCTATAGGATAGAGGGATAAGCAGGAAATACGTTAAAGAAGGACGATTAGATGAACCAATTCCAACGCTTCCGTCCTTTAAACTGTTTGAAGGTACGTTGAGATTGGTCCACATTATCGTCCTTCTTTAAATGGCAATTTATATTCACGCTTGCGAACTGATTCATGACTCAGTAGACTATTACATAATTCTATTTATTCAGACCCCTTGACACTCTCTTATTCGCTGAAGTTTTGATTGGCGTCTGTAACACGATGAGCCAATAGCAGAGCGACAGATTTTCTTCTGTTGTACTTGTAACGCCACGTTTTAACACAAAAACTAAATCTCTAATCACGAAAAAATGATGATTTCATGTTCTGAGTCGAACAATTTCGTCAACTCGCAACATATAGCTGACTAATAAACAACAAACTAACTTTGAATGTGTGGCGACTGTCAGATGAAGAGAAGCATAGAAGGAAACCAGATATCGCATCAGGCTGTAGTTTTGCCGCTCGTGAATCTACAAAACGTGTGTGAGGTGAGCATTCATCATCAACCTGGTACAAAACCCTGCTAACCTACTTCAAAACTTGAACTTAAAACCGGTTTGAAGAAACCCTTCAACCAATTTCCGTTCGCAAGTTCAAAAACAAACATTCACCCACGTGACAAGACTGATACTTTTGAGCCCCCCCCCCCCCCTTCTCAACAAAAAGCGTAATACTTCGGCCATTTTCTACAAAACAGTGTAAATCTACTTATTGAGCATGCTCCGGAACCCATCAACGGAAAATCTGCTAAATATATGATAACAAAACTAGACCCACCATGAGCATAATCCTATCGTAGTAGAGGAAGTGCAGTGAGGCCCTTCTGAGTATGCCGAGGGGCAGGGGGAGGCGGATGAAGTTCGAGTGGAGCCCGGATACGAATCGATCGTCGCCGCAGTCGCTGACCAGTCGATCGATACGCTGGATGCGCAGTCGCTCGCTCAGCAGAAGACCCTTGCTAAACGGGAACGGAGACTACTAAAGGTGGACAGGAGCCGAATCTCGTGCCTTGCGCTCCACGGTTAATTCCGTCGCTCCAATGCAAATGCACTACAAAACTAAGTTAGTGATATTTTTCTGAAACATTTAATCACGATTCATTTACCGATGTTCAAAACTTGGTTTTTGGGGCGACGGAATTAACCGTTGAGCGCAAGGCACGAGAGTTCCTGTCAGACCATCTTTAACAGTTGAATTCAAAATTGAACAATGGTGAATTGGACAACATAGGTGGAACAACTATTACATGGACACTCTTGCTAAACGGGGGCGGACTATCAGGTGAAATAAACATCAGTTGATTAACTATCACACGCCAGCAGAATATAGCTCCCGATAGCCTTCAAAAGTCAGAAAAGAGCTCCGTCGGGGTGATATAGAAAAGTTTGCTTGTTTTCGATGCAAACTCATGTATTTTATGAAAAGATAAAACACATATTTCCATGCTATATGAAAACATTTCAAATCAACAACATTGCTTTATGTGAACACGTGAGGTTCAGCTAAGGGCTAAGGGTGTTTAGTGAAATAGTGACCAACCTGTCTAAGTGTTTCGAGTAATTGAGAACCGAGGCCCAATTGTCGAATATTGAGGCCGCACCCGAAGTCTCTCGCTCCACAGCCTACAACAGGATACATAGAATAGATTATAATAGCCTTATTCGCTATTTAACACGTGCCGTACACATAGTATGTGGCACAGCTAGACTCGGAGGACAACAACTTCAAATGGTACACGCACGTGTAATCTGCTGTGTTGTAGTTTGATCAACCTGCAATTGTGTTATTTCTTGCAATCTCTGTTCTGCATGATCAAACTACAACTTTGATACGATTCACTGCTAACAGTATTGCTCAAATCCTTAAATGAAACAATTGAGAAGAGACTCGCCTCAAACCATAGAGAATATATCTTTCACTTTTGTTACCTTCAGCATTAGTTATCATTCCCCGTTCAACCTCAATCCCTTGAAAAACCAAACAGAAAGGGTGTCAAATTTTTGGAATTGAAAAATAGACACATCGACGCAATACACGGTGAAAAAAGCGTACCTGTTGTACTTCCGTCGAGGTGATGGTGCGATTCTCATTCCTAGCCACACTCGACATAAACTGGAGGATGTTCAGCGACAGTCGCACATCACATCGACACAGCTCCGCCAGTCGGGTCAGCGGACCGCGGTGGATTCTCACGCGCTCTAGAGACGCTATCTGAAAACGTTTCCTCCTTTTAAGCGAACTTCGACACAATGTAACTGGGCACCGAATATAGAAAAAGAACTATTTTCCAAGAAAGCATTTACTCGATTTAGGGGCAAACGTTCAATTTTCAAATATATAACCTATTCAGATTTGATATCTCGATTTATGTGAGCTGGTACCTGTTCAAGTCTGTCAATAAGTCTATCCTGTCTGGTGGCAGTCATCTGAATTGAGAGGGCGATGCCACGGAGATCTCGTAGCGACGGCGTGAATCTGGAGAAAATCATGGAATACTTTTAGTTTTCTGAGAAGTTTATACCTTGTATTACTCACGGTTACATAGCATTTTCAATAGTTGTTACAAGTCCGCTTAGGCAAGATTTACAAATTGTTGTCAAACTAATTGTTGTTGTGAAAATGAGGAATCACTAGTTCAAAACTAACAAAACAGCTGCGAATAAAGTCAAATCTTGAAACATGGTAAAACTCAAAATACCACCTTTGAATACATCGCAAGATTCAATGATCACTGAGACACTCTAGAAGGTCCCTATCTCCAGCGTATTAACATTGGATTCATACACTAGTTGGGTTCGCCTATTCGACAAAAAGTAGTTCGTTTTCCGACTATAACACGTGAAAATTGGTGATTTTGCATAAAACATCGGCCAGTTTTACCGACATTAGCAAAGAGTAGTCGGGTTTTTTTTCCTTTTGTAGCTACTCAGACAACTGAAGTATAAGTGGATTTTCTGGATAACTGACAGATTGTTGCATATGCATATGATGGGTCTTCGAATGGCCTTCTTGCCCTTCTCCTGGAGGGCCCGAACCAGGAACCGGATGGCCTCGGCCGGGGAACCGTCGATCTCGTCTATGATCAGACAGTTGGGACGACCGATTCCACCAGACTACAAACACAGAGATCAAACTACAAGCTCAGAATAGATATGAACAGAGACATCAAGAAAGAATAAAACACATCGCACTACAACATACACCGACAAGGGTCTCTTCATGAACCTTCTGAAATATCACAATAGCTTCCTCTATTTCGACTCGCGACCCCTCGAAACGTTTTACACAATTTCTCGTGTAATGTCAACAAATTTCGAGCAAAACTCGTCAATTACAGTCTTCTTTTCATGAAAAATAGTTTGACCCCCAATAAGAGCAACCACCCACCAGTAAGGCAGTAAGTTGTGACTATTAAAGGACCCGTTTTTTGGTTCAACTACGCGAAAATTCCCAATATTGCATCAGAAATAGGCATATGTTCTCAATATTGGCGAGAAAGAACAGCTTCACTACAGTTTGTTTCTTCCGCCTCACCCCATCAATAGACCTGGCACATCTGGCAGCTCCGTCGAGAACTCGCTCGAAGTCGGCCACATTGCGGCTGTCACTGGCATTGACTTCGACGGTGGCATAGCCGGCATGACGGGCCACCACCCCCGCCAGCGTCGTCTTTCCCAGACCGGCCGGACCGGACAGCAGCACTACCTGGAATGGTCACCGTGGAATAGGCGGTAAGCAGATCATACCAATTCAGCTTGGTGTAGAAGTCAAACTAACTTTTTTCTCTTGCATGCATCGATATCTAACCCTTCACCTCCTACACTCAAAGTACTAAAAGCGAAATTCGGGAAGAAATCTGATATCGCTACCTGGTTAGGAAAGGATTAATAATGATCCCGCTAAATAATCACAACAGAATACCATGATCAAAGCGCGCACCATTGAGCATACTAGATCATGTTCTATAGGACGACCCATTTACCCAACAGCGACAGCAGTACCATAAACGAAACACAAGAAAGAAAGGAGAAGTTCAGGAAAAAACACGAAACGGAATAGTCACCTTGTGGGTTGGGCGTCGCGGCCTGCCACTGTCCAAGGTGTAGACTTCCTTTTGTGCTGCCTCCACCAAATTATCCATATTGATCTTTTTGCGGAACACACACTCGTCCCACAGCTTAAGCCATGTCAAAAGGTTTCTATTGATACCCTGAAACATAGATATGGGCATGCAATCATACACCACTATGGCCCGACTAGTCGACCGAAAAGTGGTCCATTTTATGATTAAAACACATAAAAATCACTGATTTTGATCGAAAACGGAGAAATGTCTTCGTTTTCAGGGAAAAAGTAACCCGTTCTTCGATTTTTCTGGCTACTTGAAAAGCATACAATTTAAGAATAGACAAGAGCCGCAGATATAAAGTAAATGACACTCACATCGTCGCTCAATAGCTCAGCAAACGTTTTGGGGGAATATTTGTTGACCCACAAACCGTCAGTAGAGGACACAGATCCACTCTCAGCAGTTTCGTGTTCAGAAATAACTTGAGGACGGTTGGCATGGTTTGCCCTGAAACATAAGACCAAGTCAGGTATTCGCAAGTCTATTAGGAATTAGGAAACTTTCTCTCACACACCATTCAGATATGGATATTTTATAAGAAGGTTTCCGTTTTTGAATTGAAACGTATTTGTGATTTTGCATCAGTGATTGTAGAGCTGTTCCGTTGGCGAGAAAGAGAGTATACTGTGACTAAAGTCTGATTTACCTGGGGCTCAACTACATCTCTAGAACGCGGAACTCGACTCGCGATTCCCCGAAACTCGATCAATTGAAACTCTCCATAACTCGAACTTCATAGCTCGATGCACAATCCTAATTTCTATATACTGCGTTCAGGGACTGAATGTGCTTACCGAATTTCGGAAGCTTCTCTAATGAGATCTGTTGACGAGCGCAGATTCAGCATGGTTTTGCGCAGCTCATTCGCCCGGAAACACGGCTGGTACGGAGATCTCGAAACTCGTGACAGCCGAATATAGAACCTGGAAACGGATTAGTCAGTATATATAATATGTATAGATAGAAATCAGGGGACAAATAGTTACTACAAGTGAATTGTAACTGTAATGTTCGGTTATTGATCACATTTTGGTCATTTTCGTGCAAGAAAAAAACGTGTAATTCATTGCCTCTATCAGTAAACATATTAGCCTCGTATACACCCGTGAGGTCCGATTAATGTTGAAAAGGAAATGCGTGTTTCATTTATAAAAACGGCAAGGTGCGTAATTTTGAAATTGTAAATTTAGTCCCCTACGTGGCCGATTTTCCCTCTGAACGGTTTCGATTGTTTCGCATAGGTGATACTCCGTGCCCCGTCCTAGCACGCGCAAATCCGACCAGATTATACATGACGCATCATCATGCAAATGAAAACCAGTCGAATTCTTTAGTTCTAGTTCGGCGATGCTATTATGGTATGCTTCTCAATTTTTACGAAGAAAAATACATTTATTCCAACTACAAGGTTCAGAATCTCATCGATTTGCTCACTACAAAGACATGTGGCCGTATGACTGAAACAACAATTAACTGAGGAAACAAGTGATAGGATGGTCTGAAATTCGCTGTTGAAATTTTGCTCAAATATCTTATCAAATAGCTATTTGAGCTTACTGAAAACGGTCACTGATGCCCAAATCAACAGTAAGGTGGGCTTGTGGGAGTATCAGTCTGCTAGGTACAGGGGTGACAAATTCTCGATCGACCCTACCGCCGATACGACCCCCTCCCTTTGAAAAAAATAGAAATTCACCCAAAAATAAGAAATTATTCTTCACAATTACGAGAACTTCACTTAACTTGGCCAATAACATCGTAATTTTTCGACCCCGGCGGAGCCTTTACGACCCCCCACCCTTAAAAATGATGCACGCGTGCATCTTGTCATCACCCGTGACTAGGTATCCCCCATTTCCAACAAAACTAATGTGAATCGATACCGTTCGTCACTCCCGTCTCCACTGATTCCCAGCCAGGGCGAACCGTCGATCGGCGGAGTCCGCATCACCTTAATTGGAACAAGTTATAATGTAGTGAAAACTAAATATACGAGAAACGAGAAGTTCAATCACCAAAACATTTCATACTTTCACATTAAAGAATCAGCAAACCTATTCAGGATGGCATGAAAAAAGCCCTTTCTTCATTTTTTTCTGGTTAGGTCGCGATAGTTCTCTTGAATATATAGTTACCCACAGACGTGTGTACAACACAAACTACCGCAAGCATGACCAAATCTCCATAATTCGAATAGGTATAATTATTCGAATATACTCTCCTCCACCAATCGATATCTCCCTACAGTAATTCATCAAACATTCAGAAGGCGTTTACCAACGAACCATTCATTATGTCGGTGACAAATTTTCAGAGCATCCGTGGGGTGACTTTGTTGTCCACAGAAAATTATGAAAAATGTGGGGTTTTATTTGAGCAACCGAACTACAAAACAGGATGGGAGCTGAACTTTTTCATCAGTAAAGTGCGACTGTTGGTGAACGTGAAATTAAGGTAGGTGAACTCCCGATTTGATAGAAAAGCGGATGATTTAATGGAGAATCCAACAAAGTCGCTCTACGTTTGTTTCAGAGTTGTTAACAGTTAAGACGCAGAACATTCTCTCGGGATTTAGAGAAAAGCCAAAAAGCTAACATAGCAAACTTTGCACTGGAAGTTCGAAAATATTACTGTAGAGGGTGACAACTGAGTGGAACAAACTATACCTGCTGTCTCTTCTCACGATGTTCTTCTTCGGACGATGTTTCGGGTCCACGATGAGCATTCTGATTCCTCTGCCTCAGATCCACAATCTGGGCGGATAGTCTGCAACACTGATTAGTAAAAAAAATGTGGAAAGACGTGGTTCATCAACTCAGTAAATAATTTCCTCTTTCCTTCCCAGCTTCCCACGCACAAGTACTATGTGACTGTTCCGTAACGTAATTATATTTAAATACGTCAAATCTCATAATTTTCGTTGGAATAAGATCAAAGCTTCCAAAAAAATGACCCTTTTCCCACTCTTCTGGTTATTTGGCCGTTTGTCAAACAGTTTTCTTGGAAGGGAACGAACACCAATCTACAACCCCACCGTATCGAGTACCGTACCTTTCTACAATCTCTTCCTCCATCAGAAATTTCTGCCTTTTAGCCTCGCGTTCTTCCAGTGTGATAGGCACACGCATATGCCAATCTGCAAGTACACGTATTTCGAACGCGGTCTAAATTACAGCGTCTCCAATTAAGAAATACACCGATAAACTCCTGACAGACCAGAATAGTCTGGACGTGAGCTTTCAAAAAAGTGATAGTTTTGAACGAAAAATAAGGATTTTTGAGCAATTTGGAGGAATGATCAGATGCAGGAGTGCATAAATAGATATGGGAAGATTCCCAGGGTGAACTCGAGTGTGCACAATTTCCGGAACTTAACCGTTTTTCTCTCCAAACTATACTAGGGGTCCAAAACCTCGCCTTTTTTAAAAGATGAAACTCGATTTCGCTCTGAACTTTTTTAGAAACCCAAGAAACGAGTAACAAAAACAAGTAGTAACACTACTCTACCTACCGATGGGATGCGTGTAGTGCTCGTCCGTTGGAAGTCCCTCGAAATTCTCCTCCAGTCTTCTTTTTCGACGACCATCGCCATTCAATTCAGACAACACGGTTGTGTCGCCCGTATTATCGTCTTGATCTCTGAAAGCTTGTCAATTATTTATCACACCGGCGTTTTCGTGAAGCAAACTGGTTCACGAGGTATATGGTACCCTGGTTGGACACATTTTTGCTAACCACTTGGTAACCGCGTATTTCTGTGCAAAAAAATTGTTGAGCCTGGTTCCCAACTGTGGACCCGGTACTTGGCTAACAGTTAGTTCCCTGTGGAATTGGCCGAAAAATCCAAATCCTTATCTCTCTCCGTGTAATCTCTTCCTCGGGATTAGTTGACTATATGAAAACATCACACTACACACCTCTTCTGCCGCAAACACTATTCACCGAGAAGGAGAACCAACAGAAATCTAGTTAAAAATACAACTAAACGGACACATATCTTGAAGCATATTTTCGTTAACCAAAGGCAGGAAAAGGGTACAAACTCACACAATTCATGCATTGTAAGCCCTTAATCATGATTCACTCACGGATAACTAAGCTCCTGATCATCGAATCCGCTGATAACATTATATTCGTCATCCATTCCAGAAGAGAATAGGTTCTAGCCTATGCATAAAAAGAATGAGAAAGGATATCCACTCCTAGACTGAATGAAAGAAAAATGATGAAACTATTAGATATGGTAGTGATAGGTAGATTAAACAACGAACAGTAGAAGTGCAACAGTATGAAAACAAACATTTATTGGAAATCAACGATTTGAAAACGATGCAAACATGACATGCTAACATGATGCTAACATTTCCGTCAAATTTACAATTTGGACAAACTGCAACATTGTATTGAAAACATACAGGCCAACGGGGACTACCAAAAAAGCGACACGTCCGCGAAGATCACGCATAAATAACAGCGACATGTGATGCCGAGAGATCTCTATTACAAAACAAAACGGCACTTTTCTATTAGTAACCAAAGGGTAAAGGGCTCTTTCGCAAAATGTTTTCATCAAGGCTAGTCGAGAAAATATCAACCGGGTCTAGTGAACACTAGGAATATGACTGAAGACATGAAAACCGGTATTAAGTTACTATAAATATATATTGATAGAATACTTGAATGGAGAACTAATTCTGCGAGACCGATTGATTATGTGCTTGTCCTCCGCGGAATCCGCCTCTTCCCCCGGGTCCCCCTCTTCCGCGCATCGCATATCCACCACGAGGGGCGAATCCACCACGACCGCCACGGAATCCGGCGGGACGGTCACGATCCGGCTTCTGCTCCGAAATGACCACAGTTCCATCGAAGCCGAAGGCTTCCACCTTGATCGGCAGATGGAAGTGACCACGCTCCTGAAAATCATTCAAATAAGGGCGAAACGACCACTATTGAATATTATTAACGAATGATTTAGCTTTTTACTGGTGAAAAGCAAAAGGGCACTTTTCATGGAACTACAGCACAGTACGAAACATTCAATGAGGCTACTCGTTTATCCGCTGAGAAGTATATATTTCAAAGCAAGGACAGCCATACACAGAAACCTTCTGAAAGAGGAGAAAGAAAACTTACAGTCTTTTCAGCTGCGTTGAAGACCTTCTGGGCATCAGATGCTGTTTTCATGGTGATGAAAGCAAACGCATATCTTGACTGATCCTCAGGTTGATCGAGTACCTTTCTGGGCATGGCAACAGTCTCCACCTCTCCGAATTCTAAATACCAACGTTCTGTCTTGAAAATACGAGTGGAACAGAAACTTCACAGCTAACTAGAATCAAACCAGCAAGCAAAAAATGTAACGAAAAGCAAGGAAACCTACTCGAGAATGAATCCTTGATCTGTTGTTCAGCAACGGAGGTAGTTTCAGGCACGCGGTTACGAACAAGGGCTCCAAGATAGATGCGACGTTCTCCCGTTTGTCCTTGTTGGGGGCGACCGTTCTGTACAGCGGCTGAAAACAAATTTCTCATACTTCAAAACTTAAAAAATGTTCGATGCACACTACCATATAAGACGGGTCCACCTAATTTTTTTCAAAATTTCCGTTTTTTTACCAAAATGTTGTCAACGGAGTGGGTGTGACACGTAAACCATTATCTTGTCAAAGTTGCTGTTGCATCTGAGAAATATTAGAGCAAACCCAAATGACAAGCGCCAACATGGATATTGATGTCTGCCAAGTGATACTATCACTGCTCAACACTTGGCAAGTGATAATATCACTGCTCAACACCTGGCAATTGCCAGGAACGATCCTCTTTCTTGACACGTGTCAACCACGTTTTGCTTCATGCGGGAATCGAACCTGACCCCGCCACACCAAAAGCGAGACGCTTACCACTAAACTAAGCGGGCTACGTTCTGGAGCGCGAACAGTTCGTACACACACCGGCGGGCATATTCATAACGCTATGAGAATAGATTATCGAATTATGGGTGCGAATCTTTGAACGAAAAAACGTGGCGGAAAACGGAATACAGTAAACACTTAAACCTGCGATGTTGGGCGAAAAGTTGCTACTGGCTTTTAGCTAGCTGAAATGTTTTTTGGTGTGTTCAACTTTTAAATTCACGTTTTATATTTATGAAAATTGATTTTTTTTAATAAACCAATCCCTTTTAATACACTCATGTGTGGCAACGTTAATCTGAACAATTGCGGCGGGGTTATATATAGCGCGGTTCCTTCTTTTCACATGCAGGTGCTCCCTTAGTGTAGTGGTAGAGCGCTTGCTTTTGGCCCAACGGCCAAGGGTTCGAATCCTCTCAACGGTTTGGCACGTGTCAAAATGAATCAGTGCAAATGGCAAATGGTAAAGATGATCTGTTCGGGTGACAAGTGACAAGCGAACTCCGTTCACTTAGCATTTGCCAAAAGAATCTGAATCTCATTGTCAAATGCCAACATCGCGTTGACAAGAAACCTAAAATTGTGTCATTTCGACCGCAAGGCGCAAGAAAAAATTTCCGTTCACAGATTGACAGAATTCCGTGATTTACTTTGAATTTTGGAAAAAATTTAGTTGGAACCGTCTTATATTATGAACACTCAATGCAGAAGAGAGATGAAACCAAGTCCTCCTGAAACGCGTTTTATGAATATTCGTTTTGCATTATTATAGTCGTATTCACATTCACAAAAATACTGTCTCATCCAAATTCGGCTCAAATTAAGTGTTTCGCAACTATTCACATAAATACATTACACATATGATACCTGTTTTCTTAACAACTTCCCCATCAACAGGTACTCGATGGGAATCTGATTATGTACCTGTTCCATTCGGCTGAGTCTTCAATGGAGAAGGCGCCGTCTTCGCTGCAGCGGGCACCGGCTTAGCTGGGGCGACACTGGGAGAAGAGGGAGGGGCAGATGTGATGGTCCCTTTGCTTCCCCCGCCGCCCACAAGCTTGGCCCATGTTTTCGGGGTTGTGTCAGCAACTGGGGCTACCACTGGCTGCGGTTGTGGCTTGGGAGCCTCCTTAGCCTTCGGGGTAGGGGCCGGAGCAGGCGATTTCACAACGGGCTCGGGAGTGCTCTCCTTCACCTTTTCTGGAGAGAAAAACTTTAGGGTATGTATCATAGGTGAAAGGGGCTTTTCAAAAGTGAAGGGGGTCAGATCGCTCTTGTTGCAAACGTGAGGGGGAGAGATTAGCATCCCAATGGCTGGTCTGAGACGAGCCAAGGGATGCTGCACCTTCCCCAATGACGCAGCGAAAGTGAAGGAGGTCATTTGCTAACTCTTGTCAATAAGTGAAGGTAGTACCATCTCAGGATGGCACCTTTTTACCTATGGTATGTATGAACTCATCCACGCACTCACAATTTCTCTACCTCTCAGTACCGATTAACAATTTGTAAATATTGATAATGATTAATGATAATGAGCACTACTTCACGATAGGGCCACTGCCGAAATTACGTCAGAAGGATATACGAATCAAAGAGTATCTACCATCAAGTAATTAGATATGAGATTTTTGAGCATTCCTAACCGCTTGCTGCCTTTTCTTGGACGGGTTTTGGCTGCTCTTGAACATCCTCAATCGGCGGTTGGATTTCGCTTTCCACATCAGATGTCGAGGTGAGTATAGGAGTTTCTTCGGAAGGTGGGGCGGGGCTCGCGCTGATTGGGGCAGGATGACCGTTTTGAGCCGGAGTAACCTGGATCAAACAATTTTTCGGGAAAATTGAAGTATCTTTAGAATAAGAGATTTGATCATACGTAAAATTGTTTCCATCGGGCTGAGAACGTGAGCATGAGCGACACCGAAAAGTGAGCATGTGTAAACAAAATGTACGATATAATCGCACTTTTGTCTTGAATCATACTTTGTCAAAAGAAAGACACTGAAACTTTTCTTAAAAATGATCATGTGTAGTCGTGTAAATATGAGCATAAGTCAACATCGAAATGAGTGGGTATTTTACGTATGGCATTTGATTATATACCTTCTTTGGCACGTGTGGCTCTGTAGTTGTTGTCTCAGGAGTAGCTTTGAAGACATAGTCCAAGAAGAAGAACAGATCGTTTTGAACGTAGTACTTCTTAGCTCCTTGCTGCGCAAGAATGAATGTCTGCGCAAAACGACGACCACCCATTTGTCCGAATACTTGCAGAGCGATTCCCTGGTTCACCGTAGCAACGCCCTGAATATTGCGTTGTTAGGAAATTCAACAAGTTTGACAGGAAGCACCAGTACTAGGGACAATTCAAAAAAACAGAATATAAAGGTTTTCGATGCAACATTATGGAAATCTCATGTATTTCAATCGAAACACGTAATAATTTCTGAATGAAGATTCGGGATAAACCTTTGCACACCTTGATTGAATCAATCTTGATTCTGATGCTGTTGTTCTCTTTAATCAGTCCTTCAATCGCGAGCCCAATTTTCTGAAAACGAAAACCAAATTCAGAGCCAATCAAAATACATCAATGAAAGATACACAGCCACTCAGAGTACATCTGTGCATAGGCGCTATCTAAATTCGTTCGAACGAGACAACCTCTTCGTTCGAGCCGCGGAAACATTCTCATTATTACGGGGTTCATGAAGGGGGGAAACTGTAAAATAAACCAGGTAGCACAAAAAAGCCACCGAATGTTCACAATCTTTCAGAGAATAATTGAATTTATGTAAAAAAAATTAATTTAATATATGTATATGAATGATACCTGTTGCCCGGTGAAGCTGGCATCATTCAGGAGAAGTGTGGACTCATGACTGTAGAATCTGTGCACGTTGGCAGGTGCTTCCACCAGCAGGGTATAATATTGACGAGCAAATTCCGTACCAATGGCTGCAAATGAAAGCAGTTAAAAACATTCCACAACAGTAATTGAGTGACTCTCAGAGCGTTTAAATAATGTAAATATAAAGAATCGTGAGTTTTGGAATAAGCAAGAAGAAAATAAATAATACCACTTGGGGATGGGGAGGGATCCACTTCCTTTTGAGGAACATTGGCACCTCCATTGATGAGCTCGTCGACCACCATTTTCATAGTTGTTTCACCTGCAACACTTACTCAATTAGTAAAATATAAATAAAGGACACCAAATATTTGACTAAGAACGAGTAATAAACAAAGAAGGATCAATCTGACAAGCAGAAATTGAGCGCAGTTGCAATAAGTGTAAAATAAGAATCTAGTTAACATCCATCCCGCGATTTCGAAAAACTGAGGCTAGAAGCTGCAAAGCCTGTACAGTCAACCACGCACAGCAAAGCCTGATAAACCCTGACACCCAGATTTTGCTTACTTACGACTTGATCATAATACTGTGGAACACTCACTCCTCCTAGTTTGTTCAACGACAATAATAACTCGCTCATAAAAAAAAGTTCAATGAAAATCGAAACCTGAATTGAGATTGCCTTATTAGATCAAAACATCCAGAAAAATGTGATAATGCAGAGCAGCAACATGTTAATTATTATTTATTTTACAAAAGAAAGTTCATGATTTTTGAATTAAATTTTGGCACAAATCGTGAGAAAATCTGACCTATGCTATAGGAAGTGTGACCCTGCACGGAATACAGTAAATCGGCGGCAAATTCAAATTATGCATGTTAAGCGGGCGGCCGCGTTGCGGCGTTCTATTATGGGGCAGCTTATAAAACATCGCGCACAACTTAACTCGCTCTCCATTTACCGTGATTCATTTATTTTTCACTAAATGAGTTTTACATGCTCTTCTCACGTTTATTATTTTAATAACGTGGTTATAAAGAAGAAATTAAGTTCTTAGAGTGTTAGCGTAGCCTTCGTGCCTTTCTCGATAGTTTAGTTTGGAAGCTTCTAGAAGAAGCTTCTTCGCCTTTTTCATTGCTTTTGCCTTTTTCAATGTTTGCATTCGTTAAATATGAAACATTCAGCATTGTAGGCTCACTTCACTTTCAAGTGTGTAATGTATAATTTGTGTCATCGTCATTACAGAATCATTAGAAACTTGGAAAAGCAAATCGTCAGCGGATCCAATGAGTCGCCCTGCTTACGAGCAGTTCACTGCTCTTCCTCCCCAACCCGCGGGTGATTTTAATGGACAATCTGCCACATCCGTTGCAGATCATGCATCTCAGGTGGGTCAAGTTCATACGTATTTTGATTTGAATGTCAACAAATCCTTCGAGCTTCGTCGAATGAGTGTGCATTCAGAAAACAATAGTATACTTTACCGTTATCTCCTAGTTGCGTAATAATATTCAACAGTTTCACAAGATTTCTAGTTATTCGGTTGGGCTACCCAATGATTAGTATGATGACGATGACCCGCTCAAGAGAAAGAAAGGTTAACCACCATCCACCAGCGAACATATTTCCTCTGAAAAGACGGTGTTCTCACTGCAAGACGAGTCGATGTGTTGAACTATAGTATAATCCTTTATGTCCTACTGTATAATCATTCATTTTAGGGGCAAGAACTTACCATTGCAAAGTTGGAGAATTCCATCACAACAATGGAAGAACAGCATCTCACTTCCGATCCGAGATATTCAAAAATGCAACAGCTGAAGTCGAGACTGACTGGTAGGTTTCACAGTCCCACATTTTCATTCTGATGATTAGGACGTTTCCATATTTTCTGTTGAAAATCTGATTCACTTCAAGATTCAAGGAGGACTATCTCTTTTTGTATAATTCCTCCGAATGTCTGTTGATCAAAATTTCTTTTTTTGGTTTGAAAGAGTACCCGGTGAGTCGCGAAGTTCTTATACAGTTTGCAGTTTATCTGACACATAACTAGCTGTTCAGGCAATCCGCTTGAAGCGCCAACCCAAGTGTCGCCCATTCCCACCCCCGCAGCCCCCGTCAATATCACTTCCGCCCAGCTGAACCAGTTACGCGCCCAGGTGAACGTCTACAAGCTGCTCGCTCGGAATGAAGCTGTTCCCGCCAATCTGGCCGCAGATGCCGTCATTCTACCACCAAAACCAACCACCTTGTTGCCAGAGCAGTACGAGTTCCCGGGTGAGGGAGAGAACGGAGAGAAGCTGCCATATGATCTGATGAAGGTAAGTAGGAACTTTGTCTAAATCTGAATATGAGCTATTTCTGAGGGAAATTACTGGCTATAGAGCGAGTCGTAAGTTGCATTTTTCACAGACGCAGAATATCTAGCAGCGTCGAACCAAGAACCAACAAAGCACGCATACCGCTGTCTTTTGGTGTGGAAGTATATAGTCTAGTGTGTAGGGACAGTTGATAGTAAAAGTGTTTCTCCTTCTCCTCATTGAAATTGAGGAACGTATCCATGTTTTCAAATGTCGTTCATTTATTCATTTCAGATTCTCACCATACATCAACAACGGTGCGCAAGACCAACGACTGTTCCCACCCCAGGCGGTATCGACCCCATTTCACTTCTGAAAGAAAGAGAGCATAGGTCCGTTTGGGTTTGATTGTTGTGTGAGTGACAAGAATGTCAACCACCTCTTACCATCAAAATTGACTTGCGAATTGAGAGCAAAGAGAAGTTTATCATAAGTGATTTTTCTGCGAGAATCAACCCGTAGCAGTAGCTCTCTATCCTATTCAGAATTTTGAGAAGATCATGCATATAGTTCCGAGTCATACTGAGCTTCTTTTGTTTTGTTTTAATCAAATTTACATTGTGTAATGTATCGTTTATGCAGGGTACAAAACAGGATTGGGCTCCGCATCCAGGAGTTGAGCAATCTGCCAGCTGACATGACTCCCAGTCTACGAGTGAAAGCCGAGATTGAGTTGAGAGCACTGCGACTGGTCAATCTTCAAACACAGGTACGATTTTGCAAAATTCAATTGATACACTGAGCCACTGCGCTCATGTAGAGAGTAAATTAAAAGAATAAATGATTTTCAAATAATAAAAAATTAAATGAAGAAGAGTCTTGCTGTTTTGACTAAATTCTTCTGACATTCATTAGCTTGTCAGTTTCATAAAGCGATGAGATGAGATAAACAACAAGTTGAAAGTAGTAATTCAGGATATTCAGCCGTACACACGGGTTTTTGGTTGTTACGGGTGCTGCATGTGTTTCTTAGAACCGTTTTTGCCTTGTTTCCAGGTGCGAAGTGAGATTATGTCTGCGCTGAAGAAAGATACCACCCTGGAAACAGCCCTGAATCCCTACGCGTATAGACGGGTGAAGCGACAAAATCTCCGCGAGGCGCGCGTCACGGAAAAGCTAGAGAAGCAACAGAAAATGGAACAGGAGAGAAAGCGAAGACAGAAACATACGGATCTCATGCAGGCAATCATCCAGCACGGAAGGGAGTTCAAGGAATATCACAGGTGCGCATATAGACATACCTTTGAATGCGCTATATGCGTTGAATTTTTCGAATCTCTGCAAACCGATTCTCGCTTGGTTGAATGTAACCGTGTCCGTGGTTCTATATAAAATCTGAGAAATTCGATTCTTGGTGTTACAATTGGTTTTTAATTCGAATAACGCATATGAACATGTTAGTGCTGTTATGAGAAGGAAATTCATTGAATCATTGTTCGGTAACAATTTAATTCATTCTCTTTTCAGGAACAACTATCTGAAGATTCAAAAGGTGAAAAAGGCGGTGATCACGTATCACCAGAACAATGAGCGAGAGAGAAAGAAGGATGAGATCAAGAACGAGAAGCTGAGAATGCAGAAGTTGATGCAAGAGGATGAGGAAGGCTATCGCGCACTGCTCGACGAAAAGAAGGTGCGGTTTTATCCACGGTTCTGTAAACCGTAATGAACAGAGAAAGAATCATATCGCAACGTCTGACTACAGTCCAGAAGGCCGACACTATCTTCAGTTTCTAGCTGACACCCCAACACTAATTTTATTTACGTGAAATTATTCAATAAGTTGTATTTTTCCTCTGTGAACTCCTGTGAAGTACGACTAAAAACCCTAACGAGTTTTCCAGAGTTTGGTTTGTAATTGGTTTCATTGTGTCTAAAATGGGCTGTAATTCATTATGTATATGTGCTGATTTTAAGGATCAAAGACTGGTGTATCTGCTGCAACAGACGGATGAATACGTGGACAGTCTGTGTAGTTTGGTGCGACAGCATCAGCACACGGAGAAACGCCGCAAGAAGGACGACAAGAGAATTACAAGCATGGAAGGTGAGTGACCTATAATTATACAGATACACTCATATGGCTCATTGTATATAGTCTGTTTCGCGCAACAATAGCCCTGTACAGTAAGATTGTACAACTTTCAAGTAAACTTTTTATACGCTGTAGATATTGTAAAGAGTTTAAACTCCGGGATTTAGTTTTCACATTGGTTACTACAATTACAGAAAACATTTAATCTAAAAGTATGTTCGTTGGTTAGATAATTGCTCTTGAATATTCGAAAGATTACTGTAGAAAGCTAGAAAGTCATCGTTTGGTGAAACGGACTATAGTATTCATAGAGATATGACACCCGATCGCCAGTATTCTGAGTAAAATGTGACTTATGTTAGCGGATAGTGCAAAAACAACCACTCTGACTGTGAAACAACCACTCTGACTGTGACGTTGCGTTTAATCGATATTATTTCGAGGAAAACATATAGATAATCCTATTTGTTTCTCATACTCCCCGTATTTAGACGGAGAGGCGCGTGTACATGTGCGTGAGGTGGCCACTGGTCGTATGCTACCCGAGGAAGAGGCGCCCAAACCAGATGAGATGGAGGCCTGGCTGGAGTCACATCCCGGATATGAGGTGGGTGGTAGGACAAGACTTTCCGGCACCAGTTGCGGAATATAGAAATTGAGTGGTTTCTAATGGTTCTAATGTACCGAACTAGCAATGAGCCTGTCAATTGCATTAAGCGACCATTTGCGTAGTTTTCAATGGTTCTAACGTGATGGAATAGTACTTATTTGGTCATTACTTAGTGTTTAGTTAGTTAAGGTCGTAGGACAAGCCTTTTTCGGCTCTCAATTGCTAACGTAATGGAGTAGTACTTACTTAGTCTTTAGTTAGTTTAGGTCGTAGGACAAACTTTTTTCGGCTATCAATTGCGTAATATAGAAATTGCTTGGTTTCCAATGATATTTTCATATTGGAAATTTACGCTTTGTTTTTGAACAGAAAAAAGGGCGATTTTTTAAAGAAACCTTCTATAAATGGCAAGGTGTTATGTCTTTGCTACCGACAGTATTGAGTTTTATAACAAAATTAACTTTAAATGAATTTTAATAAAATGGATTTTAGAAATATAGAACTTCATGGCTGTAAACGTAACGTGTTGGATTGGCCGAAAAAGAGAAATGGGAAGAAAGAAAACAGAGAAACGGAGAAAAATTGTGTTGTTTGCAGGCGGTTCCCCGTGACCAGCTGTCGGATGACTCTGATTCGGAGGGAGACGAGCCCCCGCCACCGGCCGAGGAGAAGAAGACCAACGACGAGTACGAGGGACTCGATGACGAGGCCAAGGCTAAGCTCATCATCGAGAAGGTATCGACACATACTCTAGTAAAGTTTTCCGAATAGTCTACCAGTTACCAGTTTTCATAAACGGACTCCCTTTTCGGCGAAACCTAGATATTTTGCCTGTTTTGATGAAAATAATGATTGGATTCAGCCTCTC
This sequence comes from Litoditis marina, assembly GCA_964036275.1. Classification (NCBI taxonomy): domain Eukaryota; kingdom Metazoa; phylum Nematoda; class Chromadorea; order Rhabditida; family Rhabditidae; genus Litoditis; species Litoditis marina. The sequence continues at coordinate 32,844,896 of OZ038433.1, forward strand.
TCTCTGGGTTTTCCCATTGAGTTTGTGTATAGGATTGGTTAACCGCAATCCTTTGGTGTTGTTCAGGCGAGAAACGAGGAGGATGAGTATGAGCAGAGGAGCAAAAAACAGATGGCCGACTACTACGCGACGGCCCACCGAATCAAGGAGAAGATTGTCCAGCAGCACTCGACCATGGGCGGCGGAAATCCCAATTTCCAGCTCAAACCCTATCAGGTCAGCTAGTAGTCTCCTGTGGCAATACTCAGCAATCGCATGTCCCAGGGACATGAACGGGACGTCCCATGTCCCGGAACGGTACCAAGAATTACGGTAGAAATGGAGCAGATTTGCATAAATGATGAATTCTCCTCGATCCTGACTTTTATATGCAAATATGCTCCATTTCTACCGTAATTCTTGCTACCGTCCCGGGACAGTACCGGGACATGGGACGTCCCGTTGTTGGCCCTGAGACACGCAGTCGCCTGAGTAGTTGTGTTTGCATGTTCATGTCAAAAAAATAGGTGTGCAGATTGCAGAAACAGACAAATAGTAAATAGACCTTATCATAGACCAGTAAGGTCCGAATAAGCGACAAAAAGTAGTGCGTTTTTATCTTCAAACACGGAAAAATTGATGATTTCGCACGAAAATCAGAGAAATTCTACTGTTTTCAGCAAAAAAGTAGTCAATTTTTTGAATTTTTCTGACTATTCGGACAACCTTGCTGGTGTATGGACCTTATTTACTCGTAGTCTTCTATCTGAAATTCGTTATATTCGAGGAGTATTACTGTGAATTAAAACGTTCTAAATAGTTCATGTAACATTCTTGTTTTCGGTATTATTGGTTTTCATTGTGTGTATTTTTTCAGATTCGCGGTTTGGAGTGGATGATTTCTTTGTATAACAATAATCTCAACGGTATTCTGGCCGATGAGATGGGTCTAGGAAAGACCATTCAAGTAAGTAGCCACTCACCAGTAATGTTGCCCGATCACCCTCAAAAATTCAAAAACTAACCACATTTTAGCCAATAACGTGAGAAATCGCCAATTTTTGATGCAAAATTAGTAAGTTTCGTGTTTCTATTATCCATATCGAAAAAACGCACCCCTTGTCGTCGTACAGTCGAACCATATTGGTGGTGGTGTATAGCCGCCAAATATGGTGTTCTTGTTGTTTTATCAGTCTAATTGTGTTTCCCTTTCAGACCATCTCTCTGATTACATATCTGATGGAAGTGAAGCAGAATAACGGTCCGTATCTGGTCATTGTTCCCCTCTCTACTCTTTCCAATTGGGATCTCGAGTTCAACAAGTGGGCACCCAATGTTGTCAAGGTGGGTGTTGGTTGTATCATGTAATGTACATCAATTATTGTATTGACGAAACTAGTTGGAGCTTCCCGCTTCTCTGCACCCTCTTTTCGTGCTCTTACGTTCTACGAAAATATAATTTATATTTTGCTCCGTTATTACGGTCATAGCTCTGCTATACACTTTGAGTGGTTTCAGCTGTCGAATAGTTGAATAGCACAATTTTACGTATTAGAAGATGTAAAATATTGTTGAGAGGACAGATGGTTTATGAACTATTTCAAATAGCTAATTACTGTATCTGGAAAAGTATTCATGTTCGTCCTAGGTTCCCTACAAGGGAAACAAAGAGGCGCGCCGTCGTGTGGAGGGAATAATTCGGAAGGGATCGTTCAATGTCCTTCTCACCACCTACGAATACGTAATCAAGGAGAAGGGACTGCTAGGAAAGGTTCGTTTTCTTTCACTCATACCATATCGGTGACTAACTTGTCAGGATAGGTGGTAAACATAACTTTCTCTTCTTTCCTGCTCACTTTAAGTAGGTCAAATCATACGTTAAATACCCCTTTATTTTGATGTTGACTGATGCTCACGTTTGCCAGATTTTGACTGGAGCATGCTCACTTTTTGCGGAAATGTTACAGAAATACAGATTCTGGGTTGAATTTGAAAAATGTTTACAGATTGTGGGTAAATCACAATGACATATGCTCACTTTTTGGGGATGCTCATGCTCACTTTTTCGACCTGATGTGAACCTTTTTCACGTATGGGTCAAATGAGTTATTTTTGGTGAGAAAATCTTCAAAATCTTTGTCTGGGAAGCTTCTTAAAAACTACAGGAGTTATAATTTTCTGTTTGGTTTTCATGCTGCAATCTTGTTCAGATTCGATGGAAGTACATGATAATTGACGAAGGTCATCGTTTGAAGAATCACAACTGCAAGCTGACTCTGATGTTGAACAGTTATTTCCATGCACAGCACAGACTCCTGCTAACCGGTACTCCTCTTCAGAACAAGGTTTGTGGGTTGTGGCTGGGTATCAATTGATCCTCTTTCAATAGCCGGCCAGCCTGGCTGAATAACTTGACATTTCCAAAATACGGTACTCATTTGCTGTGGAATTTGGGATTTGATCGAGAACGTATTTATTTTTGAAACGTCAAAATACTCTCAAAAGTTCTCAAAATAGGACCTATGAAGGGCTTTCAGGTTTTTTTTTAGAGTTTTAATTTGCGCCGAACTTTCATAGTTGTGATTTTCGTGAGTCATTCCATCTTATAATTTGGTTTTCTAGTTGCCTGAGTTGTGGGCTCTTCTCAACTTCCTCCTGCCGTCCATCTTCAGTTCGTGTGGTACTTTCGAGCAATGGTTCAATGCGCCATTCGCGACAACCGGAGAGAAGGTAGGTATCGACGATGTTAGATGGTCGACGATTGATCTGGACGGTTTCGGTCAGTATTTCGGCAAGGATATCACGTGTAAGCAGGACTGGCAAAGGGGTTTGAATTTGGCATTCTATACGATTTACGACCCCATTATCTTCGTAAAAAGTAGAGGTCGCGAGCTGTTAACTGACGAATGTCCTACAGAATCAGCGACAATCTTACAAAAAATATTTGATTGTCGCCGTTCTGGGGGGTCGCGACGCGAGAAAAGATGGAGGGATGGCGGGAATGAGAGGCCCTTGGCGGAGTAGAGTATGCCCATTGGTTTTGTTGAAAACCTGAAATTTGTCTATTTGTGAGTCTAGTCGACATTCGGCTCGTCAAGCACGTTCTGTCTTTCCATGGTTGAGAGTCATAGTGATGTTGGTCGCACGAAAATGGTCAACCAGCGTTTTTTTTCAGGTGGAGTTGAACCAGGAAGAAACTATGTTGATCATTCGAAGATTGCATAAAGTGCTGCGGCCCTTCCTGCTTCGTCGTCTCAAGAAAGAGGTGAGCATTTGTGAAAAATATGTATAGAACCGTTAAAAGATTACATTGTAATTTTGTAATTAAAAACCAAGTTGATGAAAATATATTGAATCGAACACTTCAACTTCTCTCCAGGTGGAATCGGAGTTGCCCGATAAGACTGAATACGTGATCAAGTGCGACATGTCGGCTCTCCAGAAGATTCTCTACAAACACATGAAGAAGGGTCTTCTCATCGACAGCAAACAGGTTTTCTTTGAAAAAATATTTTTGTTTTGGTGGCTTTTTCATGTGCATACCTCTCAGTTTGGGTGGTTCTGGTAGTTTTCTAATTTTTCATCGTGCGTCGTTTTGTAAGAAGTTTATTAAAGTTTAAATAATTTTTCTAACAATTGATCATCGTGTTTCCTTATAGTCTACCGGTGGTCGTGCTCTGATGAATACCGTTGTGCACCTCCGAAAACTGTGCAATCATCCCTTCCTCTTCAATTCTGTCGAAGAATCGTGCAGTACGTACTGGAAACACGAGGCTTCAGGGTGAGTACCACGTATTCAAAAGTTTTCTCCTGAGTAGTAACGCAGTCATTCGGATAGTTGATCAGTTAATGTTCTTCGATAATGAACTCGTTTGAGATTTGGAATATTGTAACTTTTTTCATGCATATATATTTATATAATATATTAAAAATATTGTGACTTCAACTTTCGTGTATCTTTTCCCCACGAAAGCTCTTTTCTTTCCAGCAAAGATCTGTACCGAGTGGCTGGAAAGCTAGAGCTGTTGGATAGAATTTTGCCGAAGTTGAAGGACACTGGCCATAGAATTCTCATGTTCTGTCAAATGACGTCCATGATGACTATCATCGAAGACTTCTTCAATTATCGCGGTCAGTTCAATACTATACTCTGATATCCTCGGTTAAATAGGTCGAATACTCAAATAACTCCCTTCTGACAGAAGACCGGGAAATGTAGAGATTTTTGAGAGGAGAGGAGTGTGCTTACGTTTTTATTGAATAGTGTTAGAGGCCATTTATTTCTGTAGAGACTATGTGGTTGTTTTGACGACCTCTAAATTTCGTGAAACCGTTGATTCGGTCGTAGGAATGGGTGTTTGAAGTAGGACGATTATGTGGTCCAATCCCGACGTATCTATCTTTTAAATTGCAATTCTGCAATTTCAATTGCAGTTAGGACCGAAGCGTTGGGATTGATCCGAATAATCGTCCCTTTTTAAGGCTGGACATAATTCTTTGGAAAAAAGCGTCTTTGGAAAATGTTGAAAAAACAATGCGTGCGTTTAGGCTGGAAATACCTTCGTCTGGACGGAAGTACAAAGCCGGACGAGCGTGGAGAGCTGTTGCAGCAGTACAACGCCCCCGGCAGTGACATCTTCCTGTTCATGCTGTCCACGCGAGCTGGAGGACTCGGTCTCAATCTACAGACGGCCGACACGGTCATCATCTTCGACTCGGATTGGAATCCATTCCAGGTATGGTTTATACAATATGTGAAATAGTTTAGTGCCAGTACCATACACCGCTGAGCGTCATTCATAACTCCTGCAAACTCGCGATACCTCCCTCTTTTTTCGCGAGCGCGACCCCTCCGAAATAGTCAAAAAGTTGCGATTTTAAACAATTTTTGGTTTCTTTTGTATGAAATTCGTTAGTTAACAGCGCAACCCCTACTTTTTGGTTTAGTTTTTGTACTTTTTGGATTTGTTCGCGACTACCTCTATAACATTGGATGATTATAGGAACATAGAATAGTTTTATCTGTGGTACTCTGTCTAAAGTGGTTTTGATTGCAGGACATGCAAGCCCAAGATCGTGCGCATCGTATCGGTCAGAAGAAGGAGGTGCGGGTGCTTCGTCTGATCACGGCCAACTCTGTGGAGGAGAAGATTCTGGCGGCCGCCAGATACAAGTTGAACGTCGATGAGAAGGTCATCCAGGCCGGAAAGTTCGATCAACGATCGACTGGAGCTGAGAGAAAACACATGCTGGAACAGATTATCAGGTAACCGAGTTACCACTTCACAGGTTTCACATGGGAACGAACACCGGAAATAATTAAGATATGCCTGAATTTTGTTGAGGTAGTCGTCAGATTATCAGGTACATCATACATCACTAAGGTCCGACTATTTGACAAAAAGGAGTTCATTTATAGATTATAACACAAAATTGATGAGATCGAAAGGAAAAAAGGCCCGTTCTCTGGTTTTTCTCTGGCTATTCATCCTATTTAGCTTACCGCAAAGATTACGAACATTCTTGATGTCCTCTCTCTGAAACCTGATGTAGTACTGTAATTGTATACTTTTATTAATTGTGAATCGGGAATGACGAGACAATGTTTTTCTCCCCTCATTCTCGATCAGGTGAAAGAGTTTTGCCTAGCATGGTGGTGTTCTGTCTAGAATGCGTCCAATTGTTCTCTGTTTAGTGCCGAATCAGAGGATGACGAGGAGGAAGAGGTTCCAGACGACGAGACGGTCAACCAGATGATCGCCCGTTCGGAGGAGGAATTCAATCAATTCCAATCGATGGATCTAGACCGGAGAAGAGAGGAAGCCAACCAGTTGCACAGGTTGGTTGTTGATCTTTGATCTACATAAAAACGGGGAAAATACCACTGAAGTTCAGCGGCATCGCACTACAAATACAGCAGAACTGAACAACGTGTATACGCATGCAGAAAACACTTGCTCTGAGAAAACCCGACGATAATTCGCTCAACTGTCTACTCGAAAAGATCACGAGAGTTGATTGTCGGAGATAATTTGTGTTTGATTGAATTTTTGTAATCATTTGAGTATTTAATAACTTTCAGGAAGCCTCGTCTAATGGAGGATTCTGAGATCCCACCCGACATTCTGAAGAAGTCGGACGAGTTTGAGCAGTTGGAAAGAGACCAGGCGGAGGGCATCGTCCCCGTCAAGGACGATGCGGCCGGCAGGCGAAAGAGAAAGGAGGTTAGACTGATTTTTTTGAATTTTGTATCTATTCTGGATCATAAAAAGGTTGCGCAGGTCCGTATTAGGAGGGTTGTCGAAAAAAATTATTCAATATTGTACCGCTTGCACGATTGGAAAGTATGTTGACAACTCTCTATTACTTTGGCAAACTTGAAACTTGGAAAATGGCCAATAGAATCTTAAAAAGATTAAAGAGCTGATCTGTGCGACCTTTTTTATGATAGATGTGCAATTTGTAATCGTGTTGTAATCGAACAACGATTTCCTGTTCGGGAAATAGAGAGCCCACTCAGATGTATGCGATTCTACCATTTATAAAATGCAAGATTGGAGTGATATTTTTAAATGTGAAAGTATGATTTTCAGGTGGACTACTCGGCTGATTTGATGTCTGAAGATCAATTCTTGAAACAATTGGAAGATGATGTGAGTGGTTGAACTAACATTACCGTAACTTTGAACAGGTTACCACCAATAATACGGCACTCCTTTTGTCTAGGAATTACTACTGTACAAGAGCGTTGCAAGTTGATACTGTTCAAATTTTCGCAATGGGATATGTATTGGTGTTTTTTTTTATCTTTTTCAATATTTTTTTTTATCAATCTCTTTTAGGAAGCAGCTGAGATGGAGGAGGAGCGACCGCGTAAGAAGAAGAGAAAGCGAGAGGACGATGATGCACCAAAGGCCAATCCCGAACTCATCTCCCATCTCACTAAGGTCACATTTTATCATCAAACACATTTTTATTACAATTGATAGTTTGTAAATACCCCGCAAAGGCAATAGAGTTACAAATTAGGCTGGTTTTTGCAATTTTTGAAGAATTTCAACAAAATTTGGGAAGAGAATAAACTTTTTAGAGGGGGTCGTACTAAGTTCAAAGTCGAGAAATTTTGTTGTCTCCTCTGAGAGGATTCTAGAGTTGGATCGAAATGTGTAGTAATTATTTTTTTCAAACAAGGATTGCGCGTGAACGTTGTTCACTGGTTTTTCGCACATCACATCTTTTTGATTCGTGTGTTTGTTCACTTTGATTTGTTCAGGTGTACACTGCCATGGTGGAGTTCCGCAGTCAGGACGGGATTCAGATAGCGGAGCCTTTCATTGAGCTGCCCTCCAAGAGAGACCTCCCCGACTACTATGCCATCATCGAGAAGCCCATGGACTTTGTACGAATCAAGAAGAAGCTGGATAGGGGAAAGTGAGTCCTGTTTTTCTTGCATTTCAGGTTGCTAGTATTTTTTAGGTTTAAGAAGTTACTCGTATCACAAAGTGCTTTACTGTCATGTTTAAAGCATCGAGTGGCTTACTTTAGTCAAATGGCCAAAACCAGAAAAACACAACGACATATTTGTTATTCGAATTCGGAATCTGAGTCCTAGGTGAATATGTTATTTATTATCTCCCCACCTCCACTCATCAGAGATTTCAATTAAATCAATTTGTCATTTCAGATATCTGTCCCTGCAGGACATGGCTGATGACATCAAGCTGTTGACGAGCAACGCTAGGGTAAGTGTACGGTTTTCAGGAAATGTTATTGTTTCCATGACTTTTATTTTATATTTCAATCTCGGAACTACCCGTTGAGAATGTAGTAATAGCGGATTGGCTCTTTTTTCATTTCATATTACAAAAATTAGGCTATTACCACGTGAAGTGTTCTACTTACTCTACTTGTAACTTGCAGATCTACAATGCGGATGGTAGTGACATCTTCACGAGTTCCTTCCTGCTGGAGGCCATGTGGAAGCAGTTGACGACTCCCGCCTCCGCCCCGCAGCCGGCATCGGCAGCCAAAGTCGCGGAAGACACCCCCAAGACAGCCGCCACGGGGGAAGATAAGCCGGCGCCTAGAGAATCGACCTCTCTTTCTAGGGAAGACGGGGTTAGTAGTACTAATACACCAGTTAGATTTAGATTTAAGCATGACAATTGGGGAATTTGAATGAAAATTAGACAAATTCCATCGTTTTCACCAAAAAAGTAGGCTGTTTTTTCGATTTTTTTCTCACAAGTCAGACAACAATACTTTTGATATGAGAATAAGCGGTTCTACTAAGGGTCTTTGAACATAAACTACTGGACAACAACAATTGATATTTGCAGGATAGTCAGTCGTCATCGTCCAATCGTCGCAAGTCTAAGCCGACCAGAATAAGCGAGGCGCCCGAGGGAGATTCAGACTAGTTCTCATGTTCTCTATTTCTTAGGCTATATTCATGCCCTCTTTCACGGTGTAGCACAACTTTTGCCGAAAACAGACTCATAATCTTCACGTATGTCGGTAAAAACATTCCTGATGCATCTAGCTGCACCTGAAAAGGTATGAATATGGCCTCAGCTATTTATCTGCTGTTTTTATGTGAATGCCGATTCTTCCTCTTTTTTTTCGGTCGGTGCAAGTTGGCTTGTGTTTGTTGTATCTCACATTATTTGTATTACTGCACATAATTAATTATCTGTCATCCCGTGTGTTTGCGGTCTGTATCATCATCTCATGATCTTTGTGACTACTATTTATATTTATTCGTAGTTAGTTTGGTTGTACAGGTAGTCATTTCACCACTTTTGTGTTTCACACGTGTTCTACCTATTTACAATGAAGTGTTTTTGTGATGAAGAAGTGATATTGTCATGTCTATATCAGTATGTGTGCTGGGAATTATCTGCAACCACTTGGTTACCCCGAAACTATGATTTAATATTAGATTTTTTATAAGAATTGAACCAAACGTTTCTTTTTAGGGGGATGTCTGCCTTTCGTGCGACTAAGGTGGGTGACTTTGGTCTTTATTTTTTCGAGGGGTTTCGAGATCATTCTCTCGAAGGAGCAGTTGGCATCAGCATGTCATAAGGTTTCAGATCATTGCCAAAAATCCATTTCCTGTCATAAAGGAGTGGGTTTCATAGTTAATTGCATACAAAGATTTCTAAGTTACGTTCCAGTGATCAACCATCATTGAACTTTTTGTTAGTTGTAGATTCAAATGTATTTCATACGTGAGGCGACTTTGTTACAAAAATTGATGGAAAATTAGGTGTTTCAGTCAGACTATTGTTGAAATTCGGGTAGTTCAAAGTCGGATAGTAAGAAAAGCGGGTGATTCAATAAAGCACCCAACAAAGTCGCCCTACGTTTGTTTTGAGTCCTTCAAAGTTGTTCAGGGTTGTTGATTTTGATTCTGAGTCTAACTTTTCAATATAGCAAGTTTTTCAAGCTGAAAAATTGGGCAACGTTTTGATTGTTTCCGTTCAGGGTCTGGTAGCGGTAGTGACGGGCGGTGCGTCGGGGCTGGGTCGCGGCACGGTGGAGTCCCTTCTGAAGGCCGGAGCCAACGTGGCCGTCCTCGACCTCCCCTCCTCCAAGGGGTCAGAGTTGGTCAAGGAGCTGGGCCCCAACGCCATATTCACTCCCGCCAATGTACGTTTATTTTCTTAATTGCTTAGTTGAATTGTCTTTGTACTCAAATGTTGGAGTCATTTTGTTTACGAGCACTTTCAAATCCATAGATGGGTATTTGATCATCAATGGCAACGTAGTTTTTAGAATGTGGTTTCACATCTAGCAACAAACGGTGAATAAGTTGAATGACAAATAAACATGTTCTTTTATTATTTTCCACTAAATTAGTGTAATAAGGATAAGCATATGTAATAACGAAACATTCTTTGAATGTGTAGAAATACAAAAAGTGCTACATAAATAATGTTTCTGATTCCAGGTGACCTCGGAAGCTGACGTGAAGGCGGCCTTCGACAACGTGAAGGACAAGTTCGGTCGTTGTGACGCGGTGGTCAACTGCGCCGGGGTGGCGATGGCCTTCAAACTGTACAGCATCAACAAGAAGAAGATGGCCGATCTGGACAAGATTCAGAAGACCATGGACGTGAGTACTCACACACATTTCCCGGCCACACACCACTAACTCAGGGAATAATGCGCAAATGGCACGCTAGAGTTCGAGTGTGAACGAATTTCTAATACGCTCAATTCAAATATGGTCAAGACCACATTTCCGTATGGTGTTATGCAGGTGAACGTGATCGGTACGTTCAACGTGATCCGTCATGGAGTGGCCCTCATGGGAGAGAATGAGAAGGACGATATGGGGCAGAGGGGAGTCGTTGTCAGCACCGCCTCGGTGGCCGCATTCGATGGACAGACCGGACAGGTTGGATATACGGTTATTGATTGGTTTTCTGGTCACGTGATCATGAGGTCGCGTGACGGGGTGGTGGAGTAGGACATGTCACCTATTGAATTGTCTAATTCAGAGAGCAATTAATGATACTTTGTCTCGAGTATATATATATATATATAGAATAGAATTCGCGCTTGAACACGTGTCTTTCCACATTGGTATATGTGGCACTCCAATTACGAGAAAATGGAGACATGGAAGATAAACATAGAATGTAGTGTATAGTTTACTCTGTTACGCGCTCATTATATAATGTGCACTTTTTCAGTATTGCACAATTGAAACGATGATTGTACCGAGAAGTTTGTGGAATAGTAAAATAGTGATGTCATACTTATAATATATTGCTTATTCGAATTAGGAGCAACGAAAATTCTTTTCCCATTTCATCATGGCACAACCAATATTTCAAGTTTATTTGAGATTCAAAAGTTATGTGGGGATTGAGAAAGGGTTGAAACCTGTGATTCGATTCCAATATTGCAGTCGGCCTACTCTGCCTCGAAGGGCGCCATCGTGGGAATGACGCTTCCGTTGGCGCGCGACTTCGCCGACGACGGAATCCGTTTCATGACCGTCGCCCCCGGACTATTCGACACGCCCCTGCTGTCCGGTCTGCCCGGGAAGGTAACCTCATCTCACACGCTAGTAAACTGTGACTATTCGGCTAAAACGAACCCGGTTCTCGGTATAGATCAGTAAACTTATGGATTTTGCATCAAGATAGCCATGTTTCTTCGGGTATTTACGAAAAGGAGCCCGTCTTTTCAATTGTTTGGTTTCGTAACTGTTGAGACAAATTTACCCGACGTTTTTTTTTCCCATTTTTCGATGGCTTTTGAACCAAGTTCACCTATTGAAAGCGTTTGGTAGGAAAGTTAGTGGTACAGCCAAGGTAGCATATGTTTTTCTCATTTTTTATTTGTGACTATGAAAAATATGATAACAAAATTGTCGTTGATGAAAATGACCCCTTTGCAGGTGCGTACATTCCTCTCGCAACTGGTGCCCAACCCGTCCCGCATGGGAAGTCCCGAGGAGTACGGGGCCCTCGTCCAACATATCATCCAGAATAGATATCTCAACGGAGAGACCATCCGCCTTGACGGAGCACTCCGTATGCCACCATAACTCCCTCATTTAGAATCAATTGATGTTGGATTGGAGTCGTTTTCACTTTTTTCCCCATTTGTTTAGGCCTTTGTGTTTTTTGTACGTGGTGCCATTTCACATGTCATTTTGGGTTTTATTGTAATATTATGTCCTTTGCTAGAACTAGATAGAGAATAAATGATTTATTGCGTAAACGTTTGTACAATATATGTCGATCGGCCAAAGTGACAGTCCATTTCACTTATCCATAGACACGTACAGTATACAGGGAACTTTTAAACTTAAATAAAATTTGACGGAAAAACAGTTAGGGGGTTATTACGGGTAAGGAAACGAATGGAGAAGTTTGAAATTGTTCCAACAAATGACAACAGTTGCTCAGAACGATTGGCGCCAATTTTCTTCGATTGGCCAGCTACAAAAGCGAGAGAGTGTGCAGATCAATGAGGCCGCAGACATCTGGGTCTCTCTGACCTGCCCACTCTCTCGCTCAGCCAATAAAAAAGTGGCTGGCCAATTGGCTGGGAATTGTCTGAGTGGGGGTTAACGTAAAGTGCATACTGTAAGTGTCTCGAAGTGACTATGTGATCAGAAACAAGCGGTGTAGGTGGAATGTCTGATATGGAGGTCCTTTCCGATCATTTCGGCCGTGATGGGATGCATGCTGTGACGCCCCTTCAGGTAGGTCTCACGGGCCCTCTTGTTGGCAATCGGCCAGGCGGCCAGGTCTCTGAAATTCAGATATATCTTATTCATTTTCAGGCGTTTAGCAAACTACAAGAGCGAGATGGCATGGAGATCAATGCAGCTGCACACAGGCTAAAAGTCTGCGTCTCTCTGATCTGCACACTCTCGTAGAAGCTAAGATATTGGCTTGGTGGCTACAGACCATCTGAGAATGGAATAGGTCACACGGTGGGTAGGACTTGGAAGGTAAATTAAGTACTGCTTAGCTCCAATTTTGCCCTAGAGAAGTGATTAGGGTTCAAAGTAAAACTACGCTGTGCTCGAGCAAACGTTTTCCTGAGCGAAAGTGGGAGGGGGTTGAAGTATAATAGTGAATTTGATTCCTGCGCAACTGAGAGGGAGGGGCCAAGCTATAATACTAAATACTTCTATACTCTGTTTCCCCAATCGATGTCCTTCTACAGTAAATAGTCAAATATCCAGGAGGCTTTTTCTATCGAAAATGCATTACTTTCGGTTTCAAACTTTCAGAGTTTGTAGTAGTGAACGTACAGAAGACACTACCAAAATTTGAAGAAAATCCAAAAGCTTCAATATACCAAACTTTGACCTGGAAGTTTGCGCAGATTATTGTAGAGTGATAAGTGGGTGAAACAAACTATATCATCTCTCACCTGTATACGGGTCTGCAGTACTTGAGTCTTCCCTGACTGGAGACGAATCGAAGGGCTTTTTCGATGATTGGCTCCCACTTGGCCTTGATGCACAGACGGATCCAACTGGAACGACGATCACAGTGTAGTTTGATGAGAAACAAGGGGTAGTTGCGCATTTTGATCAAAATCAACGGGATCAAACTACAACCACAGAGGAATATAACAACATATATAGTGCCGGTCATTCTCACTGAGACTTGGCAGCGTGCCAATGAATATTCCACGCTATTTTTCACCACTTTGAAGTTTGAAAAAACTTTAAATTTATGTTAGGGGCTGTTCTGTTTCATGAGAACCCAAAAATTGAAAAGTTTGTAGAATACTTATGTTTCCTCTGAGAAATGGTCATCCGAAAATCTTGGCACGCTGCCAACCGGTCTCAGTGCGTATGAAACGGACTGTACACAGTATCGCTTCCCCACGAGGCGGTAATAGTCATTCATACATGTCACAGATGGCATAGTCGACATCATTCCTATTGACACTTCTGCTGTAGTCAAATATCTGTAGTCTCGAAGTTTTGAATCGAACACTACTAAAAACGTGATCACTAATTTGAGAGTATTGAACCTACTTTAATTGGATCTCGCAGTTTTCGGATTCGTTGAGTCCGTAGACGGTGTTCAAGGCCTCCAGTCTCCAGTGCTCGAGGGGAGGGTCGTGCTGGAAAGGAGGGAATATGAAGAGAGAGAGAGAGAGAGAGAGAGAGGAGAGAGAGAGAGAGAGAGAGAGAGGAGAAAGAGAGAGAAAGAGAGAGATAGAGAGAGAGAGTCGTTCAACTTGCTACTTGTCCACCTCTTTCTCTGATCATTTAGTTTCTAATACTGTAGATAAATCAGTAAATGCAATGTCACGAACCTGCCACAGCTGTGAGATGAATTCTATCTGCTGCAATGGCTGCATTTCCTTAAAGGCACCGGCCTGGATCTGGGAGACGTTCGACTCCTCGACGTTCATCCATTCGTGGAACAACTGCTCACACGCCAACACCATCGACTGACCGTAGCTACAAGGGATACAGTTATACTGATTCTGAAGCAGAATACATTCACACACAGATCTGAGTACTCAGAGTACGTATGCTAGACGATCCGGGCACCTTCAATCCATCCTGCGTCTCCTAAAACATACGCTATTTATCTGCTCTTACATCCCGCCGGGATGTAAGAGACGAGAAATAGTGAGGCAGAGCGAGAGACGCAGGCTGGGATGAAGATGACGGGATCTTCTAGCATACGTACTCTGCGGCCGTTTGCATGATACATCCCGGGCCGGGTTGGGATGTTATTCCGATATCGAATCAGCTTGGAAATAGCTAAACCAAGCTAGGAATAACAACATTTACAATGACCAGGTTATATTGATGCTAATCTTGGATGGACTATCCGTATAGAAGTAAAGGTCTATTTCTTCCATTCACTCGTACTAGTGTACGGAATACCAAAATTCTTCTGTGTATAGCAACTGAAGGACTCACTTTGGTTTCTCGGGCGGCATGCCGACTGCGTTGAACCATGTGTCGAAGTTGATCTGGTCGAGGATCTCCTTTTTGTCCTGCAAATATCAGATTTGAACGGGGGGGGGGGTGATACTATCATCAATTACTGTGTACTAGGCACTACATGAGATTGTTTTCAACCGGAAGTGAACTTTTCCTATTATTCTTGGAAAGAACCATAAAACTTGACTCAAAGCGCAAGTTTCGAGCTTTTTACGGAACCAGACTTTTGAGCAAACTCAAAATTTTGAACTATTGCGCATTCCAGTTCGAGTTCGGTTCAGAAAACAAACCCAGCAATCTACTACAACATGCCGAGGTTTATACACAGCGGAACATGGAGACTATTGTGCATTTAACTGTTTGCGAGTCAGTTTTCTCATATAGAAACTGGTATTTCCAGATGATTCAACTATTAGTGAACTGAAAAACTGACATGGAAGTACTCGAACAGGTGATCCTTCCATTGGTAGCTGTCGATGGCCTGATGGGCGAAGGTTTCCAGGTAATTGCGAAGATATTCCTCGAACACTTCTGCAAATTCAACGTATTTGTAACTATAATAAAATGACATATTTAACATGGCAAACTTCAGATTAGTACCACAAAAACCACTACAAAATGTGTTTCTGCGGCCAGATTCACAAACTACCTGCCTATTATTTCGTTGAATTTTTAATAAATTTGGCAATTTTGGCATGAAGAGTTTGTGGCATGTAATATGATCAATATGTTTGGCTAGCCCCTTGTAAGAACATAATGTTTGTGTACTTTAATAGGGCCACGTGGCTTCTAGATGTACGCGGAGTACGTGTTATCGCGGGGCAAACCGATTGGGATATGGAGGCTTGGAATTGGGAGAAGAGATGATAAGGGGTGCAGACTGCAGAGAGAGAAGAGGAGGCAGAGAGAGAAAAAATAGAGGGAGAGAAAGAGAAAGAAGAGAGAGAGAAAGAAAGAAGGTAGAAAGGTTGAAACAGAGAAAGATAGAGAAAAATCACACGAGAGGAAGAGAGAACGAGACACACTGAAATTGAAGAGAGATTAAGAGATAGATGGAGAGAGAGAGAGAGAGAGAGAGAGGGAGAGAGGGAGAGAGAGAGAGATAGAGAGGGAGAGAGAGAGAGAGATACCCCTACCAGGTCCTCCCAACTGCTGTTCCAGATAGAACAGAAGAGCCGATCCCTTCTCATAGGGAACACACGAGAATGCCACATCGGGGTCCACGTTGGTGTGGTCTTGGATTAGTTTAGTGAACTGATGGGTCGGCGTGAACTGCTCGTAGACCTAGAATTAGAATGGTTTTTTTAAGAGAAACACGAAATGAATATAAGTTTTTATCGAGACTTCTGAATCCGAAACTTTTTACGGTACAGTAATCTGAAAAAAATGTAGTCACTTTTTTCTTATGTTTCGCTTAAAATCTAGTCATAGTTTGTTACACACATTCGTAACCCTCTACAGTAATCGATTGACTATAGATGGAGTTATGGCTATCAAACCAGTTGTGGACATCGTACAGTTAGTATGTAAGAGGTTAGACCAACGACCAGCGCATCTGCATAGCTTTGATCTACACACAATCTAGTCTGTTGGAGAATAATCGCATTTATAGGGTATAAGTGCGTGGAGCAAACTATAGTCACGCATATACAACCTCTTTCCCACTGGTAGATCTTCAATGTTTTTGCGTTTCACGACCAATGGAAACCGTTACGGAATTGTATGCGTTTCTGCAATTCTAAGACGTTTCGCAAGTAATTGCCGCAATTTCACTAGTTTCAGAGATATTCTGGGTTGGTGCAGTGAGTAGGACAGAAGTCTTCCGTCTTTCTGATCGCTGGTTCGATACCGCTCCAGGGCAGACCTTTCCCCCTTTTTACGTGTATTTCCCCAATATATTGAAGTACTTATAAGATTAGTATCGGCGCGTTGTCTACCTTATCTTTTTTGATAGCAGACCGGTTCCAAAGAACAATTAGAGGAAAAAACTGTGTTCAACATACTTGAACAGATAAGTACAGGTTAGGTGGGAGATAAGAAGGTTGGGTCGTTTGAAAAAAGAGCAACAGAAAAAAAAGACTATCTCCCCACTTCCTCCAATGGTTACCTATGATCAACCATAGGTATTTGGTAACTATATACTGTTAGTCAATTGCACAGTCACGTGAAACATGTTAGACACAACGAAACTAAGAAACGTGCAAGGGCAAACTGCACGATTTCTCACTAGAATGCTAACTCCACGTGACTATTCAACTTACTTCTAGTATGGTGATTTTCTTACCTAATGACACACCTACAGTATGACTACAGACTTCTCTGCTAGTAAATGATGGAATAGTAACTGACAGCCGTGAAGCTCTGATGTGTACCAAGAACAAACTATAACAAAGATTTGTTCACTTCCTATAGGATGAGTAGTTGCGGTGTTTCCACTAGTAAATATGAGAAGTAACTGACAGTCGTGACAGCTGATGTGTATCATAATCAAACTACAACAATAATGTTGTGACTACCGGTATTTTCACTAGTAAAGACCGGAAAGTAACTGACAGCCGGGATGAGACTGTTGGTCCAGCCGTTGAAGGCCATGAACTGGCGATAGTCCTCGCTGACGAGACGACCACAGATCTTTCGCTCTATGAACATGGTGAAGCCCTCGTTCAACCTGGAAAAGTACTTTAATTTACCCTGTAAAACGACTTTTTAACCAATCCTACGTGTACTTCACGTGAATCCATGTGGCGGAAAAGACAGCTGAGTCGCTCATAACGTGTGATATCATGTTTGACTATTTCAAACACTTCGAAATAGTAAAATAGTGAAACGCGCCGTCTTTTCCAGTTGCGAGTGACCAACTCGAATTGTTCATTTGTAAATGAAAATGTCGACCAGCACACAACTCAAACAAAAATATTTATATAAAAACGTACCAGAAATGCTCCCAACTGCTGTTGGTTACCAGATTTCCGGACCAGCTGTGGGCTATCTCGTGAGCGATCACACTCACGAGCGAGCGGTCACCGGCCTGAAACGGATATATAGGATCATAGTGGTAGTTTGATCTTTGAACACAGTCTAGTAGTCACATTCAGCCTAACATCGAAATCAAGCTAAAAACACAATAGAATGAAACAGAATACCAGTTTTTGTGTGTGAACACGCTGTAGTCAGCAACAAAACATTAAAGAACACACAATGAAACTTAACTTGACGATCAATATAACTTATTGAATTTTTTTCGTTTCTCCATGAAGATACATGGTTTGTTCAGAGATTCGGTTCTACTGGCAATTTGTCTGATTTCATTTATTAATATTATTATCATTTTGTAAACTTACAATGAGTGTGGGTGTGAGAAAGGTGAGACAGGGGTTCTCCATTCCACCGAAGGGGAAGGTGGGCGGCAGACACACCATGTCGTATCTGGAGGGAATGATGGGTTGAGAAGGAATATCTTCTCTCTCCCTCCCTCTCTCTCTCTCTCTCTCTCTCTCTCTCTCTCTCTCTCTCTCTTACCTCACTCTCATTCTGTTTTCTTCATTTCACTTCTCTTGCTTTTTTCTTTCTTGAACTCTATAGTTCTGTCTCTGTGTATCGTCCTATCTCTCTGTTTCTATCTCTTCCTCCCTTTTTCCTCTATCTGTTTCCTTTTCTCTATCTTTCTCTCTTGCATTCTCTCACCCCTCTATAATCCCAATGTCAGGCACCTGCTTGAAAAGGACAAAAACTACCACCCACCTTCCCCAAATGTACTTCCCAGCTATCTGCTCAGCACATGCCAGTATATCTTCGGTCTCCGCGAATTCCCAATGAGCTTTTTCCACCATCGAAGGCTCCGACCAAACTGCGCATCTAAAGTGAAACATGTATTACTTAAACAGAGAAGTTATATAGTTGTTCTCTTTTTGTAATAATCTACATTATCGAAAAACATATAACATTTCGACTCTACTGCAGTGGCTAGCTTTCCATAAAGATTGTTGATCTTTTGGCCACCATACATACAGGTAGTAAAAACAGTAAAGATGAATGCAGCAAGTTTTTTGTTCATGTTATTTGGCAGTAATTTATCTCTTCGCCACTTTGACCTCTGTTTGAAAAACAAATGTAAGAAGGAGAGATAGTCGCTTATCTAGATTGGCATGGCATGTGCGAGCAGAAGTAACACTTCTAGTACACTTTCGGGAAAAAAAAACTGAAGATGCAGTCCGCACGAGAACTTCAAACTGTAGACCTCATTTCGCGATAAAATAGTTACGATAAAAAATGAATATAGAAAGAAACAGAATTGTCAACAAAGGTATTCTCACAATCATCATTCCGTCAGCAGAAGTGTTAGAAAAGATGTAAGTGCAGTGCACATAGAAATAAAAAAGACTACATCTGTTTGCCTGACACTAATTTCCCTTTTCTCGAGAATGTAACATCGATATGTACAGGGGTTGCCAAATTTATGAATTTCTGTCTATCCTGCGAGCGAAAGATTCGTAGCAGGGCGCCAACCACTGCACTACAAGAGAACATAACCGGGAAGCTTTAGAATTGGAGAGATGTGTGCGTACATAGCAGAAAGTGAGATATACAGTACCCTCCCACCTTTCCGTTGGCGACGACTATAAAACTTGTTCAATTTACGCATAATTGAGCACCTGTCACTAATATCCCTCTTCTCTAGACATCCGACGACGATTGCGATGAGATAGGTGGGAACGGCGACCGGTTGTTTGTAGAAGAAGGTGGTGAAGTCGTCGTCGCTCTTCGATCCCTCCCCGATGGCCGACATCAGACACGTTAGACCGGCGGGAACGGTAACCTGGAAAGGAGATTGAATCTTCTAACCCGCGTTGCTCACGGTTGCAGACATTGACACAGCAGAAATTCTCGGCTACCGTGTCATGGTAGCTCACCTGGAAGTGGTACGGTTACTGCGAGTTTTTGCTCTGCCACAGTCTAAAACACCATAAAGCTAACTACATTTTAGACCAACTGTGACCTAAAGGTACGGCGGAGGAAAGTTTCTGCTGTGTCAAAGTCTACAGCACTCGAGCTGATCTATCAAAGTGTACAATACTATTCGCATTCGACTTAGTAATCGACTGTCATTCTTGGTGGAATGAGGACTATATAGTCGTTGCCAACGGAAAGACTCAAATAGCCTGGTGGTCAGCGGCTTGCTACAAATCTTTTTCTCGCAGATTCGATGCCGGTGAGACAGAAATTCATAAATTTGGCACCCACCTGTGCTTCGTAGGTGGTTTTGACTGAAGGAGTGTCCATACAAGGCACTATGGATCTAGCATGGATGGCCTGGCACTGCGAGAACAGGTACGGCGCCTGGAATGGACAATAACAAGTTGTAAAATATAAACAACTTCTTACTAATACTCCTGAGTTTTCTGATTTACCTTGACCTCATGTATTCATTTCAGGTTGAAAACAATGAACATTCTGCTAACTTGAAAAGTAAGCTCTGTTATTTCTGAACGGTACAACTCATGAGTGTTAACTGCAGCCCTTGTTTTCTATTTTGACAACTGCTTACTTTTTTGACGGCGGTGTTGTGAGTGGCTAAAGTGATGCTTTGAACTCATCACAGGTGTAGTAGGTTGTAAACTCTCATTATTTACTGTTTTCGCAACCAACCTTTTTGTCGGCGGTTTGATCTTTCTTCATCCACTGAAGGGCAGTTGCTTCTGGGGAGGTACCGTAGGCTATCACCACACTCCTGAACAGACAACAATTGAAACAAAGAAGACAATTTTGATTAAGAGAGGTGGGTAAGCAGCAGCTTTTCTCAGTTTTGGACATCCAGGACGCGATGACGTATGCCTCAGAGAATACCCCAAGTTTTAGTTTAATCGATTATATTTCCAATGTATATTCAAACACTTCATCATTATGTTGGCTTTGAAATGTTTCAAATGAAAACTATGGGTAATAAAACTGACTAACAGAAACTCTAATCAGTACTAACTGAGAGCCAAAAGTACTAAGTAAAACCGAGTGCCAAAACAAAAGTTGCTGTGTTGGTGTATGGAGAAATACATGTATAACTAACAGTTCGTTGCCCTCCTTTTGCATATCGGCGGGTACATAGATGGTCATCTTGGATCCGAAGAAAGTGTAGACGTTGGGGGCGATTCGGAAGTCGGCGTCGCGATGGTTGACGCTGACCGAGCGGATCGATAGATCGCGCACATCCAGGAGCTGCAGAAAGAGCAATAAATGGTGATCAGTGACGTTCTATTTTTCATCCAACGGTTGTCACATAATGTAGGCATCTAGACTATCGATTGTGTGGTAGTGGAACCTAGACATCACTGAAAATTTTTCAGTTTTTTTATTTGAAAAAAAAAACTTGAAAACGATTCACGTTTCGAATACTGTGTGGAAGTTTTGAGTCATACTGTAGGTTACTACCCAATACTGAAGTAGTTTCTGATTCATTCAACCCCAAGATTATATTAAAACTTGTGTAGTTTGTAGTCCCTCGTGATTTAGAATGACAAAATGTTGCATCATTGCCCACTTTGTATCACATCAGAATTAGTACAGCTTATCTCTCTCTACATTTCTATTCACGTCACACTTTCTTATCTTTTGAGAAGAATTTCAGACAAAAGGATCAAAGTCTGAGCAGGCGCCAGTTAAGAAACGGAGGTGGATTGACATGCTGATAACAAAAAAAGGAATGACTCGAAGATATACAACCGAGAAAAAGTTTATTTCGCACTTTGCACGGCCTGGTCACTTTCAGAGAGAAGAATGATGAAATCGAACCAACTATTGTGAAAATCACCGTAAGCGATTGGATATGAAACAAGCTATATGCAAAATAGATAGTTTTGAAAAAGTTGTCTTATCAATCTCGGGACTATTTTACTTTCGCCCCCCCCCCCCCACTTTTTTTCGTTTTAGCCGAAATAGGTCCTGTGTTACTTTCACCCCCCACCATGGGGGTTGAAAATAACATAGCTCCGTTTCAACTAAGAATCACAAGGGTGGGGGGCGATTGTTAAAGATTGCCAGGCAGGTTACTTTCACCCCCCCCCCCCCCAATTTACGTTAGTGGGGGTGATTGTACAATGTCGACATTTAATTTTCGCCCCTCACCCTACCATGAAATTTTCCCTCAATCTCATCATGAGTGCAAAATCGCGAGATTTCATATTTTTCGGCGTATGAGCTGGAAGTGAGAAGTTCGCTGAAAACTACCTGACAGAAAAACTTACAATTTTGTCGGTGGCTTTGAGCATTTTGCAGGTGAGAGTTGCCTGTCCCATGAGCATCTTCAGCTGGAAGTGAACATCCCATTTGATGGCGATGTGGGTGACGGTGACCTCGTGGTTATTGGCAGCCGAACACGGGTCGCGGCGGGGTCGGTGGCATATACACATGACCTGGAACTTATTACATATTCGTCTTCGTTGTAGTTTGATCTACATACACGCTTCAGAAAGAAAGAGCAGGAAACTAACAATGATTTATAGTGTATTTACTGAAGAGGAGGATCATTCAGAGTTATAAGAAGTTACAAAACATGAATGGCTGGGATCATCGATTGTGTGGGACAGGTCCACGTGGAAACAGCAAACAATGAGGGATGAAAGAAAAACTCGCTTTTACCTACTTCCCAAAGTAACAGAGATCTCTTTCTGTAGGGTTCATTTCAGTTCTCATAAAGTCGAACCGGTACCATATGTATGTATATCCCAAAGAAGATAGAGAGAAAGGTGGAGGGAGAGAGAAAGCGAGAGAGAACGACAGAGAAAGAGAGATGTTTGCCTATGGACATTTATGCATATCACCTAGGAACACTTCAATCTTTATAAAAACTTCTAGATGATTTATGGGCAGTGATACTGCGATGGAAGTGTTTTTAAGATGTTGTCTCCAACAGATAACAAATGCTGACCAACTGATTCATAGAGGGAGGGGGGGGGGAGACTAGAGTGGTACCTGGTGTGACCACTCACATGTCTACTGATTACTCTCTGATTATACTGTTTTGTTCTATCATAGTGGTTGACCCCGGGGAGACTGTGGGCGGGGTTAGATAGACAGAAAAAGTATTCTAGAGAAAAAGGAATACGTCTTACGCGTTTAACTCAAAGGAGGTGACTACTCAAACGTGAGAAATATGTTGAAGCTCGAATGCGTACATTAGAAACGAGGGTACAGTCCGTTAAAGCATGGATAAGTAGACTTTTTTTCATTTTATTTTGTATGTTACTACTTTAATTTCTAGTAATATTTGATAGGGAAGAAAAGACGACGTTTCACCACGACCTGTGAAGATGGACTGTTGGCTCCAGAAACGGTACCATCTAAGCCCCGCCCCTTTTCTGGTCACGTGTTGGAATTGGCTCAAAAAATGAGGTTGTATCTTGTATCAGTAGGCAGAGACAATGGAGTATTGCAGACACTAGCATGTACTTGAATGACACGCTCTTTTACTGATAATTTATTAGTCGCCTCCAGTTTTTGGCGGAGATTAGGGGGTGGAAATAGAGACAGAAACTGATTATATAAGCAACTGGGTATAGGATTTGACAAACCGTTATGGACACCGTACCATAGAGTTTGTAAGGGAATTGGTTTGGCGAGGAGCCAGCCAGTCTGCGTATCATTGATCTACACACTCTCTCAACTGCTGGCAAGTAGTCAACGACCGCTCGCCCCGCATCCCTCGATCAATCAAACAGATGCTGTCTTTATGAGGAAAATGGCGACTATAACCAGGTCTTATTCCACAAGGAATTCGGTATTTCGTTAACCCGACCAGTGGTCGTAGTCACTAAGCTCAAACAGCCGGGTAACCTATCAAGACCCTGAACTCACCTGCTAAAGGAACTTGATTAGAGAGAGTTACTCTAGAAACACCAGTTGAGATTAGATATTCATTACATGAGACATTACATAACATTATTAACATGTGAACGATGAGGAGAGAAACTACACTAACTAAGACTAGGAAACTACATTAGATAGATAACTACATAGATGTTAGATAGAGGAAATATAAAGACGGCCGTCCATGGTCCGTGCAGGTGGGTCGACTCCAGGTTACGCCTCCGGCTATCGCTAGTTGTCTGCGTATCTTCTCTCTCGACTATTTGTCTGCGTCTCTTCTCTCTCGTCTGAGCTGCGATGGTCCCTCTACTATGTATTGGATATCGGGCGCGGGGACTATGTTGATCAGAGGGGTAGGCAATATATCTCCCCTTGTCGGATTATGGTGGATCCAGTTAACTTGAGGAACTTACATAAGTATTGATTGTATGAAGTGTAAGTGACTCAATCGGATATGACATCCCCATTCCTACAGTAAGCTCGTCCTCGAGCGAGAATCGAGTTTTTAGAACAAAAACCACCCTTCTTTGAACCTGTACGATAGCGACTCGAAGTCTCTCTATCTGAGGCAAAGGAAGACATAAATAAAACCTTGGTTCGTTTTGTTCCTGTAGAATGTTGGGATTACGGTCAAATCGGACTTATTGTGAGAAAATAGTTTCAACAATTATATAATTGTCTCGGAACAGGAATTGAAATGAGTTAAACATATCGGGATTTGATTTGCTCAATATGTCTATGTCGATATATGTGAAATAATAGGATAAAACATGAATATAAATATTATATAAACAACCATAATGTTTAAAGATCAGCTACACATGTAACTTAACAATTATCATTAATATGCATTGGGCAATGTTCAAAGATTACAGGTTTGAAAATGTAAAGCTTATTTGATTCTTATTTGATGATCGTTATATGGAACACGGAGAGAAAAAAAATAAAAAGTAATTCAAACTTTACCTTTTTTCTTATTGACCTTTGGTTTTACAGGCTGGGCCTTCTCTTCCTACCTGGTTTCTTGACTGGTAATGATGTTTTAGTCAATATTGGCAAGCTTGGCTCGTTTTCTTCGCCACTACTTTCACTTTCTTCTAAATTATGATCTCCTGATAACATTATAGCTTGGTCAGATGTTTGTTGTTCAATTTCTGGGAAGTACTTCTTCAGTCGGTTTATGTGAACTACTCGTTCCTTTTTTGGATTCGACACTAGCTGAATACTCACATTGGGTCTCACAATTTTTGTAACTATGAATGGGCCTAACCATTTTAGACTTAATTTAGGCAAATTAGCTTCAATTCGTAACATTACCTGTTGACCTATCTCTAGGTTCTTAAAACTTACTTTGTTTTCCTTGTCGTATATTGTTTTTTGTAGGACAGTACTGGCGTCAATCATTTCTTTCGCAGCTTCTTTTGCTTTTTGAAGTGCTTCTAACAAATTAGTTTTGAAATTTACATCATAAAACGATTGGTGTGGAATATTATGAATGATATGAGCGAAAGTTTGTGGTTCTCGACCATGTGCTAAGAAAAATGGTATCGTATTCGTTGTGGTTTGAACACTGGTATTGTATGCGAAAACGACCAATTGAACGAAATTCGACCACTCTTCCTTAGTGCTGTGTACAAATGCTGTCAAAGAATCAGTTATTACCTTTACAATCCGTTCCGCTTGTCCATTGGCTTTATGATTATAGGCCGTTGTTGGTGTGTGTTGAACTCCCACGATGTTGCAGATTTCTTGGAACAGTTCACTGCAGTAGTTGGTGCCTCTGTCACTTACCAATTGTTTAACTACTCCGTGTTTGCAAAACACGTCATTCAACAATGCTTTTGCAACTGTTTCGGTTTTTTGATCTGGTAATGGTGTGCATATGACATATTTTGTAAACGAACAGACAGTTATAGAAATGAACTTGTTTCCATTTATACACATTTGAAATGGTCCAATTATGTCTGTGTGAACTCGTTCAAAAGGATATTTTGGAGTAGGAAAAGTTCCTAATGGTTCTGCGAACGTATGGTTCCATGTCTTTTTGATCATTTGACATGTATGGCAAGTTTTAAGTACTTTAGTTACAGTTTCCTTGATATTTGGCCAATGATAATTGTTTTTGACTGTCCTGGCAGTTTTTAAAATTCCTAAATGAGCACCTTCTAGAGGGTTAGAATGAAAATAGTTGATGATTTGTTTTTGTTGTTCTGTGCTTGTAATAATCATTTTTCTCTTACCATGAATCTTTAAATAAATTACTCCATCATGAAGACAGTAATGTTTATAAAATTCTGGTACAGTTTTTTCTTCACACTCGCTATTTTCTTTAGTGAGATAGTCTATAATATCTTTGTAGTCCGATTTGTATTGTTCCCTACGAATATCTTCTAGTTTTGGTAGTTGTGGCCAATCAGTGACAGCTGTAATCGAGGCTACAGTAGGATATCTACTCAGAAAATCACACAAAGTGTTGTGGCGGCCTTCCCTATACTTAATGGTTATATCAAAAGACATAATTGCGCATTGGAATTTTGCCAATCGTCCAGTTAAATCTGTTCTATGTAGTAAAGCTTTCAAAGGTGCATGGTCCGTCACTACTGTTACTTTTGCCTGTGCAACATAGGGATAAAAATATTTCAATCCGTATGCTATTCCTAAAGCTTCCAGTTCTATAATAGGATAGTTCTTTTCATATTTTGTTAAAGGCCGGCTGCAGTAAGCTATAGGATGAACTTTTCCTGTTTCGGGATTTTCTTGCAAAAGGCATGCTCCTATTCCTAACAAGGACGCATCTGTATGAATTTCGTATGGTTGTCCTATTCTAGGCGATGCTAAAATTGGAGCTGTGCATAGTTTTTCTTTAAGTTCTTGAAAAGCGTTCTCTTGATCTCTTTCCCAACAAAATTTAGCTTCTTTAAGCAACAACTTGTTCAGTGGTTGGGCTATCAACGCAAACCTTGGTATGAATCTCCTAAAATAAGAGGCTGCTCCGAGAAATGATTTTACACCTTTAGCATCCGTTGGTGCTGGAATATCTGCAATGCTACTTATTTTCTTTGGGTTGGGTCGTGAACCTTCTTTACTAATCAATAATCCTAGATAGTTGACTTCTTTTTGTGCAATTTTGCATTTTTCTTTGGTTAGTTTCATTCCGAACGTCTCAATTCGTTGAAAAACTTCTTCTAGATCTTCTAAATGTTGTTCTACTGTGAAACTTGCTACAATTATGTCATCTATATAGGCGAAACAGCATGCTTTGAGTTCCCTGATCAGGTCATTCGCGACATTTTGGAACGTATTCGGTCCCCCTTTAAGGCCTTGCGCTAAAACACAGAACTGATATAGTCCTAGAAAACAAGAAAATGCCGTTCTTTCTTTATGTTCCGGTTGCATGGGAATTTGAAAAAATCCTGATTTGAAATCTAAAGTTGTATAAATAGTTTTCCCTGTCGCCAAGTCTACTATATCCTGCACATGAGGAATGGTATAAGTTTCCATCTGGGTAATAGCATTTATTTTTCTGTAATCGACAGTAAATCGATATTGATCCTTACTCCCTCCTTTTTTAACTAGAACTATGGGGCTTGCAAATCGGCTAGTACTGGGCTCGATCAATCTCTCTTCTAGCATGTGTTTTATTTGTCTTTCTATTTCTTTCCTTTTCTCTAGTGGAACTCTATATGCTCTACATTTAGGGACTTCTGCATTTGGAACGAAGTCTATTCGGTGAGTTATTTTTCCGGTATATCTACCTAAAAATCCGTCTGGACCAACAAAACAATTAGAATATTTTTGTATTATGTTAAGAAATAAGTGTTTCTGTTCTTCCGTTAAGTCGGGGTTATCAATAGTCATACCATCTAAAATATTATAATTTTCATCCTCTCGTGGAAAAGAGGGCAGCTCTTTCGCTATATCTACTTCTGGTGATACAAAATTGATTTCGCGTTCTAATTCTGTGATTTGTTTTGGGCTGCTCTCTGAATACTGATAAAGGTTTTCTTGGTGTATAGAGTAAACTGGTTTCCAAAACGAATTCTCTCCTACTACTTCTGCTGATGCAATTTCCTTATTCGTACGAATTTTCACGATTTCAGGGCTAGTGTTCATTATGCGAAGTGTCACCTTTCCTGAATCTCCTGGTCTACATAGCGTTCGTCCTATCGCTAAATTGGTTGGAATAGCTAAAGTCAAATCGTCTTCTATCAACAGTTCTTCGTTTTCCCCAAATCTTTCGTTTATTTTACCTGGAATTATATTATCTGATCTAGGAGGTAAAATAATATCTGAAGTTGTGTACACTGTAAAAGTTGTTTTTCTTATTGTTGTTTCCGTATCCGTCAGAATAGGTATTCTACTGTTTCCTATGCTGATTGTTTGTTTTTCGTAATCTAACGTAAATGGTTTCCCGATTTTCGAAATTGTATCATTTCCTAGAATAATTCGAGTGGGGTTCTCACCTTCCGAAATAAGTACCTTAGTTCTTATGGTTTCTTCCCCTATTTGTATATCTAGTTCAGTTTCTCCCAATAGTGTTATTGTAGTGCCATTTGCTGTGACCCCTTCTGTGACCGACGGTTGTCTTCTCACTAATCCAAGTTGGTCTGCTATGTTTTGATTGACAAGCGTCAGGGATGATCCTGTATCGAACATTGCTGTAATTATTCTGTCTTTGATGATAACTGAGATGTAAACTGGATTATTTTCTGTTCTTGCTGAAACATTACAAACTAAGTTCATCGCAATTGGAATAAATGTCAATAGTCTTGCTCTTTTGAAACGATTTGGAACCGTTGGTGTGTTGTTTCCTACTGGGTCATTGGGCTGAGCTGTTTGTACTTCTACTCTGGGTTCTTCTTCTAATGGGTTGTGAGTCCTAATTGCTCTTTTTCGAAAACGTACTGCTGGTTCTGGTCTCTGTTTCCGGAAAAGTTGTCCTAGTTTGCAAAAACAGGAAGACGTCAAATTAAAACATGAGTGAATGAATAATCTTGTCATTCTTGATGAAACATAAAGATATGCAATTATCCCTATTATACCCAGTGCTATGATTATTTTGATAATGGTTGAAAAATAGAAATGTCCTTCAATAGATTTCAGAACTATATTTTCCCCCTGGAGTAGGATGTCTTTCCCTTTTTCCTCTAAATTCGTAACGCTATTAAAGGTTTCACCTACAATTTGGTCTTTCCATTTTTGTATTTGATTTTCAAACTTTGGATTGTTTGATGATGACAAATAATTATCTGCTACTGACAGTCTACGTAAAATCATTCCTATGGAAGTTGAAAGTCCCGCCAACTCTGAATGAAAAATAGGTGGTGCATTGAATACAAAATCTTGTTCTCTATGAATTCTGGGGATGTTCAAATGAATTTTCGTAACATGTGCATTACCTTTTGGTGTGATCCATCTTCCTAAGCCATCGTTATAAATGGTAAACGGTACATGAGCACAATCTACTTCAATGCTTTCTGTCATGAGATCTTTACTACCTGGTTGGGCAAAATAGATAGTTTTATCAATTCTGATTGGCGTATCTGCATAACATTTAGAGTTCACCTTGTGGTTCAAATATGCTTCGTCAATTAAAACTTCTTTACATTTCGTTACCATGAGTACATCTCCTGCTGCTAATGCAGTGATGTCATTTCTACGTAATAATATGCGTGCAGCGGCTGTTGGGTCAAGTTTGGCAATAGCGCGGATGGTTTGAACTTGAAAGTTAGTTAACCCACAAATTTGATCATACAGATAATTAAAATCTTCTTGGATTGTTTCATCAATTTTAATTTTCAAAAATTGAAGTTTGGTATTTATTTCAGCATTTCTTTGATCTTGCCTTTGCTCATGAGTTAAATCTGGATTATTATTAATGGGGAAAATATATGGTTGTAGCTTTCGAGCTATGTGATTAGCTACTGGATCGCTATCTGCTTCGAGATAAGCTGACGCCTGAAATATTGGGTGGGAAATTTCCGCTATTCCTCTTTTACCTCTCAAACTTTTAGGGTACGGTATCCATTTACGGTTGATACGGTAAGTTGGAGAAGCTTGATTCGGTTGTCTACTTCTGTTTAGTGCCTGAAAGATATTTGCCATATCTGTGTCAGTGAGGTTATGGTATACTGGATCAGGAAGTTTTCCCGAAATGATAGCCGCCTGCTTTAATACAATTTTTCTGGTTCGCTGAAGTTGTTCGAGATGTAGTTGTCTAAAGAAGTTAGGTTCATTTCGAAAAATATCGCGCGGATGTTTTCCCTCTAGCTCTTTACTGAACGCGAAAACTCCATTGTCTAATGAAATTGACGCTTCAGGAAGGCACCATTTCTTAAGTTGTTCTTTCGAGTAGGTGGCGTTATTATAAGTGAATGCGGCTTGAATATCGTCAACAAGGATGTGGTTATTGGTTATATAAGCTACATTGTTAGAAACTTTCTCGTATCTGCAAAACGTTTCATTCCCTGCTTCAGGATCCCAGATTATAGTACCATGAGGTGTTTTGCATTTTCCACTTCTGAAACTACAGGTGCCCATGTCTCCGAACTGAGTTACTATTGTTTCATCGTCAAAAGTTGCTAGCTCGCCGCGTTCTATGAATAAGTTTGTGGTTGATGTGCATGATGAACCAAAAAACCAAGGATAAGAGTACGAAATATCGTTATCCGTACTATACACATCTTTTCCTAGCCTTTTCAACGGAATTTCCTCGTACTTTTTACTTCTCGCCAGATCTCTACAAATATGGGTGTCAATTGGATTGGTAAATACGTTATCGGAGTTCTGGGTAAAGACAATATGTAAATATGATGATGTACATATTACTCTAGTTTTATTGAAACAGTGGAATGCTAGTCTTATGGTTGGCTCGGTTTTTTCTGTAAAAATGTCAACGGTGGCCATTCCAAATTGGTCTTTCTCTCTATCTGTTTTACATTCAATTGGTTCTGGAAATGCAATAGGCCAACCAGATTTGGAATTTCCACACAAGTTGAATTTTCTACCTGGTACTGCATTCACAAAAGCCAAACAACACATGATCGTACAAATAAACAAAGTTTTTGGAATCGGGGAACCTTTACTCATTGTAGTTGGATTAATACTGACCGAGTTCACGTTTCTCACGGGTGTGTTCGATCGTGTTCTTTGTGGACGTTCGGGTTGTTGGGAGAATCGTACTGTGCGCTCTGGTTGTTGAAAATTAGCGTTGGAACGTTCAGTTGACGTATTTCTATTAGTGAAATGGTTCATTCTGTAATTCTGATCAAACTTTCTGCTTTCTCCGTAATTTCCGTGAAAAGCTCCTCTATATGTCGAACCAGAATTGAAGTTATTATTATTATTATTATTATTACTATTATTAAAGTAACGTCGATTGCTATTATACGGCGATCTTGCTCTATAGTCATAGATATTTCGTGGGCTACCTCGAATCAGGGGTTGGTTACGGTAATCCGAGGGGTGTGGCTGATAGCGACTTCTGTTCCTAGGGTCATAGCGACGCTCTTCCCTAAGCTGGAAGGGTCGCCTGGGATAGGAGTTGCTATATTCTCTTCTATACCATGGCGTTTTTTGATATCCATATTTTTGTGTAAATTCTCTAGTATCTCGTTGACTATCTCGATACTCCTTAAAATCTTCATTAGGTTTCTGATCTTTTAAAGTATTTAGGGAATCTACTAACGCGTTAACTTTACTTACCAATGGGATGTCAACAATCTGTTGTTTCTCAAGTTTTAGAACATCATAAATGCGTTCTGAATCACTAACCAAAGTTGCGTAATCGGCATTCAATGGGCCTAATAATAATAATTTTTGTTTTATAGTATCTAGTAGTCCGTTACAAAAAATAGGTCTTTTCATTTTATCTTGTTGATCCTGGTCGTTAGGATAGGCTTCTGAGAGTGCGTTAACTATACGTTGCGAAAAAGAAGTTGGGTTCTCTACGAGTCCCATTTTTAGAGTCATAACTTCTGCTTGGACAGTGTCCAAAAAACTTGCTGTGGTAAAATTAGTTTTTAGGTGAGTTGTGATTAGTCGCCAGTTCGTTTTAGTGGCTTGTGGGGCACTATCGTAAGTTGCCTTAGCTTTTCCTTTTAGATGCAATGGTAACAAAGCTACTAGTTTATCCTCATCCATTCCTAATGCTGTACCAATTTCGTTGAAAGTTGCGAAGAATTTTCGAATACCTTGAGCGCCATTTTCTCCTTTAAATGTTGGTAAATCGCGAGTATAACCTGAGAGTGCCATATTATCCATTGAACTTGCCAATTTATCAAGTGCATCGGTTAAAGCTTGAGGGACAGCCATATTTTGATTTGCTATAACTGGCGGTGTTGTAAGGTTTGGTAATTGAAGAGTTTGAACTGTTTGTTGTGCAGCAAAAAAAGTTTGTAAATTTGGCAGACTATTGGTTGTATTAAGTTTAGGGCTATTTGGATGCGCTTGATTTGGTTGCAAAGCTTGTTGCGTGTTCTGCTGTGTATTCTGGTCAGCTAGATTAATGTCCGAAAATGCTTTCAGTTGTTCTCTTCTCAAATACCTTTCTTCGCGCTCAGTCAAATTTTCTACAAAAGTTTTTTCTTCTTCACTAGATGAAAAGTTTCGAGTTCTATTTGTTTGTGGTGTGAAGAATGCGGAAAGATTGAATTGAGAACCACTATCTGTACTTAAGCTTTCTTCTGATCCCTTGTAGGACATAAACTAATAACTTTCATTCACCAATAGGGCGTTTTTCTTTCAAGACAAACGTGAAGTTACTCTTAGGTTGTATTTACGTACCTGTTTGCTTTCCTGATTGATCCTTGATAGTTCGCTTTTCCTTCTTCCTTTGTAGCTCTGTGGGTAGGTAGTTGAGTCTTCGGTGGGAGCTGGCTGCTAGTCGGCTTCCTCGATGAGGTTGGCGCGAAGTGTGGTGGTTGTTAACCCCGCCTTCCGTTATATAGTGGTTGTGAGAGAAAGAGAGTTTAGAGAGCTCGCTTTCTAGTTACATCCGCCTCTTTCGTGGAGAGTCCAGAGATAACCACAACTACTACAGTAGTTCTACGAAAATGATTCTCATTGCAAAATAACTCCTGAAACTATGGACTGTCCATTTGAAAGAAAAAACACTAATGAATTATAAAGAATAGGCGGGTTTCTTGTAGCGCAGTTCAGAAATAGAAAAAAAAAGATTGGGAATTCTCGTTCGAGTTGCTATGAATTATTCGTTCGGATGTCCTATAACTCAATAATCTACCTTTTGTCTCAGTGTTTCAATTTCACTGCTTAATCTTTTCAGAGGTGAGTCGTCATGTTCAATTTTTCTGTGGGAGAGGGGGTCAAGATCGTTGTGGACAACAGTCAGGAACAGGAATCAAAGGTGTTTATCACGGTTAGTTAGTTTTTTTTTTGTTTTTTTTTTGAGTTGAACTTCTTACTTTTCAGGTGTATTTCAATTAAATAAGAGACTCTTGAGATTAATGTTTAGAAAAGTTCGACAATATTGTGTACCGCTTTTCTGTCTTCGATTCTAAAGAAGTGGCTTATAATGTTTCCTCAAAATATTGTCAAGCTTTTGTCTGAAACGTGCTATTATTATGCATACCGCTGAAACTGTTTCGAAATATCTCGACATTTAAATCCTAATGAAAGTTACTAACTAAGTAGTAGTCATTTTGAGTTATTTGATCTTTAATCCAAGGTTGATAAGGTTAATTGCGTGTTCGTTAAGTTTCGAGTGAGACTTCCAACAACACTAGTTCGCATGTTTTATTTGTAGGTTTCTCACGAAAATACTGACCTATTTAAACTTATTTATAAACGCGTTCTAATAGGATATCCTAACCTAATAGAAAAAATCTGTATCTTTTGAATTATGATAGATGTATACATGTATACGTTATCAAAATAAGATTGAGGATCTGCAAGCATACTGTAGGGGTCTCAGTGGAAACGGTATCCACTATATGTTAGTTCTGGTCGGTTGATTGATTACAATTGATAACTGTCTGTATTTCTCTATAGATAAGTGAAAGAAGAAGTTGAGAATTTAAAAATATTATTGTTATGCTTACTTCTATGATGCTTAGAAAGACAGTTCTTTTGAAAATGCATTTCCGGGAAATAGGGTTATGTAGAACTATTTAGTCAAATTAAGAAAAACTGAAGCCCTATTTAAACTGTTGTATATATTATGATGCCCACCTGTGAACTGTTAGTTCACTCTCTGACTGGTTTGTGTTTCCAAATTATTCATAGATATACGGGGATCGAACTATCTTTCGTTTAGTACAAACCAGGTTGTAATATATCCTTCCTCTCTATTAGTATATCTATGGGGGTTTATGTAAATAGCACGTGAAGCACACAAGGACGCTATGTCGGGGTTACGGTAGTTTTGATGAAGAAGAATTTGTTGTTAGGGGTTTCTTCTCGTTTCCTTTCCAGCTGTTACATCATTTTTCTTTAATCAACTAACAAGTTGAAGTCAGAAAAAAAAACGTTTGAATTGGTCGTTGTTTTCTGGGAAAAGTTTTGATTGTAATTCTGTGAAGAAAACGTCTAAATCCTAATGTTTTGAATTGGTGTATCTGAAAAATGATACTTGTAAGTTATCTACTGTTCGTGTGTGTTATTCTCATTGACGGGCGCTTTTGTACTTGAAAAAGTCGATTTTACTCTATCTCCCATGGAAGATTTTGCTAACCTATTCCGTTTACTCATCTATATGAAACTTTGTCAGTTTGTAAAAGCTTTTTCAAGATCAAGCGAGCGAGAAAACATTTATTCCTTAGAAACTAATCTAAAGGTTCAATTTCAAAAAAAAAAGTCTATCGTCTGCTTTGCAGGTTGCAAAGAAGTCATCAGTGAAGAATGAAGTGGTTCGCGCCGAGTATCTGGGAGAAGTAGAACTGTTACGAACTGTGAGTTATATACCCAAAACAACTATTTGGTCTTGTTAGCCGTATAAATGAGAGAAGTGACTAAACTATGATACAATCGGAAAAGATTGTGTTGGAAGAATAAGGGGATGATATGAGTTTCCTAATATCTATAAAACACTGGTATTCCGATTCACCTCTTGAACCGTCTTTCTGTATTCTTAGATAATTCCCATGCGAGCTTATATTTTTCATCCATATAAAGTTTTCTCGTCAGAATTGTTTCTGTGAGTGGTATATCGTTCGATATGGACAACTTTGGCGGGTATTTTGGTTATCTTAGGAAAGAAACTGTTTGTTTTATAGGAAGTTGATGTTCTGAGAGATGTTCTTCGAGGGATTCTTTCTTCTCTATCTCCGATGCCTTCTCTATTGTATTCTGGAACAGTAAATGTAGAAGGAGCAGGTCTCCACGCAAAAATACTCTTACATTCATACTTGTTGGGGTCAATGGTGCGTGGCGATCTGCTCCATCTGAACATCTACTTTTCCAAGAACCATTCACCTCTATTAGAGGCTTTTCTGTTCGGCACAAGCAGAGTTTTTGTCGGTGAGTCATATTAGTATTCATCTTTTTCTTCGAATTCTTTTCAGTTGATTTCTATCTTCAAACTATTAACTTTTCCGCGACTTACTTTACTCACTTTCAATTAATTTTTTGAACTCGTTTCGAAAGCTGTGGGGGCCTATGTGATACTAGCAAGTCAAACTGTTCTTTGAACCTTTTCGAATGTAGTTTGATACTTTTAATTCTAGTTTAGACTGAACTTGGTTAAATTGAGCTAACTCAATGGCGATTACTATGATATATTTATACCAACCCACGGTACGAAATACACTGATTTAATTTTAGTTCCCTGTTTCCGTGGGCAGTCCGAGAGCCTCTACACAAACGGAACTGGCCCGTTCAAATGGGATGGAGCTCTCTCTGGACTGAATCTTCACTCTCCCAACATATCCTGCTTTGCACAAGAGCCTGGGCTCTCCATTCCAGATTGCCTGCTCAAATGTTTCATTCAGTCTACTTGTGCACACTTTTCCTTTTCCGGTTTCGACACGGGTGTTCTCAACTCATTTATCACTGAAATGAGAACACGCGGTTCGGAACCCTCCTGTTTCCCTCTTGTCTTTGCACCATTTGTCTCTCAAGATATTCACGTTTTCTCCTTATCTTCGCAGTAAACATGTTCTACTGAAAATGCTTCCACTATTCGTGCTGTTTCACCCACTTTGTTGATTCGCCTATATTTTCGTTTACTCATGTACTGCCTGCTTCCCTCTGTTGTTGTAGTAGCTGTTTAAGTTGATAAATTAAAATTTGTTTTTCAGATATGGCTCCCGTTCATTCCAAGCCTGTGTCCCCCGCTATCACGCGTCTGAATCCCCGGCTTCGTTTCACGTTCGCCGCCAACATTTCCCTAGAGGTAATCATTCTCTCTTTTCTTCAGAAAGTAGTCAGAAGTATAGTTCAGAAAATGATATTTTTTCGCAATTTGAATGAAGTGGTCTTAAAGATAGATCTACGCAATAAACACTCAAAGCAATTTTAAACAATCTAAATTTCGTATCGCGTGAAACTCACAACTATTGAATTAATTGACTTATTCTTATGAGAAACTTACATTCCTTTTAGGATCAACGGAAAATTGCTCAACCATTCTTGGAGAAGCTGACAGATGAGCACAAGAAAGTTATGCGCCGTAGAGCCCAGGTAAGTAAATTCCTTAAGTCTTTTTCTGGATTTTAACATTTTTAGCAGACCGTTTTGATAGAAAATGTCAATACTTCACGAAATAACTGACAATTCAAACCAAGAACCAGCAAATGTTTTCTCTGGGGGTTAACTCTTGAACTTCTTCATTTTTCTTGGGGAGTCTATTATTCAGAGGCGATCAGGCATATAACATCATTTTCAAAAACAAATCTTCGGTTAGTAGCATCAATTTAGAATCCAGTTTGAGAGAAAGGGTTGGTCTCTAATTGAGAGATGGAAAAACAATCATACATTTGTAAAAAATCTCATTAACTACTTCTACTGAGGTTTGGTATGTTAGGTAAATTACTTAAAGTTAATACGTTTGGTATTAAGTGACATTTCTTGCGTAAAATTCGCCGGTTGCCCCGTCTGTCTATCATTAGCAGCGGGCGCGTATCTTGAGACGGCGGCTATCCGGCTGGCGGCGGCAGTAAGTAAGTGTGTGCCCGATGATAGTCTTGCCCAGATAACCTTGATTCTTTACAGTATGATCAAGCCACGATGAAGGCGATGGCTTTGGCTGTTCCCCGCCTTGGCGACCTTCATCTGATGTCCGCATTTGTTGGATTCGTGACCGTTGGACTTTTGCATCAAGCGGTTGTTGCCTCGTTGATTCGCAAGGAGGTCCACTGTCTCGATCTTTTCTTAGTGGAAGGGGCTCCGAGACTAGCAGTTTACCTCAAAAATGGAGAGCGTTACTTATGTGAGTGTTATTTTCACTTGTTTCTCTTTCACGGGTTCGGTGTAGTAAGTGAGTATAGAAAAAATAAGAAAGGCGGAAGTTGTATCTCAATTTCCTGTGCTTAAGGAATAGGCTTGTTGAAGTCGAACTCGAAACTTAAAAACTCGAAACTTCTCCAAAACTCGAAAACTCGACATTTTGAACTCGATTAACAGTTCTATTAGGGGAAGTCAGAAAACAATTATTCACTGGAAGTTTGTTATTTGTTCTCACTTCTTACTTCAGTCGTTGAAATAATTATAATTTGTCCCAGATTATCTTGGAGTTTAAGTCAGGTAAATTATCTAACATTCACTCGAAATGCTCATTATTTATGGAAATCACTTTAATTGTTTTCAGTTCCAATTCTATCGCTTGGAGTCCCGCTGCGGGAAGGATTCGACTCCGGAGCTTTCTGGGACGCGGTCCCGATGCTGTCGCTCTTCGCACCTGATACATTGCGTATCTTTCTGTGCGGAGGGCGCAGCATGCCACAGTTCGTGCACCTGCTCCTCGTCAACGCGTCCCCTTCCGCTGTTCATCTGTACGGCCTTAAGCCTGAGCACTATCACTCTCGTTCCCTAACTGCGTTAAGGGCTAAGGACATTCCTGTCACCGTTTTCCCCGCTGGGGTTCACCGCACCCCTGACGCCAACCTCTTTCCTGGCTTCCCGGGACTTTTCTAAGTATCTAGGCGCTTTTACTGTTTGACAATTGATCGTTTCTCTATTCACATGTTACTCGTTCTGTTGCTGATTCAGTTTCTGACGACAGTACTCATTTATTATTTTTCAAAATCCGCGTTGTATCAACCCCACACTGCTTTCTAATCTCTCGCCGATACTCAGTTACCTTTGATTTATCCACAACTATTGTGTCTGTTTTGTTATTAATCTTAAAGTATTCTCTGTATTAGACTAAGTGCTATCATTATTTGGTTCATTCTGTGCTGTAGTTAGTGGTATTCCTACCACTCAGTATCTTTTGTGAATGTGATAAGTTTTTGTGAACGTTTAATTGTGAACTTTTGCTTTCAGTTACTTCGCTAGAATGGTTTTAGAAGATGTTACACTCGCTGATATGGAATGCAGCCTCTGTACAGAGATTTATGACAGCGGTATCATAATCTCTCTCTATCTATATATATATATATATATATATATATATATATATATATATATATATATATATATATATATATATATATATATATATACATATATATATATATATCATTGATTTAGAACGTTTGCAAGGCAATTATGCTATTGTTTTCAAGTTTTCAAAAACATTTTCTTTTTACCTAGTTACCTTGTTCTAACTCTCTATTTCAGAAGCTGTCACTCCTTGTATCCTTGGCTGTGGCCATACATTTTGCTTCACCTGCGTGAAGAAGGCGTGAGTTTATTTGTAAATGGCAATTTATAACAATGCTATAGGTTTGGGTTATACACTATTCACGTCACTAACGTTAAATGAACTGTTCAATACTTACACTACTCAACATTCAAAAACTAGATAATCGATGTCTATTTCACAAAGTGCTTAGCCCAAGGCGCCTGGAAGTGTAAAACATGAGCCTAAAATTTACATTTTTCTAACTTGATAGATCGATTTTTAAGTATATACAAACGACTTCATTCAGAATATCGTATGGTAGAGCCCATCCTACCTGGGTGGCAGGGAAAAACAGCAGGTTGGCCTGCCCCGGCTGTCGTGATCCCGAGGCCCTAATCTACAACGCTCCCAACCATGCGTTGCGAGGTATATTCTCTTGTTATCTTGTTATATTATATCATATAAAAATGAAAACTTTTGACTGTAAGTCTAATTTTCCGTCCTAGTGTTCACTTGGTTCTAGCACTAAAGTACAAATTGTTTTCTTCCTGATAGCTTCAACAATATGTTTCTAGGAGAAGGTGTATCTGTTTCTGTTCTTAAAATAAAAAGATAAGTTTGTTGAGACAAAAATCATAATGAGGGGAACCGAAGTTGTCTATTTTTGAAAGAATTATATTTCATTCATTTTAAAGCAAGGTGCTTTGGTTTACTGAAAAAAAATACTTCGTTTTGGAAAACAAAATTCAATTAGTTTCTTTTCAGCCGTCTCTGGATACGTGGCTGCACTGCGACGAGCAAAAGTAATCCTTTTGGAAGAAGAGGTAATATCTGAAATATTCATGCCAATTTTCACATTTTGTTGATTTATTCTCAAAAAGGGTTCCAGTTAAATTCGTGAGTGAAGTTCATTTTACTGTGACTTTTTAAACTGAAAAGTGACATAATTTGTAGTTGACAATTTATAACTGGCCGGACAGATTTCGTCTTGTTTTTTTTTTTTGTCTTTGATAACAATTTTCCAGGCAAAACATGTGAAAACCCGTTCCGAGGATATAATGCGCAAGAACATATGGATGGGCAGACAGGAAGAAGAGGAACAGAGACTACTAGACAAGGAACTCAGCCTGAACATTCGAGAAGCCGAACTCCGTCTTGCCGAATTGAGACTTCAACAAAAAGACCAGAGTCTACAGAGAGAACTTGCTGGAAGAACCTAAATTTTCGTGACCTGGAAATAGTCGTTCAAAACTGAAAACCACTGAAGTGGGAATTATCCAGTTTAAACTTAGAAAGTCAGACAGTTGAAATGTAGACAGTCAGGAAATAAAACTCCTAATGTTTTACCTGAGTAAAATGTGAGCTAGTATTTTCTACCTCTGGATAATCCGCTTCCCAATGGGTTTCAATTCTGAACGATTTTTCAAAACTCCTAACCATGTCACTATTCAGTTCGTATTATACTATTGTGCTCTTTTGAAACAGTGTCTTTCACTATTTTTAATG
The DNA here is from genome assembly GCA_964036275.1 of Litoditis marina. Lineage (NCBI taxonomy): Eukaryota > Metazoa > Nematoda > Chromadorea > Rhabditida > Rhabditidae > Litoditis > Litoditis marina. Next base: position 32,884,429 of record OZ038433.1, read on the forward strand.
CTTTAAGTGGGTTCTTTCGGAAACCAAATATACTGTGTGAAATAATTGGATTACCGCATACACCACGAGACTGGTTAATATTTGTTTCTCAAACTAATCACAGACCCACTTTAGTGCTAATCAAAGTTGGACTATATCGTGTCTTGCGGTAAACTATCATTATATATTGTGTCTTATTATATTTCGTCTCAGTTTGAAATTGCTAATTTACTCCCAAAGTTGAGTAACTGTTTCACTCATTTCATGTACCTGTCTCTAGTTATAAACTTGTATTCTACTCTCTGGGATGCAACTAGTTTGGTTTTCAGTTCGTGGAGTATATAGATAAAATGTAGCTGCCCCCTGGATTTGTGCCAGCTATGTGTTCAATTTGGGTGGTCGTGTGCTCCGTCCCGCTCTGCGTAGTGATTGTTAGTTGTTGAGAGAGCGCAGACAGTTCGCTTATGGATGAGAACAGCTAGTCTGGTGGAGAGTATAGAGATGAAATCATTGTCATCTTTATTGTGTACTACGGTAGTCTGGTGTACAGTTTAGACTCTAGAAATGATCTCATGTACAAGGGTATTTACTTAGCAACCGTAATGTGAAAATTCAACACCTAAAAAAATACTTAGAAACTTTCCACTAAAGATATATTAAAATATTAGTTTTGTTACCCAAAATCAGCGCCATTTTCAAGTTGAGAGGAGAACGAGAAATCGCGCGCAGCGCGAAGCGCTGTGCGAGATTTGTCTTTGGTCCGGCTAATGCGCGCTTTCATTTTTTTAGTTCACTCTCAAAAAGGTCCAATTGTGCAAATCAGAACTTTTTATGATTTGCTGATTTTCTATGGCACATTTACAAGCTATGTTCGAAATTTGAACGAAATCGGTCAAGTTTGAGCCAAGTTATGACGTTTTCGCTTCACCAAGAGCGCCAACTTCCGTCGTGTGTCAGTGTGTGTGTGTGCGCACTCCTGGGAAATTTTTATGTGTGAACCGATTTGACTGAAAATTTGGGACACGATAGATATCCCACTCAAACCTTGGGGGCGCAAACTTTTTTTCGAAAAATTTTTTTTTTCATCAAGTTATAGGTCTTTGAAAATGTCTCTGCGTCTCTTCATTTCGTGCACTCTCTCGCCCTCTCTGTCGGGGTAAATCAAATTGCGTTATAACTCAGCTCAGTCTTAACCAATTCAAGTAAAATTTGAAGTATGATACCACGACATGAACTGACATCGGTTTAGATGTAAGTCTTCTACTGATGACGTCATCGAGGATTCTGGAGCTCGGATGACGTCATTTTTGAAAAATGCAGTGTTGACGTCACATATATTTTCAAATGATGGTAATATCTTAGAAACTGTCAATTAACGGTGAAACTCAATCTAAGAGTGACGTATTCTGGGATTCTGGAGACCAGATGACGTCATTTTTGAAAAGTGCAAAGTTGACGTCACATATATTTTCAAATGATGAAAATGTCTTAGAAAGGGTCAATTAACGGTGAAACTCAATCTAAGAGTGACGTATTCTGGGATTCTTGAGACCATATGACGTCATTTTTGAAAAGTGCAAAGTTGACGTCACATATATTTTCAAATGCTGAAAATATCTTAAAGTGGTATATTAACGATAAAACTTCATTCAAACATGACGTATTCTGCGATTCTGAAGGGCAGATGAAGTAAGTTTCTAGAACTGCAATGTTGACGTCATATTTTTTTTCCGAATGATCGTAATACTTGACAAGTGGTTCATCAAGAAAACAATTTTATCTGCACCGTACAGATCAAACCACATACCTACGGCATGTATACAAAAAGAGAAAAATTCATGAAAAAGTGGGGGCCCAACGAATGTAAGATTTGTCTTCTGCTGTGCGCCGCTTAGACAACTACTCTCAAATGGAACAGCTACTGCTACAAAAATCGAAAAATACTAATATACTCAAGTATAACTGTTCATTACAAACATACAAAAGTCGTAAAATATTTTCTCAAACCTGTAAACTAGAATCTACAAATCACAGATGTTAACTCAACCTACTCAATTATAGAGTTCCTGGTTTTGTACACAATGGTTGGCATTTTCTGTCATTACTTCAATTCTAGGTGCTATAACGTTTGTCATATTATTCAAAAGTTGTTCTCTCTTTCGCAGCTGTGACTTGTAGATTCTAGTTTACAGGTTTGAGAAAATATTTTACGACTTTTGTATGTTTGTAATGAACAGTTATACTTGAGTATATTAGTATTTTTCGATTTTTGTAGCAGTAGCTGTTCCATTTGAGAGTAGTTGTCTAAGCGGCGCACAGCAGAAGACAAATCTTACATTCGTTGGGCCCCCACTTTTTCATGAATACACAGTTGTATTCCCTTTGAGAAAGTATTGGTGCTTTTAACCATCATTTGTTCCATTCTACTGAGCTTAGCAAAATTATTCATTCAAAATAAATCTGTACTCTTGTTCGTTCAAAGTGTAATCGTTGACTGTTTCTAAAATCATGGAGTATTTACTTTTATAAGTTGCTTTTTCGAGTTTTCTCCACCTTTCTTCAGCATATCTGATGAACATAACCTTGAGAAAAGCTATAAACGCGATAAAATAATTGATTCTTCTCGTTGAATTTCGCGGTTTTCCGTCCTACTGACTTCAGTTGAGTATGGGAGGAATCAAAAAACTAAACTATAGTTTCACTAATTGATTGGCTCATTATTTTCCAAACTCGTCGATGCGATTTCGCGCTCATTGAACAGTCAATTGGTTCGGTCTAGAAATGTTGGATTTGTGGTTATCAACAATCATAGAGAATGTCAGAAACTATTCGTATAAGAGTTCAAAATTCTCAGGACTATTTTCAGGTGTCGAAGTAAAGTACCATTATTTATCAGTTTTCTTGCTATTTACGAACCTCGATAGTTTACATAAAGAAATGAAGAAATGTCAATACTGTTTCACAAGTAACTAGACATGCCTGCCAACTTGGTTTTGTGTGAAGAGTATTATGAGTACGAAAGAAGATGGGTTCAAAAACTATAGTTCACCCTAGCAACGAAAAACAATACGAACGTCATACAGCAAGACAATTCACATTATGTTAAGGCAATTCTTCCGCGATAAGTGTATTATCATAAAATTACGCATCAGAAAAAAAAATATTCTCAGAAAGTCCCTATTATCGGAAAATTCTTTTAGTCATATGTATTCATGTTGTCGGCTGAACGGTTACGTTTCAATCGAGATGTTTTGGTATTTTCACCACATACATGTTTTGTAAAATTTCTCTCATCGGTTTCCAATGAGAACCATTGTCCGGCTCAATAATGTCAAACTGCACCAAGGCATTCATTCACTATCTCGTTGATGAACTAAAACTTATTTTTGGTGTGAAGTCACTAAGTACTAGACGTCTCCAGTTAAGATATTCACTTTTGTGTCGACTTTTCTCATTTATTTTCTCTAACTGATCGTATTTAGAGAGGTACCAATTGGCGACTTGAGCTATGTTAGTTGGGATCGTCTCTTATCTCACTCGCAATTATTTTAATAATCTCGGCTAATTCATATTCTCGGTTAATGCATTCAATCAAAATTAATACGCAATGTCCAAACTCTCAATTTCTCAAGCCCATTCATCAATTTGTGGATCAATTCTTACATAGTTTCTCGTAACAAGTCTTACCGCTAATTTATTCAAAACTGCGGGGAAATTCAATATTTCAATCAGGGCAGTGAAAACATCTTCTCATCTTCTAAAAATATTATTATCCAACATGATCCCATCAACATAACATACACATAGAGCTCGTCGCCAGCCATATTTTTATCGCTCAATCTATATTCGAGAAAATATATATATTAAAAACAACAACGCTTCGTTTCTCGAACCAAATATACGGGAAACTAAGTTTTTGTCTCAAAACTGGTTCCTGCTAAAAACCATTGTTTCTCAGTGTCATTGGTATTCTATACCTTTGGAAAAGGCTTCCACGCTTCTACTCGATTTCGTCTGGAATTTGTCCATAAAACAGTTCATATTCTAGTATAATATCCACAGTAACTTTTGTAGTTCAGCTTAGTTAAATTTTAAAATTGGTTCGAACGTTTGTCGAGATGCAAAATCTGGTTTGTTATTTTGTTATCGCTTTTTAACAACAAAACTTCTAACTGGAGCGAAATAATTTTATAAACTATATAGTATCTATTCCTACGCATATCATGTTGCCTGCAGTAAGATTTTGGAAGTATATTGTGTTTAAACGAGAGAAAGAGAGAGAGAGACTTGCTTAAAAGTGAGGTTTGAAACCAAACAAGACTGTTTAGATAGTATTTGGGACAGTAAGTACTTACCTTTGTCTGAGTCAAACATTCTGTACATGCAAAAACACACAGCGACAACATGCGGTGTCATTCATGCAAATGAAGTTTGATTTACTATTTCTCGAAAAAATACCATGTTTGTTTATCAAATTCTGAAAGAAAGTTTAAACTCGCTTCCTGTTCGGTTTGTTCTAAAATATTACTTTTTCTTGTTACAATGAATTAAATTTAAAAAAATGTAATATACGCGATGTTACAGTACTCCTGCTAAAATTTGTAAACGTTTTGGTTATTAATATTACACAGAGGCAATGTGAAGGCAACTGACCTGTAGACCATTGTTCCTCTGCTCAGTTCCACGACTCCCTTCTTGTATCACATCTGTGTTTCCCTCGATTGTCTTACCTGACGTTACCCAATCAATCCGATCCTGTTTGGGTGGCTCAAAACTCGAGGGAAGGAGAGTGGAGAACTGTAGTTTTGTAGGATGTATGACGTTTTCGAGTGAACCGAGTGGTTCTGAGGACCTATCGACGACTGTTGCGTTGTTGTTTAAGGCGTTTTTCCCAAGGCAATTCCTTCGAACTTGTCCTCTTCTTCGTTTTATCTCACCTGATTGTTGGTTTTTTTTTATGTTGAGTTCATTAGAAAAAGGTTTAGGTTCTACTGGAACGTTAGTTAGCTATTCCTAATTTGATAACTACAAGTACGAAGGATTGTTCGTGGATTCGAACCACTTTCTAGACATCGTCCTTCGTTAGGGCAACAGTTCTTAGAATCGTTTGGCCCTCGGAAACTTTCGAAACCTCAGGTTTTACATTCATTCAATTCTAATCTGACGTCATACGCCCTTTCCTTACGAGTGATTTGCTTGTTTACGTTTACAGATACTTTTATATTACGGGAATAATTCCACTTTGGTTGCGCTGAATTTTGATATCCTACTTTTTAGGGTTCTATGAGATTAAGGTTAATCTACGAGACCTTAGTTAGTAATGTTTTTCGTGATAACTAAGCGTACGAGGGACTGTTCGTGGATTTTAACCACTTTCAAGACATCATCCCTCGTTAGGGCAACAGTTCTTAGAATCGTTTAGCCCTCGGAAACTTTCGAAACCTCAGGTTTTACATTCATTCAATGCTAATCTGACGTCATACGCCCTTTCCTTACGTGTTATATACTTGTTTACAGAAAACATTCGCTCGCATTGTTCCTTACTTGTCTAACTGTGAACTTGTTCTTTACTATTACTCTCAAATTAGTTAGTTAGAGATCAGAAAAATTATATATATCGAGATTTGCTACTCACCTAGGCGCATATTGACAATGTTTGGTTATTGAAAAACAGATAAGATATATATATATATATCAGTTAAAGTTAGGTGTTCAGCTCCAATGAGTTCAAAAAAAAAATCTCCCAAGACCTCCATATCAAGACCCTGAACTCACCTGCTAAAGGAACTTGATTAGAGAGAGTTACTCTAGAAACACCAGTTGAGATTAGATATTCATTACATGAGACATTACATAACATTATTAACATGTGAACGATGAGGAGAGAAACTACACTAACTAAGACTAGGAAACTACATTAGATAGATAACTACATAGATGTTAGATAGAGGAAATATAAAGACGGCCGTCCATGGTCCGTGCAGGTGGGTCGACTCCAGGTTACGCCTCCGGCTATCGCTAGTTGTCTGCGTATCTTCTCTCTCGACTATTTGTCTGCGTCTCTTCTCTCTCGTCTGAGCTGCGATGGTCCCTCTACTATGTATTGGATATCGGGCGCGGGGACTATGTTGATCAGAGGGGTAGGCAATATATCTCCCCTTGTCGGATTATGGTGGATCCAGTTAACTTGAGGAACTTACATAAGTATTGATTGTATGAAGTGTAAGTGACTCAATCGGATATGACAAACCTATTTGAGCAAATTTTCAATAGAGTTTTTCTAAATGGGTTGTTCAACTTCTCATTAGTTTTTGATCATATAGTTCGCACACTTCCCAACTAGACTTGGGCAGCTTGCCAATGAAATCAGTCAAGGCAGTTTTTGAACATCTTGAAATACATCAAAACAACCGATATTTATGTGACGGGTTCTTCCCCTTCGTTTTAATCCTTCATCGAGAAAAACTTTCTATAAAATATATGTTTTCTCTAAATAAGTCAAAGTTTTTGGCACCCCGCCAATGAAGTCCAGTTGGGACATGTGTGAGCACTATACGTTGATGAAGGCCAGGTACGGTGGCAGAGTCACGCAATATTCAACCTAATCGAATCGAGTACCTGATCACATTCTGACCACTTGTTGTAAACTCTTCTATCATATATACGCACAATTCAGTTGACTATAACCTGAACAATGAACAAATAATGATTCATGATTATGATGATGATTCATGTGGTGAACAAATCGTTGTTAGAAAGTAGGAAAGAAATTTAGAAATGAATGTTAAAATTTTCGCATTCGATTCCAATTTTCCAATAAAATACTGAAAACTCAAATAATAATTGTATTTTTTTTCTAAGGTCTCAACTCCAATGAGTTATTGCTGTTGATATTCCGTTCTTTTTTATTTGAACTGCAAATCAAATCAATTTTTAAACCACTCTCAAAAATCAAAAACCTTAATAATGATTCATTCAGTACACGATACTCGTAAATACCAGAAGAATAAGCATGAGGTTGATGTTGAGTGGCTGCTGCGATGATGCGGGAGCTGCAGCTCGTTTCTTGACCGGGTTCGGGCTTGGACTTGGGCTGGGACTTGGGGATGCAGTTGTGGTTGAAGGTGAGGTTCCTGGAGCTGCACCCTCGTTTTTGGGCTGTTTCAGATTTGGATTAGAACTCAGACCAGGACTTCTAGTGGGAGTTGGAGTTTTCACGGAGAAGATAGGGAAAAAACGTTTTGGTGAGGGTTCGGGAGCTGCAACTTTATTGTTAGGTTGGTTCCGATTAGGGTTCGAGCGTGGATTTGAGATGACTTTTCCATTTGAAGTTTTGACAGTCAATTTAGCAGTTGGAGGAGATGTTCCAAGAGCTGCAGCTTTGTCTTCAGGTGAGTTCTGATGGAGAGTGGAGCTCGGACTTGGGATGGGACTTGGAGGTGCAGTTGTCACAATCGAGGTAGGGGTTGGAGCTGAATTTCTCGGCACATTTATAGTAGCTCTTCTCATTGTCAGCATCTCACTGTATGCATCTGAAAAATATCTGATTTTCAAAATAGACTGATGAGTATAAAGTTACGTAGAGTATTTCTTTTTAGGTTTTAGCATATTTTCAATAGGATTCTTTCCAATTTTATAATTCAACCGGTCTACATTTTGAAATACATTACTCTATTTTGCACACACTGCAAGAGTAAATAGCTTGAATTGAATTCACTCATCAAGGCCAATTACACATGCAACCGGGTCGCATGTGTACAAAACTATTGGTTACTCCAAGTGCAACCTGGTTGCATTTCAAATTAAACCTGGTTGCATCTCAAATGCAACCAAAATCACTTTACATAACCGAAAAGTCTCACTGTAGATTTTTGGTTGCATTTGCAACCAATAGTTTCGTACACATGCAACCTGGCTGCATTTTGGTTGCATCTCTAAACCACCATTCGCCGAAACTGACCATGGAGATATTTCATACAGTTGCGCGCATTGCCGAGCGAGCCGTTTACTTCCACGTTCTGTAAGAGACAGGATCAGAGTACGTATGCTAGAAGATCCCGGCAGCTTCATTCCATCCTGCGTCTCTTGCTCTGCCTCACTATCTCTCGTCTCTTACATCCTGACGGGATGTAAGAGCAGAGAAATAGCGTTGTTTGAGAAAACGCAGGATGCGATGAAGGTGCCAGCATCTTCTAGCATATATACTCAGGACAATTAGTAAAAATCAAAGTTGTTGAATGTCGCCGTCGGAAAAGTTTACTAGAGTTGGAATTAGGTTGTAGGCAAATTTCTTCCCGATCCGACTCTTCCCGAACCAAAATCGCACCGCTTCTTCCCAAACCAGTTGGTTTGGTAAAAACTGATCCACTTGATAACTCAAACCAACAGAAAACCGAACCAAGCTCGAATAAATGTTACGTAGTTGACCAACTTTAGCATTATTCAGATGAATTGGTTTGGTGTCACTTTTGTCAGCCCAAACTTTATTCGGTTTTGAAACGAACCACCTGGTTCGGGAAGAAATGGTTCGATTTTGGTTCGGGAAGAAGTTCACCGAGGTTATATGGCTCTTCCTCGCTTATTCCGAAACGAGCCTTTACGGTGCATGTCGTCCCGCCCTGTTCTAGATCAAACTACAACGGAGATTTATTCCCTATTGTGAATACGTAATGGAAGTCGCCATTCCTCATGAAAGACAGCAAGAGGCTCAACTGATTGAGCAGTGCTGTGCGAGCGGTTGTTGGTTCTCTGCCAGCATACGAGAGAGTATGTAGATCAAAGATACGCTGACGAGCTGACAGTTTGCCAGACTCCGCCCTCTACCAAATGGAACGAATTATAAAGACTGACCCGATCGAAAATGTTCTCGTCTCCATTGCACAGATCCGTATCACAATGACACCACGAAGTTTCCTCGTCCTTATTTTGGTTGCAATGGATGCCCTATAAGCACCCGGTTTTTACGTTTTAATGCAGGACGATTGTGTGGACCAACCCGTGTCAACGGGCCTTTACCCTGCAATTGAAAAATGTGTTGCAGTTTAAAGGACTGAAGCGTTGTGATTGGACCACATAAGCCCACATAATGGTCCTTCTTTAAGTCGGCGTGTTATGCCCGCGTTTTAACGAAGAAATTATGAGTATCGAATTCCGCCCGCGTTAATGTTAAAGGCACCGTACTTTCATAACATGCCTAGCAGACTGAGAATTAATATGAACTGCTCATTGAAGTCGTCGGTGTTTAGTCGTATGTTTAGCATTTTGGGAATCGTCAAAAAGCCAAAAATACCTTCTTCACTTGATATTCGGGTTTTTGGCAATTTGCCATGCAGTATGCTGGTCGTTCGACAGACTGTATGAAACAGTATTCTCCTTTGTTGCACTGTACTTTCCCCAGCCTATTTGGTGACTGGTTCGTATACCATTCATAACATTCCAAAGCCAGAGAACCAGTTACCAGAAAAGCTGCAAGTAAACGTAAAAGGGGACGAAATAAGGCCAATTCTATAAGTATTCGATTTTTTTAGGTAACCCAACCCCTTTTGGTAGAAAAGGGTTACCTTATAAACCGGATAGGTTACCAAAAATCGAGTGAATTCACTGGAGAAGTCCTTCCCGAACCGCGAACCGGTCACTGGAGAACCGATCCAACCGAAGCACGTCGTATACAAGATAAAATGAGTGGAGACCTGGGGATCCGCTCATTATACTGTATGTTCGACTTGTTTGTTTGAATAATGATTAATGTCGGTTCGGTTCAAACACTACACTGGAGAACCGGGCGGTTTAGAAAGTCGGTTCGTTCGGTTCGGTTCGGTTCTCCAGTGACCGGTTCGCGGTTCGGGAAGGACGCGGTTCTCCAGTACATTCGTCCAAAAATCGTAGTTTTGCGAGTTATCTATTATCAGACTCCACACCCCTAATACGAAGAGATCAGCACATTTGTATAGTATTCGTTTCATCGAGAAAGACAGCAAACGACCCGGTCGACTACGCGATATGGAGCGAACGAGAGTGTGAGGTCAAAGATACGCAGTGTAGAGCGCACCTAGAGCCTCGCGTGTTGCATAATTGACAGTGCGGGCGTCTTCTTATTTTATATCGGTGGCAATTACATAGAGCAAAGTATGATCATTCATTGTATGCTATTAGAGTACATACGATCGATAACCACATTTTGCGCGATGTATCTGTCGCAGGCTAAAAAAGTAGGAAGGGACCTATCCAGGTATGGCAGGAGAAATATTCGACCAACTCACCACAGCTGAGAGCAACCTTGAGAAGCCGCATCCTCCAAAAATGAATAGTCAGAAAATGACTCAGACAGCTTTGAGAAAGTTTACACGGCAAATTTCCACATTCCAGCAGATTGAGAACAACTGCTGCACTATTTGTCAGAAAAGAAAAACCAGATTAAGTACTACTCTTGTACTGTTTGTCAGAAAACAAAAACAAACGTAGTCTGGTAACATGTTTTCGAGGTTTTCCTTTTTTCATTTAATCGTTCTGTTTAGTGAATTTTCTACCGCGTTGATTAGCGCAACATAGGAATCAGGGCAATTACCCATGCATTCCAAAATGCAACTAGGTTGCATGTGTAAAAACTGTTGGTTCCTTTCAAATGCAACCTAAATCACATTACATAACCAAAAGTCTAATGTAGACAAATTTGGTTGAATAAAGCAATCAACAGTTGTGTATACATGCCACCTAGTTGCATTTGCCAAGTTGCTGATATTACAGATAGGGGGAACGGACTATTTTCTGGCTTTCTCTTAAGGGCGAGAGCTAGTGATTCCTAGGCGCTTCATCCCCTATATCTGTAAAGTCAGCAACTTGGCAAATGTCCTCTCGTTTCTAGATGAGAACCCCAACCAGTTCCGTACTCGTCCTAATCAATTTGCGAGAAATTGAAAAAGTTGTAAGGTTGACTGACTTTCGCATTCATTGCTTGGGTATACTCTGTTTCACCAATCGATGTCCCTCTACAGTAATCCGTCAAATATTCAGGAAGCTCTTTCCAACTAACAATTCATTATTTTGGTTACACACTTTCAGAGTTTGAAGTACTAATTGTGTAGAAGACCCGACCAAAATTTGGGGAAAACATAAAAACGCCAATATAGCAAACATTGACCTGGAAGTTTGAGCGTATTACTGTAGAGGGTTATAAGTGGGTGGAACAAACTATATGCAATTTAGGTTAAGGGGTCCAGCCTGAGTTTCAATAATGTTCCAATAACCAATTCTACAATGTTAAATGCTTATTTAATCTTAATTTACAGATTATTTTACATTCCTTTTTTTTCAAAAAATTACGTTTTTACATTGGTACTTCCCAAAAATTAACCGTTTAAGAACTGTGGCTCTGTTGTTTTGAATTCGGATAAGAATGTAATCAATCAGCTAATTAAGAAACAAGAAATACAAACAACCTTTAATAAATAAACACATACAATACCTACTATGCACAAATTATGCCTGTATACAAATCAACCCTACACAACCCATAGTTCTGTGAAAACGACAAGTATAACGTGATCATAACACAAACAACAACTATTTTGATCTACTTTGGCAGTAGCTTCGAAATGACAGTCACAGTGATGGGGTGCATGTTGGGGATATTCTTGCGGAATTGCGCCACGGCGGCGGCAGAAGCAATCGGCCAATTGAACAGGGCTCTGGAAGGAAAATCGATATTGGGAGTAAGATAAAATACCGAGTATACCGAATATTCCCCTGCTGAGTTCGTAGTAGTGTTGTTTCTCGCAAACTCACACTACAGCTGCTTACTGAACGAAATGAGAGATAGATTAAAAAACAAATAAAGATGGAAAAACTTCAGGCAAGTATTTAAAGAAGGACGATTATGTGGTCGAATCGCAACGATTCAGTCCTTTAAACTGCAATACATTCTTCAATTGCAGTTTAAAGGACCGATGACACGGGATTGGTCCACATAATCGTCCTACTTTAAGCGTGAAATATGAAAGGAGTTCGCTCTTCCCAAAGCAAGCTCCCGTTCCCGCTATGTTTGTAGTTTGATCCCGTATATCGGATCAAATTACAACGAAGATCACTCCTTAAGAATAAAATAAAGCTTTTATTATACTACAAACTCGACATACCGGTAGATAGGCTTGCAGTACTTTAGTCTACCCACGGTCATGACAAACGACATGGCTGGTGCGATGGCCGGCTGCCAGCAGGTCTCCAGACCCAACATCAACCAGCTGAAACGCAACTCGCAGTTCTTCGCCTCTGCCAGATTATAGGCGGCGGTCAGGGAGGGCATCTGGAAATGAGAGGGTAAAAAAGAATCAGAATGAATGAGTCAAGCATTTAGAAAACGGGACACTTCAACACCCTAAACTCTAGTCAACATCCGCAAAATCTAGCGTGGAGTTCATTGGAGTTTACTACAATTTATTGGAATTCGTAATGATTGATGTAATGCTACGCGCACATGAACCGCAGAAGGCAAAAGGAACAATCAAATCAATCAATAGTCTAAAAGACTGCATACAACTTTTGAACGTTGACGTTTAACGCCAGCGTTAACAGTGAAATAACATGCGTATCGATTTAGTTGGAGTTGAAGCGAAAAGTATAAAGTATGAAAGCGACTTAACGCACCTTAGCCTCCTGGAACTTGCCGGTAGCTCTGATGCAATCGATGACGGCCACCTTCTGACTGGAGGACATCTTCTCGAAGGGGCTGGCATCAGAAGGAGGGGTTGGCAATAACCACTGGTCAGAGAGGGCTCGACACGCTGTCATCAGGGTAGAATCGTACCTGGAATACACTAGAAGTACACGGAATAGTACGTAAAGTCAGCATTCTAATGAGGCATCGTCCACTTAATCATGCACGTTTCCGAGTTCTGCTGTGTTCAACATGTTTCACGTGACTGTGCAGTTGACTAACAGTATACACGACTAGACTTCATACGTGCACACATATTTGTCTATCAGTAATATTCACGTCAACCAGTATAGAGCATATTTCAAATTTGGCGAAAAAGTATGTACTGTTAGAGTTCTACTTTATTCAAATTTATTACAGAAACAGCGCCAATTGTCTTCAATTGCCCAGCTATAATATCCTAAGAGCCCGAAGATCAAAGAGGAGGCAGACTCTCTGCGTCTCTCTGATCTGCACAATCTCTCGTCGAGACTGCTACAAAAGTGGCTGGGAACAATTGAGAAATGCGTACTTTGGCTTGGGTGGTAGTCCGGGCAGGTTCAACCAGGTATTCCAGTCGATCGAGTCCAATTCCGTCTTTTTGTCCGAGAAGAATTCGTAGAGATCCGCCTTCCACACATCCGTGGTCACCGTGCTGTGCGCATGTCTGCAAGGGAAAAACTAGGTGAATTCGCGTAAATTATCCTGACCCACCTGTAAATGTTATTCAATTCAGATTTTGAATAACATTTACAGGTGGGTCAGGATCATAACACGTTACAATTTGTTCGGCCATTTATATATGAGCAATAAATTATTATTATTAAAATATAATCAGTTTTCCGTTATAACTATTCCATAACTTCTGATAAAAACACCTCACTTTGAAAAAGTTTAGCGAAAAGAAGTCCGATTTTTTACTTTTCTGGTCAAAAGTTTACCAGAGTATGATCGTGACCCTAAAATAGAAAATCAAGTGGTTTTTCGGGAGAACGATAACTTTCTCACATTTTAGCGATATCGACTGTCTCTATAGCACACAGGACCATAACTTCTATACTCACTTTTGGATGTATTCCCGCAAAAACTTCTCGAATCTATCCGAATCTCCCAGTGTCTGGTCAATGTACATCAGGAAGGCGGATCCCTGAAAAAGGCCATAGAGCGAACTGAACCAAAACCTATAACGATCCAATTCTCATGCAAACACGTTTTCGCCGACGGTAGTGTAGTGAAAAATTCGATAATTTTCAAATCTCACAACCACTGAACTCAAGAATGTTATAAGAGCTCAAAACTTTTAATTTTAAAGAACTCTTTTCGACGGCTTGTTTTGTTGAGTACGTCAAAATCAAACTTCCACAGCGGCATTCGATCTCTTCAAGGTTCTCTCTCTCTCTCTTGTAGTTTGGTCAACCGATTTACATTGACATTGAAACTAGTTGATTGTTATTAATCCATGTAGAGTGGTACCTTCTCGTAGGGAACACTGCTGAATGCATCATCAGGGTCGATTCCCGACTGATTCTGGATCAATTTGGTGAACTCGTGATCCGGTCCAAAGATCTTGTTTACAGTCGGAACCAGCGCCTCCTGAATGAAAATATAGACTGCCACATTAATTCATGTAACTTACGGACGGTCAAGTTGTTAGCGTTCTGCTCTCGCTCCACTCTCTCTTCAAATGTTTTTATTCAACGCTCCCTTGTAAGTTGATTGCGAATTTAAAGCGCAACCCTTTGGGATACGTATTTGTCATAGAGTTCGAATGATCAATTTGCAATTTTCTACTTGGATAACTTCTGTTGGTATCTATGCAAATGAACTTTTATTATTATTATTAAACTGGGTTCGATCCCCGATTACCGCGGTTCTTTATATTGCGAACAGCATGAGCTGTACCTAACCTCACTAATGTCTATCTCCAACCTGTATGGAATGTCATTGTCTCAATAAGTGACAGCCTAACGGGTTTAGAACATACCTTGAGCTTGGCAAACTTGCCTTAACGAACACGAAAACCAAATTAGTGACCAACGCGTTGATTCCCGAAGCGTAGTTATGCAATTTGACGTTGTATACAGAGAGATATTTCTTATATAACCGGACGATCGTGAGACTTTAACTGAATAACTGAGAAATCTGTCTCACCTCCCAACCTCTCTCCGCCTCGAACTGTCTCTCTAGTTCTCCGTTCATTCTGCCGTGAATCTTACGCTCCAGGAACACAGTGAATCCCTCATTCAGCCTGGAATTGAATAAATGGAAATGTACTGTTGTGCTGTATTTGTAGTTTGATCCCGCTTGATTGCAGTGTAGTTTTGAAACAAAAAAGTGCAGGAGACAGGAAAGAAGAAAAATCTAGTATTCCTTTGCAATAACATCCTATGAGTTAGCGGGAAATTCGTGTTTCAGACTACAATCCGCCCGCCACAAGTATTACTCCGACCCAATCTGGTAGCAAGATGGCACTTGGCACAATAAAACTCAAACTAACACAGATGTGACATTAAAGATATTAACATCTAGATTGTACTCACAGTGAGAGTGATAGTATGATGCAAAATGAACAAACTGTCTGAGAACTACATATAACCTACCAGAAGTGTTCCCAATTGGCGTTGGTAACCAGATTCCCTGTCCAACTATGCGAGATCTCATGGGCGACAACATTCACCAGCGAACGGTCACCGGCCTACAATCATTTGTTCGAGGTGAACAACGGAGATTTCTTGACAAACCATATTTCAGTAAACATATCCTAATAGCCAGAAAAATCAACGAAAGTGGCTTCTTTTCCGCTGATATCGGAACAATTGGCAGTTGTTCGATGCAAAACCAGGCACTTATCTAAACCGGAAAACCCTTTTTAAAGAATAGTCACACCTTGTATGTGGTAAAAGCCCTAAAAAGGTCCTGAAATCTAATTGTTATTATGTGTTTTGTGAAAGATTTGAAAATATCATGAAGACTCGCCAGGAGAGTTGGGGTGATGAAAGTGAGACAGGGGTTCTCCATACCCCCAAAGGGGAAGGTGGCGGGCAGCACGACCATGTCATACCTGAAGAGAACACTCAGAACCAACAATCAACCGCACTGAAATCACTGCTTCTATTCCTTTACAATTTGAAACGTTACCATTCATTATCAAACTCTAACGTTCAAAGAACTGACTGACAATAGGTCACTGAGAAAAGCGGCTAAATCAATACCGACTTTTCGTCCCATTGAGTTCTATTAAGAGGGAAAGTGAGAAAGAGATACCACACAGAAGTGGTGGGGGGGGGCTTAAGTAAACTTCTACCAAAGCAGAATTCGTACCCACCTTCCCCATACATAGGGTCCCGCGAGTTGCTCGGCCACCTTAAGAATCTTCTCGGTCGACTCAAACTCCCAGTGGGCGGCATCAGCCATGGAAGGCTCACACCAAACGGCACAACTGAACGGAAATCAGAAATCAGCAAGAACATTTGAGAATTTCATTTTGCATCGGAAAATAGCCAAAGTTTTTGCAAATAAGAAGGTAGTTTCAGTTTTCTCCGACGTATGCCTGTGAAACCACTGTTCGCTAATATCCCACCCAACTACAATTGCCAATAGATGGGAGGGAATGTCGACATTCTCCTTGAACGAGTTGTAGTTTGATCTCCCTACCTCTACTCGGGCCAATTCTACAACTAACCGGGTTTTTAGGTAACCTAACCCTTTTTTGGTAACCTATTTTTCAGGTTACTTAGTAGGTAACCTGAAAGTAACCTAAAACTGAAATCCGGTTACCGTTCAAAGTAACGGTAAAAACCACATTTTGCGTTAGAAAAACAGGTAACCGGTTTTTCATTTTAGGTTACCACCCGGTTACCTACTGAGGTAACCTGAAAAAAAGGTTACCAAAAAAGGGTTAGGTTACCTAAAAACCCGGCTAGTTGTAGAATTCACCCTCTACTCGTGATACACTACATCTAGTGTGTATGTAGATCAAACTACAACTCCTATACGAAACAAGACAACCCCCAAACCAACCGTTCGCTAATATCCCGTTTCTCCAACGACCCAACTACAATGGAAATGAGATAGGAGGGAATGGCGACATTCTGTTTGAATGAGAAGGTGGTCCGTCCCTCATTCTCCACTGATTCTCCCCCAATTGCACTCATCAGACAGGTTAGACCGGTCGGAACCGAGACCTAAAACGGGTATAGTTATTCTCATTCCGACGTGAACATACTTCAGTAGGTTTGCCCGACCAGTCAGAAAATTTTAAAAAACGGAGTACATTTGGAAAATGTCGATAAAACGTATATCGATGGAAAAGGGTTTCTTTTCATAGAATAGTCGCATCTTACCGGTGTATCGGTGTATGAACCATCAAAGAATCGATTCTCACCTTTGCATCATAGGTTGACTTGACAGAGGGCGTATCCATACAGGGAAGAACCGAGCGCGCATGAATGGCCTGGCATTGCGAGAACAGGTACGGAGCCTAAAAGGAAAAAAATCAAAACTATCCACCCTCAACTGCACAAACCAATTGAGAAGTTCAGATTCGGAAGCTAGAGAAGCACATTGAAAAATACCACACGCCAGAAACTGAACAAATTCGAACACAGCAGTTTGCTTCCGAGAACAAGTCCGAAGCAATGGCTCACGAGTCTCGAAAGCGAAACTGAGTATATTTGATAATTTACTCACTTTTAGACATTTTCAAGGGCAAATGATTCCGTCTCGTGATACCAAATTGCCAAAAAAAAACATGGAAACTGACGATTTTATCCGTAGTCTGTTCCTTGTTCAAAAACTGCAGTGCGCGGGCATCGGGCGCGGTGCGATAGGTAATGACAACGTTGCTGAAAACAAAAGTATACACTTTTCAGAACAGAACATGAATCCAGAAACGCATAACGTACAACGTAAACGTAATCCACCCGCGATACGTTAGAAAGTTAGACTACTAATCAAAATTCACTATTATTGATCAAATCAGGTCCAGCAGCATTTCTGTGTTTGGGAGAAAAGAAGATCTGTCCTCGAAAACAGATCTAGTTTAGGTATTCAATTGGTGAATGCCTTCCCGAATCGACTCTTCCCGAACCAAAACCGAACCGATTCTTCCCGAACCAGCTGGTTCGTTCTAGAACCGAACCAAATTTAGCCCAACAAAGTTGGAACCGAACCAATTCATGTAATTAATGCTGAAATTGGTCGACTGCGTAATTCGGTTCGGTTTCATGTCGGTTAGAGTACAAAAACGGTTCGGTTCCTTACCGAACCAACTGGTTCGGGAAGAATCGGATCGGTTTTGAATCGGGAAGAAATTTGCCTATTCAATTACGGTTGCCAAACTGTGTTACCATTGAGCGAAAGGTATTAGTCCATATTTCTCATGTGTTCAACTTTCCAACCCACATTTTCTGTCCCGGTTGGAGAATGGAAGGCGTGTCAATCGATATGTTCTGTCCACGAACTTCTTCACTCTCTACAGTGTACTTCAGTGACTCTCCGCCAAGAGAAACAGACTCAATCTCCAGACTGCGACCGTCCAGAACCTAAAATATATAACTACTCTGCTAGTTGGAATGGTAACCGGTTCTTTGGTATGGATTTAGGTTACGAACTGGTTACACACATATAACCGTTAAATGTTGCTGCCTACTATGAGCCTCACCATTAATCACTACACTATCTCGGCCTTTTATCAGAAACACTGTCGAATAAAATATTTGTGTTTTAAAGTCATTTTACGCAACATGTATAACGAACATGTCTATTGCCTATGTACAAGCACATCAGGTTTATTGGGGGAAAAACAAAGAATTTACTAGAGAAAAAGCTCACACTACTAAAAAAATGCCCTAGAAGAAAATAATCGTACCACTTTGGAAGTAGCCTGAAGAGCCTCGAGTTGGATGTCAACCTTTCCATTGACCCTTCTACTGTCGAAATCCACCACCCAATCGAGAGAGTAGTTCAACACCTTGACCTCTCCGAAATTGGAAAAGGTTGCGGGATCAGCAGTCATCGTAGGAACCCTGCAACAAATTATTAGGTTAAACGATAGATTCACTTTCACTAATAATGCCAGAAAATGGAATAACATAAACGACAGGTAGGCCATAAAAGACAGGCTCTTGTTCGTATTTCAAAGTGTTCTGCATTAATGCAGACAGGTTTTATCTAACTACTTGTAGATAAAAGGGTGGCCAAACTATAGTAAGACTGAGAGATTCAGAACTATATTGATAGTGAGTATTGACAGCAAACAGATAGCCACAGTAGCAACTGATAGTGCACAACACAAACTGAGCAAACAATAATAAAAACATGTTATTCAACTCTTTCTACACAACCGTAACATGGGTATTTCATCGGGACAACAAAAATTGGGATCGTAGTCAACAAGCGGCACGTCAACAACATCAAAATACTTGGAAATTTCGTCCATGAACAAAGATTGCGCCTGAACCGGCTCTCCGATATCTCGCTTCTCATAAATACACAAAATTTCACAGGCAGTGGAGGCTCTAATAACATTAATAAGAGGTTGAACACTTGCTACATAATATATACAATCGACCAAAAGAAGTACATCAGAAACGGATAAATCTGTATGATTACACCAATCTAGAGATTGAACCTTGGGGATATGGGTAAACGATGACTTATTGATAGCAACATTTTCGTGTAGGAGAGACAATCTATCGGGCAGATCGGTAAGAGTCACATTTGCTCCGAGGGCCGCTAGCACCAGTCCACACACTCCTGTACCGGCACCCAACTCAACCACCTGAGAAATAGTTTGGATGGCGAGCAAAATGAGAGAACATTCTAATTTATACTTTGACCTCCCCTCTCTCTTATTATAGAGAAAATTGAAGTATCGCCCCCCCCCCCCCTTTAGTTGGGTCCCCCACCCCCCGTAGCACTTCGACCCCCCACCCAAGCTTAAAACCTGAAAATCTAGGACGGGGGAGGGGTCAAAATTCAACTTCGACATTTACTATTCACTCCCCCTCCACCTGGGTCGGTGGGGGGGGGGGGGGGGGTAGATCTTCATCGATGGGGGGACAAACTTCAACGGTGGGGGGGGGGGGCTGAATCTCAACACCGGAAATGTTTACTTTTACCCCCCCCCACCCTCTAAATTTCGTATTACGTTTTGGGTATTGAATTTTCACAACCACGGTGGAGGGGGGGGGGGGGTAAAACTACAATCCCCCAAAAGCAATACAAACTCAGAAAGGTGGGGGGTGAAAAGTCAATGTTCCCCAACTACACATTAACCTCCCCTCTGTTTCTCTCTCTCTCTCTCTCTCTCTATTCTAGTTATACACGCAACTATCTCTCCTTGAATCTTAGCTCGAAAATGAGGCATACGACATGCTTTCTCACTCAGCCGTGGGACAGTGAAATCAATTTTGTTTCTTTTGGCTCATATTCGTTGGTTTTCGGTATTTCGGGCAACGGGAAAAACACCCAAACAGGTCACTAACGTCACGAAAAATGTACAATAATGTTGATTTTCAGGAACCAACATACAAAAAGTTACCGTTCGATCCCGCCAACGTTCCTTTCCTTGCGAAATGAATGCATGTACGGCCACAATGGCACTATCCCACACCACTCCACACACATCGCTTTCGAGCTCCTGAAACACAAACTCAGGGTCATTTAAACTTAAAGTTGAAAATGAAAGACCAGAACATCAACAAAAAAATTACTATTATCGCCTCCTTTGATATAAATTAACCACTTTTTTTGGCGTATTCAAATTCAGAAAGTTATTCAAGATTCAACTTTAACACTTCATAGTATAATGAATTGTCGGTCACCACCTACGGTTGAATGTTTTCTTACTTTAGATCTAGCTAGGTTTTCATGAGCTAAAATTGAGTGTAAAACTAAAACTGTACAACTTGACCGGAAGATGCACCTGTATAACTTGAACAGAAGATGATCCTACATCAAAGAAACGAGAGCAGGTTATTTTCTTCACATCTTCTTGGGCAGACTCCATAATTCCATCTGAAAACACCGCTGAAAAAGGTGCAAATTGGTAAAAAAAAAACTAAGAAGAGAGAAACACGATAGATCAGAACACTAAACTACAGCGAGATGTACAGAAGGAGTACTCGAAAGCGAGCCGCTGATGGAGCAAATTATAATGGAATTAGGATACAAATTGAAAATGTGAAAACACTGCAGTGCCTTTGAAATAAAATTGTTTACAATGAACAGCGTGCGTGTCGCGCGATGGAAATAATTATGACTTGGCGATGAAGAAAAACGAAAGACCGCAGATGTAGCAAGTGATTGAAGAATATAAATGAAATGATATGAACTTAATTTCTACTAAAATGTGAAAAATTGAGTGAAATTTTTGAATATATCCGGTTCCGTTACGCTCATAAAACGAGGGCAGCTCATTCAATCTTTGGGCGAGTGCGGAGTTGAAAACTCGTTCACGATGTTTTTTTTATCATGATTTTTATTTATTTATTAAAGCATGGAAGTTTTAATTGTCATTATTTGTTGTTGAGCTCAGGGCTAACAAAGTTCAACATAAGAGATAATCCCACTTCATACAACGGCTACAACGTGTAATTATAGTTCTTCCGTATACTTACGCGTAAGTTCTTTGTAATAATAATGTAATCTATCGTCGTATTCTTTTGTTGAGGCGACGGTTTGGTTTAACTTATTTTTTTATGGGTGATCTAATTGGCATGAATATATGTGTAACTTCCTCTAAGATATTATTAACTGGCTCTGAACTGCTCGTTCTTCACGCACGTTGCGAAGTCTAGCTCTAATTGCAGCTTGCAGCATGACATTCCTCAAGTTTTCCATTGTTCTCGTCGCGTATTCATACTATGTATACTGTCGGCGTTTACCCATGATGGCTCTTCCCCAGATACGTGCCGAAATTGACTTGTCCAAAGACGATTTAGGTCAGTTCAACCAGTGGCCGTATTCACCAATCCTCGGGAAGCTAAAATACCTTCCCGCGGGAAGGTAGAGCACGAAAATAGTGTGCGGGTGAGGAGGGTCCAGAGGCGCGGGAAGCTTTTTTACCTTCCCGGGATCTTGGTGAATACGGCCACAGATGATCTATGCTTCATTCAGCCTTCAGTCAACGCTTGAACCTCGTACACCACACACCAGTGAGGGTCGTAAATTCGTTAAAAAGGAATTCTTTTCATATATATGGAGACGTGAAAATCAATCGTTTTGCATAAAGTAGACCTAATTTCTAGTTTTCGGTGAAAAAGTAGCCCGTTTCGCGTTGCATCTATATAATGGAGTAATTAGTACCAGTTTAGTACAAATTTTCATCGTGTCAAAAGATTTTGCTTCGTTGTGGCTGGTTCAGGTATTGCCTGCTTCTCTTTCTACACTTTTCGATAATCATCAAATTTATTGGACTAAACCTCAAAAAAAGATACTTAGATGTCTAGTTGATATGATACCCACTCAAGCAAATCTCTTGTTTTGTGGTTTTTTCATCGCAGGGTTTTCATTCAAAATAATGCCCAAGGTTGTTGTGTTGTGATTAAGAAGTGTGTGAATCTGTTACTTGAACTTGGAAGCTCTTCCCCCAGCGTGAATACATGAGCTCAGCTTGTTTTCAATTCAATGTGGTCATTTAATTTGTATATTGTTATGCTGTAATTATCTTAATATATTGTGTTCGTGCGTTTATGTTTAATAGTATCGTTGTTGATATAGTACGACTTATCGTACGCAATCTCATTTCATATGTTTTCTTCATTTTTTCGCCTTCAATGAAGAGTTTTCCAGTGTTAGTATAGCATGTTTATGGCTCGATCGCGGTATTCAGTTGGATCATCATGGTAGGCTATCAACCCGATACCGTCACACAGACAGAACTTTCCACCTCCGAGTATAGGTGGGTTCAAATCAAGATTATGATGCCACGATTTTATTTACGCACAACGCTTATTGTGTATTGTGTTTTTACCAGTACCATTATAAGGTACTCACAAAGTGAACTTAATTCCCAACTAGATTTGATAAGTCCATTTCTAACCGCTCAGCTCAGACACATATTGGATCATTCGTGCCGTTGCCTAAGGGTGCGATCATACTTTGAGCCCCCAAATTAGGAGGCAGCAGCACGAATGTGCAACTGATATGTATCGATTAACCCTCCCGAGCATCTAGGTGCTCAATCGATATGCATAGTTTTCACCGCTGCTTCCCTGGGGGCTCGAAGTATGACCGGAGCCTAAGTAGTGATCTTATTATCAACACAGAATACAACTACTGTTTACTGTGTTTCAACCATTTTATACCCCTTATTTTGTTGCAGTGAAGCCGGTCTTCTAAGTGGAATAGTTACTCGTCTGATAATTCAACCTCTGGACGTCTTGAAAATACGATTTCAACTACAGGAAGAACCTATTGGAGGAAAGTCTTCCGGCAAGTATAGAGTGAGTTTCTGATCGAGGAACTGTTTGTTACATAGGTGGGATAGTGTCGGTTTTAGGCTTTGAACAGTTAAACATCCTCTCCACTGAGTAAGCGAAAAGTTATGGGTCCCCCCTAGGTCATTACCCTACCAACCCAGAATTATTGATCAAGTTGTGGACACCCCTAGCTCAGTTAAAGAAACAGTTAAGGATCCCTCGGTCAAATACCCGGGGTATCACACCTATGGTTTGTTATCATAGATCAAACGTAGGGCGACTTTGTTGGTTTGTAAATTGAATCACCCATTTTTCTTCAAAATCGAGGTTTTGAACTAAAAAATGTCACCTTTACTGATGAAAACCTCACTTTCCACCCAGTTTTGTAGTATTTCATCCAGATAAAACACCTGATTTTCAATATTTTTTTTGTGGAGAACAAAGTCGCCTCATGTATGTCATAGATGATAGATCGGTCGTGTCGTATACTTGTGGCCACACACCAGTAAAGTTGTCCGAACAGTCAGAAAAATTCAACAAACGGACTACTTTTTTGCCGAAAAGGAGAAAATCGGTTTTTTGATGGAAAAATCATACATTTTTACGTGTTCACATCTAAAAACGGACTACTTTTAGTAGCTAAGTCAGACCTTACTGGTATTTGCTTGTGGCTGTTTTCACGAAACTCGAAAAAACGTCTTGGGTACTCTTTTGTGGGTGTTGTTCCATCATTTAACCACCAAGGCGAGAACCTCCCGCGAGCATTCACCACGTCTCAACTTGTAATCTGTACTGTGGTACTTGGCAAAACGTTTCAATAACATCTGGTCGTGTAACCTGTAACTGTGTGGCGTTGGCCTGTACCTGTACCATTTCTAGTTTTAGAATCATTCCTGAAATTGATATTATCGACCTGCGAATCATACTCTCACGTAACGGCAGATTAGTATTTTGACATTTGCAATTTTCCATTAGTAATACGCGCACAACGCTAGAGAACGTGTTTAGATACTGATTTGAAAATGTTGAGGACTTTTGATTAGAAAGAACTGGGATTTTGTTATCGTACCTGTGCTGCTGCGCACCGTGTTTTTCGATGTCATAATCTTCTTTAGCATTCCTTTTGTGCGATCTAGCACAACATCTTGAACCGATAACTAAAATGTTATTTCATTAGTTTCGAATATTGAGACATGTTGATTAATGCGAATATGGATCAAAGATTAGTGAGCGGGGATCATATCAATGGTTTAACATTTGTTGTGTTTATGAAATCACGAAACGATTAAAAAAGGTTAAAGAAGCATGTAGTTTGTGCAAAATACAAAAGTGTGATTTAGATGAACCAAACGTTTAGTTGTTTCAAAATTTGTGTCATGTTGGCTACTGTTAAGTTTAAGTAGAGAAGGTGAATTCTTCCTTAACTATTTTAGCCTGATAAGGTTACGCACATTTCACTGCCACTACCAAAATCTGGACTGCATTCACGAGAATTTGATAGAGTAGAATGAGCATATCCAAACTGGTCCCGGACCATAGTCGGGCTGGCCCTGTCTTTGAAGAAGAGAACCTGGGAAATAAAAAGAACTGCTTATATAAATTTAAAATATTCCTATTTAAACTGATTCATAATAGGATATAGCAATCGGTCGCAATCCGTCGTATATTGGTAATTTTATTCACAGTTCAACATTATCCAAGGGGGAAATAGTAAATAGCCATAAAATGGACCTCCATCTGGCGAAATTTTGGAAAAGTCGGTTCTTTTGATTCATAATTTGACAATTTCACGCTCGTTATATAAGGTTGTCTCAAAAAGAAAAGTCTGTATCAATTTCGAAGAACGTTTCTAGCAACTTACATTTGCGACTGCTCAGCACGAAGGAGTTGGATTAAATGACTTAGAATGTACGTGGACTTCAATATCACAAACTAGACTGAAGTGAACGCGCACCTTCTGTCAAAATGAGAAACATGTTCAGCATGTGAACAGTTTCACGTTTTCGCAGTTTGTACGTTGAAGAAAAGTGTGGACTAACTTACTAAATTTACTGAATGGCTAGTAACTGAGAAAATACAACTAAATAAGTTAGTAAGTAAGATAAATTATTTGTACAACTGAGCAGCTGCATAGTAAGGTTTAACCCCTTTTATTCTCAACTTTGCTCTTCAAAATGAAAAGCTGGAAAGTCACGTGTACAATCGCGAATACATCATATTCTACTCGATTCTATTCTATAGTCGATACCCATACGTGAGGCGATTTTGTTGTCTCCACAGAAAGCGTGGGAAAGTCGGGTGTTCATCTACCCGTACAACTGTGCGTGTACAAAAAACGACACCGTTTTTTCAATCGCGTTTGCAAAATCGAGTCGAGGGGGCGTGGCGAAATCGAGGGGGCGTGGCGAAATCGACCAATCACAGCCCGCCTATTCAAATTCAAAAAAGGCGGGAATTTCGAAAGTTCAAATAAAACTCAAATTTTATAATTTTAATTCCAATGAAACTTTTGGCATTTAAGCTTGTATTTATTCAAGTTATGGTTATATAATATTATGATTTGACTACATTATTGGTTTTCACTGAACCAAATAGTAAACCAGAAAACAACTTCAGTTTTATAATAACTAAGTTCAACTCGATTTCACTCAGTCGTTTTTCACTCTATTCGGGAGTAGAAAATTGTTTAGGACTGGTTATGTTGTGATAAACGGAGACAGAACACTCGAATAAGAAAAGTTGTGAACGAATGTAGAGGAATAGTTTCTATATTACAGAACACTAAATAACAGTTAATTTGTTGTTCTGCTCCCATACTACATAGGCTCAGATCCACATAAAAACCGTAAAATACTATTGAAGATGAGGGTACGGAGTATGGGAACAAACACGTTTGAAGACCGATTCGAGGTTAGCTCTCTCCAAAATAGGTGTAAATGTCGGTGTTTAATGCTCTAAGCTCGAGTTGTTTGTAGTTTGATCCTGCTGGTTTTCAGTCAAATGAAACGTTCCATACAGGAACTCGTAGTTAGTTAACTTATGGTTTTGTTAGATTATCAAATACCTAGATGTTCGGTTCGCTTGCAGAGAACGAAAGAAGAAAACACTTGTGTTCTTGTAATGCTACAAAACTACATACAAAAGCTACATAACTGAACAGTATACCCAGGTTCGAATAAAGTATTGCAGGGAGAGAAGCACTAAATATTTGCTAGTTGTTTCATTTTGGTTCTCTAAATTTATTGAACCATATGTGCAAACATCACACACTAACTTTTTTCGTGTGAAAGAATTATGAAAAGACAATATATGCATCCTAAGTCCTATTTTTGAGAGTTGAGAGTCCTATTTTTCACATATGTCATGTGCTCTACATCTTAAAAACGTCTTCTTGAGCATCACCCTTATCACGTTTAATTTAACGTGTGTCCCTCTGCTAACAGTGTTTCAACCAAGTACATCAAACATTGATAACGCGGTCAAATTTGTGATTATAGCGAGCTTTTTTAGTGGAAATCATTTTGTGTGTGTACTACGCCACATAGGCATAAACAAATATTGTTACCTCTATAGGGAAAAGATTTTGAGCACAAAGCAATGGAACAGAGAAAATATTAAACACAATTTGTGTGAATGCTTGTTTGGAGCAATAAAGTTATGATTTCTTTATTTTCACACTGAGTTTCTAGTACATAGAAGAACAACCTGCGAAATTCCGAACTAAAAACTGCGTAGTCTCCAATACTGAAGGAGGGTTCGTGGCGATGGGTTATACTAATTTTACCAACTAACCACGCTCCTCGACGTTCAAAATCTTCGTTATGGTCTTAATACGATCAACAGTTCACGAATGTGATGTCGACCTACAACCTCATCAAGTTAAAGGCGGTTTACACATGCAACCGGGTTGCATGCAACCAAAATGCAACCCAGTTGCATGTGTACGAAACCATTGGTTGCTTTCAAATGCAACCTGAGTGCAGTTGAAATGCAACCGGGCTGTATCTCAAATGCAACCAAAATCACTTAACATAACCAGAAAGGTAAATTTGGTTGCATTTGAAAAACCAGGTTGCATGTGTAATTGGCCCAAGTTAGAGCGATAATCACGCAGCTGGTTCTAGCTGATGGGTGAATAGGAACTCGATTTAGTTCACCTCACGTCTTTACCAGTTGAACAGTTTGGTTGAATTTGGTTGTATTTTTTTGGTTATATTGTGAACGTACACTTGATTAGTATCGACTGAAGAATATAGAAAAACTTGTTAACAAACGCTATAGTCGTTTTCTCATTTGCTTCAGTGAAAACCAATAATGTAGTGAAATCTAAATATTATAAAACCATAACTTGAATAAATACAAGCTTAATTTCCAAACGTTTCATTTAAATTAAAAAGTTTGAGATTTGATAAAACTTTCCAAATTCCCGCCATTTTTGAATTTGAATAGGCGGGCTGTGATTGGTCGATTTCGCCACGCCCCCTCGATTTCGCCACGCCCCCTCGATTTCGCCACGCCCCCTCGACTCGATTTTGCAAACGCGATTGAAAAAAACGGTGTCGTTTTTTGTACACGCACATACAACCCCTGTTCGTTTTGATGATCAACCTGCTATCCAAAGTCCCGTTCCTGTTGAAGTTACACAAATATCTGATGATCCTTCTCCTATGTGTGATACACCATCCATTATTGACCCTCCATCGTTCCATGATGCTCTTGATGATGCTTCTTTGAAATGTGTAAATGACAATGTTGACATATTGTATAATATGCAGCTGAGTGGAGTTTCTATGCGTGAACGTTACAGCTGTTTCCATGGGTGCTATCAATTGACCCCTCATCTAGCCCCAATTGTTTCTGACGTGTACTTTGATCGCTATGGTTTCCGTTTCAACATCAATCAATCTTGGGTACCTCTTCCATCTCTGTCTTCTAACTGAGCCTCATTGACATCAACAACAAATGGTATTAGCAACTTTCTTCATGTACCTGTTTTTCTTTTGTTTTCTCAAATGCCAGTTTTAATAGTTTCATTTTGTGATTTCATATTGGTCTATTATTATACTGATAAACATTATTATTATTTCTTATCTGGTTGACCAAACTACAAAACCTGGTGCGAGTCTAGGTTTTCACCAGTAAAGTGCAACAATTGTTGTGTTTAGGCTAGTTCGAAATCCTGATTGAAAAAAAAACGGGGGAATCATCCAACAAAGTCGTGATACGTTTATGTTTCAGGGACTCATCCAGTCAATCCGTCTAATAGCCCACGAAGAGGGGTATAGGGCGTTCTGGAAGGGACATGTCCCGGCCCAAGGCTTATCAGCCATATATGGACTGGTACAATTTTCCTCATTTGAATGGCTCTCTAGACAGGTTTGTTTTTTCAAACAATTTTTTTCCTGTGAAAATTCTTTGGGTTTGTTATTTTTGGACTGGGTGAGTTATAAACAGTATAGGGAGGCGAGAGTCGCTCTAGGAGGGCGAGCGAGAAAAGTTATCAATCCTGTTCGTTTCGCAGTTTAGTTCCGGTGTATCTCAAACTTGATTCAAGAATGATGTGATGGTTTTTCCACTGATCCAAGGATCCAACTTCAAACTGCATTAGGATTCCTGTACCCCTACTTATATGTATATGTATGTCAACAATTTGTTGAGCTCGTTTATACAAGTGCCGTGTTTTTTGTATAATAAAGTCAATTTCCTTGTTTTTTTCAATAATTTAATGTATTTAGGCGGGTGCGCGTCTGCCGCAGCACTGGGAGAGTGTCCGATCGAGCAGTGACTTTGTCTGTGGCAGTCTGGCTGGTTGTTTCGCCATGACAGCAGCTATGCCGTTAGATGTTATTCGCACCCGACTGGTTGCACAGGGCAGTGGTGGACACGTGTATAGAGGTAATCAGCTTAGTTTCATTCTTTTACATTATCTTGTTATGTTTTTCTTAATTAGCTGGTTTTATATTCAATTGAATCACACATTCTGGATGACAAACGTTTACAAGTGTAGACACCGCTTCATACGTAAAAAAAAGGTTCACATCGAGTCGGTAAAAGTGAGCATGAGCATCCCCAAAAAGTAAGCATATGGCATTGGCATACACCCGTAAGGTCTGACTAAGCAACAAAAAATAGTCCGTTTCCAGATGTGAACAAGTAAAAATTTAGAATTTTTCATCAAAAGTAGACCGATTTTCATGTTTTCGGCTGGATAGTAGTCCGTTTTTCGAAATTTTCTGACTATTCGGACAACCTTGCTGGTGTGTGGGCATTGGATAACACGATTTTTCTTCATTTTACTGAGAAGCTGTAACATTACCCCAAAAAGTGAACATGCTCCGTTCAAAATCGGGCAAAAGTGAGCATCGGTCAACATCAAATTGAGGGGGTATTTTACGTATGCACCGCTTAGTGTTCTACAAAAAATAAATATTATGCTCACCCGAAACCACCGCTTAGGGAGTTAGGGCGAAATTTTTTCATCAACCAAAACTTTACTATACTAGCCAATTAGCCTCACGCGTAGGAGTAAGATGTTACTTTACAAAAAAGAGTGGGTTTTTCGATTGAAATACGTGGAACTTCATGATTTTCCATCAATTGATCATTTTTCGATACTTAAGTTTGCGAAAATGAAGTCCGTTTTTGACAACTTTACTACAGTGTGACTAGCTTGTATCTGTATGCGTTAGGGTTGTTAATCGATTATGAAAGAACGATTATTTCGATTTTAGACTTTCGCTATTTAATGGAAAGCTCACTCCATGGGTTAGATTTTAGATATATTATGTGAATGCGCTTTACACTTAACTCATTATCAGAACTAACGTATGATGCGTCCTAATCGAAATCTGACCATTTTTCAAGACTATGTAATCGAAAATTCGATTTTCGATAAATTTCGCCTTTTTCGGTTTTCGATTTTGAACACATTTTGTCTAATCTCTGTTTTTCGAGTTTCGACTTTTGGCTTTTGGCGAAATTCCGATCTGAAGACTGAAGATCGAAAATCGACTTTAATCTCGATCTTAACAACAATAACAACCCTAGTATGTGTGCTTATAGGTACGTTCCACGCGATCAAGTACATCTGGTACAAGGAGGGAGTGGCGGGGTACTTCCGTGGTTGGACCCCCTCCGTCATCCAAATAGCCCCCTTCACGGGGCTACAGTTCGCCATGTACAACTTCTTCCTCAAGTTGTGGAACAAGTTCAACAAGAACCACGAGACGTCGGGAGCGCTAGTTGCCGGCGCCTCCGCGGGTACGGTGGCAAAGACGGTGGGTGGTTGTTGTTTGTTTGTGTGTTGTTTACATACAACGCCCAAGCCTCTTGTGGGAAATGGGATAGAGGGTCACGAACAAATTTATGTGAAAGGGGGGGGGGGGGGTCGCGAGTTGAAACCTGACCAAATGCTCACGAAATTAGTAGTGTAGTGAACAACGAGAATATTTTTCAAAGCTAATATGAGGTACTCTCGATGGTGTATGTTTGTTTACAAGTTTACATGCATACATACTCCAGTAAAGTAGTTCTAAAAAGGCATTTTTCTCAATATTAGGAAAAGTAGTGGTTATTTGGATGTAAAATCATTATGTTTTACTGATTCTATTTACACCTCACTGTTGTGTGGTTCATACACCGCCAAGGGCCTCTTAATCCTTCAAAATTCTCGCGACCCCTCCGTGTTTTCGCGTGTCGCGACCCCCCAAAACGGCGATATTCAACTAATTTCCGTACGATTATAGCTGATTTTGTATGAAAATCGTTAGTTGACAGTTCGCAACCCCTACTTTTCACAAGAATTTGTTCGCGACTCCCCCATTTATGAGAGGCCTTGGCGGTGTATGGTGTGGTTGTTGTTTTTGTTTACGTGCATTCTCGAGGTTCTTTCGCTGCCTTCACTGATTTATACGTTTTTTTTGAATCGTTCTATTGTAGGAACAGACCTTTCTTCAAAAGGAAGTCTTTGTTGACAAGTATCAAGAATTTCAAATTTTGCTTCGAAAACTGTCTGTAAAACTCTAAGTTTTCCCGAAAAAGGAGGTCATTTTTTATAATTTCTAGGTTTTGTACCCGTTGGACATGGTTAGACATCGACTACAGATGAATGGATTTCAACGGACGGGATTCGGCAAAACTTCCAAGTAGGATAGATTTCTATGGGCGTTCTTTGTTGGGCAAGCAGGGTTTGGTTTGTAGTTTGTACCTTATACTTTGGCAGGTAGTCAACCACGTCAGTACGCTAATTCGCTAATCATGTGTATCGATCGAACGTGTGCTGCAGCTAGGCAAGGTTAAGTAGAAGTTGCATTCAAGCGATTTAGCATAGAGTAATTTCGGAACATTTCACAGTTTTCGCAGAAATTAAGCTTTTTTGAGTGTATATTCAGAACTGTTATCCATAGAATTCTCGATAATAGCCCGTTGTATCGTCAGGAATCAATGGGGAATGTTGCGTACAATGCGTTCGGTGGTCCGACATGAGACGGTGTACGGCCTGTTCAAAGGACTGTGGCCCAGCCAGATAAAAGCGGCAGCCAACTCTGGATTCGCCTTCCTTTTCTATGAAATATTCTGTGATGTGTTGCGAGATAGGAAAAATAACGACAATTGAGCTTATAGATGGCTGGTTAAAGAAGACGGGAGGGAGTTGGAACGTCTGAAAAATGTCCATCTTGTAGGAGAAAGTTTTTTTTTTTGGTAGTTTGACACTTACGGGATTTAAGTTTGAAGACATTAGTTTTCATGTAATGTGAACAAAAAGTGGTAAAGTTGTAGTCGTAAATGAAGAGAACGTGATGAATTCCTCACGTGCCAACCTGAACTTCCTCCGGTCCTTTTTAATAGCGTATTCGCACAACGTAGTTGTATTCTGTAATCGGTGTACACCGGGTAGAGTGTTCGATTAGTTACGTTGTGTCATTGTCTTGGCATCTCATATTATTCATGTTGCTAGTTTGTTCACATCTGTAACTATACTGTAACTCCTAAACTAGCTGTATACTAGGAATAGATTTATATCAGATTAGACTTATAGTTTTGATTGTGGTGCACTAATTCAGCGTTACCTAAGCAACGCACTGTCTTTCTCGAAGTGCCTTGCGCTTGCTGGTCTTTTTTCTTTTTGTTACACAGATATTTGTTATTTATGCTGTTTGAGACAATAAAGTTTTTATTTTCATCGCATTTTCTTTTGAAGAACTTCTTTTATTGGTATAAACGTGTGGGGATGGGTTTCTAAAGATAGGTATATTACTCCTCAAGTCGTTTAGTGTTTTGTATTGCAGTGTATCTCTTACATATTGATTATTTACAGGACTTCTAGTCTCTTCGCAGGCCCTATGCTTCACTGCCAGCAAGTTGTTCTTCGGGGTGGCTTCGGACCGCGTTTCTCCCCTGAAACTACTCTTCATGGGATTGGCCGGAGTAGCGACGACTATGATAGGATTAGGTAGGTGTCACTATTCTTCAGCACGGGAAACATCGCATCAGCAAAAAAACAGTCCGTTTTAGATATATTCTGAGTTCTGAGTATTAGGAGAAGTTTGCTGGACTATGCGGAGTATGGTTAGAGCTGGGATCGATGAGTGTGAGATGTTCGATCATGTTGCCCAAAGAAATAGCAGAAGTAATTGGATCCAAGTATACCTACTTTTCAAAAGTCTAAGTTTTGGTCAATATGGGAAAAATGTGGCTACTTCTGAAGCAAGTAATGCAATTAAATAATCAAATCGAATTTGTTGTAGTTCGATCTGGTTAAACCTCATAATTAACAGAGTTTAGCCGGAAACACAGGATCAAACTACAAACGCACTTTCATTGCCATCTCTATTTGCAGCCTACGTGGGTTCGTTCCCCCAACTTCTGCTGTGTTCCCTCTTTCTCGGCTCATTGCAGGGAGCCGGCTGGTTGCCATCCACTAGACTCGTCGCCAAGGTATGTTCATGCAACCAAGTCATATATGGGAGTGACCGAATTCGCGTTGTAGTTTGATCTCACTACAGACAATAATATTCGACGAAACAGTGGGGACAGAGTATATCGGGATACGTCAACACACTACACACACCGCATGACCTACTTTGAAAAGAACGAACCGTGTTCGTAAATCGATTTTGTTGTTCACAGAAAGAGATTGAGTTAGGTGTTTCATTTTGAGTAACCAGACCACAAAACTGTGTGCGAAGTGATTAACCAGTAACATAGTGGAAATCACAGTAGTTTAAGTCTTCAAAAAAAATATTTTTGGTTTCATCTACATTGTTATTTGATTTGTTGTGCCTTGAACCGAATGATGTCTGCCCATTTCAGTGGTTTAAAGGTGGTTCGTTCGCAACCATGTATTCGTTATTGGGATGTGGGAGTACCATCGCCGGCCTATTGCTACCCGCAACCAAGGAATTGTACTGGAGAACGGTTGCACTCTGTTTGGGTGGGTCTTTAGTGAAGTAAAGTTTAGGGAAGTGGGCAATAGTAATAGATAATGGGCACAAAAGAGTGTGTAGTGGCATGATAGGTATCCTAATACTCTTGTTGTTGGTAATATCGAATCGGACATCGCACCGTGCTAGAAACAGCACTGTTTAAGGTTTTTTTTAAACAAGTCAGCCTCGAGAAAATCAGAATTTTGAAACTTGACTGAAACTGGTATTTATAGGCTGCACCGGTACCATGTTCTGTATTCTCTCCTATTTTTCTCTGCGTGACAATACGCGTCAGCCGGTTGTCCCTAAAACTGCCTCCCAACAAGAGAGTAGCATTCGACTGATTCTATCCTCCAAGGTCCTGTGGGCCATTTCACTATCCTATATCTTTACGCTAGAGGTTGGTCGGTTTCCTTTCCAAATTGTTCCGATAGTATCGGAAACTTTACACCGTCAATCAACTGCAATGGATCTGCATATAAAATAAAATGGTAATTCTCGCAAAGTTTCGAAAATTTTGGATGTATTGAGAGGTGATTCACTTTTGGAGCAAGCTACTACGGTGTATGCTGTACTTTTCCGCTGTGTTTGTAGTTTGGTCTTGTTGTGTCGAAATTCAGGACTTGTGGCTATCGAGATCAAACTACAACGTAGGTACGGTGATCTATAGAGTATTGCGTGACTATAAAGTGTTTTTCTGTGTTGCAGATCCGTACGGTGTGCGAGGCGTGGATGCCTGTGTTTCTGAACGAAATGAACATGTCCGCCGCCTCCTACATTGTCATCTACGAAATTGGAGGGTCGGTTATTTATTGTTTCTTTTTGTAACGGTGAATTGTTAGTTGATCCATTAAATCACCCCTTCTTTTCTGGAATTGAGTTTTTGAACCATCGTAATCCTAACTTGAACAATAATGCTTTTATCGGGGTTATTGGATTCCTATAATTGTTGAACTCCTCTATTTTCGTTCAATTTAGTCTTTAAAGTTGTTTATCTTCCTTTTTACAGCAGTCGTTGTTTATATATATATATATATATATATATATATATATAGGTATTTTGCAGCCTGTTGGGAACCCTCTCTTCCGGGGCCATTCTGAATGTTCTGGCCACCCGGCTTCCCATGGAAAAGGCCCGATATCGATTTGCTATCTTCTGTAGCGCTTCAATGTTGACGTCGATTATGGTCTCCACCAGCTTCCCGGTATGTTTTTCCACAAGTTTGCGGTGTAGAGCACAAATGTTGGTTAAGTATAAAGCAGTAATAACTCAATGTGTGAGTAAGATACATAGACTTGCCGATGGATGATAATACTAACTGAGCACTTTCAACTGGGAAAATATATCTGTTATGAGTTCAGTAAAACATGTGGTGAATTGTTCTGCCACAAAACAATCAAAGGTTACTAGACAGATTGCTAAGGCTTCTACATAATATAATTATCATTCTCCTCATTCTCAATTGAAAATAATTGCTCTACACCATGCATGGTCGGTCCTTTTAGTTCTCTTCTAAACCTATACATATGTTTTAGTCACATGTGTAGGGTTCAATTTGCCTTTTTCATTTCAGGACTATTTCTATTTTCTTGGATTCCTCTCTGGATATTTCGTCAATGCTTCTCTCAATCTGTGGTGTGTTTTACATCTTTTTCGAGTTCAATTTTACATTTTGATATTTCGTATTAATGATCTACTTAAATATCTGAGTTTCCTTCAGACTATGCCAAATTTTCCAGCTAAATAAATGAAAAAAAGTTTGAAAAATAGACACTACTTGTGCTGGAATTTCTTCTAATATGTACCCTTTTGAGTGATAAAAAGTCCTGATCACATTTTGTTTAGTAATAATATAATAGGTCGTTGTATTGAAGTTATTTATGTTTTGTTTAGTAATAATATAATAAATTGTTATCCATTATGTTTCCACGTTTCCAGGGGAATGATTTACACACAGGCGGGAGAGGAGCACCTAGCTGGCTCCTGTAGTGCATTCATCTCATTCATCGCCAGTCGTGAGTTTACTTCTCTTTCAGATGGAGTGTTAGGGTGGCCGGGATCGTTGTTAGGCGGTTCACACATGTAGCCGGGTTGCATGCAACCAGTGGCCGTATTTTGTAAACTCAAGTAGCCGGGTAAGCTATTTGAGCAAAATTCAAATAGTTTACTACAAACTACTAGCTCACTTGTTTAGATAATCATCTTGCTTATGAGGAAAACTAGCAAACTCTCACTGAATAGGCTGGTAATTTAACAAAATAGTCGTAACCTGATTTAGAGTTCGTTCATTGAAATTTTGCTCAAATAGCTTACCCGGCTATTGCATTTGAAAAGCAGTCATTAGTTTTGTACACATGCAACCAGGTTGCATTTTGGTTGCATGCAACCCGGTTGCTTGTGTAATTGGCGTCGTTGTTAAGCAGGACGATTATGTGGACCAATACCGACGTATCGGTCCTTTAATCTGCAATTGAAAAATGTATTGCACTTTAAAGGACCGAAGTGTCGGGATTGGTCCACATAATCCCCCTTCTTTAATGGCGATTTTATTTATAACAAAACCTTACACCTGGATAAGAAAAGTTTTTGGAATACTCATGCTTGCTCTAAAAAATAGTCATCCGAAAATCTTGGCACGGTGCCAAGAACTCTCAGTGCAGTGCGAATGGGACTACCTGTATCTGAGTTGTTGTTTGATATCGCTTCACGTCATAATCGGCGGATTTCGACCGAAAATAAAGGTGTCAAACTACAAACACGGGCGGGATAGCGCATCAAGCACATTATGGAAATAGAACTGACTTATCTGCAAATCGAACCACTTGTACCCTTCTGTTACTTTCATCAGCTCCCACTATTTTCAGTCGGTTCGGTGCTGGCTGGTAGCCCTCTGGCCTTCCTAGTCTCGAATTTCGGGTATTCTTGTTTCATTCCTTTCTTCGCCGTACAACTTGTCGTTTTGGCTGGTATCACCTCATTACAATTACCACTTAGAATGTCCGAGGAGAAGAAACATGTTTAAGAAGCTCTTAACCCTCTTCTCTTTCTCTCTTCCTTCATATCTCTGTCTCTATCTCTCTGTCTATTCTATCTCTCTCTCTTTCGCTCTCTGGCGCTCTCTCTCTTGCCCGGCTTTTTTTCTGTTCCCACCCTCCACTATTTCTGCCCTGACTTTTTTCCTATGTTGACATTGTTTCGCCATACAGCACTATTATCAGTTGTGTCATTGCCTAAAGTTCCATGCGTGCATTTTTCTACACATTCTATTTAGTTTTGATGAGTACACATAATCATAATTAGTCCTTGGACATTTGTATTTTCTATAAATCCAGTACAATAACAAAATGTGCCATTCCGTAGACGGGAGCTGTAGGGTGCTCGTTTTGTACAGCCATTTTTTATATTCTGAATAAATTCCTATTGAAGTGTGTATTGTCATGTTTATTTGATCTGGGATGTCCCTGTCATTATTTTATTCAATTGGCAAACCATAGTTAACTATAATGGTGGTATTACTTTTAATTATGACATTATTTTGTTAATTGTGTTAGTTATTTCAGGAATTTATCATGGTTCCGCAGGGGTTTCTAGCCATCTTGGTGGTGTTCATCTCGATGTTGATGTTCAGCTCCTTACATCACATTGAAGAAGGTCACGTGGGAGTATATTTCAGGGTTAGCTTGCCATTTTTTATATGAAAGAAGGACGACAATGTGGACCAATCCCGTGTCAACGGTCCTTTAAACTGCAATAGAAAAATGCATTGCAGTTTAAAGGACTGAACCGTTGCGATTGGACCACATAATCGTCCTTCTTTAAAACAATTTAGCTACTGTATTATACAATTTAACCTACCGTTGACAAAGTATAACTGCAATTCTCGTATCAGACGAGTCGTTTTTGTCCAGTTATTGGAAAAGTTGGGTTTGCTCTTTTCAAAGCAAGTATACTCTGTATACTTCCTCATCCCGCTGTGTTTTTTGTAGTTTGATTCCGTCGCCTTTTGAACTCCGTAACTGTGTCATGTGTTGAGATCAAACTACAAAGACGATTGGGTTCACTTATCACACTGTTAAAGAAGGACAATTATGTGGTCCAATCGCAACGCTTCAGTCCTTTGAACCGCAATGTATTTTTCAATTGTAGTTTAAAGGACCGTTGACACGGGATTGGTCCACATAATCGCCCTACTTTAAGCTGAAATAGAAAAATGGATCAATAATTCGATATACCAATCATTTTGCAGGGTGGTGCTCTGTTGAGCAAAGTCAGTCATCCGGGATACCATCTCATGATCCCTGTGGTCACGTCCGTCAAAAGTGTCCAGGTCGGGTCGTTTGACTTTCTTTTAGTTATTTTTCTTCTATTTAGCCACAGTTTCACGCCTAGTCTGTGACTTTCGTTTTTAACTTTAGCAACCAAAGGGGAGAAGTCGCGTAATCGCCATCGAAAAGCCGAAATCTTTGCCGTTGTATTGGGGCGGGAGCGGGTTTTAGCCGTTGAGGGCAAGACACTAGAAGAAGTTCTTGCGAGTTGCGAGACCACGTCTGAGTGTCATATTCTTTTCGGCTACCCTTTGCCCACGTTTGGGGTTGTAACTCGACCAGAATTGGTATATTTCTTGTTTTTTTTAAACTCTTCTTCTTTGATATCTTGTTTTCTGTTGCAGGTGACCTTACAAACGGACGAGGCTAAGAACGTGCCGTGTGGAACAAGTGGCGGTGTCATGATCTACTTTGACAGAATAGAGGTGGTCAATGTACTGAGTGCCAGTAGCGGTTAGTTGATGGTCTAATATTCATCATTTTATTGAGTGGGAATTATTACCAGCTATCAGTCAATCAATACATAGGTTTTGTATGCACATATGTCTTCAGTGGTGACGTTCATGAATTATTCACGGAATGCGCTTGTTACTGGGCTAAGGGCTTTTTTGATTTCGAATCATATGTGTGCGGGAATATGGTGTGTAGTTGGATTCTGAATAAATAATCTAGTTCGATTTTTTCCTAAATTGAGAAATGTTTTAATAGTAATAATATCGATTTTTCAGTGTACGACATCGTGAAAAACTACACGGTCGACTACGATAAGCCGTTGATCTTCAACAAGGTTCACCACGAGGTGAACCAGTTCTGCAGTGTCCACTCCCTCCAAGAAGTATATATCGATCTGTTTGGTAGGTCATTCCGCCCGAGAGGGTTTCTCTGGAAAATTTGACTTAACAGCTAGAGAACGATTTGATTAATGGGAGCTTCTTCTACGAACCGTACGGTAATTTTCTATTCGGCTGGCTGGCCGGAAATGGGGTTTGAGCTGAAAATGTAAGGATACCGAACCAGAACTTCTATTTTGGTTGGAAAAGTAAGTGGGACGGTGGAAGGTAACTAAGCAAATTTTATACGATGTCCGCGATTCTTTGTAGTCTAACCAGTTTCAAATGAGTTTTTGTTCGTGTAACAGTTAGTTTATGTTAGTTTTTCGTTTTTTTCAGACCAGATAGACGAGAACCTGAAACGGGCCCTCCAGGAAGACCTGACAGTCATGGCACCCGGCCTCTTTGTCCAGGCAGTCAGGGTGACGAAGCCAAAGATCCCCGAGGCTATCCGGTACAATTATGAACAGATGGAGGCTGAGAAGGTGGGTTATTCTTGTTAATAACCGTGATCTGTAACCGACACCGAAGGTAACCGCCAGAACAGACGGGAGTGATTCTGTTGTGATGAGAGTGATTCTGAAAAAGGAATTCGCCGAAAAATACTTCAAAATTGCGATAATTTCACGAGAATCGGCAAAAATCACCATAATTTCGAAAATTTTCGGACTCAAGTTCGCATTATTGTGTTTTGCACTAGAAACGATGAATATTTCGAACCGAAGACTGTCCTTTGAAGTATATGAGTCAATTGACTATTTTCTAACGATGTTTCAATAGTTTACAAAGACGTTTCCACCAGCTGCTCATTTTCAGACGAAACTGTTGGTGGCCGTTCAACATCAGAAGGTTGTCGAGAAGGAAGCGGAAACTGAGAGGAAAAAGGCCGTCATTGGTAAATGTTCTCATACCGCAGTAAGGTTGTCCGAATAGTCAGAAAATATCGATAAACGGACTACATTTTAGCCAAATACGAGAAAAACATGTCTATTTTTGTTGCTAAATCATGAATTTCCACGTATTTCAATCTGAAAACGAACTACTTCTCGTCGAATAGTCGGACCTTACTGGTGTATGAATGTTCTTTTTTTTGAGAAATCTCTGTATTATGTATATGGCTATAGCAACATTCGGTGTGTTACTTGATTTTCATGACACGATCTGTCTCGAACGCGTTCAACTGTTTCGGTTGTCTCGAAATGACTTCCAATTGATTGAGACAAGTTGAAGATATTTCTTGTTTTGGTCTATTAGCCGACATTTTTATGTCAACATTTGAAATAACAATTTTTGAGCCACGCATCTATTTTTTTATAGTTTGAGAAGTATGTTCTGACCCAACAATGATAATAATGTTATAATTAATAATTATCTTTGTTCGCAGAAGCGGAAAAGAAGGCGCAAGTGGCGGACATCATGCACAAACAGACGATCGCCGAGAAGGAGACTCAGAAGAGAATCAGCCAATTGGAGGACGAGAGCCATCTGGGTACGTTCACCGAAATATATATCTAACCGTTCTTCGGTTATCTGGACGACAGAAAACCGAAACCGAGCACCGTTCGAACCAAAAAAAACGCGGTTACTTGTAGTCAGCTGGAGGCTGGAGGACGAGAGCCATCTAGGTACGCCCTTCGATGTATAGAACAACGTACCCTAGTCTCAAATTTTTACAAAAAGGTGCAGATGTCGAAGATTTCTGTGCAACTGTCACCATCTTACTGTAAAGGTTTATAAGTGCGCGGAACATATTTTACCAGCCACCTATATTGCTGGAACGTAGAAAACAATTCTTTTCCAGCCTCTCAACGAGCGAAAGCAGATGCCGACTTCTACAGATCTCAGAAGGAAGCCGATTCAAACAAACTATTACTTTCCAAGTATGTTCAATTTTTCTTCTAGTCGGGATGTCATGTTTTCATTACCAAACTTGAAATGTTTTCGTTCTACTGAAGAGTTTCGAAATTTGGCTTAGAAGTTTGATCTTTTGGAGAGTATTAGAATTTCCCATACTATTTCTTTACTATCTTTCGTATAAAAATTAATTAAATTGTTTTCTGAAGGGAGTTCTTGGAGCTGAAACGAATCGAAGCTGTGTCTCGCAACAACAAAGTCTTCTACGGAACAAACATTCCGAATATGTTCTTCCCGGAATCGATTCCCACTACTTCTACCCCTACCAAAGTGGCGGGTAAGTAGGGTGTACTGTAGATATTGCTCGGTGATCCTATAAGTTTGTATTTATCTGAAAATATTCTTATCCAAAAACATTCACACCTTCCTACTTCTCAAATTCAGTATCTGTTTCACTATTCTAGCATCATATAGCCCTTTTCCCGTATTCTGTTTCGTTTGATACGTTGTGGTCAGTCTTGAAACTAACCAGATTCTCCGCTCTTTTCTGGTTTAGAAGTTAGTTCTCGCTCAAAACGGGTGAATTTTCTTTCTGAAAAGTGATGGTGACATTTCTGGTTAGTGGCAGTATAAGTATTCCCGATGCCCTGCCGGTGTTTTCTTGCGTGTATTAGTTTGCTTGCTTAATTTATTATGGACCTTTGCAAATATGCTACCTTTAAAGTATTGGTTGTTCGAAATGTTTAATATTTGTTTTATAAAGTTTGTATAAAAATGTCCAAAGGGTATTTAGTAACGAATAGCTTCATCTAATTGGCACTTTATAAGATGTGACCGAATGTGAGTTAAAGTTTGATCAGTAATTCGCAATGGTGACACATAAAACACATGGAGACGCAGACAGTTATATCATCTTAATCTCCTCTGTTTGGTGTCAAATATGTTCTCAGACAATTCCCTGGCCACTTTGTAGAGAGAGAGTACGCAGGTCAAAGAGACGCAGGAGTCTGTGGCCTCATTGATCAGCCTGCTCTCTCGCGTTTGCAGCCGGCCAATCGCGGAACATTCGTCCCAATGAACTTTTAGGTGGATCAAGGATCATACTATGGTAAGGTGCCTTTTTCTGAAAAAAAAAATTGATTGCGCCAAGAAATATTCATCCGAAATTTTGGCTCAGTCAGACTCCTTTTTTGTATTTGTGCATTTGGGGTTTAGTGTCTAAGCACTTTTCAGAGGCGAATTCACTGGGGAACCGTGTCCTTCCGAACCAAACGACGAACCGACTTCTAAACCGACCGGTTCTCCAGTGAATGCTTCGAACGGAACCGACATTACTCATGAATTGAACAAATAAGTCGTAATGAGTGAATCCCGGTTCGATTCGAAGCATTCACTTCAGAACCGGTCGGTTCCGTATAGCGGTTCGGTCGATTCGGTTCGGTTCTCCAGTGACCGGTTCGCGGTTCGGTTCGGGAAGGACCCGGTTCTCCAGTGAATTGGCCCTTTTCAGATGACCAATGTTCACTCCGAAAAAAAACATGCGAAAATTGATTTGTTTTAAATTTTAAATTGCATTTTGTTTATTTACAACCTAAACGACTCCTCATTTGCATACATAAACATCAGAGATGGGCGAGCGGTTCACAATAGAATGGATTATCTATAGTCCGTTTCACCCACGCATGACCCTCTACAGTAATATGGCCCAACTTCTAGATCAAGGTTCGGTATGTGGCTTTTCGACTGTTTCTAAATTTCTATAGTGTCTCTTGCACATTTACTATCACAAACTGTGAAATTTTGAAACTAAATTAACGTATTCTTCATAGAAAAAGTCTTCCGAAAATTTGACGGATTACTGTAGAAAGTGCTTTCCTACTTCCAAGATGTAATCACTTCACTTGACAATGCATTTGACTATCAAACTAGTTCACTTCATCTGCACTGGGGGACCGTTTTGGGCCTGTTTCGTATCAAGATGTACCCCTCCGGTCATTGGTCTTTTGATCACAGTTCCGTCGTCCTTCCATTGCACTTTTCATTTTAGACCCAAAACCACAGTAACAAGTTTCGGCAAGATCCGCCTTTTGTGGATATCACGCAAAAATTACGGCAAAGATGCAGAACGTTCGTCAGCCTGCGTTCATACTTTTTTTAAGCTGCATCCAGCGGCAATTTCAGTCGCTCCGCAACATTTTTGCAGTTGCTGCAAAGTACCGCTGCAGCCAGATGCAGCTGCAACTTTACGCTGCGTAAAAGTAGAAAGATCAGATAGAACCTAAGGGAGTTAGAGGGGTACCGAAGTGGGCGGCGCTTATCAAAATTCGACATGAAAAAAACTGAAAAATGAAAAACTGTTTTGCTAAAAATAGGCAGTTGGAGGAGGACAACAAAATCTGGCACTTAGAGGGGTACATAAAACGCGGGCGGTACTGTATACCGAAACAAAACAGGCACTGATGTGCGCTTTGTTCGAGTTCGCCCCGCGCCGAAAGTTTTGCCCGGGACCTATAGTTTAGCTCTAACATAGGAAATCTGGCAGTTAGAGGGGTGGGTAGAGGGGAGTTCGTTACCGCAACGCGCTGGCTCTAATTTCCCACGGTTGGCTCTAATTTCCCAAGTCCCGGATTTTCCACGACCAACTCTCCCGACTTTTGTCATTGTAGCGCGATTCGAGATTCAAATACAACATTCAATTTTGCAGGTTTGCTAAAAACCCAAACTCTGCTGCGAACTTTCAATCAGTAGCCATATTTCTTACTGTACTCCATGGATCTTGTCTGGAGCACTAATGTGAATAAGCATAACAGAATTTATATCGTCCGTCATACTGTATTCAACACTTTCTGATGTGCGTTGAAATGTATTTAACCTTCGGTACTAATATACTGTTAAATTCCGAAGTACAACAATATTTTATAAAATAGTTAAATACTCTCATACACGGATTCACTTAGTATGTTTGAGATTAGGTGAAACATTTGCATGTCCTATACAATCCATAATCAGAAATATCAATTCCAATCTCTATTACCATTGCAAAGTGACATTGTTACAATTATTTCGCGCTATTTCTATTTTCGAATAAATTTCTTTTATTTCATAGCATAAATGCCTCGCCCTCATTAGAATATGGTCAACGTAACATGTTGTCCTGAGAGCTCCGTGTTTTAACACGTCACGCCAACATTCGACAAACATGTTAGGGCTTGCTGGGGGAAGATGTCTACTCATTCTCAATTCTGCACTCGTCCCGGACGCTTGCTAGAGAAAAAGGTATCTTTTGATTAAGATTTGTATCAGTTTTAATGAAAAACAATCAAATTTTGCGCTTTTCGTGAACGAAGGTACCGAAATGCACTAATTGTTGTGCTGTTCGTTGTAAACTCTTCACTTTTTTTAATGTTGAATGTTATTGGCTTGTTTTATATTTATTCTGTAACGCCTTCCATTTTAAACAAACACAATTTGTTCGAAATGTCGATTGTAAATAGTTCTCACTAGGTTAGGTTGAGTTTAATTGTTTTTCTAGATGAATCTCAGCTATATTCTTCTAACCTTTGTTATTTTGCAGTTATCCTATTATGGAAGTGGCTCAGATTCAACAGTCTCCATTGTCTCAAGTTGGACCTGAAGGTATAGTCAGTTCACACT
Organism: Litoditis marina; assembly: GCA_964036275.1. Classification (NCBI taxonomy): domain Eukaryota; kingdom Metazoa; phylum Nematoda; class Chromadorea; order Rhabditida; family Rhabditidae; genus Litoditis; species Litoditis marina. The sequence continues at coordinate 32,928,608 of OZ038433.1, forward strand.
CTCGTGCACACTTACAGTATAAAACGTCTGAGAAGTTTTCGACATTCCAATTTTTATGATTGTAGCACAAAATCCTTATTAGTCTTCTCGAAACAAATTGTCAATATTTAGTTTCAATAAATCTTTTTTCGATTCTGGTACAAATCCTCACTTCTCTTGGAACGAAACTTTCAATTCTTTCGCGGAAAACTTTTCGCCAGAAAACAGTCATGAAAAAGTGAGTGTGTACTTTGAATCCACGTATTCGCGAAATTAAGTTTAGCTGCTCTATTCTTCTTCTTTCAGTTTACATGTTTACAACTACAGGCAGACATGCAGCTAACGTGTTTTGCACGTGAACGCGTGTCTGGCAAACTGTATTACATGGTTTCCACACGCACTGTGTATTTCGCAATACACTTCTCAACATGTTAAGAGTTTACGAAAAGAGAGCGCTCAAAACCTGGATAACTTATGTTCTGTGTAGTGTCTGCGTCTCTCTGACCTACAACCTCAGCTGGCGCGAAGCAAAACTGCCAAGTTATCAAACTCCACTAATTTTTGGGTTGCACGAATAAACTGACATTTTCAGAGAACAGCCATGAAAAGATGATGCCGAATCCGTTTGCTGTACCCAAGTCGTTCGATGTCGAAGTTCAAAGTTTCCATGTGGTACGGTTTGAGTGGTTATATTGACTGGGCTTCGCAGACACCTTTTTCCGTCCAAGGAAAAGGTAGCAGGAAGTAGAATATAGGCCATTTACACAACCAACCGGGTTGCACGTGTAAAGATAGTTCGGTTGCTTTCCAAATACAACCAAAGCAACCACATTGCATTGAAAACAGTAAAATGTTCAAAAATTGAGTGTTTTGTTGCATTTGAAAAGCACCCGAAAGCAACCGAAGTTTCTTCACAGATGCAACCCGGTTGCATTTTTGTTGCATGCAACCTGGTTGTATGTGTAAACTGCCTAGAATATACAGCGTGCTCAATATGGGTTTATCGCCAACGTGTTTGAATTTTGATCTCCTGTGGTCTTCTGTGTAATTGCCGCCCTCTCCCCTCCCCCCTTTGTGGTGGAAAACTTGCTCTTTTCAAATGAGGCGTATACTTGATTGTTGGTCAAAATTCGTATATTTCGGTGGAAGCTCTTTTCAAATGAGGCGTATACTTGATTGTTGGTCAGAATTCGTATATTTCGGCTTGTTTAGAGATCGAACTACAAAATGATCTGGTCACTTCCTATACCCTATAGTTTGAAGATGATATTTTGATTGATCTTTGATTTCAGGGACAGGATGCTGACCGTCAGTGGATGTTGCCTGCGGAATGTGTCAAGGGATACGTCTCCGCCTTCCAACCAGTTAACAAACAGTCGGAGGGACATCAGAAAGACAACATGGAGGTAAGGGTTCGGTTCTTTGGTGAATTCTATATGTAACCGGGTTTCATGGTAACCGAACCGGTTACATCAGTAGGTAACCGGTCGGTAACCGAAAATATAAAAGTGGTTACCTGTTTTTCCAAAGCAAAATGTGATTTTGACCGTTAGTTTGTACGGTAACCGGATTTTAGTTTTAGGTTTCCTACCGGTTACCTGTGAGGTAACCTGAAAAAGGGTTACCAAAACCGGTCAGGTTACCACAAAACCCGGTTACATATAGAATTGGCCTCTTTCATGTACTTCCCGATGGACAACGTTCTCTTTTCAATATTTTGTTGAGATGTATAGTCGCCATTTTTCCCAAGAAAGACTGCAAAGGGCTCAATTGATTGAGCGATGCAGGTCGAGCGACACTGAATTCCGATTATCCCTGAAATCTCTCTGATTGCACCCCATTTGCCCCCTACTTTGCCCCTGTCCATATCCGGATATGGACAGAGGCGAAACAGGGGGCAAATGGGGTGCAGACAGGGAAAAAGTAGGGAAATTTCCGAGAAAAGTCAGGGAAATTTCAGAGAAAAATTAAGCAAATTGTTTTCAAATTTCAGAAATATTTCTTGCTTTGATACTATTTACGGTGAACTGTTAACATAAGGTGAGAATGAAGATCTCCAAAAACTCTCGAACTGATGCTCCTCAGATTGGAGAAGCATCTATTTTCACTGCTTATTTCTTTACAGAAAACAAAGTGTTTTCAAAAAGAAATAGCAAAGAGAAAGTCTTTCCTTCCACATCTAATCAAAGTTAAACTTTTTTCGATTGGTTCAAAGCGCTTTCAACAGGAGCTGAAATGGACGAATTGCGCACAGCCGCACCCCTGGCTGCGCCGTATCTAGTACGGGTTTCTCAAAAGTGCGGCAGAACACAGTTTTAACCAGCATCTTCAACGAAATGACACTAAAACTTTATAATGTGTAGGTATAAGGTTCTGCTAATAGATTATAGTAAAAAAAAGTGGTAAATCAACATTTTTCAATATCTCTGACACTTCTCTGACATTTCCCTGATTTCACCCCATCTTCTCCCTGACTTACCCCCCTTTTACCCCAGAAAAATCAGAGAAATTCTTCCCCCCTGATGCTCCCTGACAGATCAGGGAATGTCAACTTACTATGGAGTGCGTAGATCAAAGATACGCAGGCGAGTCCCCGCAGCCTAATAGGTACTGTAGATCAACTACTTAATCATATTGGAAACAAACAGAAAACACAATCTAATTCATAAAATTATATCTACAAAGTATGCCAATTTTCATCTATAGTTTCTTTCTGTCTTTCTAACTAACCACTTTCTATAATTGGGCCGTTTGAAGCGCTTTTTTCGTTTGTCCCAGTTTATTTGCTTTCATTTTCCATGGAAACTTGAACTGCTGATTTGGGCGAACTTGCTTGACTCGACTATTTTGGTTCGCGCCCGAAGTATCGATTGGGCATTCCGGGCCGCCTTGCCTTGATTGTTTTCGATCAAGGCGCGACTTGAATTTACGCTCATTTTTTCAAATTAGCTCGATTCTGCTCGTTTAAACTCATTTTATAAAACTATTTTAGTATAAATTCTTATTCAATTAAACAATTCACACCTAGGTGCACTGGAAATGGTAACAGTTAGGCAACCAGAATAAGTCATTCGAAATTAAAAGTCATTAAAGTAAAAGTCATTCGAAAGTAAAAGTCATTAAGTACATAAACAGTTGAGAATCAAAAATAAAGTTTCCGAAAATTTTCGTAAATTTCAAATCCTGACTAAAAGTGAATTAATGACTTTTACTTTTGAATGACTTTTACTTTAATGACTTTTAATTTCGAATGACTTATTCCTGGTACCTAACAGTTAACATAATTACAAGTTTCATAATTTACTTATAAACTTGATTCAGAACTTATTTTCGTTCTTCCTGCGATTCGATGGAATTTCTAATTATTTCTTTCGCTTTTCGGTACAAAACTTCATATCAAAACCCTACATCCTCTTTTTGATATTGTTTTTGATTCAACTTATTTTTTGGTCAGGCAATTTTGGCGCGCTGTTATGTAGTTTGACCTTTTCTTTTTCTACTGCGCTCTCTCTCTCTCTCTCTCTCTCTCTCTCTCTTTCACACTCTACGTGCTTTCTCTCTCTCTCTCTCTCTCTCTCTCTCTCTCTCTTCTGTCTCTCTCTTCCCTCGTAACAGTCTCTGACTCCCTCCTTATTCCAGCATGGTGTCCCTAGTCTGGTGCCATTTCACTAAGTCCGCCCCAGACCGAAACAAAGTGATCTGTGTCCACTGTGGGCGTATATATTCCCATTGTGGGGCCACCACTCAACTCAGAAAACACCTTGAAGCCAGACATGGCGACGAGTGGGCTGCTACCATTCGGGTGAATCCTATATATCTAACCGGGTTTTTTGGTAACGATAACATATAACCCGTTTAGGGTAAAGGTAATGGGGCAATGGTACAACCTCGCCCCCTTTAAACCTTAAGTCGAGAAATTAAAGAAGGACGATTATGTGGACCATTCCCGTGTCAACGGTCCTTTAAAATTGAAAAATGTATTGAACTGAAGCGTTGGGATTGGACCACATAATCGTCCTACTTTAAGTCGGTTGATGAATAATTAGCCTGGAACTTGATCAAGCTCGCCCGATCTCCAATTGTTGTCTTGTTTACGATTATTTTCTTCAGTTCAACAGTTTCAATGCTGCTGCCTCGTCCGAGAGAGGAGAAACATCCGGAAATATGGAGGACGGGGAATGTGAGTGTTTTTTGTCTGTGTTCATGAGTTCATGTTATTTGAAACGCCGAGAACTATCACTTTTTGTATAGAAGCGTAGTAAAAGTGCTTATCAGCAGTCAGCATTCAATTGTACTTATTACGAAAGTTTTATATTATAAAGTAAAATAACATCATTTGTATTAGTGATAATAGGAATAACGGTACTAGTTTCAGTGATCGATGATACCGATTTGAAGCTGAATTCCGCTCCCTGGCAGCGGGTTGGTCGCTTCAACATGGTTCCCTCGAAAACGGTGTCCCCAACAGCTGAGCAGCTGTCCCTCTCCTCTCGCATCATGGGCTGGTCCCATGGTCCCCAGGCGGAAAATGGTCCCTCCACCCCATCGGTTATGGTCCCCCTTGAAGTGGTACCCACGAACAATACGTCTGCCCTCGCCACGTTCATGGATACGTTCAAGTCGGTCGAACCAAAGTGCGAGCCGGCTGACGAGTTGCCGACATCTTCAGAAGGCGCCCCGCTCGTCGCTGGAGGGGATTCTGGAGACCTCACGATTAAATCGCAGTTTCAACAAGAAATGTCGGTAGAACAAGGCGGCAGCAGCATCTCTACGGGTGAAGGTAAATTTTTCGTTCATTCCAGATATATGTTTTCTGAGTAACGTTGTTGATAGTTGAGTTTGGTTACAAATCGGGCTTTCTGTGATGGTATTACATCACCGAAACGTGTTGACGCGTAAAGTTTTCGATTTCTTTTGAAGTTTGGTTACAACTAGGTACGGAATTCATTCGGGATCAATAGGTTTTATCGTATTTCCAGGTTTAACGCTGTAATAACCCAAACTGGATCTTTTTTCTTCAGAAATTTTCGTTATTGAGAAGACGGGCGATTCCGTGACAACCAGGGCGCGCCCGAATTCTTCAGATGGCCGGTCCGATACCGGTTCCTCCTCTCCCGTTTCTGGCCGATGCACTAGGTTCGTTTAGGAAGTGATCGAGTATTTATTGTAGTTTGATCACGATGTTATAATTTACGAGTTCCGACCGATAGGTGACGCGATCGAACTATAAAGACAATGGGTGGTGCACCGAAGCTTACTTCCCAAAGAGCGGACCCTGTAGGTCAATTCTGAAAAAAAATTGTTTTTCAGAAGATGTTTTGTTTCTGATAATTTGGTTCCGAATAACCAGTCGACCAATACCCAGTAATTGACCAGTGGTCTGAAAATCACTGAATACAAACTCACTAGGTAACAATATAGGAGTTTGTGGGGCATATATTATTTTTGCTTCACATTAATAACAGTTAGCAGGGCAACAAAATACGAAAAGTTCCGGTCCTGTTTCTCTAAGAACTTCTCCCATACTTGTCCTTTCTTTCAGTGCACCGCTGACGACTGTTTCTGGTGATTTGACGACGCCGTTGCGTCAGAAGCGGAAGTACGTTCGTCGACAGTCGCCACCCGACGACGCCGACCTCATCCCGCTCAAGAAGAGAGGAAGACCCAAGGTGAGAGGGTGTGCTATCTAAACAGATGTGATGCTGTTGCTGCCAGCTCTTTATTAAGTACTGGAACCAGCTCGAATTTCAGACTTTCTGTGGCAATTCGCCGTCAAGTTCACGAAAAATGTGGGTATCGATTGTAATATAGGTTGGGAGACCCCGATACCTGACAGAGGGGACCGGTAAGTTTTCCCGAACTGACTCATATCTATTGAGGAGGGGTGGTGCGATGGCTGTCAGCTACTCGACGAAGCCGTTCGAACCAGCCCATAATTTCCTCAGCCAATCTGTAGCTGTCTCGACGAGAGGGAGAGAGTGTGCAGCTCAGAGAGACGCAGATGTCCCGGCCTCATTGACCCCCCATGATATCTCGATTTCGCAGCTAGCTGATCGCAGAAAGTTGGCGCCAATCGTTAACGCTACTTTATTACTCCAAACAACAATGAAACACTGCTAGTCTCACAATTTTGCTCAGAATTTTTTTCTTTTTTCGGGAGTTCAAACAACTGGCGTAACTTTTCACTGGTGGTAGTGGAATGTGAAAAGATTTTTAACTTTTCAACCCCGAACCGAAATAACACTGGGTTTTGATTCTGAATGAATCTCATCTATTTTTGTTTCAGGTTCATCCGGAACCGAAAAACTCAACTTTGGCTAAAATGATGAAATCGATGCCGTCTTACGTGACCGAAAACATGAAAAAGGTGCGGAGGGCGCAGTAATGGAGTTTATTTAAAGGAGGACAGAAACCAACTTTGATTTTAGCATGGAATAGAACAGTTTATACTCAATACAACTTTTTTTCATTCTGGTATGTGTCTGTAGTTTGATGTGGCGTTTTGGAGGTAGTTTGAATATGTGCTTGCTGTATTTGTGGATCAAACTACAACTCTCACTTGGCCATTGGTTTTAGTTCTAGATGATTCCTTTGTGATATTTTGTGAGTGTTTTATAGATACGAAGTATAACATTTGAGTTATGTTATTATCATTAAAAGGATTGAATATTTCAGGTGGCGGCTGGTACCAAGAATGGGTCATCGGCTGGCTCGTCGCGGGACTACAATGGTTGGCCATTTGATAATTCTCCGGCAACCAGAATAAGTCATTCAAAATTTAAAGTCATTAAAGTAAATGTCGTTCGAAAGTAAACGTCATTAAGTATAGAAACAGTTGAGAATCGAAAATAAAGTTTCCGAAAATTTTCGTAATTTTTAAATGACTAAAAGTGAACTTTTACTTTTGAATGACTTTTACTTTAATGACTTTTAATTTTGAATGACTTTTTCCTGGTACCTAATTATCCACCTAGGCGAGGTTACTTCATCTAATTCAGTTGAGCAAAACGGCCATTTTATCTTGTTCTGCGAAGTTTGTTGCTAGATTCTGGCATGAGAGCCTAGAGAGCCAAACGGCTGTAAGTGATCACGCACAAAAATCACAGGTAAGGTACCCTAATGACCACCCAAAACTGGCGTTAACCGGTAAAATCCTCTGGTTTTAAGCTTTTTTCCATTTACTGTTACTTTGATCAGCTAATCTTTGAACTAGAATCGTTGTCAACGAAATTCGGTAGTATACTATATCTTTTATCCAGACGAAACAAATCGAACGGCGATGAATGCAGCACGTGCCCCGTCAACCGAATCTGCTGCCGGTACCTCCCATCAGAAACAAGTGTCACCGGTGGGAAACGGTTTTCTTACCTATCTCAGATTAGCTGTATTAGCTTTTCTATCAGTACCCAGCTACTTTCAGTATTGCATGTTTGTCAGGAGGGGTTGTTGTCAGCGAACCAGTCGGATAGGCTAGAACGTTCGATCTACTACAGTATCCATCAAACTGTGCTGGACAGCGTATGGTCGATTTGGTAAATGGCGGGTTTCGGCTGGGATCCAGCTCATTCACGTATATTTGATCCACATCATGTATCATCTGCTGGAAAATGAACAACGACCTCTCGCACCGCATTGTTCAATCAGTTTGGCGATTTGATGTCTTTGTTTGGGAGATATTTTCGAAGCCACCAATCCTTTTCCAAACTTGACCATGTTATCCTGATTCTATGATATTTGTAGCGCTTGTCGGAGACACATATGGCTGGAGGCAGAATATTCGACACAATCGCCAGAAACAGGTGCATTTTCTTAGTATTCATTTTTATCTCTTTCTATCTTTTTTTCATAATTTCAATTCAATATCATTTTCATTTAAGAGAAGAGGCGGACGCTAGACGAGACATGCACATTGCATATCTTCAAGGTGTTGTGGAGAAACAGGGCGAGATGCTGGTCACATATCATCAGGAACTCATGGTTGGTGGCAGGGGAATGAGAGTGAGAGGAGAAAGAGAGAAGAAGAGAGAGGGATAGGGAAAGAGTAGGTAGAGAAAGGGACAGGGGGAAATGTAGTAGGAAGTAGAGATAGTGGGAAGAAATGGTGAGAGGGGAGAGAGAGAGAGTTATGCTTTATTTTCTCAGAAGCGGCCCACGATTGATCAACTGCTGAATTCGAGAAATGAGATCGTGGAATTGAAATCGGACTTTGAGCGGCTGGAGACAATGGTTCGAGAGATGTCTGTGAAAATGGAGGCTAGTCAACATAACTTCCCTAGTTTAGTGATTATTCTGTAGAAAAAAAGTACGGTGTTGGAAACTTACATAGAGATGGAGTTCTTTCTTTAATATATTATTCAATTTGAGATCATGGGTTATGTAACACGAAAAGTGAAGATTTTTCACAAATCGAGCAGTTTGTGATTGAACTATCCTGAATTCTAATTTTCCACGTGACTATACCGTATTAATCGATCAACTCCAGGTTGCCCGCATGGTGCCACACGGCTTCCCGTCCGTGGTTAACCCGGCTCAGCTCCAGATGACATCACGTAGTACGTTTGATTGGTTTTACCTAGTCTTTCAGTTTAACCATTCCATTGTGTTGGTTCAAGTTGAACCTTAGGTACATATTCTTTTCACCCAACATTCAACCCTTTTCCCCTCCATTTTTCTAAACTACTGCAGATGGTAAAAGTAAGGAAACTACTGCTGCTGGTGAATTCCAAACTACAAATTTCTGTTCTTCTGCTTTTTATTCTCGAGAGCCTTTCAGCTTTTGTGGTAGCCAACCATTTTTGGTTACCTGGTTTACTATGAAAGTCGGTTGAGTAGAGAATCGGTTTGTTTTAGGCGCCGGCGCCTCTCCGATGCAGTTGTTCGGCCCTCGCCCCGATCTGGCTGGTGGACAATTCAACCCGTTGCAATTCGGTCAGAATAATCTCGCAGCTCAGCTGATGGAGGTCCATGCACAGGTATATCATCTTAATTATCTTCAAAATAGCGTAGAACATATAAAAATAATCTAGCGTGTAGGTGGGATTCGAACCTAGTCAGTTTGACTAGAAGCTTTTAGATATACTCACCCGGGTGTTTCTGATTGGCCGGGATTAAAAGAAAACACATCACCTGTAATGTTGAATATGATTAATTCGTCCTACATTGTAAATTAGAAACCTTAGAATGAACCTGCTCATAAAATATTCAGCTCACCAACAAACATAGCCGAGAGAGTGTGTAGATCAAAAGTTTTCCGATTCACAAATAGCTGAAATGAGCCACGCCTCTTCAAAAACTGACCGTATAGTGTTCACAAAAAGGGTTTGTGACTCCTATAGAGAATGGTCGTTTTTATGTTATGTCTATTTACAGATGGCTGCCGCCCAACTTGCCGCCAGCCAGTCCCTATCTGCTTCCACCGCACCTCACAAGTGATCAGATATTCATTAGAGAATAATTTATATTGAACTCCATTGTTTATGGCAAGAGCATACGCATGTTCAGGTTCATTGCTGGTGATAAAGTACGGTTCGTTATGTGGTTAATACTTCGAGGTCTCAATGTTAATAGGTTGCACGTGCTTCAAAATAGTGCCAATTCACTTTGTCATAATATTGTGTGTGTCATCTAATAAATTGATCTTATTAGTTATGTTGGTATAGTATTCTATGAACAGTTGTGCAGTTTGTATTTTCGAAAACATTAATGTATAGGACAGTAATGGCTAAAACAATCAATCGATGACTATCAGGTTTTTTGCACAGCACAGAAAACAAATTGAGAATGGATATGTGCACCTCCAGAGATGGAAAATGACAGTCGGCTGTCAGGCTGCCACTAATGATCTGCCGTCGAGCCAAAAATGTGTGGTTGTTTGCGTACCTATTTCCCACTCGACGGCTGTATTTGCCCACGCGCGTGGAAAATAATTTAAACGTGTGAGTGAACAAGCATTTTTCCACGTTTTTTCGGAACTCTTTTGTGTATAATATGTTTTATCTATATATTTATTTATTCGGAAGTTGTTTTAATGATATTCACATGTTTTTCAGAGGAAGATGAGTTTGACGTTTGAGTGTCAAAAGATCTTCACGTGATCATGGTTTGGATTAAACCAGAATACCTCGTACTCGGTCAACCCTTCTGGTAAGCTTTTCATGTTTTCACATAGAATTCGATATCATTTATTTGAACCAACCTTACGTCACACTTATTATGACAACACTTGCTTTCTTTTGCTCACTTCACTATTGCTATTGTTAGTTTGTAGTATAAGTTTCCTTACTTATAAAACCCAGAATTCAAAATCAGCGGCTTGATGATTGATCGTATTCAACATTCGATAATGTTTGCGTACAACTCAACGATTCTAATCGAGAAACGTGTAACGTTTGGCCAAAAAGTTGCATCTCGCTGGTGCAGTCTCATTAATGTACGGTCTAACGGTTCATTTATTTTCTCTATTCCATAGAATATAGTTAGTTTCAATGTTGATTTAAAGGGTTTCCGAGCTAGTTTCGGGATATTTCCAATTGCAACGACGAAAAGGCCATGGAACCAAGGGATTGTCTTCCATTTTGGTTGCCACAATCGATTCGGTCTTCGACACCAGACCACCGCCGTACAGAATCATCTACGAGTTCTGCGATGAGGATATTCACATTTCCATAGGTTGGTTTTCAACAACTTTTTCCGTTTTTGTCTCCTAATTTCTTTTTCAATTCTGTAATTTTGGCCCTAAATGAATAGTTTTTTTTTTCGTATTTTTGGCATGAATATGCAACGTTCAGAAACGTTAGGTTATCTGAAGAAACCTCCCTATAGTACTCATCGAAAATTCTTAATTCGTAGGAGGCAAGTGATTGACGACTCTTCATTCCATCTCTCTCTCTTTCTTTCTCTCTCTCTCTCTCTCTCTCTCTCTCTTTACCTGCGAAAAAAAGCGTCATATAGTTTGAATCTCCTTTCTCATTTCAGTTCTCGCGGTAGCCGCCGAAAGATCAGAAGTCGACGAACACTGGGTGTGGTTGATGAAGAACGTCAAACCAGTTTTAGGTAGGTTTTGAAAACCGTAGTTCCATACGTCCACAGACTATTTCAGTTCACCCGGAGGAGTTGAAAAGAAATCAGCGGTTGTTCACAAGCATTCGAGCGATTACTCGTATAGTTTCGTGCGAGAATATAATTACAAGATAACTATTGTCCCACAAATTATTTGGTTCAAGTTCAATCGCCGTCGTCCAGCACTGTTAAATAGCATGCAATATTATGTGCGCGTAACAGGGTAACCATACCCTTTTTCTTCTCAACTCTTCTCTCCATTTACTCATTTTGAGTGCCACATACTATGTGGAAGTCACGTGTTAAATCACGAATAAATCTATTCTATAATATTTTCCCTTTTCAGAGTCGTTCAGCTGCGAAAGGGATATCCGTCGTTTCGTGCTGTGTAAAGTGGAGAGTTTGATGAACATTGATGAGGCGTGCACAGCGGAATCTTCTAATGGTAAGTCGCGTTGACATTCTCAATTTCTAGTTCATTGAAAGTGTTTCATATTTGTACCTCTCGTTCACTAGAATTCAGCGTAATCACCTTAATAACTATTAATAGTTAGAAAGGAAGTCTCTTTTCTGCCGAACTTGAAAATATTGGACCAATTTTGTCGGGAAAAGTCTATTTTCGGTTAATAGTCACAGTCGTACTGGTTATCTAACTTCGTTAATTTAGTAGTTCCTCGATCGTTGTGGGGCTTTGAAGAACACAGAACAGGGGAAACTTTAGTGAAACTAGGAAAGTAATTGTACCTCATAATTTGCAGAAGAGTTGGATTCGGTGGCAGCCCGATCGGTGCACTGCAAGTTCCATCGATTATTCTCACTGCCTTCCGATGAGAAGCTGATCAATTGTGAGTTTTTCAATATTTGTATTTCCCTGTCTCTATTGAATAGAAAGGAGAAGCTGTATTCGACTACTGTTTGTTTTCGGGATAGAAACTGTTGATTTTGATGTTTGGTTCGTTAGTTCGTTTAAGTGATTCGCGGGATCTTCTTGCCATTAACATCATTCGGTATCAGTTGATGGTTGATCTCTGATTACTTGCTCACCTCGACCAGAGTACGTATGCTAGAAGATCCCGGCACCTTTCATCATCATCCCATCCTGCGTCTCTCACTCTGCCTCACTATTTCTTGTCTCTTACATTCCGGCGGGATGTAAGAATAGAGATATAGCGTATGTTTGAGGAGACGTAGGATGGGATGAAGGTACCGGGATTTTCTAGCATACGTACTCAGGTCTCATTTATCTCGGTTTGGAACTAGGTTAGCTTTATAATATGCTTTCCCAAAAATGGAAATCTCTTCAAGGATGAATTGTTCTGCGCTCGCTTTTCAAGATGTAGCCCACATGATATTTCAAGTGAAAGTAGGTTAGATGTTCATCCAACGGAAATTGCACAAGTGTATGGTATCGCGCTAGCTTGATTTGTTTCTTATTCGACGATGTTCCTTCCCTGAAAGAGTTATTTCAGACTACAAGTGCTGCTATTGGAACGGGAAAATTCCGAATCATGGCCAGATGTACCTGTCGGTGAACTTTCTCTGCTTCGACTCCTTCATAATGGGGAATCAGATCAAGATAAAGACGAAATGGACCGACGTGTTGGTGAGCATCTTTCTCTAATATAGGACGTGTGAACTTTGCATGCTCGGGTGAAAAAACTGTGTACAATCATTATTTCGCTCAATTGTCACAGATTCGGTTCAAACAGCTGAAACCAGGCTTATCCGAATTGACGTGGAATGTTCCATCGTTCAGCGCAGGATACTAGATTAAAGAAGGGCGATTATGTGGTCGTCCTTCTTTTAACTGTGGTGTCGTACTACTGTGGCTGTTTACTTTCGAGCGTCTAGTTTGTGTTTGTTGTTTAGAAACTGGAGAAGATTTCGTCCTTCATTCTCCCCCAAACTCTGTCCGTTGTCACTCGAGACGCCGTCTACAATTTCTCCATGTTTATCGATTTCCAAGCAACCTACACATTGGCCTCACAATTGGCCAACATTGCCATGAAACAGTCAGTTTGTATCATGTTATTATCCTTGTTTTTTGTTTATTGAATCTTTGAATGTAACGGAAATGAGCATGTCATAGTGGGCATGTGAATGAGCAGAATCACTACTATATAAGACGCTCCAATCTAAATGGTTTCCATTTTAGATAATTTCTTGGAAAACCTCAAAATATTGTGCATCATCAGACTTGTCCGATATTTTTTCTGAAATGTCCAATTCTTCTAATTCTTGTGTCGCTCTCATTTGGAGCGCAGATAAAACTACCAAATATTTGTATGTTTCGAAATCCTCTACCACAATTATTTTCCTTTCAGAACATTATAACACACGTTTTCGCAGTTGAAAACAGTGTGAAAAAATGTGCCCAAAAAATTGTAGGTGTGAAAAATTGTGCCCAAAAAGTTGAAGTGTAAAAATTGTGCCCAAAAAATTGAAGTGTGAAAAATTGTGACACAATTTTTTGAGAGATTTGTGAAAACTGCAGTTTTTTGTGACACGCTTTTTTTTCGATTTCCTGAATAGGGACACAGCGATTCGATCATTTGGTTTTTAGTTTAAACTTGAAATAAATGGGGACTACCCGATGTCCAATCAGACATAATTCAAAAAAGTGATAACTCTTCGATGGTTAAAAGTCTCATCCTAAAAATTTCATGATATCACTAGGATTTCCTGATTTCCGAAACCATTTAGATTAAAGCGTCTTATATCATAATGGAAAATTTTGAAGAATGGGTAATATGAAAGCTTCACAATCTCCTGACTGAACCTTGTTACTTTGTTACCTGAAAGAAGATCAAAATATCAAGCGCGGGATTTTTTTCTTCGTTCAAAATTCGTTATGCGTCAATCTCTTGAACTTGAAACCGAGAAGTTTACGTGATGTTTTCATAACTTCTCCTCAATTTTGTTGAAATGGAGCCCGTTTTATGCATTTTGCTGGTCAGACAAACTACTAATGTGGCGTTAAATCGTAATTTGTCACGTCTTCCAGGTTAATCGAAGAGGAGGGCTTCAGTGAGGATGCGAGTCTCGTCTCGAAGGCCCTGAAGGAGAACCACCACAAAAGGGCCAGAAAGACATCGACCTCTTTCCTCAAAAGAGACCTCGACGCAAGGAAACGCAGTGAGGCGTACAGGCAAGTCACGTACTAACGAAAATAAACACGTTTTTCAAGGTAAACGTGTAAGGCCGCTTTCATACTTTTTCTACGTTGGCGTTAATAGTAAAGAAAACATGCGTATTGATTCACGTCGGTAAACACCAATAAAGTCAATACGCATGTTTTTTTACTGATAACGCCGACGTAAAAAGTATGAAAGCGGCCTAAGATTTGATGGTTTTGTAATAAAATAGACAACTTATTCGCGTATATTGGCAGCTTGTCCGCAATCGAGCATTCCGTATTTCGATGTAGGTTTGGTTATCGGGACAACGTTGCGACGAAAGCTTTAAATGTTCATCATCAAAGTTCCTAATTATGGAATATTCATTGTGGTGGCAACAGTGACACTGTGACATTCATTTCCCAAATAACATTCAGACAGTACATAATAGATAACTTGGAACAAGATGAGGTTTACTGGGAAAAGGTTCATACGGAACATATGGTTCAATTATGCATGTTTGTTTTGTAAATACATTGTCTCTACTGATCATCGAATACATAATAACGCGAAAAGTTTAAAAAAACATTAGGATAGGAAAACGTGAAATATGAATGGCACATTAGCTGGTGTTTCTCACGTTTACGTAACAATTAAATTTACACAATACGTTGTTGTTAGAAGCTGTCAGCATGACTTAACTTCTGATATCAACGTTGTCTGGGAAATCTCAGCTTTTTCCTTCGACTTTGATTTGAGCGAAATCTTCTCTCCGCAGACTATTTTCTGGAACAAAATAGCGTTATTACGGTATTCTAAACCTGATAGTCTAGTTGGTAGTGTTCAATTTTTAGTGATGGTCACTATTCAACCCAGATTAGCTATTCTTACTTAACTACCACCCAGCTTTAGCCTTTATTGGGAGAGTCAAAAAGTGCTCCGGCGCAAGTCGAAGTGCGACAATGGTGTATCAAGGAGTTAGGTGAAAAAAAAACACAAAAGCAAAAAAACAGCACTAGTTTCACACTCCAACCGTTGGGAAGTTCAGTTCACCTTCTCTTTTCCGTTGAATGTCCAATCGTATTGCAGATAGTCTATGACATAGTCTCCGGTGTAGAACATTTTCCGCAATGCCTTCGCCTTCTCAGACTGGTCGTCTTGGAATATTTGCAAGATCCAACCGATGATCTGTAATGACGAGTGGTGGTGTGAGCTGTGAGAGTATTTTGGACCTGTTGCGTTCGTTAATGGGTCTTTTTCTGCTGACAGCGTCAAAACATCCCGTCGCAGCAGCCGATTTTTGCGCAAACAGTTTTAGGAAGGCTTTACTTCCACTTTAATGGTGTAAAATATGAGTTTTAATTTACTTAGTGTAATATCTCGACTTTATCTTTGTGCTGACGTAAGACTGCGTTGTAAATTGGAAATGTCGGTCTTCTCTGTGCGGTCAAAACTGCTGCGGCTTTCAATTACCTTTTCCGGCGTTCCTCCAAAATCGTCCGCGTACCATTTGAAGGTCTTGGACAGCTGTAACGTGTTCTTCTTGCTGTCCACCTTTAAGTTCTCGTCGCTCATCAGATATTTCTTGGCATTTTCCTTCATCTCCTGGCGGACGTTCTATAAATACAGAGGTAAGTAGTTTTTTTCGATTGGAGAATGTTAAAGCATGGACTTTAAAGGTCCTTTAAACTGCAAATGAATGGCAGTATGCAGTTTAAAGGACTGGAATATTCAGATTAGGCCACATTTCTCTAATTCAACTTAGGTCAGCTATGCTGGAGGAAAGCACGTTCCACACGCCGTCATTATAGAGATTTGTTGTAGTCACTATTTTACGGAAAATTACTGATAGAACTATGTTGTGTAAGCTACCCACGTTGATTTTGCTGCAATAGTAGCCAAATGCTCGCTTTTTTGATCGTTTAGGAAGGTTGCAGAACACAACCGACGAAGTGCAGAGTATTTTTTTCAGTGAAATTCACGAGTGAATACCGATTGTGGTAAATTTCATCTAGATAGTATGAAGATAGATAAAGTGGTCAAGAATAGCTCGCTCACCTTGGTGGAATAGGTTCTCAGGAAGGGTGTAGATCTTGTACCAGATGTGAGGGCAAAATGAACCAACGGCTCACATTCTGGGAGAATCAACTGTAATTAGGGTATTTCAATTTCATGCGAATCTAGAATAAGCAGTTAATTTTCGCTCCCTACTACCAGAAGGAAAAAATTGGAGATAATTCTTTAATTTCACTTCGCGAATAACTTGTGTTTAGACAACAAAGGACTGTAAGACAGCCACTACAGTATTGTGTATAGTGTTCCCACCATCTTTTTTCATATATTATAATCGAAGTTAGTGACTTTGTACCCTACCGGTAATCGCTCGTCCTGTTTTCCGAATGATTTCCACAGCATGCCCAGCCCCCTCCGATTACTTCGCAAAATTCCGTTCAGTATGGATTGCAAAGAGTATTTGTGGTCCTCGACTTGGTAGTAGGTGCTGTTTATGTACTGAAATGCTGCGTGGTATGAATGAATAACTCGAATTATTGGTTCTAGGCAACAGCATTGCTGAACTTACGTATATGTGTCAATTACGCTAGGAGAAGGACTGTTATATCTCATGTATAGTGGACTAATCACAACTTTCCTTCGTCGTTCAAAATTGTCGCAAAAATACCTGCATATTCAAGGGACTGACGGATAGAATCTATGAAAACCGGGTTCAAATATGACAAATGTACCCTGACTGTAGGTGAGAAGTGTGAATAAGTGACCGTACCTTTCTTCGCTGCCACAGACTTTGTGCCGGCCCGTATTTGTGTGTCATGTGAATGAGCATCACGTTGTACACGTTGACGAATAGTGCCAGTCTCTCATCGGCTGTACCAGATTTTACATCCACCACCAGCAGTTCTCTGGCATACTGTAGGTACCGCGAATAGTGGTCGTTGTCGACAAGACGGTGGTAGGTCATGGTCTGTAGTAGAATTCAATACAATGTTCATTTGCGATTGAGCACGTCTTTCCACTATGTTATATGTAGAACTCCAATTGAGAAAATGGAGACAAAGAAGGAGGAAAAATAGGATGTATGGGGGAAATAGTTGTTCTTATTGGTCCTCATTTAACATCGGTAAAACTCGTGTTTTGAGTTGGCTTTCTCGCTAATCGGTTTGCACACGATAATTGGTTTGTGGTTTACCTGATAGTATAAACAGGAATACGCCCGTGAGTGGGCCCCACTGGAGTACAACAGAAATACAAAGAAGACAAATAATGAGAAAAGTATTTGTAACTTCTGGATAACGCGTCAGATTGAAATGGTTTATGCGGGGTGTGGAGACAATATAAAGTGGTTCTCAAAAGTATGACCATTAGCGGTATAACTCCAGGGAATGTACCTTAGCTTTCTTTTGCGTACCTTTCCGTCGTCGGTTTGTATGTCGTTGTAAATCGGGCTGACAAGTTGCACGAAATTGGCGTTGAACTCGGCGATCGATATCGAATCCTTGGATGGCATTCCACAGTTGAGAGGCTGGTTATCATCGTCTTCCACCAGCTGGTAGTACCTATAAAACCGTTTTGTTTTTCGAATAATGTGGATGGATTCATTACTCGATGAGCTTGGCCTCTATGAATGGAGTGAGGCATCATCGCATTGAACTTTTCGGACTTTCGGTATGGATCAAGTTTAAAATTTAATTTGTTCCATTCAAATCAAGGTCGAAAACTCGCCTCGTTTCACTGCAGTACTATTTTAACCATTGAATATATTCAAGAAAATTGACTGATTGAGCTGCTTATTAATGGGGTTGGAGTCGAAACTTATCGCTGAAGTATGGCCTTCAGCGACTCACCACAGCTACTCACCTATCGGGACTGAAAGAAGAGCCCATTTCACTGGAAGTTTGTTGTCCAAACTGTTTGTCAATTAGGTCTTGGCCGATCTCAAGCGCTTCTTTTCTCTCTGAAATAAATGGCTACTTGTTATCAGATTTATCGCATAGTGAAAATAAACGATAAACTCTCTATAGAGGTAAAAAATATTAATCCTTGTTATGTCAAAACACCGCATGTTTACCTGTACAGGTGAACGCACAGGTATGGTTGTAGGACGCGTCGAAATGATTGCGAAAGGGTGTCACTGTGCAAACATGAGGTCTGTATTTTATGGTCAATGTTCACAAAGGAGACCGTGTTTGGTGGGGGTTGTAGTGATTACATTGCTTAATGACCCATTCACAACACCACGTTTCTTTTGATGTAGTTTGAGATGCTCGTCTCTCTACTTGCGACTCACGTAGTCCTTTTTCGCGCACAACCCATTCGATCAAGTCCTCTCCCTTGAAGGAGTTGCGATACGTCTTCAGAAGCCCCACCTGGAATGTGGAGAAGTTTAAAAAACCTGAAAAATCCGTCTACAAAGTATAAATAGTTGTCTTTTCTAATTTGAAAAAAACGTATTGTTTCGTATTTTCTTGACACTGACTTATGTACCAATCACACGTTTCTAACCGAGGATGGTTGCGGATGAATTCTTGACGGTCAGGTTCAGATAATCGATCAACAACTCGCCTTGTTGTCACGAATCAGGTTCGCCTTTCTCATGTCGTTGATCAACTTGTTGTATTCATCCGGAACGCAGATGGGCATATTTCCTGAAACTTCGATACTTTGATCATTTCGTAGTATTTTATCGTCATCTCGGACCTAGTGTTCACACCTGAATGTGTTTGAAGTTAGTCCAGTGGCCGTAGTTTGCTGAAAGATTTGCTTTAAACTTAAACATTCGATAGTTTATAATTCGATCAACAACCCTCGTTCGTACCCTTCTTCTCGGTATTATCGTTGAGATCGACTGCTTCTATTGGAAGTGGCACTGGTGGTCCCTGACCAGGTTCCCTTTCTGACATTTCCTCCATGAATCGGTCCCACGATTGCTCATCTTCCAACTGCAGTTAGGAATTATTACAATCTGTATCCACCATGTTAGACTTTCGTTCAGAGAAAGTCTGAATTTAACACCATGCGTGAAGTGAGCGTAAATGACTGGTTCGAAGAAGTTGGTCATATAGTGTGTTGTAGCATAGAGCGTCTTTCACTGACCAATGACTGTAGAGGTTCCACTCCTCCTATGTGAACGTCATCGAAGAATATTTGTGGCAGCGAATCATCTCCTTTGGATAGTTTCGTCACCTCTTCATGACACTGAAAGGTGGACGAGCAACAATAATATGCGAACAGTTTCCTTAACAGCATAAGTTCACTTGGACCCCTTTAATAGCATATCTCACTAGGGTGAACCGTAGCTAAGTTGTAGTTTGAACTGGATACATATCATTATTTCCGATTTCCGAACTAAAAGCAATGTGATCAAACTACAAACACAATGGTATAGTGTAACATACATCGTTTTATCTTGTTTGAGAAAGAGCGAACCCCATAGGAGTGTATGATTGTCTAACCTGTGGAAAGCTGTCCAGCGAGACGTCAGTGTAGTGAACGTTGCTCTTCTCCAGCAGTTGCTTCGCCCGCATACAATTGGGACATCCGAGTATCGTGTAGACCACCACATGGCCCTGAGCCTGGTCCATAACGGTCTGGCAGGTGGCCGGTAATAATTTAATATAAGAATTATATGTATTTTTCTATAAATTTGATTAATTATTATACTCAATACTCTAACAGAATATATTTGAAACCAAATATAGAGTGTGAGATGGTGAAGCAAGTTGAAAAAGTTCAAGTTTAACAGAACTGGAGTTCCATCCTGGAATAGCTTTGTTGTCTGTTGTGCAGAGATAGAGCGGTATGTTGTGTAGAAGACGATAAGATCGAACAAAATATTGAACAAAATACGCCGTATTTCAAGGCGAACGTTATGTTTCAAATTTTTCTGGTATCTGAACTTCAGGGTTAGATGTAAAGTGTTCATTTGCCTCTTAGTTCGTGTTTGGATAATTGATATGGGTTTTCATAGCTGACAAAGTAGTGGTTTGTTGTACCGATCGAGGTATCAGTGTAGTGATTGTATCGAAAGAGAAAGTTTCACGAAAAAAGAAGGGAACATGGCGGTTGGTGTAAATCTGAACGATGACGTATTTGTTCCTCTCTAACTGGAACACTAGTTGCATTCAACCCCGTATCGGGCGGCGAGATCTGTGAAAGAATGTAATCCTTCCGTCAGGTGTAAATGCAACTCTTTTACTATTTTGCACCGAAAAATCAATACAAATAACATTTAATGCATACACTCACAAGACACTGGATTGATTAGTGTGGATTGAAGACACCTTTGTATGACCGGTAACCCCCTTTTTCATACCGAAAATATAAGTATTCTGACTAATTTTAACAATGAATTGGTTATTTTCATATTGAGAATGCACCGGGACCCATATATGCTTGAAATATTGGCTAAGTTGGCTAAGTTGATGAGTGTATGATTTAATGTTGTATTTAATCATTAACGTGTAGTGATGGTGATACCGTTGAATTGAATAGAACATTACCGGCAAATTGAGAAAAATCATTAGAATCCGCCCCACAGAGAAAAAGAGTGAAAACGAAGAAATCAAAAGGGGTGATTAGAGGAAGTGTATTGTTGTACGTATATGATAAGGTCATATTGATATTGGACTTGATATATGCACCACGGGGGCTGTCGCCAACTATGACCTCGACTACGTGACAGATCAAAGAGAACGCATCCGCTATGTACAGTACAGAAGAGTACAACGATTTATTTTGTTTCGGTGAAAAGCAGCAAATTACAGTTGTGCTTCGGCGAAATTCGCTACGGGAAAAATTAGCTTCTTTCGTGCTAAACAGCTAATCTTGAGAAATTTTGCTTTTTTTCTCAATTATTTTAATAAAAAAAAGCTTTCTTCTCGTAGAAGAGATCTAGAGTTCCGAGGGTATTGAATACGTGACACGATGTGCCCAACTTTAAACCGATCGCATTTTCCCTGTTTATTGAATGAAATATAATGCATTTTGTTTCGGTTGATTTAAGTAGGAGCACTAGTGGAGGTGAAAACCTGTTTTGATGAACGCAAATATGTAGAATCGTAGTATTGACGAATGTCAGGTTGTCCGGGTTTAAAAAACTCGCCCTCGCCCCGCAATTCAAGGTCAACATGTTGTTAACCCGTTGTTATCTGTACTCGGTGTACCAGTTCAGAGAAAGGAGAAACGAGGGGTGTTCGCAAATTATCTGCGACGAAAAGTTGGGGCTTTTTATAAGGTAACTGGCCAGCTGGTAGATAATAGTTTTATACACCCTCTTCACAATAGCCACCCAGCCATTTGACTGCATTAAATACGCAATAAAAGTTGGTATCTCGTGCGGCGAGCCGCTTTTTTTCCGTCGTAAATTTGCACGTTCACACCAGCATGGTTTTTGCTTTGAAAGCTGCCACTCGAATTGAAAGACTGGCTACAGCGTTTGTGTTTCCAAAATTTGTAATAGTACATCGTAACAATGTCTAAGGTGCAGAAATGCAGTTGTATTTATTATTTGTATCGTACAGTATACACAACTGATTGCTCGTTGAAACTTGAAACTCTGTGTTAGTCAAAAATCAACCTGTATTCGTTTACTGAAGAATTCAAAATGAGAAATAGTTTAATTCTGTTTAATAATCCGTCTTACGGGTTTATTTGAATACAGTAAATTCTACATATTTTAGTTTTGGTGGGTTTTAGTGGTTATTTTATGGGGGTTATTTTAGTGGTTTTTTTAGGTAACCTAACCCTTTTTTGGTAACCTATTTTTCAGGTTACATCAGTAGGTAACCGGTTGGTAACCTAAAATGAAGAACCGGTTACCTGTTTTTCTAACGCAAAATGTGGTTTTACCGTTAGTTTGAACGGTAACCGGATTTTAGTTTCAGGTTACTTAAGGTTACCTACCAAGGTAACCTGAAAAAGAGGTTGCCAAAAAGGGTTAGGTTACCTAAAAACCAGGTTAGTTGTAGAATTGGCCTTTGTATACCGATTTGCTCCTATGATATTAGTGTTCCCGTGTTGCAGATGCCAGTTCAACCTGCCGTTGACGGAGAGATTAGACGGGAACACGGACTGTCGCCTGTTCACCCCCTACGACAGAAGACATGTGCAGGGCAAGATGTACCTGTCGCCCAACTTCCTCTGCTTCGCCAGCAGGGTACGTTTCTCAATTCCTCTTCCACACAGCATAAAGATATATTTTCTACAAAGCAGACCCATTTTTGTCCCAAATACGTGGAATTTCGATACTGACTGATGCTCACTTTTGCCAGATTTCGATCGACGCATGGTCACTTTTGGGGCCACCCACATACATCTAATAAACTATTAGTGGTGACAGAAACACGGCTCTTTTAGTCACACATACTCACCTTTTTGTGTTGCGCATGCTCACTTTTCTCGATCTGATGTAAAGGTATTTTACGTATGACTTCGCTAGTAGGGTACGTTCAGCTGTTACTCTACTATTCCTTCAAGGCCGAGTTCAATACTAGCCGTTTAGTTACCTCACCAAATGAGTGTATGTCCTAGGAACATGACTCGACGCTCTCTTTTTCTCGTTTAGAACTTCATCTCCTTGTCTTCTTCTCTTCCTCTCACTTCTCTTGATCTTACTCCCAACGTAATGTTCTGATCGGTATCAGTGGGAAAGTTCATTTGGAGTTTCTAAGTTGTACATTTGAATATCTAAAAGAGTATCCGTAAGGTCCGACTAAGCGACAAAAATAGTTAGTTTCCAAATGCATACACAAGAATGTTTATGATTTTTATCGAAAGTAGACCGATTTTCTTACTTTCGGCTGAAAAGTAGTCCCTTTTAGAATATTTCTGACCATTCGGACAACCTTTACTGGTGCGGTATCATTGTTCCATCTGTATTCCAGACAGACCGACTGGTCTCAGTCGTGTTGCCCATGTTGGATATCTCCTCGGCCGAGGAGTGTACTTCGCTGGTGGGCGAGGACCGATCCAGTGGCAGGGCCCTCATAGTCTGTCTCAACTCGGGGGTACGTCCATTTTACATCCGCTTGTTCAGTTAAGAACAATGACTGGCTGCTTAGCCGCCCATATAGGAAAAGCTCACTTATTCTATTGTCGGACGTTTAGTTAGTAAAGACCAGAAATGGCGGTTACTTTTCGAAGTATACTTCGAGTCTGCTGGGGTAATTTCTCGCTGTTTTTTTTTGACAGTTTTCTTGTCAACTGATTGGGCACGTGAACTCAGGAAGACGCGGGTTGATTCAATCAATTTATATATATATATATATATATATATATATATATATATATATATATATATATATATATATATATATATATATATATATATTGCAATCGAAATATGGTCTACTCCACAAACCACAATATGTGAATTTCAGGCTACCGTTGTGTTCTCGTCGGTGCCGGATCGCGACCGAGTTCTCTCGAAACTCATTTCGTTCCGCGAACGAGCCAAGATCGATAGAACCATGAGAAACGCGAGTCAGAAGGTAAATTTTGCTGTTTTTTAAACTTTGTAAGTATTGCAATCGAAATTTAAAGTCTTCGAGAAGGTGTGGAGTTCTGAAAAAAAGTAGTTATTGAATTTCGGAGCTCTTCGAGTTTCCTCTTTCAATCGCCTCTGTGGAATTATCCTCGTTCGCCAGTATAACCAACCGTCTCTAATGTGTTCGTGCCAGCTGGTATGGTCTGATTCCCCACTTTTACAGGAACCAGACGCGCCGGTGGAGAAATTGACGATGGCTCTGGTGGATATCTACCCCTTCGGTACCGATGTCAACGAGAAGTGTAGACAGAAGTACGTTTATGATGGGATAGAATGTCACAAATGTAATTATACAAAAAAGACAACGAAAAACAACCCAGGAAATATCTGGTGCAAAAAAATAGTTGTCAGAAGCTCAGAAGGTTGTCTCAATAAACGTCAAAATTAGCACAAGCTGGCTCTCACTCCTCCGGTCTCGCATTAGGTGGTTTACCAAGTGATGAACGTGCATTGATCTCATTAAGTTGAATATTGGAGTTTTCGTATTGTGGCCACCTCAAACTTACGTCTGAATTTGGAACTACCATGTTTTTGGGTGAATTGATGAACGTGCTGCATCAGGCTATTAGTGAGGTAATAATCTTACAATAGATGAACTATTTAATGAAAATAAATAATAAAGACACACATTTAGATGGGAGCGTCACCTGGAGGAGTATGGAAAGGATGTGGCCATGTATCGAACTGTGGACCTCCATCGACTGTTATTGGAGGGGGTTCCCCTCAATCTCAGAGGAGAGGTGGGTAACAGACGAACGTAACGTAGAGGGGATGTTGAGTTATGCTCGACATTTTGAGAGAGAAACCTTTGAACCTTTTGTTCCCTCGAGTCATGAGAAAAGTTGAATGGAACATTCTGTACTGCCCAATTTGACGCCTATACTAACTTGAGTTCAACTATCCGATCTAGCTGCTTTGATTAAAACGACAACATAATTGAACTCATGAATCAATAGTAAGGAATAACACATTCTGTTCCTAGATGTGGCTGATCTGTTCGGGCGCGCGTGCCGAAATGGACCTCCATCCCGGCTATTACGACCAGCTGCTGAGGAAGCACGAGGGCGTGTTCAGTGTGGCTCTCGAGGAAATCGAACGAGATCTACACAGGTGACTAGGGAGAAAGACCGTAACCAGGTTGTACTCTAACATGGGTACACGGCGAATTTGAACTGAACGCCGCGAGCTCAAAATACTCTACAAACATAGCAGAACTGAACAACGTGTACAATTTGGACCACCGTTTCTTCGAGCCTTCAGCAAGGGCTGTTGAACGAGAACCGAGAAAAATGTTAATTTAGGTATTCCGGGATAACTTAACGTAGCGCATGATTTATTCACAGTCAGGCGCTTCTGTAGAAATGAAAACAGGACATCACGGACATCTTGAACCTTTAAATCAAATCAAGCGACCGTGCGAGTTCAGGAGTCTCCCGGAGCACCCGGCCTTCCAATCCGGTCCGGGAATCGACGCCCTGCGAAGAGTTCTCACCGCCTACGCATTCCGCAATCCCAATATTGGTTTGTTATCTGTTTCCATCAGATGTGAGAAACGCTCTAGTAAAACAACCAGGTCGACCCGACCGTTCTATAGTCGTCGCCAACGAAAGGCGGGAGGGTTCTGTATATCTCACTGTTCGCTGTGTACGCACACGTGTCTTCGACTCCGAAGCCCGCCGGTTATGTGCTCTAATAGTGCAGTGGTTAGCGCCCTACTACGAATCTTTTGCTTGCAGGTTCAATTGCGGCGAGCGACAGAAATTTATAAATTTGGCACTCACTATATTAGAATTGAGAGAGCATTGTCGACTTGATTTTTTTCAGAGTATTATATATATTTTCTTTGTTCTCATATACTATCGGCTTTTTGTTGTAGAAAACATAATTTATTGAAAGGGTTCGATGTCAGATTATGCTCACTGCTAATAGTTGCGTGGTGTGGGGGGGGGGGAATTGATTGTATACGATGACTTTATGAGTATTCAATGATGTTTATAGTTTTCATTCTGCAGGCTATTGTCAAGCGATGAACATAGTTGCCTCTGTCCTTCTTTTGTTCACGAAGGAGGAGGAAGCCTTCTGGCTACTGGTAGCTGTCTGCGAACGACTGCTGCCAGACTACTACAACACCAAAGTCGTCGGAGCGCTGGTAGATCAAGGCGGGTTTCATTTATTTGTAGTTGTTCATCATAAAGTTCACTCAAGGTTCTCAAATATCGTTTGGATAGAAAACAGAATTTTTTTTTCAATTGCATGAATCCTTTAACGTCTTTCGCTTCAAATTTACAGTCAGACTCGACTCGAAAAGTGAAAAAAAAACTAGAGGGTTTCTAGTCGAACAAGAATATTTGAAATTTGTCTCTAGCATTCTTCATGTTAAAGAAGGACCATTATGTGTACCAATCCCAAAGATTCAGTCCTTCAAACTGAAATAGTTCAAAGGGCTGATGCGTCGGGATCGGGATTGGTCGACATAATTGTCCTACTTTAAGGCGTGTTCTCTGAGCTGGTGGACCGTACCCTCCCCTCGGTGGCTTCCCATCTGAACCGCCTCGGTCTGGACGACATGGTGGCTCTCTCCTGGTTCCTTACCGTATTCCTATCTGCCATCAAATTCGACGCGGCCGTCAGAATACTCGATCTGTTCTTCTACGAGGGATCTAAGGCGAGTGGTTTGTATTGTGTAGTTTCGTCAGGCGGAAACATGTTAAAATAATATGTGACATTGATTCTCACTTATTTGCCTTAGCAGACAGTATAAAATAGTTCTTAGTCTGAAGTTTAACGCATAGGAGAATTTAAAGAGACAGATTCTGGTTTTATTGAATGTCTGCCACGAGTGTGTTTCTGTTGCTCAGACACTCAATACCTCTTGTTGCAATGTTTTTATCTAGATATCGGTCCTCTTGTCATTTTACAGATAGTTGTACGAAACAACAGTGGAAGATTTCGTTTTATTCGACAAATGTTCCTGGATGGGTTGTTTCAATCGTCATTCTATTGTATGTTTCAGTTGATGTTCCAATTGGCGCTGGAGATGATGAAGGAGAACGAATCGATAATTTGCAAGTCGCGAGACGATGGCGAGACTCTGATGGCACTCTCCCGGTACACGGAGAGTATCTATGAGGGAGAGACGCAGACGGAGGAAAAGGTGGGAGAGAGAGAGAGAAATAGGCAGGAGGAGCTAAGAGAGAAAGAGAAGGGGAATAGAGAGAGAGAGAGAGAGAGAGAGAAATGAAAAAGAAAGAAAGAAATAAGGGTTCCATCAATTTACAAGGCATTTTTGAGACTTTTTTTAACGATCGGTTCTGGGCGATTCGTTCACGTATCACGTAATAGTTCCTAGACTCTAGTTTTTTTGTTCAGATTCCGATCGGCGTGCTTCTGTCCAACTCGTACCGCAGTTTCGGCCACGCCTTCACCAATGTACAGATAGAGGGACTCCGGTTGAAACATCGGTTGAAAGTTGTTCAGGTGGGGGTTTAGTCCATTTTCCTGTAGTGTTTTGTTCAAACTATCGGGGTGTATGGTGTTACTGAAATGCAAACTGATGAATAATACATAGAATCTATGTATTGTTCGTTAGGTTAGACATGAGTATTATGTATTGTTGGTTATTCCACAAAATTTTACGGGAGTTATATGAATTTATGTCAATTTGGTTTTCAGGCCTTGGAGGACAATCAGATGCGAAGTATCATTCGAAGTGTGGGAAAAGAGTGCAAATTCACGTCCTCAGAACTGGAAATGCTCTACTGTCTGGTTAAGGTATGTATTTAGTACTCATGTTCTTTGTACCTGGGTTCAAACTACAAATCTGGTTTTTATGGGTCAATTTCTTCTATTTATCAAGTTAAGTTTGTGGCTAAAAGGTAAAACCCTCTCTCAGGCAATGTTCACAGTCAAGTTCTGCAGAAAAGCTTGAACGAATCCTGTATAACGTGTATCTATCGAACACGGTTTGTCACAAACAGAATATCAGGTCAATTATTAATGGTTTATTGATTTTCTGCCGACTCCATCCGTCTATCGATTGTTCATTCGAAATGCGCAATGTACCCCCTGAATGGGGAATCCGTGCATGAGCCAATGGGTTCCGTTGCACTGGTACGAAAAGGAGGTCTCCACTTCGGCAGTGTGCACGTCGCACACGGGGAAATCCAGCCATCTACAATTAGGGGACTGGTTTATGGTTATCTTCAAAAAGACGTGTTTCACAATACGTTTCTATGATAAATAAATAAATTTGTGTACGGCCTATTTCATCCGTTTGTCACTTTATCGTGAATCGCATTACAATCACATAATATCAATATCAACCGTAGAAGGACTGTCCGTAGAGGGGGTGGAGATAGGCATGGGTGAGCTTTGTTACCAGCTCATGCGGTCCGCCAGACAGATACCGCGGCGAGCGGGGATCGAACCCAGGTCTGTGGAGCGACAGCCGAACGCTAACCACTTGACCACTCGGCCCCGTTATGATGTTTAGAATATGCGACTTACTTGACAATAGCGTATGGCTGGCTGCACTCCATTGTCCTGGTGCACTCCTTGATTGTAGTTTGATCGGTCATCACCGGTTGTCGCTCGTCCATTTGAACGTAGAAATGGCGGGAAATGGATTCCCAATTGGCACACGTCTGTGACACATTTTTGTCCATTGGCAGAATGATTGAAGGACAGCTACCGCACATGTCTGAAATCATATCTTGTAGGCGATACGAAACCCCAAAGTTTTTGTGTTCTACCGTAATTATTTCCCCTTTCTATCACCATGCTCGCATGTGAATAAATGTGGGCAGCTGTACTACTAATCACTCTTTAAACACCTGAAATTCCGTATTTTCGATCTACGCTCTCATTTTGGTGCCAGTAATAAGTCATTTGAAATTGAAAGTCATTAAAGTAAACGTTTTTTGAAAGTAAAAGTCATTAATTCACTTTTAGTCTGGATTTGAAAAAATGAAAATAAAAATAAAAAAAAATTGGGAAACTTTACTTCAGATTCTTAACTGTTTCTGTACTTAATGACTTTCACTCAAATGACTTTCAATTTTGAATGACTCGTTCTGGTTGCCCTTATTTTCAATTTGTTCATCACGACTAGATGGTGAAGTATATAACGATGTAGCGATACCTGGTTCGGGCACTGATAGGGCTTGGAACATGTCAACATGCTGGTCTATATTAGGTTGAATAAGTTCATCTGATGTCTCGTTCTTCGCGCTCTGAAACATGGCATATAATCGAAGTATGGCGTCCTGTCTTCTATTCAGTCTATATTATAGAAAGAATGTTCAGTATTTTGTTTGAGAAACGGGATCTTTTGACAACCCAGTAAAGTGATCCGAATTGCCAGAAAAAAATTGAAAAACAGACGGACCGAAGAATGTTCGCGGGTTCAGTTCTGAAACCGATTTCACGTCGAGGTAACTATTCCAACCTTATATTTTGTAACGAACCTGAGTTGGTAGGAAGGTGCGTGCTCCGTTGACTTTGGTTACGGTATTTCCCTTCTCACCAGAACTCCCACTTCCTTCCTCCTGAGTTTCCCCACTGCTGACAACCGGGGCGGGTTTTCTCGAAATGAATGTTTTGGCCAACGCGTTGCGGAACAGGGCTCGATGTACTTGATAATCGGACATGGCCGTTCTATGCGTTTCCGGTCCATCTATCGATTGGTCCACTGGATCGGACATAACCGTTTTTGGTGTCTCCGGCAGAGCTAGAGACTGGTTTACTCGATTTTCGGTCTTGTTGACAGCTGTCAGCTCGCTCGCAGCTCCAGGCAGCTGGTTAATGCCTTCTGGTGATTCGACTGGTAGAGTGACGAGCTTATTATCTTGTATTTGTGCAGAGAAGGCACGATTCAGCGTGGCTTGACGTAGTGCAGGGGTGGCCTGCGCGTTATCGTTGGCTACAACGCTTTGTACCTGGGTATTAGGTGCGGCGAGTACGGTATTGTCCGGTTCGAATGTACGTAAACACGTGGAAACGAGTGGTATGTAGAGGAATAGGAGGGGGAAAAGCATTTTCTTGATAATAGAGAAATGAGAAAGTGTTGACCACTGAAGTAAGAAGATTATAGCTTTGAATAACGGAAAGTGGGAACGTGGATCCTTAGAGTTAAAAAGTGGGAAAATGTAGCTTTGAAATGAGAAGAATGGAAACGTGTATTTTAGACGAGTAAACAAGTGGGAAAGTGTAATTTTTTCTCAGTAGTGAACGTCTCGAACAATGACGAATTGAGAAGAGCTGGCTGTGTGATCAGTTGTTATCTTTTATCTCGGCTGTTTCTATTGGGGTAAAATGGGTGGGGGGAGATGACCCCGATTAGCGACACCCGCGGCTGGTTACATCTCCCCCCCGCACCCACTTTCGGTCTGTCACCAAACGTCATCCAATAGATTCACTTGTTTTCGGTTTTTCTGCTGGTATTGATCTCTGTGAATGTAAACTTACTGTAATTGTTAAGTCACACCTTTCTCTTGACTATAAAACGTGAAAATAAGAGCGTGAAAGGTTTCTCAACGGATGAAAATTCTACAATAAGATATTAATTTCAAAGCACTGAAGTACAATTGATGCATGTACCATGGTATTTTGTGATTTTGTCACAAAACCACTTTCTCTGCAACCCATTATGAGAATATTTCAACCTATATTGATTATATACCTGACTGTAGAATATGTAATTGAACTAATATTAAAATAATAATAATTGTTGCAGGAAGAGCATCTTCTGTCGTGGCGCCAGCGTCTAGGGGTGACTGCCCGCGGGAAACATGCAAATCTCACTGAGAGACCCAGACCCGACCCCTGTGCACAGTCACAGTACAGGTAAAGATATCTAGGGGTAAAAGGGATGTCGGCTACAATATTATGCTCCTTTTAGGCCAAACAAAACGGGATGATGTTATTGTGCAATACACTGTAATATGAACATCATGTACACCACAAAAAATCATAGCTTACAAGCCAACACTAGGGTTGTTCAAATTTAGAGTGTGCGAGTTTCGGGAAATTTCGAGTCCAATTTTCTCTAACAACCCTAGCCAACACCCCTTGTTTGATTCCTTGATGTTGATTCAGTTTTTCTTTTCTCAATTAGTTGCCTGTTTTCAGCACAGTGTTTCGCCTTTGTCGCACAACGTTCATAGAAAACGTGTGATATGACATAGGTAAAATGGTTGTCATTGATTGCAGGGTTGACTATGACCTGTTCGCCGAGGTGTTTCCCCGCCTTCTCCCGTGGCCCGTTACCAACGTATTCGTCGTTCGCGCTTTTCGGGTCAGATTTTCATTCTTTTCTTCAAAAATAGCCGAAATGAGTTCAACAAAGCATGCTGAAAGGGTCTGTTTTCTGGATTTCTCGTGAATTTGTACTTTTATTTCACTCGGTATAGTAACCGTCAAGGAAATGATGATATGGGGGGGGGGGGGTTAAAGTGAAATGAACACCATTCCCCATCTGTCCATCCACTATGACAGAATATCGACTTTTTTCTTCCCTTTTATTTGTATTTTCTAGGTGCAATGTAGAAAGTCTGTTTTAATATTCGTAGAAAGGCAACTCGGCTGTGCCACCAGCTCACCATTATTCATTTGCATTTCAGCTGCTGGACGTGAGTGACAGTGGCCTTCTGACCTTTCGTGACCTCGTGCTCGCTCTCTCCTCCCTTCTGAAGGTAACACACCATAGACACTCATTAACGACGTATACATGTAGTTGTATAGTATTTCATATATTGTTTTCTTTCCTTTCTTTCTCTCCCTCTTCTTCCTCTCTTTTCTCTTTTGAAATAGAAGTATATACTGATGTAAGAATAGAATTTTTATAATTCATTGAATTAATGAATTGAAAACGTGTGTTCCACCTTACTCGCTTATCTCATCTGCCTTCTGAAGGGAGAGTCCATCGAGAAACTGGCCTTCCTCTACAAATGTCATCTGGCTCCCGCGTTCGACGTTGAGGACCTGGATGACGTCATGGCATCGGATGAGCAGAACAGGACCAAAGGTTGTCGATCGAGTTGAAAATTTATTCTATTTATGAATTAGTGTTAGAGTTCTGGGATTTTCGAGTTTCAAGAATAGAGAAGTTGTGGGTATTATTGGTTTCACCTCAACAATTCAACTCAACACCCAGTACGACATATAACGACTGACCATTTTAAGCACTATAAAAGTGTCATTCATTTTCTGTTCTAACACAAATTGTAAATCACACCTTGGCAAAGAGGCGAAATGTGCCACTTTTACCTTTCTATCTCTTGCCTGTTCATTCATACTGTAGCTATATTAAATAGAGCTTTCATTCTCATGTGTAATCGGACTTGTGGTTTGATCTTTGTCCTCTCACTGCCCAATTTGCAGCGGACGAGCCGGAAGTGGCATTGGAGGCAGCCGATCTGTTAGGGAGTCCCTCGTCGAGCAGGGGTCGGGCCGCGTCCCAACCGACTAGTCCCGCGGTATCACAGTTACGGGTATGTTTAATTATTCTGATCCTCGTATTCATACTTGAGGAATAGGAAAAAACTACGAGAAAATTGGCCATGTTTCAATGCTGATTCGTAATGTTCCACGCATTTGGAACAAACACCGAGTTTATTGTTCTTGTATAATAAACACCGCCTCGTCCCTCCCAACCAGCCCCTCTGAC
This sequence comes from Litoditis marina, assembly GCA_964036275.1. Lineage (NCBI taxonomy): Eukaryota > Metazoa > Nematoda > Chromadorea > Rhabditida > Rhabditidae > Litoditis > Litoditis marina. Next base: position 32,960,985 of record OZ038433.1, read on the forward strand.
GGTACCACAGTTACGGGTGCTAATCTTTCTTTTCCACGTGCTGTTCATTCGCAGTTTAAAGTGTAAACCAGTTTCGAAAATATCGAAAACAAAGTTTTTCTGCCAACGTGATGAATAAATCTTAAAAAAACTGTTATTGATTAACAAATAATCAACAAATAGCGGAATCTCAGTGGTGTAGTTGATTATTATGATGGTCGTGTTTGCAGACCCGCAGTCATACGTTGAAGTCTTCTCCCGCAGTAGTGGCGGCGGATGAACCGCGGTCTGACGCGTCCTCCCTGCTGGACATGATGGCGGCTAGGTCGGTATCGGCGGACAGCTCGCCCAGTCTTCTCTCGAAGGAGGAGGGGGTAGATGTGGCCGATGAGGCTAGTGAAGGTGAGGGGAGGGAGGAAGAGATCAGAGAGAAGGGATAGATGGAGAGAAGGGAGAGATGGAGAGGAAAAAGGAAGAAAGAGAGAGAGGGGAGGGAGAAGTCGAGAAAAGAAAGACGTATAGAGCCGGGAAAGGGGGAGGGTAGAAAGATTTGAGGTGATTCTCTTGATCTTTGAAAATTACATAATGTTCCTTGATCTTTAGTCTTTGAAAGGATAAATTAAGTGATCGTATTCAGATTCGTTCTCGGTGGTGGATGAGTCCCTGGAGAAGATGCGTGCCCTGAAGGCGACCCTGGCTGCCCCGGAGGAGCCGGCTGCCAGCCGGGTCGACATGAAGAGTCTACCCGATATGAGTCAGGTGGGTACAGTCATTGTCATTTCCATGGAGAATCCTACAGTACATGTTCAAGTTCTACAATCACTGTTGTACAATGCGAACGAAAAATCAGAAGTCAGAATATCAACTCTGATGACATCTATCCATTGACTGTTAGCAGAAGTACCGACCAAAAACTATTGATTTATTCCTACCTCTCAACTTCCTTCTTAACTAGGTAAAATACATCAACATCTCGTTAGTTTGTGATCTACCAATCAATATTTCGCTACTTTCTGATCTACCAATCAATATCTCGCTGCTTTCTGATCTACCAATCAATATCTCGTTAGTTTGTGATCTACCAATCAATATCTCGCTACTTTCTGATCTACCAATCAATATCTCGCTGCTTTCTGATCTACCAATCAGTATTTCGTTAATTTTCAGATCAACCAATCTCTATCTCTTTTCAGGTGCAATTCATCCAGCTATGGAAGACAGTCTACGATCTTCTCAGTGGAAAGGAGACCGACCAGCAGTTGTTCCACGCCCTCTCCGTTGTTGGTCAGTAAGGGGTTCGATTTGAACTTGAATAACATTGCTGACTTGCGAGTCGGAACATTTTGTGAGTAAGTCAAGAACTAGAAAACTTGAAATTTTCATTTTATCAGTGCGTTGACTCAATTGAGTCGCATAGTTTGTTCTTTCCGTGTGTTTCACCACATGCCTAATTTGGGCAAATTACAGGTTTTCTGTATCAAAAAGTGTGTATTTAGTCGTCATTAACGGAAATAGGATCGGCTGGCAGTTCGAAATCAGTGATATCGCTGATATATGCTTTTGGCAACTGACTGGTGTCTATTAACTCGGATTGTGGGAGCCTACGTTGTATTTGTAAAAGCGAAACTTTGTATCTGTACTGTAGGTACCCTACTGCTGCAAGTGGGCGAGAGCTATCGCGAGTATCAGGTGAAGATGGAGGCAGAGATAGCAGAGGCGATGAAGGAGAAGAGAGAGCACGCGGAAGACGGAGACTCAGACAGCGAGACGGACGAGGACACGGAGACGGCCCAGAGAAGACGCATCGGCGACATGCAGACATGGTCAGTTGGAGTAGTTATTCCGCCAACAAAGACAGAAAACAAAACAATGCGCGCATGTAGTCATTGCTTATGTATTTAAAGAAGAACGATTATGTGAACCAATCCCGCACCACCTTATAAACTGCACTTGAAAAATGTATTGCAGTTTGAAGGACTGAAGCGTTGGGATTGGACCACATAATCGTCCTTCTTTAAAAATAAAAAAGTGTGTGAAGCAACGCTAATCTGTAATGAACACCGGGGTCGCAAAACAACAACCAAATGTCGTGAAATGATTCTTCAGCGGAAGTATTTTGCCAGCTCGACCATGCAATTATGACATTGGAAGTGGACTGTGTTGGTCGAGCTACGTTTATGGACATCTGTGCGTTCAGTAAAACGAAAAGTAACGCCAGTTGTTTTGAGAAAACGTGTTTTCAATACATACACGGGCATCATGTGTTTGTTGTTCACTGGTTCTCTGTATCAACCAGCCTCTCTTTCCAGTTTATCAGACGGGGAATGGCGGGTCAATCTCTCTCAGATAGTCGCCTCCGTCCTCAGTGAACCCGCACTCGCCACATTTTTTGAGGCCAAATATTCGGTGGAAGCTATAGTTAAAAGGTATTTATTCTGTTCGATTTTTAGTTTCAGGCCACATTATAGTTCTATAGTTCAGTTCAATTCACAATTCGTGTTCTCGTTTTTGAGTGGGTTTTTTCAATGACTTTCAGCGCAGGCTTCAGGAACGCCAGTTTCAATGGTTGATACCAATGGAAAAGTTAGCTGCCCATTTGTCAAAACATCACCACTCATTTTATTGACTGTCGGAAAGTGTTTGGTGTGATTTACCCGTTACCATATACCTCTACCGTAACCCATTGTATTTCAGGTACCGTACCATTCGATTTTCATCCGAAGAGGTGGTCCCTTCTTTCTCTGCCCTCGCCATTTAATGCGATTATTTGTGATTTCGAGTGTCTTCTTTTGTTACGAGGTTTGGTGATTTTCGTGTACTTTTTCTCACTAACTCCGATTGTTTTGTACTTTATCATCATTTTTAATACTAACATTTAAGGTTAGCTCTAGAAACGGTTGCCCAAAACTGTACATGTGGTCTTGTTCTGCTGTGTTTGTAGTTTGATCCCGGTTCAGAAGATCAAACTACACACCTCAGTTGTGGTATTTTACAATGCATTATTGGTGAAGCATCATTATCTCTTTGTAAACGGTTACCCTTCATATTGGAACTATTTCGCTTATATATTGACTGGTCTTTTGAGAGCCAAACGTAATATTCTGTGATATAATAACTTTTATACTTGTACACAGTATTATTTTCAGTTATTTATCGTCATAGTTTGTACTTGTATATTATCTTTTTCTATTCGTGTAATGTTGGTATGCTGAGCATGAATAAATGGTTTTGATTGAAACTAGTTTAAAGATTTGGGAATTTCGTGCATCAGATACGAAGTGTTGAACACACGGTATTAAAATGTTTGAGAAATGAATCTAGAAAGTAAAATTTATTAAGTAAGTTGGTGGCTAGTATATACTTTAAGAAAATTGAATAGTCACGTGAAGTTAGCATTCTTATGAGGCATCGTGCACTTTGTTATTGCACGTAATCTGAGTTCTGCTGTGTTTATGTGTTTCACATAGGGTTGTTAGAATTGAATATGGGATATTCTTCCAAAATAATTGCAATTCCAATTTTTTTGTATGTCGAAAAATTTTTGGAATTTCAATTCCAATTATTTCGAATATCAGAACAACTGGAATTGACTTGATTTTCTCTCGGAGTTGATGCAGGATTGGTTCACAATTCCATGCTGCTGTTACTTTGGGAAAATTGAAGTATCGTCCCCCACTGCAGTTGGGTCCCCCCCCCCGTAGCACTTCAACCCCCCACCCAAGCTAAAACCTGAAAATCCAGGAGAGGGGGGGGGTCAAAATTCAACTTCGACATTTACTATTCACCCCCCCCCCCCCCCCCCCCCCCCCACCTGGGTCGGCAGGGGGTAGAACCTCAATGGTGGGGGGGGGGGGGGGGTCAAACTTCAACGAGTGGAAGGCTGAACTTCAATACCGGAAATGTTTACTTTTTACCCCCCACCCTCAAACTTTGTATTGCAGGTGATAAATTGAATTATCACCCCCCGGTGGGGAAGGGGACAAACTACAATTCCCCAAACGCAATACAATTCCAGGAAGATGGGGGGGGGGTAAACAGTCAATGTTCCCGTTACTTTATTTATTACTAAATTACTATTGTTCCGTAGTCTCTTGTTCAATGGAAAGAAAATTAACATTGTTTCTCTTCGTTTTTTGAAAAAAAAAACTTACATGATGTTGGAAACACAGTCAGCTCTGAAATCTGAGATTTCGTGGAATTGATCGGAATTGGAATTGAACAGTTTTTGAAAATCCCAAAGAATCAGAAATGGAATTGAGTGGTTTTCGAGAATTGGAAAATAATTGGAATTGGAATTGAGTGGTTTTTGAGAAATATAAAAGAATTGGAATTGGAATTGATTTGATTTTCGGAATTGATTACCAACCCTAGTTTCACGTGACTGTACATTGGATTAACAGTATAGTTCGTTTGACTCGCACTGGGATATAAGGCATCGTGCCAAGATTTATTTACGTGTTATTATGAAACTGAACAACTGCTAACAGAGGGTTGCAGTTTTCCGAAAACCTCTGAATTGGTGAAAAAGAGCCTTGAATATTCGTTGGTACGGGGCCGAAGTCTCAGTGGGAAAGACCGGAACTATACAGTTATGTTTTGATCGAACAACTCCTCATCACTTTTCCCATTTTTCACCAGCGAGCAATGAATTTGTCATGGTTGGCCATCGCGTGTGTGTACTACTAGCTGTAAAGATAGAAGATATGTGCAAAAGTTGGAACCACTCCCCAAAACCCAAACTTTAACTTCAAAAACCCAAACTTCAAAAACATTTCTGTCGGTTGTAGTAGAGACATTTGGGTTCTATCGGTTGGGGTACGTTTCACTTACTTTTCAAAGTTCATATTTCAAATAACCAAAACTTCTCTGCGTCTCACCTCCACTGTGATCTCTAACGTATATCTAACCTTTTTTGTAGTTTAGTGTACATTGATTAAGTCGTTTAGTTCTTACATTGTTCAGAGCAATAAGAAGAATTCACTCTGATTTTCTCTTGATTTTCGGCTCTGCCGAAGATTTTCAGGATTTTTTCCCCATTCATCCAGCAAATAGGATAATGTCATGGAAACGGTGGATTTGTGTGTATCTAACAGAAGTCTTTTCATTTCTCTAATAACGGCTATTCATAAGTCGTTGCACTTCTACATTCTCTCTCTTTCTCTCTCTCTCTTCTGTCTCTCTTTTTTATCCCTCTCTCTCTAAATGTTTCGCTCTCTGTTGCTATCTCTCGGTCTCTCCTTTCTGTCTCTTCCTTTTTTCTCTCTATATGTTTCTCTCTCGCTGTTTCTCTCTCCGTGTCTCTCTTTCTCTCTGTCTCTCTTTTTTTTCTATCCGGCTAAAAGAGCTATAGTCTTTGCCCTCCCAACGTTTCCTCTTACCGTATGACTTGTAGATGTTTGGGTCTCCATTGGGCTATTTTGTCGTCTCTTGCGTACATTGTACTTTCATTGTTTAATTATTGGTTCAATTCATATTCTTTTTAATTCATTCTCCTCTCTTTTTTTTTACTTTCTAACCTTAGAAATTAATTAGGTTGTACTAATATCGGAACGACATTGCCAATAAATATTGTTTTTTTCTTCCCAATTTCAAATTCATAATTAAAACGCGTATAAATACCCATTATTCTAATGTCATTATTCATAATTAAAACGTAGTGTTTTCTCACAGGGTCGTTTCGCCAAAAAAAAATAGTTCAAATTTTCCTGAACTCGAAAATTTGACGTTTCCATTACTAGGTTTCTTAGAGATGTGGAACTTGATTGACCACCCTGATTTCCCGCGTTCAATTGTGTTACAAGAATGTTCACTAGCTGTTCTCAATCTAAGAATACTTCACAATTTGAATGTAGTTTATTCTCTCAGGGTTGTTAAATTCAGATTCGATCCAGAAAAACTCATTTTGAAGTGTCAAAAGTAGAATAAGTTGTCCCTAGACTGTTTCACAAAATGTTGAACTTGATTGACCACTCTAATTTCTCCCGTTGAATTGTGTTACAAGCATGTTCTCTAGCTGTTCTCAGCCTAACTTCATGCCCCCAGGGTACGCAGTTTATTCGCACCATTCCAACACTCATTATGCACCAATTCGACGAGCCAATATCATTCTTTTTTATGACACTCAGACATTATGTCACAGAACATGTTGTAAACGCAAAGTAACAACGTTTTATATTGTATGGTTAGGATTTTGATCCTTACAATTGTAGAGTTTGCTCCTGTCAAAACGAGCTTATATGGTGTTGGTTTTTTCGCTGTGTTTGTAGTTTGATCTCGTTTTTTTCGGGTGAAATTCGGGAAGTATGACGTGTATCGAGATCAACCTACTTCTCGTGTCATAATATGAATAAAATGGTTTATTCGTGATATAACACGTGATTTTCCTCATTGTTAGATTTGCAACTCCAGCCATAGTATTATGTTTCCATTCAATTCTGTTTCTTTTCACTTCTAGTGTCACTTGAATCGCATGCATTCTCTATGCTTCTCGTTCAAACATCAGTTATCTTTCTCGTTTCATTTCAAAGTCTTCAATTTTCGGCGTATTCAGATCTTAAATGTGTTTTTCGTCGTTTTGTGACTATTTAAACACGGCGTTCTCGCCTACAGTAATTTTTGCGACTAAAATTGTATTGAGCTCCGTCCACAAAGTTTTCGTGGCGGGACACTGTATCCCACTGCAATTAGGAATGGCTATCTCTAATTCGCTGCGTATCGCGCTATTTTCACGCGAATGATTGGCGGAGCGTCTAAAATCGAGGACGCGAGTTCCTTATTTATTGAAGCTGTTGTTGAGAACGCCGTGTAAAGTAATTTGTTATATTATAGCCTAGTGCCAAATATTACGCAGTCAAGTCTTTTAATCGCGTACTGGGAAACGTGTATTATTCATGGTTGCCGACAGCGTTTTATACGCTACAAATCACGATGTTTGTAGTCTCATCCCGTTGGCTTTCGATCGCAATTCTTGAAGTATGGCGTGTATAGTCTGTAAAGTGAGCCAATTCTATAAATTTCTGTCTCTCGCCGGAATCGACCCTGCGAGCAAAAGTTTTGTAGCGTGGCGCTAACCACTGCGCTATTAGAGGACCCACCCGCAGATTTTGTAATCAAAGACATGTGTGCGTACACAGCGAAAAGTGACTTATACAGTACCCTTCCGTCTTTCCATTGAGGACGAATAATCCAAAAACAAACTACAATCTAGTCGCTTACAGCCTACTGTAAAATTCCCTTCTCAGTGAACAGAAAATAGTATAGTTCAATCAAGCAACCTCATTCAAGGATTGTGTTTACTACGGCTAAAGTTCAAGACTATGGAACAAATTTAATGACATTTTCCTTAATGACAACATGTCGATAATCCAGCTAGGCATGGCGTATTGTTGACAAAGTAAAGTTAGCGACTACTACAAACTCAGCCAATGAAAACTAGGCTATACACTTATTTCTGATACCTCTCGCTCTCTGTCTCTTTCTTTGTTTATCTCTTTTTCTCTATTTCTTTCTCTTTCCTCTCTCTCTCTATTTTGTTTTCCGTTCCTCTCTCTGTTTTCCACTTAATATTCCCCCTCTAACTCCTTCCTTTCATAAAATGCATTCGTCCGAAACCCGTTTCCTATTTCATAGATTGAACCCCCGTTCCCTCCACATGCTCCGAATAACGTCATTGCAAGATTTACACAGATCATCGGTTCTCTTTATCCCTCTCACATTTTTTATCTCTTGTTCTCTCTTTCTTTCTCTCTATCTCCTTTTTCCTCGCTTTCCATCTCGCTCTATCTATCTCTGTCTCTTTCACTCTCTCCTTCATTCTCCCTCCTAGGGATATCTGCTTCATCTAGTATAGATACATATACTTCGTATCACACTTACAGTATGCTGATCAATCACTTTGAAAAACAATAATAAATAGTTTAAACGTTGGAGCACACTTGAATGTGTTATCTTTTTCTCAGTTTCTCCCTTCAAATGGGTAGCAGCCAGTCTACCAGCCGGGAATCCAAGTTCAACGGATCTACTAGGAGGGTCAGGACATGTTATAGTGGTCAGTTGTCTTGCAGAAAGAAGTGTTCTGATTGTAGTTAGGTCTTGAAACAAATCATTAACCCATTGTATCGAACTACAAACATACAGACTGGAGCAGCATCATCGTGTCTTTCGAATCAATCTTATTAGCTAGAACTGTGATTTACAAAGTTACTGAGCAGATGATAAAGAAATTCCTGTTTGTTCATAAGCGAATCTAGTTTTGCTCACGTTATTATTGAGTAAAAAGTGCACTCAATCAAAAATTAAATCTAAAGGTTCCACCAACTGCATGCCACAGTGAATCAAGGTGAACCTCAAATATTATAATCGCCTGGAAAAAATAGAAAAAGATAAAATGGTTTGTTTGTTGTTTTCAATTATTGATTGTTCGCTCACAGCCCCTTCGTCTACGACCCCCATACGACGCCAGACGTCCGTCCGCAACACAAATAGGAGTGTGAAGGAATTCTCACGTTTCTGGTCCGACGGTACGTGGATTAATTCGGTCGACGGGGGGTTGTATTATTGCCCCCAACAGTACAACCTTTTACTACCCCCCCCCCCCCCCCCCCCCCTACTTCCACTTTCTGAAGCTTCCTCCCGAACCAAGGTTGAATATAATACATCTGAAACAGAACGGATATGTAGTTCAAGTTGTACAACAGATAATGTGACTACGGAATAGGGTTGTTAGAATTGGAATTGGAATTGGAATTGATAGAATTGAGATAATCATCCAAAAGAATTGCAATTCCAATTCTTTTTGTCTGTCGAAAAGAATTGGAATTGCAATTCCAATTCTTTTGTATGTCGAAAATAGTTGGAATTGCAATTCCAATTCTTTTGTATGTCAAACAATTTCTGGGATTGCAATTCCAATTCTTTCGTATATCAGAACAACTGGAATTGGAATTGGAATTGACTCGATTTTCTCCCAGAATTTATTTACAATTCCATGCTGATTTTCCTTGTTCATTACTAAATTACCATTGTTCCTTATGTCTCTTGTTCAATAAAACCAAAGTGAACATTGTTCATCATGGTTTTTTGAAGAAAAAAAACTGACATGAAGTTCGGAACACAGTCAATTCTAATCAATTCTAATCAATTCCAATCAATTCCCATCAATTCCGATGAAATTGGAATTGAAAATCTTAGATTTCCAGGAATTGATCAGAATTGGAATTGGAATTGAGCAGTTTTTGAAAATCTGAAAGAATTGGAATTGGAATTGAGTGGTTTTCGAGAATGGAAAAAGAATTGGGATTGGAATTGAGTGGTTTTTGAGAAACGAAAAAGAATTGGAATTGGAATTGACTTGGTTTTTGGAATTTATTAACAACCCTACTACGGAACCACGTCCAAACTACAAACACCGCAGAATACGCCAACATCTACCAACTGTGCTGCCTCTTTTGAGCGACGTCTAGTACATATTTGAAAATCACTTTCTCGCTCATCGTTGTGTATTTTTCTCCGATGCATCAGATATTATTCTGTGGATCGCTGAAAAACGTATATTGCATCAACCATGTGTAAAACTACACCGCCAAGTTCATGTAAACACGAATCAAGATCGTATACGCAAATTCGTTAGAAGCAAAAATGTGCAAATAGTGGTGTGCACAAAATCGGTAGATCCTGAAATGTGTAAACATAAAGTCCACAAATGTAGTACTACGGAAAATGTGTACATGCACAAATTCTTTACTACGAATATTGTGCATAATCCCTAATTTAACGCTTAAAGCACGAAAAACCAGCTAAAAACAGAAAAGGTTCACATGGACACACCAAAATTCTAATAAATTTATGCATTTCTGGAGGTGTACCCATTTTTTAACTAAAGATTTTGAGTAATCTATTAATCCACTTTTTCGGTTCTATCAATTTTGTGTCACCAAGTTCGATAGGTGCATACATCAATATTTTGCGTAAATCCTGTTTTCCAGTTAATTTTTCGTGTGCAAGGTTTTTGAATACACAGAGTCAAAAGAGAAACCACTTTCGTGACAACCGATGTGTAATTTGCACAACATTTTCGAAAAATGTGTGTATTTGTCGGATTTAGTGGGGTCATATATATTGCAGCGTCTTATATGTATTGCAGGTGGTTCTATTCGACGAAAATCGAAAAGATCCACTTCCTCCACTTCCCGCAATGGCAGTATTCGAAGAAGTAGACCAGTCTGTGGGTTCATTATTATAGTGATGATGAAAATAAGAATAATAATAATAATCTCTTAGGGAACTTTTTCAGTCTCCTCTGTACGAAGAAGCATTTGTAGTCTGATCCGTGCGATTTCAAGGCCATATACTGATGTGTATGTTGATCAGAGTAAAACTCGGGTTAGCGCGCTCCGATCCTACGTATCGATCGAATCTCCGTAGCCAGCGACAAACTACAATGTTCCCTTTTGTTTCAGCCGCCGACGTGAATGAGTTGACACCGGATACAATTCTGCCACCCGCCCCTGCTGCCAGCCCGAGATCTCCTCGGAATACCGTAACCCAGAACATGCACATCAAACCCAGAGTCTGCTACGTGCATCCGGACAGTGTGCGGGCCAGAAACACTGGGACTCATGTACAAAATCAATTAGTTCAACCGGATAGATACCTCGGCGACAATTCTCAAATGGAAACTGCAATCTACTAAAATTCACACGAAGTTTGGAGTTTCTCTGGCGAATATTTCACCTAACTGGTTGTAATACTTCATCCCTAGCTGGATTGTTTTCCGTGTTTCGGTATCCTGAGTTGAGAACCGGTTATCTTTCGATCCAATGCGAAATTCTGTAAGAGTTTTGTCGGTGACCGATTTCATGCTTAAATTCTGTAAGAGTTTTGTGAAATTCTGTAAGAGTTTTGTCGGTGACCGATTTTACGTTTAGGTTACATCCAGGTTACCTACTCAGGTATAGGAGAAGTAAGTTGAGAAGTAAGCTAGCATTCTAATGAAAAATTGTGCACTTTTTCATTGCACGTTTCTGAGTTCTGCTGTGTTTAACATGTTTCACGGGATTTTGCAACTGACTAACAGTATACGGTATACCTCAAAATGCGTTACAAAACCGGTTAGATGAAGAATTGGCCCTCTGTTTCATTCCTACCAAGACTTCAACAGAAATATTATCAAACTGAGTTCGTTAAAATTTTGTTTATTTTTTCGGAGAGCTACAACTTTTGCACTGGATGCTAATTCGATATTACAATGCGTGTTCAAAAAATTTTTCGACAAAGATCAAGTTTTGTTATAAAACAGTCATTCAAAATTTCGAGCATGTACTGTAGGAGTTTTAGTAGTAATGATGTCAACTATATCACCGTTTCTACTTTTGTAAACCATCACAGTAGCTGAGAACATTCTTAAACGTGTAATATATAACGTGCAAAACACTCTTCCAAGTACTTGTGTAATTTAGTTGTTCATAAAGTCGAAAAACAAAGCCCTTCTAATTTTCAGTTTTAAATTTCAAGCTTCTATTCTCCACAAATAGCTCAATTTCGTTCAAGTTGTACGATTCAAATCATTTTCATTCGTAGAATTCATACCATGTATTTCTTGTTACATCTCGGGTATGAATAAAACAATTTATTCTTGATAAATATTCCAACTTTATAAGTGAAGCGTACGATTCAACAATGAGGAAAAAACAAGGAAAGCTAACTTTAGCAAAACGGGAAAATGTGTATTATGTCTAGTAACACAGTTTTGAAACGACACAAAAATAGCCTCTAAATAGTTACTGGAAACTCGTAAGGTATAAAACTAGCAATTAAACCCAAGTGATTATTAACAATGGTGTGGCAATAGCTGAATAAGTGCACGGAATTTCAATGAAACAATTAGCATAAAATTAGCAAGTGGTGGATAGCTCAACCAACAACAATTTGTACATTCAATATTACGAAAAGTCAGAATGTACATGGAGAATGATAGAGGCGAAAAGTGTTGAAACGTGTCATGGTTGTCTGATGTTCAACTGGAGGCGAGATGGCTCCTGTAAACACTGAATATTCTGTCGGAACAGCTCGATGCTCGATCGATAGTCATCTTTTCTACTAGAGAAGTTAAAAAAATTGAGCAGCATCAATATTTCACAACTGTTTTCGGCAACCAGAGTAAGTCATTCAAAATTAAAAGTCATTAAAGTAAAAGTCATTCGAAAGTAAAAGTCATTAAGTATAGAAACAGTTGAGAATCTGAAATAAAGTTTTTTTTAAATCCTGACTAAAAGTGAATTAATGACTCTTAATTTTGAATGACTTTTTCCTGGTACCACTGTTTTCACTATAACCATTCAGCATCAATAACTCCATTCCGTGACTAAAACCATCAGAAAAATCGAAAACCGATTTTTGCTCGGCAGCTCAGAGCTCACTAAACAATGCCCCCACATGCAGTTTGATGTGAGCCATACTCAATACTCATTTAAGCAAGATCACGACATATTCACGACATTTAAACAACAAACCTGCGTTGAGCTCAAATATGCATGCTTATCTGAAAGAGATTCGATTTTTTAGCCAGCAAACCAAGAACTAACCTTCCGTCAGATGACTAAAGTTACTTCGCACCAGTTCGGAAGATCGGAAGAGGATGTACATTTTATACTTTTGGCAACTGACCCACACACACCAGTACGGTACCCCTACGGTAACGGTCGTGAGACCATTCTCCAACCAAAAACCCATTTTCCTATCAAACCATCTTAAATCACCCAGTTTTCCGTCAAAAATTGCCACGTTTTCGGGATTTCGTCTAAAATTAGCCTTTTTTTCGAGCAAAGATATAGCGATAACCAACCGCCGGTTCGTTATCATCGAAGAACTGTCTCTCCCAGTCGAGTGTTCTATCCGGTCCGGCCGAGTCCAATCCCCCCGAGGGACGGCTGTCCATAGGGGCATAGCTGGCAGCAGTACGGTTGGTAGAACCGGACTGTTGGGAGGCCGCGAGACGCCAACGGGCGGTACCACCGATCAGGTCGGAACGCCTGAATACACGTATATTTAGATAGAAATACAACAAACTGTTTAGAGCGAGAGAGAGAGAGAGAGAGAGAAAGAGAGAAAGAAAGAAAGAAAATCACGTTGAAAATCAGTTACTGAACATTCGTTAATCATTCTCAGATCCAACGGGCCACCGATCATGTCGCAACGCCTACGATACACATCCATAATGAGAGATAGAAAACTATGTACTTTTGAGTAAGAGAGATTCAGAACATCAGAACTATAAATAATTAACTCTACAACATACAAATGCTGGTTGAAAACGACGAATCACTTATTCCGTGATTTGGATGACAATACTGTAAATAACGACACTAAATAACCTACATCCTCATTGGGTGCAATGAATATGATTCTCGAGGGTGTAACACTCACGACAGATTGGATGTTTATGGGATAATGATATAAACCGTTTCTAACTCACTTGTTTCGATTGCTTATGATGATTTTGACGACAACAGCGACGCCGGCAATGAAAATGGCGATAGAGAAGAAGAGGAGGGCGGGTGAGGAGCCCGTGGAAGGGACTGGCTGCAAGTACAACTGTTTCGTAATGAACATACAATGGACATAGATTCTTTATCAACATTTTTCGCTTAACGACATAGTATTCGACTCTTTTTCTCTAGAAATGCAATTTGTAGGATTTGGTGGTGGATCATCTACTGATGAGGACAGTCCACTGGCGTCTGGATTAATGCCCGAAACGATCTTTGCTAGAGCGAACTAAACTTATTTTAGCGAAATAAATTTTGTTTCAACAAATAATTTTCGTATAAACTATATACACCGGTAAGGTGTGACTATTTCACCTACACAAATAAACCCAATTGCGGTTTAAATACGCGAAGCTTCATGACTTTCCGTATTCCGTTCCGTCAAAAATAGGCAAGTAGTATGTTTGATAGTGTACCAGTGACAATGGAGGCGAGTTACACTCACTTCACATTGATACCACATCATAGGTGCTGATCGGGGTTCTTTAACTTTTATTTTAAATGGGCTCGACTACTGCCCAAATTATATTATTCGCAAAACTAGTAACAACCTCAGACGGTGCCCTTATTCACAATCACCACTGAGTCACGTGGCATGTATGGGTCAGTATCTCGATTTGAAAAGAACCAGCAGAAATAATCGAAAATATCATACCAAAGCTGTTGGCGAATACGATGATGAAGACACAATAGTCGCAGTCGGAGTAGCACTTGTGACCTGAACATCGAGTAGGCTATATCATGGGAATTATGTAATTATGCTTGGCAGACAAAAACATCTAAAGGTGTCAGATTGGATTTTTTGGCCGACAACTTTAGGAAATTGACATTAATCTGGAGTCGAACCTACTTTTAGCCTGTCCCTTCCTAGTGGAAGTGAATTAACATCGGGAATCGAAAATGATGAAACTTTCTCTTCGTATGTGAATCATTCTACTTACTGTAGTGGTAACAGTCTCGGTCGTAGCAACTGTTGAATTGTCAGACAACGTAGTGGTTAGTGTAGAGGCCGTCGCAACCACAACTCTGTAAGAAAAACACTCAGATATCCAGACAAAAAACAGATCTTTCTCTACTTTTGGGGTGAACTTGGTCTGGCAGACCATAGTAGTTTTTGATTTGAATATAGTTCCTAAGTTCCAGTGTTGTACTGTTTGAGACAAGGCTAAACACTTCGAGTTTACACGAATGGTATTTTACCATAGAACAGCAAACGTTTTCCGTGCTTGTACATACCGCAGTGACCACTTTGACTTCTGTGACATAGACATTCGTGCGGGTGCTCCGCGGAAGCGCAAGCTAAATTTTTGGCAGAAAATAAGTTGCGGCTGTTCCGCGGAGCGCCCGAAACCGCTACAAAAGTCCGCGGAACGACCGCTGGTTCGTCTGAGGAATGAGGTTTCTGTTCGGAGAAACCGAAACAGCTGGCAGAAGATCAGCTCAAAAGAGAGCGAATGTAAAATAACACACTCACTTTGTAATATTTGAAACTGCCGCTGTTACCGCAGTGGCAATCGTGGTTCCATTGTCCATCTGAACGGGCTATTTTGCACTTTAGGGAAATAGGGAATATAATTAGAAATAGGGAATATTTACTACAGAACGGGTTACTTCCCGAACAGAACCACAAACCGGTCACTGAAAAACCGAATCGACTGATTAGTTAATGGTTCGAACCGAACTGAGGATCAACTCACTTTACATTGTCTACGACTTGTTTTTAAATCATGATTAATGTCCGTTCGAACCATTAACTGGAAGCCGGGCGGTTCGGGAAGTACCCGGTTCTCCAATGAATTGGTTCAGAAATAAGTACAACCTCAGGCATCCCCAAATTCAAATTGAACGACATACAGATATGTTGGTCGCGATATAACCCTGTGATCCGACACAAAACAACAGTTTGGATAAAAATTTATACAAATATTATAGATTAGATTGGAAATACAAGCTAGTTCTAGCAGTCACAATACAATTATCCAGAACTGTGACAACTGTTAGGGTCTTCAGCGTTAACTGAATGGGAATATGCCGATGAATTTACAATCTACAAGTTCTCATACAAGCATTAGGGATAATATAGATAAGGCTGCACGCTCTTGGATAGACTTTGCACGAATGGTACTGACGAGAAACACATTTGCCACGCATTAATTATCATAGTTGGATAGAAAACTGTGCAACGTACTTGGGCATTTGCTCTACATTACATTCAATAAATAAACCGCAATTTACCTATACGTCGAATTAAATACAAAAAGAGCGGCACAGAATTGGGGACAACGAAACGATAAAGCATTGACAGAAGTAAGCACGCAGGAAACATCTATAGTACAGGAAGGAATCGATCAATAATGGACTAAACTGTCAGCTGCAGAAAGCTCATCGAGTATGTAGGAAGCAGTAACTAGGAAATGGAATAATATTAGATGAGGAGAGAATAAGAGGGAAAAGTGTCCAACTGAGAAAACAGATCGGGACCAGAAGAGATTCGCTCATCATTGCGGCTTCATTTCTTGGCCAATTCGGTAGGAATGCACCTGAAATTTTATAATAATAATATTTTTTGTCTATTGAGGCAAGTTGGGAAAATTGAAGTATCGCCCCCCACTTTAGTTGGGTCGGGGTCAAAATTCAACTTCGACATTTACTATTTACCTGCGTCGGTGGGGGGTAAACTTCAATGGTGGGGGTCAAACTTCAACGAGTGGGGGGCTGAACTTCAATACCGGAAATGTTTAATTTTTACCCCCCCACCCTCAAACTTTTGTATTGCAGGTGATAAATTGAAGTATCACCCCCCGGTGGGGGGGGGTCAAACTACAATTCCCCAAACGTAATGAAAATTCAGAAAGATGGGGGGTAAACAGTCAATGATCCCGGCAAGTTCACTGATGTACATAGGCGAAGGTTTACGGAAAAATCCCCCCACATTAACTTAGATTATTCAGTGGATTCAGATTTTTCATGGTTTTATGTTATTTTTCGGTTATAAATAATGAATACACCGGTTCGATAAATTCTTATCATTCCATACAGTTGTGATAGACTATATTAACCTGAATGAGAGTTTACTTCGAAAAATGCCTTCAACTTTCAACTAGTCTAATATAGGTTGAGGTGGGAGTTGTCCGGAGAGGGGGTAAATTTGTCGCGTAATCATAGGCGAAGTGAGAAGCTCAAAACATTCATAAAGATTTGATGTGAGTTGAAAAAGAAGCCTCAAACTGGCGTGAAGCTCCGTGTTCGAAAACCCACAACTGATAAAGTTATACTCGAAAATTCGAATGGCTTCAAAATCGGAAAGGCAAATATGTTTTTCTGTTGGTGAAACTCGATTAACAAAACGATTGAACATAAAAACTACATACCTTATTCCAATCCATTTTCGCCCTAATTACTGGCAATTGACGACGTAGGGCTTTGAAGGTGTTTTCGGACATCGACGCATAATTCTCCTGCACGGCTTGCTGGAACAGGAGATTTCAAGAAGAGGCTTTTCACACAAAAACAGTTGGTCGTTTACTACACAAATATGTAACGAAAGCCACTTAAGAGCGAAATTCAATGAGAGCCAACAAATGTATATGAAGGTGTGCGTTATTGAGTATATAACACTTGATGATGTATAGTAGGGAGCCTTTCTATAACATAACAGCCAGGGAATATAAATGAGTGTCTTCATATTTGTACTTTGAATCTAGAATAATTTTGTTAATTTCTATTTTAAGAAAGAGTACGCAACTTCATGTTTCTTCTTCATTCAGAGAACGAGTAGCTTTTGAAAAAAGACGAACGGACGTGTACGTGGATGATCGTAGCATGTAGCAGTTCGTTTCAAACAGGAAAGAACGGGGGAAAAGTTGAAAGTGAAAGAAGAAAAGCAACACCTGATACTTTGCTTCTTCCTCGCAGATAGCCGAGAGAACCTCCTTCGCAGTCTTATCGAAATCACTCTGAACAAATGAAACGATTAGAATATAATTTACCGTATGAGCATTTTGTTAACACTTTTATTTAAGTTTTTTTGCATCGGATTTAGACAAAAAAAAGACACAGACTTTTATGACTAATGACAATAGGAGACAGACACAATAGGGTTTTCCGAAATTTTTCGAGGTCGAGTCGAACTCGAAACTCCGTTTTCCGCTTTTTTCTGGCTGAAGCGAAAGTGCGCACTGCGTACATATTGAGACCTTTTCTACTTGTCATTCTATCGCGCCTAGATTTCAGCTATCAACCTGAGGTTTAGCGATGTACGCCTCATACTTGTAGTTTTTAGCCAACGTATCTCAAATAGTATACAACTGACCGTAACATTAACTTTGATGCGAATGTCCTTCTCCGAAAAGAGCTGTACATTTCCATCCTCGTAATAGTGTACCTAAAAA
The DNA here is from genome assembly GCA_964036275.1 of Litoditis marina. Taxonomy (NCBI): domain Eukaryota; kingdom Metazoa; phylum Nematoda; class Chromadorea; order Rhabditida; family Rhabditidae; genus Litoditis; species Litoditis marina. The sequence continues at coordinate 32,978,899 of OZ038433.1, forward strand.
CGTGGGAATGAAAACATCGTGATAGAGAACAACCATATAACATGTAACAGTTGAGAGATTACGTCAAAACTCAAAAATTTACCTCAGAACGAACTTTCCGATTCCAAAATATGTGAGGTCAGATAGGAAAAAGGAATAACGAACGTATTGCAAGTTTGCAAGAGATAAAAAGGCATCAAATACATGGCTAGTTGTACTTCTAATATTGAAAACGTGAACCACTCAGCCACTCACGGTATTCAAAATTCACTTCTGCGCATGTAACATTCATAAATAATTTTGATATTTATAACAAATAAACGACCAACCTGTACTTTCACATTTCCCGCCAGTTCCTGGGAGCCGTTCTTTCCATCACCAACAGGAAGATTCCACTCTGAGCGCCAGCGACCGTTGCTGCAAATACAGTATCATTATAAAGTAGTACTGTAACTAGTTGAGCTTTTGCAAACAAGCCAGAATTTCCTCAAAATAATCTATTTTACAAGCTACACACATTAGAGTTGTAATGTTTGTCAAACTAAACTCGAAATTTTGCACTTTAATTATAATTATAGTCGAAAACATTAAAACAAAACCCGCAGTTCGGTCCGAATAGCCAAATAACACGAAAATAGTTTTTGGTCACAAATATTTCTTATTTCCATGAAAATGAACAAATGGTACGTTTGAAGGCAAAGCGTTCTTTCGTAGTATGATCACACCTTAGTGGTGTCTGACTTAGTGGACAAAGAAGATAGTATGAAACCAAAAGTATAATTCAAACAGCGTGAAACGAAAAAAAAACAGTCTAAAGAAACCTACCAGAAGTTCTTGGGTTGGAAGAGGTGAGACTCGATACAGAGCATGAGATTCCCGTTTTTCGCAAACACGCACCCGACACCAGATTTGGAATAGTGTTCTTCGATATAATTATTCAGTTCCTGGAAATAACAAAAAGTGTAATTATATATACAAATTAAAATTTTAAAATTAGACTAGAAAAGTTTTGTCCATTCAATACTCTAACGGGATAGGATAACCGGATAACTTCTTGTCATTTGAATAAATATCGAACAATCGAACTATGGCTGTGTTAAAAATACAACTAATTCACGTTGTGAATGTACAAAAACGATATAAGAACTACGCAGGCTGCCGCGAACAGCGAAAACCCGTACGATTGTCAAACGGGGTTCTTTTTCGCTGAAAGCGAGGAAAATTGCACTTTTCAATGCAAAATCTTCAACTTTCCCGTGTTCAAATCTTGAAACGAAATCCTTTTCGTCGATTAGTCGAACCTACTGATGTTTGTGTAACTAAGAACGATTAGCGCTATTTCCTGCAATTGGCCGGCTACAAAGCGATAGAGCATGCAGGTCAATAGGGCCGCAGACATCTGCGTCTCTCTGATCTGCGCACTCGCTCGTTGAGGCCGCTACAAAAGTGGCTGGGAAACGTCTGAGAAGCTGTACCTTCTGCATGGCGGCTCTCCATGATTCGATGGTGCCAGTCTCTCCCTGATATGTCTGAATATCACTCGACTCCTTTCGCAGATGGTCGTATTTGAAACTCTTCTTCGACTGGTCGTCGAAAAATCGGCCATTTCCCAAGTCGTTGTAAGGAGTTACTAGGGTCTGGAAATAGAGAACTAATTGATATATTCTACGTCTACGCTATACAAAACTTTTGTTCCCACATTATAACTGTAACCAGCCAACCGCTCCCAAAATTTCAAAGAGTAACGCAACAAAAAAGCGTATCTTGAAATCCCGGTAGAGAAAACAAATTGTGATTCGTGAATGTAGAATGTACATTGTATAATACCTGTCTCTCGAAACCATCCAGCTTCACGGGTACGAATTGTCTACAATTGTATTGGGCGATCGAGGAAGCACATCCATCTTTCAGGAGGGTATCATTATTGAGAAGCATACGGACAGAGTTGAAGACCTGAAACAATGCGATATTCATCTGTGGCCGTATTCATGAACTAGTGAAAGTATCCCGCAGTGAAAATGCAGTAGCGAAACGCGTTTAGAAAGTGAACGTTGGTATATGCAAGAATCTCAGATTTCACTATGTATTCAACTATACAGCACGCCTGCAATTGTGAAACAGAACAAACTAACTAATGACATTCGGAAACGATTAGGACTTCATTGAACTGACCTCGTTGAACTCTCCGGGAGGAGCATGTTCGAGAAAATCGGATGCGATTCGGACCTTCTCGCTATCGGGAACACCAGCCTCACCTTCAGCCATTACTGAAACACAACAGAATAACTAACTGTTTTCATCAAAGGAAAAAAGAGAGAGAGAGAGAGAGAGAGAGAGGGGGAGAGGGAGGGAGAGGGAGAGAGAGGGAAAGATAAAAGGAAGATAAGTGAAGACAAAAAGAGAAAACATATATAGAGAGAGAGGAAAAGAGAAAAGAGTGAACAGGCAAGCTTCCATCCAAATCAGTGAATCATGATATGATGAATAGTCGAGTAGTCGGCAAGGCAACTAGATGACAGTCGGAAATAGGTTCAAACACTATGAAACCATTTAAAACTTTCTGAGCTAATATAACGTTTTCAACTGCGTACATTTAGCTACAAATAAACGGAAATTAACTTATTAAAACTATCTATTTAATTTAATATTCTGGATTTCGCTAAGTTTGGCTGAGTTTAACTATTGACCGCGCGCGCGACCGCGACGCGCTGATTTCCAGGTCGGACTAATATCCTCAAACCCTCATTTTTCAATCTTTTTTCGAAGGTTTATATCTTTTTTTATAATTTTTTATTTTCGTTGTAATTTTACCGTTAATTATATAGTCTAAAAAGGTGCGTGTAGGGGACTGCTGTAGGGAAATAGTTGTGGTTCGTTTATCTAGACGATACGAGCTGAGAGAGGTGCTCGAACTACGACTGGGAAAAGAAGTTTCTATGATACGTGTGTTTTTATCTAATCCGATCCAGCAGAGCTCAACGCTTAGTAATAGTTTTTGTGGCACTATTTAGGAAACTTTCATAAACTGCTGAAGTTTGTCGTGCGTACAACTAGTTTGATGTTGTCATCTCTCTTGCAAATGTGAAGCTAGACCTATCTTTCTGTTACTTTTTTTGTTGTAAGCTACTAACTAGAACTCTGAAGCATTCTCACACTCTCATATTCTTTTCCAGATGTTGTCATTTCTGCGGGGTACATCAAATCTGGGCGGATTGGCGCATCAAACTGTCGACTTGCTCCGACCGGCTGCTAGTGATGTACTACTACAATTCAGAGGTAACTTTTGATGACACTATGATTAACCATACACTATACTTCTCGTCTATGGAACTAGGAACAATGTTCCGGTCGCGTGAAAACACAACACACTTGTAATGAGCTAATTGAAACAACGCACGCATGTTTCTCTATCAAAGACCCTAGTTGTAGGTATAGTAAGTTTGTAAGCGCATCACCTTTCTGTGCTGCAAGAAGTTGGCACGCATCGTCCCAATCGGGTGGCGCGGGCCATGACCGAACCAAATTTTACCCAAAAACGGATCTCGGTAACTTTTGTGTCAATGACAGCCACCGACTGTCGAAATTCCTGAATCAGGCGCCGGCATGTCGCGACGGCGGAAAAAATTATTCAAATTCCTTCACTTATATCCTGTTTTATATTAGAAAATGTTTACTATTGAGAGAGAAAAGATCAATGGTGATATTTTTTATATATACTTCTTAGCTTATTTGATTATTGGAAGTGAATCTGACATTTTCACTCAATTTGACAAGATTTCCTTATGATATACTGACTTTCACTCGGTTTTAGTTCGTTTCTGACAGTTTTTTTGAAAGTAGTAGTTGCTAACGATGAAAGAGTGTAAAGAGAATATGTAATCAATGTTTATATAGTACACTAGTATGTAGTATTGACTGATAAAAGCTGAATAAAAGCTGTACGGGTTTGCGCCGCCCAATGCAAGCACCAAACGGTTGAGAGTGGGTGTTTTGATTATCGATTATGAGTGTTAGAATTTCATATTCTTCATAAAATTGAGTGGAGAGGGGTAGAATGAATGGTCAACTTTGATGAACAAAAAGTAAATTCTCCTATAAACTGTCCATTCTCATTTTTAAAGTATTTTTTTTTCGTCAAGTTTGCCTTTTCCCTCATTTTGGCATTTTGGCGAGTTCTAAGAGCTTTATATAAAAGTCATACTGAACCTTTTTGAGTTTTATCACTGTAGAATATCACACTATGTAGTCCTCATCGAGTTGAAGTTCATTAACATGAGCTTAGATACATAATTATCAGTTTCAAGCCCGCGATTCCGTTTGTGTCGCGACATGTCGGTGACCTGTCATTCGTCGCGTACCTTGCTGAGATGAATCGAACCAATTCAAAATTCCTTGCGCGCCACTTATCGCTTGGCCTGGCACCGTTACCGTGAATGTGACGTATGACCGAACCAGCTGGTTCGGGAAGATCCGGTTCGATTTTGGCTTGGGAAGAACAGTGATATATTTTAAACGAGTCACGAGGTAGATGTTTAGTTTAAACTGTGCTAGTTAATATGACGTAGACTAACTTATAGGTCGGAAAAGAGCTCTGAAACAGACGATGACAAGACAGCAAAAGTTGGAAAGAAGAATGAAACGAGAGGAGAAAGAGGCCGCCCGAAAGCAGTACACATTCATGGAAAGGATTCATATTCGTCGAATGAAGAGCTTGTAAGTTTTCTAGTTATGCTTTTTCCAGTCGGTATGGTTTCCTAATGATTTTTTCATACTAAAGTGCATACCATTCTGCTTATATTGCAAAGCTCGGTTTGTTTCCCGCTGGATACCGTTGAAGTCAGCTCATTCAGGGGCGAGCGATCACAACATTGAACCCGCTCTCTCAAAAATTAACACTTGAGGAGAAAACCAATAAACTATTTAAGTTTTGATCGAAATGGTTGAAACTTCTGAAATTCTCTAAATATTTAAGTTTTGATCGAAATGGTTGAAACTTCTGAAATTCTCTCTTGAAAATAGCAACATGTTATCTGTGGATTTCAGGCTTTCTCCATCACAACAGTTCCCTGGCCGATATTCTGCGGACGAGGAAGCCAATTTACTCGAAAAGCCAGCAACCAATGTGTTTTTGAGGTAAGTTGCAGCCTTCACTGGTAACTGGTTAGTTGCTCCCATGAATTGGTTCCGATCGTACACAGTACGGGGCTGTCTTATAAAATATCTTTCTATTGCGCTCGATGTTGCTGTCAAAAAATATTTTCCAGGAAGAAACTGGTTCCCCATCTAAAAGGAAGTACATGTGAAACTTAAATACACAATTTTGATAATGATGATGATGATTTATTACGCAAATGAAAGCGTGAAAAAATATGAAAAATAGGAATGAAACAGTAAGAAGAAACCAGAAGTTGAGATACAACATTGGAGAATACAGTCACAGAATGAAATATGAACACAATGCAGTAACGAGTACAGTAACACGATGTATATATAATTGTTGTCATGAGAGTACAAATAGAGACTGAACAGGGTGTAACACAATGCATTAGACTACAACTAATCGGTTGAAAGCAGCTAAAGCTTCACAAAAGGGGGCATTTTTTTTGTCCGGCATCCGAACAAGATTGGCAGCCACGGTTCTTTGAACTTTGAATAACTGTTTATGTAACCATCAATTTGAGGAGTGCCGTCAAGACACAGTTCTACACAGTATCAGAGGCGTTGGCAATGCATCGAGAACTGCAACATCCTTCTATTTACAACAATCCAAATGCCCCTATCAGATTGAGATTGGAGCTGAACATGAACACTGAGAGGCAGGTTGGTGATTTGGTGAACCAATTAAGCAATGGTTTTGTCTTTATTATTTTTCGCTTTTCTTCCTATCCGATTGTCATGAAGGTAATTGTGGCGTTGTTAATAATATTATCATGAAACACTCTCCATCATGGTGTATGTTTCGCGTTAGTAAAGTAAAGTAATCAATGTGTTTTCTGTTAGTAATCAAGAAGTCATACTGCGGGGCCAAAGTACAATATTACAAGTAATTGTTTTTTTTTAAATTTTCATGTATTTTCACAAACACACAAAATAAATAGTTGGGCCATATGTAATAGGAGAAACGCGCTCTCTGTTGAAATGGCTCACATACCCATGAGCTTATTGATTTTCAGACGAAGATGGTAACCAACTCGGACGAGATTGTGCCGGTTCCTTTCCCGTTTTCCCACAGCGAGAAACGGACCATTCTCGCCTTCGTCAATGATCCCAAGTTGCAAGATTTGGCCGTAGAAAATGGAGCTGAAATGGCATTGGGACAGGATGTCATCAAAAAGGTTCGAATTCTTTCACATCTTTAAAAAAAACTCTTTTCTTCAAACAATTTTGAATAAAATAGTGGTCCTACCAACTCAGAACACGATGAGCCGATGTATCAATTTGTTCGTGTATTTGGTTAGGATATATTTCAAAAGAGAACCCGTGTTTCCACTAATATATGTCAACTTTGCAATGTTGCCGAAAAATTTCTCATATTTTACAGAGAAGAAGCCAGCGTTTGTTTGAATTTGGTATTTTCTTCTCATTTGGTCAAGTGTGTCAAAGTTGTGAAAGGATATACACTGATCGCAAGTGTTTGCCTTCAGATCATGAAGGGACAGTTCCGAACGGACGACTATGATTTCTGTGTCGCTCACCTGGATATGGCCTCCTATATCTTGCCATTGCGAGGAATTCTCAGAACTAGATTCCCCACTAGAAATAACGGTCAGTTCTGCTCGTTATACTGAAGAATTGGGCATTCTTGTTCAAAACATTGCCGAAACTTTCTATTCTACCACTACCTACGACAAGCGATTTTCTCGTGCATTTGTAGTGAGTTTTGAGTGTAGAATCAGTTTTAGTCGTCGATCGCTTTTTCAATGTACTATTCCTTGCAGATCATGATCAGTCTTTTATTTCACGAGAAAGAAAAAGCGTAGAGCGTACACTGGTAAACTCGGATATGTAGCTAGCAATACATTTGTAAACAAAAATGCTATGTTTGCGAACCTGGGAGAAATTTAGACATTTTCGGTTTTCAGGTGGATTGGGCGACAACTTGCCAGAGTTGATCGAAAAGTTCAAGAACGGAGTGAAACTGAACATCAAAGGAGATCCGGTCTACCCTGTTTGGGGTCTCAGTGATTCGGTTGTTGGAAGGGTGAGCTGGTTTTCGAGTAATAATGATAATATCTTTCCCAACTCGTTCTTATCGTTTGAAGTAATCGAGTACGTATTGAAATTGTGGGAAACAATATTATCAAAGGAAGAGCCTCAGATGATATATGATATTAGTGATAATAACTTGGCTGAAGTAAGACCCCTATACCGCTGGGATATCATATGATTAGTGTTTATGTTGTGGGTTTCCAAAATAGCAGGTGGTACTAACATTCACAGCAAACCCCAGTTAGTTCCGAGTATTTGACTAGAAGGAGTTCGTTTCTTAGATTTAAAAGAGTAAAAAGTGATTTTTCATCAAATATAGAAAAATTTCCTCGTCTTGGTTGAAAAGGTAGTCAATTTTTCGGTTTTTTTCGGCTATTCGAACAATTTTACTGCAGTATGCTCGCAAGCGATTCATTCGAATTCGAATTGGAAGAAATTAACAAAACATGTGAATAAGAGAATAAGAATGTTTGTTTTCAGTTAGGAATGGCCGATGCAAAGTTGGAGGCAAACATTGGAGCAGTGATCACAGCTGCCTGTCAGCACAGAAACCCGGCCCTCGGGTCATTTGTGAATCGGTAGGTTATTGATAATCACATTTAAAGAAGGACGATTAGTGGAACAATCCCGACGCATCGGTCTTTTAAACTGCAATTGGGAGTATTGCAGTTTAAAGGACTGAAGCGTTGCGATTGGACCACATAATCGTCCTTCTTTAACAATCTTTCAGAGCAACTTTGTCGGTAGAGCCAGAATAAATGAAGACGAAAATGATATTTTGTCCAAACACGAAACACGGTACATCGCCCATTTTGGATACGGCTGGTTGTTAGTGGTGATTGGCAAAAACTGCATACTAGAATGTGGTGAACTCTTGGTTTTGATGAGGATAAAGGAATTCATCATTCAAGAAAACCATGTTTTACAATTCTCCGATCTCCAATTAATTTTGGTTCTCTACTATCCTTTAACCTGATCTTTGTGTATTGTATAGTTCTTCTATTTAGAGGAATGAGGAGTACATGCATCAAGAAAACATAACGTTTCTAACTGTTATTGAATTGGCACGCTACTACCCTTTTAACCTGTGTTTTGTATTGCATAATTACAATTTACAATCCTTTGTTTCAGCGCCCTATTGATGACTGTACCGGGAGACGAGCACTACGCCATTGATGTCTCGCAATGGATTCCCGTGCCCAGTGAGGAGGAGGTAGAGAAAGTGGGTCCATTTTATATGTTTGGGTTAAAGTAGGACGATTGTGTGGAACAATCCCGTGTCATCGGTCCTTTAAACTGCAATTGAAAAAGTATCGCAGTTTAAAGGACCGAAGCGTTGGGGGTCCACATAATCTCGTCCTTCTTTAAATAGAGTGAAATATAATACTCTAAATAGTTTATTATGATACTGGTTGGGGAAATGAGGGAATAGGAGAAAAAAGAAAACTAATAGAATTTTGGCATACAGTTCCCAGTTTTTGTTTTCTTTGAAATAGGTTGAACTATTTGAAATCAGGAACGTCATTATAGAGTCGCACATGTGTTACCATTCAAAATACATACCGCTGGTTTTGTTATTCCGTGTTGTGTTTATATGATAGCGCAATCAATGATTTGGTTATGAATAAAGTTCAATTGACAGAACTGCTAGTTTATTTTACTGTAACAGTTTGGTAATTTAACCTTCCATTGCTACAGTGAACTGGTTACGTATCTTCCCATTATGTTCAATCTATATTTCAGTTGGAGAAACGAAAGAACAAGAAGGGAAAGAAGAAGGAAGAGAAAAAGACAGAAGAGGAGGAGGAACTACAGGCAGCATCCGCCTGATCACTACTACAGTACCTTTCGATGCATTCAGCTCGGAACTATGCATATTTTGGTAATTGATAAAACCAAAATTGTTCCATGTATTTTTATTGGTTGCAGATTGTGTCAATTAGTCTTTTTCAAGAGAAATAATTGATTTTCTTTTAGTTGTAGGTTTAGTAGGTTTGTTAGATGTTTGTTTGGAAACTATTTCACGTAAATAGTTTATCTTGAGTCTTGGCGTTGGTTATTGTTACCTGTTCTCATTATGTAATAAAGTGGTATTTGACTTCTCTTTACTGTTGGTTTTAGTGAAAACGGCATTACCGATATATTATCTGAAGAAACGGACAATGTCTGTTAGTTGTTTGTTACTTCTTGCAATATTTCACGATTCATAATGATAAAATTAATCGTAACATTGGTTTCAGATAGTAACTGTAGACCTGAATATTTTCCCATTGAGCTACCAAACATTTAAGCCTAAAATCTACAGTATGTTTTGGAATAAATCGTTTAAACGCTGAGACTATAATTGGGCGCGACGAGATTTTACGTAGAGAAAGTTTGCTGACACGTCTTCAATTAGCAGTTCAAAGTTTTTCGCATATCAGTTTGCCGTTATCTTTTCTCTTCGTTATCTAACGTATAATCTATTCTCTCCGTACAGTTTTCCGCTAACCGTTTGCTTTCTTTAAGTCATTTTTTGATTCACTTGATTTTGTTCTTCAACGCAAGCAGGATGCTCGCTTTCGACCCCTTCATTATTTTTTTTCAAGTATATTAGTGCAAGCTGGCATCTCTCTTGATTACGTTTGATAACTTTCCATCACTTTCGCTTCCTTTGAGAACTATTTTGACAGTCTAGATAACATTTTGTTAACTGCTCTGATCACTATATCTGGTGTTCAATCCGAATTATCCGATATTCCACTCAATCTTTACAAACCGGGAATGTTTTCGCAACGTTTTGACGATTGATCGCCTTAGCTTTTGGTCATTTTTTTTCACTTTGCTCGGCTCAGTATCTAGGGCACTTTTTTTCTGATCACTCCTCTTCAAATAGTTTGTATAGCGCGACTATGAAATATTCAGTGAACAGAAAAAAGAACACTTGACGCTATGCCGATTTGGCGACTGAATCGTTGTAGAGAGCTTTTCTCTAGCTGAGTTGACACTTTACCGACAATACAAGTTCAGTTCCATCAATATTTCGTGAAATGATCTATACCGCATTCAATTCCGTTTCTGGCAAGTAAGACGCAAAGTAACTTGTTTTTAGTTTAATTACGACATATTTTGAAGAAAAAATGATCAGAAAATGTAATCGAATCTGACGCTAAAAGGCCCTCTCTCTCGATTTTTGTGTGCGTTTCATCCAAGGTTGGCCACATATAGGTTTTGCGATCTTCAATTTGAATGCGTGAACCTTCGAAATCTTACTCTGAATTGGATTGTTCCAATGTCTGCGTCTCCTCTTGCTCATACTCTCTCATCGTGCACTCAACACTCGCGTTTTCTCACGTTCTCTCACGTGTGAGAACTGCTTTCGCACCATTCATTCATTCTTTCCAGCTTTCAACGATGGGTCAGTCGGTGACGAAAGCCGATTTCGCATGGTCCTACACGGAGGAACCACATGCAACCAGGTAAATGGTATATGGTATTCTAACTAGAAACTACATAATTGTATTCAAACCGTGGTAAAAAGGCGCCGACCTGTGCTTGTTTTCACTTTGTTGTTGAAACTCACGCTCGTTTTCAGAAACGAAAACTGTTCGAAATGCTATGAAAGAGAGAAATATTCACTTTTGCAGGGGTATCTAGCCCGTTTTGAAGTTACGCACGTTTATTTTAGTTGCACTGGCATTGAAATTTTGTTCACCTGTGATTCAAACTACAATCTAAACATTGTTCAGTTTTTGAGAATATATTCGTTAATTCGTTTGACGAAGTAAACTTTTCTTTGAACAATTCGTAAAACGGGCTCACATTTTGCCAGACTCATAGAAATGGGACTTTTTCGATGCGAAGTTATGAAGTCACACCTACTGGTGTGTGTGTGTGGGGGGGGGGGGGTTATCCGTCAGTAGATCAACAATTAAAGTACAAAGTACAAGGATTTATGGTTTCGATTCAGGCGAACTGAAATTCTGAAGAAACATCCGGAAATCAAGGAGCTTTTCGGACAGGACCCAGCTTTCAAGATAGTCGTCGTCTTTATGGTTCTAGCGCAGTTGGTTTTCGCATGGCTTTTACGAGGTGAGTGTTCTACCAAAACAATGTTAGTTAATTTTGTCATATTTTGAAATGTTGTAAACTGTACGTACGTTACGCCAAATTTCGGAATCAGAGAAGAAATGAGATATGTCCAAGTATTGTTAATCCGTGCTCCTAATTTTAATAAATGTTAATGGCTGTAGTCATGCAGACTAGTTAGAATACTCCTCTCAGTCGTACCCGAACTCCCGAACCTACACCAGTAATAAGAGTCATACACCAGTAAAGTGGTCCGAATAGTCGGAAACAATGGAAAAAGGGACTCATTTTTCGCCGAAAAAGAGACAATCGGTCTACTTTTGCTGCAAAATCATAAGTTTTCACTTGTTCACATACGAAAACGGACTAATTTTTGTCGCTCAGTCAGACCTTACCGGTGTTTGAACCTAGCTCTTCTGTTCATAGATGCCGCTTGAACGCTAGTCCTACTGCAGGCCTATTTCTCATTTCTCAGTTATTAAACTGTATTATCAGTAGTAGCGAATGTGTAACAGTACAGGCTGAATTTGGTTGAAAGTAATGTTAAGCTGGAAACCTGCAAGCGATGAGCAGGAAATGCACAACTTGTCCCCCTTTTTGTTAGCATTTACCATACTCAACCACAATTTGGTTTTTAGATGCCGATTGGACGCTAGTCCTGCTGCAGGCCTACTTCGTGTCGGGAACATTGAACCACGCCCTCACCCTCGCAATTCACGAAATCAGTCACAATCAGGCATACGGTTGTGCGCGACCTTTTGCGGTACGTACACGTTCACTTTATTATATGTTTGTGAGAGTTCAACAAGAATATCGTGCCTCATTTTTGTGCATTTGTGAACATTTGTAGTCTTCTGAATTAAAATTGCTGATGTCTGCATACTAGTAAAGTTGTATGTCAAAAACAGCTTTCTTTTCATTCAATCTTGGCCAGATTGGCCAATTCTTCGCGGGAAAGTTGTGGGATTAGACCTGTTTCAATCCAGGATGAATTTATTCTTGACTTTGGTTCGGTTCTGTGCCGGTTTGAATACGAAACAGGTTCGAAAAGAGTCGGTTCTAGTAGGGTTTGATTCAGGAAATAGTTTGAGAATCTATCGAAAAACGGTTTCTTTCTGCGGAATGGTATGACCATGCTTGAGTGGATATTATTGAAATGTGACCATTGTTTCTGTTTACAGAACCGTCTGTTTGGTTACTTGGCCAACCTTCCCATGTGTGTTCCCGTCTCGATCTCGTTCAAGAAGTATCATCTGGAACATCACAGAAATCTGGGTCGGTTTGTAATTTTGACGTAGCTCTTGTCAATTTATTATCAAGTACGTTATGACGATTTCATTGAAATGAAGCATTTTTTTCTGAAATTCTAGTTGAAATTGTTAGTTTACATTCAAAACGTAGAAGTTCGTCATTCCATGTCGTTGGGATATGCATAGCAGGAATTGTATCCGTTCACCTAGTCTACTAGATTCTCGTACAGTTTCTTCTCTTATTGGTGTTTGTAGTTTGTACTTTGCTCTTATTCAGGAGAGGATAGAATCGATACGGATGTGCCAACTGAGCTGGAAGCCCGTATCTTCTGTAACACCCCGGGAAAAGTGGTCTGGATGTTCCTACAGCCATTGTTCTATGGAGTCCGGCCTTTTATGATATATCCAAAGGTTGGTTCATTTATGGTTATTTCTATTATTTTTCTTTTTTCTCGATTTGTTACGAATTTCAATGTAGGAAAGAAGGTTTTCTTAAAATAGTATACATGTAGCATGTTCACTTTGGCCAAGAATTGTAACTTTGATCAAAAATTACTATATCGGACGTTTTGGGAATGCGCTCGAATTTTAATTTATTGTTTAGCCCAAAACAAGTAATATTATTTGTATATCTTTAGTCCCTGACCGATTTGGAGCTTTTGAACCTTGTGATCCAAATCTGTTTCGATCTGATCATCTACAATTTCTTCGGAGTGAAATCAATTACTTTCCTCTTTGTTGGATTCGTTTTAGGTAAGTTTTCGTGGAGATTGAGATTTTCAATTTCGATAGTTTTACTGTGGAAAAACATTGGAATATCCCATGGGATCCGTTATCGCCTGTCTCTGGTACGTTTTGTATATTTCCGGAGAAAATGGTTGCGTTTGACATTTTAGTTGGTTACCGGTGGTTTTTGATAGAATTTATTTTACTGGTAGTGAATGTGAACTGGGTTTATGTGAATGTGAACTTGCATGAATAGTTTAGATGGTGGAAAATAGATGAAATTTGCAGTCCAAATCATTCCTACTGAGACTGCTACAGTACACATTCAAACTTTTGAAGGACTGTTTTCTAAATTTCCACTTCAAACTTTGACTTAGTTGAAAGAAATAGGCTATTTATGGTGTACATTATTATTTTGTGGCGGGAATACTTGTCGTTTCGCATTTGATTTGAACGTGTATGTGAAGTGACTATTCTACAAAAACTATGTTGAAAGTTTAACTGTAGTATGGGGAAATAGTAGACGGAAGTAACTATCTTGATGTTTCTATCATTCTTTATTGTCCGGCTACTTGAATAGGCAACGTCCTTATCGGCTGTGCTGTTTTATGACACATGGCGTGACTATTAACATAAAGAACAGGGACAGGACATTGTCCTTTAAGCGTAATTTGAAATCGGAATCGGTTAGGTATACTTTAACAGTGAATCGACTTAATTAAATTTCTTTCAAATCACTTATATTTGGTGAAGCATAGAGGAATCAATCATAGATAAACTAGGTAAATTGTGGAAACAACCTCAGCAAAGTGGATGATTGTGGACATTTTCAAGCCAAAAAAATAGTTCAAGAAAAGCAGATTCAACCGAGTGTGCGTCAGAACGGCTTTGAGAGAGTTTAGTGAGAGGATTAGTATACTATACATCTGTTAAACAGGAGTGGAAAGGATAACTGTATCTTTATTTTTGCGTCTTGTTCAAGAACGACTTGCTGCTTGACCAAACCAGCTGGTTGCAATTCAATGTTTCGAAAAATACACTTCAGCAGATTCTCAAGATTCATCCCATATAGTTTCTGCCAAATCTTTATCAATAACAATCAAAACTCGTTGACCTCAACCGGAATCATTTTAGTTCTCTGGATACAATTTCAAATAGTTGGCGTAAAGTGAAAATGTAACTTTTTTTTTTACATATGACATTTATTGATTGATTGTTAATAGCATAGACAACAGCAGCAGAGTGCGGCTCCCAATCCACAACAACACGCATTTTCCATCATTCGCTGCTCCTGGTATTGTTGCATCATGTAGGGACTTCCCCCGTCGTAATAGGGACTGCCTCCATAGTAAGGGTCTGCCACATAGGCTGGGCCAGCCACGTACACTGGGCCCGGCTGGCAGGGGTAGGCTCCTCCGTATCCGTATCCGCAAGGTTGATTAACGTACATTCGACAGAGTAGCGAGTAGAGAATTAGAAGAGAGAAGAGAGGAACTTTGTAGTTTGTAGTTTCATTATCAGTTTTTCATACACATTTCTTCATACAAAACAAAACAATATTATTACATTTTTTATTCAACAATAAAATATATACATTAGTTAATCAATAGTAGACGAATACAGGAAGCGGTCAGTCGGTTATCAGTCTCTTCCGCGATGATATTCTTCCTGTGCGAAGGGTCCAAAGAACGGGTGGTCGGCGAATCTGCCATGGCGGCGACCGAAACCACCCCCGAAACGGCCGGATCCCGGCCAGAATGGGGGCATTTCAGGGAACTCGTCCTCTGATCTACGATCATGTGGTCCTCTGAATGGGTGCGGGGGACCGTGCGAATGGGGTCCGCGTGGTTCCCAGGAGGGGTGTGGTGGGCCGTTGAAATGGGGTCCGCGACGTCCCCAAACTGGGTGTCTGGGGCCATGAGAATGGGGCCCGCGGGGTCCCCAGAACGGAGGTCGAGGGCCGAATTTCCAGGGACAAGCCCCTGGACCCATTTCCCTACGAGCCGCCATTCTACCGAATCGGGGTCCTGGACCAGCCATACAGCGACGCATCTTCTCGTGACAGCGCATCTTGTGAAGCTTTCTTTCCTTTCTTCCGCGGGAATGAGATCTGGATCTGTGACGTCGGCGACGTTCCATTGGCTCATCAGAATCGGATTCGGCGTCAGAATCATCGATGACAATGTAGTCGACGTCATCCTCATTCTGGTCCTCATTCTGGTCCCCAGTTGGTTCCTCCTCATTGGATGGTCCCTTCCCGGGTACCAGATGAATGGTAGACGGAGAAGTGTTGACGGCCTCGGTTAGGTCGTCCAAGCTGCTCAGTTGAATGTAGTCCTGGTCCTCGTCAATCCAGCACAGTTGATCCAACGAAGCACTTCTCGACTCCAGAGCCTTTTTCAGTTTTTCGAAAAGGTCTTGAACGGAAGAATACTCGAGAGTGAAACGAGAAATAGACCCAGATTGGGAAGAAAGCTTGAAAATGATGTTGGAAGTAGTAGACATTGTGGTATGAGACTCTTTTCGGCCGCCGGCCTTATATACTATACCCACTCGGTGCTGTTCTATTTCGCAATGAGAGCGAGATGACGTGTTATTGAGAAATAGTGCCCGGCAACGCCGAGTTCTAACATCAACACCGTTCTTACGCACCGCTTTTCTATTTATAGAATACCAAGTAAACAAGTTGGTCTAGGGGTTTCATGACATTTTGCAAGAGTTTTGTATAGTTTCAACGAATATTGGTCATTGGATATATAATTTGACATTATTATTTCGAAATCTGTTTTTTTGATAGCTTTTGAAACTTGTTGAAGAGTTTTGAGAACTTGGAGTTTAAGCGAATAACGGTTAGCGAATAAAGTTTGTGTATTTGTTAGAATGTGAACAGGATTGGTTTGCTATTTCGTATCGCGCGCAGCGCGAAGCGCTGTGCGAGATTTGTCTTTGGTCCGGCTAATGCGCGCTTTCATTTTTTTAGTTCACTCTCGAAAAGGTCCAATTGTGCAAATCAGAACTTTTTATGATTTGCTGATTTTCTATGGCACATTTACAAGCTATGTTCGAAATTTGAACGAAATCGGTCAAGTTTGAGCCAAGTTATGATGTTTTCGCTTCATCAAGAGCGCCAACTTCCGTCGTGTGTGTGTGTGTGTGTGTATCTGTCTGTGTTGGTGCGCACTCCTGGGAAATTTTTATGTATGAACCGATTTGACTGAAAATTTCGGACACGATAGAGATCCCTCTCAAACCTTGGGGGCGCAAACTTTTTTTTCGAAAAAAATTATTTTTCATCAAGTTATAGGTCTTCGAAAATGTCTCTGCGTCTCTTCATTTCGTGCACTCTCTCGCCCTCTCTGTCGGGGTAAATCAAATTGCGTTATAACTCAGCTCAGTCCTAACCAATTCAAGTGAAATTTGAAGTATGATACTACGACATGAACTGACATCGATTTAGATGTAAGTCTTCTACTGATGACGTCATCGAGGATTCTGGAGCTCGGATGACGTCATTTTTGAAAAGTGCAAAGTTGACGTCACATATATTTTCAAATGATGGTAATATCTTAGAAAGGGTCAATTAACGGTGAAACTCAATCTAAGAGTGACGTATTCTGGGATTCTGGAGACCAGGAGACGTCGTTTTTGAAAAGTGCAAAGTTGACGTCACATACATTTTCAAATGCTGAAAATACCTCAGAAAGGGTCAATTAACGGTGAAACTCAATCTAAGAGTGACGTATTCTGGGATTCTGGAGACCAGATGACGTCGTTTTTGAAAAGTGCAAAGTTGACGTCACATACATTTTCAAATGCTGAAAATATCTTAGAAAGAGTCAATTAACGGTGAGACTCAATCTAAGAGTGACGTATTCTGAGATTCTGGAGACCAGATGACGTCATTTTTGAAAAGTGCAAAGTTGACGTCACATATTATTTCAAATGCTGAAAATATCTTAGAAAGAGTCAATTAACGGTGAGACTCAATCTAAGAGTGACGTATTCTGGGATTCTGGAGACCAGATGACGTCATTTTTGAAAAGTGCAAAGTTGACGTCACATATTATTTCAAATGCTGAAAATATCTTAAAAATGGTATGATAACGATAAAACTTTATCTAAAAATGACTTATTCTGGAATTCAGAAAGCCAGATGACGTCAACTTTTAAAAAAAATGACGTGAAATATGTTTTCGAATGCTGAAAGTTTCTTAAAAATGGTCAATTCACGATGAAACTTCATTCAAACATGACGTATTCTGGGACTCTGAAGGGCAGATGAAGTAAGTTTTCAGAACTGCAATGTTGACGTCATGTTTTTTTTCGAATGATGATAGTACTTGACAAGTGGTTCATCAGGAAAACAATTTTATCTTCAGCGTACAGATCGAACCACCTCTCTACATACCTACGGCATGTGTACAAAAAGAGAAAAATTCATGAAAAAGTGGGGGCCCAACGACTGTGAGATTTGTCTCCTGCTGTGCGCCCCTTAGACAACTACTCTTAAATGGAGCAGCTACTGCTACAAAAAACGAAAAATACTAATATACTCAAGTATAACTGTTCATTACAAACATACAAAAGTCGTAAAATATTTTCTCAAACCTGTAAACTAGAATCTACAAATCACAGATGTTAACTCAACGTAGTTTCTGGTTTTGTGCACAATGGTTGGCATTTGTTGTCATTACTTCAATTCTAGGTGCTATAACGTTTGTCATATTATTCAACAGTTGTTCTCTCTGTGATTTGTAGATTCTAGTTTACAGGTTTGAGAAAATATTTTACGACTTTTGTATGTTTGTAATGAACAGTTATACTTGAGTATATTAGTATTTTTCGTTTTTTGTAGCAGTAGCTGCTCCATTTAAGAGTAGTTGTCTAAGGGGCGCACAGCAGGAGACAAATCTCACAGTCGTTGGGCCCCCACTTTTTCATGAATACACATTAGTTTACGTACGAAAGCGAGAATCGATGCTGGTTTGCTTTTTGCTTTCGTTTCTCGTTTGTTATGGTCAAAGGTCAGAAAGTGTGGTTTAAGTGGGCTAGCCTGTCATACTTCGTTACAATAACAATGTATCCAATTTCAAACTGTATTCATCACATCACAACCTATATGCCAAAATCCTATTATGCCTATCCTATGTGAAATGGTTCTGTTTTTGATAAAGTTGAAGATTAGTAGTTAGTATTAGCGAACAAATCTTCCTATTTTATTATTGCTTTTCCAGGCCTAGGCCTGCACCCGCTGGCTGGTCATTTCGTATCGGAACACTATTTGTTTACACCCGGTCAGGAAACATACAGGTGCGTCTTTGATCGATTTGTCTAACCCAGTAAAGCTGTCCGAATAGCCAGAAAAATCGAAAAACGGGCTACTTTCTCGCTGATAACTGGGAGAATTTGTCTATGTTCCATGCAAAATCATTTATTTCCATGTTTTTCAAACAAAAAAAACACGATTGCTCGGGAAATAGTCGGACCTTACTAGTGTTTGTCGATTTCTATGTTTTTTTGTTTTCTCATGGTTGCGGTGCACATTTTGTGTGTAAATGTGACGAAAGACTCTGTATCCACTCACAATTTGGCTTTGGTATTACTTGTGAATGTCCCTTACTTCATACAAGACTGTCTCTTTACTTCGATGGCATTCATTTGGTGTAAACTCTCCGATCCGGAGTTGTTTTCAGTTACTATATTTTAGTATAATTTAGCGTTGTTTTTAGTTACTATAATTTGTTGCTATTTCCAGTTACTATGGTCCCATCAACATGGTTACCTTCAACGTTGGATATCACGTGGAACATCACGATTTCCCATTTGTTTCCGGCGTGAATCTGCCCAAGGTGAGAAAAGATTTTTTGCATATTTCATTTTTTTCTCTACTTTTATACTTTTTGCTCGTTTTGTTAGAATGTAGCTATACACTACGTAGCACATCAACTTTAAATCTTTTCAATGTATAGATTATGTTGGAGGTGATGGTTTTTCAAGTAGTATTTCTGTTTCTTCGTTTAGAACTTTTTTTTGAGTTATCGAAACCCGAAATTTTGAGTGAAAAGTGTTTCGAGTGTGGCTCCAACCCCTTAACAATCTAACAACCGTATTGTAGGTGTTCACGATTCATCGAGCTGTTCAGAAATCTGTAAACATCTTTTTCTAGTTCTTAGTTCTTCAAAGAAGGACGATTATGTGGACCAATCCCAGCTAAACTGCAATACATTTTCAATCGTAGTTTAAAGGACCGATGCATCGGGGTTGGTTCGGATAATCGTCCTTCTTCAACCACCCTCTCTAGGTGCGTGCCATCGCGCCCGAGTTCTACGATAACCTGTCGAAACACGACAGTTGGGTGTGGATGATGTACGATTTCGCCACCAACCCGGCCATGTCCCTTAGAAGTAGAATGAAGAGGAAGTACGCAAAGGAGTCGGAGTTCAATTTCTGGGGACTAGGGCCCCTGGAGACTAGTCGGGTGTTCCGGGCTATTTCTAAGGTAGGCCGACTATAGAGACAGATCTCAGTTGTAGTTTGATCTCGGGTCAACTGGGATCAAACTACAACCACAGCGGACATGCTTCGGTAAGAACAAACTAAACCAATGAAGTGTTCACTTGGAACAAAACGTACACAGTGAATCAGTGTGTACGTTCTGTTTCATGAGGCGACTATATTCTCCACATTCATTAAAAAAACAGGTGTTTTATCTGGGTGAAGATACTACAAAACTGGGTGAAAAGTGAGGTTTTCACCAGTAAAGCTAACATTTTTTGAAAATAGGTCAGTTCCAAATCTCGATTTAAAAAAAACGGGTGATTCAACTTTCAATCCAACAAAGTCGCCCTACGTGTGACAGTGATATTTATCCAGAGTGTTGTAAAATATAATGTGTCTCGCCTAGTTTCAAAGTTACCATAGGCTTAGTTTGGTGGCTGTCGTAAGTTTCGATTGCCGCGGCAATTTTGAACTAGAGGGTCTTTTGAACTGGTTGGGGCTCTAGTTTACTGTTTCTCTCTACTCTAGACTTTTAAGTTAATTCTTTTATTAATCGAGGTACATCTACTCATTCTCTTGTTTGCAGGCCGTTCATCTAACCACAGGCCTTGGATCCGCCATCCCCTGTGAGCAAAAGAAGTCGGAATAGACTAGTTGTACTGATCCCTAGTTAGAACCATCTTTCCATGATGTTTTCCGGAATATTCTAGTTGAATCAGGGTGTAGTTTGCCACTTTTTGTATCAGGAGATTTTATCTAGTAAGAAGATCTGAGTGTTTTACTAAAATAACCGTCCATTCCATTGAAATATGTAAAGTAAGAAAATGGGCAATTTCTAGTTATGCAAAATGAGCCTTTTTTCTAGCTATTTGGACAGTTTTACTGGAGTTTAGAGTACGACTAGAGCTGAGCTCTAACTGCCATTCATGCCATAACCCGTGTTTCCAATATTTCTGACATAATTTGTTTTGGACACTTGTTCTTATTTATCCACTGTTTGTTTATACAAGAAATTTTTATAGTTAGGTACTGTATTTATAATAATGATTAGGTTCTATAGCTACGTGGGGTTTCAAGCTTGCCATTTTTTGTGTTCACTTGCCGTTTTGTTTAATGCGTGTGCAGTTATCATTGTTCAGGTGAAAGTATCTTGCCCCCTTTTTTCATATAAACACAAATTTCTATGTATAGTCTCTGTCGCTATGCCCTTGCTGTCTTTGTTAGTTGTGAATGAATTTTGTTGTTGAAGTTGGCTGGAATGTTTGTACACGTTTCTTTAGGAGTTTGGGGTCCAATTCAAGTAAATGATGAGTAATTTGAGTTAAGTAAAGTAAAGTAGTTAGTTAGTTGGTTAGTAAAGTAAGTTAGTAAAGTAGTGAGTAATTTTGCCGCGAAATATAATAGGTGTTGTAGTCCGAATTGTCAGAAGCTTTTTCTGTGCGCTCAAAATCAAGAGATCAAACTACATAACTACAACCAGAATGGAATGAGCAGTGAACCGTCCAAGATTGTCCTTTCCATAGGGGTTCATAAAGTGAACGCATGAAGATATCTCAGGGAAGGAAGAGTTAAATGTGATGTGGTAAATAAAGATAAAGCTCAGAGAAGTAATAAAAACTAGAAAATCGAAGAGAGAAAGAGTTTTGAAAAGTGGTACGTTTCGCCTCTACCTAGTGTTCAGGCGGTGTTTGTAGTCTGATCCCTCTGTGTTCGAGTCGATGTTCGAAATACTGCACTGAATGAACTGAAGGTGAATAAAGTGCATACTCCTTGTAATCTGACTTCAGTGAGGTCAAACTACAAACACACTATAATCCAGCAACATGTACAATAAGCGATATGCCTAGGTAGCCAATTCTGTGTGCAGATTCATGTTTCAGCTTTGTTCATCCACTCTATGGGTTTTCCTTCTTCATAAGCAAGCCAATTTTGTGTATGTTGTCTTTTTCAGATGTGTTTGTAGTCTGATCGTCATGTGTTTCGAACAGTGAGAAAGTGTTAGTTATACCTCGATCTCGATACACGCGGCTTTAGTTCAGTAACTTTGACCGGAAATCAACGAGATAAAACTACAAACACAGCGGAATAGAGAAACATACAGCGTATTGTCTCCCTTTGAAAAATCATCCCCGGTCGGTTATTCCTTTTATTAGTAATTCGCGTAAGTAGCTGCTTGACTCGATTACTATTTGCTTTGTTGAATTGCGCACTGAGATGCTCGTATTACCCCCCCCCCCCCCATCAGTTGTAGAAGGGAAAATGGGGAATATATGCAGGAAATTCGAGAAGATTACGTAGTTCGTAGTGTTAGACGTGGTTGTCTGAAGAATTAAACCATCAAAAACCACGTCTGCAAGAGTTGTCAAGAAACTAAGAAGTCAGACTTTTGCACAGTTGAGAAAGAATCAGTCTCAACAAAACCGAGTGGTTATAGGAACCACATAGCGTACCCCCGGTTTACCAGCTCATCAGTTTTACATTTTTATAGCAACCACTTTGTGATCGGCCTAACAACGCATTTCAAATATCCCTCCTGAAAAATAGCGGAAAAAGTGTGACACATCAGAAACTGAGAACACATATAGTTTGTTTCACTCACTAATAACCCTCTACAGTAATACGCTCAAACTTCCAAGGCAAAGTTTGGTATGTTTTAGATTTTTTCCAAACTTTGGTAGTGTCTTCTCCAACTACTACAAACTTTGGAAGTTTTAAACCAGAATAATGGATTATTCATTAGAAACAGCCTCCTGAACACTTGACGGATTACTGTAGAAGGACATTGATTGGTGAAACAGAGTATAACTATGCAGCAGGTTGAGTTGAACCACCAAATGAGTATCGTCATAGATAACTTTTGAAGTGCCATACATACTTGGCTGCGGCTGCGGGCGTCTGCGGACGGCATATGATATAAGTATGGCGCCCCTGATTATTGATCGATTTTTGAAATGAACAAAAAGTCTATATGGCATGGCGCGCTACGCGCGCGGAAATACAGTCATAGGCAAAAATCATGTCAAAACCCCCGTCCGCCTTTATAAAATATAGAATGTGCGGCGAGTGGCGGCTCTCGGCGTTTTGCCGCGCATTCATATTTTGGTGTGCGAAAGCGGCTGCGGGCGTCTGCGGGCGGCGCCGCAGACAGCCGCTAACAGCAGTTGCGGCAATAACGATTCAATTCAATATTGCCGCAGCGGCTCTCTGCGTCTGGATTGATCATTCTCAACATATCATCACCAATATTCTAAAAATCATTATTAAACCCATCGAGTTACTTTAGTATAGTTTATTTAAATATATATTTGTATTCTACTCAATATTCACTGCACTCTATTATCAGTTTCTAATCAGTTCAAAGTGAAGGTCTCCTTTTCTTTTGTTTGTATTTGAAAAAAAAACGTTTCAGAATGAAAAAAAACATTTAGAAAGAAGCTGATTCGGTAAGCGGTAATCTAATAATGATATTCTATGAATTTTCAACAGACCAGTTGGAGATCAACACTAATCAAGTGCTTTCTAAATATTGAGGGATAAACATTATTAGCATTGATGTGATATATGACTAATATTCCTAATAAGGGGAGGAGACAAACAAATTCAAGTGAGGAAAACCGCGCCGTAGCCAGCCGCAGATGCGCGTACATACTTAAATTGGAGTGCGTTTGCGGGCGTCTGCGAGCAGACGCCCGCAGACGCACCAAGTATGTATGGCACTTGAGTGTTTTGCAGTATTATAACGAAAAGTTGCCGTATCACCTCGACTACCTGTGCTGCTGTGTTGGTAGTTTAAACCCACTACGTTGCTCGGAACGCGCTCTGTTAAAGGTATAATTCGCGTTTGGTCGAAACTGTATTGCAACAAATCTAGACATATAGTGTGCTCCGAAGAGACGTCAGACGACGAGAGGAAAAAATCAATATCTATGACAGCCACGCTGCACGGCGTTCTCGCCTACAGTAATTTTTGCGATCAAACTAGTATTGAGCGCCGTCCACAAAGTTTTCGTGGCGGGACACTGTATCCCACTGCAATTTGGAATGGCCGGAGCCCTTATTCGCTGCGTATCGCGCTTATTTTCGCGCGAATCATACGCCGAGCGTTAAAGGAGGGCAGAAAGGAAAGCTAGTTCGGGTACCCCGGGGTACCTAAATATCACGTTTCGCGCGCCGAAACAGGCAAACACGTGGTAACCGTATGCGAATTAGGTTCGTTAGTTTGAATTAAAAGTTATACTTATCGGTTTCTCTTGATAAGCTGTTTTCTATTGACTTTCTGTCCCCCTATAAAGCAGTACGGAGAGCAACGTTGACAGAGAGCTCGATTCGAGCTGATCTTATCATTTCAGATCTCATCATTGAGACAACGGAGTTATACTGCTAGTAAACTGCTAGTAAAAGTAACCAATAACGTGAAACATGCTAAACACGGCAGAATTCATAAACGTTTAAACGTAAAGCGTTTAAAAGCGAAGACGCGAGTTCGTTATTCATTATAAAGCTGTAGTCTAGAACGCCGTGGCTGTATAAACAGTATTTCACTGTTTTGCAACTCCGCTTGTTCTGAGTGTTGCTGTGAATCGCAATGACTCTGAAGTTGAAAACCGAGTGGTTTGCCAAGGTTCGCCACACCAAATTGGTCACTAGTCGATATCAAGTTGTGAAATCAAAGATAGGTGCACAATTGTGCACCAAGTTGTCGGTAAAAAGTCTGATCCTTGATTTACAACTTGGGTTTTCGGCGAACCTTGGTAAACAACTCGGTTTTCAACTTCAGAGCACTGTGAAGGTAGACCAAACTACAACCTATGTGATTCTGCTCCTTCCAGTCCATTTGTTTCGAAGTCCCGATGAACTCCCTTTTTTATTCAAAAACAAATGTGTCGGCTGTCTGTCATTCCGGTGTTTTGCACCTATTCCTCATCTGAATATTCATCCACTTGACTACCCGAACCAACATCGGAACTCATTTTGAACCCTGGAGGAAAAAATGTTACATAGTTTTAATGTTATACATATTTTTACTGATATACATAGTTTTACTGTAATAAATGTTTAATGTTATACATAGTTTTACTGTTATACATGTTTAATGTTATACATAGTTATAATGTTATACATATTCTTGATGTTATACATATTTTTTGAATTATACATCGTCTGTTCTACTTACATCTACTCCTTTACAGTTGGATAGTACCGTAGTATACATAATTCCAATTGAGACTCCTACAGTACACATTCCAGATTCTGCATTACTCTGATGCAATTCGTTCAAAATATATCCGATAATTGATTGTAATATTATTGAAACAACCCTGTCGGTTTTGGACATCAATGTAAAATGAAGACGTTGAAGTGATACGGATAGATACAACTAGAAGACCTCCGAGTTATGAAGTGTTCATTTATGTTTTCTACGACACTTTCATTTAGAAACATTTAAAACGAAGTTTGTTATAACAAATTGAACCCTATGCTTACTCTATATAGCGATCTATACACTTCCATATATAGTGATTAATAAATATTTTGTTCACAAAAAACTGCCTAGGGCCCAATGTGTAGCGCTTATTGCGTTTTTCTTCTGGAAAACATCAAAACAACTGCGTTTTTCATGGAATATCGCTATTTGTTCAAGTTTTTTTTATAGCATACTACACTTTCTTGTCATAACCATACCAAAACAAGCTTGGGTTAAAATTCTCACAACATTTTTTTCCAATTGAAATCATCGGAAACATCACAAAACAACCTGCCTGGAACACGGAACTTTTGCTTGCTAAAATCACAGCTAAACCGGACTCAAACTCTCACAATAAGAGATTTCTTTCCCGCAGTTTCCCGCAGTTTTCATAAATTTCGCTTCGGTTTTTTTCTATTTTGGTCGTACTAGGTTAGTTGCAACAATCGCTTATGGGCTCATGTACATTAGCTCTAATGTAGAGGTATTCATTTTTCCTGAAATATGGTCGGCTTGTTTGATCAAAACAACCTTAAAGTATTCAAAATGCAATGCAACTCATTGCCTGAAAAGCCTAAACTTTTTCAACCTTTTTTCTTTTCAAACATTCTTTTCTAACGATTATTGTTCGTCACAGATTCCTTCATTAGTTGGTCAATCAGAAATTCTGCAGTCATTCTTCTCTGTTTTGACATGTTTGAATCTTTCAGTCTTTCATGTTCATGTTTTGACTTCAAGAGACACAGATGTCATTCAACATGGATATTGACTTCATTTTGTCTTCCAGGCTTGTTCCACTCATACTTCTTACATTCAAGAACTATGTTAGAAAATACAGTAAAGCTCTTTGCACGGAGAATACATAAAATTCAAACTAAGTCAAGTTTTTCCAGTCTGACTTTGAGTGCTGTCTCGAATTTCCCCCAGTTGGTTCTACGCTCAAAGATATGAGTTGCTGTTGAAGTTCTACTCCATCTGGTACACTTATATCAGAAATACACAATCACCTTACTAGATTGACTCGGCTGTTTTTGTAGTTTGATTCTGCCCTGTTCGTAGTTTAAACACGAAGCGAAGACGTGAATCAAATATTCTGATGTGATTCACCGAAGTACCACTTGATGTTAAAAGCAGACAACTATTATACCGCAACTCTTCGAAAATCACGACGGTTCCCGGTTTGTTAGAGTGGTCAGCGCAGTGATCTCTTGCTCTACCTGTCGCTGGTTCGATTCCTGTCATGAGACATTGATTTGGTAAAACTTTCGCTTCACAAACATTATTAAACCTTTTCACAAGAATTTGTAGTTCTAGCATTGTGATATTACAAAATGTAACCAATATTAGGAATGCCATCGAATTTTCTAAAACGTTCAATGAAATTCTGTTTAGTTCTCTGAAGGCGAGTATACCATGAAGTTCTCCTATTTCGTGAAGTTAAGCAAGTTTCCTTCTGCTATTGTTCTGCCAAACAAAATCAAAAATTCTTACTGCCATGACCTCTAGCAAAGTAGAGATTAAACAAGTTATAATTGGTGGTAATCAGCGTTTTCCAAAACGACGCGACGTTCTCTTCAGTGTTCTAGAAGTAACTTTCATGAAAGTTCTCCTGATTCGTAAAGTTAAGCGAGTTTCCTTCGACTATTGTTGTCTTAATCCCAGGGATCACAAGATATTTCGCCTAATCAAAATGATGTGCAAGGAACTAATTACAATGTCTGTTTGTTTTGAAACACGAAGATAGGAAGGAAGTCCCGTCTAAAAATACATTTTTCTGTTTTTCGAACAGCACCAAGTTGTTTGTAGCGAGCAAATATGATATCATTCATATGAAACGTGTGAAAACCGTGCATGTAGAACGTGAACTGAAAGTAATTTTCGAGTTCTGACGTGTTTCACACGTGTCACACACGTGAGACCTATATCATACTGTAGATGTATGAGACCGTAGATGTATACAGTATGAGATAAGTACTAACAGGTTTTATATGCGTAACGTATGGGAAAAGTTCTATGTCTGCTGTTCTTTGCTAGAAAGTAGTTGTTGTATCTGTAGCTTTCCAGGAAAGCATTTACGCATGTGGCGAAAATACCTTCGAGAAAGGGGATCTTGGGGCATCATTACCTCTGAAACAGTACTCCTGCAATATCCAATGGGCGATGACTACAATTTCAAACGTTGGCGGATAGTAATTCGGTGTTTTCGGCTAATGCTGCTCCTCGCCTACACTCAATCTATCGGAGTGCGTATCCGCAGCAATTAGCTGCGTATATCGAACTAGCCCGACTGAGTATTCAATTATCTGCTGACCTCATACGGAAACTGAACGGCTACTGTAGACAACTGAGCAAAACAACCGAATCGGTTGAACTTCGAGGAATTTGAATGAATGTAGTTGAATCGCGAATGAATCTATTCTATTCTATAACCGCTGCGGCCGGTGAATGGCAAGTGGGTGCAGGTTGAGCAAGCCAAGTCTATACGGTGTATGTTCCCTGTCTCGCTGTGTTTGTAGTTTGATCCCGTTGCTTTTCGGTGGAAATTAGGGAAATACGAGTGAATCAAACTACAACTTACGATTGGTCAGTTCCATAGCTGAGAGAACTGTGATTTACAAAGGTCGATTATTCCACTATAGTGGGTGCCAAGTTCATAAGTGTTCGTCTCTCGCCGGAATCGGACCTGTGAGAAAAAATTTCGTAGTTGGGTGCTAACCACTACGCTACGACAGTACACAACCGAAAAGCTTCGGAATCTAAGACACGTGTCCGTACACAGCGAAAATTAAGATATACAGTACCCGTCTTTCCGTCGGCAACGACTATACTAATAACTGTTTATTTCTGGTCCGTCTCCAAGTGTTCGCTCTAGCCCTACGCAACCTAATTGTTCATCGGAAACACGATAATATTTGCACATCACTCCGTCGTTCCGTTTGTTTTCAGTACAAACTATGGAATACTCTCATCAAATGCCGAAACAGCTTACGGAATAAATTCCACAACTGAGTGACATATAGTAAAGAGTTTAGTCTGTAATATTTGGGAGATTGACGATTAATCACAACATTTTCTAAAAATGTTGTGTTGTGTCTGAAGATATTATCTCCATCTTAGTGTTGGTGCTCATCACGTCATCGGGTAACATATTGTAGACTGTGCTCATATTACCTCATGAATCCACGTTTGAGTTTGAGTACCACACCTAAGAGGAGGAGGGGGGGGGGGGGGGGTTAAAGTGCGTGGGAGGGCTCAAGTATAGCTTCTCTCAACTATCAAACTACAACTTACATTGGGGTGCTGATCTTAGCGGGATCAAACTACAATTATTTTTGAATCCTTCCGTGCCAAATGCCTATGCCCTGTCATCTTTTTCACCTCTAAAACTCCAACGATGCAAGCCCACAAGAGTCTGCTGTGTTTGTAGATTCGGGTACGATTCAATCAAAATCGGAAAATCATGCCAACTCAGCAGATAAAACTACAACCTACAACACCTGACTCATCGTTGGCTGACCACACTACATCATAAAAACATATGATAATCGATCTCATAAATTGAAGCCGGAACGAATCAACCTGCAGGGTTTGTAGTTTGATCCCTGGTTTCCAACTACAATCTATTCGATCTCAACTCATAGTTGTCCTCATCACGTCATCATAAAACGTACCACATTTGACGTGGGATATCGAAGGGGCGTGGCCTATCGGAGCATATTAGAGCCAATCAGAAGCCCCCCGGCGGATCCAGTTACCAGTTAGCTATATAGTCCCCACCCCGGCAAGGGACCACACATTCGGGCTCCCACCTTGTTTACAACTCATTTCATACCTTCAAACTGTCTTGTACGTCTTATTCTTAAAGACCACCTTTTTGAAATAGTCCTCATTTTCTCCACTCCAGCAAGTGACCACATATTTGAGCTCCCACCTCAATTAAAACTGCTTCCATACTATTTAAATTATGAATGTATAACTAACAGCTTTGAGAGCTGCCTGTGATATCAGTTTACTAAAGGCACCACCGGAACAATAATCTAACTTTTGTCGTCCGGCTTGTTGATGACTCGAATAATAAGTTGAATCAATAACAAATTTTTGTAAGCGCCGAACGAAATTACTGAATCATTCTAGAACAGTATTAACAACCTATCTATCCCTCTCTTTTTTTGTGATTCGGTTCGGTCTCAAGTGCTCTCGTACTATTACTAGGGAGAGTGAGCAGGATTGACTTGTGGTATGGTTTCCTAAACACATCAAAACCCTTTATACAATGTCCTCAAACCCATGCAGCAGGAACCTGCAACAATTAGAAGAAGTTTACAGTTCTTGCCTAACTCTCCTAGCCCCAACTTGTATTTTGTAATATTTTGTTTTCCTGAAACTTTGGGGATGGATCGTTTTCTTACACGATTATGCAATTATTGCGCGTCCTACATTTAAATACATCTCATTTGACAAACAAATTATTCCTTTAGAAAGAGTGCATCAGATCCAATACCCATGAACATTTTCAGTTAACAGTTTTTCTATCTCTTATTTTCAAAAGGAAGTTATATTAGTGTACAACTTCGAGTCTCATACCCCATTTATCATAATTTCTAATCCATCAGCGTTCTCAAGTTCACCTGGCGGCGTAGCAATCCCTTCAACCTCATGAGAAGTTCATATGCGTTTCTCGTTAGATACCTCATGAGCTACTCGTGAACTCTCAATGTTGTAGCATAGCAATCAATAGAATCTCATGAGAAACTCGGGCTAATTGCTCATGGAGTGATCTCATGAACTTTTGTGGGGATTGCTACGCCACCTGGATTCGCTCGCTTTCAATGACATCACTAGAAGTTCAGATTTAGATGAGTCGAATGCATAATGTATGAGCCATGCAATTTTTTGTTCCTTTTCCCCCCAAATAAATTGTACTGGAGCACGTAACGCAAAGCATAGTATAAAATTGAGAACATAATGCATGTTTAGGACGTTCAGAGTAACTGTAATTTCTACGTAAAAATTGAACACAATAGCACGCACGTATGCCCTTCAACATTGCACGTTTTGGGGGTCTGACATTTTAACATTTCAAGTCTATAGCTATAGGGGTCGTTCTTTGTGAAGCAAAACAACAAGTCTAAACGGTGTATGCTTCTGCTATGTTTGTAGTTTGATCACCGTCCTTTTACACCGAAATTTAACGTATGGTGCTTATAATACAGCAATACTTATGATCTAAGCGAACCACTTGAATTTGATTAAAAATTTAGCTATATCGAAAAGCTAGGAATGTCCTTTGCAAAAGTCTTCTGTTGAATTTTGCCATATATCGTGTGTGAAGTAATCGCGTGGATGAGCAATGAGCTCGAAAATTGCTCATTTCTCGCCGTGAATTAGAAATCGATGTACACAATCTCTTCTGTTGTGTTTTTTGTTTGAGTTTGTTTTTTTAGATTTTTGTAGTTCACGTAGTCTATGGTGGTCCCGGTATACATGGGTGTACCAAAACTTGATCCTCATTCTGTATCTTTCATCTTCACTTGTACTTCTGGGTCTATTTCGGTGTTGTCCGTTGAGTTTATATTACTCAATACATATTTGAATGAATATATATGTTATTGACCCTATTTCCAGAACTCAAACTCGGTCCCCCACAATGAGTCGAAATGCCCTTCTGTTGGCGGTAGTGGCTGCTGCGGTGTCAGCCTTTGACTCCACCGAAATTCGAATGTTGGAAGGAGAGTGTGGGTATAAGTCGCTCTTTTAAAAGAAAAACTACACGGTGTTCCTTGCTTCACGTCGGTGTTTTTGTAGTTTGATCCTGTTGCTTTACAGTCGAAATTCGTGATAAATGACGTGTCAACTGTTCAAACTACAAGGAAGATTTGGTCATTCCCTATAAGGTTACCATCATTTATGGAATAATTGCGTTTTCTGGATACTTTTTGGACTGCAGGCTCTCGAGACACACCAATGAATAGGGAAAATATCTAAAAATTTCTCGGCACGCTACTCCGTTCTAATTGGGAGACCGGAAAGAACAATGAACCGAAAAGGACCGGATTGTTCGGGGACTACTGCCTCTGCACGTTTTCTTTAAAAGCTCTCGAACATCTGATGTTTGAAACTTTTTCTTCGTTCTGTCTGAAATTTTGCAAAGACCGGGGACTCGTAAGACAACACCGGACTAATTTTGGGACGTCGCAATTTCCGTGAAATTGAAGACGTAACTACGCGGAGATGAAAGAGATCACAAGAAGTGAACATTTGAGGGGGTGGAGGACATGAACGCAATGTTAGACAATAATAATACACTAAAAAAGCGCGAGTTGGCAAAAACGGAAAATATAGTATAGTTAGCATGTTTATATTCTGCTAGCTGCTTTCTTTAGAGAGCGTTTGAGATGTCAAATAACGAGTCAGTTTTGAAGAAGCAAATGCAAGATTCGAAAACATATGTATTCTAGGAGTACATTAGCATTCTAACAAGACATCGTGCACTCTGTCTATTCACGTTTCTGAGTTCTGCTGTGTTTAAAATGTTTCACGTGGCTGTGCAAGATAACAGTATAGTTTGGAGAATACGAGATCGAGTGAAATGGAATCGTTGTAGAATGTTTCCAATTATTTTCATTTGAAACAGCAAAACGGCCAACTTGCCTGTCCTGCAGTACTGACACATTTATAATCAGTCACTGTTTTTCAGTAATATATATACTGGTGTTTCACTTTTTTTCTGCTTTCAGACCCGACGTCAAAACGAAGTGACGGTCAAATGAACAGATTCGAGCGGTCTGTCGATGTGAGTGGCCGCACGACAAAAACAACGTGAATAAACTCACGTGAACAAGAACAATCGTCACAGTCCTCGGAAACTCAAATACTTTTTTGAGCTTTGTTTCGCACTAGTCTCAAGAACAAACTAGATGTATCGATTGAAACAGCACTGGAAGTTTTGTTTTATGTATTATTTCGGAATGGGAGAAGTTGATCATTTTGAAAGCACACCACATCGATTATTGTTGCAGGACATGGCCAGCGGACCATTGATTCGATTCGGAAAACGGAATCCCGACGGAACTCCACTTATCAGGTGGGAAGCGGAAGAGCCTTAAAATTGAAAACAAATAAGAACTCACTCTATACTGTTATGTGTGGAATGAAATCTTCTATGTGTTGGAACAATTCAATGAATCGCAAGTGAATTAAAACAATGGAGATTTTGAACTAATCTGGAGTTTAGATTCGGCCGAGACCCGGACGCCTCCCCGTTGATCCGTTTCGGAAAGAGAGCATCTCCCAACGGAGCACCCCTCATCAGGTATGGATCGGACAATGTGGCAGTCAAGAAATTATCCTAGAATCGTGAATTGTACTTAATACAACCGCACACTCATCTTTATTTTGAGCTTCATTCAATCCTTTTCCGTCGATGCTCTACTTTGCTGTGAAACGCTACGATAGAAGTGATACGTATAGACTTTCTTGGCGGGAAAACCTACGTGAGTTGTCACGTGGGTTTCTCCAAGTGGTTTACTGTGTTGACGCCAAAGCAAAACGTCGACGTGAAATGTATTATTTCCTAATGTATGGCGCTGTTGCAGATTCGGTCGTTCGCCCGACGCCGCCCCCCTCATCCGTTTTGGAAAAAGAACCAATGGAGCCCCACTCATCAGGTACAGTCTATTTCACATTCATGTGGTCTCGTACAGTGTACACACTTCAAAATAACCATTAGCAGTTTCACTACCCCAAATTAATTAGCACGCTGCCATAACATGAAACTACAATATAGTGTTTGTTGTTCTCATTTAGAAAAAAGAAAAGTTTGATTTACGCGCAATTAGAACACGCATTTATGACTACATTTTATGTTTGAATGGAGACGAGCTATTTTACATAGAAAATGACAAAATCATACCAGTCTGCCATCTCAGGTTCGGCAGATCGAACGGAGCCCCTCTCATCCGTTTCGGAAGATCGGCCGGAAGTGAGCCCATGTACAGGTTCGTGTCATGATCTACCATCAAACAGAGAAAAATATGCTCAGAATATTACAATTACATTGACAGCAAAGCCGATTACAAAACCAACCCACCTGCGTACAACCAAATACCGAACGCAATCCAAGATAAACTCGAAAATGAATTCGATGAATTTCATTCTTTTCCTTGTGCACAAAAACCAAATTCTACGAATATTTTCAATGTTTCTCGATTAATTTTGATTCACTTTTTCATCCCTGTAAGTGGCTCAGAAACCAAGGAACGCCTTTATGCGACTCACACTGACTGACGGGCTCGATGAAACTCTTCCAAAAACTACCTTGGGAAAAAGTATGTAATTTTGC
Source organism: Litoditis marina (assembly GCA_964036275.1). Taxonomy (NCBI): domain Eukaryota; kingdom Metazoa; phylum Nematoda; class Chromadorea; order Rhabditida; family Rhabditidae; genus Litoditis; species Litoditis marina. Next base: position 33,012,434 of record OZ038433.1, read on the forward strand.
TGCCACTGTCCGGAATTGAACCTGTAAGCAGAAGATTCGTAGCAGCGCGCTAACCACTGCGCTATTTGAGCACATAACCGACTTGCTTTGGAATCGGGGTGTGCGTACACAGCGAAGAGTGAGATATACAGTACCCTCCCGCCTTTGCGTTAGAGACGACTATAGTTTGGCATATTTCTAGATACAACCGAGCCCCCGAGGTATCTCCCCACATTCGTTTCGGCCGAAAGTAGAACAACGAAACAGAGGTTCGTCAGATACAGCCCTAATTCCGTCAACAAAGACAGCAAACAGCCGATTTGACTGCGCAATGTTGGACGTCTTTGATAATTTGCTGGTCTTTGATCATTTGATTTTGTGAGCAGATGAGAGTGCGTAGAGCAAAGAGACGCAGATCTGGTGGCTCGTCCAAGCTCACCTACCGAAAAAGTTGATCGAACGCTGTTCACAATGGTTTGATGAATCATTATCGAGATACGCAAGCCCGAATAAGCACGAAATAAAATGTTTACTCCTCTGCGTCGTGTGCTTTTTGAACTGGCGACGGAATTTTTGGCAGTCGAAGAGGCTAACAACTAAGCTAACTGATTTGTTGACATAGGACAAACTAACGAGACATAGTCCGTCACAGTATGCTGCCCGGTCCAATTGTGCGAGTACTCTCCGAAGCTCTAACTCGATATAGAAAATTCTTTGAATATCGATTTTTCTCTTTTCAGATAATCCGGTGGTCTCTGGCTTGGTTTCATCTTTTCATCTCTCTCTACTGATCTCTAGTTGTTATGTCTGATCACATTCTAATGAAGAAGCTAATACTGTTTGTATAGTCCCCACTATTCCTACTGAGACTCCTACAGTAGTAAATGACCGAGGATGGGGCCAAGATGCCTTGGATACCTGCCAAGTGTTCACCTATCGGCCGCTCAGACAATTCCGAGCCAATTGACCATTCATTTTTGTAGCGGCCTCGACGAGAGAGTGCGCAGGTCAGAGAGACGCACGCAGATGGCTGCAGCCCCATTGACCTGCATGCTCTCGCTTTTGTAGCTGGTGAATTGCGAAAAATTGGCGCTTATCGTTCTGAGCGGTTGACTCAAAATGTGGTTAGGGAAGGGATCGAACTCCCGTCTTGTGATCGGCGGCGCGCCCACAACTCATCGGCCATACGAGCACTGAACTGGGATACGCTAGTTGTAGTTTGTAGTCAAATTGTTCATTATGCACATGTAGTGTTTGTGAGGAATAATACAATTACAACTGTAACTATTCGAGAAGCTCGACGAGAGATGATGATATATAGGAGACAACAGAGAAATAAAGAAAAGAGAAAGAAGAAGAGGGAATAATGGCAAGCAGAGGGCGAGAGTGGGTGAGAGAGTGGGCAGTGCGTGGAGAGTTCAGACGGGCAGAGTGTCTATTCCTCTTCCTCCTCCTCGTCTTCCTCTGAAATATTGATTTTGTTACTTTCAATCAATATAAAACACATTTGATCTACCATAATCAGTCTCTACATTATTTACCATTCGTTTATTTTTGCCTCCTACCCCATGTATCTCGAAACACCACTCCTTCTCTCTTCTATTCTCTCTCTCTCTCTCTCTCTCTCTCTCTCTCTCTCTCTCTCTCTCTCTCTCTCTCTCTCTCTCTCTCTCGTTCTCTCTCTCTCTCTCTCTCCTCCCTCTCTTTGTCCATCTCGCTCCCTCTCTTTCTCTCCCCCCCTCTCTCTCTCTCCCTCTTTTCCTCGCTCTTCCCCTCTCCCTCCCCTCTTTCCCTCTCTCTCTTCCTCTCCTTCTCTCTCTTTCCCTATTTCTCTACCCCCCCCTCCCTCTCTCTCCCTCTCCCCCTCCCTCCCTATCTCTCTCCCCCCTCTTTCTCTCTCCCCATTCTCTCTCTCTCCCCTCTCTCTCTTCCCCTCTCTCTCACCTTCCTCTCCGGCCTCCTCGGGTTCTTCTGCCGGTGCCTCCTCAGTCGTTTCTTCAGGGGCAGCCTCCTCCTTAGGAGCCTGGAACAACAAATACATCGTGAACAAATGTATTCCATGTGTACAAAACCAGTACAAAACCATTCACGCAGGTGTGCACACATGACACGTTCTTGATGATTTTCCACGTTTTACGCTCCCGTTCAGGGAGCACTTGCATCAACTGTATACGAAAGACAACAACAATCAAAATACGGTCTGTCGGTTCTTTTCCAGAAATTTCGATATAAAATATGTCCCGCTGTGAACTTCTGGATATTGACAGGATTTCCGTTATTGTCACTTGCGCACACCAAAAACTGGTGTCTACAGTACCCAGGCCGCCTTCAATTTGGTCGCAACTATACCTCTTCCTTCTCCTCCTTGGGCTCATCTGAAGCAGGCTTCTTCGACCACTCTGGCTTGTCTCCCTTGTTCGTCTGGAATCAACTCTTTTACTAGTTTTACCATCACAGGAAACGTGGGAACACAGCAGAATTGTTGGGAAAGTGCATTAACTAATCGCACGATTTGCACGTGACATTTCCCTAACTAGTATGTAATCACATCCCATCATCGTCATTCCATCCTGCGTATCTAACTAAACTACAGTATAGTTTGAAATTTTATCGGGTGAACATTGTATTCCGGTTGTGCATATAGTTTGATCCCGCAGATAAAACTAAAACAATAACTTCGAATTAAACCTCTGCTGACCTTGCTCATGAGCTCGTCAATGGTGGTCTCCTTCTTGACGACCTTCAGGTTGGAGCGGAAGTCAGCCTTCTTTTCTCCCTGAAAATAGTCCGGAGTTGGATTGTGAATATGAACTAAAATCCTCTCTTTGTACATCACTACTTCACATGTATCCACAGTAAACTATATTTTATTTTCTTTCGGAGCGTGCCAATGAAGTTTCTAATCAATATATTTCATAGAAAACACTGGCTCTGTTGAAAGTATTTGATCTTGTTCTTCTCAGTGAAAACTGGTTAGTTATTATGGCGGAATGTGTATCGAGTCTAACTACAAAAGAGGTTTGGTCGGTCCCTCTGACGGTTTTTCATCGAATCAGTCTGAGCGCAAAACAATCTATGGAAATAACATGTTCGATGAAAAAGTCTAAACGTGAGCCCAGTACCTTGGCGGCTCCGTCAGCGGTCATCATCTTGAACTTGTTCTCGTATTTGGACACCTTCTTCAACGTCGGCTTCACGCTACAAAGTACAACTATTGATTTTTAATGAAAATTCCCTGAACCTGACCAAATGTACCAGAGGAATGACTGATCTGCTCCATGCGGTTTACGATTCCGCGATAAAAACTGTTAGAAAGGTATCAAGCTGAAAACTAGAATAGGTCTGTACACAGCACAAAATTCAGTATGCAGTACGCTGCAATCTTTTTGTGACGTGAAATAAAAAAGAACAAAAATGAATAACTCACAATTTTCCTCTCAAGTCATTGACGGCGATGGTGAGCTCGTTGATCTCGCTCTGAAGGAGATTCATATAAGGACAGGTAAAGAGAGAGAGAGAGAGAGAGAGAGAGAGAGAGAGAGAGAGAGAGAGAGAGAGAGAGATAGAGAGAAAGAGAGAAAGACAGAAAGAGAGAAAGTGAAAATGTTGTGAGAAAGGGCGCGGGAGACACAAAAAAGAGAATAAGAGAGAACTGGGAACGTGTCTCACGCATTTTTGTTTTATCCACGCCTATATTCGATACTTTAAAGTTTTTGGAAAATGTTAGTATCACGAACTATCGCAACTTCTCAGCGATATTTTCTGGCCGGTTACTGTAAGAAGTCAGCGATGTTTGGAAATGAGTATACCTCGGTCTGTCCTACGAGGTGGTTGATTTCCCACTTCTCGGCCTCCAACTTGCAGACTCTGTCGAACATGTCCTGGTAAATCTGCGTCAATTTGCCTGCAAAATACATCGGCTGAGAAAGAAACTAAAAGTAACCAAAAGTTACAAGGGTACTGTTCGTATATGCATTTCTACCTATATTTTGCCACCAGTCTTTAGGGGTTTTTGGTTTATTTTGCGCATGTTTTCGAGTGGTGTACTAAAATATTTCTTACGTTGACCACGTTTGACACAGATTTACAGTTATATCATATTGTATTTTGCTACTGAAAACAAAAGTAGTTGACTGCTTTCTGTGTCGGTTTTGTGTGATATTTGAGTGTTCCCGTTCGATTACAGCGAAATTCTCACACGGATTTATAGTATCTACTACTACATCGTTGTACAGACCAGATAGTCAATTTGTCTCCAACTATTCTTTTTTACAACAACATACTAGTGTTTTCTGTGTCTGTTTTCTGTTATATTTGAGTGTCCCCCGTCCGTCAATTATTACAACAGACGTCGGAACGAAAATGAGGGAGAATGAATGTGCGGCGGCGGGCGTCTCTCGTGTTGTAACACAATAAACATTATATCAAAGACGAATTACTGCGAGGAACTTCGAAAAAAAAACGAACGCCTGCCGCGGGGCGATCTCATGAGAAGTTCACATGATATTGATAATAGAAGATCTCATGCTAGTTTTCATTCATTCAGATCTCATGACCTTTCTCGTGAGAAGCTCATGAGCACCTCATGAACTACTTGCTGACTTTCAATGTTTAAAATGTCGATAGTCCAGTTTTGGTATACTTGAAGTATGTGTGCTGAACATTTTAATGCAAAAAAACTGCATTTTAGTTTCAATTGTTCTAATTTTTGTTTCCGTTTGTTCCTGAGGACTAGGAAATATGTCTACGTGAGAATTCCACGTGGAAACGTTGTCTGATAGTTGATTGGTCTATTGAAAAAAAAACCGTTAAAAGTTCACGTGAAACGTACCCTGATCGTTGATGGGTTCCACATCTGGGAGGGGGATGGTGCGTTGAGCGAGCGCCTTCTGACGCTCCTGCTCCTTCAAAAGCTGCTGCTGCTTCAGGTCCTCAGCGGCCTTCATCATCAACAGTTTCTGGAAAAAGTAAGACTTGCAGTTTGTAGTCATGACTCGGAACGTGATAAACCAGAACGTGCAACTATCAAGGTGTAACTTCTCACGTTTCCTCACGTTGCACGTGATCTCGTTATTGTTTACTCCTAGTTGTTGGAACATTGTTTCATGTCGAATACAGGGTTTGGGTTTTCAATTATCTTCAGCACTTTCCGTACAGAAGGAATGCCCGTGATTGAAATCGAATCAATGAACATTCAATATTTTGCGAGGTTGGCTGATCTATCTGTCACCATCTCAAAGCTACTTCTCTACTTGAGTGAAACCACACAACACTAATATAATGTTCTTAGTAGTGAGAGGTAGAGTTGTTTTGTAATTGAACAGTTATTTTCGATGTATGTTCCACTCACTCTGAGCTTCTTCTTTCTCTCGGGTGTCAGGAATCCCTTCTTGGCCTTCTTCTTGTTGCCAGCCTCTTCGAGTCGCTTACGGACCTCGGCCTTCTTCGCCTCTCGCTCCTGCGCCTTGCGGGCCGCATCCTGGAAAATGAGAATTATGTAGTGAAATTAAAATTAAAATGAAGTTTTATAGTAAAAAATTATGTGATGTTATTCAGTTTCATTTCGTGTTGCAAACTAGAGAACTGAAACCACTCAGGCAGAAGTTGAGTTGTGTCTTATGATTGGCAGGCATCATGGTTTGGTCTAGGCACAGAAGAACTGCTGGTCGGTTTGAAAATGAGTTTTTATCAAGATGTTTTGATCGTCAGCTTTTAAGTAACCCCTTACGGACCCTAAAATTTCTTTCAATGGTCTTTATGTAGTTTGGTCCCAGATCTGTTCGTACAAGGACACAATCCAACAGTATGAGATTGTGTTCATGTACAAACAGAAACTAGAATCCGACTCAATACAAAATAGTAATTTCACCAATTGATACTGTAAATTCCACTCACATCTTCGTCTCCCTGAGCTCCGCCGTAGCGAAGAACCTCGTCGAAGTCGGACATGGCTGCAAGAGAATCAATAAAGTTTTTCTAATGCCTTTATCCACTTTTTAATGACATAAAAATAGAATCAAAGAAAGTTGAGAATACAAAATGGATGAAAAATGGGAATAAGACCGTAGTGGAAGAGAATGGAAGAGAAGTTTGTTGTTGTAATCACATAATACACAGAGACGTTGAACTGTTCTCAATAATAGAAGTGAACCCCCTTTCCTAAGGCAGTGATGGATTGGTATAGTCTAGCCCAACTGCTCTTCAACAGTCACAATACGAATTTTATACTTCCAGGCTTGTTTGAGTAGGTGAAACTCAAAAAGGTTTGCTGGTAATGAACCAGGGGCATGAAAAAAACGTGCGGCAGGACTCGTTTCTTGCAGTTATTAGGTATACTGTAGCTCTCGGCGCGTGGGTAAAAGAGAGTATACCACAGCTGATGATATAGGTTGAACCACGTTCTTGAACATGTTGTGAAACCACACAGCTGCTCTTTCTAACTGGAAAGTGTCTAGTTCCAGAAAGTTGATTGATAGTTGATAGAAAGGTGAAAGAAATACCCGAGAGATCGTACTAGAAGTTGAGTTTCTAGAACAGATTGTATTTCAGAGCTTTTCGCCAAGTTTGAAGAACATATAAGCTATTGTCATTGTGCTATAGTACTGTAGGAGTCTCAGTGGAAATGAACTATACTGTTTCCAACAGGAAAGTGTCTAGTTCCAAGAAAGTTGATTGCAACTAGGTTGAAAGTTGGTAGAAAAGCGGAAGAAACTAAGGGAAAATTGACTGTTCCTAACTGGAAAGTGTCTAGTTCCAGAAAAGTTGGTCGAAATGAGGCTCAGTGTGGGCGAGTAGCTGCCCTCCCGTTTGACAGCTAGCTGGCGGCGACTGAAAAAGAGACGCGGCCCCCTCGTTCGGCACAGATGCCACGCATCTGACTTGGCACGAAAAACACCCGATCGGCGGAGTTTTGGGGATGGTTGAGAAGCTCTTTCGATCAAAATGTACAAAACTGAGCTATAGTCATGGTCATGCACATTTTGACAAAAACAGACGATCAGCGAAGTTTAGGGAGTTAGAGAAAGTTGACAATCTATTGTAATTGAATGGTACAAAACTGAGCTATATTCGCATGGTCGTGAAATTTTCGACGAAAAACGCACGATTAGCGAAGTTGTGGGGAGTAGTTGAAAAGCTATTTTGAAAGAAGTACAAAAAGGGTGCAATAGTCGCATAATCACTAAAATTTGAACAAAAACCCGCACGCGCAGGTTTAGGATTCCTAGTTTTAGGGTGTAGCGTCGCTCTATCCAAAAGCAAGCTCATACGTTGTATATTGTGCTATCCGTGGAATTTGAAGCTTGCTCCCGGCGCTTTTCGGTGGACATGCGTGCATTATGGCGTGTATCGAATTATGGCGTATATCAAACTTTCTACCAATAATTCTTGACCGGCAAAGTGTCGGGAAACAATGAAAAAACGGACGAAAGTTAGACTCAGCCGGAACAAACTACAACACAGCAGTACACTTTTCACGGTGTACCTATAGTTCCTACTGAGACTCCTACAGTAAATTTTCTGAAGGCTGTTGTGAAGCTGAAAATTCAGTTCATCAAAAATCCCGTTTAATTACTGTACCTGAGAACGAGAATGAGGTGCCAAAATCCCAAAACTTTCCGATCATAAGTGAGTGAGAAAAACAGTTTGGTAGTTTTGAAATCCTACTGCAGGAGTCTCAGTAGGAATGAAAAAGACTATATATTGACTCTTTTGTACAGGTGATGAATAAAAATGAAAATGAAATAACTTTTGATTATTCTTCAAAAAAACTGTATGCTCGAAAACCCCTGCTGTACCTATGCTAGATTAACCCAAAATCTTGATCCAACTCTGCGTCTCTCGCTTTGCGCACTATTTCGCTAAACTTGTAGCAGGAGCTCAAAAACAAAGCTACGATCACAGATATGGAAAGTTCCGGTTCTGAAATCATACTGTAGGTGAGTACGACACCGTGGAGCTGACTATAGCAGTAGTGAAAGACATTGTATGCGCGCGATTTGCCTACGTTTTACACTGTAAAGCCGGCGGGCATATGGCAGAAATATGATGGGATCAATAAGGATAGAGTTACGGGATAGATCACTTGCCGGAGGGAAAGGAGAGATACAACAAAAAAAAAGAGAAAAGAGAGACAGGGTTAGAGAGACAGAATATAGGGAATGGGTAGAAAGAAAGAGAGAGAGAGAGAGAGAAAGAGAGAGTGAGAAATAAATCTAGGCGAGAAACAGAATTTCTAGGAGCAGAAATCACTTTTCTCATCAGAAAATGAAGCCCCACATGTGTATCGTTTTCTGTAGAAAAACTGCTGGGAGAAGTGTTTCTATGATTAGCACATGAAAATGTGACGGGAATTGTTTGAAAAAAACATCGTTATAAATCCTCATCAGGAACCATTTTCTTCGGCCGAAAAGACGGGAACGATGTCGAAGTTGAAATAGACGATCAGGAACTACTTTCCTAACTAAAAATTACGAAAAGGCTTTTTCTAGAAAAGTGATTATGTAAATCACTATAAATAACTACTTTTCTCTCTAGGAGAGACAGAAAAGGTGTAGAACAGGAAGGAGTGCTACGGGATGCCTAAATGTTGTTCTGAATATTCTGTCGCGGGGCGGGCAGTATCCCCCCTTCCCTGTTGTAAAGAACACGTCGCCAACCCACGCGTATAGGCGACTCAATCAAGCAAGTAATATGAGCTGACACCTGGTGGAATGGCATCAGGAGGGGGAGTTAGTTGGGATTTAAGATGTAGTTTTTAATCAAGATAAAATATACTAATAAATTAAAGCAGCAGAGGGAGAGGGATAGCTGGGACTTGAAGGAAAATTTTTGAGGTTCAAAAAGGTTGATGAAAGATCAGATTCATTACCAAAAATGATTCATTTACTGAACGATGACGCAACTGAATGCAGATACTCTCACTTCACTCAAATAAATATTCTGACTTGACTGAACTTATTATTCTAACTTATTTTCTCACTTCACTCAAATGTTTTATTGTTTATGAATGATTTGAAAACTGTACCAAGAGGAAGTGTGAAAAAAGAAAATTACGGAAATTGTAATGTGGATGAGTGCAAAGTGTGTACTCGTTGTTCACGAGTCAGAAAAACTCGAAAAGAACGGAGAGGCCATAGTAAAGTAATAAAAGTGTGCAGCGCGCAATAAAACTTCACATCCAGACAATATCCCACCCATAGTTCTCTAAAAGATTTCTTTACCAACAATGGTCCGTCGACCGTGAGAGAGTGTGTAGGTCAAAGATACGCAGATGCAAAAAACCAATAACTTGTTCGACACATGTCCAAAACAGTTTGGTGACATTTATTCCATCCTCGATGTCTCTCGCGTACGCGATTGATCGCTGTGCTAGCAGTCAATTAATCTTCATTTGATCGCCTCAGGCAATCACTCTATGTTCACTCCGGACAGCTGATTAGGACCACCCACCATGATCACATTTCAATTTTTGATCTCAAATCGTGAGAAAATATTAGATAAGTTGCCTTTTGATCTAAAAACGTGTGGAAACTTTTGGATTTCAACTTTTGAGCTAATTTTAGTGTCCGAACCGTCAACAACACCTTCACACAACACTCAGTGATACGGGAGAAAATTATGCTTGTATTGTATTGTATTGTATTGTATTGTATTGTATTGTATTGTATTGTATTGTATTGTATTGTATTGTATTGTATTGTTATTGTATTGTATTGTATTGTATTGTATTGTATTGTATTGTATTGTATTGTATTGTATTGTATTGTATTGTATTGTATTGTATTGTATTGTATTGTATTGTATTGTATTGTATTGTATTGTATTGTATTGTATTGTATTGTATTGTATTGTATTGTATTGTATTGTATTGTATTGTATTGTATTGTATTGTATTGTATTGTATTGTATTGTATTGTATTGTATTGTATTGTATTGTATTGTATTGTATTGTATTGTATTGTATTGTATTGTATTGTATTGTATTGTTGTATTGTATTGTATTGTATTGTATTGTATTGTATTGTATTGTATTGTATTGTATTGTATTGTATTGTATTGTATTGTATTGTATTGTATTGTATTGTATTGTATTGTATTGTATTGTATTGTATTGTATTGTATTGTATTGTATTGTATTGTATTGTATTGTATTGTATTGTATTGTATTGTATTGTATTGTATTGTATTGTATTGTATTGTATTGTATTGTATTGTATTGTATTGTATTGTATTGTATTGTATTGTATTGTATTGTATTGTATTGTATTGTATTGTATTGTATTGTATTGTATTGTATTGTATTGTATTGTATTGTATTGTATTGTATTGTATTGTATTGTATTGTATTGTATTGTATTGTATTGTATTGTATTGTATTGTATTGTATTGTATTGTATTGTATTGTATTGTATTGTATTGTATTGTATTGTATTGTATTGTATTGTATTGTATTGTATTGTATTGTATTGTATTGTATTGTATTGTATTGTATTGTATTGTATTGTATTGTATTGTATTGTATTGTATTGTATTGTATTGTATTGTATTGTATTGTATTGTATTGTATTGTATTGTATTGTATTGTATTGTATTGTATTGTATTGTATTGTATTGTATTGTATTGTATTGTATTGTATTGTATTGTATTGTATTGTATTGTATTGTATTGTATTGTATTGTATTGTATTGTATTGTATTGTATTGTAATCTGTATTGTAGTTCGATCTAGATAGTGTTTCCCTATGTCGACTGAAAAGCTTGCTTTTGAGAGAGCGAATATATTTTCTCGCACGTTGTCAAACTACTCAAATGAGGATGCCAGAGTCTGATAAAGAATTTACCATAATTCTGGTAAGATTTGAATAAATCTTCTCTTTCTGGCAAGTACAAAGTCGATTTAAGATTTCGAGTATTCAGACAAAAATGTGGGAGTTTTCACGTTCAGACGTTCTCGAAGTATGGCAAAAACGGCTTTTTGAGTTCAGTGAAACTCAATTCGACAAGAAGCTTCAAGCTCATACTTTGAGCTAGTGTGTTCGATTTTGCGGAAGGAAAAATTTGAGCAAAAAACTCCGAGATAGAGACTTGAATTGATCATATTGATGAAAAGGTGTAAGATTTATCGAACATGACCAGACCGGTAACCAGAATGTCACCTGAAAACGAATTCGTGAGTAAGATTTATCGAACATGACCAGACCGGTAACCAGAATGTCACCTTAAAACGAATTCCAGTTACAGTTCAAACAAGAGGTAGCAACTTAGTTTTTCGTTAGATAAGGTGTCACATGTCAAATTATCAACTCAAGTGAGTGGGTTACGATTCAGCTCAAACAAAATGAGCGAATATCTCTTATTAAAAACTGTATTAGTTGTTTGTCTCAAAAATTTTCACAGAGATGGTTTATTCTTATAGACTACTCATTGTGACACTTTGAACCTTGGTTGCTGTTTCAACTTGAGTTATAGGTTGTAGCTTAATGCCTTTGAGCTTGATCGTCACCCACTCCTCAAGTAAACGGAAAAGGGTTATCGAAAACCGGATAAATAAACAACCCACAACCCTGTCAGTGGAGGAGGCGTGAAATATCGGTTATACTAGTTTCGGTTATACTAGTATAGACCCAAACTAAAAATTATTGTCTCCCGCTGGAATCGAACCTGTGAGCAAAGGATTCGTAGGACAGGCGGTAACCACTGCACTACAAGAACTAATAGCTACGAAGCTTTGGAATCGGAAACATGTGTCCGCACACAGCGGAAATTTAGATATATACAGTACTCTTCCGCCTTGCAGTTGGCGACGACTATAGAGTTACTTGATTTTCACGTGTACAAACTACAGCAGAAATTTTTTCACGTGTACAAACTACAACAAAAACAAACTACAGCGGATGTGAATCTAATCTGCTAGCCACATGTTTTCATTCTCAGTGTTGGTTTTTATTCGCGAGTGAGTTCGAACACTTCGTGAGATCTCGGTCTACATCTCAACCAAAACACGGAAAATGCAACAACAATTCTTGTTTTTCTGTGGTTGGTTAGTCTCATTCAGATCAATTCGAAGAAACCGCACCTCTATAATGACCTCAGCGTGTAATTTTCGAGAAATTAACTAACAGTTATTCAGAAATTTGCCTTCGCAATTCGAATTTTGACAATCCTGATAATGTTTTGAGTAGGGCTTCTTATAATGAGGGGCAAATTTATAAATATATCTCTCGCCGGTCTCTCCGGAATCGAACCTGCGAGCAAAAGATTCGTAGCAGGGCGCTAACCACTGCACTATTACAGCACATGTTTGACAAACTTTGCAATCGAAGAAATGTGTGCGTGCACAGCGGAAAATGGAATATACAGTGCCCTCCCGCCTTTCCGTTGGCGACGACTATAATCGAGACTTGGAAAATTTAGTAGGTGAACTTGGCGTTCCATGTGCGTTTGAACGCTAGGGCTGTAGTTCAGGGCGCAGAGAAAACATGTCAGAATATCCATGAAGATAGGTTTAGTTTCTAAACAATCACACATGGGTTATCTAGTATATATCACCGGGAATAATCGGAGGATTCTTAAAGACCAAGTATCACGCCAACATTGAAAATGAGACTAGTTTTGGATTCTATTCTATGTCTCCTGTTGCATAAGTACCCGAAGTACCTTTTTTAATTCATGATGTGCAAAATTTTGATGTGTTTTTCAATGTTTTTCAAATGGTTGATATGGACAAATGGTTGAATGGAAGAGACTTGGTTGTACGCCTCGCGTTCTCACCACCCAAATATAGGACCAAATCATCAACCAGATCAAACTACAAACACAGCGGGATATGGCAACATAAGACATCGTAAACGTAAAGGTGGTGAGGCCGAAACGATGGATTTTATTTCAAACTTAGTCAAAATTAACTTCATAGATAGTATTTATTACTTTTAATTCATTTAATAATTTATGTATTAACTTCATCCTAGTTCACTTGATTTCATTTAATCTATTTCTGCTTATTTAATAAACACCGAACACACCGTATAGGCCTTCTTTCGAAAGAGCCCGCCCTATAAACCATGTTTCTACAAGTCATTAAGATGTTTTTGCGTTTCTAACCGGAAATTAGAGACCATTTTCCTATACTTGAGATGAACCGAAATAAACACTGGTTGTGTTCCACTAGACATTTAACAAACTTGGCAATTCAATGTGTGAAGAAAAATGTTCTTCTTCGCGCAGAAACTGTAAAATATTCATCATTTCAGATTGTATTTTTCCGCACCTTGGTCGAAAGTACACATAACACCTGTTACCCAACAATTGAAAAATTGATCCAAATAGTTCTAAATAGTTCTAAACTACCTATATTTGGAGTTTTATGTAGTTTGAAGCTCTGCCAAATGCTGATTCTAAGTTATTATTAGATTTGTACTTTGTGGTTTCGTCCCGCTATTTTTGAGCGTGTTCATAGTCCTCGATTGATTATCATGCCTCGATTGATTATCATGCCCTCGCCTCGTCCGAAAATGGTACCATCTCGAACCCATTTTTCCACCATTTTGAGTGAAATCAAAACACTCAACTCCAAAATCGACAGTCTGACCCAATCTCTGCCCACCATTATTCAATCTCAACTACACCATTTCAACGATCGCCGATGTCTCACTATTTATGGTCTACCTGAGGATTCCACAACAAAGAAAAAGGTGAATGCAATTTTCAATTTGGTGTCTATCTTTCCATCTAATGTCTCAATTCTCCACCGTTTGGGAAAACCACGTCAAGATGGTTTATCTCGTCCACTCAAAATTTCTATCAAAGATGGTATTCCGTTTCCTCGTCTAATTGATCTATCTACTGCTATGAAATGTGATGCTTCTATGTCAACCTTTCATGTTCAGAAGTTCGAGACTCCGGAACAGCGCAAGGCCGGATTCCTCGCCAGAAAATCGAAACGAGACGCCGCCCGAGCTGAGGTCACCGACCAAACTACAACTCTGCAAAATCCTGCTGACGCCAACCTACAAACTGATATGGAGGTAGTTGAGCAACCTAGAAATGTTCTCCCTCCCCCAGTTAACGAATGTTCTCCCATTCCAACTCTCTGTGAACCTGAAGCCACTAACATCAAAACTCCTGAGCCAGTTCCCAAACGTGTGTTTCCGCCACCATCTTCTGTTTCCACGGTTATTACTATTCCTCCTGTTCCCACAATAGCCTCTCTTGATTGGCCCTCTCTCCAGAAAGTTCAAAATGCCGTTTCTCAGTTGCATTTGATGTGTAGAGATGAAACACGTTTCCGTTATAGTGCTTTCTATCGTTACTATAAATCTGATCCTCATCTGGCCCCATTTATATCTTATGTGTACTTTGCTCTTGCTCGCTATGGTTTCCGTTTTCACATCAACCCATTATGGGAACCACTTCCACCTCGTATATAGACATGTCCTGTAACTATACGTTCATTTCTAAATCAGTTTTCTCCTCAAATTAATGCGATTCTATGTAGTGCTCTCTGTTTTACTAGCCTTAAACATCAATTCATATGTTATCAATTCGTCTCTCACTTGATTGTTATACAGTGTATTGATAGACTCATTATTATTAAATAGTTTAAATGAAAATTTGCCATTGTGTATGTCATATTCACGCTGGAGAATTGTGAAAAGATGTGAAAACGCAAGTTTAAAACGTAATTTTATTTCATTGTCAATATAAATGGTGTACAGAATACATTACACTTGTGGCATACAAAACTATAAAACAAGTGTGAAATCGAGAGAAATTGTGTCGGCAGAAAATTACTTGGCCCAGTCGGCTTTAGCTTTCTCTGGAACCTCCTGAAATCACACACTATTACCACAACTATCTAACACATAGAAAAGAGTTGAACAAACATGAAATTGAAGTTTTCAACGGTTGTCCCACAAATCAACTTGTTCAGATTGTCTCGTTCCGTTTTTTATTATTCATCTAACATAAAGTTGTTATGAATATTATTGGTAGTTTCTCATGTGGTGCGACGTAGATCACTACTTTTTCAGTGCTTTCATCAAATATCGTTATATGGACATTTTGTTGTGGAAAAAGTTGGATTAATAGTTACCCTATGGAAAACATGTGTATTGATTACTCTGAAGTCATATATTGATGATTCTGACCTCCTCGAGGGCGAATTGGTTCTTGTCGACCTGCTTGAGGTTGGAGCGGAAGTCCACCTTGGCGGCCTCCTTCTTCTTCAGTTTGTCGAATTTTCCCTCGGTCTTCGACACCTTTTTCAGGGTCGGTTTCACGCTGGAAAGTGATCATTACGGACAATGACACGGAACAGTTTTTCTACGTTTTGGAGTTTCTTCAAGGTCTGTTTCACACTGGAGAAGAAATACTGAAACACGGCAAGAAAACCAAATCGAACATAAACCACATAACATAAAATTACTAGCGGTAAATGTTGCTGAATCAAAAGTGAAGTTTGTTTGAATTAAAGTCGTAAATATGGTTGCTATAAAAAACCGATCATATTTCACAACCGAACCGGGGCCACCGCCAACAAACGTTATCTCTCTGCATCCCATAGATGGTTTCTAGGTTGTGATGTCTAATTCACTTAAATATATATTTTTGCTTCAATATCTGTTTTTGAATAGTCATTTTCACACAAACACAATCGATTGACGTTTTCTTTCTATCCCGCTGATATTCGAGTCTCGGACCAACTCACAATTTTCCGCGCAGATCGTTGACGGCGATGGTGAGCTCGTTGATCTCGAAGTCCTTCTGACGGACCGTGTACGATATGTCGTAGTTCTCGCTCTCCAACTCGATCAGACGCTCCCGCATCTGCTCGTACACATCCTCCAGGTCGTCTAAAACTCGGGGAAATTTCATGTCAATTCAGATTGTCTTGCTGATTTCGAACATTTATTGCAACCATCAACTCTGTTTTTCGACTCAATTAATAAATTTGTGAACGCCTACGATTCAGTCAGTCACACTATGCCTCAGTACACGTTTCGAATTTCAAATGACTGTTGTATGAGTCGAACCTCAACTTTGTGGGAGAGGTTCACAAAAGTTCTCTGTGTTGGGTTTCGTGGGCTAGCTGTAATGGAGTACTTTCGAAGAGCCGAAAGTGTATGTTTTCCCAAAGTCGAAATGAACATCAAGTATACTAAAGCTCCTTATTCTATGTACATGTACCAGTAATAAAAACATTACAATGTTTTGTAATGTGTTAGATTGAATTCGTACCGCAGTCGTCTAGGTCGGGCAGGGGGATGATTCTCTCCTGGAGAATACGCTGTCGTTCCTGCTCCTTCAACATCTGCTGCTGCTTCAAGTCCTCAGCGGCCTTCATCATCAACAGTTTCTGGAAAATAATATCGGTTATTTACTCATTCGAAGATGATTTAATATCACGTATTACGGCTGTTTCGCGACATTGCCAAGTTATGTCAGAAAACTAGAAAAGGTGTTACAGTCTCTTATGAGATTCGATGGAATGATCCACACAGCAATTGAATGTCAGAAATTGTCCACTTTAGGTGAGATATGTATTTTTCTTCATTAGATCAACGCTTGCTTGTTAGGTGGTTGTGGTCAGTGTTGATGCGATCATTAGAGATTCGTATTCACCTCAGGGTGTTTGAACCTAAGAAAAAAAATCACAGTTTTTATTATTAATATAATAAAAGGTTGTTGAATAAGCACTATCGAATAAGTCCTACTCACTCTGAGCTTCTTCTTCCTCTCGGGCGTCAAGAACCCCTTCTTGGCCTTCTTCATGCGGCTGGCCTCCTCGAGACGCTTGCGCACCTCATCCTTCTTGCGCTCGCGTTCCGCTACCTTACGGGCCTGCAACAGAAACACGTAAGAAAATTGTATTAGTTTATATAAGAGCACATATGCAATGCAAGAATATCCCGCGTTTTTTTGCTTTTCTCGCTCTCCCATCCCAGCGTGATGAGAGAGCGACAAAATAGCACGTGTTTGAAGAGACGCAGGTCGGGTCATAATTGCCCAACGGGATTTTCTGCATACGGTTTCGATGAACTTCTACTAATCAGGATATGAACGGAGTGTTGGTAGCAGAACTGATAACCAAAACGTAGGAAAACTGAAAGAACTGAAATATCACAACGTCTTTCAACCTACCTCAGCCGTTCTCTCGTCAACAACCTGTATTGAACTCAACTTTTATCATTACAACACTACTGTATGAGAACACAGAGCCTCTACATGTATCAGTCAACTGTTTTGCTCTGTTTTCTCGCTCTAAGTCAACATGATTGAGTAGTTATCATAACTTTAGTACACACCTTAATACTTTACTACTTCAACAAATTGGTAAGTCTATAGTTCGTATACCTCGATTCTTCACAACTTTCATATAATAGTATTATAATAAGCCCTTAATTCGTTCCTATGTTTCAAGCCCGTCTCTATTGATTGTTCCGCGGGACCGTTCGAGTGGCGGGCGCAAATAGCGCGCATCCGGAATGCGCGAGATCCGCCCCCACACCCACAGTCCGCGCCAGAACATAGGGAAAGGGTACGGTATCTCACTATTTATGCTGTGTACAATCCGATAATGTGTTCACCAACACTACGTGTCAGCTCCCGATTCTATGCCATAGTTTCCCATACATAACTTTAAAGATATCGCGGCAAGTTGCATTGAGTTAAGCGACACCCACTCATTTTAAAGCTATGTGTTAAATCGGAGGCTCGAATGGTTCGGCGACAGTTTCAAACAGAAACTCAAATCCGAATGTATCATAATTTCGAATACATTTTCCATTATTATCATGCCAACACACATAAATCACCATCCCTTCCGAAAAAAGTGAACTTCTGAAGTGGAGTATATAAGTTTGGGACGAATGTTCATTCGGAATAGAAGGTTGAGTGTCTGAAACACAGCGAGAAGTTAGTGCTACCGTACCTCTTCATCATCGTAGTCGCTCTGCTGACCCCCGTAACGGAGAGCTTCTGTCGGTTCCCAAGACATGCTGGAAACTAAAAAAAGATATCGTGACGTACTCGGGTGAGGTAGGTCATAAGTAATGAATCGTCAAAATGATGTATATCGAATACGAGTAGGTATCGCAACAAAGGTTGGAAGAACTTTGAAAGAGTACAACCAAGGTTCATGAAAGAGTGCATCTACTGGATATGAGTGCATAAACTTTTCAAGCTGCTAAACCCCTAGCAACTATTGTGAAACTGACATCACATACGTTCGAAACATTCAAAAATGTTCAAAAATGTACCGTTAATTGAAAATGATACTAGTTTTTGGCTGTTGCCAACTATTTAACTTGTCCAGTACTAGTTTTGCGGATAATATAGATAGAGTCTTGAATGACTAACAGTGGCCTCAGTTGATGAAAAAATGCATGGTACGGAACTTAAAATTCGATACATCTACCCAAAGCAAACTTCCGAAAGCAAGTAGGAAAATCTATTATCAACAGTGTTACGAACAAAAGACAAACAAGCAATTACCTCTGATGAAAGTACGGTGGCTGATCACTTTTGATGAGTGAAAATATGTGTAAAAGAAAACTCCCTTGAATATGTTAAATGATTGCCAATGGAAAAAAATGTTTCTAAGAGTAATGTGTTGAAGGTGGCTGGAAGGGAAAGACTGTGAGAGATTTCGGGGGCTAGAGCCGCGCGACTTGGAGTGTGTACATTACACTAACACTGTAGCCGCCATCAAGCATCATGCAACACAGAATATAGGATAAACGAGGGTGGAGATGGGGCTACTGGCATAGTGACAGAACACTCTGGGAGTGAGAGACACAGCAGAAATGAAAGACACCAGAATGGAATAGCTTGCTGGCATTATGGGAAGACAGCGAAATAAAAGAGGATCAACAGTTTGCAATGAAATAACCGTTTGGGTTAGAACAGCGATCTTCTCAAATTTTTCGAGGTCTGTCTTGCTGGAACCTTACTCCTCCAGGCAAAAACGTGAATTGAATCATGTTTTCCTCATCCATAAGTTTTTTACAGTGTTCATATGGTTGCGCATGGCATGGGATCGGCTAAGTATCTTGAGGAAAGTACACACGAAATACCGAGTGCGCTCATCCCACGAGATATTTGGACGTTACCGACGCGCTGGGGATGAAGGGAGATAACCAACTTGAAGTTTCAGACTGCTCATGAACGTCGTACATCGGATGAACAACCATTCTGATCCAAACAACCGTCTCCTCATCCATGAGATCGAATGCGTCTGATCTCTTCAGTGCGCGCCTTGTAACGTTTTCCCGAGTTGTGAAAACAGTGAAAAATAAGAAAGCTGCATCAAAATCGAACTTTGCATGATACAACATTCTTTGGAACTATCATCATTTGATGGTCAGAGCACATCATTTAGTATAAGGAAAGCTTTCGATGAGCTAAGTATCCTTGAGTAATGAAATATCATAAATAGTGTTACTTTAAAACTGCTACAGGCAATAATACCCCATTCGACCCAACGTACCTTGACAATTACAGCTGAAGAAATATCGATGGCAGTCTAGAGTTATATGAAACCTAGAGCAAATTTTGTATGATGTATTCTCACCCGCAACACTTTTCATAGTGCGCAATCCTAGTCATTTCGAGTTTTTGGGCCAATTCTATATGTAACCGGGTTTTTTGGTAACCTAACCGGATTTTGGTAACCCTTTTTTCAGGTTACCTCACAAGTAACCGGTAGGTAACCGAAAACTAAAAACCGGTTACCGTACAAACTAACGTTAGAAACCACAATTTATGTTAGAAAAACAGGTAACCGGTTTTTCTCTTTAGGTTACCAACCGGTTACCTACTGAGGTAATCCGAAAAAAAAGGTTACCAAAAACCGGTTAGGTTACCAAAAAACCCGGTTACATATAGAGTTCACCGAGTTTTTGATGATTTGAGAACTGTTATTGCGAATGAAATGGCAGGTTATGTGGCCTCTCCGTGGGATAAAACTCGAATTATCTACTTTTCACAAACACACAGGTTTTTACAGTCCTCATTCTTATTATTTACTGTTTTCTTGTAATTTTTGGCGAAATCGCGCGCAGCGCGAAGCGCTGTGCGAGATTTGTCTTTGGTTCGGCTAATGCGCGCTTTCATTTTTTTAGTTCACCCTCAAAAAGGCCCAAACGTGCAAATCGAAACTTTTTATGATTTGTTGATATTTCATGGCATACTTACAAGCTATGTTCAAAATTTGAACAAAATTGATTAAGTTTGAGCCGAGTTATGACGTTATGCGCTTCATGCAGACCGCCAACTTCCGCCGTGTGTGTGTGTGTGTGTGTGTGTGAACGCACTTCTGGGAAATTTTTATGTGTGAACCGATTTGACTGAAAATTGGGGACACGATAGATGTCCTACTCAAACCTTGGGGGCGCAAACTTTTTTTCGAAAAAAATTGTGTTTCATCAAGTTATGGGTCTTTGAAAATGTCTCTGCGTCTCTTCATTTTGTGCACTCTCTCGCCCTCTCTGCCGGGGTAAATGAAATTGCGTTATAACTCAGCTCAGTCCTAACCAATTCAAGTAAAATTTGAAGTATGATACCAAGACATGAACTGACATCGATTTAGATGTAAGTCTTCTACTGATGACATCATTGAGGATTCTGGAGCTCGGATGACGTCATAATTGAAAAAAGCAAAGTTGACGTCAAATTACTTTTCAAACGGCTAGTAGTCACAAACTAGTCACGTATCACAGAAGCGTTATACAGAAAGGACGTCATCACGGATTCTGGAGCCCGGATGACGTCCAAATTAAAAAGTGTAAAGTTAACGTCAAATGTTTCTCCAAATGATGATAACAGTGGGTAGGTGGGGTAATAACGGTGACACTTCATCTAAACATGACGTATTCTGGGATTCTGAAAGCCCGATGACGTCAATTCTGGAAAGTGCAAAGTTGACGTCGAATATTTCATCAAATGATGCAAATATCTTAAAAATGGTAGATTAACGATGAAACTTCGTCTCAGTATGACTTGTTCTGGAATTCAGAAGGCCCGATGACGTCAACTTTCAAAAAAAAAAAGACGTGACATATGTTTTCGAATGCTGAGAGTTTCTTAAAAATGGTCAATTCACGATAAAACTCCATTCAAACATGACGTATTCTGGGACTCTGAAGGGCAGATAAAGTAAGTTTTCAGAACTGCAATGTTGACGTCATGTTTTTTTTCGAATGATGATAGTACTTGACAAGTGGTTCATCAGGAAAACAATTTTATCTTCACCGTACAGATCGAACCACCTCTCTACATACCTACGGCATGTGTACAAAAAGAGAAAAATTCATGAAAAAGTGGGGGCCCAACGACTGTGAGATTTGTCTTCTGCTGTGCGCCCCTTAGACAGCTACTCTCAAATGGAGCAGCTACTGCTACAAAAACCGGAAAATACTTATATACTCAAGTATAATTGTTCATTACAAACATACAAAAGTCGTAAAATATTTTTTCAAACCTGTAAACTAGAATCTGCAATTAACCGAAAAATACTAATATACTCAAGTATAACTGTTCATTACAAACATACAAAAGTCGTAAAATATTTTCTCAAACATGTAAACTAGAATCTACAAATCACAGATGTTAACTCAACGTAGTCAATAATAGAATTCCTGGTTTTGTGCACAATGGTTGGCATTTTTTGTCATTACTTCCATTCTAGGTGCTATAACGTTTGTCATATTATTCAACAGTTGTTCTCTCTTTCGCAGCTGTGACTTGTAGATTCTAGTTCACATGTTTGAGAAAATATTTTACGACTTTTGTATGTTTGTAATGAACAGTTATACTTGAGTATATTAGTATTTTTCGGTTAATTGCAGATTCTAGTTTACAGGTTTGAAAAAATATTTTACGACTTTTGTATGTTTGTAATGAACAGTTATACTTGAGTATATAAGTATTTTTCGGTTATTTACAGATTCTAGTTTACAGTTTCGAAAAAATATTTTACGACTTGTATGTTTGTAATTAACAGTTATACTTGAGTATATTAGTATTTTTCGGTTTTTGTAGCAGTAGCTGCTCCATTTGAGAGTAGCTGTCTAAGGGGCGCACAGCAGAAGACAAATCTCACAGTCGTTGGGCCCCCACTTTTTCATGAATCGAAGTTAAAATCTAAGAAACCGCGCCCCGATGCTAATCGAGTTGCGCGGGAAATAGCGAAGTTTGAACAATCAGTTTTCAAATTTTCGTCGTGCAATTTAAATTTATAGAATTGGTTCATTATCTTTGATTTCTTTGTCGTGTTTTCGTTCAATTTGTGACTGCTAATAGTAGGATAATTTCCGTGTTATATTTCCACTCCGTTTATTTTGCCTCAAAGCTGTTATACTGGATTTGTTTTATAATTTGTCACTTTAAACAAACACCAGAATACTTATGTGAATACATACGGATCCTTCAATTCATTACAGGGGGTTCCGCTGTATCGTATATTTGGTATATAGTTGGATCGGGTGATTGAGATTGGTGGGTGTAAAGGAGCTTCTGGTCAGAACATTCTCGGTTTACAAGAAAAGATCCTGCGATGAGCGATGAGACTCAATATCCTGATCTGCAAGGCCTCTACTATATTCATGAGGAAGTAGGTCATGGAGGTAGGCAATTACACTATAACTATACATATGCTTCATTTTCATATTTGAAAATGTAGTCTAAGCGGTTGAAAAACCATATATGTGGCTAGTTTCCTGGTACTTTCGAATTTGAAAGGATATGGTGGAGGTTCGAAGATAACAAGGTTGCTGGAAACTTGAAGCGACAGTTAATGAATTTATCCCTCTGAAGCATCTCATATATTAGTTGTATCTACGAACTAGCGACAATCGCTCAATGGCTCGATTCACCTCAGTTTTTTCCCATCGAGTAAGCAGCTAGTTGTGTCGGAAAGCAATATGAAATACTATGAATATCCATTTCAGGTTTCGGCAAAGTGAAATTGGCCACACATTTGCTCACTGGTCAGAAGGTGGCCATCAAGATTATCGACAAGAAGGCTATTGGGGTTAGTCAGTCTTTATTTCTCATGGAGATTGTAATTCATCTAGTTTCTTCTCTTTATGATTCTCGAGACGATGGACACGTATCGTCTGTATCAGAACTTTTTTTTAAAGATGGGTTGATGGAAACATATTATTCACAACGTAAATGAAAAATGGTATGACGAAGACACCATCTTCCATATACGCTAGCGCTTGAGCATACTGTGACCATACGTGAAATAGGTCAGAATCAGGGCGAAAAAAGTGAGCATGAGCAGTCCCAAAAAGTGAGCATCATACACAAAAAAAATAGTCATTTTGCCTAGAATCTTTAACATTTACCCCCGAAAAGTGATCATGGCACAATCGGAATCGGGCAAAAGTGAACATCAGCCAATATCAGAATAAGGGGGTATTTTACGTATGACTGTGACTTGTTTCGGTTTCTGAAACCTTGTTCTTTGAAAAATGGTTCTGGTTTTCAGTAAAAAAACATGATTAAAGACTCCTATGTACGATTATTACACACCCTAGGTGTAACTGACATCCTATGTTGTAGAAATGAGTATAATTTCAGGAGGATCTACCGAGAGTGGCCATTGAAATGGACGCATTGCGAAGTCTCTCTCACCAGAATATATGTCGACTATATCAGTATATCGAGAACGCCGACAAGTTTTTCATTGTGATGGAGGTTTGTTTACATTCGATGTAATTTCTTTAGAACTTTTTAGTTCCTATTGTCAATGTGTTGGTAATGTCATCAATTTCGTAGACGAATGGGGTCTTCTTGCTTCTTCAATTCTGGTGTCCCGGATTCGTTTCGTTCATGCTCTAAAAGTATTTGCTTCACTATTTTCAAGAAAAAGTGAACCTTGTTTCTATAGGTGGGTTAGTGTCGGTAGTCGGTGGAAGGGTTGGAGGTTGAAAGCTTTCGACATATCCCGGGAACTCCATAAAAAAACGAGAGTCATTGCTCCCCTTTCGCCTTTCCCTCCCTAGTTATTTGGTGATTAGCTAATAAACCCAGCAAAAGTGCAGAAATTTGGTGGGTCCCCCTAGGCCAGTTCCAGGAATGGTAGAGATCTCTCGGTCAGATAACCGGGGTGTCACACCTATGGTCTCCGGTAGCTATTGCTTGTTTCAGTTCTGTTCCGGGGGTGAGATGTTCGATTATATCGTGCGGAAGGAGCGACTGGAGGAGTCTGAGGCTCGTCATTTCTTCCGTCAATTGGTACAGGCCATGGCCTACGTACACTCGAAGGGATACGCGCATAGGGACCTGAAACCGGTGAGAACAGCTTAACCAAAACTATATCTCAGTAATATGGTCCGGAAAGCCCGAAAAAAATAATCGTTTTCTTGACGAATATTCTCAAAGTTGCACTAGTCGTTGCGAAAGTAAACAGTTTCACGTATTTGACCTATAATTGCTATAGTAGTAGTTTCTATCAGCTCAATTTCCTCAACTTCTAGAGCATTCGGCTATACAGTTTTTTCAGTGGCTCATGACGTACATATCATTGGAATGTTTCAGGAAAACCTGCTTTTAACTGAAGATTTGCACCTGAAAGTGATCGATTTCGGTCTGTGTGCCAAGCCGGGTCTCCATACGAACACACTCTCCACCTGTTGTGGCTCTCCCGCCTACGCAGCACCAGAACTGATTGCGGTATGTCCTTATCAAACGATAGCCTAGCCATACACCAGTAATGTCCGACTACTTGACAAAAAGGCGTTCGTTTTTAGACCGAAACACGTGAAAATGAGGTTGTTGCCTAAAAACACACATTTTCCGGGGAAAAGTAGCCAGTTTTGTGATTACTCCGAGCTATTCGGACGGCTATGATCTTACCCCACTTTCCTTTTCGATTTGTCTAAGTACGATTCTCTCCCGCCAAAATCGGGTGATAAATCTGATAAAGTTATCTATTTATTGGTCTTTGACGTCGTTATATCGAAAATCGAAAGCCGAGTTTCTTTTTGTAAGAATAGTCACACCTCGCTGGTGTGTCATGTGTGGTATCTATCATTTTTCAACTCTCGTCAGGTTTGGGGACCGAATTCACTAAACATGTGGTTCGTGGATGCTTCCAGCTCTGTCTGTTCATTTGTCGACATTGGCGAAATATACTGAACAATACTATCAATTCTAGTTTTCTGATTTTTGACAATCTGAGTATTGTTCAGTTCGACTGTTCGACATATGACTACAGCGCAAAAAATGCTCGGCAAGGTTATGATGAACCTAGTTGTTTCTAGTTTAGGTCTCAAAAAATATGATTCTGTGCGAAATACTAACCTTTTTCTGTGTGTTTACAGGGCGGAGACTATAGAGGGGATAGAGCAGATGTGTGGTCGATGGGAGTCCTTCTCTACGCGCTCGTCTGCGGGGCCCTCCCCTTTGAGGACGACAACAACTCGGTCCTCTTTCTCAAGATAAGGGTCAGTTCCAGAAGTCGAAAGTTGACTACTTTTCCGTCAGTATCAGAAGAAGTTGGATAATATTCATGAAAAATTTAGATGCTGTGCGTATTTTAATGAAATTTTTTTTGAAATGAAGAATGTGAAGCACGATTCGTGGTTTTGACCTAAAATCAATAGAACAACTAAGTCTATACGATACTTTCGTTTTCTATCTGCGGTGGAATGTAACCGTTTTGCTTTTACTTTTGGATGTTTCTCTCTCAACATTTCAATATTTATTCACGTACTCGACACATAGTACAAACATGAACTAATATATCACATGGTGTTCTCTCAACGTCTATGTTTCTCTCTAGGAAACTATAAACTCTCGTATCTTTCAGAAAGGTGCCTTCTACAAACCGGATTTCCTGTCTGAGTCCATACGACACCTTCTGACTTCCATGCTTGAGGTTTGTTATTAAACGAATTTTTTTACGTTGATTCAGACTTAGTTTAGGTTGTTAAATGATAAAAAAAAACAATTCAACGTTTCGCTTTGGTTTAACATAGTCATCTTATTACTTTTTGTACTTCTTTCAACTTTCAAATTACAGCACTTTATCATTTTGTAGTACCGATTTCACCAAGTGGGTGCAAACACTTCTCGGAATCGGAATTTCGAGGAATGACGAGTGTGAGAAAATGTTCCATTTCTACCGTTGGTTTTCCACAAAAATGCTTCCCTATCCCTAATACTTCTAATTTTAGGTGAATCCAGAAGTCAGGATTTCAATGAACGACTTGATACGTCACCCGTGGATGAACTACAAGTACAGTCAACCGATCAAGTGGACCACCATCTACAACGTGAGCAACTTTCAAAGTAGAAAGATGGTGTTTCGGACTATATTGATACGTTTTGTGGTTAGTGGCTGTTAAACTCGTTCCCAAACAAAGTCTTAAAGGAATTTATGTTCTTAGTGTAAGTTGGCTTGAAAATCAACCGGAGGCCCAAATTTGAGTAAAGTTATGATGTTATGATTTATCAAATTTTCTGTTCAGTCTAGGCCTAGATTCAAAGAAAAACCTATTTAGGTTTTTGCCGACATGAAATAAAACGAATTCTTGATGCTAGCAGGCTAGTTGTTATTGAAATACGTAGTTGGCTTATCGCTAGTAATTTTGCAAGATTATTCTTTTCTTCAGAAAAACATTGTGGACGAAGATGTATCGCGTGAACTGGCCTACCATTACGGTATCTCGTTGGAAAGAATGAAGTCAAAGATCAAGGAATGGAGATTCGACTACCTGACGGCTTCCTACTATCTGCTACTTCAGCAGAAAAGAAAGGGAGACAAGTTCAATCTACCACCCCCAACGGTTAACAGTAAGGTAAGGCGGTTGGGTCATGTTCACTCGTATCAGTTCTAATTTGTATTTCATCCTATGCAAGTCTTTTCAAATAATCTAGAAGCCTGGAAGTTTGGAAATACAAAATGAACATTTCTGGTCGGATCTCGGAAAGTTGGATAATTACTATTGGAAGTTTGGTTTTTTGCATTTTTTGAAACAGGTATCGAGATTTACGAAGTTTCGAAGAATGATAAAGTTTTCTCGCAATTATCTGTTTTCATCAATATTTCATGGTGTGTTATTACTTACATACTGTTTTTCAGGGAGAGCCGAACATGATTGCCTCGCCCACAATCCACGCTTCTCTGGAACGAAATCTGGATCGATTGAACCTGGAGGACAGTAGTAGTGGTCTTTCCTCTGGCAGTGACTCCTCCCGGGATATACACTTCACACGACCACTTTCACCGGAAAGAGACAAGGTGGGCACGTGTAGACTAGTGTTCCTAATCAAAATCAATGTTTTGATTTTTAGAAATATCAGTAGGATTTGCATGTTTTTTTTAAGAAGTTGTACGTATTCAAATGGAAAAACGTTGTTATTTTCGTAGAGTAATCACAGTCTACTGGTGAGTATAAAACTCCGTTGTAGTTTGCTGTTGAAGCTCGAAACAAGCTATACTCAACGAATTGTGACCGCAAACTAATGAGATCAATACATCTTATAGGCTTGTTTTGGAAAAAGCGAACTCTATACCCTAGCTCTAACTCTATACCCCACGGCGAAGTCAAAAAAAAGAGTTTTTTGCCGCTAGTTGGGACCAAATCTGGTTATTTCAAAAGAGAACGTCTTAACTGATGTGAGCTATACAAGCTTGTTATTATCTATTTGAAAAACAAATCTACAAATTCAACATAATACTCAAAACCACAGAAGATATAACCATCTCCGCTTCCAGAAGCTGTCATACGTGAATGCTATGCTGAATATGCCTTCAGTCTGCACGGGCAGGTCCCCCCAACAGAGACAATCGGAATCCCCGAGTGGAATTACTCCTAGGATACGGACTGTCGCCCGGCCACAGGTCAGTACAGCATGGCGCAGTGCCTAGATGACAGTCGATGGCGATGTTGCCCGCGAGTTCGATCCCGGCGCGAGGCGATAAGTTTGGGCAGTGATGAGAGAGAAGCGATCTGATCACCATCCACGATGGGATAATGCTGAATCAATGAACGATTATCTGAGCCCAGTTTTATTTCGAATATTAAAGTGTAAAATCTCTTACTTTTACATCACAGCAAAACGTGTTATACAGTGTCTCGTATCCTATGTTTCACAGTGCCATTAATATGCGAGACAACAGCTTTCTATTTATTTGAGTCGAAAACTTTATTTTTAGTTGAATCTCACTGGTTTTCGGTCATCAGGGACTGAAAAATGCAAATGTGGTACAGTATGCTCAGTGCTATACTCTATTATCATTCTTCCAGGCTACTCTCTGTTTCGATATGGAGCGCGAAAAGGAGAATAGATCTGCCACTCTGCGCGCACGTGGACCCGTCAAGGTTATCGGTACGTTAAGGGGTAGATGTTGATCTTCATTGAGATGTGATCTATCATTATGTCACAGTGTTCGATTGAATTATACGGGAAAACAGGACACTTTGGGAATTTTGAGTGTATATCTCGAAATAACGGGACAAAACCGTTCAGAGGACAACAACTGAATAACCCCCAGAATAAAATAGAATAGATTAATTGCGTGACTTTCACATAGTATGTGGCACTCCAAGTGGGTAAATTGAGAGAAAAGTTGAGAAGGAACTAAGTATGGTTACCCTGCCACGCGCACACATACGTGAAATACCCCCTTATTTTGATGTTGACTGATGCTCACTTTTGCCCGATTTTGACCGGGGCACGCTCACTTTTTGGGGTAATGTTACAGATGCTCGGTGAAGTTATTGAATTTTTCCATGAAATATGCTTATTTTTGAGGATGCTCATGCTCACTTTTTTCCACCTGATGTGAACCTTTTCAACAATGCTGGACGGCGGTGATTGAACCGAATAGTTTGTGTGAATCTAACTTTTTCCTCTCCAGATGACGGTACCACCCGTCCCCGCAGCATCTACTCGACCCCTCAGCGACCGGCCCTCAAGGCCCTTTTCAGCCCCGTTGCGTGTGGAAAACAAAGGTATACACAGTGACCAAACCTTCGTTGTAGTTTGATCTCTGTGCGGTGTGCGCGTATTTTTTTTTACAAAAAAGAAGGAGTCCAAACTACAAACGCAGCGGAAACCATCTAACCTGCACTCGCACTGGAAAGGGCAAACCGTCATAAAATTGCAAGTGTTCATTTCAGCTTTCAAGTTGGTCTCGACTCCATTTTTGAGTCCGACTTGAAGAAGGGCGATTATTTGGACAATCTCAAAAAATATTGTTTTCCAATTGCAGTTTAAACGCGTCGGGATTGGTTCATATAATCGCCCTACTTCAATCTTTCTAGCTGTACCTCATTTCCAGAGCTCGTTCCTCGGACCGCGCGTGTTCTGGTTCCCCAGTGTCAATAGGAAGTGGGTCCAGTCAGGAAGTCTGTACACGTACCCCCCGAAGTACCACCAAGACACCGCGACTCAAACAGAGGGTTCGTTTGCGGCACTTATAGGAAAACTGGTAGGAAGAGCCACAAGGAAAAAGGATCTTCAGCAACATAAGTCCTTCAGAAATATGAAAATTGACGTTTTTTCACATGTAGCCACCCTTCTCTGATGTGTAGTCTGGTACTTTTTTTCAAGTATTATATCAACCTGAACCTTTTTTCAAAAGTTTCAAATTGAGTTGGCATATGTGTTTGGTGTTTCTCCATTGTACCATCGGTAATAACAGTCTGATTGGATAAAAATTTGTAATTCTCAGGTGTTTGCCTCATTGGAGCGAAAGAAGGAAATGGTGTTCAACCTACTGACTCCGCGCAAGTTGAAGAACGATTCGCCCCAGGTCCTAAGGAGTGCAAAGGTTGGTTTTTTAAAATTTGTTTCATAAACAAAGAAAATTATCAGAAAAGTCGTAGAAAGATCTTTTCGGGATATAAAGCAAGGAAGTTATTGCTTGAGACAGGAAAATATAAGTTTGTTTTCAATTTCAAGAAACCACGATTACGATTGTCATAGACCAGTTGGGGTTTTTTCCGTACACATCAAAGTGTTCTACGTTATCTCTGTTCTCTCAGAGTATGCCATTTCCACACTAATTTTTATTAAGTACAAATTCTAAATAGATCAAATGATACAGCAATTGGTCATTTTGCAGGGAATGGTGAATGTGTCGATGACGTCATCAACTGATCCAGATCGAGTCAAGGCCGAACTCATCCTAGTATTCGAGCAGCAGAACATACAGTACACCTGCAGCGGGTTGGTGGATCTCGGATTGAAAAGCGCTCTATTAATTACAAATTCGCGTTTGATCGAAACTGTATTGCAACAAATCTAGAGATATAGTGTGCCCCGAAAAGACGTCAGACGACGAGAGTGACATCGGAAATCGTGCTTTTCCCCCCTTTCCTTCGGGGAACGAATCCCGAAACGTACCCCGAACGAACGGGGAGCGAACCGCAAAAATTCCCCGAAAAATATTCTCCTGTGGGAAAATCAATGTATATGACATGACCGCCACTTTACCGATAAACAGTAATTTACTGTTCTGCAACGACGCTTGTTCTGAGTTATCCTGGGTTGTTCATATGTTCATTTATGATTTCCTCGCTCGACCTACGGTATCGAGATTAGACCATAGCTCCGAAGTTTTCCTCTCACTCTTTTTTTTCTCTAGTGAAATAATACAGATAATACATTTACTAGCAGAAAAACTTGCAGTTCAAAATGGGACACCCGATTTTCAAACAATCTCTGTGGACCACAAAGTCGCCTCACGTGTGATTTCTGATATTGATTTGCTCAGGTGGAAGATATCTGGTCGAAAACAGGCGCAACGCCACGCGATGACGGTAGAGCTGGAGGTGGTGATGGTCGAATCCCTCGGCTACGTCGGAATCAGGAGAAAACGGTTGTCTGGTTAGTGGATACTGGTTTACGACTGGTATTTACTAGTAGTAGTTGGGTTACACGTTAAAGGTGAAATAACGTTGGGAAAGAGGAATGTGTAGTGTATAAACATATTTGCATATCTCATGTTTGTGTAGAAAGTTTCATTACTATTCATGGAATCATTCGGCCCCTATTGTTCTAGTCGAGTTTGTTTCTGAAGTATCTAAAGGAACCGTTCTCCTATAATTTGAATTACATAAATTCAAACGACAAAATTAGAAAGAAATGGTATATTCACGTAGTTAGCTTCCAGCGAAGTATTATTGAGGATGGCCATAGCCAGTTAATCGTCTTGAACATATGAATTTCAGGCGACGCATTCCTGTACAAGAAAGTATGTGAACAAATTTTAAAGATGGCCGGATTGTGATGTGATTTCCGCGGTTTTTGACCATTTTCTAGGATTCTCTGTATTTTATACTCGCCTCTCACTCTCAACATACACCTCGCTGCCTATACGATCACAATTTGTGAATAAATTTGTGATCGATATTTTGGTACAAACAACCTTCATAATAGCTGCAAAAATGTTGTTATTTTGTTTGTAAAATTAACCTGATTGATTGTTGTTATTAGCGATTCTGACGACGTTTTTGGTACTCAACTTGATCAGCTTATAACTTGTAATTTTACTTTCATCTTAGAATATTGTCTTATTTTGCTTCCATTTTGAAAAGTGTAGTAATTGTTATTGTTGATGGTATGAACTAGAAATGAAACTTTATCGGATCTTAGCTTCGAGTTAAAAGTCAAAACAAAAGAATATACCAAATTTTCAGGTAAGAAAGCACGAATTTAAGGTTCGAGCAACCGTTTCTTGAATCGGAAGTTACCTTGATGCTATGTTTGGATTTCACTATTTCACTCGATACAAAATGACTACAAAGTGAGCTCGTTTTCCGAGAAATTCGCTGAAAATCAGATTTCTCTGAATTGAACCTCTTCTTCATACCGTACCCAACCATTAGGTTGTTTTCCAATACAAACCAGTAACTACGCTAGTTTTTGAGATGGTATGAAAAGGTCAGATTAAAATATTTAGATTGAAACTTGGTCACCTTAGAAAAAGTTACAAGTTGAACTAGAAACTCAAAAAAGCTTTATTTCCGAACCTGAAAGATACCGTAAGTTCTTCGTAAACCATTCGAGTTCATAATTTGCAGCCCTGGAAAAAAACCGGGCAACTCTGCAAACGAGTTTCCTTCTCGGCACCCTTGGAAAAACGAGTTGCAGACGGTTTTCTCGAGAATAAACGGAAATTAGCCTGAATAGTCTTTCGAGCGAACACGGAATAACGGAAAAGTTTTCCGGAGAGCCGTTGGTTATTTCGGTAACCAAGAAAAAACAGGAAACCGAGGGAGAACTTCTCGTATTCCGGAACCTGTTCACGTTTTGCGTGAGAAGACGCCGGGGAGCTGCGGGGAGTGAGTCTCATTCTGCTTTCTTCGTCACCGTCGACAGGTCGCTATCGAAGGTAGTACCTTTTCTCATCTTGAGCTTTTCTAGCCGGTTACTATTCGATAACCGTTACGCCGTAACCGTAACTATCTAACCGCTACCTTCTATCGCCTAACGTAGCCTAATCTTTAGGCCAGTTTTCAGGGCTTGCTGGGACAATAACTATGCAATAACCGCTAACTCCAGATCGTAGATAGTTTGCAGACCAGTTTTTCCGGGCCGACCGGGCCGGTTATTATTGCTTGACGTAACCATTTCACCGTAACGTTCCAAACGCTGAACCGGGTCGTAAATGACATCACAACTGTATTTGACTGAAGCTTTTGAAGGCCTACCCAAGTCTAGTTGGAATTTGGATAATCGCGCTAGAGTTGTGGATTTAGCCCAAAAAAGTCTTTTAAGCGGAAATAACTGGTCAAAATGAGCCCACATTCAATCAAAAGAATACTGCGCATTCATGCCAATTTCGAACCACCAACCCTTTTCCATTTTCGCGAAGAAGACTCGATTGAACACGTTAAAACACGTTAGTGAACGTGTTGGCGCAATGCATTCCATAAACTGAGCGCAACAGCAACAACTCCATTTGAAACTATCCTACTGCTGATTTGCTTAATGCCTTCAGGTGCCCTAATTTGAGTTTTTCTCCATTTTCTTATTTTTTATAATGAATATGTTTCAGATGAAGTTTATTCTGATGTGTGCTCTGGTCGCTACTGCGTTGGCCTCCCCACTCCGCCAAATGAAGCTGGTGGGTCATTTCTACAGGCTTTTCAGACCTCTTCATACTTTTCTGTCTGCGGCAGATCTACTCAGGCGACGGCTCGTCCGAGCGACAAAAAGAAAGAGTCCCATGTCCCGGGACGGTGGAATACGGTAGAAATGGAGCACATTTTCATATAATAGTCTCCTATTCTGTCAATTATCTCTTTTTCTCGATGTATCTGTCGCATACTAGACAAGTATAAAGGGTCCCGTACACTGTTCACCCTCCGTAAGATTTGGTTCCTCTCCTTAAGTTAGTGGTAGAAGAGCGAGAAAGCATGCAGTTCTGAGACAGTCTGCGGTCTCATTGACCCGCATGCTCTCTAGTCGGAGTTCGATTCTTTTCCGATGAGCATATTACCATTTCTCTCGGGCTTTCTAGCAATCGGCATGCTAAGCGAGCAGAGCTTTTCTGTAGTTTGAATTCTAGGTTGGAAATTTTTGAGTTATGATGCGAATCCGTGCTTGGTAATAGTTTCCTTAACTTATTAATATGACCTTAATATAATTAACCTGAATGATATTTGATAATTGCAGGAGGATTTGGAGGCTGACCTTCAGGCAGAGAATGTGACTCCTTCCGCTAAGGAGGTTACGGAATACGCAAAGTTGGTTAAAGCACGGGTAAGGATTTACTTAACTTTCTGTCGAATAGTACATAGTGTACTGCATTCTTCAAAAGTTGTTAGCCTTTCCGACTGTAGACGTAGATAGTTGGACTTCCATCAAGAGGCTGGCAAACCCTAGAAGTAGACAACAGTGAAAAGTATGATTATCGAATACTCGATATATGTTTTGGAAAATCTAGAGAAGGGGAAACAGAAAAGTTAGATATACCCTACAACTAATTTGAATAGTGCACATTTCAAATTCTTTATTTTTATGTATTGCTTACGCTAGATGTAAGTAGATTTGTAGTTTGGTCAGAAGTATGGAATTAACAAAGTAAAGCAGCTTCTATAATATGAACAAGTCTTTCTGCCCACTCATAATTGAAAACAATAGATATTAATAATATTCAAACAACTTACAATGCCCCAAGTATACATGGTAAAATATAAAATTGCTCGGAACACCAAACGATTCTTAGTTTTTTCCTCTCATAATTGAGAACAATAGATATTAATAATATTGAAACAACTTACAATGCCCCAAGTATACATGGTGAAGTAAAAAATTGCTCGGAACACCAAACGATTCTTAGTTTTGTTTCTGTTTTACTAGTGAAATGTTTGTAGGAAGAGGAGGTCGTCAATGCCATCAACAAGATAGAGACCTCAGAGGAACGGAAAAATATGGGAAAAGATCTCGATGAGGTTAGAATTTCAAGAATGTAGTCATTTCACCAAAAGTACGCCTCTAATAAGAATCGGACCTCCAAATATATGTTCTCATACATGTACTCTCAGACTTCAGATCAAGTTCCGGAAGTTTTTTCTTTTTCTGTTCCTTTCGGTTTCGGGGAATCGTTATTCGATCCCCCACCAATACGCTGTTATGAAATGGCGTTTCTAAAGCAACCCCATTTCCCTGTGGCTGCCTTTTGACACCTTTGCTCTTTGGTCTCAGTTGGTGGATCATGGCGTTTTGCGAGATCGAACTCTAAGGATCAAAAAGGGGGACAGAAAAGAAAGTTAAATGAAAGCTGCTCAAGATAAACTGATATAAACCTGCTTTTCCGAAACCAACAAATCTAATTTGCATACGGTTCACATGCTTGACTCTGTTATGGCGGACGCAACTTTATGTTTAGGTACCTCGGGGTACCTAAACTAGCTTTCCATTCTGCCCTTCTCTGAATAAGTGGTCATGAATAAACTTTGTATTAATTATTGTAATTCCAGGCGGTCCAAAACGCTCTGGACCAGCAGGTTGCTGAGTACAAAGTCAACCCCGCCGCTTTCGAAGCCCGTGTTCACAACGACAGCTCCAAGCTGAACATCGTGGTTAAGCCTAACAGAGAGATGCTTGGACTGGACACCGCTGACTCTGGTGCCGCCACCAATACTGGTACCGTTGTCCCGGGTCCGGTCGTACCGACTGTTCCGGATAATAGTTCGGAGGAGGAGGGATCTGGTGAGGGCAACTCCTCGGATCAGCAGCCGGAACAGAATGTTCAAGACTCGTCCGAGGAAACAGTGGACCAAGAACCCATTGCTGATCAGGTTCCCCAGGAACCAAAAGAAGATTCCGGATCGGAAAATGGTGGGAACGTCCCAGTTAACCCTGACGGCCAAGTGGTTCCCCAGGTACCAGAAGGAGACCAGGTTGAAGAGACCACCCAAAAAGCTGCCAATGATGTTGATGATGATTATAACGACCTACTCAATGGAGGTTCCGAACCTGAAAAAGGTGCCAACGTTCCTGGTAACCCTGCCAACGACGAGGTTCACGAGGTGCCAGAAGGAGACCAGGTTGATGAGACCACCCAAAAAGCTGCCAATGATGTTGATGATGATTATAACCAACTACTCGAACAAGATTAGTTGAGCCCTCGAATAAAGATTTTATATATTGATGTACTTCATGTTCAGTGACCATTATGAAAACGGGAGCGACACGGTAGTTTTGCTATAAAATGATGCGTTTGTAGTTGTATTCTGGTGTATGCTGGGTGAAATTCTTGGAAGGAGTGCTGTGCTGCAAGACCAATCTATGACTCTCCCAAGAATCATAGTGCTTGAACGCGAAGATTACTTGGTTTCGCACATCGCATCCGTTCACAGTAACCAGTTCAAGAATGAAACACATTTATTGCATTTTTCTAATAAACTGACCGGCTTTTGATCGAATTTTTTTCCTAGCCTGTACTAAAGAGAGTGGAGAACACTACCCCTGAGTCCCTGCTGTAGTCTTCCCGGAAACGCAAATGTCGTTGACCTGTATTTTAGTTCCAACATCCCATTGTAAATGATTATTGGTGCGTGGAACCGAAGACTGCAAACGTAGCAATCGACCCACGTACCGTTTTAGGCCGTCCGTTGGCCTTCTGTTCTTTCTGAAACGGGAAGGTTTGAGCTCTCTCACTATTCGCTCAAAGGAGACCGGAGCGCACCATGGTTTTTCTCGTAAAGCTGGTGTATCCTACTTTCGATTGGACGCGTTGTGTGTCGCGGGGCATTGTCATGTGAATGTCACTTGGACTGATCGAACTAATATACAAGTTATTTGTGCTCTCTGATTGCAACACAATTGAAATCAGCACGAAACAATACCTCTGCTCAAGTTGTGTTCCGGCCTCCTTTAAATGTATTTGCAAAATTCCCCATTTATCACGGAGTGAAGCGAATTCATAAATGGAAAGTTCGTGTCTCCCTTGGAAATAAAGTTTGAAATTTATATGATCCGAATGTAATACTTTGTGGCACTTTCAATGTACGCGTAACCATTACAGTTGATAGTTTCTGAGAAAATTCTCTGAGAAAGTACCCCCCCCCCCCCCCCCCCCCCCCCACGACCCTTGTTTTAATGAGTTTCTCCGGGGAAAATCCGAGGCACCCTAACAACCTAAAAGTAAGATTTCTAAGCGGGTGTGTGGGGGCTCAAAATGCTCTAAAAGGACTACGGTTCTTCAGTCAACTGCGCCCACCCGCCAATATGTGCTCGGTTGACAAATAATACTGAACATACGCGTTTTCTGTATAGTTCGTTTCATTCCGACTGAGACCCATTGGCATCGTGCCAAGAGACTTTTTTTGGGAGACTTATCATAACGAACAAATGAAAAAACAAAAATTTATTTTCACAAAAGCAGATGCGAACTATGCCTCGATCTGGACCATCAGCTCATAGTCGTCGTGGTTGATTTGTTGCTCTGAAACTATGACAAAATTAAAGTTTAAACATTTTTCTTAACATAAAGGTGGGAACTGTCTAGGTAATTAATTATGTCAAAGTCGAGTTGGTTAGAGGAGGGCGTTTGGCAAACGGCCCGCTCTTCTGGGTATCTTTGATCTGCACACTCTCTCGTCACGAATCTTCTAAAAATTGATAGCTGATCAGTGAGCCAGTTTTGTAGCGTCCAAGACAAGAGTGTGTATTTCAGAGAGACGCAGACTACCAAGTCCATCTATCTGCGGTCTCATTGATCTCAATGCTCTCTCGCGTAACTGAACAGGAAAATGACGTCAACGTCCTCTAGGAACCACATAATCAGGGCCTTTTCCTCCTTTATTCGAACAAAGCATACCTTGGGGGGCGTGACGCCTCTTTCTTCCGGCAGGGGCGGGGCCGGCGGCTTGTTGTTGTTTAAAGGCATCATAAGTGTCTTGCACCGCCTTTTCGAGGTTCTTTTCCCCCGTTATAGCAGCCTGGAAATATAATTGTCGCAAAAGTTCAATTCAAAGCGCATATATATTATACGCAACAGAACTGGTTCGAGGGAACATTTTGTCATCTGTAGAAAAACCTGTCTACGATTCGTGCGAGTTGAAAAATGCAGATTGTTTTCCAAGTCAACGTACATTCAACTGGTTTAGACACTGCAGCAAAAGGCCGAAATACCGACAAAACCATTTGTAAAATATTAAGTTCTTACACTTTGGATAGCTTTCTGCATTTGTTGCAGGTTTTCGATGGCGTAGACTCCGCTTCGTGCCATGATGGAAGGAGTGGGGACCTGAAATCGAGCTGCGGGAAAAGAAAATAGTATCCGAAATCCAATCACTCTGATAATTTATAGTTGAGAGAACACACAAATAATGTAGCGTCGTCTCATGAATTACAATAATTTCTCACAGCTTCAGGTGTATTAGTTGTTCTGTCTTCTCTGTGATACGTGATCTAGGACTTGAACATTTCTAACCCGTGCACAATTAACCGAGCCTCGCATCTCTACGGTTTGTGAGAGCAGAGAAATAGCGTGTGTTTGGAGAGACGCAGGCATATTCGAGACATCACCGGACACCATGGAAATTTATAAGCCAGCTACTAGTAGTGAAATTTATCATCGAAAACTCAGTATTGAGTCACTATCAGTTCAGTATCTTAATTGTAATATTTCACTGGAATACTATCAAAAAGATGGTACACTACTACCATTTGATGCAACAAATACCGAAATTTTACTAAACTATCAATAAACTATCAATTAAATGGTGTTAAATTATCTCTGAACTATCGATAACCCTTCCATGGAACGAATTTGGATAGTCCAGTGATAAATTGAAACCATCTCTCTAGTATCTAATTTACTATGACGGCGTCCGGAACCAACCTCGAGTACAAAGAAAGACGTCTCGGCAACCAGGTTGATACTGGGCAAGGCAGCCATGAGTTCTCGCGTTTTCTGGGGCGAGAACGGAAAGTCGTACCAAGCCAGAGCGGGAGAGAAGACGAGGGCCAAAACTGCGAACTTCAGCATTTCTAAAAAATCAATATCTTCGAAGAAGCTGATAGCTACTTTTCCAAATCCCCACAAGCCTACCATGAACTGATAGAAGGTAACCTGAGCACATTACAACTAAACTACGATTCTGCTTAACCTTTTAAAACACAGCGACCATCTTCAACGTAAAGTAGGTACCTAAATGGGATGAAGAAACTACCACTAGAATATAAGTGGTTTATCCTATCTATAGCTCATAGTTGACCTAGCTCCCCATCTAAAAGTGAACAATCTATCCCTAACTTAGAATTTCGGTCAAGTATCTGAATGTACAGAGAGAGGTTGGAAGAGAAGAATGGCAACGCACCGTTGGCGGTAGCGACGAAACTATGAGGAGAGAGACGAGAGACTTTTTCGACGCGTCGCGCGTGGCGCGGGCGTTTTCCGGTCCAAATCGTGGAGCAGTCGGAATGTTAGGAGTAACAAGTTTCCAGTTTCTCAACGGGGCAGGTTTCCAGTTCTCAGTTTCTCAACGGGGCAGGTTTCCAGTTTTCTGTTTCTCAACGGGGCAGGTTTCCAGTTCTCAGTTTCTCAACGGGGCAGGTTTTCCAGTTTCCAGTTTCTCAACGGGGCAGGTTTCCAGTTTTCAGTTTCTCAACGGGGCAGGTTTTCCAGAACTGTCTCTAGAAGATTTCGAGTCTGGGTTGGTTGATTCTCCATCACGTCAAGAACGAGTTTGTTAGTTTTTTCCGGTTTTTTCGTGCGTCCCGAGCATTCAGAGAAGAGAGCGGTCATTTCGTCCTCGAATTTTCTGCCATGCGGCTCGTTGTGCTTTCTCTTCTCCTCGTCGTCTCTTCGGTCAGTTTTGCTGAGGTCGTCTCCATGAATATTCCTGCCCTTCTCTAACAACCTGCGTCTCCTCAAACTCACACTCTTTCTCTGCTCTCACACCCGTTGGGGCACGAGTGTAGAGAACTACAGCGCGAGCTAAGAGACGCAGCTGGTACGTACTATTCTATGAAAGAAAACTACGTCACTGATTCTTAACAACAATCCTCTATTCGAGCATATTACAGTTGAGGAGAATCGTCTGAATATGAATAGATTTTAGCACAAAAATTTGAATTCTAAAGTTTAGGAGAAATTTAGTACGGAAGGACATTAAAGCCGTATGAATAGCTCGTTTCTGAATGATCAAACTATTTTTTTCTCTGGCCGTTCTTCCCGTTAGAAATTTTGTATATTTATCTGCCATTCTTCAAATGGCTGTCTTTTCTATTTTCCGGTGATTCCTTGATATACGTTTGCCACACCGCTGTGAACAGTGTACGGTCAGTAGGTGAGCGGACAGCTCACCTGCGTCTCTATGATCTACACTCTCTCTTGTCTGTTGGCAAGTTATCAATGACCTGCTGTCTTTCTCATGAAAATTGTGAATAGAGCCTGCAATAGAATTTCGGATAATTCAACACACCTTTTTACGAATTCTCAATGTTTGATGTGACTTTGATGTGTTGAGGTGTGTGCTGCCAGTAGATGGAAGAAGCCGGAAATCCAAACTGGACCGATGAAGGGAAATCACGAAGCTCTACCTGATGAGGCTGGTAAGTATTCCCCAGTTATACAGTTATACTGGTAGTCAATCACACAATCACGTGAAACAAATTGAGAATAGCAGAACTCAGAAACGTGCACTGACAAAGTGCACGGTTGCTCATTAGAATAGAATGCCAACTTTCTGTGACTATTCATTGCTTTTCTGGAATACTGTTAGGCAAGTACAAAGTCACGTGAAACAAGTTGAACACAGCAGAACTCAGAAACGTGCAATGAGAAAGTGCACGATTCCTGATTACAATGCTAACTTGTCCTTATGCCACTTCATTTTCAGTAGCAGCCAATACCATTCGAACCCCGGGAGGTAATAAGAACATGAAGACCTTTTTGAGTAAGAACGGTGTGGCCGTCGCCTACCAAACTATTATGGTCAGTTGTCGAGTATATGAATGTGTTTATTTTCAGAGTTATATTTTTAGGTTGCATACAATCTTCTACGGTTGATATTAATACTATGTGATTGTAATTGAATCAGAATAAGGTGACACACGGATGAAATAGGCCATACACAAATTTATTTGACAAGTTCATAGAAAGTTTAGGCTCGATTTCGTTGTTGAACGCAACAAAAAAAATGATCTTTTATTAGCACACTAGGGTAGTTGAAAATAACTAAGATTGAAGATTGGAAAACTCGAAAAAATCTAAATTTTGAATCGTTTTCTGAAGTTCTGAGCTCGATAACACATCCTTCAATTTATTCAGCAAAAAATGAAAGAAGACGGCCAAGCCATCGACCCAGAGCGTTTCTTGGAAATTCTCGCCTATCTCTTCGAGGTTCGTTAAGTGTTATAACTGCTGTTTATGATTACTTCATACTCTGTTTCATACTTCACTCTTCCAACTTACCAAGGAGTGTGGTAGCACGCCAGATACATACACTACTAGTCAATTGCAGAGTCACGTGAAACATGATAGACGCAGCAGAACTCAGAAACGTGCAATGACAAAGTGCACGATGCCTCATTAGAATGCTAACTTCACGTGACTATTCAGTTTACGTCGTTATAGGCTAAACTTTCTAAATTTGAAAAAAAATGTGAGTTCACAAGTAGTTTTACAGGTTTCCGAGTGGGGACCCAAGGGACCCCCCGGCGGTTTCTCAATCGGACGTAAACCCAGTTTCATTCAACCAGCCGCAGCTGGACGCAAGAAGAGATCTGTCAACAAGAAAGTGGTACGAATTATCACTACTATTTCTATCTCTCCTTCTCTCTTTCTCTCTCTTTCCCTCCTCTCTCTGAACACTCTCTCTCTGTCTTTATCTCCCCTTCCCTTTTTCTGTTCAAAACATACAACTCTTCATAACTGTTGTTGGCTGATCTATCATCCGATAGTTCTTTCC
Source organism: Litoditis marina (assembly GCA_964036275.1). Taxonomy (NCBI): domain Eukaryota; kingdom Metazoa; phylum Nematoda; class Chromadorea; order Rhabditida; family Rhabditidae; genus Litoditis; species Litoditis marina. The sequence goes on from OZ038433.1 coordinate 33,053,803, forward strand.
CTCAGGCTACTACCAAAGTCCGTGCTCGTTTCGTCTGGGTTCCCAAGGCCGAGGCTGAAAAGGTTTGAACTAACATCCAATTATACCCTCATTCATTCCTACTAAGGCCCATACAGTATGATCATTTAGCTTGCCGTTCGTTTCAGTGACGTAAGTTCTATAGGAAAAGAATAACGGCGTTCGTATTCGCCTCTCATTTCCCATTACAAACAGTTGTCAAAAACTACTTCCACAATATTTACAACGAAAAATCGGAAAATTATACTCAGTAGAGTGATAGGAACTATAGCTAGTCAAAATCAGTATTTATCTCCGTTCAAACATTCACCAAATTGATCATGAACTTTCAATTTCAAATTTTGGTTCATTTTGGTCACTTCTCAATATTGTACATTTAGATCAAGCGCGAGAACAAGCGAGTTGAGCACAACATGAAGCTTCACCGTATGGCTGCTGAGCACAAGGTAACACTATGACTTCAAGATATTTTTGAAGAATGTCGGTGTACTTTTGGCTCCCGGTGACGGCATAAGTCATGAATCCGGCAGGATTGTAGCCTTTTGAAGTGGATTCAGTCATTTAGTTTCGTTTTTATCGATGAACCTCCTTAGCAGTTCTTGAAATTGAACTATTTTGAAAAGCGAAAAGGTGGTTAATTGTGCGTGTACAAAATACGACACACCAAATGTGCGCCTCCAATCAAAAATATTTGGGCGCGAAAACACCGTAATTCAAATTTTTAACTACGGTATCTAAGAACATTTAGTTTTTTTGGGATTTTTTCGCTGGTTTCACTAATTATTGAATGATTTTCATGGATTTGGTGATGATTCCCACAGTTTCATCTTCAATGGAAGTACTTAGAAAAATCAAACATTCTTATACGAACAAGAAACGATGAGATCATTGATATGATGAGTTGCTCACAGCTCACACTATGGGGTATCTAAATTTACGATTACTCTCAATATGTTTTTGGCTTTTGCATTTAAGTTGCATTTTAGAGAGACTTTCGCGTTTTTAGGAGCTGCAAAAATCAGCAAATAATCGAAAAGCTCTGTTGAACACCATATTGGAAAGGAACAAAATCGGTTTGATATATTGAAAATTTAAGTTTAGCACTTTCCTTTTGCATGTATTTCCTCTTCTGTGCTGGGAAATACAGCGCCAGTCCTCTCCGAAAATTTATCAAGCGTCCGAATCAAACATATTTCCGTTTACTGAACAAGGGACGGTGAAGTTCAGTTGAAATGTTCAGCCGCTTTTGAAAGGTTCTCGTATAATATTGTTGACTCGGGAATGTTTTGACTCAACCAAAGTTGCGGCAATGAGGGCGAAGATTCAAAAAGCTTTTTACTAATCGGAAGACTGAGTACAAACTAGATTCAACAAGCCATCAGGGGTTTTGTTGGTAGTAATTGTAAACAAAGACAATGTGAAACTTGGGTGGTGCAGAACTGATTGTGCGTGTGGATTCGTGAGTATTTGCCCGCCAAATTTGACAGAAGAAATATCAATTAAGCTTTGAGATGTTTGAAATTAGACGAGGTACTACTTGTTCTAAGCACATGTGGTTGGAAATTAGATGACCTCTTCAATAACCAGTAGCCTCCTAACTACACAACCTGGAGCTAAATGCTATTGTCTAAACAAAAATATCCATGCATTGATAGCGTACGTGTACGAGAATGATAAAAAGTTACTATCCAGCTTTGTAACACGTGTTCTTAGCAATCAGTAAAAACGCTTTGTTTATTAAACCCAACTTTGCGGTATGTTTGGAGTGACTTCGCTAATTTGCCTCACCAGACCATTATATCCACCAGAAAACGAAAACTCCATCATGAGCCCCTATTCAAATTCTGAGAAAAACAAGTAAAAACGACATAATAATTGAATTTTCTTAGATACCGTAGTCAAAAATTTGAATTACTGTATTCGCGCGCTCCAATTTTTTTGAATGAAGGCGTGTGTGTCGTATTTTGTACACGCACAGTTAATCACACATCCAACCGCAATGTTTTCAAGAAGCGTCTCGTGAAATCGGTTAGTTTTCAGTAGTTTCGAACTAGTGTTATAAAGTGAGTTTGGAGTCAGTTAGTCGAATAAACTCATGAGTTTCATGAAGAAACATTGATTGGAAACATCATGCCAAAGTCATGGAAAAAGCATTTATCTGTGTTTTCTCCAATTTTCACTGTTCAAGGTTTTTGATCGTTATACTTTTCCAGACTAAACCCAAGGTTGCCCACAAACATCATTCCTCTGCCTAAACTTTGTCCCAGTTCAATAAAAAAGTGTTGTATTGTGGTGTTATCGTGCCTATTCAAACATTCCCAAATAATTCGAACAACTTTGAGAGAACCACATGATCAGAGTAACTCGACAGTATGGTTGTCGTCCAAAAAAGGACGGGGGTATATTGTAAATCTCACTTAGTGTCGTGTAGAATGGAATAGAAGGTTTATTCGCGATTTAACACGTGCCTTTCCACATTCGTTCCAATTACGATAAAATGAAGAGTAGAAGACCAAATTAAGATGTAGAGTTCAGCTAACTAGCAGAACACAAATATACGATTCGTCCACAACGTTGCTGTTAGCTCAACTGTATAGAGTAGGCAGACTATGTTTTTCATTTCTAACATATACTATTCCAAACTGATACGACTGATACCAAACTTGCCCACAAACATCATTCATCTGCCTAAACTTTGTCCCAATTCAATAAAAATGTTTCGTATTGTGGTGTTATTATTCTCATTCGGACACTTTCAAAATAACTTGAACAATAGTTTTTGTTCTGATTTTGCAGACACTTCCACACAGTTTATTGCGTTGTTCTCCATAGTTCATCCATCAATTTGCCAATATATTCGCAGAAATGTACAAAATCGCGCGCAGCGCAGGTTAGTTTGTGATCACAACATAGCGGACTTGCAAAAACGGTTTTATGCCATATTCTCAAAAACTCGTGAACGGACTTTTGAGATTTTGATAGAGAGCGAGATAGAGGAGGAAAGGCTGTATCATTGAGCTATTCGATATCTAGAGTGCGCTGAGTGATCTACAGTTACTCTAAAAATTGTCTCGCGAAAATGGCCTCCGACAGCGGCCGCGCGGCGTGGCGGCCGCAAAACCGACGAATTCAATCGATTTGTCTGAAATTTGAAATATAGCTAGGAACAGTAGAGTTATGTGTACATCTGAAATCTTGGACCAATCGGTTCACATTGAGCCATTTTCTGGCCCTGGAAACATTGCTCTCAGCTGCTTTGACAATTATTTTTAGATGTGTGGAGTGTGAGCAGTGAGCTGTTGTTTCGCTTTTCGGTAGTTTGAATAGATTAAAATTTATTGAAAAAGCAATTGTGTTAATCTGTAGAGAGGTTGGCTCCATAAAAAGGTTAATCGAACAAAAACAAAAATGATGTCTGTGAAAGGATTCGAACCCTCGGCCTAGTGAGCAGTAGTGCGCTGCTTTGCCGACTGAGCCAAATCGTCACTATGAAAGAAAGAAATGAACGGCGCCACACGTGCGCTGCTCGAAACCAAGGATTGATCGCGGTTTCTGAGAGAGTGCTTACTAACCAAACTTGTAACGCAGTTTTTGTGTTTTAAATATCAACTTAGTTCTACCTGTTTAGTTGAATAAACTTTCAAAAAGCAATAATCGATTAGATGTCTCTATTTCATATCTATTAATTCATTAATTCCTCCGGAAATATAGAAAAAGAGGTCAATTTGTATAGAAAAACGAATGTAAAGTGAGAAACGATTAGCTTTTGAGATTGAACTGCATGGAATGTAGAAAAGGAGGTCAACAACTCAAGAGGGAAATGAAAAATCTAATCTCGCAATTTTTATGATCATCCTGACCAACTAAATCAGAAAATAAGTGCTCAACCTTTGAGAACATTCCGCTAACACTAAAAACGTATCTGAAACAAAAATAAGCTATACAGTCAATCAATCGCACAGTCACGTAAAACATGTTAAACACAGTAGAACTCAGAAACGTGAAGAGAAAGACAAGGTGCACCATTCCTCATTAGAATGCTAACTTCACGTGAATACTCAATTCACTAGTAACTCTGTTCTGTTAACAGTTTCGAATCAGTGATGAGAAATTATCATATTCGGACGTTTCAACTAATGTTTGTTTGCTGCAAGTTCTTTCTCAGTAGAAAACCTAAAATGTTTTTGACCCATGAAAATTGCGAGATTAGATTTTTCATTTCCCTCTTGAGTTATTGACCTCCTTTTCTACATTACATGCAGTTCAATCTCAAAAGCTAATAGTTTCTCAATTTAGATTCGTTCTTTTATACAAATTCATTCATACTGTTAGTCAACTACACAGTCACGTGAAACATGTTAAACACATCATAACTCAGAAAAAAAAATTCTAACCCTTTTAGGCTCTCACTTTTCGATTGTTTGTTTTCATTACTCTTTGTTTCCACAGGACTCATCTGATTTCCTTCTCCTTCCTCGATGAGGATGCCTCAAAGTAAGAGGTATCTCGATTTTTTTGTTTCCGAGACGAGAATCACTCATCTACTGATGAGGGCTGCCTTACGGTAGACTTATCATCGAAACGCCTTCGTTAACAGAAAAGATGTCTGATACAACGGACTAACACAGTTGTAATATGATATTGAATATTAAGGGGGGGGGGCAGAATATAAAGCTAGTTTATGTACCCCGGGGTACCTAAATATAACGTTGCGCGCACCAAAATAGGCAAACACGTCTCAACCGTATGCAAATTAGGATCGTTAGTTTGAATTAGAAGTTATACTTATCGGTTTCTCTTGATAAGCTCTTTCATCATATTAACTTTCCTTTCTGTCCCCTTTTAAGTGGTTACGTCTGGGAAGAGGTCGAAACGTACCACTTTCCATACTCTTCTTTTTTTTATTATCATAGTCAGTATCACCTTTTTCGCTTACCTTCATTTAGTTCTATTCGAAATCGTTGCTCGTCGAGGGACAAACTTGGTTTTAAGTGAATTGATCATATATCCACAACTAATGTATTGGAACCTCCACACCCCATGTGGCACTTTGGCCCTCATCCGCACTAGTTTCCACTGAGAAATGACGAGGGTGTTTGGTTGTGGGGCTAAAGTTAATTGTCGACTGTCGGGCCAAACGTGGTAGTAATACGAATACTGCTGAAAGGGGGGCTGCTATGCATTTTCAAATGAAAGATCGAATTGAGACAATTAGATGGATGTCCTTTTCTTACTAGAATGTGCTGGAGTTAGCGACCACACTGGGCTATGATAAATTGTGTTGTTCTCAAAACAGTCTATGTCAGAAATTAGTGAACAAAAGATAATAGCATGAATACAAGGCATAAGTGGCTGAAATGGGCCAGGTCAAGTGTCGTTCATTGTGCCAGAGAATGGAAGCTCTGCCGGGATTTCTTAGTGTAGTTTCAACAAAATACACAATTAGAACCGGCCATTGAAACACTATCAAAATCATTCAAAACAGATTTTCACTTTTACGTAAAGAACTAACACAAGTAAAATCAAGCAAACTCACGTCTAGCATCATTTCCACATCGTCGTCTACTTCCGGAGAACATATTTTGGCTCTGATTGAACATGATACTATCCCTTTTCGTTTTCTACGGAAACCGGACGACATCGGCGAAGATGGAAACACTGTAAAAGCGTTTATTTAATAAGGAGCGAAAATAACGAAATGTTTATTTAATGAGGAGCGAAAATAACGAAATTCAATCAAAAATAATGCAATTGGCATAATTCAGTAATAATATGTCATTATGTAGTGTGCGTGTACAAAATACGACACACCGATTATGCGCCTTCATTCAAAAAAATTGGTGCGCGCGAATACAGTAATTCAAATTTTTAACTACGGTAGAACATTCAGTTATTATGCCGTTTTCACTTGTTTTCTGAGAATTTGAATAGGGGTTCGTGATGAAATTGTCGTTTTCTAATTGATATAATTGTTTGGTGAGGCTAATAACCGAAATCACTCCAGACATACCGGAAAGTTGGGTTTAATTTTTAATACACGTAATACAAGGCTGTAGAGTGACTTTAATCATTCTTGTACACGTACGCTAGCAATGTATGAATAATTTTGTTTAGAAAATAACCTTCAGTTTCAGGCTGTGTAATTAGGAGGCTACTGGGAGTTATTGAAGAAGTCATCTAATTTCCAACCACATTTGCTTAGAACAAGTAGTACCTCGTCTATTTTCAAATATTTCAATGCTTAATTGATATTTCTTTTGTCAAATGTGGCAAATACTCACCAATCTATACGCACAATCAGTTCCGTCACCTAAGTTCTACATGGTCACTGTTTGCATACAACGAACACCCTTCTTACTTGTTGAATCTAGTTTATACCGGTCTTCCCATCAAGGAAAAGCTTTTTGAATCTTCGTCGTCATTACGGCAACTATGGATGGGTCGAAACATTTTCGAGTCAACAAATCTACGAGACCTTTCAACAACGGCTGAACACTTAGCGTGAACGTGAGGGTGAACATTTCAACTGAACATTAGCGCCCCTTGTTCGGTAAAACGAAACTCTGTTTGCTTCGAACGCTCGATAAATTTGCGGAAATAACTAGCTCTGTAGTTTCCAGTACAGAAGAGGATATAGATGCAAAAGGAAATTGCTGAAATCACTTTTTTAATACATTAAACCGATTTAATTCGTTTCCAATATGGACGTTCAACACAGTTTTCCGATTATTCGCTGATTTTTTTCAGCTACAAGAAACTCCAAGTTCTCTCTTAAATGCAACAAGCCAAAAAAACATATTGAGAGTAATCGTATATTGATCACGAAACAGCTCTGAGGCTTTCCAATCTAGATACCCATAGTAATCTGTGAGCAACTCATCAATGATCCCATCGCTTCCTATTTGTTTGAAAATGATTAATTGTTCTAAGTATTTCCATTGAAGATGAAATTGTGGTAATCATTACCAAATCCATAATCATCATTCAATAACTGAGAAAACTAGCGGAAAGATCCCAAAAAACTGAATGTTCTTAGATACCGTAGTTAAAAATTTGAACTACGGTGTTTTCGCGCCCAAATATTTTCGATTGAAGGCGCGAATTCGGTGTGTCGTATTTTGTACACGCACAATGTAGTTATAGAGATGGGAACTATTTATTGTCCCCCCTCTCTGTTGAATAAACCCATTTTCCATACGTAGTTTCGCGTAAGTCTACCGTAAGACCTTGTTTTACAAGTTACAAAATGTGGCTGAATCTTGTTTTACAAGTTGATTTCGGGAGAATATAGTGAAACAACTTGGTGGGGAACTTCAGAGGTCAGAAATTAGTGAACAAAAGATAATAGCACGAATAGAAGACATAAGTGGCTAAAATGGACCAGACAGAAGGTCAAGTGCCAGAGAATGAAAGGTCTGCCGGGATTTCTTAGTGTAGTTTCAACAAAATACACAATTAGAACCAGAAACTAATACAAAGATTGAGAACTCGAAAAACTTTCTTTCCAAATTAAAAAGATACCTCCGGGCAACTCTGCAAACGAGTTTCGTTCTCGGCACCCTTGGAAGAACGAGTTCCAGGTTATCTCGAGAATAAACGGGAACTAGCCTGAATAACCTCTCGAGGTAACCCCGAATAACGGAAAGGTTTTCCGGAAAGCCACCCCCGGTATTTTGGTAACCAAGGCAAACCGAAACCGGGAAAAACCTTCCTGTATTCCGGATCCTGTTCACGTTTTGCGGGAGAGAACGTAGAGGAGCCGGGAGTAAGTGTCATTCTGCTTTCTTCGCCACTGCCGAGAGGTCGATACGAAGGTAATATATTTTCCATCTTTGGACTAATCTTAACGGTCCGGTTACTATTCGGTAACCGTCATACCGTAACTATTCAACCAAGCTACATCCTAACCTAGCCTAGTCTTCATAATGGTTTTGCGGGTGTATCGGGCTGGTTAGTTCTAATTATCGGGACCATTCTATCGTAACCTTTCTATCGTAAAAATATTTGATTTGAACCTCTCAACCGTAGTTAGTATTCAGACCGGATTCCGAGCTCACCGGGCTTCCGAGCTCTGAGCTATATTTTTGACTATCATAATCATTCTAGCGTAACCTTGCCAGCGCTGCATCGTAACCAAATTATGAATCCACACTAGATTAGACAGCCTTCTGAGTACGTATGCTAGAAGATCCCGGCACCTTCATCCCATCCTGCGTCTCTTGCTCTGCCGCACTATTTCTCGTCTCTTGTATCACGACGGGATGTAAGAGCAGAGAAATAGCGCATGCCTAAGGAGACGCAGGGTGGGATGAAGGAGCCGGCATCTTCTAGCATACCTACTCTGATCTTCAACTGGTAGTTTATTTTCTAGTTCTCTCGAAGATCGCAACCACACAGATATAGCAGACGTTGCGCAATCACCACGTAGGAAGTTCTAAAACCGCGTGAAACTCGTTGATTTTGGCCAAAAACGGCCTCTTCGAGCGGAACGATTTTGTCAAAATGAGCTTCCTTTCACAGTTCGCACTGCCAGACCACATTCCATACCAATATTCTGTAGTGTAAAATAAGTCAACCAATAGAATAATGAACAAATGTCATGCTAGATTAGAACCACCAACCCCTTTTCAGCTTCGTAAAACAGACGCGATTGAACACGTTAAAACACGTTAGTGAACGTGTTGACGGAATGCATTTCGTAAACTGAGCGCAACAGCAACAATTCCATTGGAAACTATCCTACTGCTGATTTGCTTAATGCCTTCAGGTGCCCTAATTTCTCCATTTTCTTCTTTTTTATAATGAATATGTTTCAGATGAAGTTTATTCTGCTGTGTGCTCTGGTCGCTACTGCGTTGGCCTCTCCACTCCGCCAAATGAAGCTGGTAAGTCATTTCTACAAGCTTTTCAGACCTCTTCATACTTTTCTGTCTGCGGCAGATCTACTCAGGCGACGGCTCGTCCGAGCGACAAAAAGAAAGAGTCCCATGTCCCGGGACGGTGGAATACGGTAGAAATAGAGCACATTTTCCTATAATAGTCTCCTATTTTGTCAATTATCTTTTTTCTCTCGATGTATCTGTCGCATACTAGAAAAGTATAAAGGGTCCCGTACACTATTCACCCTCCGTAAGATTTGGTTCCTCTCCTTAAGTTAGTGGTAGAAGAGCGAGAAAGCATGGAGTTCTGAGAGAGTCTGCGGTCTCATTGACCCGCATGCTCTCTAGTCGGAGTTCGATTCTTTTCGGATGATCATATTACCATTTCTCTCGGGCTTTCTAGCAATCGTCATGCTAAGCGAGCAGAGCTTTTCTGTAGTTTGTAGTTACTATTTGTGTGTTTGTAGTTTGAACTCAATGCTGGAAATTACCTGAGTTATGATGCAATTCCGTGCTTGGTAATAGTTTCGAGAAAAACGTATCCTTGTTAATATGACCTTAATATAGTTAAAATCCGTGCTTGGTAACAGTTTCCTTACCCTATGAATACGACCTTAATATAATTAACCTGAATGATATATGATAATTCTAGGAGGATTTGGAGGCTGACCTTCAGGCAGAGAATGTGACTCCTTCCGCTAAGGAGGTTACGGAATACGCAAAGTTGGTTAAAGCACGGGTAAGGATTTGCTTAATTTTCTCAATGGTTTCTCTCGAATAGTACATACTGTACTGCATTCTTCAAGAGTTGTTAGCGTTTCCGAATGTAGACGTAGATAGTTGGACTTCCATCAAGAGGCTGGCAAACCCTAGTAGACAACAGTGCAAAGTATGATTATCGATTACTCGATATATGTTTTGGAAAATATAGAGAAGGAAAAACAGAAAAGTTAGATATTCCCTACAACTAATTTGAATAGTGCACATTTGAAATTCTTTAATTCTTATGTATTGCTTACGCTAGATGTGAGATTTGTAGTTTGGTCAGAAGTATGAAATTAACAAAGTAAAGCTTCTTCTAAAATATAAACATTCTTTCTGCCCACTCATAATTGAAAACAATAGGTATTAAAACAACTTACAATGTCCCAAGTATACATGGTAAAATAGAAAATTGCTCGGATCACCAAACGATTCTTAGTTTTTTCCACTCATAATTGAGAACAATAGATATTCATAATACTAAAACAACTTACAATACCCCAAGTATACATGGTGAAGTAGAAAATTGCTCGGAACACCAAACGATTCTTAGTTTTGTTTCTGTTTTACTAGTGATGTTTGTAGGAAGAGGAGGTCGTCAATGCCATCAACAAGATAGAGACCTCAGAGGAACGGAAAAATATGGGAAAAGATATCGATGAGGTTAGAATTTCAAAAATGTAGTCATTTCACCAAAAGTACGTCTCAATAAGAATCGGACCTCCAAATATATGTTCTCATACATGTACTCTCAGACTTCAGATCAAGTTCCGGAAGTTTTTTCTTTTTCTGTTCCTTTCGGTTTCGGGGAATCGTTATTCGATCCCCCACCAATACGCTGTTATGAAATGGCGTTTCTAAAGCAACCCCATTTCCCTGTGGCTGCCTTTTGACACCTTTGCTCTTTGGTCTCAGTTGGTGGATCATGGCGTTTTGCGAGATCGAACTCTAAGGATCAAAAAGGGGGACAGAAAAGAAAGTTAAATGAAAGCTGCTCAAGATAAACTGATATAAACCTGCTTTCCGAAACCAACAAATCTAATTTGCATACGGTTCACATGCTTGACTCTGTTATGGCGGACGCAACTTTATGTTTAGGTACCTCGGGGTACCTAAACTAGCTTTCCATTCTGCCCTTCTCTGAATAAGTGGTCATGAATAAACTTTGTATTAATTATCGTAATTCTAGGCGGTCCATACGGCTCTGGACCAGCAGGTTGCTGAGTACAAAGTCAACCCCGCCGCTTTCAACGCCCGTGTCCACAACGACAGCTCCAAGCTGAACATCGAAGTCAAGTCGAACAGAGTGATGCTTGGACTAGACACCGCTGCCACCGGTGCTGCCACCAATACTGGTACCGTTGCCCCGGGTCCGGTGGCACCAGCTGCTACCGAGGCACCGACTGTTTCGGATAGTTCGGAGGAGGGATCTGCACAGGAGGATGAGGGCAACTCCTCGGATCAGCAGCCGACACAGAATGGGGAAGACTCGTCCGAGGAGATAGTGGAGCAGAAACCCGTTGTTAATCCGGTTCCCCAGGAACCAGAAAAAAATTCCGGACCGGGAAATGGTGACAACGTCCCAGTTAACCCTGACGACCAGGTTGATGAGACCACCCAAAAAGCTGCCGATGATATTGATAGTGATTATGGCGACCTTCTCGGAGAAGTTTAGTTGAGCCTTCGAATAAAGATTTTATATATTGATGTACTTCATGTTCAGTGACCATTATGAAAACGAGAGCGACACGGTAGTTTTGCTATAAAATGATGCGTTTGTAGTTGTATTCTGGTGTATGCTGGGTGAAATTCTTGGAAGGAGTGCTGTGCTGCAAGACCAATCTACGACTCCCAAGAATAGTATTGTTTAAACGCGAAGATTACTTGGTTTCGCACATCGCATCCGTTCACAGTAACCAGTTCAAGAACACATTTGTTGCATTTTTCTAATAAACCGAACGGCTTTTGATCGAAATTTTTTCCTAGCCTGTACTAAAGAGAGTGGAGAACACTACCCCTGAGTCCCTGGTGTAGTCTTCCCGGAAACTGAAATGTCGGTGATCTGTATTTTAGTTTCAACATCCCATTGTAAAAGGTTATTGGTGCGACCGACTATAATGAGACTGCAAACGTAGCAATCGACCCACTTACCGTTTTAGGCCGTCCGTTGGCCTTCTGTTCTTTCTGAAATGGGAAGGTTTGAGCTCTCTCACTATTCGCTCAAAGGAGACCGGAGCGCACCATGGTTTTTTTCGTAAAGCTGGTGTATCCTACTTTCGATTGGACGCGTTGTGTGTCGCGGGGCATTGTCATGTGAATGTCACTTGGACTGATCGAACTAATATACAAGTTATTGGTGCTCTCTGATCGCAACACAATTGAAAGCAGCACGAAACAATACCTCTGCTCAAGTTGTGTTCCGGCCTCCTTTAAATGTATTTGCGAAAATCTCCTATTTATCACGGAGTGAAGCGAATTCATAAATGGAAAGTTCGTGTCTCCCTTGGAAATGAAGTTTGAAATTTATATGATCCGAATGTAATATTTTGTGGCACTTTCAATGTACGCGTAACCATTATAGTTGATAGTTTCTGAGAAAACTCTCTGAGAAAGAACCCCCCCCCCCACAACCCTTGTTTTAATGAGTTTCTCCGGGGAAAATCCGAGGCACCCTAACAACGTAGAAGTAAGATTTCAAAGCGGGTGTGTGGGGGCTCAAAATGCCCTAAAAGGGGTATGGTTCTTCAGTCAAATGCGCCCACCCGCCAATATGTGCTCGGTTGACAAATAATACTGAACTGAACATACGCGTTTTCTGTGTAGTTCCTTTCATTCCGACTGAGACCCATTGTTCGCATCGGGCCAAGAGACTATTTTCGTGAGACTTATCCTCAGACAATTCCCAGCCAATTGGCCAGCCATTTTTTTATTGGCTGAACGAGAGAGTGTGCAGGTCAGAGAGACGCAGACTGTCTTAGCCTGTCTGCGCGTCATTGACCTGCATGCTCTCTCGTTTTTGTAGCTTGCAATTGCAAAAAATTGGCGCTAATCGTTCTGAGTCATAACGAACAAATGAAAAAAACTAAAATTTATTTCTTCAAAAGCAGATGCGAACTATGCCTCGATCTGGACCATCAGCTCATAGTCGTCGTGGTTGATTTGTTGCTCTGGAACTATGACAAAATTAAAGTTTTAACATTTTTCTCAACATAAAGGTGGGAACTGTCTAGGTAATTAATTATGTCAAAGTCGAGTTGGTTAGAGGAGGGCGTTTGGCAAACGGCCCGCTCTTCTGGGTATCTTTGATCTGCACACTCTCTCGTCACGAATCTTCTAAAAATTGATAGCTGATCAGTGAGCCAGTTTTGTAGCGTCCAAGACAAGAGTGTGTATTTCAGAGAGACGCAGACTACCAAGTCCATCTATCTGCGGTCTCATTGATCTCAATGCTCTCTCGCGTAACTGAACAGGAAAATGACGTCAACGTCCTCTAGGAACCACATAATCAGGGCCTTTTCCTCCTTTATTCGAACAAAGCATACCTTGGGGGGCGTGACGCCTCTTTCTTCCGGCAGGGGCGGGGCCGGCGGCTTGTTGTTGTTTAAAGGCATCATAAGTGTCTTGCACCGCCTTTTCGAGGTTCTTTTCCCCCGTTATAGCAGCCTGGAAATATAATTGTCGCAAAAGTTCAATTCAAAGCGCATATATATTATACGCAACAGAACTGGTTCGAGGGAACATTTTGTCATCTGTAGAAAAACCTGTCTACGATTCGTGCGAGTTGAAAAATGCAGATTGTTTTCCAAGTCAACGTACATTCAACTGGTTTAGACACTGCAGCAAAAGGCCGAAATACCGACAAAACCATTTGTAAAATATTAAGTTCTTACACTTTGGATAGCTTTCTGCATTTGTTGCAGGTTTTCGATGGCGTAGACTCCGCTTCGTGCCATGATGGAAGGAGTGGGGACCTGAAATCAAGTTGCGGGAAAAGAAAATAGTATCCGAAATCCAATCACTCTGATAATTCGTAGTTGAGAGAACACACACATATTGTAGCATCGTCTCATAAATTACAATAATTTCTCACAGCTTCAGGTGTATTAGTTGTTCGGTCTTCTCTGTGATACGTGATCTAACCCGTGCACAATTAACCGAGCCTCGCATCTCTACGGTTTGACACCATGGAAAATTATCAGCCAGCTACTAGTAGTGAAATTTATCTTTATCATCGAAAACTCAGTATTGAGTCACTATCAGTTCAGTATCCAATTTACTATGACGGCGTCCGGAACCAACCTCAAGTACAAAGAAAGACGTCTCGGCGACCAGGTTGATACTGGGCAATGCAGCCATGAGTTCTCGCGTTTTCTGGGGCGAGAACGGAAAGTCGTACCAAGCCAGAGCGGGAGAGAAGACGAGGGCCAAAACTGCGAACTTCAGCATTTCTAAAAAAATCAATATCTTCGAAGAAGCTGATAGCTACTTTTCCAAATCCCCACAAGCCTAACATGAACTGATAGAAGGTAACCTGAGCACATTACAACTAAACTACGATTCTGCTTAACCTTTTAAAACACAGCGACCATCTTCAACGTGAAGTTAGGTACCTAAATGGGATGATCTTCAACGTAAAGTAGGTACCTAAATGGAAAGAAGAAACTACCACTAGAATATAGGTGGTTTATTCTATATGTAGCTCATAGTTGACCTAGCTCCCCATCTAGAAGTGAACCATCTATCCCTAACTTAGAATTTCGCTCAAGTATCTGAATGTACAGAGAGAGGTTGGAAGAGAAGAATGACAACGCACCGTTGGCGGTAGCGACGAAACTATGAGGAGAGAGACGAGAGACTTTTTCGACGCGTCGCGCGTGGCGCGCGGGTTTTCCGGTTCAAATCGTGGAGCAGTCGGAATGTTAGGAGTAACAAGTTTCCAGTTTCTCAACGGGGCAAGTTTCCAGTTTTCAGTTTCTCAACGGGGCAGGTTCCCAGTTACCAGTTTCTCAACGGGGCAGGTTTCGAGTTCTCAGTTTCTCAACGGGGCAGGTTTTCCAGAACTGTCTCTAGAAAATTTCAAGTCTGGGTTGGTTGATTCTCCATCAAGTCAAGAACGAGTTTGTTAGTTTTCCCCTGTTTTTTCGTGCGTCCCGAGCATTCAGAGAAGAGAGCGGTCATTTCGTCCTCGAACTTTCTGCCATGCGGCTCGTTGTGTTTTCTCTTATCCTCGTCGTCTCTTCGGTCAGTTTTGCTGAGGTCGTCTCCATGAATATCCCTGCCTCTCTCTCGCAACCTGCGTCTCCTCAAACCCACACTCTTTCTCTGCTCTCCCACCCCTCGGGAGACGAGTGTGGAGAATTATTGCGCATAACAACAGACGCATCTGCTACATACTCTTTTATGAAAGTAGACTACGTCACTGATTCTCAATGTTCGTTTTTCTCTAACAATAAACCTCTTGTGAGTCTTCTACAGTTTATAAAAACGTTCTAACTTAAAAAATTTTGGCAGCGTGCTAGGAATTTCGGATAATCCACCACACCTTTTCTCACGAATTCTAAATGTCTGATGTGAATTGGACCTCTTAAAGAAGGACGATTATGTGGACCAATCCCAACGCTTCAGTCCTCAAACTGCGATACATTGTTTCATTGCAGTTTAAAGGACCGTTGACATGGTATAGGTCCACATAATCGTCCTACTTTAAGGATTGCTTTTTCTGTTGGCAAGTTATCAATGACCTGCTGTCAATAGATTTCCGGATACCTCTCCACACCTCTCTCACGAATTCTCAATGTTTGATGTGACTTTGATATCTTCAGGTGTGTGCTGCCAGTAGATGGAAGAAGCCGGAAATCCAAACTGGACCGATGAAGGGAAATCACGAAGCTCTACCTGATGAGGCTGGTAAGTATTCCCCAGTTATACTGGTAGTCAATCACACAATCACGTGAAACAAGTTGAGAATAGCAGAACTCAGAAACGTGCACTGACAAAGTGCACGATTGCTCATTAGAATAGAATGCCAACTTTCTGTGAGTATTCAATGCACTTCTAGTATACTTAATTAGTCAATCACACAATCATGTGAAACAAGTTGAGCACAGCAGAGCTCAGAAACGTGCAATGAAAAAGTGCACGATTGCTCATTAGAATAGAATGCCAACTTTCTGTGACTATTCATTGCTTTTCTGGTATATTGTTAGGCAAGTACAAAGTCACGTGAAACAAGTTGAGAATAGCAGAACTCGGAAACGTGCAATGAGAAAGTGCACAATTGCTCATTAGAATAGAATGCCAACTTTCTGTGACTATTCATTGCTTTTCTGGTATATTGTTAGGCAAGTGCAAAGTCACGTGAAACAAGTTGAGAATAGCAGAACTCGGAAACGTGCAATGAGAAAGTGCACAATTGCTCATTAGAATGGAATGCCAACTTTCTGTGACTATTCATTGCTTTTCTGGAATACTGTTAGGCAAGTACAAAGTCACGTGAAACAAGTTGAGAATAGCAGAACTCGGAAACGTGCAATGAGAAAGTGCACAATTGCTCATTAGAATGGAATGCCAACTTTCTGTGACTATTCATTGCTTTTCTGGAATACTGTTAGGCAAGTACAAAGTCACGTGAAACAAGTTGAGAATAGCAGAACTCGGAAACGTGCAATGAGAAAGTGCACAATTGCTCATTAGAATGGAATGCCAACTTTCTGTGACTATTCATTGCTTTTCTGGAATACTGTTAGGCAAGTACAAAGTCACGTGAAACAAGTTGAGAATAGCAGAACTCGGAAACGTGCAATGAGAAAGTGCACGATTGCTCATTGGAATAGAATGCCAACTTTCTGTGACTATTCATTGCTTTTCTGGAATACTGTTAGGCAAGTACAAAGTCACGTGAAACAAGTTGAGAATAGCAGAACTCGGAAACGTGCAATGAAAAAGTGCACGATTGCTCATTAGAATAGAATGCCAACTTTCTGTGACAATTCATTGCTTTTCTGGTATACTGTTAGGCAAGTACAAAGTCACGTGAAACAAGTTGAGAATAGCAGAACTCGGAAACGTGCAATGAGAAAGTGCACGATTGCTCATTAGAATAGAATGCCAACTTTCTGTGACTATTTATTGCTTTTCTGGAATACTGTTAGGCAAGTACAAAGTCACGTGAAACAAGTTGAGAATAGCAGAACTCAGAAACGTGCAATGAGAAAGTGCACGATTGCTCATTAGAATAGAATGCCAACTTTCTGTGACTATTTATTGCTTTTCTGGAATACTGTTAGGCAAGTACAAAGTCACGTGAAACAAGTTGAGAATAGCAGAACTCGGAAACGTGCAATGAAAAAGTGCACGATTGCTCATTAGAATAGAATGCCAACTTTCTGTGACAATTCATTGCTTTTCTGGAATACTGTTAGGCAAGTACAAAGTCACGTGAAACAAGTTGAGAATAGCAGAACTCGGAAACGTGCAATGAGAAAGTGCACGATTGCTCATTGGAATAGAATGCCAACTTTCTGTGACTATTCATTGCTTTTCTGGAATACTGTTAGGCAAGTACAAAGTCACGTGAAACAAGTTGAGAATAGCAGAACTCGGAAACGTGCAATGAAAAAGTGCACGATTGCTCATTAGAATAGAATGCCAACTTTCTGTGACAATTCATTGCTTTTCTGGTATACTGTTAGGCAAGTACAAAGTCACGTGAAACAAGTTGAGAATAGCAGAACTCGGAAACGTGCAATGAGAAAGTGCACGATTGCTCATTAGAATAGAATGCCAACTTTCTGTGACTATTTATTGCTTTTCTGGAATACTGTTAGGCAAG
Organism: Litoditis marina; assembly: GCA_964036275.1. Classification (NCBI taxonomy): domain Eukaryota; kingdom Metazoa; phylum Nematoda; class Chromadorea; order Rhabditida; family Rhabditidae; genus Litoditis; species Litoditis marina. The sequence continues at coordinate 33,071,293 of OZ038433.1, forward strand.
TACAAAGTCACGTGAAACAAGTTGAGAATAGCAGAACTCGGAAACGTGCAATGAGAAAGTGCACGATTGCTCATTAGAATAGAATGCCAACTTTCTGTGACTATTTATTGCTTTTCTGGAATACTGTTAGGCAAGTACAAAGTCACGTGAAACAAGTTGAGAATAGCAGAACTCGGAAACGTGCAATGAAAAAGTGCACGATTGCTCATTAGAATAGAATGCCAACTTTCTGTGACAATTCATTGCTTTTCTGGTATACTGTTAGGCAAGTACAAAGTCACGTGAAACAAGTTGAGAATAGCAGAACTCGGAAACGTGCAATGAGAAAGTGCACGATTGCTCATTAGAATAGAATGCCAACTTTCTGTGACTATTCATTGTTTTTCTGGAATACTGTTAGGCAAGTGCAAAGTCACGTGAAACAAGTTGAGAATAGCAGAACTCGGAAACGTGCAATGAGAAAGTGCACAATTGCTCATTAGAATGGAATGCCAACTTTCTGTGACTATTTATTGCTTTTCTGGAATACTGTTAGTCAAGTTCAAAGTCACGTGAAACAAGTTGAGAATAGCAGAACTCGGAAACGTGCAATGAGAAAGTGCACGATTGCTCATTAGAATAGAATGCCAACTTTCTGTGACTATTCATTGCTTTTCTGGAATACTGTTAGGCAAGTACAAAGTCACGTGAAACAAGTTGAGAATAGCAGAACTCGGAAACGTGCAATGAGAAAGTGCACGATTGCTCATTAGAATAGAATGCCAACTTTCTGTGACTATTTATTGCTTTTCTGGAATACTGTTAGTCAAGTTCAAAGTCACGTGAAACAAGTTGAGAATAGCAGAACTCGGAAACGTGCAATGAGAAAGTGCACGATTGCTCATTAGAATAGAATGCCAACTTTCTGTGACTATTTATTGCTTTTCTGGAATACTGTTAGGCAAGTACAAAGTCACGTGAAACAAGTTGAGAATAGCAGTGGCCGTATTCACCAATGTCCCGGGAAGGTAAAAAAGCTTCCCGCGCCTCTGGACCCTCCTCACCAGCACACTATTTCCGTGCTCTACCTTCCCGCGGGAAGGTATTTTAGCTTCCCGAGGATTGGTGAATACGGCCACTGAACTCGGAAACGTGCAATGAGAAAGTGCACGATGCCTCATTACAATGCTAACTTGTCCTTATGCCACTTCATTTTCAGTAGCAGCCAATACCATTCGAACCCCGGGAGGTAATAAGAACATGAAGACCTTCTTGAGTAAGAACGGCGTGGCCGTCGCCTACCAAACTATTATGGTCAGTTGTCGAGTATATGAATGTGTTTATTTTCAGAGTTATATTTTTAGGTTGCATACAACCTTCTACGGTTGATATTAATACTATGTGATTGTAATTGAATCAGAATAAGGTGACACACGGATGAAATAGGCCATATACAAATTTATTTGACAAGTTCATAGAAAGTTTAGGTTCGATTTTGTTGTTGAACGCAACAAAAATAATGATCTTTTATTTTAGTTTCTAGTACTTTTGGGGTTACAAATTCCCAGTGTGAAGTCATATTACAATGGAGAAATTTCAACTCTCAACACACTAGGGTGGTTGAAAATAACTAAGATTGAAGATTGGAAAACTCGAATAAATCTAAATTTTGAATCGTTTTCTGAAGTTCTGAGCTCGATAACACATCCTTCAATTTATTCAGCAAAAAATGAAAGAAGACGGCCAAGCCATCGACCCAGAGCGTTTCTTGGAAATTCTCGCCTATCTCTTCGAGGTTCGTTAAGTGTTATAACTGCTGTTTATGATTACTTCATACTCTGTTTCATACTTCACTCTTCCAACTTACCAAGGAGTGTGGTAGCACGCCAGATACATACACTACTAGTCAATTGCAGAGTCACGTGAAACATGATAGACACAGCAGAACTCAGAAACGTGCAATGACAAAGTGCACGATGCCTCATTAGAATGCTAACTTCACGTGACTATTCAGTTTACGTCGTTATAGGCTAAACTTTCTAAATTTGAAAAAAAATGTGAGTTCACAACTAGTTTTACAGGTTTCCGAGTGGGGACCCAAGGGACCCCCCGGCGGTTTCTCAATCGGACGTAAACCCAGTTTCATTCGACCAGCCGCAGCTGGACGCAAGAAGAGATCTGTCAACAAGAAAGTGGTACGAATCATCACTACTATTTCTATCTCTCTCTCCTTCTCTCTTTCTCTCTCTTTCCCTCCTCTCTCTGAACACTCTCTCTCTGTATATTCGTCCTCTTCCCTTTTTCTGTTCAAAACATACAACTCTTCATAACTGTTGTTGGCTGATCTCTCATCCGATAGTTCTTTCCCTCAGGCTACCACCAAAGTCCGTGCTCGTTTCGTCTGGGTTCCCAAGGCCGAGGCTGAGAAGGTTTGAATTAACATTCAACTATACCCTCATTCATTCCTACTAAGGCCCATACAGTATGATCACTTAGCTTGCCGTTCGTTTCAGTGACGTAAGTTCTATAGGAAAAGAATAACGGTGTTCGTATTCGCCTCTCATTTCTCATTACAAACAGTTGTCAAAAACTACTTCCACAATATTTACAACGAAAAATCGGGAAATTATACTCAGTAGAGTGATAGGAACTATAGCTAATCAAAATCAATATTTATCTCCGTTCAAACATTCACCAAATTGATCATGAACTTTCAATTTCACATTTTGGTTCATTTTGGTCACTTCTCTATTGTACATTTAGATCAAGCGCGAGAACAAGCGAGTTGAGCACAACATGAAGCTTCACCGTATGGCTGCTGAGCACGAGGTAACACTATGACTTCAAGATATTTTTAAAGAATGTCGGTGTTCTTTTGGCTCCCGGTGACGGCAAAAGTCATGAATCCGGCAGGATTGTAGCCTTTTGAAGTGGATTTATTCATTCAGTTTCGTTTTTATCGATGAACCTAATTAGCAGTTCTTGAAATTGAACTATTTTCAGAAAAGCGGAAAGGTGGTTAATCACGCATCCAACCGCAATATTCTCAAGAAGCGCCTCGTGAAATCGGTTAGTTTTCAATAGTTTCGAAGTTGACAAGTATAATAAAGTAAATTCGGAGTCAATTAGTCGAATGACTTTCATAAAGCAACATTGATTGGAAACATCATGCCAAAGTCATGGAAAAAGCATTTATCTGTGTTTTTCTACAATTTTCACTGTGGTTCAAGGTATCTAGAGCATGCAGACTATTCCAACCCGTACTTTTCCAGACTAAACCCAAGGTTGCCCACAAACATCATTCCTCCTCTGCCTAAACTTTGTCCGAGTTCAATAAAAAAGTGTTGTATTGTGGTGTTGTTTTGCCTATTTAAACATTCCCAAATTAACTTGAACAACTTTGAGAGAGCCACATGATAAGATTAACTCGACAGTATGGTTGTCGTCCAAAAAAGGACTGGGGTATATTGTAAATCTCAAATCTCGTGTAAAATGATATATTCGCTAGTAAAAAGGTGTCTTTCCACATTGGTGTATAAGGAAGGCACTCCAATTACAATGAAATGCAGAGTAGAAACCCAAATCCGTCCCGCTCTAATTTTGACTTATGAGTTAACAATCTGACCATTTGGCAAATGAAAAACCATTATCGAAAATAAATACCTTTATATATCTATCTTGCTTCGTTTGCTCAGAAAAGCGGCTTATAGAGTGCCAAATTTATTAATTTTGTCGCTCGCCGGAATAGATCCTGCGAGCAAAAGATTTGTAGCCTGTGCGCTAACCACTGCGCTATTAGAGCAGATAACCAGTAAGCTTTGGAATCGGGAACTTGTGTGCGTACACAGCGGAAAGTGAGATATACAGTACCCTACCGCCTTTCCGTGAGCGACGACTATACGTAATGACACCGATAGGGGAGTTGCGTACGGGGTATGCTCCAAATAGCCTATAGAAGTAAATGTGTGATACACCATCCGTTATTGACCCTCCATCGTTCCATGATGCTCTTGATGATGCTTCTTTGAAATGTGTAAATGAACATGTTGACATATTGTATAATATGCAGCTGAGTGGAGTTTCTATGCGTGAACGTTACAGCTGTTTCCATGGGTGCTATCAATTGACCCCTCATCTAGCCCCAATTGTTTCTGACGTGTACTTTGATCGCTATGGTTTCCGTTTCAACATCAATCAATCTTGGGTACCTCTTCCATCTCTGTCTTCTAATTGAGCCTCAATGACATCAGCAACAAATGCTATTAGCAACTTTCTTCATGTACCTGTTTTTCTTTTGTTTTCTCAAATGTCAGTTTGAACAGTTTACATTTCGTGATTTCATATTGGTCTATTATTATACTGATAAACATTATTATTAAAAAAAAAGTACAATAATATTTTAAAAACTCTCTTGCATATGCGAAAACACAATCAGAGACTACAAAATGAAAATAAATCTGGACGTAAAGGAACCAAGTCAAGTTGCGTCACAGTGAAAATCTTCATGTCCTCTTTTTTAATGCTTGATGTTATGCAAATTTTACAGATTTTCAATATGAAAGTTTTTGCATGGTCTATGCGAAGACAATGCGAAACTTTTTCAAGCTTTTTGAATTTTTCGTGAAACTCAGATTATAGCGAAACGGTTTCTTTAAGATGAATCTGCTGTAAATGGCTTTTATCGATGGTTGAAACGTCTAACAGCCCCATTGTTTTGTTTAATATTTTGAGACATAAATTGTTGTGCAACACAACACATCGGTTCGCTAGTGAGTTCGCTAAACCCAGGACACACCTCAGTCCTTCTTGTGTCCCCTTTTCTCGAAAATTGTTTAGTCACTCACTATAGCTCGTTTCAACCATCGATAGAAGCCAATTACAGTACATTTTAGTGGTCGGAGTCAATTGTGTTGGAAACTTGCCAAAGTTTTTAACAGCGACCTCAGACAATTCCCAGCCAACTGGCCAGCCACTTCTAAGCTCAGAACGATTGGCGCCAATTTTCTTCGATTGGCCAGCTACAAATACGAGAGAGTGTGCAGATCAATGAGGCCGCAGACATCTGGGTCTCTCTGACTTGCACACTCTCTCGCCTAGCCAATGAAAAAAGGCCTGGCCAATTGGCTGGGAGTTGTCTGAGCAGTTTACTCAAAATTGTTGCACAAACTGGGTATCGAACTCAGCTGTTGGGTAGCGCGGCGCCTACAAACAGCCGGCCATCTGAACATGATCGCTAAAACTGAAAACATTGACATGCAATGATCTTTTCTGACCGTTTTAACCGCACAAAAAGTTGTTTAAACTTCACCCCGATTACGTGATGACTGTTTAAGCACAAAATAATACATTTCCTATTTATTCTTTCACGTCGCTTCGTTACGAGGCGGTGATCATACATCATCATACATGTCGCAGATCTTTGTAGTAGCAGTTTCTTCTGAGTTGATCTTGGTTACTACAATTATCAATGAAGTCATCATTTAGAGACCAGGATCAAACTACAATATTAGAGGCTGGCGGGTCGAGAGTATACTACAAGAGACAGAGAGCAGAATCTTGGTGATCTGAGAAACAAATGAACCGAATATTGTTGTCCGACACAGAAAAAAATGATAAGGAGGAATAATGGTGAATTTAGGAGGAGGTATAGGAAAACTATGAAAAACAATAGAAAAAGTCAAGATTTATTTTATTTAGGATTTATATTTGTGCTGATGTGTTGTTTCAGTAATATAGAACTAGGAGATAGTTGGATAGTTTGATGGGGGGGGGGGGGGGGGGGTAGATTGATATTTTGTTGGTGCTATGTGCTCATTTGTTGGTTATAGTTAGGTGAGTCTGACAAACATGTTTGTGATATTGGCAAGATCATGACCAGGAGCACCTCCAAGTTACATATTTCGACTGGATGTGAGCTACCATGAAGAAAGAAATATGATGACAGTTTTGTAGACGATAGTAAGAAAGATGATAGAGTAAGAACAGGAATTTCGAAAAGAGAGCCAAAAAGATAGATCTGTATGAGTATGAGAGAGAGAATAGAGAGACGGAAATGTGTCGGACAACGCAACTGGTTAACAACAAGGAGACCATATTGTACGCTAGAAGATGCGATAGAGTGAGAACAGAAATTGCAAAAAAAAGAGCCAATATGAAAGCACTACACCGGAACTACTGATGAAAGATGAACTTGATATTGAGCACGAAGTTGGGCATTGGGCTAGGGCTTCAACTCGGCATGGACGGAAATTGGGCTCACACTGGTTGAACTTGGGCTCCATATATACTGTAAAAAACGTACTGAGGAATTTCGAAAGTTCTCTGAATAATTGTACACTGATAGCTGCGTGAGATGGCGAGATGTACGAGAATGTCAAGTAGGGTGCTTGAGCACTTTTTGCCGGCAAGTGGAAGACTTTAAGCTATAGAAAAACTCTGGTGGCAATTGATTCCACTCATTTATATAGCAAACCATAAATGAACTCTTGAAAATTTCTTACAGTAGTTTGTAATTTCAAGATCAAACCATCAATTGATGACGTCACAAACCAAGCATTTCACTAGCAAAAAAGTCAAGTTCTTTCAAATAGTTTTTTCCGGGCTCCAAGTTATTGCAAACCGTAGATCATACTCATACGTGAAGACCATGAATCCTAAGCAACGACGAGTAATATTCAGAATGTCAGATTACGTCAAAAATGAACTACGTTCAAACTTTCTGAAACTCTCAGAACAAGTAGGAAAGAGTCTAAGAATGTTAAGATTGTATTGTAGTTTGTATTTATATTTCACGAGGTGACGATTACGTCAGAAAAGATTCTGGAGGCCAGAAGACGTCCAGTCGTCAAACTACTCGAAGCAGTTTGAAACGTTCAAAAAAAGTAAGAAACGTGGTAACAACTTTAAATAAGGTTGCAAAACACAGCTAACATGCACGCTAGATGGGCACGCTCTCTTTCAAATCAACCAAGTAAACAACCTGAGTATCATGCATGTGATGACGTCACAGACAAACATGTTTACTACATTCTATTCGTACAGAAGGAGTCATTTTCTTCTTTACAATTACCAAACAACGTGAACAGTTAGAATATTTTGATTGATTGATTGATTGATTTACAACAAGGTTACAATAATTCTTATGTTTTGAGCTAAAACTAGCAATTGATGATGTCACAGACTAAGCACTTCACTAGCAAAAAAGTCGAGTTCGTGCAAATTCCTTCTTTAACGTTTCCAGCTACTGCGACACGTAAATTATACTCATACGTGAAGACTATATGAATTCTAATTAACGATATTCAGAATGTCAGAAGACGTCAAAAATGAACTTCGTTCAAATTATCTGAAACTCTCAGAACGAGTAGGAAAGAGTCCAAAAAATGTTACGATCACTTTGTTTCACGGAGTGACGATCACGTCAGAAAAGATTCTGGAGGCCAGAAGACGTCAAGTCGTTTCAAAAAAAGTAAGAAACGTGGAAACAACTCTGAATAAAGTTGCAAAACATAGCTAACATGCACGCTAGACGGGACCGGCTAGTCTTGAAATAATTCAACAAAAGGTTTATTGTAACCAAATTTAATTTTCATTTGGATCAAAAGTCACTTACACGTCCACTCTACTATGTTTAAAAATTGCTCAACAAGAGCTAGTTGTATGAGGAGCACGGTTGACATAAAGAGTTTGAACGGGCCGAACCTATGAGTTTTTCACTCTACAACTCTGATTCCTGGAATAAATCAACAAAAGGTTGATGGTAACCAAATTTAATCTTTATTTGGATCAAAAGTCAATTACACGTCCACTCTACTATGTTTGAAAATTGCTCAACAAGAGCTAGTTGTATGAGAAGCATGGTTGACAGAAGGAGTTTGAACGGGCACAACTTATGAGTTTTTCACTCTACAACTCTGATTCCTGGAATAAATCAACAAAAGGTTCATGGTAACCAAATTTAATCTTTATTTGGATCAAAAGTCAATTACACGTCCACTCTACTATGTTTGAAAATTGCTCAACAAGAGCTAGTTGTATGAGGAGCACGGTTGACATAAAGAGTTTGAACGGGCACAACTTATGAGTTTTTCACTCTACAATTCTGATTCTTGGAATAAATCAACAAAAGGTTCATGGTAACCAAATTTAATCTTTATTTGGATCAAAAGTCAATTACACGTCCTCTCTACTATGTTTCAAAATTGCTCTACAAGCGCTAGTTGTATGAGAAGCATGGTTGACAGAAATAGTTTGAACGGGCACAACTTATGAGTTTTTCACTCTACAACTCTGATTCTTGGAGTAATTTAACAAATGGTTCATTGTAACCAAATTTAATTTACATTCGGATCAAAAGTCAATTACATGTCCACTCTACAATATTTCAAAATTGCTCAATAAGAGCTAGTTGTATGAGAAGCATGGTTGACAGAAGGAGTTTGAACGGGCACAACTTATGAGTTTTTCACTCTACAACTCTGATTCCTGGAATAAATCAACAAAAGGTTCATGGTAACCAAATTCAATCTTTATTTGGATCAAAAGTCAATTACACGTCCTTTCTACTATGTTTAAAAATTGCTCAACAAGAGCTAGTTGTATGAGGAGCACGGTTGACAGAAGAAGTTTGAACGGGCACAACTTATGAGTTTTTCACTCTACAATTCTGATTCTTGGAATAAATCAACAAAAGGTTCATGGTAACCAAATTTGATCTTCATTTGGATCAAAAGTCAATTACACGTCCACTCTACTATGTTTTTAAATTGCTCAACAAGAGCTAGTTGGATGAGGAGCACGGTTGACAGAAGGAGTTTGAACGGGCACAACTTATGAGTTTTTCACTCTACAATTCTGATTCTTGGAATAATTCAACAAAAGGTTTATTGTAACCAAATTTGATTTTCATTTGGATCAAAAGTCAATTACACGTCCTCTCTACTGTGTTTAAAAATTGCTCAACAATAGCTAGTTGTATGAGAAGCATGGTTGACAGAAGGAGTTTGAACGGGCACAACTTATGAGTTGTTCACTCTACAACTCTGATTCCTGGAATAAATCAACAAAAGGTTTATGGTAACCAAATTCAATCTTTATTTGGATCAAAAGTCAATTACACGTCCTTTCTACTATGTTTAAAAATTGCTCAACAAGAGCTAGTTGTATGAGAAGCATGGTTGACAGAAGGAGTTTGAACGGGCACAACTTATGAGTTGTTCACTCTACAACTCTGATTCCTGGAATGAATCAACAAAAGGTTAATGGTAACCAAATTTAATTTTCATTTGGATCAAAAGTCACTTACACGTCCACTCTACTATGTTTAAAAATTGCTCAACAAGAGCTAGTTGTATGAGGAGCACGGTTGACATAAAGAGTTTGAACGGGCCGAACCTATGAGTTTTTCACTCTACAACTCTGATTCCTGGAATAAATCAACAAAAGGTTGATGGTAACCAAATTTAATCTTTATTTGGATCAAAAGTCAATTACACGTCCACTCTACTATGTTTGAAAATTGCTCAACAAGAGCTAGTTGTATGAGAAGCATGGTTGACAGAAGGAGTTTGAACGGGCACAACTTATGAGTTTTTCACTCTACAACTCTGATTCCTGGAATAAATCAACAAAAGGTTCATGGTAACCAAATTTAATCTTTATTTGGATCAAAAGTCAATTACACGTCCACTCTACTATGTTTGAAAATTGCTCAACAAGAGCTAGTTGTATGAGGAGCACGGTTGACATAAAGAGTTTGAACGGGCCGAACCTATGAGTTTTTCACTCTACAACTCTGATTCCTGGAATAAATCAACAAAAGGTTCATGGTAACCAAATTTAATCTTTATTTGGATCAAAAGTCAATTACACGTCCTCTCTACTATGTTTCAAAATTGCTCTACAAGCGCTAGTTGTATGAGAAGCATGGTTGACAGAAATAGTTTGAACGGGCACAACTTATGAGTTTTTCACTCTACAACTCTGATTCTTGGAGTAATTTAACAAATGGTTCATTGTAACCAAATTTAATTTACATTCGGATCAAAAGTCAATTACATGTCCACTCTACAATATTTCAAAATTGCTCAACAAGAGCTAGTTGTATGAGAAGCATGGTTGACAGAAGGAGTTTGAACGGGCACAACTTATGAGTTTTTCACTCTACAACTCTGATTCCTGGAATAAATCAACAAAAGGTTCATGGTAACCAAATTCAATCTTTATTTGGATCAAAAGTCAATTACACGTCCTTTCTACTATGTTTAAAAATTGCTCAACAAGAGCTAGTTGTATGAGGAGCACGGTTGACAGAAGAAGTTTGAACGGGCACAACTTATGAGTTTTTCACTCTACAATTCTGATTCTTGGAATAAATCAACAAAAGGTTCATGGTAACCAAATTTGATCTTCATTTGGATCAAAAGTCAATTACACGTCCACTCTACTATGTTTTTAAATTGCTCAACAAGAGCTAGTTGGATGAGGAGCACGGTTGACAGAAGGAGTTTGAACGGGCACAACTTATGAGTTTTTCACTCTACAATTCTGATTCTTGGAATAATTCAACAAAAGGTTTATTGTAACCAAATTTGATTTTCATTTGGATCAAAAGTCAATTACACGTCCTCTCTACTGTGTTTAAAAATTGCTCAACAATAGCTAGTTGTATGAGAAGCATGGTTGACAGAAGGAGTTTGAACGGGCACAACTTATGAGTTGTTCACTTTACAACTCTGATTCCTGGAATAAATCAACAAAAGGTTCATGGTAACCAAATGTAATCTTTATTTGGATCGAAAGTGAATTACACGTCCACTCTACTATGTTTAAAAATTGCTCAACAAGAGCTAGTTGTATGAGAAGCATGGTTGACAGAAGGAGTTTGAACGGGCACAACTTATGAGTTTTTCACTCTACAACTCTGATTCCTGGAATAAATCAACAAAAGGTTTATGGTAACCAAATTCAATCTTTATTTGGATCAAAAGTCAATTACACGTCCTTTCTACTATGTTTAAAAATTGCTCAACAAGAGCTAGTTGTATGAGAAGCATGGTTGACAGAAGGAGTTTGAACGGGCACAACTTATGAGTTGTTCACTCTACAACTCTGATTCCTGGAATGAATCAACAAAAGGTTAATGGTAACCAAATTTAATCTTCATTTGGATCAAAAGTCAATTACAAGTCATCTCTACTATGTTTAAAAATTGCTCAACAAGAGCTAGTTGTATGAGGAGCACGGTTGACATAAAGAGTTTGAACGGGCCGAACCTATGAGTTTTTCACTCTACATCTCTGATTCCTGGAATAAATCAACAAAAGGTTCAAGGTAACCAAATTTAATCTTTATTTGGATCAAAAGTCAATTACACGTCCTCTCTACTATGTTTCAAAATTGCTCTACAAGCGCTAGTCATTTATATAGCAAACCATAAATGAACTCTTGAAAATTTCATGGTTCGCACGAGGTAATATAATAGAATATGAGTAATTTCTACGCTGGATGGTTCTGTGAGAACACAAAGAAGTAACTATATGGCAGATCAACTTCCCTCATCAACACTTTATACATATAACTCAGCCCAGCAGCATGCCGCCTTCTCTCGAGGTTAGTTTCCTTCTCTCGAGGTTAGTTTCCAGTACCGCCAGCCTCTCTTCATACGAAATGTCTGTCAATCCCACCCGGTTGAATATTCTCTTCGTAAATCTGCGCTGAACCGTTTCCAATTCCTTAATTAGAGTTACGATTGGGATCCCACACCTCACAAAAGAATTCAAGACTTGGGCGAACATACGTGGATAAATGTTTGAACAGTATAGCCGGGTTACGTGTTGCAAAAGATTTGAGAATAAAGTTCGACTTTGCTTTACCTCGGCTTGAAATGGATGAAATATGCCTAATAATAATAATTCATTCGTTCATATAGAGAAGGCAATCGAAGAAAGAATAAGAGAGTAGTGACGGATAAACATGAACCTAGGAAAATAAAAAAGCATATAAAACTATTTTAAAAGTTGGGCAGTTACGTCAATGAAGGTACATGAGTCACATTACATCACAGTCTGTTACAAAATTGAAAAAAACAAACAGAAGCGAAACTATGGAAGGCTGTCCCGAATATATGTTACACAATGGTTTAACTCAGCCCGAAATCTTAAATGGCCTTATATGATCAATTCAAGCAGGGCGCAAAGGTTACTACAATTATCAATGAAGTCATCATTTAAAGACCAGGATACTGAAGGAGAGAGAATTATCATAAATTATACCCAAATCCTTGAAATGATCGGTTTCCTCGATTTCGTTGCCGTCCATATAGAAAATGCAGTCCGGATGTTTCATACCAATTCGCATTATTTTGGTTTTTTACAGGTTAATGTCCATTTCCCATGTTTTTGCCCACGTACAAACTGAATCAATTCCAGCTTGCAAAGAAGTTGGGGAATTGACAGCAAAAATGTTGCTGTCGTCTGCATATAACGAACACTGAACACCCTGTGGAAGAGAATTAGACATATCATTAATAAACAGGATAAACAGAATTGGTACAAGTACTGTAACGCAGCTTTTGTATTTCAAACAACGACTTAGTGTGAGTAGATTATAATTTATTGGAAAAGCAATTGTGTTAATCTGTAGAGAGGTTGGCTCCATAAAAAGGTTGATCAAGCAAAATCAAAAATGATGTCTGTGAAAGGATTCGAACCCTGGGCTTAGTGGGCAGTAGTGCGCTGCTCTGCCGACTGAGCCAAATCGTCACGAAGAAAGTAAGAAATGAAGGACGCCACACGTGCGCTGCTCGAAACCAAGGATTGATCACGGTTTCTGAGAGAGTGCTTACTAACCAAACTTGTAACACAGTTTCTGTGTTTCAAACATCAACTTAGTTCTACCTGTTGAATTGAATAAACTTTCAAGAAGCAATATATGATTAGATGTCTTGATTTCATACCTATGAATTAATTATTTTCTTCGGAAATTCAGAAAAAGAGATCAGTTTGTACAAAAAAACGAATGTAAAGTGAGAAACGATTAGCTTTTGAGATTGAACTGCATGGAATGTAGAAAAGGAGGTCAACAACTCAAGAGGGAAATTAAAAATCTAATCTCGCAATTTTTATGATCATCCTGACAAACTAAATCAGAAAATAAGTGCTCAACCTTTGAGAACATTCCGCTAACACTAAAAACGTATCTGAATCAAAAATAAGCTATACAGTCAATCAATCGCACAGTCACGTAAAACATGTTAAACACAGTAGAACTCAGAAACGTGAAGAGAAAGACAAAGTGCAATATTCCTCATTAGAATGCTAACTTCACGTGAATACTCAATTCACTAGTAACTCTGTTCTGTTAACAGTTTCGAATCAGTGGTGAGAAATTATCATATTCGGACGTTTCAACTAATGTTTGTTTGCTGCAAGTTCTTTCTAACTAGAAAACCAAAAATGTTTTTGACCCATGAAAATTGCTAATTGCGAGATTAGATTTTTCATTTCCTTCTTGAGTTATTGACCTCCTTTTCTACATTCCATGCAGTTCAATCTCAAAAGCTAATAGTTTCTCACTCTACATTCGTTTATTTATACAAATTCATTCATACTGTTAGTCAATACACAGTCACGTGAAACATGTTAAACACATCATAACTCAGAAACGTGCAAAGACAAAGTGCACGATGTCCGTTCAGAACGCGAACTTCACGGGAATTCATTTCGACACACTCATTCTATCCCTTTTAGGCTCTCACTTTTCGATTTTTTGTTTTCATTACTCTTTGTTTCTACAGGACTCATCTGATTTCCTTCTCCTACCTCGATGAGTATGCCTCAAAGGGAGAGGTTTCTCGATTTTTTGTTTCCGAGACGAGAATTACTCATTTACTGATGAGGGCTGCCTTACGGTGGACTTATCATCGAAACGCCTTCGTTAACATAAAAGATGTCTGATACAACGGACTAACACAGTTGTAATATGATATTGAATATTCATGAAAAAGTGGGGGCCCAACGACTGTGAGATTTGTCTTCTTCTGTGCGCCCCTTAGACAGCTACACTCAAATGGAGCAGCTACTGCTACAAAAACCGAAGAATACTAATATACTCAAGTATAACTGTTTATTACAAACATACAAAAGTCGTAAAATATCTTTTCAAACCTGTTAACTAGAATCTACAAATCATGATGAAATTCTTCATAAAGATTCATGTGATGAAAACAGGTCCCGAAGCTATTTTAAACGGTTATTTCTCAAAATTATACGGAAGGACTGATAATTCAACATTTTGATACTACGGTATGATCAATACAATTTCGGTGTCACGAATCATTGCACTAATAAAATTTGCCCGCCAAACTCTTGCCCACATTCGATTCAAATTGTTTAGCATTATTTCTCTTTATGTTTTTACTTCCTATGTATCGTATTAGGTTCCTTTTCTTCAAAAATAACTCTTTCACAAATATTAGTAGTCCAATCGGACATATCTGATTTCCTTTCCCTACCTCACTGAGGAGCCTCAGGGGAAAGGTATCAAGATTTAAGTGGTTACGTCTGGGGTAGAGGCGAAACGTACCACTTCTTTTTTCATTCATACCAATTAATCTTACCAGTTTAATTTCGATTTGCTGAGCTTTTCATTTATTTGCATAACCGACCTGACAGAGAGAGCGAGAGAGTGCACAAAATGGAGAGACGCAGAGGCATTTATTTTGAACGGTCGTAACTTGGTGAAAAATATTTTTTTTCAAAAAAAAATCTGCGCTCATTTCGTTTTTATACGAGTTCTATTATAACTACAATTTTAAGCCAAATCTGGTTAGTTGTGGCAGAGATAGCATCCCAGCACGCCGTGACGGAAGGAAGGACACACGACGGAAGTTGGCGCTCTGGATGAAGCGAAAACATCATAACTTGGCTCAACCGATTTCCTTCAAATTTGGAACACAATTTGCAAATATGCTGTAGAAACTTCCCAAGTTTGTAAAAGTTCTGTTTTGCGAATTTCAGCCTTTTTATGGGAAAACTAAAAAAACGGAGGCGCGCATTAGCCGGACCCAAGACAAATCTCGCACAGCGCTTCGGGCTGCGCGCGATTAAGGGGGGGGGGGCAGAAAGGAAAGCTAGTTTAGGTACCCCGGGGTACCTAAATATAACGTTGCGCGCACCAAAATAGGCAAACACGTCTCAATCGTATGCAAATTAGGATCGTTAGTTTGAATTAGAAGTTATACTTATCGGTTTCTCTTGATAAGCTCTTTCATCATATTAACTTACCTTTCTGTCTCCCTTTCAGTGGTTACGTCTGGGAAGAGTTCGAAACGTACCACTTTCTATACTCTTTTTCTTTTTATTATCATAGTTAGTATCACCTTTTTTGCTTACCTTCATTTAGTTCTATTCGAAATCGTTGCTCGTCGACGACAAGCTTGGTTTTAAGTGAATTAATCATATATCCACAACTAATGTATTGAAACCTTCACACCCCATGTGGCAGTTTGATCCTCATCCGCACTAGTTTCAACTGAGAAATGACGAGGGAGTTTGGTTGTGGGGCTAAAGTTAAATGTCGACTGTCGGGCCGAACGTGGTAGTAAAACAAATTCTGCTGAAAGTGGGGCTGCAATGCATTTTCAAATGAAAGATCGAATTGAGACAATTTGATGGATGTCCTTTTCTTACTAGAATGTGCTGGACTTAGCGACCACATGATAAATTGTGTTGTTCTCAAAACAGTCTATGTCAGAAATTAGTGAGCAGAAGATAATAGCACGAATAGAAGGCATAAGTGGCTAAAATGGGCCAGACAGAAGGGCAAGTGTCGCTCATTGTGCCAGAGAATGAAAGTTCTGTCGGGAACTTTTAGTTTAGTTTCAACAAAATACACAATTAGAACCAGAAACTAATACGAAGATCGAGTTGGAGTGGAAACTCAGAAAACTTTCTTCCCAAACTAAAAAGATACATCCGGGCAACTCTGCAAACGAGTTTCGTTCTCGGCACCCTTGGAAGAACGAGTTCCAGGTTTTCTCGAGAATAAACGGGAACTAGCCTGAATAACCTCTCGAGGTAACCCCGAATAACGGAAAGGTTTCCCAGAAACCCACCCCAGGTATTTTGGTAACCAAGGAAAACCGAAACCGGGAAAAACCTTCCTGTATTCCGGATCCTGTTCACGTTTCGCGGGAGAGAACGTCGAGGAGCTGGGAGTCAGTCTCATTCTGCTTTCTTCGCCACTGCCGAGAGGTCGATACAAAGGTGAAATATTCTTCATCTTTGGACTAATCTTAACACCATTTACCATTCGATAACTATTGTTATACCGTAACTATTCAACCCTGCTACATCCTAACCTAGCCTAGTCTTCATAATGGTTTTCCGGGTGTATCGGGCTGGTTAGTTCTAATTATCGGGACCATTCTATCGTAACCTCTCAACCGTAGTTAGTATTCAGACCGGATTCCGAGCTTACCGGGCTTCCGAGCTCCGAGCTATATTTTTGACTATCATAATCATTCTAGCGTAACCTTGCCAGCGCTGCATCGTAACCAAATTATGAATCCACACTAGATTAGACAGCCTTCTGAGTACGTATGCTAGAAGATCCCGGCACCTTCATCCCATCCTGCGTCTCTTGCTCTGCCGCACTATTTCTCGTCTCTTGTATCACGACGGATGTAAGAGCAGAGAAATAGCGCATGCCTGAGGAGACGCAGGGTGGGATGAAGGAGCCGGCATCTTCTAGCATACCTACTCTGATCTTCAACTGGTAGTTTATTTTCTAGTTCTCTCGAAGATCGCAACCACACAGATCTAGCAGACGTTGCGCTACTAATCAGTACATAGGAGGTTCGATAACCGCGTGAAACGTGTTGATTTTGGCCAAAAACGGCCTCTTCAAGCGAGACTATTTGGTCAAAATGAGCTTCCTTTCACAGTTCGCACTGTCAGACCAGATTTCATACCAATATTCTGGAGTGTAAAAGAAGTCAACCGATAGAATAATGCACAGTCCATGCCAATTTCCAACGACCAACCCCTTTTCAGCTTCGTAAAACAGACTCGATTGAACACAGTAAAACACGTTAGTGAACGTGTTGACGGAATGCATTTCGTAAACTGAGCGCAACAGCAACAACTCCATTTAAAACTAGCACTGCTGATTTGCTTAATGCCGTCCGGTGCCCAAATTTGAGTTTTTCTCTATTTTCTTATTTTTTATAATGAATATGTTTCAGATGAAGTATATTCTGCTGTGTGCTCTGGTCGCTACTGCGTTGGCCTCTCCACTCCGCCAAATGAAGCTGGTAAGTCATTTCTACAGGCTTTTCGGACCTCTTCATACTTTTCTGTCTGCGGCAGATCTACTCAGGCGACGGCCACTCCGAGCGACAAAAAGAAAGAGTCCCATGTCCCGGGACGGTGGAATACGGTAGAAATAGAGCACATTTTCATATAATAGTCTCCTATTTTGTCAATTATCTTTTTTTCTCAATGTATCTGTCGCATACTAGAAAAGTATAAAGGGTCCCGTACACTATTCACCCTCCGTAAGATTTGGTTCCTCTCCTTAAGTTAGTGGTCAAAGCGCGAGAAAGCATGGAGTTCTGAGACAGTCTGCGGTCTCATTGACCCGCATGCTCTCTAGTCGGAGTTCGATTCTTTTCCGATGATCATATAACCATCTTTCTCGGGCTTTCTAGCAATCGGCATGCTAAGCGAGCAGAGCTTTTCTGTAGTTTGTAGTTACTATTTTTGTGTGTTTGTAGTTTGAACTAAATGCTGGAAATTACCTGAGTTATGATGCAATTCCGTGCTCGGTAATAGTTTCGAGAAAAAAGTATCCTTGTTAATATGACCTTAATATAATTAACATTAATGATATATGATAATTGCAGGAGGATTTGGAGGCTGACCTTCAGGCAGAGAATGTGACTCCTTCCGCTAAGGAGGTTACGCAATACGCAAAGTTGGTTAAAGCACGGGTAAGGATTCACTTAATTTTCTTAATGGTTTCTGTTGAATAGTACTAACTGTAGAACTCAATACATGCAATTACCTTCTCTAAAATGTAAGTTATAACTATTCAAAATAATTGTTTTCCATATAAGCCTCTAGTGGCTGACGAACCCTAGAAGTGGACAACAGTGCAAAGTATGATTATTGATTACTCGATATATGTTTTGGAAACTCTAGAGAAGGGAAAACAGAAAAATTAGATATCCCCCACAACTAGTTTGACTAGTGCACATTTCAAATTCTTCAGGTCTTTATGTGAGTAGATTAGTAGTAGATCAGAAGTATGGAATTAACTAAGTAAAGCTTCTTCTATAATATAAACAAGTCTTTCTGCCCACTCATAAATGAGAACAGTAGATATTAATAATATTAAAACAACCCACAATGCCCCAAGTATACATGGTGAAACAAAAAAATTATTGGAACATCAAACGGTTCTTAGTTTTGTTTCTGTTTTACTAGTGAAGTGTTTGTAGGAAGAGGAGGTCGTCAATGCCATCAACAAGATAGAGACCTCAGAGGAACGGAAAAATATGGGAAAACATCTCGATGAGGTTAGAATTTCAAGAATGTAGTCATTTCACCAAAAGTACGTCTCTAATGGGATTTCGAAATTCAAATATATTATGTTAAGTCTCTCATATATGTACTCTCAGATCTAAAAGATAGTTCCGGGAAAATGGGAAATTAAAATCTGTTTTTGGGTAATTGTGTGTGAACTTATTGGATGATTGTAGGGGGACAGAAAGAGAAGTTGATATGAAAAAGCTGCTCAAGATAAACTGATATATACCTTTTTTCTGAAACCAACAAACCTAATTTGCATCCACTTCACATGTTTTACTCGTTTTGGCGCACGCAACGTTATGTTTGGGTACCGCAGGGCACCTAAACTAGCTTTCCATTCTGTCCTTCTCTAAATAAGTCGTCATGAACAAATTTTGTACTAATTATTGTACTTTTAGGCGGTGAAAAAGGCTCTGGACCAGCAGGTTGCTGAGCAAAAAGCCAACCCTGCCGCTTTCGAAGCCCGTGTCCACAACGACAGCTCCAAGCTGAACATCGTGGTTAAGCCAAACAGAGAGATGCTCGGACTGGACACCGCTGCCTCTGGTGCCGCCACCAATACTGGTACCGTTGTCCCGGGTCCGGTAGTACCGACTGTTCCGGATAATAGTTCGGAGGAGGAGGGATCTGGTGAGGGCAACTCCTCGGATCAGCAGCCGGAACAGAATGTACAAGACTCGTCCGAGGAAACAGTGGACCAAGAACCCATTGCTGATCAGGTTTCCCAGGAACCAAAAGAAGATTCCGGATCGGAAAATGGTGACAACGTCCCAGTTAACCCTGCCAACGACGACGTTCCCGAGGTGCCAGAAGGAGACCAGGTTGAAGAGACCACCCAAAAAGCTGCCGATGATATTGATAGTGATTATGGCGACCTTCTCGGAAAAGTTTAGTTGAGCCTCCGAATAAAGATTTTATATACTGATGTACTTCATGTTCAGTGACCATTATGAAAACGAGAGCGACACGGTAGTTTTGCTATAAAATGATGCGTTTGTAGTTGTATTCTGGTGTATGCTGGGTGAAATTCTTGGAAGGAGTGCTGTGCTGCAAGACCAATCTATGACTCTCCCAAGAATCATAGTGCTTGAACGCGAAGATTACTTGGTTTCGCACATTGCATCCGTTCACAGTAACCAGTTCAAGAATGAAACACATTTGTTGCATTTTTCTAATAAACTGACCGGCTTTTGATCGAAGTTTTTTCCTAGCCTGTACTAAAGAGAGTGGAGTACACTTTCCCTGAGTCCCTGGTGTAGTCTTCCCGGAAACGCAAATGTCGGTGATCTGTTATTTAGTTCCAACATCCCATTGTAAATGGTTATTGGTGCGTGGAACCGACTATAATGAGACTGCAAACGTAGCAATCGACCCACTTACCGTTTTAGGCCGTCCGCGGGCCTTCTGTTCTTTCTAAAATGGGAAGGTTTGAGCTCTCTCACTATTCGCTCAAAGGAGACCGGAGCGCACCATGGTTTTTTTTCGTTAAGCTGGTGTATCCTACTTTCGATTGGACGCGTTGTGTGTCGCGGGGCATTGTCATGTGAATGTCACTTGGAATGATCGAACTAATATACAAGTTATTTGTGCTCTCTGATCGCAACACAATTGAAAGCAGCACGAAACAATACCTCTGCTCAGGTTGTGTTCCGGCCTCCTTTGAATGTATTTGCAAAAATCTCCTGTTTATCACGGAGTGAAGCAAATACATAAATGTAAAGTTTGTATCTCCTTTAGAAATAATATTTGAAATTTTGTATGATCCGAATGTAATATTTGGTGGCACTTTCAATGTACGCGTAACCATTATAGTTGATAGTTTCTGAGAAAACTCTCTGAGAAAGTACCCCCCCCCCCCACACGACCCTTGTTTTAATGGGTTTCTCCGGGGAAAATCCGAGGCACCCTAACAACCCAAAAGTAATATTTCTAAGCGGGTGTGTGGGGGCTCAAAATGCTCTAAAAGGGCTACGGTTCTTTAGTCAACTGCGCCCACCCGCCAGTATGTGCTCGGTTGACAAATAATACTGAACATACGCGTTTTCTGTGTAGTTCCTTTCATTTCGACTGAGACCCATTGTTGGCATCGGGCTAAGAGACTATTTTCGGGAGACTTATCATAACGAACAAACGAAAAAACAGAAATTTATTTTTTCAAAAGCAGATGCGAACTATGCCTCGATCTGGACCATTAGCTCATAGTCGTCGTGGTTGATTTGTTGCTCTGAAACTATGACAAAATTAAAGTTTTAACATTTTTCTTAACATAAAGGTGGGAACTTTCTTTTCATTATGTCTGAGTCGAGTTGGTTGGAGGAGGGCGTTTGGCAAACGGCCCGCTCTTCTGGGTATCTTTGATCTGCACACTCTCTCGTCACGAATCTTCTAAAAATTGATAGCTGATCAGTGAGCCAGTTTTGTAGCGTCCACGACAAGAGTGTGTATGTCAGAGAGACGCAGACTACCAAGTCTATCTATCTGCGGTCTCATTGACGTCCACACTCTCTCGCGTAACTGAACAGGAAAATGACGTCAACGTCCTCTAGGCATCACATAATCAGGGCCTTTTCCTTCTTTATTCGAACAAAGCATACCTTGGGGGGCGTGACGCCTCTTTCTTCCGGCAGGGGCAGGGCCGGCGGCTTGTTGTTGTTTAAAGGCATCATAAGTGTCTTGCACCGCCTTTTCGAGGTTCTTTTCACCCGTTATGGCTGCCTGAAAATATAATTGTCACAAAAGTTCAATTCAAACCGCACATATATTATACGCAACAGAACTTGTTCAAGGGATACATTTTGTCATCTGTAGAAAAAAACGTCTTCGATTCGTGTGAGTAGAAAAATGCAGATTGTTTTCCAAGTCAGCGTACATTCCACTGGTTTAAACACTGCAGCAAAAGGCCAAAATACCGACAAAACCATTTGTGAAATATTAAGTTCTTACATTTTGGATAGCTTTCTGCATTTGTTGCAGGTTTTCGATGGCGTAGACTCCGCTTCGAGCCATGATGGAAGGAGTGGGGACCTGAAATCAAGCTGCGGGAAAAGAAAATAGTATCCGAAATCCAATCACTCTGATAATTTATAGTTGAGAGAACACACAAATAATCTAGCGTCGTCTCATAAATTACAATAATTTTCATAGCTTCAGTTGTATTAGTTGTTAATCGATCATCGATTAACAACTAATACAACTGAATACGATAATTGATTGCTGTTAATCGATTATGAAAAACAGATGATTTTGATGGTTGAATTTCGAGTCATCTTAATTGTGATATTTCACTGAAATACTATCAAAAAGATGGTACACTACTACCATTTGATGCAGCAAATACTGAAGTTTTGCTAAACTATCAGTGAACTATCATCTAAATGGTGGTAAATTAACTCTGAACTATCGATAACCCTTCCATGGAACGAATTTCGATAGTCCAGTGATAAATTGAAACCATCTCTCTAGTATCCAATTTACTATGACGGCGTCCGGAACCAACCTCAAGTACAAAGAAAGACGTCTCGGCGACCAGGTTGATACTGGGCAATGCTGCCATGAGTTCTCGCGTTTTCTGGGGCGAGAACGGAAAGTCGTACCAAGCCAGAGCGGGAGAGAAGACGAGGGCCAAAACTGCAAACTTCAGCATTTCTGGAAAATCAATAACTTCAAAGAAGCTGATAGTTACTTTTCCAAATCCCCACAAGCCTAACATGAACTGATAGAAGACAACCAGAGCACACTATAAGTGAACTACAATTCTGCTTGACCTTATAAATCACATCGACCATCTATAACCTTAGGTTGATAGGATGGAGCAACTACAGCTAGACTACATGTGGTTTAATCTATCTATAGCTTATAGTTGACTTAGCTCCCCATCTAAAAGTGAACAATCTATCCCTAACTTAGACTTTCGCTCAAGTATCTGAATATACAGAAATAGGTTGGAAGAGAAGAATGGCAACGCACCGTTGGCGGTAGCGACGAAACTATGAGGAGAGAGACGAAAGACTTTTTCGACGCGTCGCGCGTGGCGCGCGGGTTTTCCGGTTCAAATCGTGGAGCAGTCGGAATGTTAGGAGTAACAAGTTTCCAGTTTCTCAACGGGGCAGGTTTCCAGTTTTCAGTTTCTCAACGGGGCAGGTTTCCAGTTTTCAGTTTCTCAACGGGGCAGGTTTCCAGTTTTCAGTTTCTCAACGGGGCTGGTTTTCCAGAACTGTCTCGAGAAGATTTCAAGTTTGGGTTGGTTGATTCTCCATCAAGTCAAGAACGAGTTCGTTTGTTTTTCCCGTTTTTTCGTGCGTCCCGCGCATTCAGAGAAGAGAGCGATCATTTCGTCCTCGAACGTTCTGCCATGCGGCTCGTTGTGTTTTCTCTTCTCCTCGTCGTCTCTTCGGTCAGTTTTGCTGAGGTCGTCTCCATGAATATTCCTGCCCTTCTCTCACAACCTGCGTCTTCTCAAACTCACACTCTTTCTCTGCTCTCACACCCCTCGGGACACAAGTGTGGAGAATTATTGCGCATAACAACAGACGCAACTGCTACATACTCTTTTATGAAAGTAGACTACGTCACTGATTCTCAATGTCCGTCTCTCTCTGACAATAAACCTTTTTCGAGTCTTCTACAGTTCTTCAGAAGAAAGTTCTAACAAAAATTTTGGCAGCGTGCTAGGAATTTCGGATAATCCACCACACCTTTTCTCACGAATTCTAAATGTCTGATGTGAGTTGAACCTCTTAGAGAAAGACGATTATGTGGACCAATCCCAACGCTTCAGTCCTCAAACTGCAATACATTGTTCCATTTCAGTTTAAAGGACCGTTGACACGGTATAGGTCCACATAATCGTCCTTCTTTAAGGATTGCTTTTTCTGTTGGCAAGTTATCAATGACCTGCTGTCAATAGATTTCCGGATACCTCTCCACACCTCTCTCACGAATTCTCAATGTTTGATGTGACTTTGATATCTTCAGGTGTGTGCTGCCAGTAGATGGAAGAAGCCGGAAATCCAAACTGGACCGATGAAGGGAAATCACGAAGCTCTACCTGATGAGGCTGGTAAGTATTCCCCAGTTATACTGGTAGTCAATCACACAATCACGTGAAACAAGTTGAGAATAGCAGAACTCAGAAACGTGCACTGACAAAGTGCACGATTGCTCATTAGAATAGAATGCCAACTTTCCGTGAGTATTCAATGCACTTCTAGTATACTTAGTTAGTCAATCACACAATCATGTGAAACAAGTTGAACACAGCAGAGCTCAGAAACGTGCAATGAAAAAGTGCACGATTGCTCATTAGAATAGAATGCCAACTTTCTGTGACTATTCATTGCTTTTCTGGAATACTGTTAGGCAAGTACAAAGTCACGTGAAACAAGTTCAGAATAGCAGAACTCGGAAACGTGCAATGAGAAAGTGCACAATTGCTCATTAGAATAGAATGCCAACTTTCTGTGACAATTCATTGCTTTTCTGGTATACTGTTAGGCAAGTACAAAGTCACGTGAAACAAGTTGAACACAGCAGAACTCAGAAACGTGCAATGAGAAAGTGCACGATGCCTCATTACAATGCTAACTTGTCCTTATGCCACTTCATTTTCAGTAGCAGCCAATACCATTCGAACCCCGGGAGGTAATAAGAACATGAAGACCTTCTTGAGTAAGAACGGAGTGGCCGTCGCCTACCAAACTATTATGGTAAGTTGTCGAGTATATGAATGTGTTTATTTTCAGAGTTATATTTTTAGGTTGCATACAACCTTCTACGGTTGATATTAATACTATGTGATTGTAATTGAATCAGAATAAGGTGACACACGGATGAAATAGGCCATACACAAATTTATTTGACAAGTTCATAGAAAGTTTAGGTTCGATTTTGTTGTTGAACGCAACAAAAAAAAAGGTTCTTTTATTTTAGTTTCTAGTACTTTTGGGGTTACAAATTCCCAGTGTGAAGTCATCCTACAATGCAGAAATTTCAACTCTCAACACACTAGGGTGGTTGAAAATAACTAAGATTGAAGATTGGAAAACTCGAATAAATCTCAATTTTGAATCGTTTTCTGAAGTTCTGAGCTCGATAACACATCCTTCCATTTATTCAGCAAAAAATGAAAGAAGACGGCCAAGCCATCGACCCAGAGCGTTTCTTGGAAATTCTCGCCTATCTCTTTGAGGTTCGTTAAGTGTTATAACTGCTCTTTATGATTACTTTATACTCTGTTTCATACTTCACTCTTCCAACTTACCAAGGAGTGTGGTAGCACGCCAGATACAAACATTACTAGTCAATTGCAGAGTCACGTGAAACATGATAGACACAGCAGAACTCAGAAACGTGCAATGACAAAGTGCACGATGCCTCATTAGAATGCTAACTTCACGTGACTATTCAGTTTACGTCGTTATAGGCTAAACTTTCTAAATTTGAAAAAAAATGTGAGTTCACAACTAGTTTTACAGGTTTCCGAGTGGGGACCCAAGGGACCCCCCGGCGGTTTCTCAATCGGACGTAAACCCAGTTTCATTCAACCAGCCGCAGCTGGACGCAAGAAGAGATCTGTCAACAAGAAAGTGGTATGGATTATCACTACTATTTCTATCTCTCTCTCCTTCTCTCTTTCTCTCTCTTTCTCTTTCTCTCTCTGAACACTCTCTCTCTGTCTTTATCTCCCGTTCCCTTTTTCTGTTCAAAACATACAACTCTTCATAACTGTTGTTGGCTGATCTCTCATCCGATAGTTCTTTCCCTCAGGCTACCACCAAAGTCCGTGCTCGTTTCGTCTGGGTTCCCAAGGCCGAGGCTGAGAAGGTTTGAACTAACATCCAATTATACCCTCATTCATTCCTACTAAGGCCCATACAGTATGATCACTTAGCTTGCCGTTCGTTTCAGTGACGTAAGTTCTATAGGAAAAGAATAACGGCGTTCGTATTCGCCTCCCATTTCTCATTACAAACAGTTGTCAAAAACTACTTCCACAATATTTACAACGAAAAATCGGAAAATTATACTCAGTAGAGTGATACTATAGCTAGTCAAAATCAGTATTTATCTCCGTTGAAACATCCACCAAATTGATCATGAACTTTCAATTTCAAATTTTGGTTCATTTTGGTCACTTCTCAATATTGTACATTTAGATCAAGCGCGAGAACAAGCGAGTTGAGCACAACATGAAGCTTCACCGTATGGCTGCTGAGCACAAGGTCACACTATGACTTCAAGATATTTTTGAAGAATGTCGGTGTACTTTTGGCTGACGGCATAAGTCATGAATCCGGCAGGATTGTAGCCTTTTGAAGTGGATTCAGTCATTTAGTTTCGTTTTTATCGATGAACCTCCTTAGCAGTTCTTGAAATTGAACTATTTTGAAAAGCGAAAAGGTGGTTAATCACACATCCAACCGCAATGTTTTCAAGAAGCGTCTCGTGAAATCGGTTAGTTTTCAGTAGTTTCGAACTAGTGTCATAAAGTGAGTTTGGAGTCAGTTAGTCGAATAAACTCATGAGTTTCATGAATAAACATTGATTGGAAACATCATGCCAAAGTCATGGAAAAAGCATTTATCTGTGTTTTCTCCAATTTTCACTGTTCAAGGTTTTTGATCGTTATACTTTTCCAGACTAAACCCAAGGTTGCCCACAAACATCATTCCTCTGCCTAAACTTTGTCCCAGTTCAATAAAAAAGTGTTGTATTGTGGTGTTATCGTGCCTATTCAAACATTCCCAAATAATTCGAACAACTTTGAGAGAACCACATGATCAGAGTAACTCGACAGTATGGTTGTCGTCCAAAAAAGGACGGGGGTATATTGTAAATCTCACTTAGTGTCGTGTAGAATGGAATAGAAGGTTTATTTGCGATTTAACACGTGCCTTTCCACATTCGTTCCAATTACGATAAAATGAAGAGTAGAAGACCAAATTAAGATGTGGAGTTCAGCTAACTAGCAGAACACAAATATACGATTCGTCCACAACGTTGCTGTTAGCTCAACTGTATAGAGTAGGCAGACTATGTTTTTCATTTCTAACGTATACTATTCCAAACTGATACGACTGATACCAAACTTGCCCACAAACATCATTCATCTGCCTAAACTTTGTCCCAATTCAATAAAAATGTTTTGTATTGTGGTGTTATTATTCTCATTCGGACACTTTCAAAATAACTTGAACGATAGTTTTTGTTCTGATTTTGCAGACACTTCCACACAGTTTATTGCGTTGTTCTCCATAGTTCATCCATCAATTTGCCAATATATTCGCAGAAATGTACAAAATCGCGCGCAGCGCAGGTTAGTTTGTGATCACAACATAGCGGACTTGCAAAAACGGTTTTATGCCATATTTTCAAAAACTCGTGAACGGACTTTTGAGATTTTGATAGAGAGCGAGATAGAGGAGGAAAGGCTGTATCATTGAGCTATTCGATATCTAGAGTGCGCTGAGTGATCTACAGTTACTCTAAAAATTGTCTCGCGAAAATGGCCTCCGACAGCGGCCGCGCGGCGTGGCGGCCGCAAAACCGACGAATTCAATCGATTTGTCTGAAATTTGAAATATAGCTAGGAACAGTAGAGTTATGTGTACATCTGAAATCTTGGACCAATCGGTTCACATTGAGCCATTTTATGGCCCTGGAAACATTGCTCTTTGCTGCTTTGACAATTATTTCTAGATGTGTGGAGTGTGAGCAGTGAGCTGTTGTTTTGCTTTTCGGTAGTTTGAACAGATTGAAATATATTGGAAAAGCAATTGTGTTAATCTGTAGAGATCCTGACTACATAAAAAGGTTAATCAAGCAAAATCAAAAATTATGTCTGTGAAAGGATTCGAACCCTCAGCCTACTGGCCTGTAGTGCGCTGCTCTGCCGACCGAGTCAAATTGTGACGAAAAAGAGAGAAATGAACGGCGCCACACGTGCGCTGCCCGAAACCAAGGATTGTTCACGGTTTCTGAGAGAGTGCTTACTAACCAAACTTGTAACGCAGTTTTTGTGTTTCAAACAACGACATTCCTCGCCAGACAATCGAAACGAGACGCCGCCCGAGCTGAGGTCACCAACCAAACTACAACACCAACACCGTCTGCCGATCCTATTCTGCCAATTGAAATGGAGTTAGTTGAACAAACTAGAAATGTCGTTTCCAATCTTGTCTCAGCATTTCCATCTCCAAACTCTATATCTCCTCGTTCAACCCATTTTGATGATCAACCTGCTATCCAAAGTCCTGTCCCTGTTGAAGTTACACAAATATCTGATGATCCTTCTCATGTGTGTGATACACCATCCATAATCGACCCTCCATCGTTCCATGATGCTCTTGATGATGTTTCTTTAAAATGTGTGAATGACAATGTTGACATGTTGTATAATATGCACCTGAGTGGAGTTTCCATGCGTGAACGTTACAGCTGTTTCCATGGTTGCTATCAATTGACCCCTCATCTGGCCCCAATTGTATCTGACGTGTACTTTGATCGCTATGGTTTCCGGTTCAACATAAATCAATCATGGGTACCATTTCCATCTAGGTCTTCTCACTGAGTCTCAGTAGTATCAACAAATTAGCATCTTGCGTATGTACTAGTTTTTCTTTTCCTTTATTTTCTCAAATATCAGTTCATATGGTTTAAACTCGTAATTCTTTGTTTGTCCATCACTATACTGATAAAGTTTATTATTATTATTATTATTAAACCCTCAGCCTACTGGCCTGTGGTGCGCTGCTCTGCCGACTGAGTCAAATTGTGACGAAGAAGAAAGAAATGAACGGCGCCACACGTGCGCTGCCTGAAACCAAGGATTGATCACGGTTTCTGAGAGAGTGCTTACTAACCAAACTTGTAACGCAGTTTTTGTATTTTAAACAACGACTTAGTGTGAATAGATTGAAATTTGTTGGAAAAGCAATTGTGTTAATCTGTAGAGAGGTTGGCTCCATAAAAAGGTTAATCAAGCAAAATCAAAAATGATGTCTGTGAAAGGATTCGAACCCTCGGCCTAGTGAGCAATAGTGTGCTGCTCTGCCGACTGAGCCAAATCGTCACGGTGAAAGAAAGAAATGAACGGCGTCACACGTGCGCTGCTCGAAACCAAGGATTGATCGCGGTTTCTGAGAGAGTGCTTACTAACCAAACTTGTAACGCAGTTTTTGTGTTCTAAACATCAACTTATTTTTACCTGTTTAGTTGAATAAACTTTCAAAAAGCAATAATTGATTAGATGTCTTTATTTCACATCTATTAATTCATTATTTCCTCCGGAAATATAGAAAAAGAGGTCAATTTGTATAAAAAAAACGAATGTAAAGTGAGAAACGATTAGCTTTTGAGATTGAACTGCATGGAATGTAGAAAAGGAGGTCAACAACTCAAGAGGGAAATTAAAAATCTAATCTCGCAATTTTTATGATCATCCTGACCAACTAAATCAGAAAATAAGTGCTCAACCTTTGAGAACATTCCGCTAACACTAAAAACGTATCGGAAACAAAAATTAGCTATACAGTCAATCAATCGCACAGTCAAGTAAAACATGTTAAACACAGTAGAACTCAGAAACGTGAAGAGAAAGACAAAGTGCACCATTCCTCATTAGAATGCTAACTTCACGTGAATACTCAATTCACTAGTAACTCTGTTCTGTTAACAGTTTCGAATCAGTGGTGAGAAATTATCATATTCGGACGTTTCAACTAATGTTTGTTTGCTGCAAGTTCTTTCTAACTAGAAAACCAAAAATGTTTTTGACCCATGAAAATTGCTAATTGCGAGATTAGATTTTTCATTTCCTTCTTGAGTTATTGACCTCCTTTTGTACATTACATGCAGTTCAATCTCAAAAGCTAATCGTTTCTCACTTTACATTCGTTCTTTCATACAAATTCATTCATACTGTTAGTCAACTACACAGTCACGTGAAACATGTTAAACACATCATAACTCAGAAACGTGCAACGACCAAATGCACGATGTCTCTTCGGAACGCGAACTTCACGGGAATTCATTTCCACACACTCATTCTAACTCTTTTAGGCTCTCACTTTTCGATTTTTTGTTTTCATTACTCTTTGTTTCCACAGGACTCATCTGATTTCCTTCTCCTACCTCGATGAGTATGCCTCAAAGGGAGAGGTTTCTCGATTTTTTGTTTCCGAGACGAGAATTACTCATTTACTGATGAGGGCTGCCTTACGGTGGACTTATCATCGAAACGCCTTCGTTAACAGAAAAGATGTCTGATACAACGGACTAACACAGTTGTAATATGATATTGAATATTAAGGGGGGGGGGGGGGGGGGCAGAAAGGAAAGCTAGTTTAGGTACCCTGGGGTACCTAAATATAACGTTGCGCGCACCAAAATAGGCAAACACGTTTCAACCGTATGCAAATTAGGATCGTTAGTTTGAATTAGAAGTTATACTTATCGGTTTCTCTTGATAAGCTCTTTCATCATATTAACTTTCCTTTCTGTCCCCTTTTAAGTGGTTACGTCTGGGAAGAGTGGTTACGTCTGGGAAGTCGAAACGTACCACTTTCCATACTCTTCTTTTTTTTATCATCATAGTCAGTATCACCTTTTTCGCTTACCTTCATTTAGTTCTATTCGAAATCGTTGCTTGTCGACGACAAACTTGGTTTTGAGTGAATTGATCATATATCCACAACTAATGTATTGGAACCTTCACACCCCATGTGGCACTTTGGCCCTCGTCCGCACTAGTTTCCACTGAGAAATGACGAGGGTGTTCGGTTGTGTGGCTAAAGTTAAATGTCGACTGTCGGGCCGAGCGTGGTAGTAATACGAAAACTGCTGAAAGGGGGCTGCAATGCATTTTCGATTGAAAGATCGAATTGAGACAATTAGATGGATGTCCTTTTCTCACTAGAATATGCTGGACTTAGCGAACACACTGGGCTATGATAAATTGTGTTGTTCTCAAAACAGTCTATGTCAGAAATTAGTGAACAAAAGATAATAGCATGAATACAAGGCATAAGTGGCTGAAATGGGCCAGGTCAAGTGTCGTTCATTGTGCCAGAGAATGGAAGCTCTGCCGGGATTTCTTAGTGTAGTTGCAACAAAATACACAATTAGAACCAGAAACTAATACAAATATTGAGTTGGAGTGGAAACTCGGAAAACTTTCGTTCCAAACTAAAAAGATACCTCCGGGCAACTCTGCAAACGAGTTTCGTTCTCGGCACCCTTGGCAGAACGAGTTCCAGGTTTCCTCGAGAATAAACGGGAACTAACCTGAATAACCTCTCGAGGTAACCCCGAATAACGGAAAGGTTTTCTGGAAAGCCACCCCCGGTATTTTGGTAACCAAGGCAAACCGAAACCGGGAAAAACCTTCCTGTATTCCGGATCCTGTTCACGTTTTGCGGGAGAGAACGTAGAGGAGCTGGGAGTCAGTCTCATTCTGCTTTCTTCGCCACTGCCGAGAGGTCGATACGAAGGTAATATATTTTCCATCTTTGGAGTTATTTTAACGGTCCGGTTACTATTCGATAACCGTCATACCGTAACTATTCAACCCCGCTACCTCCTAACCTAGCCTAGTCTTCATAATGGTTTTCCGGGTGTATAGGGCCGGTTACTTCTAATTATCGGGACCATTCTATCGTAACCTCTCAACCAAAGTTAGTATTCAGACCGGATTCCGAGCTTACCGGGCTTCCGAGCTCCAAGCTAAATTTTTGACTACCATAATCATTCTAGCATAACCTTGCCAGCGCTGCAATGTAACCTAATTCTGAATCATCACTAGATAAGACAGCCTTCTGAGTACGTATGCAAGAAGATCCCGGCACCTTCATTCCATCCTGCATCTCTCGCGCTGCCTCACTATTTCTCGTCTCTTACATCCTGACGGGATGTAAGAGCAGAGAAATGCGCATGTTTGAGGAGACGCAAGACGGAATGAAGGTGCCGGGATTTTCTAGCATACCTACTCTGATCTTTAACTGGTAGTTTATTTTCTAGTTTTCTCGAAGATCGCAACCACACAGATCTAGCAGACGTTGCGCTACTAATCACCACGTAGGAAGTTCTAAAACCGCGTGAAACTTGTTGATTTTGGCCAAAAACGGCCTCTTCGAGAGGAACGATTTTGTCAAAATGAGCTTCCTTTCACAGTTCGCACTGCCAGACCAGATTCCATACCAATATTCTGTAGTGTAAAATAAGTCAACCAATAGAATAATGAACAAATGTCATGCTAGATTAGAACCATTTTCTTCTTTTTTATAATGAATATGTTTCAGATGAAGTTTATTCTGATGTGTGCTCTGGTTGCTACTGCGTTGGCCTCTCCACTCCGCCAAATGAAGCTGGTGAGTCATTTCTACAGGCTTTTCGGACCTCTTCATACTTTTCTGTCTGCGGCAGATCTACTCAGGCGACGGCTCGTCCGAGCGACAAAAAGAGTCCCATGTCCCGGGACGGTGGAATACGGTAGAAATGGAGCACATTTTCATATAATAGTTTCCTATTCTGTCAATTATCTTTTTTTCTCGATGTATCTGTCGCATACTAGACAAGTATAAAGGGTCCTGTACACTGTTCACCCTCCGTAAGATTTGGTTCCTCTCCTTAAGTTAGTGGTAGAAGAGCGAGAAAGCATGGAGTTCTGAGACAGTCTGCGGTCTCATTGACCCGCATGCTCTCTAGTCGGAGTTCGATTTTTATCCGATGATCATATAACCATCTCTCTCGGGCTTTCTAGCAATCGGCATGCTAAGCGAGCAGAGCTTTTCTGTAGTTTGTAGTTACTATTTTTGTGTGTTTGTAGTTTGAACTCAATATTGGAAATTACCTGAGTTATGATGCAATTCCGTGCTCGGTAATAGTTTCGAGAAAAAGTATCCTTGTAAATATGACCTTAATATAATTAACATTAATGATATGTGATAATTGCAGGAGGATTTGGAGGCTGACCTTCAGGCAGAGAATGTGACTCCTTCCGCTAAGGAGGTTACGGAATACGCAAAGTTGGTTAAAGCACGGGTAAGAGTTCAATTAATTTTCTTAATGGTTTCTGTCGAATAGTACTAACTGTAGAACTCAATACATGCATTTACATTCTCTAAAATGTAAGTTATAATTATTCAAAATAATTGTTTTCCATATAAGCCTCTAGTGGCTGACGAACCCTAGAAGTGGACAACAGTGCAAAGTATGATTATTGATTACTCGATATATGTTTTGGAAACTCTAGAGAAGGAAAAACAATAAATTGGATATCCCCTCCCAACTAATTTGAATAGTGCACATTTCAAATTCTTCAGTTCTTTATGTGAGTGGATTAGTAGTTAGATCAGAAGTATGGAATTAACAAAGTAAAGCTTCTTCTATAATATAAACAAGTCTTTCTGCCCACTCATAAATGAGAACAGTAGATATTAATAATATTAAAACAACCCACAATGCCCCAAGTATACATGGTGAAACAAAAAAATTATTGGAACATCAAACGGTTCTTAGTTTTGTTTCTGTTTTACTAGTGAAGTGTTTGTAGGAAGAGGAGGTCGTCAATGCCATCAACAAGATAGAGACCTCAGAGGAACGGAAAAATATGGGAAAACATCTCGATGAGGTTAGAATTTCAAGAATGTAGTCATTTCACCAAAAGTACGTCTCTAATGGGATTTCGAAATTCAAATATATTATGTTAAGTCTCTCATATATGTACTCTCAGATCTAAAAGATAGTTCCGGGAAAATGTCAAATTAAAATCTGTTTTTGGGTAATTGTGTGTGAACTTATTGGATGATTGTAGGGGGACAGAAAGAGAAGTTGATATGAAAAAGCTGCTCAAGATAAACTGATATATACCTTTTTTCTGAAACCAACAAACCTAATTTGCATCCACTTCACATGTTTTACTCGTTTTGGCGCACGCAACGTTATGTTTGGGTACCGCAGGGCACCTAAACTAGCTTTCCATTCTGTCCTTCTCTAAATAAGTCGTCATGAACAAATTTTGTACTAATTATTGTATTTTTAGGCGGTGAAAAAGGCTCTGGACCAGCAGGTTGCTGAGCAAAAAGCCAACCCTGCCGCTTTCGAAGCCCGTGTCCACAACGACAGCTCCAAGCTGAACATCGTGGTTAAGCCAAACAGAGAGATGCTCGGACTGGACACCGCTGCCTCTGGTGCCGCCACCAATACTGGTACCGTTGTCCCGGGTCCGGTAGTACCGACTGTTCCGGATAATAGTTCGGAGGAGGAGGGATCTGGTGAGGGCAACTCCTCGGATCAGCAGCCGGAACAGAATGTACAAGACTCGTCCGAGGAAACAGTGGACCAAGAACCCATTGCTGATCAGGTTTCCCAGGAACCAAAAGAAGATTCCGGATCGGAAAATGGTGACAACGTCCCAGTTAACCCTGCCAACGACGACGTTCCCGAGGTGCCAGAAGGAGACCAGGTTGAAGAGACCACCCAAAAAGCTGCCGAGGATATTGATAGTGATTATGGCGACCTTCTCGGAAAAGTTTAGTTGAGCCTCCGAATAAAG
Organism: Litoditis marina; assembly: GCA_964036275.1. NCBI lineage: Eukaryota > Metazoa > Nematoda > Chromadorea > Rhabditida > Rhabditidae > Litoditis > Litoditis marina. Next base: position 33,105,415 of record OZ038433.1, read on the forward strand.
ATTTTATATACTGATGTACTCCATGTTCAGTGACCATTATGAAAACGAGAGCGACACGGTAGTTTTGCTATAAAATGATGCGTTTGTAGTTGTATTCTGGTGTATGCTGGGTGAAATTCTTGGAAGGAGTGCTGTGCTGCAAGACCAATCTATGACTCTCCCAAGAATCATAGTGCTTGAACGCGAAGATTACTTGGTTTCGCACATCGCATCCGTTCACAGTAACCAGTTCAAGAATGAAACACATTTGTTGCATTTTTCTAATAAACTGACCGGCTTTTGATTGAAATTTTTTCCTAGCATGTACTAAAGAGAGTGGAGAACACTACCCCTGAGTCCCTGGTGTAGTCTTCCCGGAAACGCAAATGTCGGTGATCTGTATTTTAGTTCCAACATCCCATTGTAAATGGTTATTGGTGCGTGGAACCGACTATAATGAGACTGCAAACGTAGCAATCGACCCACTTACCGTTTTAGGCCGTCCGTGGGCCTTCTGTTCTTTCTAAAATGGGAAGGTTTGAGCTCTCTCACTATTCGCTCAAAGGAGACCGGAGCGCACCATGGTTTTTTTTTCGTTAAGCTGGTGTATCCAACTTTCGATTGGACGCGTTGTGTGTCGCGGGGCATTGTCATAATGTCACTTGGAATGATCGAACTAATATACAAGTTATTTGTGCTCTCTGATCGCAACACAATTGAAAGCAGCACGAAACAATACCTCTGCTCAGGTTGTGTTCCGGCCTCCTTTGAATGTATTTGCAAAAATCTCCTGTTTATCACGGAGTGAAGCAAATACATAAATGGAAAGTTTGTATCTCCTTTAGAAATAATATTTGAAATTTTGTATGATCCGAATGTAATATTTGGTGGCACTTTCAATGTACGCGTAACCATTATAGTTGATAGTTTCTGAGAAAACTCTCTGAGAAAGTACCCCCCCCCCCACACGACCCTTGTTTTAATGGGTTTCTCCGGGGAAAATCCGAGGCACCCTAACAACCTAAAAGTAATATTTCTAAGCGGGTGTGTGGGGGCTCAAAATGCTCTAAAAGGGCTACGGTTCTTAAAGTCAACTGCGCCCACCCGCCAATATGTGCTCGGTTGACAAATAATACTGAACATACGCGTTTTCTGTGTAGTTCCTTTCATTTCGACTGAGACCCATTGTTGGCATCGGGCTAAGAGACTATTTTCGGGAGACTTATCATAACGAACAAACGAAAAAACAGAAATTTATTTTTTCAAAAGCAGATGCGAACTATGCCTCGATCTGGACCATTAGCTCATAGTCGTCGTGGTTGATTTGTTGCTCTGAAACTATGACAAAATTAAAGTTTTAACATTTTTCTTAACATAAAGGTGGGAACTTTCTAGGTAATTCATGATGTCAAAGTCGAGTTGGTTAGAGAAGGGCGTTTGGCAAACGGCCCGCTCTTCTGGGTATCTTTGATCTGCACACTCTCTCGTCACGAATCTTCTAAAAATTGATAGCTGATCAGTGAGCCAGTTTTGTAGCGTCCCCGACAAGAGTGTGTATGTCAGAGAGACGCAGACTACCAAGTCTATCTATCTGCGGTCTCATTGACGTCCACACTCTCTCGCGTAACTGAACAGGAAAATGACGTCAACGTCCTCTAGGCATCACATAATCAGGGCCTTTTCCTTCTTTATTCGAACAAAGCATACCTTGGGGGGCGTGACGCCTCTTTCTTCCGGCAGGGGCAGGGCCGGCGGCTTGTTGTTGTTTAAAGGCATCATAAGTGTCTTGCACCGCCTTTTCGAGGTTCTTTTCCCCCGTTATGGCTGCCTGAAAATATAATTGTCACAAAAGTTCAATTCAAACCGCACATATATTATACGCAACAGAACTTGTTCAAGGGATACATTTTGTCATCTGTAGAAAAAGACGTCTTCGATTCGTGTGAGTAGAAAAATGCAGATTGTTTTCCAAGTCAGCGTACATTCCACTGGTTTAAACACTGCAGCAAAAGGCCAAAATACCGACAAAACCATTTGTGAAATATTAAGTTCTTACATTTTGGATAGCTTTCTGCATTTGTTGCAGGTTTTCGATGGCGTAGACTCCGCTTCGAGCCATGATGGAAGGAGTGGGGACCTGAAATCAAGCTGCGGGAAAAGAAAATAGTATCCGAAATCCAATCACTCTGATAATTTATAGTTGAGAGAACACACAAATAATCTAGCGTCGTCTCATAAATTACAATAATTTTCATAGCTTCCGTTGTATTAGTTGTTAATCGATCGTCGATTAACAACTAATACAACTGAATACGATAATCGATTGCTACTAATCGATTATGAAAAACAGATGATTTTGATGTTTGAATTTCGAGTCATCTTAATTGTGATATTTCACTGAAATACTATCAAAAAGATGGTACACTACTACCATTTGATGCAGCAAATACTGAAGTACCGCTAAACTATCAGTGAACTATCATCTAAATGGTGGTAAATTATCTCTGAACTATCGATAACCCTTCCATGGAACGAATTTCGATAGTCCAGTGATAATTTGAAACCCTCTCTCTAGTATCCAATTTACTATGACGGCGTCCGGAACCAACCTCAAGTACAAAGAAAGACGTCTCGGCGACCAGGTTGATACTGGGCAATGCAGCCATGAGTTCTCGCGTTTTCTGGGGCGAGAACGGAAAGTCGTACCAAGCCAGAGCGGGAGAGAAGACGAGGGCCAAAACTGCGAACTTCAGCATTTCTGGAAAATCAATATCTTCAAAGAAGCTGATAGTTACTTTTTCAAATCCCCACAAGCCTAACATGAACCGATAGAAGACAACCAGAGCACACTATAAGTGAACTACAATTCTGCTTGACCTTATAAATCACATCGACCATCTATAACCTTAGGTTGATAGGATGGAGAAACTACAGCTAGACTACATGTGGTTTTATCTATCTATAGCTTATAGTTGACTTAGCTCCCCATCTTAAAGTGAACAATCTATCCCTAACTTAGACTTTCGCTCAAGTATCTGAATATACAGAAATAGGTTGGAAGAGAAGAATGGCAACGCACCGTTGGCGGTAGCGACGAAACTATGAGGAGAGAGACGAAAGACTTTTTCGACGCGTCGCGCGTGGCGCGCGCGTTTTCCGGTTCAAATCGTGGAGCAGTTGGAATGTTAGGAATAACAAGTTTCCAGTTTCTCAACGGGGCAGGTTTCCAGTTTTCAGTTTCTCAACGGGGCAGGTTTTCCAGAACTGTCTCGAGAAGATTTCAAGTTTGGGTTGGTTGACTCTCCATCAAGTCAAGAACGAGTTTGTTTGTTTTTCCCGTTTTTTCGTGCGTCCCGCGCATTCAGAGAAGAGAGCGATCATTTCGTCCTCGAACTTTCTGCCATGCGGCTCGTTGTGTTTTCTCTTCTCCTCGTCGTCTCTTCGGTCAGTTTTGCTGAGGTCGTCTCCATGAATATTCCTGCCCTTCTCTCACAACCTGCGTCTTCTCAAACTCACACTCTTTCTCTGCTCTCACACCCCTCGGGACACGAGTGTAGAGAGCTACAGCGCGAGCTAAGAGACGCAGCTGGTACGTACTATTCTATAAAAGAAAACTACGTCACTGATTCTTAACAACAATCTACCTCACTGATTCTTAACAACGTTTTTCGAGCATATTACAGTCGAGGAGAATTGTCTGAATATGAATGGAATTTTAGCACAAAAATTTGTATTCTAAAGTTTAGGAGAAATTTAGTACGGAAGGACATTGGAGCCGTATGAATAGCTCGTTTCTGAATGATCGAACTCATTTTTTTCTGGCGATTCTCCCTCACTCATTTTTCAAATGACTTTTCTTATTTCCGGTGATTCCTTGATATACGTTTTGCCAAACCGCTGTGATCAGTGTACGGTCAATTTGGTAGGCGAGCGGACAGCTCACCTACGTCTCTCTGACCTACACGCTCTCTTGTCTGTTGACAAGTTATCAATGACCTGCTGTCAATAGATTTTCGGATACCTCTCCACACCTCTCTCCCACACCTCTCTCTCACGAATTTTCAATGTTTGATGTGACTTTGATGTCTTCAGGTGTGTGCTGCCAGTAGATGGAAGAAGCCGGAAATCCAAACTGGACCGATGAAGGGAAATCACGAAGCTCTACCTGATGAGGCTGGTAAGTATTCCCCAGTTATACTGGTGGTCAATCACACACTCACGTGAAACAAGTTGAGAATAGCAGAACTCAGAAACGTGCACTGACAAAGTGCACGATTGCTCATTAGAATAGAATGCCAACTTTCTGTGACTATTCATTTCTTTTCTGGAATACTGTTAGGCAAGTACAAAGTCACGTGAAACAAGTTGAACACAGCAGAACTCAGAAACGTGCAATGAAAAAGTGCACGATTGCTCATTAGAATAGAATGTCAACTTTCTGTGACTATTCATTGCTTTTCTGGAATACTGTTAGGCAAGTACAAAGTCACGTGAAACAAGTTCAGAATAGCAGAACTCGGAAACGTGCAATGAGAAAGTGCACGATTGCTCATTAGAATAGAATGCCAACTTTCTGTGACTATTCATTGCTTTTCTGGAATACTGTTAGGCAAGTACAAAGTCACGTGAAACAAGTTGAGAATAGCAGAACTCGGAAACGTGCAATGAGAAAGTGCACGATTGCTCATTAGAATAGAATGCCAACTTTCTGTGACTATTCATTGCTTTTCTGGAATACTGTTAGGCAAGTACAAAGTCACGTGAAACAAGTTGAGAATAGCAGAACTCGGAAACGTGCAATGAGAAAGTGCACGATTGCTCATTAGAATAGAATGCCAACTTTCTGTGACTATTCATTGCTTTTCTGGAATACTGTTAGGCAAGTTCAAAGTCACGTGAAACAAGTTGAGAATAGCAGAACTCGGAAACGTGCAATGAGAAAGTGCACGATTGCTCAGAGGAATAGAATGCCAACTTTCTGTGGCTATTCATTGCTTTTCTGGAATACTGTTAGGCAAGTTCAAAGTCACGTGAAACAAGTTGAGAATAGCAAAACTCGGAAACGTGCAATGAGAAAGTGCACGATTGCTCATTAGAATAGAATGCCAACTTTCTGTGACTATTCATTGCTTTTCTGGAATACTGTTAGGCAAGTTCAAAGTCACGTGAAACAAGTTGAGAATAGCAGAACTCGGAAACGTGCAATGAGAAAGTGCACGATTGCTCATTAGAATAGAATGCCAACTTTCTGTGACTATTCATTGCTTTTCTGGAATACTGTTAGGCAAGTACAAAGTCACGTGAAACAAGTTGAGAATAGCAGAACTCGGAAACGTGCAATGAGAAAGTGCACGATTGCTCATTAGAATAGAATGCCAACTTTCTGTGGCTATTCATTGCTTTTCTGGAATACTGTTAGGCAAGTTCAAAGTCACGTGAAACAAGTTGAGAATAGCAGAACTCGGAAACGTGCAATGAGAAAGTGCACGATTGCTCATTAGAATAGAATGCCAACTTTCTGTGGCTATTCATTGCTTTTCTGGAATACTGTTAGGCAAGTTCAAAGTCACGTGAAACAAGTTGAGAATAGCAGAACTCGGAAACGTGCAATGAGAAAGTGCACGATTGCTCATTAGAATAGAATGCCAACTTTCTGTGGCTATTCATTGCTTTTCTGGAATACTGTTAGGCAAGTACAAAGTCACGTGAAACAAGTTGAGAATAGCAGAACTCGGAAACGTGCAATGAGAAAGTGCACGATTGCTCATTAGAATAGAATGCCAACTTTCTGTGGCTATTCATTGCTTTTCTGGAATACTGTTAGGCAAGTACAAAGTCACGTGAAACAAGTTGAGAATAGCAGAACTCGGAAACGTGCAATGAGAAAGTGCACGATGCCTCATTAGAATAGAATGCCAACTTTCTGTGGCTATTCATTGCTTTTCTGGAATACTGTTAGGCAAGTTCAAAGTCACGTGAAACAAGTTGAGAATAGCAGAACTCGGAAACGTGCAATGAGAAAGTGCACGATTGCTCATTAGAATAGAATGCCAACTTTCTGTGGCTATTCATTGCTTTTCTGGAATACTGTTAGGCAAGTTCAAAGTCACGTGAAACAAGTTGAGAATAGCAGAACTCGGAAACGTGCAATGAGAAAGTGCACGATTGCTCATTAGAATAGAATGCCAACTTTCTGTGGCTATTCATTGCTTTTCTGGAATACTGTTAGGCAAGTTCAAAGTCACGTGAAACAAGTTGAGAATAGCAGAACTCGGAAACGTGCAATGAGAAAGTGCACGATTGCTCATTAGAATAGAATGCCAACTTTCTGTGGCTATTCATTGCTTTTCTGGAATACTGTTAGGCAAGTTCAAAGTCACGTGAAACAAGTTGAGAATAGCAGAACTCGGAAACGTGCAATGAGAAAGTGCACGATTGCTCATTAGAATAGAATGCCAACTTTCTGTGGCTATTCATTGCTTTTCTGGAATACTGTTAGGCAAGTACAAAGTCACGTGAAACAAGTTGAGAATAGCAGAACTCGGAAACGTGCAATGAGAAAGTGCACGATTGCTCATTAGAATAGAATGCCAACTTTCTGTGGCTATTCATTGCTTTTCTGGAATACTGTTAGGCAAGTACAAAGTCACGTGAAACAAGTTGAGAATAGCAGAACTCGGAAACGTGCAATGAGAAAGTGCACGATTGCTCATTAGAATAGAATGCCAACTTTCTGTGGCTATTCATTGCTTTTCTGGAATAATGTTAGGCAAGTTCAAAGTCACGTGAAACAAGTTGAGAATAGCAGAACTCGGAAACGTGCAATGAGAAAGTGCACGATGCCTCATTACAATGCTAACTTGTCCTTATGCCACTTCATTTTCAGTAGCAGCCAATACCATTCGAACCCCGGGAGGTAATAAGAACATGAAGACCTTCTTGAGTAAGAACGGAGTGGCCGTCGCCTACCAAACTATTATGGTCAGTTGTCGAGTATATGAATGTGTTTATTTTCAGTGTTATATTTTTAGGTTGCATACAACCTTCTACGGTTGATATTAATACTATGTGATTGTAATTGAATCAGAATAAGGTGACACACGGATGAAATAGGCCATACACAAATTTATTTGACAAGTTCATAGAAAGTTTAGGTTCGATTTTGTTGTTGAACGCAACAAAAATAATGATCTTTTATTTTAGTTTCTAGTACTTTTGGGGTTACAAATTCCCAGTGTGAAGTCATATTACAATGCAGAAATTTCAACTCTCAACACACTAGGGTGGTTGAAAATAACTAAGATTGAAGATTGGAAAACTCGAATAAATCTAAATTTTGAATCTTTTTCTGAAGTTCTGAGCTCGATAACACATCCTTCAATTTATTCAGCAAAAAATGAAAGAAGACGGCCAAGCCATCGACCCAGAGCGTTTCTTGGAAATTCTCGCCTATCTCTTTGAGGTTCGTTAAGTGTTATAACTGCTGTTTATGATTACTTCATACTCTGTTTCATACTTCACTCTTCCAACTTACCAAGGAGTGTGATAGCACGCCAGATACATACACTACTAGTCAATCGCAGAGTCACGTGAAACATGATAGACGCAGCAGAACTCAGAAACGTGCAATGACAAAGTGCACGATGCCTCATAAGAATGCTAACTTCACGTGACTATTCAGTTTACGTCGTTATAGGCTAAACTTTCTAAATTTGAAAAAAATGTGAGTTCACAGGTAGTTTTCCAGGTTTCCGAGTGGGGACCCAAGGGACCTCCCGGCGGTTTCTCAATCGGACGTAAACCCAGTTTCATTCGACCATCCGCAGCTGGACGCAAGAAGAGATCTGTCAACAAGAAAGTGGTACGAATTATCACTACTATTTCTATCTCTCTCTCTCTCTTTCTCGCTCTTTCCCTCCTCTCTCTAAACACTCTCTCTGTCTTTATCTCCTCTTCTCGTTTTCTGTTCAGAACATACAACTCTCCATAACTGTTGTTGGCTGATCTCTCATCCGATAGTTCTTTCCCTCAGGCTACCACCAAAGTCCGTGCTCGTCTCGTCTGGGTTCCCAAGGCCGAGGCTGAGAAGGTTTGAACTAACATCCAATTATACCCTCATTCATTCCTACTAAGGCCCATACAGTATGACCACTTAGCTTGCCGTTCGTTTCAGTCACGGTTTCTTAGGAAATAATAACAGTGTTCGCATGCGATTCTCATTTCTTATTACAAACAGTTGTCAGAAACTACTTCCACAATATTTACAACAAAAAATCGGAAGTATACTCAGTAGAGTGATACTATAGCTTGTAAAAATCAGTATATATCTCCGTTGAAACATTCACCAAATTGATCATGAAATTTCAATTTTGAATTTTGGTTCATTTTGGTCACTTCTCTATGGTACATTTAGATCAAGCGCGAGAACAAGCGAGTTGAGCACAACATGAAGCTTCACCGTATGGCTGCTAAACACAAGGTAACACTATGATTTCAAGACATTTTTGAAGAATTTCGATGTACTTTTGGCTCCCGGTGACGGCATAAGTCATGAATCCGACAAGATTGTAGCCTTTTGAAGTGGATTCATTCATTCAGTTTCGTTTTTATCGATGAACCTCATTAGCGGTTCTTGAAATTGAACTATTCTCAGAAAAGCGGAAAGGTGGTTAATCACGCATCCAACCGCAATATTCTCAAGAAGCGCCTCGTGAAATCGGTTAGTTTTCAATAGTTTCGAAGTTGACAAGTATAATAAAGTGAATTTGGAGTCAATTAGTCGAATGACTTTTATAAAGCAACATTGATTGGAAACATCATGCCAAAGTCATGGAAAAATCATTTATCTGTGTTTTTCTACAACTTTCACTGTGGTTCAAGGTATTTGTTCGTTCTAGAGCATGCAGACTATTTCCAACACGTACTTTTCCAGACAAAACCCAAGGCTGCCCACAAACATCATTCCTCTGCCTAAACTTTGTCCCAGTTCAATAAAAATGTTTTGTATTGTGGTGTTATTATTCTCATTCGGACACTTTCAAAATAACTTGAACAATAATTTTTGCTCTGATTTTGCAGACACTTCCACACAGTTTATTGCGTTGTTCTCCATAGTTCATCCATCAATCTGCCAATATATTCGCAGAAATGTTTGTCAACATTGCGGACTTTCAAAAACGGTTTTATGCCATTTTCTCAAAAACTCCTGAACGGATTTTTGAGATTTTGATAGAGAGACAGATAGAGGAGGAAAGCCCGCATCATTGAGCTACTCGATATCTAATGTGTGCCGAGTGATCTACAGTTATTCTAAAAATTGTCTCGCGAAAATGGCTTCCGACAGCGGCCGCGCGGCGTGGCGGCCGCAAAACCGACGAATTCAACCGTTTCGTCCGAAATTTAAAATATAGTTAGGAACAGCAGAGATTGGTGTACATCTGAAATCTTGGACCAATCGGTTACATTGAGCCATTGTATGGCCCCGTAAACATTGCTCCTAGCTGCTTTGACAATTACTTCTAGATGTGTGGAGTGTGAGCAGTGAGCTGTTGTTTCGCTTTTTGGTAGTTTGAATAGATCCACTAGTATAAAAGGCTAGTTTGGTGTGTATGTTTGTAACAATTTCAGTCGAAAAACCAATGGGAAAGAGTGAGGCAAATGGCGTGGAAAAAACGTGAGCTATCTGGATTTCATTTCTATTTTCGAGTGACTACAAATCGTCTGCAGCTGCAAATTGAAATGGAGAATAGATTTGCTTTATTTAAGTTGAACAAAGGTGCGTTAAAGTCACGTGAAATACACGCGGCCTTAACAGAAAGAGAGAGAGAGAGAGAGGTAGAGAGAGAGAGAGAAAGAGAGAATCCTAACGAGAAATTTCGCGCTCTATGTTAAGGAGAAGTTTCGCGCTCTCTGTTAAGGAGAAGTCCCGCGCTCTATGTAAAAAAAAAGTTCAGCGCTCTATGTTAGGGAGAAGTCTCGCACTCTATGTTAGGGAAAAGTTTCGCGCTCCATGCTGCGACATCCCGCGCTCTATGTTAAGGAGAAGTTCCGCGCTCTATGTTAGATAGAAGTCTCGCGCTCTATGTTAAGACATCCCGCGCTCTATGTTAAGGAGAAGTTCCGCGCTCTATGTTAAGGAGAAGTTAAGCGCTACATGTAAAAAAAAGTTCAGCGCTCCATGTTAGGGAGAAGTCTCGCGCTCTATGTTAGGGAGAGATCTCGCGCTATAAGTTAGAAAGAGGACTCGCGCTCCATGTTAGGGAGAGTGCTCGCGCTCTATGTTAGAGAGAGATCTCACGCTCTATTATAGAGAGAGGACTCGCGCCCTATGTTAATGAGAGGACTCGCGCTCTATGTTAGATAGAGGTCTCGCACTCTATGTTAGAGAGATGAATCGCGATCTATGTTAGATAGAGGTCTTGCACGCTATGTTAGATAGAGTTGAGCATGTTATATGCTCTATGTTAGAGAGAGGTCTCGCGCTCTATGTTAGAGAGAGGACTTGCCCTCTATGTTAGAGAGAGGACTCACGCTCTATATTAGAAAATATATCGCCCTCTGGAGAGGTCTCCCACCCTATGTTATTTGGAAGAGATCTCGCTATTAAGGACATTTTTCGTGCTCTATGTTAAGGAGAGCTTCCGCGGTCCATGTTCTAAAAAGAGCCAGGAAGCTCCCGCCAGCCTGGAATAAAAACAAGGGAGGCGGAGGCGGCTTTAGCCGCCGGCGACCTACCTTGTAAAAGTATCGCGCGCAGCGCGAAGCGCTGCGCAGGTTAGTTTTTGATCACAACATTGCGGACTTTCAAAAGTGGTTTTATGCCATTTTCTCAAAAACTCCTGAACGGATTTTTGAGATTTTGATGGAAAGAGATAGAGGAGGAAAGGCTTCATCATTGAGCCATTCGATATTTAATGTGCGACCAGTGATCTACAGTTATGCTGAATATCGTCTCGCAAAAATGTCTTCCGACGGCGGCCGCGTGGCGCGGCGTGGCGCGGCGGCCGCAAAACCGACGAATTGAACCGATTCGTCTGAAATTTGGAATATAGTTAGAAACAGCAGAGTTATGTGTAAATCTGAAATCTTGGACCAATCGGTTCAAAATGAGCCATTTTATCGCCTTGGAAATATTGCATTCAGCTGCTTTCACAATCACTTCTAGATGTGCGGAGTGTGCGAAGTGAGCTGTTGTTTTGTTTTTTGGTAGTTGGAGTAGATTAAAGTATAATGAATAAGCAATTAGGTTAATCTGTAGAGATCCTGACTCCATAAAAAGGTTAATCGAACAAAAACAAAAATGATGGTGGTCGTGAAAGGATTCGAACCCTCGGCCTACTGGACTGTAGTGCGCTGCTCTGCCGACTGAGCCAAATAGCCACGAAGAGTGGAAGAAATGGACGGCGCCACACGTGCGCTGCCCGAAATCAAGGATTGATCACGGTTTCTGAGAGAAGGCTTACTAACCAAACTCGTAACGCAGTTTTTGTTTTTAAAGCATCAACCCAGCGTGTGTGAATAGATTAAAATATATTGGAAAAGCAATTGTGTTAATCCGTAGAGATCCTGACTACATAAAAAGGTTAATCGAACAAAAACAAAAATGCTGTTCGTGAAAGGATTCGAACCCTCGGCCTACTGAACTGTAGTGCGCTGCTCTGCCGACTGAGCCAAATCGTCACGAAAGAAGAAAAAATGGACGGCGCCACACGTGCGCTGCCCGAAATCAAGGATTGATCACGGTTTCTGAGAGAATGCTTACTAACCAGAGTTCTAACGCAGTTTATGTTCTGCAAATCAACTTAGGGCCTGGATCTCTGGGGCGCGTAAAAATAGGGCCGCCCACTTTTTAGGGCGTAACGTCCACTTTTTGGGGCGAAAGTCCACTTTTCGTTACGGATGACGTATTTTCAGGGCGGAAGACGTAATTTTAGGGCGAAACACGTATTTTTAGGACGTAAAGACCATTTTTGAAAAAAATTACCCGGAATGAACAAAAATTTCAAAGTTGATGGATTTGGCTGAAACTGAGGACGAATATGGAATATGGGTTTCGATCATCGCGATCCCGAATATGGATGTTTAAATTAATTTCACGCACGCGACGCAACAACAATTTTCAAAGATGGTGTTTTTGAATTAAACTTTGGATATGTGGGTAATCGACTATGAGGATATCAGATACGGATACAAAAATAGGTAAAACGCACGCGCGCTGCGCGCGACGCGACAATAACTTGAATATTGGTCATTGGGGCTGACATTTTATATTTTAGTTCTTCACCACCTAACGGCGTGTATTTTCTTTTTTTTCGTAATTCTCATGATCCGAAACCCCTGTCCACAAAACATCAGCCCCACTGACCAATTTTCAAGTCATTGTCGCGTCGCGCGCAGCGCGCGTGCGTTTTACCTATTTTTGTATCCGTATCTGATATCCTCCTAGTCGATTATATCCAAAGTTTAATTCAAAAACACATATCCAAAGTTTAATTCAAAAGCACCATCTTTGAAAATTGTTGTCGCGTCGCGTGCGTGAAATTAATTTTAACATCCATATTCGTGATCGTGATGATCGAAACCCTATAAGTCCTCAATTTCATCCAAATCCATCAACTTTAAAATTTTTGTTAATTCCGGGTATTTTTTTTCAAAAGTGGTCTCTACGTCCTAAAAATACGTCTTTCGCCCAAAAATTACGTCTTCCGCCCTGAAAATACGTCATCCGTAACGAAAAGTGGACTTTCGCCCCAAAAAGTTGACATTACGCCCCAAAAAGTGGACTTTACGTCCTAAAAAGTGGGCCGCCCTATTTTTACGCCCCCCAGAGATCCAGGCCCTTAGTATTCATTGTTACGTTGGAAAAAGTTTAATAATAATTGATTAGATGCTCATTATTTCCTATCTATTGATTCATTATTTCCTTCGGAAATATAGAAAATGAGGACAATTTGTATAAAAAAAACGATGAAAAGTGAGAGACGATTAGCTTTTGAGATTGAACTGCATGGAATATAGAAAAGGAGGACAATAACTCAAGAGGGAAATAAAAAATCTAATCTCGCAATTTTCATGATCATCCTGACAGACTGATTCAAAAAATATATGCTAAATCTTTTAGAAAAGTCCGCTTACACTAAAAACGTATCTGAAACAAAAATCAGCTATACTGTCAGTCTATCGCACAGTCACGTGAAACATGTTAAACACAGCAGAACTCGGAAACGTGAAACGACAAAGTGCACACTTAGGCTATTAGAATGCTAACTTTACATGAATATTCAAGAAACTTATAGTGTACTCTGTTCTGTTATCATTTTTGAATCAATGGTGATAATCATATTAGGACGTTTCATCTAATTGTTTGCTGCAAGTTTTTTTTTCACTGAAAAACAACATGTTTTTCAAATCACAAAAATGACCCATGAAAATTGCGAGATTACATTTTTCATTTCCCTCTTGAGTTATTGTCCTCCTTTTCTATATTCCATGCAGTTCAATCTCAAAAGCTAATCGTCTCTCACTTTACATCGTTTTTTATACAAATATTTGGGTAGTTTGGTGTGTGTGTATGTATGTCCAGAAATTCACAGTTTGCCCTTTTGGTCGAAAAAAAGTGAGGCAAGCGATGAAAGCTGGAGAGAAAAGGGAGACGTGAAAAAAGACGTGCTTTCGGATTTCATTTTCAATTGGTAGTGGGATGAGGGTGGTTGATCACCGTTTTTTTCGCGGATAGAAAATGAAAACGAGTTTACGTGAGCTGTTCATACGCGGCAATTTTGGAGAAAAGCCATTTTGCTCTACTGGCGACTCGGGAGGCGGCTGGGATGCATGAGAAAAGGTATTTGTCGTTTGTTTTTGGGTAAATATCTATCTTTCTCATTGGTTTCCACTCTCCTATCCAACTATCCTGTTTTTTTATTCTCTTTTGCATATGTAGTAAAAAACCGCTGTTCTATGTAGTACAGAACTGTCACGCTCTATGTCAAGAAGAATAAAGAGAGGATGGGAGAGAGATAAAAAGAGAGATAGATAGATAGTGAAATGAAGAGAAAACAAGTGAGGGAATATGTCGCACCTCCTTTGATCTTTATTTTCGATGTGTTTGTCAATTTCCACTGTTTCGCTGTACAGGTGATCCCGACTGTCCCCATTTCCGCTGTCTATGGGACTCCCACTGCCCCATTTTGGCTCTCTATGTGGGCCTCACTCCATGTTTTGGCTGTTCGTATGTGAGCCCCACTGTCCCCATTCCCGCTGTCTATGTGAGTCCCACTGTCGCCATTTCCGCTGTCTATGTGAGCCCCACTGCCCCATTTCCGCTGTCCATGTGAGCCCCACTGCTCCCATTTCCGCTGTCTATGTGAGCCCCACTGTTCCCATTTCCGCTGTCTATGTGAGCCCCACTGTCCCCATTTTCGCTGTCTATGTGAGCCCCACTGTCCTCATTCCCGCTGTCTATGTGAGTTCCACTGTCGCCATTTCCGCTGTCCATGTGAGCCCCACTGTCCCCATTTCCGCTGTCTATGTGAGCCCCACTGTTCCCATTTCCGCTGTCTATGTGAGCCCCACTGTCCCCATTTCCGCTGTCTATGTGAGCCCTACTCATCCTATTTTTGCTGTCTATGTGAGCCCTACTCATCCTATTTTTGCTGTGTATGACGGAGAGAGAGAGAGAGAGAGAGAGAGAGAGAGAGAGAGAGAGAGAGAGAGAGAGAGAGAGAGAGAGAGAGAGAGAGAGAGAGAGAGAGATAGAGAGTGAGAGAGATAGAGAGAGGGAGAGAGAGAGAGAGAGAGAGAGAGAGAGAGATGGAAAGAGGGACATAGAAAGAGAGAGAAGGAGGGGGGGTTAATGGAGAGCGTGAGAGAAGAAAGAGAGAATAGAAAAGAGTCTCGCCTGTCTCGAGAGAGATGTCTCGCACTCGATGCTGGAGAAAAGTCTCGCGCTCTATGTTACGGAGAGATCCCGCGATACATGTTGAGAATAACTTCCGCGCCCCATGTCTAGGAGAAAAGAGGGCCAGGAAGCTCTCGCCAGCCCGGAACAAAAACAAGGGAGACAGAGGCGGCTTTAGCCGCCGGCGACCTTCCTTGTAGAAATATATTGGAAAAGCAATTGTTAATCTGTAGAGATCCTGACTACATAAAAGGGTTAATCGAACAAAAACAAAAATGATGACCGTGAAAGGATTCGAACCCGCAGCCTACTGGTCTGTAGTTCCCTCGAGCCAAACCTGAAATAACTCCCCTCAGGTGGAAACCCAAGTCCTCAACTCAGTGGGGCGTCTTCTTGAACTCAAACGGTCACAGCGCTTTGAGTACCAAAAGAGTGCTTACTAACCAAACTTGTAACGCAGTTTTTGTATTTCAAGCAACGACTTAGTGTGATAGATTAAAATTTATTGGAAAAGCAATTGTGTTAATCTGTAGAGAGGTTGGCTCCATAAAAAGATTAATCAAGAAAAATCAAAAATGATGTCTGTGAAAGGGTTCGAACCCTCGGCCTAGTGGGCAGTAGTGCGCTGCTCTGCCGACTGAGCCAAATAGCCACGAAGAGTGGAAGAAATGGACGGCGCCACACGTGCGCTGCCCGAAATCAAGGATTGATCACGGTTTCTGAGAGAGTGCTTACTAACCAAACTTGTAACGCAGTTTTTGTGTTTGAAACATCAACTTAGTTCTACCTGTTTAGTTGAATAAACTTTCAAAAAGCAATAATTGATTAGATGTCTTTATTTCATACTTTTGACGCCAACAACACCTTCACACAACACTCAGTGATACGGGAGAAAAATAAAGCTTGTATTGTATTGTATGAATTAATTATTTTCTTCGGAAATTCAGAAAAAGAGGTCAATTTGTATGAAAAAACGAATGTATAGTGAGAAACGATTAGCTTTTGAGATTGAACTGCATGGGATGTAGAAAAGTAGGTCAATAACTAGAGGGAAATGAAAAATCTAATCTCGCAATTTCTCTTTCTTTACATTCCATGCAGTTCAATCTCAAAAGCTAATCGTTTCTCACTTTACATTCGTTCTTTTGTACAAATTCATTCATACTGTTAGTCACGTGAAACATGTTAAACACATCATCACTCAGAAACGTGCAAAGACAAAGTGCACGATGTCTCTTCGGAACGCGAACTTCACGGGAATTCATTTCGACACACTCATTCTTTCCCTTTTAGGCTCTTACTTTTCGATTGTTTGTTTTCATTACTCTTTGTTTCCACACGACTTATCTGATTTCCTTCTCCTACCTCGATGAGGATGCCTCAAAGGGAGAGGTACTCTGCAATTGTTGGACGACCCGAGGGCGACCCGGTGAAGACTCGGGGGCGACCCGGAAAAATGGATTGCGACCCGGCGCCGAGTCGGAACTCTTCAAAAAGTTTCGTTCGAGTCGGATTGGGAGGTGTTGGAATTAGGTCAGCTCGGCCAAATTGATTTTGTTCATGTAACTGCTTTTGTAAACCATACACAACCTTTTCTAAGCCTCCCGTTATAGAAAAAAGCATTCAATTAAGAGAAACTAGCAATAATAATACTTTCCACAGCATTCAATTTGTTCGCTATGAGATGATGAGCCAGCCCTCTGAAGTTTTCCAACACGAACTTTTGTTTTTTCGAAACTTTTCTCGTCCAGGCTCCCAGAATTTACCATTAGTGTTATATTTCATTATAGAACTTGGTTGATAATCAATATGTCGAGTAATCAACTTTGGAATTTGAAAGCGAAATCGGTTGAAGACGTCTCCCGTGCAATACACCGCTGTTGAGAACGAGTAATTTTCCCCGCGACGCCATGATTACCTGTTATTAAAATTTGAAATATTTTGTTTACACATGTTTTATTTATTATCATGGAATTGGTGTGCACTGAATGTAAATGTTAAAGTGGTGAATCAGAATTGTTACGAATGTTTTGATATTTGAAACGCATGCGTTTTAATATTGTATTCTGTGGAAATGTTCAATTTCTGAGAATTTTGCTAAAATACATATGTTTTATGTTTTTTTCTTAGACTTCATACTTTATTGAGTTATCGATGAGAATTTCAGGCAATTCTAAATTTCTGCCGGTCTACTTGATGCCTAGGAAAGAGCCGCTCAGGAAGTTCCCACTCTCAGGAAGTTTTCACGAAGTTCAGGAAGGATCAGAGAGCTTCCCACTCCCAAAAATACTGACAGTTTCACACTTGCAGAGCAACACTACAGTCGAGTTAGCCGTCAGCAGTCGATCCCGCAAGAAGATTATAGTTGGAACAACCTCTCAAGTTCTGCTGTACCAAAACCTAACCGAGGAAGAGGCGGTATTCAACGGAATGGACTTCCATTTTTTCAAAGATAACCAGAGTGTCAAAGGTAAACTCATTCAGCAAATAATATTCTCGTCTACCGTATTTGGGAGAGCAGAAAGAACGTAATTTTTATTGTTTTTTTTTTCAATTTTCTTTCATTATTTCAAACATTGAACTTTAAGGAGAGTTCGAGTGCATCGACTCGAAGAAATTGATGAGAATTGCCAGTAACACGACTGACACGCAGAAGTCGCTCATGACCTTCTTCATGGCGTACCTGAAGCAGGTTAGAGTGATTCCGAGATATTCTGTTAAAACATGGGTCAAAAGTTGGGCAATCGAAATTGATAGACAAGAATCACGGCGTTATTGCCAACTCATTTATGGGGTAATAACATTAAAGATTGCAAACGTTGTATACAAAACTTTGAAGTATTCTCATTTTTATATACTGTACCTGCTCTAGGCCACGCGCCCCGAACGTCTCATCTAATCGTTTACGTGCCAGGACAACACTTCTCAGGCGTGCGCCTCAGCTCTTCACGATATTCCACTTGCTTTAAAGAATAAGCTTGTCGGTTAGTTTGCTTAACATTTGAGATCTACATTCAACGTGTCCGCACTGTTTTCTCCTAGATTTACCACTTTTCTTCTTTGACACTTCTGAGTTTTGTGTATTGTGTAATGAACTCCCTGTGTAATGAACTTATCATGCCAGATGTTGCAGACTGTAGCTTTTTTCCAAATGCCCAGTACATCTAGTAATTGCGAAACAACGCGATTACTAGATCGTAATATGCTATTTCATGAACGGTGACAATATGTAGTCAATTTTCAGATGTCTGCAAGAGTGCTTTTGGATTTCGACCAGCCGATGAGAAGGACCCCAAGCGGGAAGCAAAGTGGATTTCATTGGAAGCTGAAACGCTAAAGCAACAGAAAGCTGCATTGTAAGTGGTTTTACATAGTTCAATGTTCTAGGAAACTTTGTTTATACATTTTTTCATTGGAGCTCATTCTTTTTACCAATATGCTTTCCTTTCCTTTAGCATGCTTTTATTCTCGTCTACCCGCACGAGACACGCATTTTCACAAATATTGTAACATAAACTACAATCAAAAACCAGATTCAGTTTCTACAGCGCTCACATTCTTTCACTCTCACTTCTCACATCGTGTTCCAATTGCAGTGAAAACATACACTGTTGACGAAGATGGCCATCTCCAATCCCGAAAGCACTAACACGGTTGGAAATGTCAAGAATGTATTCTCTTTATCCGGTCAGCTTTTGATCTCTACCTATGTTAAATGTTGACCGTTCAGTTCTTATACTACTCGTTTAGCACTTTTCTGTTTCTTGTTGATCGTGACTGTTGTTAAAATGTTCAGTTGTCGTTTTGTTGTCCTTGTGAATGAATACGTCGAATTCTAGCTGTTCAATCAGTCCCACAAAAAAATGCCATTATCATCCTTCTCGACTATGCCCCGGGCCGGGAACGACCCGGCAGCCGCCGAGTCGCAAGTAACCCCTCGCTCCCGGGTCGGCCTGAGTTTCCAAAGTATCTTGATTTTTTTGTTTCCGAGACGAGAATCTCTCATCTACTGATGAGGGCTGCCTTCCGGTGGACCTATCATCGAAACGCCTTCGTTAACAGAAAAGATGTCTGATACAACATACTAACATAGTTGTAATATGATATTGAATATTAAGGGGGGGGGGGGGGGGCAGAATAGAAAGCTAGTTTATGTACCCCGGGGTACCTAAATATAACGTTCCGCGCACCAAAATAGGCAAACACGTCTCAACCGTATGTAAATCGCGCGCAGCGCGAAGCGCTGTGCGAGATTTGTCTTTGGTCCGGCTAATGCGCGCCTCCGTTTTTTTAGTTTACCCTCAAAAAGGCCCAAACGTGTAAATCAAGACTTTTTATGATTTGTTGATTTTTCATGGCATATGTACAAGCTATGTTCAAAATTTGAACAAAATTGATTAAGTTTGAGCCGAGTTATGACGTTATGCGCTTCATGCAGACCGCCAACTTCCGCCGTGTGTGTGTGTGTGAACGCACTTCTGGGAAATTTTTATGTGTGAACCGATTTGACTGAAAATTTGGGACACGATAGATATCCCACTCAAACCTCGGGGGCGCAAACTTTTTTTCGAAAAAAATCATTTTTCATCAAGTTATAGGTCTTTGAAAATGTCTCTGCGTCTCTTCATTTCGTGCACTCTCTCGCCCTCTCTGTCGGGGTAAATCAAATTGCGTTATAACTCAGCTCAGTCCTAACCAATTCAAGTAAAATTTGAAGTATGATACCACGACATGAACTGACATCGGTTTAGATGTAATTCTTCTACTGATGACGTCATCGAGGATTCTGGAGCTCGGATGACGTCATTTTTGAAAAGTGCAAAGTTGACGTCACATATATTTTCAAATGATGGTAATATCTTAGAAAGGGTCAATTAACGGTGAAACTCAATCTGAGAGTAACGTATTCTGGGATTCTGGAGACCAGATGACGTCATTTTTGAAAAGTGCAAAGTTGACGTCACATATATTTTCAAATGCTGAAAATATCTTAAAAATGGTATATTAACGATAAAACTTCATCTAAATATGACTTATTCTGGAATTCAGAAGGCCAGACGACGTCAACTTTTTGAGAAAACTGACGTGAAATATGTTTTCGAATGCTGGAAGTTTCTTAAAAATGGTCAAATCACGATGAAACTTCATTCAAACATGACGTATTCTGGGATTCTAAAGGGCAGATGAAGTAAGTTTCTAGAACTGCAATGTTGACATCATATTTTTTTCCGCATGATGGTGATACTTGACAAGTCATTCATCAAGAAAACAATTTCATCTGCACCGTACAGATCAAACCACATACCTACGGCATGTATACAAACAGAGAAAAATTCATGAAAAAGTGGGGGCCCAACGAATGTAAGATTTGTCTTCTGCTGTGCGCCCCTTAGACAACTACTCTCAAATGGAACAGCTACTGCTACAAAAATCGGAAAATACTAATGTACTAATATACTCAAGTATAACTGTTCATTACAAACATACAAAAGTCGTAAAATATTTTCTCAAACCTGTAAACTAGAATCTACAAATCACAGATGTTAACTTAACGTACTCAATTATAGAGTTCCTGGTTTTGTACACAATGGTTGGCATTTTTTGTCATTACTTCAATTCTAGGTGCTATAACGTTTGTCATATTATTCAAAAGTTGTTCTCTATTTCGCAGCTGTGACTTGTAGATTCTAGTTTACAGGTTTGAGAAAATATTTTACGACTTTTGTATGTTTGTAATGAACAGTTATACTTGAGTATATTAGTACATTAGTATTTTCCGATTTTTGTAGCAGTAGCTGTTCCATTTGAGAGTAGTTGTCTAAGGGGCGCACAGCAGAAGACAAATCTTACATTCGTTGGGCCCCCACTTTTTCATGAATTAAGATCGTTAGTTTAATTTAGAAGTTATACTTATCGGTTTCTATTGATAAGCTCTTTCATATTAACTTTCCTTTCTGTCCCCTTTCAAGTGGTTACGTCTGGGAAGAGGTCGGAACGTGCCACTTTCTATACTCTTCTTTTTTTATTATCATAGTTAGTATCCTTCTCGTCTTGTTCGTCTCGCGTGCGGTTGCATTCCACGCTCGCTCTCGTAACTCGTTACTAATTACTCGAGAAACCGGCCCAAGCTGGGATTTGGGAAACCATGGGCCGTACTTCCCTACCAGACCATCTACATCTCTGTTCTCTCAATATTCGTGGACTGGGTCAAATGGCGAAAATGCACCTGCTAACAAGACAACTGGCGGAGATCAAATGGGACATTCTGGCCCTGCAGGAGACAAAACGACAAGGAACGTTTGGAGAAACCCTGCCGAATGGTGAGATTTTGTATCATTTCTCTCAAAATCCCCATCACGGAACCGGGTTTCTAGTGAAAAGCAGCTGTGTCTCCAAAATTGTTGGTTTTCATCCCGTCAGTTCGCGGCTATCCTATCTGGACGTTCAATGCAAGTACAAGACTCTGCGCGTTATTTCTGCATATGCTCCAACATCAGCTTCTACGGATGCGGAATATGACCTATTTCTTGCTGATCTTTCTACCGTATTGTCAACTTGTACCGCAAAAACTACTCCTATCGTTCTTGGGGATTTCAACGCAAAGCTAGGATGCCGCCAAAACAATGAGATTCCACTTGGAAAATTTGCTCCTGATACCCGCAATCATCGCGGTGAAATTCTTCTCAATTGGCTCGAAATCAATCGATTGCGTTCATGGAGTTCTTTCTTTGCCAAACGTGTTTCACGTGTCTGGACATGGCGCGCGCCTAACGGTCTCGCTCACAACCAAATCGACTACGTGTTTTCACGTTCGTCTCTCAACGTGTTAGACGCAGGAGTACTCAGCGCATTCAAATTTGATAGTGATCACCGCATTATCCGGACGAAGGTGCAAATAACAACACAGAGAAAATTCTTCAAACAAAAGCAAATACCTACCGTCAGTCGTGATCTTTTCAAATATGGAATATCAAACTACGCGACAACACAAAACTACACAGCCAAAGAAATATACAGCAACTTGAACTCGAGCCTCAGAGAGTCATATGATGTAGCAACATGTTGGTCTCGTCCTCATCCCTTCATTTCCCAAAACACAATCGACCTCCTCGCTCGCCGACAAAGTTTCCAAACGGACCCCTCTCCAATTGGTCGTATACAGTTCACACTTCTGAGCAAAATGGCCAGAATCAGTAGAAAGGAAGATTTTCGGAAAAGACGTGAATCTCGACTGAGAAGGGCGCTAGATCAAGGATACAGTCTCAACAAAGTAATGAATGAAGGAAAATCCGCCAACAACAGAATAGTTCACCTCCGAGACAATAACGGAATTCTAACAAATGATGAACTCGGCTTGGCAAGAATCATAAGAACTTTCTACAACCACCTCTACAAAGATCGCAGTTCTCAACCAGCAATGATACCGTCCACAATTGAAAAAATCCCTCCTTTTCTCGAATCTGAAGTTCAACTAGCTATCCAAAAAACAACCGTTGGAACTTCGCCAGGAACGGACCGTATCGCGCCAGAAGCAGTGAGATGGGGCAGCCCAGTTATCGTCTCGGACCTCACTCGAATGTTCAACTTGATACTTGCCGAGGGGGTGTTTCCACCAGAGTTACTGGAGTCAAGAACGATTTTATTGTTCAAGAAAGGAGATGTGACTGACATTGGGAACTATCGGCCCATAACTTTGCTCAATACTCTGTACAAAGTGCTGTCACGTTGTCTACTGAATCGAATGGAGCTCTACATGGAAGAAAATATCTCTGAAGAGCAATGTGGGTTTCGAAAGAACTATGGCCCAACTAGCGGGGCCCGCGGCGTCCAGAGAGTTTCGCTTGCCAACATTTTTCTGCTTCGTGGATCTGGCCAAAGCATTCGATAGTATCCATCACAATTCAATTTGGTCATCACTCGGTGAAATTGGAATTCATCCGAACCTTATCTCTCTACTGAAGGCTACATACGAGGTTTCCAGTTCCTCGATTGCTGTGAATGGTTGCAAAGTTCCTATAGAGATAAAACAAGGAGTTCGACAAGGAGATGTGATCTCACCGCGGTTGTTCACCATTGTTTTGGACTCTGCCCTGAAAAAAGTTGACTGGGACAAGCTGGACCATTTGGGATTGAGAATTGATGGAAGACGTCTCACTCATCTGTTGTTCGCTGACGATGGTATTCTTTTCGCCTCGAACAAACGCGATCTCCGTCAAATGCTGAGAGTGTTCGAGCTCGCTTGTCAATCAGTTGGACTCACGATGAACCCGAAAAAGTCCGAATACATGAATAATGTGAACGACACAACTCCACTGAAATACCGCGGTTATGAGCTGAAACCAAAGGCTATCATCAAATATCTGGGAGTGAGCATCGCGAACAATGGAGCTTTGACGAAAGAGCTCGGAAGAAGAATCAGTTCAGCTTGGGCCGCTTTCAACCAATACAGAAACATCCTGAAAACGCCCTCCTTCCCGATGAGCTACAAACGGAAAATCTTCCACACGGCCATTCTACCCCGTTTCTTGTACGGTTGCGAGTCGTGGGCCCTTTCCAAAGCTGAAATTGAGCGACTCCGTATTGTACAGCGTAAGATGGAAAGAGGGATGTTGAACCGTCGGAGACAAGATCACCTCCCGAATGCCGTTTTACGCGGAATCACTCGGTTGAAGGATGTTATTATTGAAGCTGCAAAACTTAAATTAAACTTTGCTTACAGAATTGCCCATATGTCAAAATATCGTTGGTCGTTGATTGCTACGGAATGGTGTCCGTACAACAGAAAGAGATCTCCTGGCCGTCCAGCAGTCCGCTGGCATGATGATCTGGTTGAAGCCACCCGAAGCCACAACCGAGAAGCCCAAAGAGGTCGTTGCCGCCCGCCGCGTATTCGTGGCCACGAATACCTCAGAGCATGCAGAGATAAGCAGATTTGGAGATCGGTCAAGGACCACCACTGTGTAACATTGTGATGTGACGAATAAAACTTGAAACTTGAAACTTGTATCACCTTCTTTGCTTACCTTTATTTAGTTCTATTCGAAATCGTTGCTTGTCGACGACGAACTTGATTTTAAGTGAATTGATCTTATATCCACAACTAGTGTATTGGAACCTTGACAGCAATTTGGCCCTCATCCGCACTAGTTTCCACTGAGAAATGACCGAGGTGATTCGGTTGTGGGGTTAAATAAAGTTAAATGTCGACTGTCGGGCCAAACGTGGTGGTAATACGAATACTGCTGAAAGGGGGGGCTGCTATGCATTTTCAAATGAAAGATCGAATTGAGACAATTAGATGGATGTTCTTTTCTTTCTAGAATGTGCTGGACTTAGCGACCACACTGGGCTATGATAAATTGTGTTGTTCTCAAAACAGTCTATGTCCGGAATTAGTGAACAGAAAATATTAGCATGAATAGAAGGCATAAGTGGCTGAAATGGGCCAGACAGAAGGTCAAGTGTCGCTCATTGTGCCAGAGAATGAAAGGTCTGCCGAGAACTTTTAGTTTAGTTTCAACAAAATACACAATTAGAACCAGAAACTAATACAAAGATTGAGTTGGAACGGAAACTCGAAAAACTTTCTTTCCAAACCAAAAAAATACATCCGGGCGACTCTCGGCACCCTTGGAAGAACGAGTTCCAGGTTTTCTCGAGAATAAACGGGAACTAGCCTGAATAACCTCTCGAGGTAACCCCGAATAACGGAAAGGTTTTCCGGAAAGCCAGCCCCGGTATTTTGGTAACCAAGGCAAACCGAAACCGGGAAAAACCTTCCTGTATTCCGGATCCTGTTCACGTTTTGCGGGAGAGAACGTAGAGGAGCTGGGAGTCAGTCTCATTCTGCTTTCTTCGCCACTGCCGAGAGGTCGATACGAAGGTAATATATTTTCCATCTTTGGACTTATTTTAACGGTCCGGTTACTATTCGATAACCGTCATACCGTAACTATTCAACCCCGCTACCTCCTAACCTAGCCTAGTCTTCATAATGGTTTTCCGGGTGTATCGGGCTGGTTACTTCTAATTATCGGGACCATTCTATCGTAACCTCTCAACCAAAGTTAGTATTCAGACCGGATTCCGAGCTTACCGGGCTTCCGAGCTCCGAGCTAAATTTTTGACTACCATAATCATTCTAGCGTAACCTTGCCAGCGCTGCAATGTAACCTAATTCTGAATCATCACTAGATAAGACAGCCTTCTGAGTACGTATGCAAGAAGATCCCGGCACCTTCATTCCATCCTGCATCTCTCGCGCTGCCTCACTATTTCTCGTCTCTTACATCCTGACGGGATGTAAGAGCAGAGAAATGCGCATGTTTGAGGAGACGCAAGACGGGATGAAGGTGCCGGGATTTTCTAGCATACCTACTCTGATCTTCAACTGGTAGTTTATTTTCTAGTTCTCTCGAAGATCGCAACCACACAGATCTAGCAGACGTTGCGCTACTAATCACCACGTAGGAAGTTCTGAAACCGCGTGAAACTTGTTGATTTTGGCCAAAAACGGCCTCTTCAAGCGAGACTATTTGGTCAAAATGAGCTTTCTTTCACAGTTCGCACTGTCAGACCAGATTTCATACCAATATTCGGGTGTAAAATAAGTCAACCGATAGAATAATGCACAGTCCATGCCAATTTCCAACCACCAACCCCTTTTCAGCTTCGTAAAACAGACTCGGTTGAACACAGTAAAACACGTTAGTGAACGTGTTGACGGAATGCATTTCGTAAACTGAGCGCAACAGCAACAACTCCATTTGAAACTATCCTACTGCTGATTTGCTTAATGCCTTCAGGTGCCCTAATTTGAGTTTTTCTCCATTTTCTTCTTTTTTATAATGAATATGTTTCAGATGAAGTTTATTCTGATGTGTGCTCTGGTCGCTACTGCGTTGGCCTCTCCACTCCGCCAAATGAAGCTGGTAAGTCATTTCTACAAGCTTTTCAGACCTCTTCATACTTTTCTGTCTGCGGCAGATCTACTCAGGCGACGGCTCGTCCGAGCGACAGAAAGAAAGAGTCCTATGTCCCGGGACGGTGGAATACGGTAGAAATGGAGCACATTTTCATATAATAGTCTCCTATTCTGTCAATTATCTCTTTTTCTCGATCGATGTATCTGTCGCATACTAGACAAGTATAAAGGGTCCCGTACACTGTTCACCCTCCGTAAGATTTGGTTCCTCTCCTTAAGTTAGTGGTAGAAGAGCGAGAAAGCATGGAGTTCTGAGACAGTCTGCGGTCTCATTGACCCGCATGCTCTCTAGTCGGAGTTCGATTCTTTTCCGATGATCATATTACCATTTCTCTCGGGCTTTCTAGCAATCGGCATGCTAAGCGAGCAGAGCTTTTCTGTAGTTTGTAGTAACTATTTTTGTGTGTTTGTAGTTTGAACTCAATGCTGGAAATTACCTAGGTTAGGATGCAATTCCGTGCTCGGTAATAGTTTCGAGAAAAAAGTATCCTTGTTAATATGACCTTAATATAATTAACATTAATGATATATGATAATTGCAGGAGGATTTGGAGGCTGACCTTCAGGCAGAGAATGTGACTCCTTCCGCTAAGGAGGTTACGGAATACGCAAAGTTGGTTAAAGCACGGGTAAGGATTCACTTAATTTTCTTAATGGTTTCTGTCGAGTAGTACTAACTGTAGAACTCAATACATGCATTTACATTCTCTAAAATGTAAGTTATAATTATTCAAAATAATTGTTTTCCATATAAGCCTCTAGTGGCTGACGAACCCTAGAGGTGGACAACAGTGCAAACTTGATTATTGATTACTCGATATATGTTTTGGAAACTCTAGAGAAGGGAAAACAGAAAAATTAGATATCCCCCCCCCCTCAACTAATTTGAATAGTGCACATTTCAAATTCTTTTTTTTAGTTCTTCATGTAAGTAGATTAGTAGTTAGATCAGAAGTATGGAATTAACAAAGTAAAGCTTCTTCTATAATATAAACAAGTCTTTCTGCCCACTCATAAATGAGAACAGTAGATATTAATAATATTAAAACAACCCACAATGCCCCAAGTATACATGGTAAAACAAAAAAATTCTTGGAACATCAAACGGTTCTTAGTTTTGTTTCTGTTTTACCAGTGAAATGTTTGTAGGAAGAGGAGGTCGTCAATGCCATCAACAAGATAGAGACCTCAGAGGAACGGAAAAATATGGGTAAACGTCTCGATGAGGTTAGAATTTCAAGAATGTAGTCATTTCACCAAAAGTACGTCCCTAATGGTATTTCGAAATTCAAATATATTATGTTAAGTCTCTCATATATGTACTCTCAGATCTAAAAGATAGTTCCGGGAAAATGGGAAATTAAAATCTGTTTTTGGGTAATTGTGTGTGAACTTATTGGATGATTGTAGGGGGACAGAAACAAAAGTTGATATGAAAAAGCTGCTCAAGATAAACTGATATATACCTTTTTTTCTGAAATCAACAAACCTAATTTGCATCCACTTCACATGTTTTACTCGTTTTGGCGCACGCAACGTTATGTTTGGGTACCGCAGGGCACCTAAACTAGCTTTCCATTCTGTCCTTCTCTAAATAAGTCGTCATGAACAAATTTTGTACTAATTATTGTATTTTTAGGCGGTGAAAAAGGCTCTGGACCAGCAGGTTGCTGAGCAAAAAGCCAACCCTGCCGCTTTCGAAGCCCGTGTCCACAACGACAGCTCCAAGCTGAACGTCGTGGTTAAGCCAAACAGAGAGATGCTTGGACTGGACACCGCTGCCTCTGGTGCCGCCACCAATACTGGTACCGTTGTCCCGGGTCCGGTCGTACCGACTGTTCCGGATAATAGTTCGGAGGAGGAGGGATCTGGTGAGGGCAACTCCTCGGATCAGCAGCCGGAACAGAATGTACAAGACTCGTCCGAGGAAACAGTGGACCAAGAACCCATTGCTGATCAGGTTCCCCAGGAACCAAAAGGAGATTCCGGATCGGAAAATGATGACAACGTCCCAGTTAACCCTGCCAACGACGACGTTCCCGAGGTGCCAGAAGGAGACCAGGTTGAAGAGACCACCCAAAAAGCTGCCGATGATATTGATAGTGATTATGGCGACCTTCTCGGAGAAGTTTAGTTGAGCCTTCGAATAAAGATTTTATATATTGATGTACTTCATGTTCAGTGACCATTATGAAAACGAGAGCGACACGGTAGTTTTGCTATAAAATGATGCGTTTGTAGTTGTATTCTGGTGTATGCTGGGTGAAATTCTTGGAAGGAGCGCTGTGCTGCAAGACCAATCTATGACTCTCCCAAGAATCATAGTGCTTGAACGCGAAGATTACTTGGTTTCGCACATCGCATCCGTTCACAGTAACTAGTTCAAGAATGAAACACATTTGTTGCATTTTTCTAATAAACTGACCGGCTTTTGATCGGAATTTTTTCCTAGCATGTACTAAAGAGAGTGGAGAACACTACCCCTGAGTCCCTGGTGTAGTCTTCCCGGAAACGCAAATGTCGGTGATCTGTATTTCAGTACCAACATCCCATTGTAAATGGTTATTGGTGCGTGGAACCGACTATAATGAGACTGCAAACGTAGCAATCGACCCACTTACCGTTTTAGGCCGTCCGTGGGCCTTCTGTCTCTCTGAAATGGGAAGGTTTGAGCTCTCTCACTATTCGCTCAAAGGAGACCGGAGCGCACCATGGTTTTTTTTCGTAAAGCTGGTGTATCCTACTTTCGATTGGACGCGTTGTGTGTCGCGCCGTCTTCTCATGTGAATGTCACTTGGACTGATCGAACTAATATACAAGTTATTGGTGCTCTCTGATCGCAACACAATTGAAAGCAGCACGAAACAATACCTCTGCTCAAGTTGTGTTCCGGCCTCGGAAAGTTCGTGTCTCCCTTGAAAATAAAGTTTGAAATTTATATGATCCGAATGTAATATTTTGTGGCACTTTCAATGTACGCGTAACCATTATAGTTGATAATTTCTGAGAAAACTCTCTGAGAAAACCCCCCCCCCCCCCCCCACAACCCTTGTTTTAATGAGTTTCTCCGGGGAAAATCCGAGGCACCCTAACAACGTAGAAGTAAGATTTCAAAGCGGGTGTGTGGGGGCTCAAAATGCTCTAAAAGGACTACGGTTCTTCAGTCAACTGCGCCCACCCGCCAATATGTGCTCGGTTGACAAATAATACTGAACATACGCGTTTTCTGTGTAGTTCCTTTCATTCCAACTGAGACCCATTGTTGGCATCGGGCCAAGAGACTATTTTCGGGAGACTTATCATAACGAACAAATGAAAAAAAACTAAAATTTATTTCTTCAAAAGCAGATGCGAACTATGCCTCGATCTGGACCATCAGCTCATAGTCGTCGTGGTTGATTTGTTGCTCTGAAACTATGACAAAATTGAAGTTTTAACATTTTTCTTAACATAAAGGTGGGAAATTTCTAGGTAATTCATTATGTCAAAGTCAAGTTGGTTAGAGGAGGGCGTTTGGCAAACGGCCCGCTCTTCTTGGCGTTTGGCAGACGCAGACTACCAAGTCTATCTATCTGCGGTCTCATCGACCTTCACACTCTCTCGCGTAACTGAACAGGAAAATGACGTCAACGTCCTCTAGGAATCACATAATCAGGGCCTTTTCCTTCTTCATTCGAACAAAGCATACCTTGGGGGGCGTGACGCCTCTTTCTTCCGGCAGGGGCGGGGCCGGCGGCTTGTTGTTGTTTAAAGGCATCATAAGTGTCCTGCACCGCCTTTTCGAGGTTCTTTTCCCCCGTTATAGCAGCCTGGAAATATCACCGTCACAAAAGTTCAATTCACACCGCATATATCTTATGCGCAACAGAAATTGTTCGAGAAATACATTTCGTTATCTCTATAAAAAAACTGTCTTCGATTCGTGTGAGTGGAAAAATGCAGATTGTTTTCCAAGTCATCGTACATTCAACTGGTTCAGACACTGCAGCAAAAAGCCAAAATACCGACAAAACCATTTGTAAAATATTAAGTTCTCACATTTTGGATAGCTTTCTGCATTTGTTGCAGGTTTTCGATGGCGTAGACCCCGCTTCGAGCCATGATGGAAGGAGTGGGGACCTGAAATCGAGCTGCGGGAAAAGAAAAAAGTATCCGAAATCCAATCATTCTGATAATTCATAGTTGAGAGAACACACAAATAATGTAGCGTCGTCTCATAAATTACAATAACTTTCATAGCTTCAGTTGTATTAGTTGTTAATCGATCATCGATTAACAACTAATACAACTGAATACGATAATCGATTGCTGTTAATCGATTATGAAAAACAGATTATTTCGATGTTTGAATTTCGAGTCATCTTAATTGTGATATTTCACTGAAATACTATCAAAAAGATGGTACACTACTACCATTTGATGCAGCAAATACTGAAGTTTCGCTAAACTATCAGTGAACTATCATCTAAATGGTGGTAAATTAGCTCTGAACTATCGATAACCCTTTCATGGAACGAATTTCCATAGTTCAGTGATAATTTGAAACCATCTCTCTAGTATCCAATTTACTATGACGGCGTCCGGAACCAACCTCGAGTACGAAGAAAGACGTCTCGGCGACCAGGTTGATACTGGGCAATGCAGCCATGAGTTCTCGCGTTTTCTGGGGCGAGAACGGAAAGTCGTACCAAGCCAGAGCGGGAGAGAAGACGAGGGCCAAAACTGCGAACTTCAGCATTTCTGGAAAATCAATAACTTCAAAGAAGGTGATAGTTACTTTTCCAAATCCCCACAAGCCTAACATGAACTGATAGAAGACAACCAGAGCACACTATAAGTGAACTACAATTCTGCTTGACCTTATAAATCACATCGACCATCTATAACCTTAGGTTGATAGGATGGAGAAACTACAGCTAGACTACATGTGGTTTTATCTATCTATAGCTGATAGTTGACTTAGCTCCCCATCTAAAAGTGAACAATCTATCCCTAACTTAGACTTTCGCTCAAGTATCTGAATATACAGAAATAGGTTGGAAGAGAAGAATGGCAACGCACCGTTGGCGGTAGCGACGAAACTATGAGGAGAGAGACGAAAGACTTTTTCGACGCGTCGCGCGTGGCGCGCGCGTTTTCCGGTTCAAATCGTGGAGCAGTCGGATTGTTAGGAGTAACTAGTTTCCAGTTTCTCAACGGGGCAGGTTTCCAGTTTTCAGTTTCTCAACGGGGCAGGTTTCCAGTTTTCAGTTTCTCAACGGGGCAGGCTCCCAGTTTTCAGTTTCTCAACGGGGCAGGCTTTTTAGAACTTTCTCGAGAAGATTTCAAGTCAGGATTGGTTGACTCTCCATCAAGTCAAGAACGAGTTTGTTAGTTTTTCCCTGTTTTTTCGTGCGTCCCGTGCATTCACAGAAGAGAGCGATCATTTCGTCCTCGAACTTTCTGCCATGCGGCTCGTTGTGTTTTCTCTTCTCCTCGTCGTCTCTTCGGTCAGTTTTGCTGAGGTCGTCTCCATGAATATCCCTGCCTCTCTTTCGCAACCTGCGTCTCCTCAAACCCACACTCTTTCTCTGCTCTCCCACCCCTCGGGAGACGAGTGTGGAGAATTATTGCGCATAACAACAGACGCAACTGCTACATACTCTTTTATGAAAGGAGACTACGTCACTGATTCTCAATGTCCGTCTCTCTCTAACAATAAACCTCCTTTGAGTCTTCTACAGTTCTTTAGAAGAAAGTTCTAACAAAAATTTTGACAGCGTGCTAGGAATTTCGGATAATCCACCACACCTTTACTCACGAATTCTAAATGTCTGATGTGAATTGGACCTCTTAAAGAAGGACGAGTATGTGGACCAATCCCAACGCTTCAGTCCTCAAACTGTAATACATTGTTTCATTGCAGTTTAAAGGACCGTTGACACGGTATAGGTCCACATAATCGTCCTTCTTTAAGGATTGTTTTTTTCTGTTGGCAAGTTATCAATGACCTGCTGTCAATAGATTTCCGGATACCTCTCCACACCTCTCTCACGAATTTTCAATGTTTGATGTGACTTTGATGTCTTCAGGTGTGTGCTGCCAGTAGATGGAAGAAGCCGGAAATCCAAACTGGACCGATGAAGGGAAACCACGAAGCTCTACCTGATGAGGCTGGTAAGTATTCCCCAGTTATACTGGTAGTCAATCACACAATCACGTGAAACAAGTTGAGAATAGCAGAACTCGGAAACGTGCACTGACAAAGTGCACGATTGCTCATTAGAATAGAATGCCAACTTTCTGTGACTACTTATTGCCTTTCTGGTAAACTGTTAGGCAAGTACAAAGTCACGTGAAACAAGTTGAACACAGCAGAACTCAGAAACGTGCAATGAAAAAGTTCACGATTGCTCATTAGAATAGAATGCCAACTTTCTGTGACTATTCATTGCTTTTCTGGAATACTGTTAGGCAAGTACAAAGTCACGTGAAACAAGTTGAGAATAGCAGAATTCAGAAACGTGCAATGAGAAAGTGCACGATGCCTCATTACAATGCTAACTTGTCCTTATGCCACTTCATTTTCAGTAGCAGCCAATACCATTCGAACCCCGGGAGGTAATAAGAACATGAAGACCTTCTTGAGTAAGAACGGAGTGGCCGTCGCCTACCAAACTATTATGGTCAGTTGTCGAGTATATGAATGTGTTTATTTTCAGAGTTATATTTTTAGGTTGCACACAACCTTCTACGTTCGATATTAATACTATGTGATTGTAATTGAATCATAATAAGGTGACACACGGATGAAATAGGCCATACACAAATTTATTTGACAAGTTCCTAGAAAGTTTAGGTTCGATTTTGTTGTTGAACGCAACAAAAATAATGATCTTTTATTTTAGTTTCTAGTACTTTTGGGGTTACAAATTTCCCGGTGTGAAGTCATATTACAATGCAGCAGTTTCAACTCTCAACACACTAGGGTGGTTGAAAATAACTAAGATTGAAGATTGGATAACTCGAATAAATCTATAATTTGAATCTTTTTCTGAAGTTCTGAGCTCGATAACACATCCTTCAATTTATTCAGCAAAAAATGAAAGAAGACGGCCAAGCCATCGACCCAGAGCGTTTCTTGGAAATTCTCGCCTATCTCTTTGAGGTTCGTTAAGTGCTATAACTGCTGTTTATGATTACTTTATACACTGTTTCATACTTCACTTTTCCAACTTACCAAGGAGTGTGGTAGCACGCCAGATACATACACTACTAGTCAATCGCAGAGTCACGTGAAACATGATAGACACAGCAGAACTCAAAAACGTGCAATGACAAAGTGCACGATGCCTCATAGGAATGCTAACTTCACGTGACTATTCAGTTTACGTCGTTATAGGCTAAACTTTCTAAATTTGAAAAAAATGTGAGTTCACAAGTAGTTTTCCAGGTTTCCGAGTGGGGACCCAAGGGACCTCCCGGCGGTTTCTCAATCGGACGTAAACCCAGTTTCATTCGACCATCCGCAGCTGGACGCAAGAAGAGATCTGTCAACAAGAAAGTGGTACGAATTATCACTACTATTTCTAACTCTCTCTCTCTCTCTCTCTCTTTCTCGCTCTTTCCCTCCTCTCTCTAAACACTCTCTCTGTCTTTATCTCCTCTTCTCGTTTTCTGTTCAGAACATACAACTCTCCATAACTGTTGTTGGCTGATCTCTCATCCGATAGTTCTTTCCCTCAGGCTACCACCAAAGTCCGTGCTCGTTTCGTCTGGGTTCCCAAGGCCGAGGCTGAGAAGGTTTGAACTAACATCCAATTATACCCTCATTCATTCCTACTAAGGCCCATACAGTATGACCACTTAGCTTGCCGTTCGTTTCAGTCACGTAAGTTTCTTAGGAAATAATAACAGTGTTCGCATGCGATTCTCATTTCTTATTACAAACAGTTGTCAGAAACTACTTCCACAATATTTAGAACAAAAAATCGGAAGTATACTCAGTAGAGTGATACTATAGTTAGTAAAAATCAGTATATATCTCCGTTGAAACATTCACCAAATTGATTATGAACTTTCAATTTTGAATTTTGGTTCATTTTGGTCACTTCTCTATTGTACATTTAGATCAAGCGCGAGAACAAGCGAGTTGAGCACAACATGAAGCTTCACCGTATGGCTGCTAAGCACAAGGTAACACTATGATTTCAAGACATTTTTGAAGAATTTCGATGTACTTTTGGCTCCCGGTGATGGCATAAGTCATGAATCCGACAAGATTGTAGCCTTTTGAAGTGGATTCATTCATTCAGTTTCGTTTTTATCGATGAACCTCATTAGCGGTTCTTGAAATTGAACTATTCTCAGGAAAGTGGAAAGGTGGTTAATCACGCATCCAACCGCAATATTCTCAAGAAGCGCCTCGTGAAATCGGTTAGTTTTCAATAGTTTCGAAGTTGACAAGTATAATAAAGTGAATTCGGAGTCAATTAGTCGAATGACTTTTATAAGGCAACATTGATTGGAAACATCATGCCAAAGTCATGGAAAAATCATTTATCTGTGTTTTTCTACAACTTTCACCGTGGTTCAAGGTATTTGTTCGTTCTAGAGCATGCAGACTATTTTCAACACGTACTTTTCCAGACAAAACCCAAGGTTGCCCACAAACATCATTCCTCTGCCTAAACTTTGTCCCAGTTCAATAAAAATGTTTTGTATTGTGGTGTTATTATTCTCATTCGGACACTTTCAAAATAACTTGAACAATAGTTTTTGCTCTGATTTTGCAGACACTTCCACACAGTTTATTGCGTTGTTCTCCATAGTTCATCCATCAATCTGCCAATATATTCGCAGAAATGTTTGTCAACATTGCGGACTTTCAAAAACGGTTTTATGCCATTTTCTCAAAAACTCCTGAACGGATTTTTGAGATTTTGATAGAGAGAGAGATAGAGGAGGAAAGCCCGCATCATTGAGCTATTCGATATCCAATGTTTGCCGAGTGATCTACAGTTATTCTAAAAATTGTCTCGCGAAAATGGCTTCCGACAGCGGCCGCGCGGCGTGGCGGCCGCAAAACCGACGAATTCAACCGATTCGTCCGAAGTTTAAAATATAGTTAGGAACAGCAGAGATTGGTGTACATCTGAAATCTTGGACCAATCGGTTAACATTGAGCCATTGTATGGCCCTGTAAACATTGCTCCTAGCTGCTTTGACAATTACTTCTAGATGTGTGGAGTGTGAGCAGTGAGCTGTTGTTTCGCTTTTTGGTAGTTTGAATAGATCCACTAGTATAAAAGGCTATTAATTGATCGTCCTCCTCTACGAGTCGGACTCCTAATTAAATACAATTACTGTGTTAAACGACAGTTAGGTGGAATCGCTTCATATATAGTGGACAGGTTCAACATGACAATATCAGTGTATCATATGTATCTTTGTTTCTTCTTCTGCAATCTGCGTCGTCCTAACTCTATCATTGGTAGGGGAATGTCTCCTTATGCCAGTCCGAGGGTCCATGCGGTGGAAAATAATTAAGATTAGTACGATAATAATAAATGAGACGAATAAAAAGTGCAAGACGAAAATTACATAAATGTGTGTAAAGATTAATAAAACATGTTGAATTGTTTTGGCGGGTATGAGACAGAGTACTGTTCTATCGAATTGTGCAGAAGGATTCTTACTTGTCTTCAACTGTACTCGTGACTGAAGTACGAACTAACTGTTTCATGCGCATTGAAACACTGAGAGGCTGATATGCTTGTAGTGAAACATAGCTGAGCAGTACAACAAATGTGGTGTAGTGTATGGAGACACGAACGTGATAGGATTACGCTTTAGCTTTCAAAGCCAGCCGCTTAATATCATGAGTTAAGGCTGTTCACGCCAGTCATACGTTTTAGTTACTATTATAGCTGAGATCAGAACCGTACAAAGTACAAAGAGTCTACACATTCATAGACTCAACCACGGTCTGCACAAAAAAACAACCACAGTTAGGACAGCTTTTAGTGCCAGCCGCCTAATAAAAAAAGGAACGTTTCACATGTTACAAGAAAAACAGATAATTCACATGAAACATTGACTAAACTGTCAACAGGCTGAGAAACCAGTGAGACCACAAGACTGCCAGATGCTAGCTAGGCCAGGCTAAAAAGTATTGAAACCAGAACATTATGTGTACATTATTGAGATTATACGTTAGTTTGAGCTGATCAGTAGGACTAATCGTTGCGAACATTCGGATTGACCTATACGTTAAATATGGACTATTCTGAAAAGTTAAATAAATCACAATCGCGAAGACGATCAAGGCCTCGGGGAGCAGAATAAGGCAAAATGTTATGCTCGATTGAGGTACGCATACAGATTATTTCGAATACAGGTTTGACTCTATCAGAAGACAAATGCACGAAATATAATTGTCAATACAGTAAACTCGGAAAAAAAACACAAAACTAGGCTGATTTGTTCCATCACGGGGACCCTCATTGAGCTTCGTCTGTCGTGCGACGCGAGTGTTGTTAAACCTAGAACAATACATAATGGAAATGCCATATTTTGACTTGAGATCTTTGGCGTGCTTCATAACTGGCTGCAAGAATTAGAGCTACAGTGCTACACAGACAGGTGGAACACCACCTTTCCCTACCTGATCCTTGACCTTGTCGTCATTTGGGAATTACTATTTCTCCGTTCCACTGCTTCCCATCAGCTCAAACACAGACACCAGTAAAGTTGTCCGAATAGTCAGAAAAACTCGAGAAACGGACTAGTTTCAGCCGAGATTATGAAAATCAGTTACTTTTAATGCAAAATCATAATTTTTCACTTATTTACATCTGCAAACAGACTACTTTGGGTCGCTTAGTCAGACATTGATGGTGTAGTATGCTCAGGCACCTTCGTGTACTTATTGTTCGCATACTCTAGTGAATTTGGTTCAATTCAGATCATCATAAAAATTCAGAAAACAAACAGGCTATTTATTTGGAGTAGAAGCTCTTCCCATTTTGTTGCAAAAACAAACGACGAACTTTCATGAATACAGAATTAGAATATTACGTGAAAAATGTCTCGATTGGTAGAATAGTGAGCCCTTACCGTGGTGCTCGAACAAATATTAACTAAATCCGAACGAATACATACAGTTTTGACAATTTTAAGTACAAGCCATATACCGAACGGGAGTAGAATCCGTATTATATCTTGTGTAAATACATACCTTATACTAGTGCTTCTGTGAATCGTTACTTCGTCAGAGTAGTAGACCCCGTTTTCTAGGTGAATGAGGCGCGCTGGTGCGCCCAAAATTGACCCGCCAGCCGCCAGATCAGAACCAGAGTTACGTCGGTGATCGGTGTTAGTCGGTATTCCGACTACGTCTAAAAAGTCACATTTAGGACAGATAATTAAACTAGATTTCACGAGAGACTACTTTTCGGTTGCTCAATAACGACGTGATACTATGCAAAACATCAAGACAACGACAACAGAACTTCGTTTTTGTCTGCGTTTGTCAGTACCATGTCAGTTTTCAGGTGGCTTTTCAACGAGTTGTAGTGGGTCTCAGTGCAAATCATACGTGAAATTGTCCCGAATCGGGGTCAAATAAATGAGTAACCCCAAAAGTACGCATGTGTGCTCACGAAAACACAAATCAATAACTTCGCCCAGAATCTTCGAAGTTTACCCAGAAAAGTGACCGTGCTTTGATCAGAATCGGGCAAATGGAGCCTTAAACAATATTGAACTAAGAGGGTATTTTACGTAAGGGGCGAATGACACGCACTATACCAAAAAAGAAATCACGAAAACATGGATAGAGTACTTCTCTTCTCTCTTCTTGTATGTCTAATAGTGACTCATAAAACCAAAGGTACTCACCTCGCCCAGCAACTCTTGTAATGTACGCAACCTTGCTAACGGAGACCATCTTTTGACCAGTATTCCTGTATTCCAGCTGCTAGATCTCGCTGTCGAATTGCCGAAAACCTGGCCTTGCTCCATGAGAGCATCGACAGCCTATAATTAAACCGACACACTTTAACAACACAAAGTTCGCATACTCGCCCGAATAACCACAAAACTCCAAGAAAACAGACTCCGTTTTTTTCGCCCCTTTCTAGGACGACTCAGTCAGTTTTTGATGCGAAAACATAGATTCTCATACATTTGAGCCCAAGAACAGATCATATTCGTAGTCTTAGTGATGTGTAGAAGATAAACCGCTAATCCGCAAGAAGGGTGGGTGGGTGGGTCCTGCCACTAATGTAGAAAACGAAAAAGTGAAAATTACGCGCCTTTCGAATCGATGAATTCGAAAGGGCGGCGCGTACTTTGAGCGCGGCGGGACCGAAATGCGGTCCGCCGAAAGCAGTCCTTTAACACAGTAATTGAAACAATTAATTGATCGTCCTCCTCTACGAGTCGGACTCCTAATTAAATACAATTACTGTGTTAAACGACAGTTAGGTGGAATCGCTTCATATATGTAGATTAATGAGCCCGGGGACAAGGGGAACAGGCTAGAGTGCATATTACGGTAGAGAGCAATGAAGTTTGTTCTCGATGGAATGCCCCGCTTCCAACTTTTAGTATGCTATCCAATTTGCACAAAGAAAAAAAAAGAAAACGCAACCGTATTGCTTATTGCATTACGACTACTGATATACAAGTTGCAATTTTCAATTGAAGAAAAAGCGACCCACCAGTGCGAAATGAACTGAAAGTTGCAGGAGTGCAGCACTCGGCGACCTTCTTCGTAACAACTGACCCCTTCCTATTACCGAAATCCGTGAAGCGACCGGTGCATCTGTTAAAAGACACAAGGATTAACCCGGATTTACCGCTGCCACTTTTGCCTCGTCTGGCGGCTACTGCGCTGCAAATTCTGGACGACCTAACACCTGAACTATTAATTATGTTCACATTGCACATGTTCGCCACTCTGGCTGAACGTAACCAAATTCAAGCAATAGGCTTCGCAAAAGATGGACCGGATGTGATGCGCACGTTAGTTTCCGAGAAGAAAATTGTATCCATGTTTGCAGGATCATCTTCGGAGTCGTGCAAAAACAAGCAAACTAGATTAGTCAACAGTGGCCTAATATTGGAACTACTGCAAAAAGCAACCTGTTCCGAATGAATTACGTGTTGATTCGTAGATTAACTTGAGCGTTAAGCGCGTTTCCGTGAAATTAGCGCACGGGGGTTGGTTTTTGCGTTTGTGGAACTGTCCTATAAATTGAGAAACATAAAATTACTCCACTGAAAATATTTAATAGATGTCCTAAAATACCAGTGAATGCCTCAGGTCCCGTTTCGAACCTCTTCCAGAAAACACATGTTCCGAGTTCCGTGAATATCTGATTTTATATTTCAACAGCTGCAAATGCTAATAATGAGAAATAATTTCGACAGATCAACTCACCGATTTATTGCTTCGCCCATACCATGCAAACGTGGGGTACTCATACCAGAAACCAGATCGAACTGCGCGACCAAAATGACACGAAGGTGACCGCTTCTCCACGAAGCCTGACCTAGAACATCGAAATACTAGTGCCCAGGACACATTGGCAGCCCAGGACCGATAAATCACGCTCCAGCAGCAAATAAACTGGCAGCCCAGGACCGATAAACGAACTGGCGGCCCAGGACCGATAAACGAACTGGCGGCCCAGGACCGAAAAATCACACGCTCCAGGAGCAAACAAAATGGCGTCCAGGACCAAAAAATCACTCTCGTGGCACGAATCTCTCAAAGCAACACACAAGAATCTTTCCCCGGGGGGAGCAAAGCAAACAGAGACAACTTTGTACAGAAAACTGTAAAACCCGGTTCTACTCGTTATGTGTAAAATGAAGTTAATAATTTCTTAAAATTGAATATCGCCGATGAAACTGAGACAACCCTGACCAAAAATTTAACTGCAGTAAGTTATCTACCCCTACAAAAAAAACCGACGTTGAATTTGAAATGGAATTTGGATACAGGCATGAGGCATCTATTCTGACCCTGAATAGCCTACGGATACGAGTAATAAGAAAAACTTGTCGACTAACGCATAAACACAGCAGATTAGACAACAAGACCATTTGAACTGAAATAACTTACCCCGAGAAGACTAATAAGAGAAATACTACGAATTTTGCACTTTCTTTTGGAAAAAAAAACAGAAATATAATTGCGCACGCTTTGAAACGTGTAATAATATCTATCTTAATGAACTAAAAATTTTAACGGTGAATAAATAAATATATAATAAAATGTAACCTGCCACTAATGTAGAAAACGAAAAAGTGAAAATTACGCGCCTTTCGAATCGATGAATTCGAAAGGGCGGCGCCTACTTTGAGCGCGGCGGGACCGAAATGCGGTCCGCCGAAAGCAGTCGTTTAACACAGTAATTGAAACAAGTTTGGTGTGTATGTTTGTAACAATTTCAGTCGAAAAACCACTGGGGAAGAGTGAGGCAAATGGCGTGGAAAAACGTGAGCTAGCTGGATTTCATTTCTATTTTCGAGTGACTACAAATCGGCTGCAGCTGCAATTGGAATGGCGAATAGATTTACTCATTTTATGTTGAACAAGGCGTTGAAGTCACGTAAAATACACGCAGCCCTAACAGAGAGAGAGAAAGAGAGAGGTAGAGAGAGAGAGAGTAAGAGAGAATCCTAACGAGAAATTTCGCGCTCTATGTTAAGGAGAAGTTTCGCGCTCTTTGTTAAGGAGAAGTATGTAAATATGTAAAAAAAAAAAGTTCAGCGCTCAGGGAGAAGTCTCGCACTCTATGTTAGGAAAAAGTTTCGCGCTCCATGCTGCGACATCCCGCGCTCTATGTTAAGGTATGCTAGATAGAAGTCTCGCGCTCTATGTTAAGACATCTCGCGCTCTATGTTAAGGAGAAGTTCCGCGCTCTATGTTAAGGAGAAGTTCCGCGCTACATGTAAAAAAAAGTTCAGCGCTCTATGTTAGGGAGAAGTCTCGCGCTCTATGTTAGGGAGAGATCTCGCGCTATAAGTTAGAAAGAGGACTCGCGCTCCATGTTAGGGAGAGTGCTCGCGCTCTATGTTAGAGAGATATCTCACGCTCTATTATAGAGAGAGGACTCGCGCCCTATGTTAGAGAGAGGACTCGCGCTCTATGTTAGATAGAGGTCTCGCACTCTATGTTAGAGAGAGGAATCGCGATCTATGTTAGATAGAGGTCTTGCACTCTATGTTAGAGAGAGTTGAGCATGTTATATGCTCTATGTTAGAGAGAGGTCTCGCGCTCTATGTTAGAGAGAGGACTTGCCCTCTATGTTAGAGAGAGGACTCACGCTCTATATTAGAAAATATATCGCGCTCTGGAGAGGTCTCCCACCCTATGTTATTTGGAAGAGGTCTCGCTATTAAGGACATTTTTCGTGCTCTATGTTAAGGAGAGCTTCCGCGGTCCATGTTCTAAAAAGAGCCAGGAAGCTCCCGCCAGCCTGGAATAAAAACAAAGGAGGCGGAGGCGGCTTTAGCCGCCGGCGACCTACCTTGTAGAAATATCGCGCGCAGCGCGAAGCGCTGCGCAGATTAGTTTTTGATCACAACATTGCGGACTTTCAAAAGTGGTTTTATGCCATTTTCTCAAAAACTCCTGAACGGATTTTTGAGATTTCGATGGAAAGAGATAGAGGAGGAAAGGCTTTATCATTGAGCTATTCGATATTTAATGTGCGACCAGTGATCTACAGTTATGCTGAATGTCGTCTCGCAAAAATGTCTTCCGACGGCGGCCGCGTGGCGCGGCGGCCGCAAAACCGACGAATTTAACGGATTCGTCTGAAATTTGGAATATAGTTAGAAACAGCAGAGTTATGTGTAAATCTGAAATCTTGGACCAATCGGTTGAAAATGAGCCATTTTATCGCCTTGGAAACATTTCATTCAGCTGCTTTCACAATCACTTCTAGATGTGCGGAGTGTGCGAAGTGAGCTGTTGTTTTGTTTTTTGGTAGTAGGAGTAGATTAAAGTATATTGAATAAGCAATTAGGTTAATCTGTAGAGATTCTGACTCCATAAAAAGGTTAATCGAACAAAAACAAAAATGATGGTGGTCGTGAAAGGATTCGAACCCTCGGCCTACTGAACTGTAGTGCGCTGCACTGCCGACTGAGCCAAATCGTCACGAAAGAAGAAAAAATGGACGGCGCCACACGTGCGCTGCCCGAAATCAAGGATTGATCACGGTTTCTGAGAGAATGCTTACCTACCAGAGTTCTAACGCAGTTTATGTTCTGCAAATCAACTTAGTATTCATTGTTACGTTGAAAAAAGTTTAATAATAATTGATTAGATGCTCATTATTTCTTATCTATTGATTCATTATTTCCTTCGAAAATATAGAAAATGAGGACAATTTGTATAAAAAAACGATGTAAAGTGAGAGACGATTAGCTTTTGAGATTGAACTGCATGGAATATAGAAAAGGAGGACAATAACTCAAGAGGGAAATAAAAACTCTAATCTCGCAATTTTCATGATCATCCTGACAGACTGATTCAAAAAATATATGCTAAATCTTTTAGAAAAGTCCGCTTACACTAAAAACGTATCTGAAACAAAAATCAGCTATACTGTCAGTCTATCGCACAGTCACGTGAAACATGTTAAACACAGCAGAACTCGGAAACGTGAAACGACAAAGTGCACACTTAGGCTATTAGAATGCTAACTTTACATGAATATTCAAGAAACTTATAGTGTACTCTGTTCAGTTATCATTTTTGAATCAATGGTGATAATCATATTAGGACGTTTCATCTAATTGTTTGCTGCAAGTTTTTTTTTTCACTGAAAAACAAAATGTTTTTGACCCATGAAAATTGCGAGATTACATTTTTCATTTCCCTCTTGAGTTATTGTCCTCCTTTTCTATATTCCATGCAGTTCAATCTCAAAAGCTAATCGTCTCTCACTTTACATCGTTTTTTTATACAAATATTTGGGTAGTTTGGTGTGTGTGTATGTATGTCCAGAAATTCACAGTTTGCCCTTTTGGTCGAAAAAAAGTGAGGCAAGCGATGAAAGCTGGAGAGAAAAGGGAGACGTGAAAAAAGGCGTGCTTTCGGATTTCATTTTTAATTGGTAGTGGGATGAGGGTGGACCACTAGTATAAAAGGCTAGTTTGGTGTGTATGTTTGTTGTCGCGTTCTACGCGATACTTAGCTGGGTCTGCGCGCTCATTGCAAGAGTGTGCATAAGCCCCGCCCCCTGCGAGCCATATTTGTCATCATAACTCGCGCATGGAGACCTCGGGAGAGGTGACTCGGAAACTCGGAATGAAAGTATAAACTCATAGTAAAATCAGACTCATAAATACGTACCAACAACTCATACGAAACTCTCTCGCAACTCGCTCTCTCTATTTGTACTTATTGTTGTTATAGTATTTCTCCTTTGATATGAATATATTAGTATTACCAATCTTATGTTTACATGCTATGTTATAATAATGATACTATCTCGAAGGTATCGCCAAGTATCTTATGTGAACTCAAAGTAAACGAAATTATGGTATTATTGGAAAGTATAGTAAAACGCGTGGCAATAGGCAAATATCTAAAAGACCCTACCACTGGGGTCGAAACAATTTCAGTCGAAAAACCACTGGGGAAGAGTGAGGCAAATGGCGTGGAAAAACGTGAGCTAGCTGGATTTCATTTCTATTTTCGAGTGACTACAAATCGGCTGCAGCTGCAATTGGAATGGCGAATAGATTTACTCATTTTATGTTGAACAAGGCGTTGAAGTCACGTAAAATACACGCAGCCCTAACAGAGAGAGAGAAAGAGAGAGGTAGAGAGAGAGAGAGTAAGAGAGAATCCTAACGAGAAATTTCGCGCTCTATGTTAAGGAGAAGTTTCGCGCTCTTTGTTAAGGAGAAGTCCCGCGCTCTATGTAAAAAAAAAGTTCAGCGCTCTATGTTAGGGAGAAGTCTCGCACTCTATGTTAGGAAAAAGTTTCGCGCTCCATGCTGCGACATCCCGCGCTCTATGTTAAGGTATGTTAGATAGAAGTCTCGCGCTCTATGTTAAGACATCTCGCGCTCTATGTTAAGGAGAAGTTCCGCGCTCTATGTTAAGGAGAAGTTCCGCGCTACATGTAAAAAAAAGTTCAGCGCTCTATGTTAGGGAGAAGTCTCGCGCTCTATGTTAGGGAGAGATCTCGCGCTATAAGTTAGAAAGAGGACTCGCGCTCCATGTTAGGGAGAGTGCTCGCGCTCTATGTTAGAGAGATATCTCACGCTCTATTATAGAGAGAGGACTCGCGCCCTATGTTAGAGAGAGGACTCGCGCTCTATGTTAGATAGAGGTCTCGCACTCTATGTTAGAGAGAGGAATCGCGATCTATGTTAGATAGAGGTCTTGCACTCTATGTTAGAGAGAGTTGAGCATGTTATATGCTCTATGTTAGAGAGAGGTCTCGCGCTCTATGTTAGAGAGAGGACTTGCCCTCTATGTTAGAGAGAGGACTCACGCTCTATATTAGAAAATATATCGTGCTCTGGAGAGGTCTCCCACCCTATGTTATTTGGAAGAGGTCTCGCTATTAAGGACATTTTTCGTGCTCTATGTTAAGGAGAGCTTCCGCGGTCCATGTTCTAAAAAGAGCCAGGAAGCTCCCGCCAGCCTGGAATAAAAACAAAGGAG
Source organism: Litoditis marina (assembly GCA_964036275.1). Lineage (NCBI taxonomy): Eukaryota > Metazoa > Nematoda > Chromadorea > Rhabditida > Rhabditidae > Litoditis > Litoditis marina. The sequence continues at coordinate 33,149,959 of OZ038433.1, forward strand.
GCGGAGGCGGCTTTAGCCGCCGGCGACCTACCTTGTAGAAATATCGCGCGCAGCGCGAAGCGCTGCGCAGATTAGTTTTTGATCACAACATTGCGGACTTTCAAAAGTGGTTTTATGCCATTTTCTCAAAAACTCCTGAACGGATTTTTGAGATTTTGATGGAAAGAGATAGAGGAGGAAAGGCTTTATCATTGAGCTATTCGATATTTAATGCGCGACCAGTGATCTACAGTTATGCTGAATGTCGTCTCGCAAAAATGTCTTCCGACGGCGGCCGCGTGGCGCGGCGGCCGCAAAACCGACGAATTTAACGGATTCGTCTGAAATTTGGAATATAGTTAGAAACAGCAGAGTTATGTGTAAATCTGAAATCTTGGACCAATCGGTTGAAAATGAGCCATTTTATCGCCTTGGAAACATTTCATTCAGCTGCTTTCACAATCACTTCTAGATGTGCGGAGTGTGCGAAATGAGCTGTTGTTTTGTTTTTTGGTAGTAGGAGTAGATTAAAGTATATTGAATAAGCAATTAGGTTAATCTGTAGAGATCCTGACTCCATAAAAAGGTTAATCGAACAAAAACAAAAATGATGGTGGTCGTGAAAGGATTCGAACCCTCGGCCTACTGAACTGTAGTGCGCTGCACTGCCGACTGAGCCAAATCGTCACGAAAGAAGAAAAAATGGACGGCGCCACACGTGCGCTGCCCGAAATCAAGGATTGATCACGGTTTCTGAGAGAATGCTTACCTACCAGAGTTCTAACGCAGTTTATGTTCTGCAAATCAACTTAGTATTCATTGTTACGTTGAAAAAAGTTTAATAATAATTGATTAGATGCTCATTATTTCTTATCTAATGATTCATTATTTCCTTCGAAAATATAGAAAATGAGGACAATTTGTATAAAAAAACGATGTAAAGTGAGAGACGATTAGCTTTTGAGATTGAACTGCATGGAATATAGAAAAGGAGGACAATAACTCAAGAGGGAAATAAAAAATCTAATCTCGCAATTTTCATGATCATCCTGACAGACTGATTCAAAAAATATATGCTAAATCTTTTAGAAAAGTCCGCTTACACTAAAAACGTATCTGAAACAAAAATCAGCTATACTGTCAGTCTATCGCACAGTCACGTGAAACATGTTAAACACAGCAGAACTCGGAAACGTGAAACGACAAAGTGCACACTTAGGCTATTAGAATGCTAACTTTACATGAATATTCAAGAAACTTATAGTGTACTCTGTTCTGTTATCATTTTTGAATCAATGGTGATAATCATATTAGGACGTTTCATCTAATTGTTTGCTGCAAGTTTTTTTTTTCACTGAAAAACAAAATGTTTTTGACCCATGAAAATTGCGAGATTACATTTTTCATTTCCCTCTTGAGTTATTGTCCTCCTTTTCTATATTCCATGCAGTTCAATCTCAAAAGCTAATCGTCTCTCACTTTACATCGTTTTTTTATACAAATATTTGGGTAGTTTGGTGTGTGTGTATGTATGTCCAGAAATTCACAGTTTGCCCTTTTGGTCGAAAAAAAGTGAGGCAAGCGATGAAAGCTGGAGAGAAAAGGGAGACGTGAAAAAAGGCGTGCTTTCGGATTTCATTTTCAATTGGTAGTGGGATGAGGGTGGTGGATCACCGTTTTTTTCGCTGATAGAAAATGAAAACGAGTTTACGTGAGCTGTTCATACGCGGCAATTTTGGAGAAAAGCCATTTTGCTCTACTGGCGACTCGGGAGGCGGCTGGGATGCATGAGAAAAGGTATTTGTCGTTTGTTTTTGGGTAAATATCTATCTCTCTCATTGGTTTCCATTCTCCTATCGAACTATCCTGTTTTTTTATTCTCTTTTGCATATGTAGTAAAAAACCGCTGTTCTATGTAGTACAGAACTGTCACGCTCTATGTCAAGAAGAATAAAGAGAGGATGGGAGAGAGATAAAAAGAGAGATAGATAGAAAGTGAAATGAAGAGAAAATAAGTGAGGGAATATGTCGCACCTCCTTTGATCTTTATTTTCGATGTGTTTGTCAATTTCCACTGTTTCGCTGTACATGTGATCCCGACTGTCCCCATTTCCGCTGTCTATGGGACTCCCACTGCCCCATTTTGGCTCTCTATGTGGGCCTCACTCCCCATTTTGGCTGTTCGTATGTGAGCCCCACTGTCCCCATTCCCGCTGTCTATGTGAGTCCCACTGTCGCCATTTCCGCTGTCTATGTGAGCCCCACTGCCCCATTTCCGCTGTCCATGTGAGCCCACTGTTCCCATTTCCGCTGTCTATGTGAGCCCCACTGTTCCCATTTCCGCTGTCTATGTGAGCCCCACTGTCCCCATTTCCGCTGTCTATGTGAACCCCACTGTCCCCATTCCCGCTGTCTGTGTGAGTTCCACTGTCGCCATTTCCGCTGTCCATGTGAGCCCCACTGTCCCCATTTCCGCTGTCTATGTGAGCCCCACTGTTCCCATTTCCGCTGTCTATGTGAGCCCCACTGTCCCCATTTCCGCTGTCTATGTGAGCCCTACTCATCCTATTTTTGCTGTTTATGTGAGCCCTACTCATCCTATTTTTGCGGTGTATATCGGAGAGAGAGAGAGAGAGAGAGATGGAAAGAGGGACATAGAAAGATAGAGAAGGAGGGGGGGGGGGGTTAATGGAGAGCGTGAGAGAAGAAAGAGAGAATAGAAAATAGTCTCGCCTGTCTCGAGAGAGATGTCTCGCGCTCGATGCTGGAGAAAAGTCTCGCGCTCTATGTTACGGAGAGATCCCGCGATACATGTTGAAAATAACTTCCGCGCCCCATGTCTAGGAGAAAAGAGGGCCAGGAAGCTCTCGCCAGCCCGGAACAAAAACAAGGGAGGCGGAGGCGGCTTTAGCCGCCGGCGACCTTCCTTGTAGAAATATATTGGAAAAGCAATTGTTAATCTGTAGAGATCCTGACTACATAAAAGGGTTAATCGAACAAAAACAAAAATGATGACCGTGAAAGGATTCGAACCCGCAGCCTACTGATCTGTAATGCGCTGCTCTGCCGCCTGAGCTAAACTGTCACGAAGAAAGAAAGAAATGAACGGCGTCACACGTGCGCTGCCCGAAACCAAGGATTGATCACGGTTTCTGAGAGAGTGCTTACTAACCAAACTTGTAACGCAGTTTTTGTATTTCAAGCAACGACTTAGTGTGATAGATTAAAATTTATTGGAAAAGCAATTGTGTTAATCTGTAGAGAGGTTGGCTCCATAAAAAGATTAATCAAGAAAAATAAAAAATGATGTCTGTGAAAGGGTTCGAACCCTCGGCCTAGTGGGCAGTAGTGCGCTGCTCTGCCGACTGAGCCAAATCGTCACGAAGAAGGAAAGAAATGAACGGCGCCACACGTGCGCTGCCCGAAACCAAGGATTGATCACGGTTTCTGAGAGAGTGCTTACTAACCAAACTTGTAACGCAGTTTTTGTGTTTTAAACATCAACTTAGTTCTACATGTTTAGTTGAATAAACTTTCAAAAAGCAATAATTGATTAGATGTTTTCATTTCATACCTATGAATTAATTATTTTCTTCGGAAATTCAGAAAAAGAGGTCAATTTGTATGAAAAAACGAATGTATAGTGAGAAACGATTAGCTTTTGAGATTGAACTGCATGGGATGTAGAAAAGTAGGTCAATAACTCAAGAGGGAAATGAAAAATCTAATCTCGCAATTTCTCTTTCTTTACATTCCATGCAGTTCAAAAGCTAATCGTTTCTCACTTTACATTCGTTCTTTTGTACAAATTCATTCATACTGTTAGTCACGTGAAACATGTTAAACACATCATCACTCAGAAACGTGCAAAGACAAAGTGCACGATGTCTCTTCGGAACGCGAACTTCACGGGAATTCATTTCGACACACTCATTCTTTCCCTTTTAGGCTCTCACTTTTCGATTGTTTGTTTTCATTACTCTTCGTTTCCACACGACTTATCTGATTTCCTTCTCCTACCTCGATGAGGATGCCTCAAAGGGAGAGGTACTCTGCAATTGTTGGACGACCCGAGGGCGACCCGGTGAAGACTCGGGGGCGACCCGGAAAAATGGATTGCGACCCGGCGCCGAGTCGGAACTCTTCAAAAAGTTTCGTGCGAGTCGGATTGGGAGGTGTTGGAATTAGGTCAGCTCGGCCAAATTGATTTTGTTCATGTAACTGCTTTTGTAAACCATACACAACCTTTTCTAAGCCTCCCGTTATAGAAAAATGCATTCAATTAAGAGAAACTAGCAATAATAATACATTCCACAGCATTCAAATTGTTCGCTATGAGATGATGAGCCTCTGAAGTTTTCCAACACGAACTTTTGTTTTTTCGAAACTTTTCTCGTCCAGGCTCCCAGAATTTACCATTAGTGTTATATTTCATTATAGAACTTGGTTGATAATCAATATGTCGAGGAATCAACTTTGGAATTTGAAAGCGAAATCGGTTGAAGACGTCTCCCGCTGTTAAGAACGAGTAATTTTCCCCGCGACGCCATGATTACCTGTTATTAAAATTTGAAAAAAAAAGTTTTATTTATTATCATGGAATTGGTGTGCACTGAATGTAAATGTTAAAGTGGTGAATCAGAATTGTTACGAATGTTTTGATATTTGAAACGCATGCGTTTTAATATTGTATTCTGTGGAAATGTTCAATTTCTGAGAATTTTGCTGAAATACATATGTTTTATGTTTTTTTCTTAGACTTCATACTTTATTGAGTTATCGATGAAAATTTCAGGCAATTCTAAATTTCTGCCGGTCTACTTGATGCCTAGGAAAGAGTCGCTCAGGAAGTTCCCACTTTTAGGAAGTTCTCACGAAGTTCAGGAAGGATCAGAGAGCTTCCCACTCCCAAAAATACTGACAGTTTCACACTTGCAGAGCAACACTACAGTCGAGTTAGCCGTCAGCAGTCGATCCCGCAAGAAGATTATAGTTGGAAAAACCTCTGTTCTGCTGTAGTTCTGCTGTAAAAAAACCTAACCGAGGCAGAGGCGGTATTCGACGGAATGGACTTCCATTTTTTTCAAAGATAACCAGAGTGTCAAAGGTAGATTTCTCGATTCTGGTCGGAGCTTGCCAAAAAATCGTTCATTTTATTTATTTGCGTTACCATTGTGTAACTCACATGCTTGCAAACAAAAAAATGAAAAAAAAACACCTGTAGTAGTGGAGCGGATAACTGTATACAGTCATCATCGTCAGTTATGAATATGATGTTCTCTCGAATGGAACACCAACCCGGAAAAGTAGCTATGAAACTACCGAACCACACCAGGAAAGTTAAGATAAAAATGGTGAACGGGCTCCAAATCTAAATGATTGTGTTACATGAAACTTTAAAAGAAGTTGGTGAGTACTCGTTCGATCTCTTCTCACTTCTCTGGAACGATTTGTAAAATGATTGCAATAATCGTGTTGAAATTTGTCGTAAGAAAACAAAGTATTTAAGAATCGCTTGAAAAACAGCGGGCTAATGCGGTACATGTGTGTTTGTAATGTGGTCTATTTCTCAAATAAAGCTTGTGTTCTCTGCTGTGTGCGCATATCGAAATACAGCTCCTGCACATTTTTTTATAGTTTTGATTAATAATAATAATTCATTTGTTCATATGCATGAGAACCGACTTCAATCAAAAATGACCTAACTACATGAACTTTAGAAAAGAGGGAAAAGAAAAACAGGATTGGTTTTTTCAACTTTATAAAAGTGTTAGAAAAAGTTTAATCCAGCTATAACTCAGCTATTTCTCACCAACACCTAATGCACGCGTTGGTAACTGAGAGTATATACAAACCCTTGTATGCGTGGTGGGAAATCTGAAGATAGTGAACCGATTGAAAGCAATAACCACATGACCGAGACAGACTGTTGATCGCAAAAAAAACACAATAAACAACGTTATCTGAAAATTTTCTGATTCGGACGAATTTAACGAAAACGAGAATGTTGCCTGTAAATCTCTCTGTCTGTTGTAAAAGTGGGATAAATGCAAGTGCAAGAAAGTTCGATCAAACCAGTAGTTTGCTTTTCAAACTACATGTGTCATAGAGGCAGTTCAAATGCGGAAAAAAACCTTGAACCGAAAAACAAACCAACAACGGGAACGTGGCCGAGTTTGCGTTCAGTCGCTCTGAATGGGACTCTATTTGGTATTGAACGGATTTCCAAGCCCACCTGAGCAAGTGAAGTCATGTTGTCTCGGAACAGAAGTAGTTGTAGGTCCGTGCTTTGATCACTATTTCCGCACAGAGAAATAACAGGAAATCAGCCAAACCGTGTATTATGAACAAAACGTAGAAAGAAGATCGAAATCTAGCCTGGGTTTGACAAGCTATAATAAAGTCAAAATTATGTTTGATCGTAAACCTGAGAGATAACATGCAGTTTGTTTTTTTTTGGTGCGGCAACGGATTTTTTCGATAAAAAAGGATATCGAGATACAACATCATTGTAGACTAATCGTTTCACAAAACATCAGACACCGTAGCGAAGTATCATGAAAAGGTCACCTTTGAGCTGAACTATCTGGTCACCACCTCGCTCAGGTTTGGGTCACCTGCTTATGCTTATACATACAAATTTGGCGACTATGTGGCCAGAATGTGCCCAGGTCCTCGGTCAGGTTGAGCTGGCCACTTGTATTACTTTGCTACGGTGCCAGGACTGAAATCAAGAATAGTAAAATGCTGTTTATATCATTTACAAAATGTTATAATTATAGAGGATGAGAGATAAAGTCGTAATTTTACTGTTTTTGCTCACTTTCATGATAATAGTGTTTGGTTTCTTCTCACCTTTGAGTAGAACAAAAATCATGACGAGGTACACAAGTGCCGTAGTCCACATCACCAAAGTGTTCGCGTAAATGATGGAAGACATGTTGCAGTTCATCTCGGAAGCTATAAGAATGGAATCACAATTGACATTAAAAAATGGATGGAATAAGTTGTGTTTGGTTTTACCGATATTTCAGCCAAAAAAACAATAACGATGATGTGATATTTTAGCACAAGTATTCTTCAAAAATAGAACACTATAGTCGTTGCACAACGGTCCACTAAGCCCAAACAATATTTGAGAAACGGCCAATGGGGTAGTTTACGTGTACTTCGATCAAATGCGTGCGTTCTGAACCACTGTGAAACAATGGAATTGTTCTATTTTTGCACAATATTCCAGCTACAATAGCACACCATCTATTGTTCACTTTCTGCGTATATACGGAACGCTTCACGCTCCGCGCGCTATGTAAATGAGAATGGTTACAAAATTTTGGAGTGGTAGAAATTTATTCAAAGACAATTTGATGATCTTCCCAAAGAATTGAAACTGCATACAACCGTTTGAGACTGTCGCAGCAGTAAAATTTAGTTAGCAGTGAAATATGTTTCCATTTCGATGGTCAGAAACGTTTTTAACCGAAATTTTTTGAATTGTATTAAAACAAAGCTTAGCTGAATGTTTAACATTGCAGAGTATGAAAAAAAAAACGCATATGCTTCGAGTTCGAAGAAAAAGTATGACTAGTGAGTCGACTAGGTGTGTATTGTATGTAAAAATCATGAAAAGCGTACTTAATGTCAGTTTCTGATAATTAGAGAGTCAAATTGATCACACGACCTTTGTTTGTAGTTAATCAGTCCGGTGAAACTAAAAAACAAAATACGTTTATCACGTGTTCGATCAAGAAACACTTTTGCCAACTTTATCTGAACTAAATCGAATCGAAACGATTGAACACATCACACTCACTTTGTGCATTTCCAACGTTTGAAAGAAGGGTTCTTCATTTATGTTTGTAACATAACTTTATATAGTTGTTCGTCCATTTGTTCGGCTATATGTGTTGTCTTATTCGGACACTTATACCATTCTCCCTTTTTAGTGTGAATACTGTATATATTTATCTCTATATTTATTTAAAAATTAACATTCGTTCATGCACCCTTTAGAGTATTACTCACCTACATAACAACACTTGCGATTTGCGTGTGATTGTCATGTTAAATTGTTAATATATTCGTATAGAATGCTCCAATTTTTGTTGATTGTGAAAATGTCTTCCAAATGCCACTTTGCGTGGAATCACTAGGTTGAAGGATGTAGTTGTCGAGGCCACAAAACTCAAATTCTCTTTTTGTTCCAGAATCTCCCAGATGCGTGCGTGCAAAGTTACAATCGTTCAGTGAGAAGAGGTCGTGTCCGTCCGCCCAATGTCCGAGGCGCAGAGATATTGATAATGTGCAGAGATAAAAATCTGTGGAAGGCGATAAAGGAACACCATATTGCAACAATATGACGTGAATGAATGAATAAATCTTGTATCTTAAAATCTTGAATCTACAAACGATGTTGAACAAAATGAATTTTTGCTTTCTTACAAAGTTTGTATAAATTATTGATTGGAACCATATCTCTGTATGGCGAATAAACAACGACTGTCACGTAATTTTGCGCCACCCCATCCGCCCTCTGCATGTCTGATCTAGATGAAATTTGACTAAAGTTACAAAAATAGAGCTTTATAGTTCGTTTCTCAGAACTATATAGGTATCGACCGAGTTGTCTCAGTTTTCTCTATCATTTGAGTATTCCTTTCTGTCCACCTCCTTTAAAGACCAAGGGTCTCGCCAACATTGAAAATGAGGTCTTTATTGGAATATATTATATGTCTATCAAAGTATCTGAACCAGAAATAACATGTTTCGTTTCTCAATGTGCGAAATTTCTGATGTGTTTTTTAATATTTTTCAAATTCCCGCCGCGCTCGGAGTTGCTCGGAGTAATTGCAGTGTATGCGTACAGCTCGCGCGTACCGTAATTCTCGTCAAAAAATGGCGCACGGCCGGCAATCTATTGCTCTCTATTTCTCTTATTATTATTGTTCTTTATTATTATCTGTTAATCGGTTAGGAATGATTTTTTTCTATAGATGATCTTTTTTCGAGTATTTTCATAAAGAAGATTCACGACAAATTAACTGTCGAGATAGATTATGTAATTGGAAATGAAAGTTATGAAAAACAAAATAGTTGATATTCTCCAAACTACACATTTGCGTTGAGTGCGTTCGATTCTATTTATGATGATTTTATTTCATTCATCCCGTTCATTCCGCTTCATTGAAACGATCAGCAATAATCGCAAAAGTATCAGTTTTTAGCAGTTAGTTCGCATTTCTGTATCATTTTCTGAAAGAGCAAAAACATTTTCCATCCTCATCACTGTGGTTTGTTTCAGACTGTTGAGGAATATTTGCTCGACTGACGTCCGTCTGCTCACAGTGTCAGGTGGGTCAACTTTGGTCATACATTTTTTTGTTACTGATTCGTTTATGTAAGACCAAAGTATTTGACAGCCAAAATATCCCGGGAAAATATCTAGACACTCGTTTCTACATAGAATAGTCCTGAATCAGGGCGATGAAAGTGAGCACAAACAAGGCCAATTCTACAACTAACCGGGTTTCTAGGTAACCTAACCCTTTTTTGGTAATTTTTCAGGTTACCTTGGTAGGTAACCTGAAAGTAAAATCCGGTTACCGTTCAAACTGACGGTAAAAACCACAGTTTGCGTTAGAAAAACAAGACAAGTAACCGGTTTTTGATTCTAGGTTACCAACCGGTTACCTACTGAGGTAACCTGAAAAAGAGGTTACCAAAAAAGGGTTAGGTTACCCAAAAACCCGGTTAGATATAGAATTCACCCACAAACAACACTAAGGCAGCAAATGTAGCCAAAAAATCTGTATTTCTGTCTCTTAATCTATTCGTAAACAAGTTTTTGAAAAAGTCTCTTTGGAAATGTTCTGGACGCAAAAATAAACTCCGGTTACAGATAATAGCAAAACAATACGAAATTCACTTAAGTACGTTCATCTTTCTAGATTTTGCTCACATAAAATAGTGTATTCGTTAACTCATTAGCAGAACTCTGAACCCTTTATTCTGAAACAGCACGAATTCTCTTTCAGGTTGGATCTGATTCTGACAGTGAGAAGCGGTTCTCAAACGCATGATATGCTGTTGTTAGATGTGTTTGCCATTTGTTCATTGTTATATAAAAAGATAATTTTTAACAGATTGTACAATTCATCAATAAACATTCATTCTTTCTAAATCGTATAGATACATGACGGATAGTAGTGCAACTGGGCACAAATGGTACATGACAATCTGCGATAAAAGGGTATGAAAAATTCAAAACTAATATGAATGGAATTATTGACAATGTGCAATGACAAAGTGGCCTCCTTACAATGCTAACTTTACGTGACTATTCAATTTACTACTATATATGGAATGCACAAATGTGCTAGCAACATTATATCTAATGCTGATGTGTGAAATATGTGAAGAAATTCAGAATCATTTAAAACTGGAGAAAGTTTAGGTGCAAGTATGCAAATAGGAGCCCGTTTTGAAAACTTGCTGCCTAATTAGACAATTTTGCCGGGATTTGACTAAACCTCATCAATAAAATGCTACACAACTGTTAACCCACGCTTATTTGATAGCCGCAGAATGTCTATACAATAAATTCCTCACTCTTGAAATACTTGAACCCCGGACCCCGGTTTTGTTGGTCAACACAGTATACTACTTACGATGAAAAACATATATAAGAAAATAGTTTAGACACCTGAGCGATCGGTATTTCAAATTATGTTACCAATTTCGAATGCTTTGGTTTTTACAGAGTGAAAATCCGATAGCGATCGCTCGACTGTCTAAATCAATAATATAATAACAGGCTAACCAAAATACAACAGGACAGGACGCGATTTGTTGAAGACATAGGTGTTGATCCAAACAAAAGTTACGGATGAGTTCCGGCCAGCTTCGATCCCGGAAGAGTCGCAATATTCCCGCGCCTTTGAACCGGATTCCTGAAATAGTAACACTAATAAGTGACTCTCATATCCATACAGCTGAATCGTTGTCATAACTGAACCAAAATGAGGAAATGGACTCGAAGTTGAGAAAAACTCGACATAATAGTTATTTGCAATATATTAGTAATGTTCGGGTGCGAACATCGTTTTTTTAACCGACTTTGGAAATACACAGTCAATATTGATGCAAAACTATGGCATGTCCTACACTTGGATGCACGCACACACGCCAGCAAAACAACGTATCGGAATAAGCAAACGCTCTGGATACGGGCGAAAGAATGATCACTTTTGCTGTTTTCTTTTGAACACCCGGAAAACTCAACTGATATGCAAACCCAGTGCGTCATTAACAATTATTCCAGCTAAATTTCCTATTTCTGATTGCTATCCAAAGAGAAAATAATATATGAAATAATATGTTACTCACCAGATAAAAATGAACATGGCAGATCTCAGACTTCCATGCCAGCGAGAATAGGTCCTGCAATAATTTATTATCACACATTTCAAATTATACGCAACTTTTGGGGTTATTATCAAGCTAACCAAAAGAAAACACTCATTTCGGGCTCGAATCAACTGATCTTGGAGGAGAACATGTACTTTGAGCGAGTAATATATGTCTGAATCGAACGAATAATGAAAAAAGACAGGAAATAAAAAAATAAACGTGAAAAGCAGAGCTGCGTCGTCGTATTTTCCAACCCAGCCGTCTACCTGGTGGCTTATACGCAATCACCGTCGCGCACTTTTGCGTAATGCGCCAAATTTGAAAAAATAAAAAGTTACAGTATGACAGGTTTTAGAAATACCGTTTGCTTCAATTATTTTTCTTGATTCCCGAGCCTAAACGTCTTCTATGCGTCTACAAACTACGAAAACGACAATTAGTTTAGTTTGAAAATAAATGTTGGCGAGACCCTTGGTCTTTAAAGCGAAATGGCTCCGTTGAAGTGGAGGAGTAGTTTGACTCTAAATGGTAATGGAAAATTGAATCACTACAGAAAATTCATTTAAAACTGAAATCGCAACAAATACCTATTAAACAAATTGGATTTGACCAATTGAAATTTTTAATTCTACTCTCTGACAAGTTTCTGACATGTTTTTTATTTTTATTTTACCGTTTATGTAATGCTTTCTTGTATATCGCATGCTCACATGTGAATGAAATTCTGTCAATTTTTATCAAAATTATCAGTATAATCGGCCGGAAATTGACAACAACACAGCGTGAAAAGGGATTTGAAAAAAAATCCGTGTTTTTACTACTTTACTACTCGCCTTCTCTCAACCGTAGAACCTTGCATTGCAGTAACTAGAACTGCTTGAAGACGAGAACATCGAGATTATTTGACAAATAGAGCAACATGATGAACAAAAATATAGATGACTAGTGAAAAACTTCATTGCAGAGAAATCAATTTATGAATTATATCACGAATATACAGAGAAAAGCGAGCAATCAAAGAACTTTTTTTCGAAAATAACATAGTCTTTCACCGTTTAGCATAGGAAATCTGTGAACAGATTTCGAAAGTCTCGGTGCAGTACCAGTTGCGCCAGCACTTGAACCATGAACGTGAGAACTTCTTCGTGAAGCCTGAATTCGGTTGTATTAACGTATTTGATGTCTGACATCTCTGTGCTAGAACATAAGACAATTCATGAAAATTGACTAATAATCAACTCCGAAAAATAACAAAACGACGAAAAAATTCTGAATGGTTCTACAACCGTGGAACATTGTTGTAAATTTATTCAGAGACAAATTAACCTAAAATGATATTTTGAAAAACGTTAACGGATATGCGAGTCAGCAGTTCTGTTCACTTATTTGTTTTGCATGAAAGTAATGTTCTAAACTGTTTCTAGCCAATTCTGTTTTTTTTTTTGCGTCTGTACTGTTTTCGCAACTCGGATCACCTCTATGCATCGTATAACAAGTGCTAACAGTGGTTCAGTGGTAATATTGGTGATCCTGAGTGGAAGTTATGATATAAACATGTTTTACACACGACCCTTGTTTGTATGCGAGTTTAATACACATTTCTTCGTTTCATAGACAACAGAACGCCTTTTGATGTCCCTTTCATATAACAATCAACAACGAAACAGACACAATGGGGGAGATCAGTCATTTAACAGGTATTAGAATTGAGATCACGTTTAGGTAGATATGACATGTTTGAAATCTATCAACGACTATCTAAACCTAGTGAAGCGATGACAAAACTAGACTTTGAAGAACTAAGAAGCGAATCTCAACCATACTACAATTAGTCAAAGGAGAAACAAATCAAGTTCTTAATACCGGGGGGGGAGAGAATCACTCACAATTGTCTTTTAGACTCACTAGCTTATCCATTCATCCTTCACAATCACTCACATAATATGGAAACTTAGAGGAAAACCGTAAAATTCACGTGATGTTAAAAAAGTAGAAAAAACGGTATAAAATCCTCAGGATTTTAGGATAAGCCTCAAATTGGCAGCACAAAAGTGGCGCCAACTAATTACAGAGGGGCTTGGCGCATTTTCGGATTGGCTCCAAACGCGTGCGCCCAGCTCACCAGGAAAAACTACAAAGTAAACCTTTTAGTTTTTCTCACGTCACAATTTTATCACGAATCGCGTGTTCCCACGCGACACTCCCCCAGGAGCCTACAATTTACTCACAGGGATACGAGATACAATACAATGGCTAGCGAGACTAACAATATGAAGAAAATAACAATAAGAAGAAAAAAAACTAAACGAAACAGACTAACAACCGACCAATTAATCCTCGAGTTCAACCATCATTATCTTGTGACGGTCCGTAGGGCAGAGAGATGAATGGTGCTTGTCCACGGCTTGGCAATGGAAACACACCCGTGGAGTTCCGAGACGACTCACGCAGTTGACCTCCTGGTTATGTTGAGCCAGACAGATCGGGCAACGTCCTTTTTCCTTGACGATCTTCACTCTCGCGGCCAAGGACTTCACTCGGAAGCATTGATCAGGAAAACCATGATCATTCTGGTCACAGAAAACACATGGATATTTCTTGGCTGGCTCCTCGAGTCGAATCTTCTTCACCGGTGTTGGACCTTGCCCGGTAGAGCGTGGACCAGTCCTTCTCTTCTCAGGGGTGAATGCATCATCTCTCCTCGCCTGAAGAATCTCATTTTACACATCACTACCTTGACTCACTTTCTTGATACACATATTAACAGTACAAGGTTATTCACTTTTCATCACAGGATATCCATAAATCATGGTTATATCACCTTTCACATTGCTCCTCCGAGCAATCCTCCCGCACAAACCAGAAAGAAACTGAGAATTCCTACATTATCTCACGTTTAATGACTAGCGATATTGTACAACTACCTTCATAGGAGTATATGCTCCTCTTCTGTCCTGTCGATCCTTCAGCATATCTGCCTCAATTCTGACGATCGCTTCCTGAATCAAGCGTTGATTCTCCATCACTACCACCATCGACCCACGAAGATCTTCTACTGATCCTTGCTTCACCGCTATGTAGCCGCCGCTCTCAGAGAACTGATCCATCATGTCCTGAACGATTTTATCAATAATAAAATATTACAACTATATACAACTCACTCCTTCACCGCTTCCTCTTTCTCACACAAAATAATATTTTATAACTTTACTTCACTCTCTCTCTCTTTTTCACATATTCACTCAATTTTCGCAATAGTCTATGACCTGTTTTGCCTTGCGAGCTGGCAATACCTTTCTCTCAACTATCTCTGCTGGATCCTTTGGGAAATCAACTGCTCTCAGCTCCATGGGAATCAAATGATTCACCGCCCTTTTCACTATATTTCCATTGGTCGATCTAACTGACACAGTCCTCACACACTTATCCGGAGCTGGATGCAATTCCACGATGATACCAAGTTTCCATTGAGTACGTTTTGTTTGACCGTCTATCACCAAAACAATCTCACCTAGTCTCACTTGTGCTGCCGCGTGTACGTTAGCACTACCCTTCGCTTTTTGTCTCTCTCTCAACTCGTTCAAATACGATTCTTGCCAAACTATCCAAAACCTTTCTAGTTGAGTATTGGCCGAGCTCATCCATAATAACGCCTGATCACGAGTACTTATAGCTCCTATCTTAAACTCCTCCTCCTTGTCATCTACCTGAATCAGAGTCAATAACGAAGAAGATTCACTACTCAGCAAGCTATTCGGGGTAATCACGGTGTACTCAACGTTGTCACTGCTGACAGCTGTGAGTGGTCGACTATTGATTACATGTTCCACTTCGCACAACAAGCTCTCAAACCTACGGAACGACAAAGACGTATTACGCATGGTCTTGTAAAGGCACGACTTTATCAATCCGACTACTCTCTCATATACCCCTCCTTTCCAGGGTGCCAACGGAGTAATGAATCTCCAGTCAACACGCTTCTTCGTAACGAATTCATTCACTCTCACATCTCTCAACTTCTCTCTGAAACACTCGTTAACTACGCTCTCACCTAGTACAAACGTCTTCGCATTATCAGACAAAATCGTATCCGGAACTCCTCTTCTAGCGAAGAAACGTCTTAAAGACGCAAGAAATTCAAGAACGCTATTGTCAGCAACTAACTCAATATGAATCGCACGGGTAGAGAGACATGTGTACACGTGGATCCACACCTTTTGCTCGTTCTGTGTACCAAAATGTTCTACTTGCACCACGAATGGACCAGCATAATCTAGTCCAGTATGTTCAAAAGGTCTACTTCTGGTCACTCTCTCACTTGGTAATTGAGGCGTAGTTGGGTACTGATACGGTCTCCCATTCATTCTTTTACAAGGAACACAACGGAATATGATCTTTTTGACCGTCTCTTTCCCGCAAAATATCCAATATGATTTCCGAATCAGGTTCAAAGTTAACTCTTTTCCCCCATGCTTACAATCAACATGAACTTGTCGTACATACAACTCTGTCAATATATGATCTTTCGATAGAATTGCAGGTAATTTAGCGTCCTCACTCAACGAAGAATTTCCCATTCTACCTCGAAACCGCCAAATACCGAAATCATCACATACTACGTCCAACTTATTCACCTTACTCATGTTGACATCGAACTTCATCTCTCGCTGATGCTCACGTACTAATGCATGTTCTGCCGCTTTCAACTGATGTACTACTCGCTCACTTGACATGTTTCCCAATTCAGGTATGGCCTTGGTCAACTTAGCTCTACTCTCATGACCTAGCCTATTGAACACTTTCTTCTTCACGAATAGCAGGATCAGCCTAGTAATACGTACCAATTTCTCAAAGGAACCTGTCACTCGAAACGGGAGAACACTTTCAACCGGGGTAATCACAGTATTGACACGCACCACTATCTCTTTCTCACACCCTTTCACGAGAAGTTTTTCAAACCTAATCCCAACATTAGGCCAAGTACTAGGATCATCTCGAGTCCATTCCGGAGCCATCCACCACATATGTCCTTCCAATTCTGTTGATTCCAATCCTCTCGTGATACAGTCAGCTGGGTTTTCATCCGTGGAAACATAGAGAAACCTAGACTCTATCCCTTTTTCAGTCCAATCAGCTCGAAATGAATTTATTTCCTTCACTCTGTTACTCACGAAAACCTTGAGATTCTGTTTCGCACCAATCCAATATAAGGCAGCTTGAGAATCAGAAAACAAATGAACATGAGAAATGGGTAGATCCAATTGAGCGATGAGGTAGTTACATAGTCGAACTGCGATTACACTTGCAGTCAATTCCAACCTAGGCATAGAAGCTTTCGCAGAAGGGTTCACTCTTGCTTTAGCCATAACCAAGTTACAAGTGGTAGGTCCATCTTCATACGTAGTTCTCAGATAGGCACATGCCCCAAGTGCCTGTTCCGAAGCATCCGCAAAAATCAGTAATGAATATCGCGCTCCCTTTACCCTAGTTGTCACACCTCGTGGTACTCTCAATTTTGCCAAGTTAATATCCATTACAAGATTCTTCCATTCTTCCAAGGAATCCGCATCCAGTACCTCATCCCAATCCTTCTTCGCTTTCCAAAGTCGACTCATGAACAATTTTGCTCGAATCAAAACAGGAGAAAGAAGTCCGAGTGGATCGAAGGTACTTGACGTGGCACTCAATACGTCTCTCTTAGTTGTTACCTCACTGTTCAGTTTAGGTTCGATTGACAAAACGTCCTGCTCAGTATTCCATTTTATACCCAGAAGTTTACTGTCGACAATTTCCTTGGCTCTATCTTTCTCCGGAATCTGCTGAATTACTTCTACCGCGTTGGACGAGAACTCTCTCAAATTCATCCTCATATCATCGAAAATACGCTTGGTAACCTTATAACTTTCCAATATCTCGCTCTGAGAATCACACCCAACCGCAAGGTTATCCACATAGAGGTTACGAGTCAAATCAGATCCCGACACTGGTCCCATACTAGAAAGTTTGTGATTGATAGTCATTGCTAGCAAAAACGGAGACGATGTCACTCCGAAAGGGACTCTTGTGTACCTAAGTTCACAGATATTCTCAGGCGTTACGGGTTTCCCAAGGTCGCGTATCCACAAAATTCTAGTCGCATCCCTATCACATTCCTGCAACCTCACTTGGTGGAAAGCGCGCTCAATATCCGATAGAACTAGAAACCTATGGCTCTTAACCGAAAGGTTGGTGGTTCAGTGGTAGAATGCTCGCCTGCCACGCGGGCGGCCCGGGTTCGATTCCCGGCCGATGCACCATTTCGCAACTCGGATCACCTCTATGCATCGTATAACAAGTGCTAACAGTGGTTCAGTGGTAATATTGGTGATCCTGAGTGGAAGTTATGATATAAACATGTTTTACACACGACCCTTGTTTGTATGCGAGTTTAATACACATTTCTTCGTTTCATAGACAACAGAACGCCTTTTGATGTCCCTTTCATATAACAATCAACAACGAAACAGACACAATGGGGGAGATCAGTCATTTAACAGGTATTAGAATTGAGATCACGTTTAGGTAGATATGACATGTTTGAAATCTATCAACGACTATCTAAACCTAGTGAAGCGATGACAAAACTAGACTTTGAAGAACTAAGAAGCGAATCTCAACCATACTACAATTAGTCAAAGGAGAAACAAATCAAGTTCTTAATACCGGGGGGGGAGAGAATCACTCACAATTGTCTTTTAGACTCACTAGCTTATCCATTCATCCTTCACAATCACTCACATAATATGGAAACTTAGAGGAAAACCGTAAAATTCACGTGATGTTAAAAAAGTAGAAAAAACGGTATAAAATCCTCAGGATTTTAGGATAAGCCTCAAATTGGCAGCACAAAAGTGGCGCCAACTAATTACAGAGGGGCTTGGCGCATTTTCGGATTGGCTCCAAACGCGTGCGCCCAGCTCACCAGGAAAAACTACAAAGTAAACCTTTTAGTTTTTCTCACGTCACAATTTTATCACGAATCGCGTGTTCCCACGCGACAACTGTAGCGATGTTCCTAAAATCAAATAAAAAACACAATACATATTATGTATGTTTCAACAAAATTTTGTCTCACTGTAGAGTTGTGAATTTAAGGTGTTTTAACTGAGCATATAAGCATAAAAACTTGTATTTCTTTTTTTAGTATATCCGACGTCAACATGCCCTGCAACACTCCCTGTTTGATATTCTGTAAAATATGACCAGTTTATGTGCAAAAAAGCAAAGGCCGAAAACAAAGTTGTTTTCCGAGCATGCAGTCACCTCGGGCTAGTTATACTAATTTTACGCAAGTCTGGAGACAATAAGACTTCAAAATTGTTGTAGACGGCGTTCACTCAGTTTGGCGAAGGGCGGGGTTTGGCTAGCAGGCAGTTCATCGGCGTATACTTGATCTACACAGTCTCTAATCTGCTGGCAGAAAATCAACAACCGCTAACCCCGCATCTCAGAAGCCGCGAAAGCGAGAGAGTATGGAGGTCAAGAAGTGAACTGCATACACTCTCAATTTGCTATTCTATAGAGGTACAATATGACCAGAGTATGCGCGAAAAAGCAAAGGCCGAAGACACAGTAACCCAGTTCGGTTTTATACTTATACTAACTTAACGCAAGTCTCTCTTGTCACGTCCCCTACAAAAGTAGCTCGCCCATGGGCCGGGAATTGTCTGAGATCTTGTAATTTGCTCTGCCATTAGGGGTAATTCTTAGCTAATGAAGAATATACCATAGCCTTCATATACCATAATCTTCAGCAACTGCAGTCTCTCGTTGTGTTGTGCGTAGTAGGCAAAACAGATGCGTCCCACTTCCAGCGAAAATGGCAGTGAAGAGAACAGCGCACACAGTAGCAACCTTTTCTCCAGCCTCTGAATTTAACAACCTGTGTACTCTTGTTGATAATAAAATATCATTACTTGGTAGCGTTTTTAGTTGAACAGAATTCACGGGGACCCCAACCACTAAAGAAACTTGCTACTCTCACAATTATTCGAAATACACAGTATGACAGTAAAATAATTGATCGACCATTTTTTAAGTGGTCCGATAGTCATATCTTAGAAAATAGACGTTAAACAACAGGCACCGTAGCAAAGTCATGAAAGTGGTGAGCTCAACCTAATCGAAGGCGTGATCACATTCTGGCCACACAGTTGCCAACTTTGTGTGTTGAAGCATAGCATAGGTGACCCCAACCTGGCTCAGATGGTGATGAGATAGTTCAGCTCAAAGGTGACCTTTTCACGAGACTTTGCTACGGTGCCAGGAAATGTTTTTGAGGCGACCATGCGACACGCGTGCACGATCGCTTTGGGGCGCGATATTCAACCGTTCAGCACAAGACAGAAGATTGATCGTCTGATAAACCACCATAAAGTGATGAAAAACGTCCTACGTGATTTCCCGAGTACAGTTTGCGCATCCCATAACCATAAAACACGGTGCATCCCATGACGACGACAATAGGCAATCCCAACAATGCGACCATTTAGTGACATACCGGATGGAGAGGTGGAAGTGTCGTGGATAACGCTTTTCAAGCAGTTCATAGTTATTCCCGATGTTTTCTGAGCACAAAAAAACATTTAATTCACAAAACAAGTCACAGTAAATGTTGTCCACGTCCTTTCATTCATAAAATAATCTCTCCGAGTTGTTTCGCAACTCCATGTTTTTATTATGAACAAAATCTAACTTTGTTGCGAGCATTTGGTGGCAAGACGTTTATTGAACACACGGTGTCAAAGTGATGTATAATTATATAACAAAATTGGTTCCCATGTTTTTTGGGTTGAAATCCCTCGCTTTAGATGACAGTACGGCTTGAAGTGATGAAAAACGATTGTGTTTGTTATGTCATTAAATGTCTCACTTTAGTTCACATGACAGCGATTTTCATTGGGCAATTCTCTACCAAACGAAAAATTACCGCGTTCAAACGCTGATCTAAAGGCCTCTTTCGCATTCTGTGTGCCATTCGTGCTACCTATTTGAGGTGCCCTTAAATCAAGAGTACCTCCTAATCATTCCACCTACTGTACTTGGAAGTGACTTTAACAATATATAGTGCGTGCCAAATTTATAAAATATCTGGCTTATGTGAGACTCCGACCGGGCCCAAAAGTTTGGAAGGCGCAGAAGCCAACCACCAAACCAACTGGGCTAATAGCAACGTTTTTTGACAAATCGTATATATGTGCCTCACACAGCACAAAGCGATATACACAGTATAACGCCGGCCTTCTTCAAGCGACCACTATACCTCAGATGCGCCAACTATTACGGCAGGCAACACAACGCCGGCGGCGGGAGTACCTGGTCCGGCGGCGGCGCCAGCCCCGATGGTGGAAGCGCCTGCGCCTGCTGCCGCCGCGCCGGCCGCACCTGCACCCGCGGCTCCGGCGATGCCAGCAGCAGCTCCTAAAACGAGTGTTCATGTTTCCGAAAAAATCTTCACACATTAAGTCTCAGATTTGCTGTTGTCATGCCTGTAGTGATCAATGAAGAAAACTAAATCACAAAGTTCAGACTATTCACAATACCTATAAGGTATCAAAAATTCACCTAAAAGAGACCGGAACCCAACTTCGTGTAGATTGAGCGAGCGTGTAGATTGGTTATTCAGATAACTATAGGAGATCGAGACAACAATAGATATGGGATATTAGATTTCAGGCAAGATAGACCTCACTGTAAGAGAGCTTTCGTTTTCCATTTTCTGATTGAATAAGGTGTATAAATACATGTAATTTTTGAACTGAGCTTTTGAACTGAAATTTTTCTTTCAAAAACTGAATAATATGAATAAACGTAATTTCTAATTCAAACTTTCTAAACTAAAAAGTTTTAGGATGCACTAGCAAAAACAATGTCACTTAAATGTGGGATTCCAGACAAGATAGATCTCATTTTGAGGTTTCAGCTATCCATAGTTTCTTATTTCTTTCATTGAATTGATATCAAATGATACATATAGGGTATATACTAAACTTGTGAAACTTCAGTACCCACCAGCAAAGTCATGTCACTAGGGTTGTCAAAATCGAGCTCGGAACTCGAAAATTTGAATAGTCATATAACGAAAAATATATTTTTTCCCACGACTTGAAAGCCCGGAATTTCCCACAAATGGAACTTCCCACCACTTGAAGACTCGAAATTTACCATCTTGAAAACTCGAAAACTCAACAATTTGAAATTTCCCACAACTTAAATATTTGCAATTTCCCACAAATTGGAACCTTGGGCACTCGATTATTTCAAAAACTCGAAAACTCGAGAACTCGAAACTTCCTACTTCTGAAACTCGAGAGCTCGAAACAAAAAGACAATTAGATTCTACACTTATTTTTTGAAATATTAGTTTGGCTAAGAGAACCCAGTGTCACAGCCCTCATCAGTAGGATTCGCATGTTCAAAGGATTATTTGTCGAATCGGCAAAGTGGCAACAAAACCAAGCTCTCATTTAACCTCCCATTCTCTCATTTGTCTGATAAATACAAACTTCTCGTATATGTTTCAGTTTTTTAAATTCCTGTCCAATCATTATGGGTTTCTTTGTGTTTTACACAATTTTTTGTGTTTTTTTGTTTCAAATCACACTTTATAAGAAAGAGGTATCGTTGTTTTCATTAATCTGAATTCTATATTCGGTTAATTAACGTTTATTTAACGCATGCACGTATCTGACTCATTGTGAAACATTGGGTTCAAAGTCTAGTACAATCTGCTAGATAAATAGTATACATTATTAAATACTTCTCTTACATTATTCATTACAGAGAACAAAAAATTTAATATAAAGTTGATAAATAAAGTTGATATAGCATGTTGGCTACCCTTTGGTGAGAATTTAGAGTTTAAACTCCAGAACAACCTGCTCGACGTATGATGAAGATCATTACATATTATTCACTCATTCACTCTTCCAATTATTGGGAGCTCAGCTGTTGGTAACCTGGACGTCAAAAGAGGCCGTGGGAAAATGAATGGTCATATCAGGCTCAGTTTTTTTGAGCGGTCACCAATCGCCGCACTTCGCAAATTGAGAAGGGTCACCTAAAAAGATCGCAGAGGGATGGTTACCAACGGCCATACCTACAGACAGATGAAACGTAAACGGTTTGATAATAAAGGCGAATCGTTCGTTTAACTGGACAACGTTCCACATGAATGCAACACGTTCACTGAATTTGTATGTATTTTGCGCAAGTTTCCGCTGCAGAGACGATCGTTCAACATTTTGGACTCCCATATTCTGTCTGAAATGGTTCCTTATACCTCTGTAATTTATTTCACTAACCATCCATGCTGTTCTTGTGCCATTAAGTTGCTCTATTGATAAGCGTTACCAAATATTCGCTCAAAACTGTGATCTAACAAGTTTTTCTTGCGACATAGCAGTATAATCGAGTATCATAATGTGAATGATAAGTGTGATAATAGAAAAATAGACAAAAGCCAACTTGTTAGTGAATGAGATTGAGCGAAATTTACAACCGTACTAGCGAAATGCTGATTTGAACATTGGGTACCGATGTGAGTAAATAAAGCAAATAGGCTATTTGAATTCTCACTATTCCCGCCTATTTGAAAAATTGGGTTACAAAATACGGCCACTTGGAAATTATTTTCCTCACGCTCACTAGAGTTACTCTTGTACAAGTTTCAGTAAGTTTCACCGTCAATGCATGCTTTTCACAGTTATTATTGCGCTACTGCTCTGAAGCCTGAACGCTAGTAGATACGCGAGGAAAAAACCCAATATTAATATTAACTAGGGAATCTACTAGCGTTTCGGGTTACGGTAGCTGCAGAATTGACGCGGGCCACGGTTATTCTCAACTTTTCTGATTGAATATTAGAAACTTAATAAATTAAGATTTTATCAAAAAATAAAGTAGTTAAACTAAATACTTTTGTAATATTTTAACATTCAGTGCCATATAGCCAAACTGTTGCTGATGAAGCAATCGCTTACCACGGTTAAAAATATTTCCTCATACGGGTACCCCCACAAACACGGTGGGCACCTGCCGGGGCAGGGTAAAAATCTCCCCTTCCTCCCCTCGTGGGTCACGGGTTCGGTCATCGGGTCATAAGGATTTAAGGCACAGCAGAATTTTAGGAGAGTCCCCATCTTTACCACGTGTGCCCCTTGAGTTGGTTCTCTTGCAATACTGGACGTGGTTTTTAGTCTGTATTGAACAAAAGCTCGCAGGGAGTGGATCGCTGAGTCTCGTGCAAAAGGGACGCGCGTCAAAAATTGGAAATTGCCCTGTCCTCGACTCTCTTGCGGCTGGGATACAAGACGTAAACTAGCGAAAGTCTCCAAGGGTAGCCAATAACTGTCTCAACAGTAGCCGATTAGACAGAGGTCACCGATCAATACCTTGGTTTGGTAGGTATTTTTATGAAAGGACGCCTGTGAACAACAACACACTATATGATACAGTTAGGTACGCATCGCTTATGGACTGGAAATGAAAATGAATAAATTCACTAATACCATTAAGGTACACATAAGCGACACGCACCATTTTGAAGCGAACACAAGTATTCACTATTCAGTAGCGCGACTAGCTGCCCACCATTATGGCGGACCTGGGAGGAAAACCCAGGCAGGACTTTAGGAACCATTGTGCAACATTTGTATTGTTCTATTTTTGCGGAATACTTCTGCTACAGTATCACAGCAACTCGTATTGGTCACTTTTCGCTGATATCGAGGTCGAACCAAACACAACTCACACATTTGTTGGTTCCCCCACTTTTTACTAATTTTGATTAGTCTGATCGCTGTTGGAAACTTTCCAATACAATTGAATCCGCCCACTAAAATCTACTGTAACCGGCTGCTATCGTTGGTTGAAACGAGCTATAACGAATATTTATAATATTTGAACTAGCACTTAACTCAACCATGTATTCGACACACTACATGGTGTATGAACGGGAAGTCTCCTATGAACAGATTGACCTAATTACTGTAATCTAAGTACAGTGAGAGAGTATATTTCTGCAGTAAAAGCATCCTATCAGGTAACGGGGTTCAAAGAAGTTATCTATAGAATCAGAGATGTGCATCAACGATATAGAGAACAAAAAATGGCTAAACTCTACGTCAGGCCTACTAAGACTTACAATACATTTTCAAATATTTTAGCGGCTCGAATCAAAATGTCTGCCCTCCGATTTTCTCTAGCAACAACTGCAGACTGTACCGGCCTGTCTGTGGTCTCATTGATCTTCACGCTCTCTTGCTTCTGTAGCAAAACCAAGTCTGCGAAGTAGGGTTGTTAATCAACTCCAAAAATCAAGTCAATTCCATTTCTCTTTCATTTCTCAAGAACCACTCAATTCCAATTCCAATTCTTCTTCAATTCTCGAAAACCAATAAATTCCAATTTGAATTCTTTTGCAATTCTCAAAACCACTAAATTCCAATTCTTTCAGATTTTCAAAAAACTGGTCAATTCCGATTCCGATTCCAATCAATTCCTCGAAATCAAAAGAATTGGAATCGCAATTCTTTTGGAAGATTATCCCAATTCTTTCCATTCCAATTGTAGCAACCCTACTGCGAAGGTGCCACTACAATTCTAAGAGTTCTTTTTGAAACATTCTACTTTGATTATTAAATTTATTTATCAGTTCAATTACTTTCTCCGTGCCAAGTCGGCAAGTTTTTCCGCGCCAAGTCAACACCGCTTGCACCGTCGAGCTCCCCCCTTTATATAATCATCGATCGATCGATATTTTCCATTTGTCCCGTTGCACGTTTTGTGTAGAATAAATAAATTAATTAATAAGTTTTCAAAAGATTATTTTTCAGCCCGAATGCGATCTGGGCCTGTTCTCATTGCCGTTGCTTTCTATATATACCTTCGTATAACCTATCCTACATCGCGTGGCAGTGAGTTTTCATTCTATGATACCTATAGGACGTGAGGAGTGACCAAATATTCATTGAAGTTTGATCTCGGTTCATGCCATGATCAATTATTTTTCAAAAACAAATCACAAATACAGTGAAAACAGGGCAATATATACACCGTTAAAACTTGCTATCAGAACAGTGAACCCCATACATTGAGCAGTTCATGAAATTCTACAAGTAAATTGAGTGAGAAAAAAATAATTAATGTTTTCGAACGAACCTCTACTCTTTTAATTATACTAGAAGTAAATTGAATAGTAACGTGAATCTAGCATTCTAATGAGGAATCGTGAACTGTGTCATGGTACGTTTCTGAGTTCTGCTGTGTTTAACATGTCTCACGTGAATATGCAATTGACTAACAGTATACCTAACTTTTTCGGTATTTTTTTCAAATCCTGTATAGACAACCTGGAGTACAAGTGCGCTCCTCCCAAGAAGGCCTACACGGTGTATTTCACTGTTTGTAGTTTGATTCCGTTTAATTTTATACGAATTTCGTGAACTAGATCAAACTTCCATGAACTTCTATGGTGTTAAAAATTTGTGCAAAGGAATCAGCGAAAGAAGAGAATCATTTTTCCGTTTTTGTTTCTCGCGGCGGACGAAAATACAGAAGAGTCACCCGTGTCCGTCTGCTAGAAGATCCTAGCACCTTTATCCCATCCGAAGTCTCTCGTTCTGCCTTACTATTTCGCGCCACTCGTATCCCAGCGGGATGTAAGAGCAGAGAAATAGCGTATGTTTGGGGAAATGCAGGATGGGATAAAGGTGCCGGGATCTTCTAGCATACGTACTCAGAACTCTGGACCCGCTTCCCAGCCCAGAAGACGGGAGGGTTATAACGCTGTCCCTTTGGGGTTTTTAAGTTATTCCCGTAGATTTTCGGATTACACAACATGTGTGTCATTTTTGCAGGGATCTCATTAGAGATAGGCGATGACTTACTACAGTATCGTCACTATAACACTTCTCCTTTTAACCAAGACGAAGTTTTACCTGCATTTGTCAACTATCATGATACGTTTCGAGTGAGTTTGCTAAACAAAATTATTTCTTTGTTGAGAAAACGAAAAATCATAGGATTTTATTTTCAACATCCTTCATTCTGTTCGTGGCTCTATCCCTCTTTGCAGTTTGATAATTTTCGTTTCGTTTCAATTGAAATCCGTGAATCAAAATCAATCAACGTTCAAACCAGGGAAGCGACGTGAAATTTGTTTCAGTATTACAGTCTCAGTATAAATTTATATATAAATTTCAGATGTTTCAGTATTACAGTCTCAGTATAAATTTATAAATTTATAAATAGTTCGGCTCAAAGAGACCGGAACCAAAAGTGAATTAGCCAGAATTTCCGCTCAGGTCGCTCCAAAATATAAACCTTCCTCCTGCCAGACCTACAAATCCAATACAAAACCATTTCGGATTTTGCAATATCAACACAACGAGACAACAAAAAACCACTGATAACAATAATGAATATTAATATCAAAGCATCGAACATACAATCTTTTCAAAGTTTTGAAAACTCGGAATAGGTTTGGCTAAAGGCGTATAAAACTTTTATCAGACCAATGGTTGAATTCGGTACTACTGTGTTCAACTCTGATAGCGGGTTTGTTAGGAAACTTGAATCAGTTCAGAACGACTTCACTAGAAAGTTGTTTTTTCGTTTGGGTGGCTAAACGTACTTTGAAATCCCTAGTTCTGCATACAGAAACAGTAAACTTAACTGGGTTACTTTAGAATCTAGAAGAAATACTACAGACCTCATTATGATCCATAAAATCATAACCTGTCAGTGTGGATTAAGTGCAACAGACTTTTTCACGTTCAAACCTTCACGTACTAGGGGTTCTACCGCGAAATTCAGTTTCCCAACTCCGAAAACTAGCCAACGTGCAAAGTTTTTCACAGTACGGGCTGGATCCAAGTACTTGAAATTGGGAGATACGCTCTTGGGACGCAATTAGGATGAGCTCGCCAACCGGAGCGAGACAGCCACAAAAGTGGATCAAATATGGGATCGTCCCAGGCGCCGCTCTCGCTCAGCTCGGAATTATGCAGTAATTCGTCCCAGGTGCACATTTCGCAAAGAAAACCAAGATGTTTGAACACTTTCTTCCCTAATACGGAGTGCGAGTGTGTATTCGTTAAGACCTGACACTACATCTACAACCCAAACAAACTGGGTTCATCATTTTCTTTTTTTTTCATCAAATGATTACTTAGTTTAATTATTTAACATAAAATTTGACTCCACTTTCGATTTAAGGCTTAGGCTTAGGCAAACCACCGTTCCGAGGGTTTATCCGGCTCTCCGTGGTGAGGTTTCACACAGACAAATAAAAAAACAGCAGTTTGTGTTGTGGTCGTAAGTTTCGTTAAGGATTTTAGATTTTTTTTATTTTAGACTTTATATTACTCTTTCTTAGTGAGGCTATTTTCATTCCGTACATTTCTTAAACGTTAATTCACGTCTACACTTTTACCCTTGTTTCTACTTTCGTTTCTTGGTATACGTGACTTATATTATCTCATTCCGTTCATTTCTTGTTAATGACTTTAATAAATAATAATATATATACTCATCTTACTTTCTATAGTTCCAAGTTCACAAATTATAATTAGTTAGTACAAGCAATTGCTGCGTGGGCATGCATGAAAATTAGTTTGTTCGGGTAAAACCTCTCATGTTGCTATATTGCGGCTGGGACGAATTAAAGGGTACTGATGGTCCCTTACTAAAGGGGACCGTTTCTCTATAATTTGGATCGATCAAAAAACATGAAGTCAAAAGAATCTGCTTTAATAGTGTACTGATGGTCCCTTACTATTACACAGAAAAAGAAAAATGGAAATCAGTCGAGAACCAAGCCTTTTATGAGCCAAACTATCTTAAGGGTTACTGTATCGCAAAACTTTTGGTCAAAATATGAATTCGGTTTTAATACACGCAATTTCAATCTTAATCAAACCAAAAAGAGGCATAGATAACTGAAACACTTTTAAATATGTCAGTTGTTACGTGATTGAATTTATGATACGTTTCACGGACGTTTTGCGGACAATTTGTGCGCGTCTCCATGAAAATAGGTACGTGCTGTGGCTTCCGCCTTGTGGCCGTACTGAAATTTGCTCAAAAACGACCCAAGTTGCGGAATTTTCACTAATTCTGACTGTTTTGTCCATTTTTCGTCCCCGTGTGTCCACTGATAACTCAAATCATCAAATTAAAGAGGTACGGTCCCTTTAAAGAGAGGGCGCGGCATTTCGCACGCAACTAAAAAATCCAGAATTCGTCCCACGAGCTGTAGTTCCCTTGAAATTGAGCAAGAAATACAAAATACCGATGTCGTTATCTGCCGCTAAAAAGCACTTTAAAGGAGACCGGAGAGCAACATTGTTTCTCGTAAAGCTGCTGTATCCTACTTTTGATTGGACACGTTGCGTGTCGCGCGGCATTGTCATGTGAATGTCACGTGAACTGATCAAACTAATATACGAGGTGTATGTGCTTTACGATCTCAGTACAGTTGAAAACAGCCCGAAACAGAACCTCTGCTCAAGTTGTGTTCCGGTCTCCTTTAAGTGAATGCATTTGAATAAGACTTCTACTGTTTGTTTGGTTCATCCTGTGAGACTGGCCCAATCAATGTACCCCATTTGTGAATTGTTTATGTGTATTGTGATTCGCTTATCTTTTTCATTTACGTGTATGTGATTCGCTTATACTTTTTCATTTACTTGTGATGACAAAATGATGTTTGTCGATTTCCGACCCTTTCCCGCCTTCAAATGTTTTTGTATCCCACTGTCATAATTGCTATTTCTCCTCTTGTATATCACATGCTTACATGTAAATAAATCAATCAAAAAACTACATACCAACAACAAAACCACTAAAATAGAACAAAACCACTACTGAAACACAGATTTTTATCATTATTCATTCAAAACTCTTTCGTTCAGGTCGCTTCAAAATTTTTCCTGAAAGACCTTTACAAGCAATACAAAACATTACAAACTTGATTTTACTGTATCACCGGCTTTCATGAGCTCAAAATATACATGCTTACTGTGAAACTTATGGAATGAGAAAACTATACGCAAATTATCTCAAAAGTTTAACTTTTCGTTCAGGTCGCTCCAAAATACGGTCTATCTTCCTGCCAGACGTACAAAACCATGTCCGTGGTGCGTCGAACCATACTCTGTCTTCTATACGACAGCGAAGCCTTTTTCGCCTACAACCGAAGTCACCCCAGGCAGATCGCTATGGACCAATCGTAAGCTAACGGAAATGACGTTGTAGTCATTTCTCAATATTAGTACTTTATTCAGTAGTTATAGTAGTAGGTATTAGTAATCTTAGTAGTTAGTAGTTTGATCTCAATATCCCAACCAACTTATGGATTTCGACAAAAAAAACGGGATCAAACTACAAACCCAACCAAATACAACGAAACAGAAACCTGTCTTCGGTATGACAGTTGGAGCATTGTAAGTTAGAGGGAACGACTTGTAGTCTTATCATCGTTAGTAATTTGATCTCGATATCCCAACTAACTTGTGGACTACTTTGACCGAAAACAAACGGGATCAAACTACAGACCCAGCTAGATAGAACAACATTCTCTGTCTTCTCTACGTAAATGAAATTAATATTTCCAGTTTAAAAAATACGCTTTTCGGTCGAGTTTTTTGGTTCGAGTTTAACTTTGAAGGATTCTAGAATACAAAGTTATAGAAAAACAAAGTCAACATCAAACTGCCATATACTTTTTTTATTTTCTATCAATGCATGGATGTAATGAGTTTAGTTTCACCCCAAAATAGTTCTCTACAGTGAGATTGTAAATATCATTTTTTTTCATATCTTTTGGAAATTAGAAGTAGTTTGAATTTTGTTATTTTGTCTTCCATATTTTCTACTACAATTAAAGAAAACAGTGAATGTGAAACTCTTTGTTAGATAAATAACCTTGCATATTTTGAACATTACTGTAAAAAGTCATCGATTGTGGAAACGGAGTCTATACGGTACACATATTGCGAAAAGTCGCGCTATCTTAGTCAGACATCTCGTCGCGCCCCATTCAATTCTGTCCAGCTAGTCCAAAAGAGCGATCACAGCACCTTGGTGCAAACCGGGTTCATACTTTTCACGTATACTGTTAGTCGATTGCACAATCACGTGAAACATGGTAAACACAGCAGAAATCAGAAACGTGCCATGACACAGTGCATGATACCTCATTAAAATGCTAACTTAACGCGACTATTCAGTTTATCTGTATAAAGCGCCCACTCTTTTAGTGAGCAAGACATGACTATGAATTCACGGAGATGTGAAACACCCGCGAAAAGAGTATGACTCGGACCTTACTGGGAAATTTTCGCCAAATCAAAAATTGTATCTCTGAGCAAAACCTGCTCTCGGGTCCTTCGAAAACATCGTACCAGGCGGCGTAGCGATCCCTCCAAAATCTCATGAGTTACCTCATGAGCTATTAGGGTGAGCTTCTCATAAGATTATGTTGATTGCTATGCTACAACATTGAGAGTTCACGAGTAATTCATATGGTATCTCATGAAAAACTGATGTGAACTTCTCATGAGATTGGAGAGATTGCTACGCCGCCTGGAGTCACAAATTAAAATATTGGAACAAGGAAATATCAAGGAAAAGATTCATGAAACTTCGGTGTCCATTGATCGAATTTATTGATTCCCTGGAGTTGAAAATGTTCTTTTGTCCTTTGTTATATTCTTTTCAAACGTAATGAAACACGTATCACTGGGACCCAATTTATATTTCGTCAAGATGATAAACTAGATATAAATTGAATACTCGCGTGAAGTTATTATTCTAATGGAGCATCGTGTACTTTGTCATTGTACGTTTCTGAGTTCGGCTGTGTTTAACATTGTTTCACGTGACTGCAACTGACTAACAGTATAATGAGTAGAGGTATAACTTGATAGTAATTATAGTTCACACCATTCCTACTGAGACTCCTACAGTAACTTTACAAACTTTTCGAAGGCCGTTGTGAGGCCGAAAATTCACTTTATTAAAAATTCTCTCGTTAATTTACTGAACGTTAGAACGAGAATGAGGGGCAAAAATCATCAATTCTTTCCGATCTTCCGATTAAGTGAGAAAAACGGCTTGGAAGTTTCGAAATCCTACTGTAGGAGTCTCAGTAAGAATGAAAAACACTATAGTCAGGCGGTTTCAGGTCCTGTGGAGATTTAAATGCTGTTTGGTCCATGTCCGATGTAGAACGCGTTCTCAAGAACAACTCTACGAACATCCTAGTAACTCGCGAACCGATAGAACGATTTCTCAGTGGCTTCGTACATTTGTGTGTCAGGTAGGTCATGACCGGTGAAGAATGTTCTGTATATTTCATACAGAAATATGTTTTCTTCACGTTCAGTTTATTTCTATTAAAATTAATCATGAACAACTTAAGAATACAATGCTAAACTTTCAATTGGAAAATGAAAACCAACATCTCAGTTGCTCTCTCATAAGAAGTGCATTTGTTTTCAGCGCAAGTTGTATAGTTCCCAAATTGGCTATTGAGGCTCTTACAGTATTATGTCGCAACTTTCCAATGAATATGTTCTAATTCCAAACTTAACATTTAATTAAACGAACTGAAATTGTTATTCTCCCACTTTAGACTGTACCCTTCTCGATAAACAGGTAAACGCCATATCAGTAGAAAATAATATCTATAATTTTTATCAGGAACCACTTATGTTACGGCTGTGGAGAAGATATGCGATGTTTCTTGGAGAAAATGTACTCTCGCTATCGTTTAGATGTGCAGTTCTTGCCGAAGAGAAAGAAGCAACAAGTGCCGGACTCGCACTTCGCCCCTCAAACCTGGTACAGTTTCTACCCTTTCATAACCCTCTACAGTGATCTTCTAAAACTTCGAAATCGAAGTTTCGTAAACTGGCGTTTCTGGATTCTCTCCAAACTTTGTTAGTATCTTCTATACGTTTATTACTATACATGCTGAAAGTTTGAAACCCGAACAGTGAATTGATCTACAGAAAAAGCCTGTTGAATACTCGTCGGGTAACTGTAAAAGGACATCGATTGGTGAAACAGAATATATGTCCCACTGTGTTTGTAGTTCAATCCCGTTTCATTTTGGTGCAAATTCGTGAATCGGGTGGCTTAGAAATAGATATTATGAGTAGTTCATATGAGTTTCTCATGAGATACCTCATGAGCTACTCGTGAACTCTCAATGTTGTAGCATAGCAATCAATAGAATCTCATGAGAAGCTCATACGAATAGTTCATGAGGTGATTCATGAGGTTTTTGAGGAATTGCTACGCCGCCAGGGTACATCGAGATCTAACTACAACGAGATATAAGGAAACGCCCTATATTCGATAAACCAGTTGTAAGCTCAGACTGTTTCGTAAGCTCAAATAGCCAGATAAACTGATTGAGCAAACTTTCAGTCATGCAATGTTGATTGACGTAACGATGATTTCATTAAATTCGTAAATTTTCTAATAACAGTCTGGTTTGCCAGTTTCACACACTAGCGAAAAGGTAGCAAGGGACTGAGTAGTCTGAACTACGCTTTTCGAACTCTGTTCGAGCAGAGTACGTATGCTAGAAGATCCCGGCACCTTCATTCCATCCTGCGTCATACACTATTTCTCTGCTCTTACATCCCGCTCGAGAGACGCGAAATAGTGAGACAGATCGAGAGACGCAGGATGGGATAAAGGTGCCGGGATCTTCTAGCATACCCATTCAGCTTATATCATGTCTGCCACTTGCAGGTTTTGTTCACTATCTACTCGATTCTCCAACTTTGAGATCATAAAATACGGAAATGGAAAGGAGAACCAACGAATGACAGACCAGTTTCTGAAAGTATTTGAACGGAGCAAAGTTGAGCCCTACTTGTTGGAAATCATCAGAAATCAACTGCAAAGTTAGTTTTTCCTTATCTGGAAAAGAAACAAATCTTCGGTTTTTTATCTCTGCACATGCCGTTTAAGAACTCAAATCGAAAAGTAACGAGATCAAACTACCAAAACAGTTATGATTTACAAGGTAATCGACGAACCTTACAACTTAAACCTATAATTCAGAGACTTTGAACAGGTTGTGTACATTATGAATGCATGGAGTGTATTCGTATTAAATTTATAAAAAAACATCCATAACGTGTTTGATACGAGACTTAAGCCCAAAGTATTCTAGCTGAATCGTCGCTCGCATCATTGTATTGAGTTTTGAAAACAACCTGCTTCCTGCCAATACCTATTCCTCGATAAAAACTCATATGCATTCTCATTGTATAGTTCGCACATTTCCCAAATGGACTTCAGCAGCTTTCCAATGAAATTTCAAGGCAGTTATTGAACATGTTGAAAAACTTCAAAACAATAGAAATTTATGTGAAGGGTTCTTCCCCTTCGTTACAATTCGTATTCCAGGATTGTTTTTGTAAAATATATGTTTTCTCTAAATAACAGTCTTCCAAAGTTTTTGGCACGCTGCCAACGAGTCCAGTTGGGAAATATGAGGACTACGACATTCATCCGTATTTTTTTCTTTTTTCAGAGGGGAAATCTTCTCACAGCACCGTGGGCTCTTCGGACAGAACCAAATATGAGACAGCGTTGATGCAGGACTCGTACGCACTTTCGCTCCTCACCAAAATATATTTTTTCGATTTTATTGTTTTTGGCTACAAACTACCTCAAATTTGATTTTTTTTTCTTTCAATAAAGTTTCCAAGACTGTATGGAATTGTCTTCGGTTTTTCAAATGTATTTTACTACTAAAGTATGGAGCACAGATTCTACTAGAAGTAAATTGAATAGTCACGTAAAGATAACATTCTAATAAGGCATCGTGCACTTTGTCATTGGACCCGATTTCTGCTGTGTTCAACATGTTTCACGTGACTGTGCAATTGACAAACATTATAACTGGAGAACTAGTATGTTAGAACAAGTGAAACGAATTTTGATTGATCGATAAAAGGGTTATAGAGGATTTGGTAGTATACGAGAACGTGAATAGATCAACGAGACGCAGACGCGTGTTGCGCGTTCAGCCAATTACGCTAATCACTAGCAACTACCAGTTGTTTCTGTTGAACCATTATGTTGGTTGTTGGTTCCGTTTTCTTGAAACAATGATCCTTTCAGATGTACAGTTTCTAAATGCAATGAAATACAACTCTCTAAAAAGTTCAAGGGGAAAAGAAACGAAAATCGAACAGGTCTTGGAAAGATTTCAGAATTGCAAACTATTCCAATTAATCGAAATGTTTCGATGCGAAAACTCAGTTTCCCAAAGAAAACTTCGGAAAACTGCGTCAAAATCGACGTCTTTTCTCACAAGTGGAGAACTTCTCACAGTCTCGAGACAAAACTCGGTTCTAGTTGGCAATTAGGTATTTTCCACTGCACTGAAAGCTAGATGAATCAGTGATTAGAAGTTTGATTGATTTTCGAAACAGTCCAGTTGATCAATAACTTCATCTAGTAAGTTTCACTAATTCACTGTAAACGTTCATAGAATCGCGTTATTGAATAACACTAATATAATAATAACGCAATTTATCACCTTTACACTCTTATTCATCATATTAAAACTCAATCGATACCATTAGTGAACATCGTCTAATATACAGTCGTACTTTCTTCATCACTTCAATGTTTCTCCGCGTGCATGATCACAATGTCGTCATTGTATGCGATGACATTGACGTTGAAGTGTTCGTTCCACTTGTTGGTTACTGTAACTTCTGGCAGGGTGCCAGACAAATTGAGCGAGTGCTCAGAACGATTGGCGCCAATTTTCTTCGATTGGCCAGCTACAAAAACGAGAGAGTGTACAGGTCAATGAGGCCGCTGACATCTGAGTCTCTCTGACCTGCACACTCTCTCGCTCAGCCAATGAAAAAGTGGCTGGCCAATTGGCTGGGAACTGTCTGAGTGGGAAACAACACGCGGGTCCGATTGAATCTCCGAGAGGAGGAGGCCGGCTGAAAATGCGAAGATAAATAACTATTCGCACTTTTCACTTATCTTTTTACTCTTCACTTTTCAACTAATTGCACTTTTGAACTCAGTTATGATTTCAATAAACGATTCAATTTTTCAAAAAGCGTTTTAAAATGTGCTGTCGGGAACACTGCTTTCAGTGTTTCCGCAATGCTTTCAGAAGGAGTGGGTTTTTTTTGGAACAACACTGAGCTTTGAATATTCCTTTCTATTTCAAGTTAGAGACGCGTAATCTATCATTTAATAAACATGCGACTGTTCTTTTTCCGTTCTAGAACGAAGTGAGAGCTTTACAATACAAAGCGGTATGTTTTTCAAGATGGCAATCGCGCGGAGCGCGAAGCGCTCTGCGTGAGTTGGCATTGGTTTGGCCATTGCGGACTCGTTTTTTCCTTCAAATGAGAAAACGCTTAAAGATGATGTTTTTTCACAAACAAAAAAAAAAGAGAGAGTTAGAGAATCACAAAATGAATATTGTGTGAAAATTTTAGCCAAATCGGATGATTTTCGCCAGAGTTATGGTTTCGTGTCCTTGTTGAAATGTCCCGCCGTAATGCGTCCCTTGTGCCTCACGAAATTGTGTCCGCATCGTAGTGAAAAAAGTACTGAATCGATTTGGCCCAATTTTGAAACATGCGTGCTAGGGCAAAAGTTAGCTCGGGGCGCAAAATTTGGGAATCATATAATTTCATTGGCGCCAGGCGCGGGCGCCAATGGCACCAAAAACGACAAAACACTAGTTGTCGTAAATGTTATTGTTTCCAATTAATAGAAGTTGAATACTTTAGTGTATGATGTGGATTTCAATTTGCTAAACTTGAATTTCTAATCTGGCACTCGGACTAAGCGCCAAACGGCGCAAAAATCTAAACACACGACATCGTCAATGGAATCGTCTGAAATTTGGTACAGTTGATGGGGATCACAGGAGAAGTAAGTTGGTCAGTCTTGAAACCGAAAAAAATCTATTGGCGCCAAGGTTGGAAAGAATTGAACTGTTTCAAGTTAAAAAATATTCAATTTTCCAATGTGAAATAAAGATTCACCTTTTTGCTCAAAAACTGAGGGATTTTGTTCCGTTTTGCGCCAGAAGCGTGCGCCAATTGGCGCTGAAACCAAAAACAAGAAAGTTTCAATCTGAAGGCTTGTTTATTGGTAATGATAATGATCACTACATTGCAAGTGAGTTGGCGTCTCAAATATTGTAAACTTGTCAATGGCGAGTCCCATTCCACTATTGGCGCCAAAAGCGGTGTACATTATCATAGTCAATCAAAAGGTTTTCTTTGTTCAGTTGTCGATAATCACGGAATTAAAAACTTGCGTTATAATACAATACCAGCAAGTTCATGGTCTACATTCGGCTTCTTGCACACAAAAACAATAATGAAGTAACAAGATGCGATTTAAAAATAATATAAAATTTCAAGAGATTTGATGTAGTGAGATCACAAGATCCACTCTGTGAATAGGCAAAATGGGAAGTTGTCAGTGTACAACTAGCACAAAGAGAACAGTTAGTAAAAAGTGGGGGAGCCAACAAATGTGTAAATTGTGTTTGGTTGTGTTTGTTGTGTTTGGTTTGACCTCTACATCAGCAAAAAGTGAACGATAGAAAGTGATACTGTAGTAGAAGTATTTTGCAAAAATAGAACAATACTACTGTTGCACAATGGTTCACAACGCACGCATGACATGGTACACATAAAACACCCTTCGGCAAATTCTGAATTATTATGCGGGCTTCGTGAACCGTTGTGCAACATTGGTACTGTTCTATTTTTGCAAAATACTTCTACTACAGTATCACAGCATCACTTTTTATCGTTCACTTTTTGCTGATATAGAGGTCAAACCAAACACAATTCACACATTTGTTGGTTCCCCCACTTTTTACTTATTTACACAGTCTTCTAGAACAGAGAAAGAACGCCCCTTTGAATCCTCAATAACCGGGTCTTGTGTTCTCCGAAGTCTACGAAATAAGGAGAACGGATGAAAAAAATGTTTAACTTACCAGATGGAGTGTCGTGGAGAACAGTCTTCCAGCAGTTCATTGTGATCTGACCTGCTGTCTGGAAAAATTCAAAACTTCAGTTTCAAGTTTAGCTATTTATAGTTTATATTCAGTTGAATAAATGTCTCTCTCCCTCTCTACCCTCTTTCCTTCCGACAATAGAAATAGCCC
Organism: Litoditis marina; assembly: GCA_964036275.1. NCBI lineage: Eukaryota > Metazoa > Nematoda > Chromadorea > Rhabditida > Rhabditidae > Litoditis > Litoditis marina. The sequence goes on from OZ038433.1 coordinate 33,187,586, forward strand.
GGTACTTACAATTATTGGAGCTCGTTTATACAATCATTCTGTTTTTGTAGAAGTATTGTTATTTACTAGTTTTTCTAATAATTTACGGTCCAAACCATACCTCGCAGGTGCCAACTAGTACGGCAGGCAACGCAACTGCCACCGCGGTTGCCCCGCCCTCGCCGGCGGCGGTGGCGGTGACGGCGCCAGCTGTGGCCGTGGCACTAGCTCCAACCCCAGTAGCACTGGCGACAGCTGTCAAAAACGAGCCTGAAAAGAATAAAGGATCATGTTTTAATAATAATAGGTTTATTCCACAAAAATAACACACATGTTATCAAATCAATATCACGGGAATGACCTCAGAACCCCAAAGGGACGGGGTTATAACCCTCCCGTCTTCTGAAATGGGGAGCGGGTTCGGATTTCAGGTGATTCTCGCGTACTTTACTGTAAAGAAAGAGGCACATTAGGATATAAAACAGAAACATCAATGCAATCTAGGTATGTTTTGAATTGATCTACATTTTTGAATGCAGCAATATCTTTACTTATGGTATTCCATTTTCGAACTACTCTAGTAAAATATCCATTAGTGTCACTGATATTTTTTCTATCCCGAATTATCAATCGTAGTCTATCCCTTGGTAAACTACTGAAAGAAAGTGGTTTTCGAGGGCGTTTCGTTCGTTTGGCTGTCGCCATGTGCATTTTTGCAAGTATGTGGCCAAAATGTGCTCAGGTTCTCGAGCATAATGAGCTTTTCCATAATTTTACTACGGTCTCAGGTTTCATAACCGATGCATAGTGCGTGACTGAACATTCCTTGCAATTATTATTTTTTACCATTGTTATTACTGTCTTTATTATTGTCATATATTTTTATTATTATTATTATTAATATTCTTATTAATATCATTATCATTATTGTTGTTATCAATATCACGTCGAAGGTGGTTAATGGTCAAGAGGTTAGCGTTCGGCTGTCGCTCCACTGACCCGGGTTCGATCCCCGCTCGCCGCGGTATCTGTACGGCGGACCGCATGAGCTGTCAATTTGTAGCTCACCCATGCCTATCTCCACCCTCTACGGAAGTCCTTCTACGGTTTATATTGATTATGTGTATTGTACAATTAGAATAAAATGACAAACCGATGAAATAGGTCGTACACAAATTCATTATTATATAGTTCGTTTCAACCATCGATAGTAGTCAGCCATGCTGGTCGAGCGCACCCTACATTGCAGGCAATTGATCCGGCAGCTTGCCAGTCTTTTCATTACAAATAAAATATCGAAAAGTATTTTGAGATTTTTGCACATATTTTGTGCTCAAAAAGTTATCAAGTAATCGGGGACTAATTAAAACAACTTTTTGTGCGATAAGATTAGCTTTGAAAAACGGTCAGAAAAGATGATTGGGTATCACTGTTTTCAGTTTTTGCAATCATGGCCGGTTGCTTGTGTGCGCCGCGCCACCTAGCAGAGATGAGTTCGATTCCCAGCTTATGCATTATTTTGAGTAGGGTGGTCGTTGTTGGGAACTTTGGCAACTTTCCAGCACAATTAACTCCGCCCCCTAAAATGTACTGTAACTGGCTTCTATCGATGGTTGAAACGAAATATACTCTGTCAAAAGAACGGTGACGGCGGTTAGACGTTTCGTACTTTCTGAGTACAAGACAAAGACAGAAAGAGAGAGAGAGAGAGAGAGAGAGAGAGAGAGAGAGAGAGAGAGAGAGAGAAAGAGAAAAAGAAAGAGACAGAGGCGCCCTAGTGGCACTAGGGCGCCAGGAAGAAAACAGACATGACTGTCCCCATTTCCGCTGTCTATGTGAGCTCTACTCATCCTATTTTTGCTGCTTATGTGAGCCCTACTCATCCTATTTTTGCTGTGTATGACGGAGAGAGAGAGAGAGAGAGAGAGAGAGAGAGAGAGAGAGAGAGAGAGAGAGAGAGAGAGAGAGAGAGAGAGAGAGAGAGAGAGAGAGAGAGAGAGAGAGAGAGAGATGGAAAGAGGGACATAGAAAGAGAGAGAAGGAGGGGGGGGGGGGGTTAATGGAGAGCGTGAGAGAAGAAAGAGAGAATAGAAAAGAGTCTCGCCTGTCTCGAGAGAGATGTCTCGCGCTCGATGCTGTAGAAAAGTCTCGCGCTCTATGTTACGGAGAGATCCCGCGATACATGTTGAGAATAACTTCCGCGCCCCATGTCTAGGAGAAAAGAGGGCCAGGAAGCTCTCGCCAGCCCGGAACAAAAACAAGGGAGGCGGAGGCGGCTTTAGCCGCCGGCGACCTTCCTTGTAGAAATATATTGGAAAAGCAATTGTTAATCTGTAGAGATCCTGACTACATAAAAGGGTTAATCGAACAAAAACAAAAATGATGACCGTGAAAGGATTCGAACCCGCAGCCTACTGGACTGTAGTGCGCTGCTCTGCCGCCTGAGCTAAACTGTCACGAAGAAAGAAGGAAATGAACGGCGTCACACGTGCGCTGCCCGAAACCAAGGATTGATCACGGTTTCTGAGAGAATGCTTACTAACCAAACTTGTAACGCAGTTTTTGTATTTCAAGCAACGACTTAGTGTGATAGATTAAAATTTATTGGAAAAGCAATTGTGTTAATCTGTAGAGAGGTTGGCTCCATAAAAAGATTAATCAAGAAAAATCAAAAATGATGTCTGTGAAAGGGTTCGAACCCTCGGCCTAGTGGGCAGTAGTGCGCTGCTCTGCCGACTGAGCCAAATCGTCACGAGAAGGAAAGAAATGAACGGCGCCACACGTGCGCTGCCCGAAACCAAGGATTGATCACGGTTTCTGAGAGAGTGCTTACTAACCAAACTTGTAACGCAGTTTTTGTGTTTTAAACATCAACTTAGTTCTACCTGTTTAGTTGAATAAACTTTCAAAAAGCAATAATTGATTAGATGTCTTTATTTCATACCTATGAATTAATTATTTTCTTCGGAAATTCAGAAAAAGAGGTCAATTTGTATGAAAAAACGAATGTATAGTGAGAAACGATTAGCTTTTGAGATTGAACTGCATGGGATGTAGAAAAGTAGGTCAATAACTCAAGAGGGAAATGAAAAATCTAATCTCGCAATTTCTCTTTCTTTACATTCCATGCAGTTCAATCTCAAAAGCTAATCGTTTCTCACATTACATTCGTTCTTTTGTACAAATTCATTCATACTGTTAGTCACGTGAAACATGTTAAACACATCATCACTCAGAAACGTGCAAAGACAAAGTGCACGATGTCTCTTCGGAACGCGAACTTCACGGGAATTCATTTCGAAACACTCATTCTTTCCCTTTTAGGCTCTCACTTTTCGATTGTTTGTTTTCATTACTCTTTGTTTCCACACGACTTATCTGATTTCCTTCTCCTACCTCGATGAGGATGCCTCAAAGGGAGAGGTACTCTGCAATTGTTGGACGACCCGAGGGCGACCCGGTGAAGACTCGGGGGCGACCCGGAAAAATGGATTGCGACCCGGCGCCGAGTCGGAACTCTTCAAAAAGTTTCGTGCGAGTCGGATTGGGAGGTGTTTGAATTAGGTCAGCTCGGCCAAATTGATTTTGTTCATGTAACTGCTTTTGTAAACCATACACAACCTTTTCTAAGCCTCCCGTTATAGAAGAAAGCATTCAATTAAGAGAAACTAGCAATAATAATACATTCCACAGCATTCAATTTGTTCGCTATGAAATGATGAGCCAGCCCTCTGAAGTTTTCCAACACGAACTTTTGTTTTTTCGAAACTTTTCTCGTCCAGGCTCCCAGAATTTACCATTAGTGTTATATTTCATTATAGAACTTGGTTGATAATCAATATGTCGAGGAATCAACTTTGGAATTTGAAAGCGAAATCGGTTGAAGACGTCTCCCGTGCAATACACCGCTGTTAAGAACGAGTAATTTTCCCCGCGACGCCATGATTACCTGTTATTAAAATTTGAAATATTTTGCTTACACATGTTTTATTTATTATCATGGAATTGGTGTGCACTGAATGTAAATGTTAAAGTGGTGAATCAGAATTGTTACGAATGTTTTGATATTTGAAACGCATGCGTTTTAATATTGTATTCTGTGGAAATGTTCAATTTCTGAGAATAGAATTGCTAAAATACATATGTTTTATGTTTTTTTCTTAGACTTCATACTTTATTGAGTTATCGATGAGAATTTCAGGCAATTCTAAATTTTTGCCGGTCTACTTGATGCCTAGGAAAGAGCCGCTCAGGAAGTTCCCACTTTCAGGAAGTTCTCACGAAGTTCAGGAAGGATCAGAGAGCTTCCCACTCCCAAAAATACTGACAGTTTCACACTTGCAGAGCAACACTACAGTCGAGTTAGCCGTCAGCAGTCGATCCCGCAAGAAGATTATAGTTGGAAAAACCTCTCAAGTTCTGCTGTACCAAAATCTAACCGAGGACGAGACGGTATTCGACGGAATGGACTTCCATTTTTTCAAAGATGGCCAGAGTGTCAAAGGTAAACTTATTCAGCAAATAATTTTCTTGTCTACCGTATTTGGGAGAGCAAAAAGAACGTAATTTTTATTGTATTTTTTTAATTTTCTTCCATTATTTCAAACATTGAACTTTAAGGAGAGTTCGAGTGCATCGACTCGAAGAAATTGATGAGAACTGCCAGTAACAAGACTGACACGCAGAAGTCGCTAATGACCTTCTTCATGGCGTACCTGAAGCAGGTTAGAGTGATTCCGAGATATTCTGTTAAAACATGGGTCAAAAGTTGGGCAATCGAAATTGATAGACAAGAATCACGGCGTTATTGCCAACTCATTTATGGGGTAATAACATTAGAGATTGCAAACGTTGTATACAAAACTTTGAAGTATTCTCATTTTTATATACTGTACCTGCTCTAGGCCACGCGCCCCGAACGTCTCATCCAATCGTTTACGTGCCAGGACAACACTTCTCAGGCGTGCGCCTCAGCTCTTCACGATATTCCACTTGCTTTGAAGAATAAGCTTGTCGGTTAGTTTGCTTAACATTTGAGCTCTACATTCAACGTGTCCGCACTGTTTTCTCCTAGATTTACCACCTTTCTTCTTTGACACTTCTGAGTTTGGTGTATTGTGTAATGAACTCCCTGTGTAATGAACTTATCATGCCACTCAGGTGTTGCAGACTGTAGCTTTTTTCCAAATGCCCAGTACATCTAGTAATTGCGAAACAACGCGATTACTAGATCGTAATATGCTATTTCATGAACGGTGACAATATGTAGTCAATTTTCAGATGTCTGCAAGAGTGCTTTTGGATTTCGACCAGTCGATGAGAAGGACCACAAGCGGGAAGCAAAGTGGATTTCATTGGAAGCTGAAACGCTAAAGCAACTGAAAGCTGCATTGTAAGTGGTTTTACATAGTTCAATGTTCTAGGAAACTTTGTTTATACATTTTTTCATTGGAGCTCATTCTTTTTACCAATATGTTTTCCTTTCTTTTAGGTAGCATGCTTTTATTCTCGTCTACCCGCACGAGACACGCATTTTCACAAATATTGTAACATAAACTACAATCAAAAACCAGATTCAGTTTCTACAGCGCTCACATTCTTTCACTCTCACTTCTCACATCGTGTTCCAATTGCAGTGAAAACATACACTGTTGACGAAGATGGCCATCTCCAATCCCGAAAGCACTAACACGGTTGGAAATGTCAAGAATGTATTCTCTTTATCCGGTCAGCTTTCGATCTCTACCTATGTTAAATGTTGACCGTTCAGTTCTTATACTACTCGTTTAGCACTTTTCTGTTTCTTGTTGATCGTGACTGTTGTTAAGATGTTCAGTTGTCGTTTTGTTGTCCTTGTGAATGAATACGTCGAATTCTAGCTGTTCAATCAGTCCCACAAAAGAAAAAATGCCATTATCATCCTTCTCGACTATGCGCCGGGCCGGGAACGACCCGGCAGCCGCCGAGTCGCAAGTAACCCCTTGCTCCCGGGTCGGCCTGAGTTTCCAGAGTATCTTGATTTTTTTGTTTCCGAGACGAGAATCTCTCATCTACTGATGAGGGCTGCCTTCCGCTGGACCTATCATCGAAACGCCTTCGTTTACAGAAAAGATGTCTGATACAACATACTAACATAGTTGTAATATGATATTGAATATTAAGGGGGGGGGGGGCAGAATAGAAAGCTAGTTTATGTACCCCGGGGTACCTAAATATAACGTTCCGCGCACCAAAATAGGCAAACACGTCTCAACCGTATGTAATATAAGATCGTTAGTTTAAATTAGAAGTTATACTTATCGGTTTCTATTGATAAGCTCTTTCATCATATTAACTTTCCTTTCTGTCCCCTTTCAAGTGGTTACGTCTGGGAAGAGGACGGAACGTACCACTTTCTATACTCTTCTTTTTTTATTATCATAGTTGGTATCACCTTTTTTGCTTACCTTCATTTAGTTCTATTCGAAATCGTTGCTTGTCGACGACGAACTTGATTTTAAGTGAATTGATCTTATATCCACAACTAGTGTATTGGAACCTTGACAGCAATTTGGCCCTCATCCGCACTAGTTTCCACTGAGAAATGACCGAGGTGATTCGGTTGTGGGGTTAAATAAAGTTAAATGTCGACTGTCGGGCCAAACGTGGTAGTAATACGAATACTGCTGAAAGGGGGGCTGCTATGCATTTTCAAATGAAAGATCGAATTGAGACAATTAGATGGATGTCCTTTTCTTTCTAGAATGTGCTGGACTTAGCGACCACACTGGGCTATGATAAATTGTGTTGTTCTCAAAACAGTCTATGTCCGGAATTAGTGAACAGAAAATATTAGCATGAATAGAAGGCATAAGTGGCTGAAATGGGCCAGACAGAAGGTCAAGTGTCGCTCATTGTGCCAGAGAATGAAAGCTCTGCCGAGAACTTTTAGTTTAGTTTTAACAAAATACACAATTAGAACCAGAAACTAATACAAAGATTGAGTTGGAACGGAAACTCGAAAAACTTTCTTTCCAAACCAAAAAAATACATCCGGGCGACTCTCGGCACCCTTGGAAGAACGAGTTCCAGGTTTTCTCGAGAATAAACGGGAACTAGCCTGAATAACCTCTCGAGGTAACCCCGAATAACGGAAAGGTTTTCCGGAAAGCCACCCCCGGTATTTTGGTAACCAAGGCAAACCGAAACCGGGAAAAACCTTCCTGTATTCCGGATCCTGTTCACGTTTGCGGGAGAGAACGTAGAGGAGCTGGGAGTCAGTCTCATTCTGCTTTCTTCGCCACTGCCGAGAGGTCGATACGAAGGTAATATATTTTCCATCTTTGGACTAATCTTAACGGTCCGGTTACTATTCGATAACCGTCATACCGTAACTATTCAACCCCGCTACCTCCTAACCTAGCCTAGTCTTCATAATGGTTTTCCGGGTGTATCGGGCTGGTTACTTCTAATTATCGGGACCATTCTATCGTAACCTCTCAACCAAAGTTAGTATTCAGACCGGATTCCGAGCTTACCGGGCTTCCGAGCTCCGAGCTAAATTTTTGACTACCATAATCATTCTAGCGTAACCTTGCCAGCGCTGCAATGTAACCTAATTCTGAATCATCACTAGATAAGACAGCCTTCTGAGAACGTATGCAAGAAGATCCCGGCACCTCCATTCCATCCTGCATCTCTCGCGCTGCCTCACTATTTCTCGTCTCTTACATCCTGACGGGATGTAAGAGCAGAGAAATGCGCATGTTTGAGGAGACGCAAGACGGGATGAAGGTGCCGGGATTTTCTAGCATACCTACTCTAATCTTCAACTGGTAGTTTATTTTCTAGTTCTCTCGAAGATCGCAACCACACAGATCTAGCAGACGTTGCGCTACTAATCACCACGTAGGAAGTTCTAAAACCGCGTGAAACTTGTTGATTTTGGCCAAAAACGGCCTCTTCGAGCGGAACGATTTTGTCAAAATGAGCTTTCTTTCACAGTTCGCACTGCCAGACCACATTCCATACCAATATTCTGTAGTGTAAAATAAGTCAACCAATAGAATAATGAACAAATGTCATGCTAGATTAGAACCACCAACCCCTTTCCAGTTTCGTAAAACTGACTCGGTTAAACACAGTAAAACACGTTAGTGAACGTGTTGACGGAATGCATTCCGTAAACTGAGCGCAACAGCAACAACTCCATTTGAAACTATCCTACTGCTGATTTGCTTAATGCCTTCAGGTGCCCTAATTTGAGTTTTTCTCCATTTTCTTCTTTTTTATAAAGAATATGTTTCAGATGAAGTATATTCTGCTGTGTGCTCTGGTCGCTACTGCGTTGGCCTCCCCACTCCGCCAAATGAAGCTGGTGGGTCATTTCTACAAGCTTTTCAGACCTCTTCATACTTTTCTGTCTGCGGCAGATCTACTCAGGCGACGGCTCGTCCGAGCGACAAAAAGAAAGAGTCTTATGTCCCGGGACGGTGGAATACGGTAGAATAAGAGCACATTTTCATATAATAGTCTCCTATTTTGTCAATTATCTTTTTTTCTCAATGTATCTGTCGCATACTAGAAAAGTATAAAGGGTCCCGTACACTATTCACCCTCCGTAAGATTTGGTTCCTCTCCTTAAGTTAGTGGTAGAAGAGCGAGAAAGCATGCAGTTTTGAGACAGTCTGCGGTCTCATTGACCCGCATGCTCTCTAGTCGGAGTTCGATTCTTTTCGGATGATCATATTACCATTTCTCTCGGGCTTTCTAGCAATCGGCATGCTAAGCGAGCAGAGCTTTTCTGTAGTTTGTAGTAACTATTTTTGTGTGTTTGTAGTTTGAACTCAATGCTGGAAATTACCTGAGTTATGATGCAATTCCGTGCTCGGTAATAGTTTCGAGAAAAAAGTATCTTTGTTAATATGACCTTAATATAATTAACCTGAATGATATATGATAATTGCAGGAGGATTTGGAGGCTGACCTTCAGGCAGAGAATGTGACTCCTTCCGCTAAGGAGGTTACGGAATACGCAAAGTTGGTTAAAGCACGGGTAAGGATTCACTTAATTTTCTTAATGGTTTATGTCGAATAGTACTAACTGTAGAACTCAATACATGCAATCACATTCTCTAAAATGTAAGTTATAATTATTCAAAATAATTGTTTTCCATATAAGCCTCTAGTGGCTGACGAACCCTAGAAGTGGACAACAGTGCAAAGTATGATTATTGATTACTCGATATATGTTTTGGAAACTCTAGAGAAGGGAAAACAGAGAAATTAGATATCCCCCACAACTAATTTGAATAGTGCACATTTCAAATTCTTCAGTTCTTTATGTGAGTAGATTAGTAGTTAGCTGAGAAGTATGGAATTAACAAAGTAAAGCTTCTTCTATAATATAAACAAGTCTTTCTGCCCACTCATAAATGAGAACAGTAGATATTAATAATATTAAAACAACCCACAATGCCCCAAGTATACATGGTAAAACAAAAAAATTCTTGGAACATCAAACGGTTCTTAGTTTTGTTTCTGTTTTACTAGTGAAATGTTTGTAGGAAGAGGAGGTCGTCAATGCCATCAACAAGATAGAGACCTCAGAGGAACGGAAAAATATGGGTAAACGTCTCGACGAGGTTAGAATTTCAAGAATGTAGTCATTTCACCAAAAGTACGTGTCTAATGGGATTTCGAAATTCAAATATATTATGTTAAGTCTCTCATATATGTACTCTCAGATCTGAGAGATAATTAAAATCTGTTTTTGGGTAATTGTGTGTGAACTTATTGGATGATTATAGGGGGACAGAAAGAAAAGTTGATATGAAAAAGCTGCTCAAGATAAACTGATATATACCTTTTTTCTGAAACCAACAAACCTAATTTGCATCCGCTTCACATGTTTTACTCGTTTTGGCGCACGCAACGTTATGTTTAGGTACCGCAGGGCACCTAAACTAGCTTTCCATTCTGTCCTTCTCTAAATAAGTCGTCATGAACAAATATCGTACTAATTATTGTTATTTTAGGCGGTGAAAAAGGCTCTGGACCAGCAGGTTGCTGAGCAAAAAGCCAACCCTGCCGCTTTCGAAGCCCGTGTCCACAACGACAGCTCCAAGCTGAACATCGTGGTTAAGCCAAACAGAGAGATGCTTGAACTGGACACCGCTGCCTCTGGTGCCGCCACCAATACTGGTACCGTTGTCCCGGGTCCGGTCGTACCGACTGTTCCGGATAATAGTTCGGAGGAGGAGGGATCTGGTGAGGGCAACTCCTCGGATCAGCAGCCGGAACAGAATGTACAAGACTCGTCCGAGGAAACAGTGGACCAAGAACCCATTGCTGATCAGGTTCCCCGAGAACCAAAAGAAGATTCCGGATCGAAAAATGGTGACAACGTCCCAGTTAACCCTGCCAACGACGACGTTCCCGAGGTGCCAGAAGGAGACCAGGTTGAAGAGACCACCCAAAAAGCTGCCGATGATATTGATAGTGATTATGGCAACCTTCTCGGAGAAGTTTAGTTGAGCCTTCGAATGAAGATTTTATATATTGATGTACTTCATGTTCAGTGACCATTATGAAAACGAGAGCGACACGGTAGTTTTGCTATAAAATGATGCGTTTGTAGTTGTATTCTGGTGTATGCTGGGTGAAATTCTTGGAAGGAGTGCTGTGCTGCAAGACCAATCTATGACTCTTCCAAGAATCATAGTGCTTGAACGCAAAGATTACTTGGTTTCGCACATCGCATCCGTTCACAGTAACCAGTTCAAGAATGAAACACATTTGTTGCATTTTTCTAATAAACTGACCGGCTTTTGATCGAAATTTTTTTCTAGCCTGTACTAAAGAGAGTGGAGAACACTACCTCTGAGTCCCTGGTGTAGTCTACCCGGAAACGGAAATGTCGGTGATCTGTATTTTAGTTCCAACATCCCATTGTAAATTGTTATTGGTGCGTGGAACCGACTATAATGAGACTGCAAACGTAGCAATCGACCCACTTACCGTTTTAGGCCGTCCGTGGGCCTTCTGTTCTTTCTGAAATGGGAAGGTTTGAGCTCTCTCACTATTCGCTCAAAGGAGACCGGAGCGCACCATGGTTTTTTTCGTAAAGCTGGTGTATCCTACTTTCGATTGGACGCGTTGTGTGTCGCGCCGTCTTCTCATGTGAATGTCACTTGGACTGATCGAACTAATATACAAGTTATTGGTGCTCTCTGATCGCAACACAATTGAAAGCAGCACGAAACAATACCTCTGCTCAACTTGTGTTCCGGCCTCCTTTAAATGTATTTGCGAAAATCTCCTATTTATCACGGAGTGAAGCGATACATAAATGGAAAGTTCGTGTCTCCCTTGGAAATAAAGTTTGAAATTTATATGATCCGAATGTAATATTTGGTGGCACTTTCAATGTACGCGTAACCATTATAGTTGATAGTTTCTGAGAGAATTCTCTGAGAAAGTACCCCCCCCCCCCACAACCCTTGTTTTAATGAGTTTCTCCGGGGAAAATCCGAGGCACCCTAACAACCTAAAAGTAAGATTTCTAAGCGGGTGTGTGGGGGCTCAAAATGCTCTAAAAGGGCTACGGTTCTTTAGTCAAATGCGCCCATCCGCCAATATGTGCTCGGTTGACAAATAATACTGAACATACGCGTTTTCTGTATATAGTTCGTTTCATTCCGACTGAGCCCCATTGGCATCGGGCCAAGAGACTATTTTCGGGAGACTTATCTTAACGAACAAATGAAAAAAACTAAAATTTATTTCTTCAAAAGCAGATGCGAACTATGCCTCGATCTGGACCATCAGCTCATAGTCATCGTGGTTGATTTGTTGCTCTGGAACTATGACAAAATTAAAGTTTTAACATTTTTCTCAACATAAAGGTGGGAACTTTCTAGGTAATTAATTATGTCAAAGTCGAGTTGGTTAGAGGAGGGCGTTTGGCAAACGGCCCGCTCTTCTGGGTATCTTTGATCTGCACACTCTCTCGTCACGAATCTTCTAAAAATTGATAGCTGATCAGTGAGCCAGTTTTGTAGCGTCCAAGACAAGAGTGTGTATTTCAGAGAGACGCAGACTACCAAGTCCATCTATCTGCGGTCTCATTGACCTCAATGCTCTCTCGCGTAACTGAACAGGAAAATGACGTCAACGTCCTCTAGGAACCACATAATCAGGGCCTTTTCCTTCTTTATTCGAACAAAGCATACCTTGGGGGGCGTGACGCCTCTTTCTTCCGGCAGGGGCAGGGCCGGCGGCTTGTTGTTGTTTAAAGGCATCATAAGTGTCTTGCACCGCCTTTTCGAGGTTCTTTTCCCCCGTTATGGCTGCCTGAAAATATAATTGTCGCAAAAGTTCAATTCAAAGCGCATATATATTATACGCAACAGAACTGGTTCGAGGGATACATTTTGTCATCTGTAGAAAAAACTGTCTACGATTCGTGTGAGTTGAAAATTGCGGATTGTTTTCTAAGTCAACGTACATTCAACTGGTTTAGACACTGCAACAAAAGGCTAAAATACCGACAAAACCATTTGTGAAATATTAAGTTCTTACATTTTGGATAGCTTTCTGCATTTGTTGCAGGTTTTCGATGGCGTAGACTCCGCTTCGAGCCATGATGGAAGGAGTGGGGACCTGAAATCAAGTTGTGGTATCCGAAATCCAATCACTCTGATAATTTATAGTTGAGAGAACACACAAATAATGTAGCGTCGTCTCATAAATTACAATAATTTCTCATAGCTTCAGGTGTGTTAGTTGTTCTGTCTTCTCTGTGTCACGTGATCTAGGACTTGAACATTTCTAACCCGTGCACAATTAACCGAGCCTCGCATCTCTACGGTTTGTGAGAGCAGAGAAATAGCGTGTGTTTGGAGAGACGCAGGCATATTCGAGACATCACCGGACACCATGGAAATTTATAAGCCAGCTACTAGTAGTGAAATTTATCATCGAAAACTCAGTATTGAGTCACTATCAGTTCAGTATCTTATTTGTGATATTTCACTGGAATACTATCAAAAAGATGGTACACTACTACCATTTGATGCAACAAATACCGGAATTTCACTAAACTATCAATAAACTATCACTTAAATGGTTGTAAATCATCTCTGAACTATCGATAACCCTTCCATGGAACGAATTTGGATAGTCCAGTGATAATTTGAAACCCTCTCTCTAGTATCTAATTTACTATGACGGCGTCCGGAACCAACCTCGAGTACAAAGAAAGACGTCTCGGCGACCAGGTTGATACTGGGCAATGCAGCCATGAGTTCTCGCGTTTTCTGGGGCGAGAACGGAAAGTCGTACCAAGCCAGAGCGGGAGAGAATACGAGGGCCAAAACTGCGAACTTCAGCATTTCTAAAAAATCAATGTCTTCAAAGAAGGTGATAGTTACTTTTCCAAATCCCCACAAGCCTAACATGAACTGATAGAAGACAACCAGAGCACACTATAACTGAACTACAATTCTGCTTGACCTTATAAATCACATCGACCATCTATAACCTTAGGTTGATAGGATGGAGAAACTACAGCTAGACTACATGGGGTTTAATCTATCTATAGCTGATAGTTGACTTAGCTCCCCATCTAAAAGTGAACAATCTATCCCTAACTTAGACTTTCGCTCAAGTATCTGAATGTACAGAGAGAGGTTGGAAGAGAAGAATGACAACGCACCGTTGGCGGTAGCGACGAAACTATGAGGAGAGAGACGAGAGACTTTTTCGACGCGTCGCGCGTGGCGCGCGCGTTTTCCGGTTCAAATCGTGGAGCAGTCGGATTGTTAGGAGTAACTAGTTTCCAGTTTCTCAACGGGGCAGGTTTCCAGTTTTCAGTTTCTCAACGGGGCAGGTTTCCAGTTTTCAGTTTCTCAACGGGGCAGGCTCCCAGTTTTCAGTTTCTCAACGGGGCAGGCTTTTTAGAACTTTCTCGAAAAGATTTCAAGTCAGGATTGGTTGACTCTCCATCAAGTCAAGAACGAGTTGGTGGCTCCACCCCTCGGTAAATTTCTCAAGTTAGAAACGAGTTGGTTTGTTTTTCCCTGTTTTTTCGTGCGTCCCGAGCATTCAGAGAAGAGAGCGGTCATTTCGTCCTCGAATTTTCTGCCATGCGGCTCGTTGTATTTTCTCTTCTCCTCGTCGTCTCTTCGGTCAGTTTTGCTGAGGTCGTCTGCATGAATATTCCTGCCCTTCTCTCACAACCTGCGTCTCCTCAAACTCACACTCTTTCTCTGCTCTCACACCCCTCGGGGCACGAGTGTAGAGAACTACAGCGCGAGCTAAGAGACGCAGCCGAAAGAAAACTACGTCACTGATTCTTAACAACAATCCTCTATTTGAGCATATTACAGTTAAGGATAATCGTCTGAATATGAATAGATTTTAGCACAAAAATATTAATTCTAAAGTTTAGGAGAAATTTAGTACGGAAGGACATTGGAGCCGTATTAATAGCTCGTTTCTGAATGATCGAACTATTTTTTTCTCAGGCGGTTCTTCCCGTTATCAACTTTGTATATTTATCTGCCATTCTTCAAATGGCTGTCTTTTCTATTTTCCGGTGATTCCTTGATATACGTTTGCCACTCCGCTGTGAACAGTGTAGGGTCAGTAGGTGAGCGGACAGCTCACCTGCGTCTCTATGATCTACACTCTCTCTTGTCTGTTGGCAGGTTATTAATGACCTGCTGTCTTCCTCATGAGAATTGTGAATAGAGCCTGCAATAGATTTTCGGATAATTCAACACACCTTTTTACGAATTCTCAATGTTTGATGTGACTTTGATGTGTTGAGGTGTGTGCTGCCAGTAGATGGAAGAAGCCGGAAATCCAAACTGGACCGATGGAGGGAAATCACGAAGCTCTACCTGATGAGGCTGGTAAGTATTCCCCAGTTATACTGGTAGTCAATCACACAATCACGTGAAACAAGTTGAGAATAGCAGAACTCGGAAACGTGCAATGAGAAAGTGCACGATTGCTCATTAGAATAGAATGCCAACTTTCTGTGGCTATTCATTGCTTTTCTGGAATACTGTTAGGCAAGTTCAAAGTCACGTGAAACAAGTTGAGAATAGCAGAACTCGGAAACGTGCAATGAGAAAGTGCACGATTGCTCATTAGAATAGAATGCCAACTTTCTGTGACTATTCATTGCTTTTCTGGAATACTGTTAGGCAAGTTCAAAGTCACGTGAAACAAGTTGAGAATAGCAGAACTCGGAAACGTGCAATGAGAAAGTGCACGATTGCTCATTAGAATAGAATGCCAACTTTCTGTGACTATTAATTGCTTTTCTGGTATAATGTTAGGCAAGTTCAAAGTCACGTGAAACAAGTTGAGAATAGCAGAACTCGGAAACGTGCAATGAGAAAGTGCACGATTGCTCATTAGAATAGAATGCCAACTTTCTGTGGCTATTCATTGCTTTTCTGGAATACTGTTAGGCAAGTTCAAAGTCACGTGAAACAAGTTGAGAATAGCAGAACTCAGAAACGTGCAATGAGAAAGTGCACGATTGCTCATTAGAATAGAATGCCAACTTTCTGTGACTATTCATTGCTTTTCTGGAATACTGTTAGGCAAGTTCAAAGTCACGTGAAACAAGTTGAGAATAGCAGAACTCGGAAACGTGCAATGAGAAAGTGCACGATTGCTCATTAGAATAGAATGCCAACTTTCTGTGGCTATTCATTGCTTTTCTGGAATACTGTTAGGCAAGTTCAAAGTCACGTGAAACAAGTTGAGAATAGCAGAACTCGGAAACGTGCAATGAGAAAGTGCACGATTGCTCATTAGAATAGAATGCCAACTTTCTGTGACTATTAATTGCTTTTCTGGAATACTGTTAGGCAAGTTCAAAGTCACGTGAAACAAGTTGAGAATAGCAGAACTCGGAAACGTGCAATGAGAAAGTGCACGATTGCTCATTAGAATAGAATGCCAACTTTCTGTGGCTATTCATTGCTTTTCTGGAATACTGTTAGGCAAGTACAAAGTCACGTGAAACAAGTTGAGAATAGCAGAACTCGGAAACGTGCAATGAGAAAGTGCACGATTGCTCATTAGAATAGAATGCCAACTTTCTGTGACTATTAATTGCTTTTCTGGTATAATGTTAGGCAAGTGCAAAGTCACGTGAAACAAGTTGAGAATAGCAGAACTCGGAAACGTGCAATGAGAAAGTGCACGATTGCTCATTAGAATAGAATGCCAACTTTCTGTGACTATTAATTGCTTTTCTGGTATAATGTTAGGCAAGTGCAAAGTCACGTGAAACAAGTTGAGAATAGCAGAACTCAGAAACGTGCAATGAAAAGTGCACGATGCCTCATTACAATGCTAACTTGTCCTTATGCCACTTCATTTTCAGTAGCAGCCAATACCATTCGAACCCCGGGAGGTAATAAGAACATGAAGACCTTTTTGAGTAAGAACGGTGTGGCCGTCGCCTACCAAACTATTATGGTCAGTTGTCGAGTATATGAATGTGTTTATTTTCAGAGTTATATTTTTAGGTTGCATACAACCTTCTACGGTTGATATTAATACTATGTGATTGTAATTGAATCAGAATAAGGTGACACACGGATGAAATAGGCCATACACAAATTTATTTGACAAGTTCATAGAAAGTTTAGGCTCGATTTCGTTGTTGAACGCAACAAAAAAAATGATCTTTTATTAGCACACTAGGGTAGTTGAAAATAACTAAGATTGAAGATTGGAAAACTCGAATAAATCTATATTTTGAATCTTTTTCTGAAGTTCTGAGCTCGATAACACATCCTTCAATTTATTCAGCAAAAAATGAAAGAAGACGGCCAAGCCATCGACCCAGAGCGTTTCTTGGAAATTCTCGCCTATCTCTTTGAGGTTCGTTAAGTGTTATAACTGCTCTTTATGATTACTTTATACTCTGTTTCATACTTCACTCTTCCAACTTACCAAGGAGTGTGGTAGCACGCCAGATACATACACTACTAGTCAATTGCAGAGTCACGTGAAACATGATAGACACAGCAGAACTCAGAAACGTGCAATGACAAAGTGCACGATGCCTCATTAGAATGCTAACTTCACGTGACTATTCAGTTTACGTCGTTATAGGCTAAACTTTCTAAATATGAAAAAAATGTGAGTTTACAAGTAATTTTCCAGTTCCTCGCTTTATAAACTAGATCTCGTGTTGTAATTTTTCATTTGTTCTGTAATTTTATACTGTTTTCCTTTCCTATCATGTTCTTCATACATAACCTGTAAATCATTAAGTTATACCCATGTTTTATCCACGTTTTATCCAAACGTTTCTTTTTAAGTTGATTGCGTCTTTAACCCGCAACCCCTAGGGATTCGTATTCGTCATAGGTATATCCGTGAATGTTGATGTATTTCTACTTTGCTTTTTTCATGTCCCGTACCCTATGCGAATGAACTTTATGTTATTATTATATCCAGGTTTCCGAGTGGGGACCCAAGGGACCTCCCGGCGGTTTCTCAATCGGACGTAAACCCAGTTTCATTCGGCCAGCCGCAGCTGGACGCAAGAAGAGATCTGTCAACAAGAAAGTGGTACGAATTATCACTACTATTCCTATCTCTCTCTCTCTCTCTCTTTCTCGCTCTTTCCCTCCTCTCTCTAAACACTCTCTCTGTCTTTATCTCCTCTTCTCGTTTTCTGTTCAGAACATACAACTCTCCATAACTGTTGTTGGCTGATCTCTCATCCGATAGTTCTTTCCCTCAGGCTACCACCAAAGTCCGTGCTCGTTTCGTCTGGGTTCCCAAGGCCGAGGCTGAGAAGGTTCGAAACAACATTCAACTATACCCTCATTCATTCCTACTAACTCATGCAGTATGATTACTAAACTTGCCGTTCAGTGACGTAAGTTCTATAGGAAAAGATAACAGTGTTTGCATTCGATTCTCATTTCTATTACAAACAGTTGTCAAAAACTACTTCCACAATATTTACAACGAAAAATCGGAAAAGTATACTCAGTAGAGTGATAGGAACTATGGCTAATAAAAATCAATATTTATCTCCGTTCAAACAATCACCAAATTGATCATGAATTTTCAATTTCACATTTTGGTCCATTTCGGTCACTTATCTATTGTACATTTAGATCAAGCGCGAGAACAAGCGAGTTGAGCACAACATGAAGCTTCACCGTATGGCTGCTAAGCACAAGGTAACACTATGATTTCAAGACATTTTTGAAGAATTTCGATGTACTTTGGGCATAAGTCATGAATCCGACAGGATTGTAGCTTTTCGAAGTTGATTTGTTCATTCAGTTTCGTTTTTATCGATGAACCTCATTAGCAGTTATTGAAATTGAACTATTCCCAGAAAAGCGGAAAGGTGGTCAATCACGCATCCAACCGCAATGTTTTCAAGAAGCGCCTCGTGAAATCGGTAAGTTTTGAAAGTTGAGTAGTATAATAAAATGGATTTGGAGTCAATTAGTCGAATCAACTCACGAGTTGGAGTCGAAGACAATGACGTTTTATAAAGAAACATTGATTGGAAACATCATGCCAAAGTCATGGAAAAAAGTATTTATCTGTGTTTCTCTCCAACTTTCACTAAGGTTCAAGGTTTTTGTTCGTTCTAGAGCATGCAGACTATTCCAACCCGTACTTTTCCAGACTAAACCCAAGGTTGCCCACAAACATCATTCCTCCTCTGCCTAAACTTTCTCCCAGTTCAATAAAAATGTTTTGTATTGTGATGTTGTTGTGCCTATGCAAACATTTCCAAATTACTTGAACAACTTTGAGAGAGCCACATGATAAGATTGACTCGACAGTATGGTTGTCGTCCAAAAAAGGACGGGGGTATATTGTAAATCTCAAATGTCGTGTAGAATAGTGTATTCGCGATTTAACACGTGTCTTTCCACATTCGTACATATGGCACTCCAATTACGATCAAATGAAGAGTAGAAAACCAAAATAATCTACTGTAACTGGCTTCTATCGATGGTTGAAACGAACTATAACAACCCCATTGTTTTGTTCATTATTTTGCGACATAAATTGTTGTGCAACACAATACATCGGTTTGCTAGTGTGATCGCTAATCTCAGCACACACCTCAGCCCCTCTTGTGTCCCCTTTTTTCAAAAATTGTTTAGTCACTCACTATAGCTCGTTTCAACCATCGATAGAAGCCAATTACAGTACATTTTAGTGGTCGGAGTCAATTGTGTGGAAAAGTTGCCAAAGTTTTCAACAGCGACCTCAGACAATTTCCAGCCAATTGGCCAGCCACTTCTAAGCTCAGAACGATTGGCGCCAATTTTCTTCGATTGGTCAGCTACAAAAGCGAGAGAGTGTGCAGATCAATGAGGCCGCAGACATCTGGGTCTCTCTGACTTGCACACTCTCTCGCCTAGCCAATGAAAAAAGGGCTGGCCAATTGGCTGGGAATTGTCTGAGCAGTTGAATCAAAATTGGTGCACAAGCTGGGTATCGAACTCAGCTGTTGGGTAGCGCGGCGCCTACAAACATCCGGCCATCTGAACATGATCGCTAAAACTGAAAACATTGACATGCAATAATATTTTCTGACCGTTTTAATCGCACAAAAAGTTGTTTTAATTTCACCCCGATTTCGTGATGACCGTTTAAGCACAAAATCATACATTTCATATTTGTTCTTTCACGTCGCTTCGTTACGAGGTGGTGATCATCATACATGTCGCAGATCCTTGTAGTATCAGTTTCTTCTGAGTTGATCTTGGTCCCTCCTTCATCTGAATACAGTACACAAAAATGTACCTGAATGCAGTACACGAAATATTTTATACTAGTCTGAGTTGCCGTTTGTCTTGTAGCACAGATCTGCTCGAAAACTTCACACAAAGTGCAAAGGAATCCAGAACAAACACAAGTTCATACCCAATTCACCGTGTCTCTCTCGTTTCCCTTTTGGTCATTATACATGTACATCAATACAAAAAGCTTTATTTGGGGTCTCAATTAATTGTTTCCATCATTTGGATAATCGTTGACATAATCTTGGGCCGTTTTATCGAGAATATCTGTAGTTGTTCCCTCAGATGGCTGCTCGCTGGCTCGAGGCTGGGGTTCTTCTGGTACCTGGGGAACACCTCCGTTGTCATGGTTAACAGGGACGTTGTCACTCTCAGGTTGGAAATCTTCTTCTGTAACCTGATCGGCAATGGGTTCTTGGTCCACTGTTTCCTCGGACGAGTCTTTCTCATTCTGTACCGGCTGCTGAGCCGAGGAGTTACCCTCACCTCCCTTAACCACGATGTTCAGCTTGGAGCTGTCGTTGTGGACACGGGTTTTGAAAGCGGCGGGGTCGGATTTTTGCTCAGCAACCTGCTGGTTCAGCGCCCTCTGGACCGCCTGGAATAACAATGACCAATACAAAGTGTGTTCATGACGACTTATTCAGAAGAGGGCGGAATGGAAAGCTAGTTTATGTACCCCGCGGTACCTAAACATAAAGTTGCGTGCCCCGAAACAGAGTAAAACATGTGAACCGTATGCAAATGAATTTCAGAAAAAAATGGTATTTATCAGTACATCTTGAGCAGCTCTTTCATATTAACTTTCCTTCCTGTCCCCCTTTAATCATCCTTAGAGTTCAATCTCGCAAAACGCCATGATCCACCAACTGAGACCAAAGAGCAAAGGTGTCAAAATGCACTCACAGCGAGATAGGGTTGCTTTAGAAAAGCCATTTTAGAACAGCGTAATGGTGGGGGATCAAACTACGATTCCCCAAAACCAAAAGGAACGGAGAAATAAAACATTTACCGAACTTGATCTGAAGTCTAAGAGCACATATAAGAGAACATATTTTTGGAGGTCCGATTCTCATTAGAGACGTACTTTTGTTGAGTGAACGCATACATATTTGAAACTCTCACCTCATCGAGAGCTTCTCCCAACTTTTCCCGTTGCTGTGGGGTCTCTGTCTTGTTGATGGCTTTCATGGCCTCCTCTTCCTACAAACATTTCACTAGTAAATCAGAAACAAAACTATGAACAGTTTGGTGTTTCGAGCATTTTTCTATTTTACCATGTATACTTGGGGCATTGCCAGTTGTTTCAATATTATTATTATCTATTGTTCTCAATTATGAGTGGGCAGAAAGACTTGTTCATATTATAGAAGCTGCTTTACTTTGTTAATTCCATACTTCTGATCTAACTTATAATCTACTCACATCTAACGTAAGCAATACATAGGAATTGAAGAATTTAAAATGTGCACTATTCAAATTAGTTGTAGGAAATATCTAATTTTTCTGTTTTCTCTTCTCCAGATTTTCCAAAACAAATATCGAGTAATCGATAATCATACTTTGCACTGTTGTCTACTTCTAGGGTTCGTCAGCCTCTCGAGACTTATATGGAATTCCAACTATCTACGTCTACAGTCTGACAGGCTAACAACTATTTTGAATAACGATAAGCAACATTTTAGAGAATGTAAATGCATGTATTGAGTTCTAAAGTATGTTCTATTCGACAGAAACCATTGAGAAAATTAAGTAAATCCTTACCCGTGCTTTAACCAACTTTGCGTATTCCGCAACCTCCTCAGCGGAAGGAGTCACATTCTCTGCCTGAAGGTCAGCCTCCAAATCCGCCTGCAATTATCATATATCACTAAGGTTAACTATACAATACAATACAATACAATACAATAGTTTACTTCGGGATCAGAATCGGTACAATTCGCCGCAACATAATCATCTTTCCAAGTGTGCATCTCTTCTCTGGCGGTCCTCATCCAGTTTCTTCCAACAGCTTCTTCGAATTCATCTCTCCACCTCTGTTTTGGTCGTCCGGGAGGTCTTTGTGCCTCGATTGGACACCATTCCAATAGTATTCTTGCCCAACGATCGTTTGCCATTCGGCTGACGTGTCTTGCCCATGACCATTTCCTCATAACAGCAAGTTCACAAATATCTGGTATTCTCACTGTTCTTGAGAGCCACTCGTTGGTATGACGATCAAACAGAGTCCCTCCAATCATTTTTCTCATCATTCTCATTCTTCGCAGACCAGTTATCAAGGTTAACTATATTAAGGTCATATTAGTAAGGTTATTTTTTTCTCGAAAATATCACCAAGCACGGATTTGCATCATAACTCAGAAATTTCCAGCCCAGAGTTCGAACTACAAACTACAAAAAAGTTTCTGCCCGCTCAGCTTGCCGATATTGCTAAAAAAAACTCGAGAATGAAGAAATGGAAATATATCTGAAAAGAATCGAACCGGTAGCCGACTAGAGACATGGGACTCTTTCTTTTTGTCGCTCGGAGAGGCCGTCGCCTGAGTAGATCTGCCGCAGACAGGAAAGCAAAAAGTGATCCGAAAAACTTGTAGAAATGACTCACCAACTTTATTTGCCGGAGTGGGGAAGCCGACGCAGTTGCGACCAGAGCACACATCAGAATAAACTTCATCTGAAACATATTCATTATAAAAAAGAAGAAAATGGAGAAAAACTCAAATTAGGGCACCTGAAGGCATTAAGCAAATCAGCAGTAGGATAGTTTCAAATGGAGTTGTTGCTGTTGCGCTCAGTTTACGGAATGCATTCCGTCAACACGTTCACTAACGTGTTTTACTGTGTTTAACCGAGTCAGTTTTACGAAACTGCAAAGGGGTTGGTGGTTCTAATCTAGCATGACATTTGTTCATTATTCTATTGGTTGACTTATTTTACACTACAGAATATTGGTATGGAATGTGGTCTGGCAGTGCGAACTGTGAAAGGAAGCTCATTTTGACAAAATCGTTCCGCTCGAAGAGGCCGATTTTGGCCAAAATCAACAAGTTTCACGCGGTTATAAAACTTCTTACGTTGTGATTAGTAGCGCAACGTCTGCTAGATCTGAGCACGTCTGCTAGAAAATCCCAGCATCTTCATCCCATGCTGAGTCTTCTCAAATATACACTATTTCTCTGCTGTCACATCCCGTCAGGATGTAAGAAACGAGAAATAGTGAGGCATAGCGAGAGACGCAGGATGGGATGAAGGTGCCGGGATCTTCTAGCATACGTACTCAGAAGGCTGTCTAATCTAGTGAGGATTCATAATTTGGTTACGATGCAACGCTGACAAGGTCACGCTAGAATGATTATGATAGTCTGAAATAAAGCTCGGAGCTCGAAAGCCCGGTAAGCTCGGAATCCGGTCTGAATACTAACTACGGTTGAGAGGTTACGATAGAATGGTCCCGACAATTAGAAGTAACCAGCCCGATACACATGGAAAACCATTATGAAGACTAGGCTAGGTTAGGAGGTAGCGGGGTTGAATAGTTACGGTATGACGGTTATCGAATAGTAACCGGACCGTTAAAATAAGTCCAAAGATGGAAAATATATTACCTTCGTATCGACCTCTCGGCAGTGGCGAAGAAAGCAGAATGAGACTGACTCCCAGCTCCTCTACGTTCTCTCCCGCAAAACGTGAACAGGATCCGGAATACAGGAAGGTTTTTCCCGGTTTCGGTTTGCCTTGTTTACCAAAATACCTGGGGCGGCTTTCCGGGAAACCTTTTCGTTATTTTCGTTATTTCGGATTATCTCGAGGGGTTATCTGGGCTAGTTCCCGTTTATTCTCGAGAAAACCGTCTGGAACTCCTCATTTCCAAGGGTGCCGAGAAGAAAACTTGTTTGCAGAGTTGCCCGGTTTTTTTCCAGGGCTGCAAACTATGAACTCGAATGGTTTACGAAGAACTTACGATATCTTTTAGGTTCGGAAATAAAGTTTTTTCTAAGTTTCTAGTTTAACTTGAAACTTTTTTTTTTCAAAAATAGTGTAATCCAAATGAAGCACCAAGGTGACTTAACTTCTAGATTGGAAAGAAATTTTTCCGAATTTCCATTTCAACTCAATATATTTATTGGACTCTGGTTATAATTGTGCATTTTCTTGAAACTAAACTAAAAGTTTCCAGCAGAACTTCCATTCTCTGGCGATTATGTGGACCAATCCCGTGTCAACGGTCCTTTAAACTGCAATTGAAAAATGAACTGTGGTTTAAGGACTGAAGCGTTGCGATTGGACCACATAAGTCCATATTTAAATTCTTTGGCTGCTTGAATCCACAGAAAGTGTTCACTCAGTCTTTTAGTTCATTTTCTATATTTCGGTTTCATATTCGTATTATTCGTATTATTGACCACGACAGTCGGCATTAGAGACCATTTCTCTCCAGTTTTGACTGCGAGCTAGCAGTTCCATCATATAGAGCTTGGAAACCTGATTACAGGTTTCCTTTTTTCATCTTTGTATAACTTTTAACTTTTTCATATAACTTTTTCATCTTTGTCTCGCTATGTTTTCTCATAAAGTCAATATACGTTAAGTACCCCGCGAACGAGTTACGTATTAAAAAATCAAGAAACTGCTGATAGAACCACAAAATATACGACTTAAAGCCTATCAGGATACAAAAAAATTAGTGAAAAAGTCAAATTCATTGTAATACTAATTAACCAAACCAGTTAGCGTCACAATGAAAATTATCAAGATCGGGTATGTATTCAATGGGAGTGGGCAATTTTTTTCATATTCAATTTCAAACGTTGTGGATGACTACTGGAACACAATGTAATACATTTTTTCAAATTAGAAAATTTCAGATAATAGGAAAATCGCGCGCAGCGCGAAGCGCTGTGCGAGATTTGTCTTTGGTCCGGCTAATGCGCGCCTCCGTTTTTTAGTTTACCCTCAAAAAGGCCCAAACGTGCAAATCAAAACTTTTTATGATTTGTTGATTTTTCATGGCATATGTACAAGCTATGTTCAAAATTTGAACAAAATTGATTAAGTTCGAGCCGAGTTATGACGTTATGCGCTTCATGCAGACCGCCAACTTCCGTCGTGTATCTGTGTGTCTGTGTGTGTGTGTTGTTGCGCACTCCTGGGATATTTTTATGTGTGAACCGATTTGACTGAAAATTTGGGACACGATTGATACTCCACTCAAACTTTGGGGGCGCAAACTTTTTCTCGAAAAAAATTATTTTTCATTAAGTTATAGGTCTTTGAAAATGTCTCTGCGTCTCTTCATTTCGTGCACTCTCTCGCCCTCTCTGTCGCGGTAAATCAAATTGCGTTATAACTCAGCTCAGTCCTAACCAATTCAAGTAAAATTTGGAGTATGATACCACGACATGAATTGACATTGATTCAGATGTAAGTCTTCTACTGATGACGTCATCGAGGATTCTGGAGCTCGGATGACGTCATAATCGAAAAGTGCAAAGTTGATGTCACATATATTTTCAAATGATGGTAATATCTTAGGAAGGGTCAATTAACGGTGAAACTCAATCTAAGAGGGACGTATTCTGGGATTCTGGAGACCAGATGACGTCATTTTTGAAAAGTGCAAAGTTGACGTCACATATATTTTCAAATTATGGTAATATCTTATAAAGGGCCAATTAACGGTAAAACTCAATGTAAGACAGACGTATTCTGCGATTCTGGAGACCAGATGACGTCATTTTTGAAAAGTGCAAAGTTGACGTCACACATATTTTCAAATTATGGTAATATCTTATAAAGGGCCAATTAACGGTAAAACTCAATGTAAGACAGACGTATTCTGCGATTCTGGAGACCAGATGACGTCATTTTTGAAAAGTGCAAAGTTGACGTCACATATTATTTCAAATGCTGAAAATATCTTAAAAATGGTATATTAACGATGAAACTTTATCTAAATATGACTTATTCTAAAATTCAGAAGACCAGATGACGTCAACTTTTGAAAAAAATGACGTTAAATATGTTTTCGAATGCTGAAAGTT
This sequence comes from Litoditis marina, assembly GCA_964036275.1. Taxonomy (NCBI): domain Eukaryota; kingdom Metazoa; phylum Nematoda; class Chromadorea; order Rhabditida; family Rhabditidae; genus Litoditis; species Litoditis marina. The sequence continues at coordinate 33,213,408 of OZ038433.1, forward strand.
TCTTAAAAATGGTCAATTCACGATAAAACTTCATTCAAATATGACGTATTCTGGGATTCTGAAGGGCAGATAAATTAAGTTTTCAGAATTGCGATGTTGACGTCATATTTTTTTCGAATGATGGTAATACTTGATAAGTCATTCATTAAGAAAACAATTTTATCTGCACCGTACAGATCAAACCACATACCTACGGCATGTGTACAAAAAGAGAAAAATTCATGAAAAAGTGGGGGCCCAACGACTGTGAGATTTGTCTTATGCTGTGCGCCCCTTAGACAGCTACTCTCAAATGGAGCAGCTACTGCTACAAAAACCGGAAAATACTTATATACTCAAGTAGAACTGTTCATTACAAACATACAAAAATCGTAAAATATTTTTTCAAACCTGTAAACTATAATATACAAATTACAGATGTTAACTCAACGTAGGCAACTATAGAAATTCTAGTTTTGTACACAATGATTTGCAGTTTTGGTCCTTACTTCAACTCTAGGTGCTATAACACTTGGCATATTATTCAACAGTTGTTCTCTCTTTTACAGCTGTGATTTGTATATTATAGTTTACAGGTTTGAAAAAATATTTTACGATTTTTGTATGTTTGTAATGAACAGTTATACTTGAGTATATAAGCATTTTCCGGTTTTTGTAGCAGTAGCTGCGCCATTTGAGAGTAGCTGTCTAAGGGGCGCACAGCAGAAGACTAATCTCTCAGTCGTTGGGCCCCACTTTTTCATGAATAGTCTCTTTAACTTTAGCCGCACAACCGAACCCCCTCGCCCATTTTCTGTGGAAACTAGTGCGGATGGCGCCGCCAACCTGCCACATGGGGTAAATGTAAAGGTTACAATACATTATTTGTGGATATATGATCAATTCACTCAAAATCAAGTTTGTCGTCGACAAGCAATGATTTCGAATAGCAGTAAATGAAGGTAAGCAAAAAAGGTGATACTAACTATGATGGAAAAAAAAAGAAAAAAAGTATAGATAGTGGTAGGTTCCAACCTCTTCCCAGACGTAACCACTTAAATCAAGATACCATCCCCTGGGGCAAACTCATCGAGGTAGGAGAAGGAAATCGAATGAAACCTGCCGAAACAAGGAGTGATAAAATTAATTATCAAATAAGAGAATCCCAAAGATGAAGAAGTGAGTGTGTCATTGAATAGTCCCGGGAAGTTCGAATTCTGAACGACATCGTGCACGCTACGTTTCTGAGTTATGATGTGTTCAACATGTTTCGCGTGACTGTGTAGTTGACTAACAGTTAGAATGAATTTCTTACATTTCTGAAAATATATTGGCAAATTGATGGATGAACCATGGACAACAACGCAATAAACTAGGTGTGGAAGTGTCTGCAAAATCAGAGCAAAAACTATTGTTCGAATTATTCTGAAAGTGTCCAAATGAGAATAATAACACCACAATACAAAACATTTTTATTGAACTGGGACAAAGTTTAGGCAGATGAATGATGTTTGTGGGCAAGTTTGGTATCAGTGTATTAGTTTGGAATAGTATATGTTAGAAATGAAAAACATAGTCTGCCTACTCTATACAGTTGAGCTAACAGCAACGTTGTGGACGAATCGTATATTTGTGTTCTGCTAGTTAGCTGTACTCTACATCCTAATTTAGTCTTCTACTCTTCATTTTATCGTAATTGGAACAAATGTGGAAAGGCACGTGTTAAATCGCGAATAAACCTTCTATTCCATTCTACACGACACTAAGTGAGATTTACAATATACCCCCGTCCGTTTTTGGACGACAACCATACTGTCGAGTTAATCTTATCATGTGGCTTTCTCAAAGTTGTTCAAGTTATTTGGGAATGTTTGCATAGGCACAACAACATACAATACAGCACTGTTTTATTGAACTGGGACAAAGTTTAGGCAGATGAATGATGTTTGTGGGCAGCCTTGGGTTTTGTCTGAAAAAGTACGTGTTGGAAATAGTCTGCATGCTCTAGAACGAACAAATACCTTGAACAGTGAAAGTTGGAGAAAACACAGATAAATGCTTTTTCCATGATGTTGGCATGATGTTTCCAATCAATGTTGCTTTATAAAAGTCATTCGACTAATTGACTCCAAATTCACTTTATTATACTTGTCAACTTCGAACTATTGAAAACTAACCGATTTCACGAGGCGCTTCTTGAGAATATTGCGGTTGGATGCGTGATTGACCACCTTTCCGCTTCTCTGAGAATAGTTCAATTTCAAGAACCGCTAATGAGGTTCATCGATAAAAACGAAACTGAATGAACAAATCAACTTTGAAAAGCTACAATCCTGTCGGATTCATGACTTATGCCATCACCGGGAGCCAAAAGTACATCGAAATTCTTCAAAAATGTCTTGAAATCATAGTGTTACCTTGTGCTTAGCAGCCATACGGTGAAGCTTCATGTTGTGCTCAACTCGCTCGTTCTCGCGCTTGATCTAAATGTACAATAGAGAAGTGACCAAAATGGACCAAAGTGTGAAATTGAAAATTCCTGATCAATTTGGTGATTGTTTGAACGGAGATAAATATTGATGTTTATTAGCTATAGTTCCTATCACTCTACTGAGTATACTTTTCCGATTTTTCGTTGTAAATATTGTGGAAGTAGTTTTTGACAATTGTTTGTAATAAGAAATGAGAATCGCATGCGAACACTGTTATTATTTCCTAAGAAACTTACGTGACTGAAACGAACGGCAAGCTAAGTGATCATACTGTATGGGCCTTAGTAGGAATGAATGAGGGTATAATTGGATGTTAGTTCAAACCTTCTCAGCCTCGGCCTTGGGAACCCAGACGAAACGAGCACGGACTTTGGTAGTAGCCTGAGGGAAAGAACTATCGGATGAGAGATCAGTCAGCAACAGTTATGCAGAGTTGTATGCTTTGAACAGAAAGAGGGAAGAGGAGAGATAGACAGAGAGAGTGTTCAGAGAGAGGAGGGAAAGAGAGAGAAAGAGAGAAGGAGAGAGAGATAGAAATAGTAGTGATAATTCGTACCACTTTCTTGTTGACAGATCTCTTCTTGCGTCCAGCTGCGGATGGTCGAATGAAACTGGGTTTACGTCCGATTGAGAAACCGCCGGGGGGTCCCTTGGGTCCCCACTCGGAAACCTGTAAAACTACTTGTGAACTCACATTTTTTTCAAATTTGGAAAGTTTAGCCTATAACGACGTAAACTGAATAGGCACGTGAAGTTAGCATTCTAATGAGGCATCGTGCACTTTGTCATTGCGCGTTTCTGAGTTCTGCTGTGTTTAACATGTTTCACGTGACTGTGCAATTGACTGGTAGTGTTTGTATCTGGCGTGCTACCACACTCCTTGGTAAGTTGGAAGAGTGAAGTATGAAACAGAGTATAAAGTAATCATAAACAGCAGTTATAACACTTAACGAACCTCAAAGAGATAGGCGAGAATTTCCAAGAAACGTTCTGGGTCGATGGCTTGGCCGTCTTCTTTCATTTTTTGCTGAATAAATTGAAGGATGTGTTATCGAGCTCAGCACTTCAGAAAAAGATTCAAAATTTAGATTTGTTCGAGTTTTCCAATCTTTAATCTTAGTTATTTTCAACCACCCTAGTGTGTTGAGAGTTGAAATTTCTGCATTGTAATATGACTTCACACTGGGAATTTGTAACTCCAAAATGTACTAGAAACTAAAATAAAAGATCATTATTTTTGTTGCGTTCAACAACAAAATCGAGCCTCAACTTTCTATGAACTTGTCAAATAAATTTGTGTATGGCCTATTTCATCCGTGTGTCACCTTATTCTGATTCAATTACAATCACATAGTATTAATATCAACCGTAGAAGGTTGTATGCAACCTAAAAATATAACTCTGAAAATAAACACATTCATATACTCGACAACTGACCATAATAGTTTGGTAGGCGACGGCCACACCGTTCTTACTCAAGAAGGTCTTCATGTTCCTATTACCTCCCGGGGTTCGAATGGTATTGGCTGCTACTGAAAATGAAGTGGCATAACGACAAGTTAGCAATGTAATGAGGCATCGTGCACTTTCTCATTGCACGTTTCTGAGTTCTGTTGTGTTCAACTTGTTTCACGTGACTTTGCACTTGCCTAACACTATTCCAGAAAAGCAATGAATAGTCACAGAAAGTTGGCATTCTATTCTAATGGGCAATCGTGCACTTTCTCATTGCACGTTTCTGAGTTCTGCTGTGTTCAACTTGTTTCACGTGACTTTGTACTTGCCTAACAGTATACCAGAAGAGCAATGAATAGTCACAGAAAGTTGGCATTCTATTCTAATGAGCAATCGTGCACTTTCTCATTGCACGTTTCTGAGTTCTGCTGTGTTCAACTTGTTTCACGTGACTTTGTACTTGCCTAACAGTATACCAGAAAGGCAATAAGTAGTCACAGAAAGTTGGCATTCTATTCTAATGAGCAATCGTGAACTTTTTCATTGCACGTTTCTGAGTTCTGCTGTGTTCAACTTGTTTCACGTGACTTTGTACTTGCCTAACAGTATACCAGAAAGGCAATAAGTAGTCACAGAAAGTTGGCATTCTATTCTAATGGGCAATCGTGCACTTTCTCATTGCACGTTTCTGAGTTCTGCTGTGTTCAACTTGTTTCACGTGACTTTGTACTTGCCTAACAGTATACCAGAAAGGCAATAAGTAGTCACAGAAAGTTGGCATTCTATTCTAATGAGCAATCGTGCACTTTCTCATTGCACGTTTCTGAGTTCTGCTGTGTTCAACTTGTTTCACGTGACTTTGTACTTGCCTAACAGTATACCAGAAGAGCAATGAATAGTCACAGAAAGTTGGCATTCTATTCTAATGAGCAATCGTGAACTTTTTCATTGCACGTTTCTGAGTTCTGCTGTGTTCAACTTGTTTCACGTGACTTTGTACTTGCCTAACAGTATACCAGAAAGGCAATAAGTAGTCACAGAAAGTTGGCATTCTATTCTAATGAGCAATCGTGCACTTTCTCATTGCACGTTTCTGAGTTGTGCTGTGTTCAACTTGTTTCACGTGACTTTGTACTTGCCTAACAGTTTACCAGAAAGGCAATAAGTAGTCACAGAAAGTTGGCATTCTATTCTAATGAGCAATCGTGCACTTTCTCATTGCACGTTTCTGAGTTGTGCTGTGTTCAACTTGTTTCACGTGACTTTGTACTTGCCTAACAGTTTACCAGAAAGGCAATAAGTAGTCACAGAAAGTTGGCATTCTATTCTAATGAGCAATCGTGCACTTTCTCATTGCACGTTTCCGAGTTCTGCTATTCTCAACTTGTTTCACGTGATTGTGTGATTGACTACCAGTATAACTGGCAAATACTTACCAGCCTCATCAGGTAGAGCTTCGTGATTTCCCTTCATCGGTCCAGTTTGGATTTCCGGTTTCTTCCATCTACTGGCAGCACACACCTTAAAGTAGGACGATTATGTGGACCAATCCCGTGTCATCGGTCCTTTGAACTGCAATTGAAAAATGTATCGCAGTTTGAGGACTGAAGCGTTGGGATTGGTCCACATAATCGTCCTTCTTGGAAAGGTTCAGTTCACATCAGACATTTAGAATTCGTGAGAAAAGGTGTGGTGGATTATCCGAAATTCCTAGCACGCTGCCAAAATTTTTTAAGTTAGAACGTTTTTATAAACTGTAGAAGACTCACAAGAGGTTTATTGTTAGAGAAAAACGAACATTGAGAATCAGTGACGTTTTCTACTCTCATAAAAGAATATGTAGCAGCTGCGTCTGTTGTTATGCGCAATAATTCTCCACACTCGTCTCTCGAAGGGTGGGAAAGCAGAGAAAGAGAATGGGTTTGAAGAGACGCAGGTTGCGAGAGAGAGGCATGGATATTCCTGGAGACGACCTCAGCTAAACTGACCGAAGAGACGACGAGGAGAAGAGAAAACACAACGAGCCGCATGGCAGAAAATTCGAGGACGAAATGACCGCTCTCGTCTCTGAATGCGCGGGACGCACGAAAAAACGGGAAAATAAACAAACTCGTTTCTAACTTGGAAAATTTACCGAGGGGTGGGGCCACCAACTCGTTCTTGACTTGATGAAGAGTCAACCAATCCTGACTTGAAATCTTCTCGAGAACAGTTCTGTTCTGGAAAACCTGCCCCGTTGAGAAACTGAAAACTGGAAACCTGTCCCGTTGAGAAAGTGGAAACTGGAAACCTGTCCCGTTGAGAAACTGGAAACTTGTTACTCCTAACATTCCGACTGCTCCACGATTTGAACCGGAAAACGCGCGCGCCACGCGCGACGCGTCGAAAAAGTCTCTCGTCATCTCCTCATAGTTTCGTCGCTACCGCCAACGGTGCGTGGCCATTCTTCTCTTCCAACCTATTTCTGTATATTCAGATACTTGAGCGAAAGTCTAAGTTAGGGATAGATTGTTCACTTTTAGATGGGGAGCTAAGTCAACTATAAGCTATAGATAGATTAAACCACATGTAGTCTAGCTGTAGTTTCTCCATCCTATCAACCTAAGGTTATAGATGGTCGATGTGATTTATAAGGTCAAGCAGAATTGTAGTTCACTTATAGTGTGCTCTGGTTGTCTTCTATCAGTTCATGTTAGGCTTGTGGGGATTTGGAAAAGTAACTATCAGCTTCTTTGAAGTTATTGATTTTCCAGAAATGCTGAAGTTCGCAGTTTTGGCCCTCGTCTTCTCTCCCGCTCTGGCTTGGTACGACTTTCCGTTCTCGCCCCAGAAAACGCGAGAACTCATGGCTGCATTGCCCAGTATCAACCTGGTTGCCGAGACGTCTTTCTTTGTACTTGAGGTTGGTTCCGGACGCCGTCATAGTATATTGGATACTAGAGAGATGGTTTCAAATTATCACTGAAATATCGAAATTCGTTCAATGGAAGGGTTATCGATAGTTCAGAGATAATTTACTACCATTCAAGTGATAGTTCACTGATAGTTCAGTAATTTTCAGTATTTTCTGCATCAAATAGTAGTAGTGTACCATCTTTCGATAGTATTTCAGTGAAATATCACAATTAAGATACTGAACTGATAGTTACTCAATACTGATTTTTCGATGATAAATTTCACTACTAGTAGCTAGCTCATAATTTTCCATGGTGTCCGGTGATGTCTCGAATATGCCTGTATCTCTCCAAACACACGCTATTTCTCTGCTCTCACAAACCGTAGAGATACAAGGCTCGGTTAATTGTGCACGGGTTCGAAGTCTTCAAGTCCTAGATCACGTGTCACAGAGAAGACCGAACAACTAATACAACTGAAGCTAGGAAAGTTATTGTAATTTATGAGACGACGCTACATTATTTGTGTGTTCTCTCAACTATAAATTATCACAGTGATTGGATTTCGGATACCATTTTCTTTTCCCGCAACGATTTCAGGTCCCCACTCCTTCCATCATGGCACGAAGCGGAGTCTACGCCATCGAAAACCTGCAACAAATGCAGAAAGCTATCCAAAATGTAAGAACTTAATATTTCACAAATGGTTTTGTCGGTATTTTAGCCTTCTGTTGCAGTGTCTAAACCAGTTGAATGTACGTTGACTTAGAAAACGATCCGCAATTTTCAAGTCACACTAAAGATGACGAAATGTATCCCTCGAACAAGTTTTGTTGCGTATATTATATATGCGGTGTGAATTGAACTTTTGTGACAATTATATTTTCAGGCAGCCATAACGGGGGAAAAGAACCTCGAAAAGGCGGTGCAAGACACTTATGATGCCTTTAAACAACAACAAGCCGCCGGCCCTGCCCCTGCCGGAAGAAAGAGGCGCCACGCCCCCCAAGGTATGCTTTGTTCGAATAAAGAAGGAAAAGGCCCTCATGATGTGGTTCCTGGAGGACGTTGACGTCATTTTCCTGTTCAGTTACGCGAGAGAGTGTGGAGGTTAATGAAACCGCAGATAGATAGACTTGGTAGTCTGCCTCTCTCTGACATACACACTCTAGTCGTGGACGCTACCAAAGTGGCTCACTGATCAGCTAGGAATTTTTTGAAGATTCGTGACGAGAGAGTGTGCAGATCAAAAATACCCAGAAGAGCGTTCGCCAAACGCCCTCCTCTAACCAACTCGACTCAGACATAATGAATTACCTAGAAAGTTCCCACCTTTATGTTAAGAAAAATGTTAAAACTTTAATTTTGTCATAGTTTCAGAGCAACAAATCAACCACGATGACTATGAGCTGATGGTCCAGATCGAGGCATAGTTCGCATCTGCTCTTGAAGAAATAAATTTTTGTTTTATTTGTTTTATCCTTCTGGTGACAGAACTGTTGGGTGCGTTCCTAACAGGGCAGGCTCATACAGTGTATGTGAATTGGAGATTTGTTTCTTTTGGTTAAGGAGATTGGTCAGATTGGTTACTTGCAAAGTATTATCAAATTATCACTAAACCATCGACATCAATTCCACAGAGCGGTCATTTTAGTGATAGTTCACTGGTAGTTTAGTTGCATTTCAGAGAGAAATCAGTGCAAATTGGGGGCGGCACGGAGCGCTGCGCAGCTCAGTTCTTGTTCACAAAACTGCAGGCGTTCTGAAAAAAACACGCTATAAAATCTATCTAGTAAAGCTGATTATTTCGAGTTTTGACTTTTGAAGCAATTTGAAATTTCTAATCGATTCGGTTTCGAGTTTGGAGTACTTTTTGCTCAGTAATTTTTTATTCGACTTTTGCCAATTCCGATTTTCGACTTTTCGATTTTGACGGAAAATTTGAAATTTAGGTTTCAACTATTTTTCAGCCCGGAAAAGTCACACACAAAATAATCAGGTCACAAAGTGAACTGAATGATATATATATATATATATATATATATATATATATATATATATATATATATATATATATATATATATATATATATATATATATATATATATATATATATATATATATATATATATATATATATATATTAACCTTTTTATGTAGTCAGGATCTCTACAGATTAGCACAATTGCTTTTCCAATATATCAAATAAAAACCAAATATATAATATTGTATACATTGTATACAACATTATTACAACTTTTTCATCTATGTTCTTTTCACCATTCTTTATTTTGGCAACCTTTCGCGTTTTAAACTTTCGTTCCGTTATTGCACACTGTGTAATAAATATTTGATTTTGATTTGATATACTGGAAAAGCAATTGTGCTAATCTGTAGAGATCCTGACTACATAAAAAGGTTAATGTATATATATATATATATATATATATATATATATATATATATATATATATATATATATATATATATATATATATCATTCAGTTCACTTTGTGACCTGATTATTTTGTGTGTGACTTTTTCGAGCTGAAAAAAAGTTGAAACTTAAATTTCAACTTTTCCGTCAAAATCGAAAAGTCGAAAATCGTAATTTCAAATTTTGGCAAAAGTCGAATAAAAAATTACTGAGCAAAAAGTACTCCAAACTCGAAACCGAATCGATTCGAAATTTCAAATTGGTTCAAAAGTCAAAACTCGAAATAATCAGCTTTACTAGATAGATTTTATAGCGTGTTTTTTTCAGAACGCCTGCAGTTTTGTGAACAAGAACTGAGCTGCGCAGCGCTCCGTGCCGCCCCCAATTTGCACTGATTTCTCTCTGAAATGCAACTAAACTACCAGTGAACTATCACTAAAATGACCGCTCTGTGGAATTGATGTCGATGGTTTAGTGATAATTTGATAATACTTTGCAAGTAACCAATCTGACCAATCTCCTTAACCAAAAGAAACAAATCTCCAATTCACATACACTGTATGAGCCTGCTCTGTTAGGAACGCACCCAACAGTTCTGTCACCAGAAGGATAAAACAAATAAAACCAAACATTTTATTTTCACAAAAGCAGATCCGAACTATGCCTCAATCTGGACCATCAGCTCATAGTCATCGTGGTTGATTTGTTGCTCTGGAACTATGACAAAATTAAAGTTTTAAAATTTTTCTCAACATAAAGGTGGGAACTTTCTAGGTAATTCATGATGTCAAAGTCGAGTTGGTTAAAGGAGGGCGTTTGGCAAACGGCCCGCTCTTCTGGGTATTTTTGATCTGCACACTCTCTCGTCACGAATCTTCAAAAAATTCCTAGCTGATCAGTGAGCCAGTTTTGTAGCGTCCACGACAAGAGTGTGTATGTCAGAGAGACGCAGACTACCAAGTCTATCTGTCTGCGGTCTCATCGACCTCCACACTCTCTCGCGTAACTGAACAGGAAAATGACGTCAACTTCCTCTAGGAACCACATAATCAGGACCTTTTCCTTCTTTATTCGAACAAAGCATACCTCGGGGGGCGTGACGCCTCTTTCTGCCGGCAGGGGCAGGGCCGGCGGCTTGTTGTTGTTTAAAGGCATCATAAGTGTCCTGCACCGCCTTTTCGAGGTTCTTTTCCCCCGTTATGGCTGCCTGAAAATATAATTGTCACAAAAGTTCAATTCAAACCGCATATATATTATACGCAACAGAACTTGTTCGAGGGATATATTTTGTCATCTTTAGTGTGACTTGAAAATTGCGGATCGTTTTCTAAGTCAACGTACATTCAACTGGTTTAGACACTGCAGCAAAAAGCCAAAATACCGACAAAACCATTTGTGAAATATTAAGTTCTTACATTTTGGATAGCTTTCTGCATTTGTTGCAGGTTTTCGATGGCGTAGACTCCGCTTCGTGCCATGATGGAAGGAGTTGGAACCTGAAATCAAGTTGCGGGGAAAGAAAATGGTATCTGAAATCCAATCACAGTGATAATTTATAGTTGAGAGAACACACAAATAATGTAGCGTCGTCTCATAAATCACGATAACTTTCATAGCTTCAGTTGTATTAGTTGTTAATCGATCATCGATTAACAACTAGTACACCTGGATGCGATAATCGATTGCTGTTAATCGATTATGAAAAACAGATTATTTCGATGTTTGAATTTCGAGTCATCTTAATTGTGATATTTCACTGAAATACTATCAAAAAGATGGTACACTACTACCATTTGATGAGCAAATACTGAAGTTTCGCTAAACTATCAGTGAACTATCACTCAAATGGAGGTAAATCATCTCTGAACTACCGATAACCAATCCATGGAGCGAATTTCGATAGTCCAGTGATAATTTGAAACCCTCTCTCTAGTATCCAATTTACTCTGACGGCGTCCGGAACCAACCTCAAGTACAAAGAAAGACGTCTCGGCGACCAGGTTGATACTGGGCAATGCAGCCATGAGTTCTCGCGTTTTCTGGGGCGAGAACGGAAAGTCGTACCAAGCCAGAGCGGGAGAGAAGACGAGGGCCAAGACTGCGAACTTCAACATTTCTAAAAAATCAATATCTTCAAAGAAGCTGATAGTTACTTTTTCAAATCACCACAAGCCTAACATGCTAACCTGAACTGATAGAAGGTAACCTGAGCACATTATAACTAAACCACAATTCTGCTTAACCTTTTAAAACACAGCGATCATCTTCAACGTAAAGTAGGTACCTAAATGGGATGAAGAAACTACCACTAGAATATAAGTGGTTTATTCTATCTATAGCTCATAGTTGACCTAGCTCCCCATCTAAAAGTGAACAATCTATCCCTAACTTAGAATTTCGGTCAAGTATCTGAATGTACAGAGAGAGGTTGGAAGAGAAGAATGGCAACGCACCGTTGGCGGTAGCGACGAAACTATGAGGAGAGAGACGAGAGACTTTTTCGACGCGTCGCGCGTGGCGCGGGCGTTTTCCGGTCCAAATCGTGGAGCAGTCGGAATGTTAGGAGTAACAAGTTTCCAGTTTCTCAACGGGGCAGGGTTCCAGTTTTCAGTTTCTCAACGGGGCAGGTTTCCAGTTTTCAGTTTCTCAACGGGGCAGGTTTCCAGTTTCCAGTTTCTCAACGGGGCAGGTTTTCAGTTCTCAGTTTCTCAACGGGGCAGGTTTTACAGAACTTTGTCGAGAAGATTTCAAGGCAGGATTGGTTGATTCTTCATCAAGTCACGAACGAGTTGGTGGCCCCACCCCTCGGTAAATTTCTCAAGTTAGAAACGAGTTGGTTTGTTTTTTCCGGAGTTGGTTTGTTTTTTTGCGACCCGCGCATTCAGAGACGAGAGCGGTCATTTCGTCCTCGAATTTTCTGCCATGCGGCTCGTTGTGTTTTCTCTTCTCCTCGTCGTCTCTTCGGTCAGTTTAGCTGAGGTCGTCTCCAGGAATATCCATGCCTCTCTCACACAACCTGCGTCTGCTCAAACCCACGCTCTTTCTCTGCTCTCACAGAGAGAGAGAGAGAGAGAGAGAGAGAGAGAGAGAGAGAGAGAGAGAGAGAGAGAGAGAGAGAGAGAGAGAGAGAGAGAGAGAGAGAGAGAGAAAGAGAGAGAGAGAGAGAGAGGGAGAGAGAGAGAGAGAGAGAGAGAGAGAGAGAGAGAGAGAGAGAGAGAGAGAGAGAGAGAGAGAGAGAGAGAGAGAGAGAGAGAGAGAGAGAGAGAGAGAGAGAAATATTTTGAATGTAGAAGAACTGCGTTCAAACGCGAGTTCATTACGACAACTCGAAAACTGGATAGCGAACCTCGAATGAATGCATAATATGTGTTTCTGTTCAGTTGAAATTTCAGAAACTAGGGCCACTTATAGCACAGATCGTAAATTGGCCGCTAGGTCCTCCAAGATTCGTTATAACCCACATACCCATTTCGGATGGAAACCACAATGTTACAGAAAGTTTCAAAATGTAGAGATAGTTGTGCCAAAAAAAAAATCATTCTAGGTTATGGAGAAATAAAAATTATCCAGTTCGAAAATGTTTCAGGAAAGGCTACTGTGGGGCAAACTTCGAACTTGTGGAAATTCATAAAAAGATCGGCATCGGCCAAAGTAAGTCTTAATCTCTTAATTCCGTTAGTTTCATGAAAAAACTATTTCTACATTCAACCTGCTGTCTTGGTCACGCAATAAAAAAAGTACCTGAAGATTGGGTTATGAATTTTGATAGACGCCAAATTGGTGTTTTATTGTTTGTTTCGAGTTCTTGCTATTCTGAAGCGTAAGATACAAGAAATTAATTGTCTCTCGTAAACTTTGCTCTCGAAATACAGCCCAGGGGTTGTGGTATTGATACGGTAGCTAAGTGTGAACATTTGTCCGAACAGTCGCTTTAGTATAGAATGTATACAATAGTATTATATCTTTTTTTGTTCATATCACCATTCTCTTTTTTTTGGCAACCTCTCGCGTTTCAAACTTTCGTTCCGTTATTACACACTGTGTAATAAATATTTGAGTTGATTTGATTGATTTGCTCAGTTCCAGTTACGCATTCAATGTTTAACTGCACTTCAGATCCGGATAACTTCATTCCGCCGTCGGACTACCAGAGAGCCGTGCTGCTGGGCAGAAAACAAACCACCTACAAAAACTATGTCAACAGAAGCGTTTGCTGGGCCTGGCATTGACCGCCAATCATTCATCAAACTCATTGACCTTTCGAACGAATCAATAAACGTTAACGCAGCCATCTGTTTTCAGGTTATAACAATAATAATATTATTATGTTACGGAAACTTATTCAGCCGTGTATTACTTCATTGAGAGAATCACAGAATCACACAAATTACATTATCAACCGTAGAAGGACTGTCCGTAAGGGGTGGCAATAGACCTTGGTGAGCGTTGTGCTCGTGCGGTCCGCCAGACAGATACCGCGGCGAGCGGGGATCGAACCCAGGTCTGTGAAGTTGATACGGTGAGTGTGGCGAGTGTTCTGACAAATGCTCTGAGACAGCATTTGTTTGTTGATTTGAAAAGGCATGTCTTCACTGGGAATGATTGAAATAACACTACCTTCCCCTAACTTTCTTAGTGCTGATATATGTTTGTGGTTACTACCACCACCTAAGTTTCTCAGAGTTGACAGATATTTGTAGTTACTACCACCACCTAAGTCCATTTTGAATTATTCAAACTACCAAAAAGCGAAGCAACAGCTCACTGCGCACACTCCACACATCTAAGTAGTTGTCAAAGCAGCTAAGGGCAATGTTTCTAGGGCCAAGAAATGGCTAAATGTTCACCGATTGGTCCAAGATTTCAGTGATGTTTCTAACTATATTGTTGAATTCGTCGGTTTTGCGGCCGCCACGCCACGCGGCCGCTGTCGGAAGCCATTTCTGCGAGACAATTTTGAGAATAACTGTAGATCACTAGTCGCACATTGAATATCAAATAGCTCAATGATAGAGCCTTTCCTCCTCTATCTCTCTCTAACAAAATCTCAAAAATCCGTTCAGGAGTTTTTGCGAAAATGGCATTAAACCACTTTTGAAAGTCCGCAAAGTTGTGATCAAAAACTAATCTGCGCAGCGCTCCGCGCTGCGCGCGATACCTGAGATTCGGGCGAAGTTCTACAGTAAGTTCCTCTACCTCGCTCATCTCATGCTTTTCTGTCCAAATTCTCGAAAACGGCATATATCAAAATCGAACTATACTGTTGATCAATTGCACACTCACGTGAAACATGGTAAAGAATGCTTACTTCAGGTGACTATTCGAATAACTTCTAGTATCTAGTATACCGCAAACAGTTGGGTCTGAGCTATAGATCAGACATAACCACATAGTATGGCACGTTTGACATCGTTCACTTGTACAGGTAGAAATTCAGTTCATTTGTCAATGGATATGTGAATGGATGAATCTACAAAGGTCGCGATTCCAAAATGCATGACAACAGAGGAAGAATAACATACAATTGGCTATTATTAGTGAGTTGTTATCAATTAGAGTTGTTAATCTACTTCACAGACCTGGGTTCGATCCCCGCTCGCCGCGGTATCTGTCTGGCGGACCGCACGAGCACAAAGCTCACCAAGGTCTATTGCCACCCCTTACGGACAGTCCTTCTACGGTTGATAATGTAATTTGTGTGATTCTGTGATTCTCTCAATGAAGTATTACACGGCTGAATAAGTTTCCGTAACATAATAATATTATTATTGTTATAACCTGAAAACAGATGGCTGCGTTAACGTTTATTGATTCGTTCGAAAGGTCAATGAGTTTGATGAATGATTGGCGGTCAATGCCAGGCCCAGCAAATGCTTCTGTTGACATAGTTTTTGTAGGTGGTTTGTTTTCTGCCCAGCAGCACGGCTCTCTGGTAGTCCGACGGCGGAATGAAGTTATCCGGATCTGAAGTGCAGTTAAACATTGAATGCGTAACTGGAACTGAGCAAATCAATCAAATCAACTCAAATATTTATTACACAGTGTGTAATAACGGAACGAAAGTTTGAAACGCGAGAGGTTGCCAAAAAAGAGAATGGTGATATGAACAAAAAAAGATATAATACTATTGTATACATTCTATACTAAAGCGACTGTTCGGACAAATGTTCACACTTAGCTGCCGTATCAATACCACAACCCCTGGGCTGTATTTCGAGAGCAAAGTTTACGAGAGACAATTAATTTCTTGTATCTTACGCTTCAAAATAGCAAGAACTCGAAACAAACAATAAAACACCAATTTGGCGTCTATCAAAATTCATAACCCAACCTTCAGGTACTTTTTTTATTGCGTGACCAAGACAGCAGGTTGAATGTAGAAATAGTTTTTTCATGAAACTAACGGAACTAAGAGATTAAGACTTACTTTGGCCGATGCCGATCTTTTTATGAATTTCCACAAGTTCGAAGTTTGCCCCACAGTAGCCTTTCCTGAAACATTTTCGAACTGGATAAATTTTATTTCTCCATAACCTAGAATGATTTTTTTTTGCACAACTATCTCTACATTTTGAAACTTTCTGTAACATTGTGGTTTCCATCCGAAATGGGTATGTGGGTTATAACGAATCTTGGAGGACCTAGCGGCCAATTTACGATCTGTGCTATAAGTGGCCCTAGTTTCTGAAATTTCAACTGAACAGAAACACATATTATGCATTCATTCGAGGTTGGCTATCCAGTTTTCGAGTTGTCGTAATGAACTCGCGTTTGAACGCAGTTCTTCTACATTCAAAATATTTCTCTCTCTCTCTCTCTCTCTCTCTCTCTCTCTCTCTCTCTCTCTCTCTCTCTCTCTCTCTCTCTCTCTTTCTCGTATTAACTACCAACTCACGATGGTGCACAGTAAAAGTTGGTTGCTTTCTGATACCAATTAGGATGACTGAATTTGCCGTGCGTAAACAGACTTATTCGAGGTTCCCAACGATCTGTAGAAAATCAATAATAGCAGTTGTATTGTGAAACTCGCACTTTGTTCTGAACATAGCCACTTTTACACTTTTCCAAATAACCAGTTCTCATATCACAAGAACGCTATTGAATTTGGATGTTTAAGTGTTGATTCGCAGACAATTGTATTTTTCAAATGTTTAAGTAACGGAAATACTTCTGTTACTTCTGTTCATTATCGCATCTTTATCGCATCGTCAGTATATACAGTATATATTCATATATAGTTTCAATATAGTTTCAATTTATTTTGGTTCGATTGTACATTTAGTCAATGAACAATCACCCCCTCCAATTCTTAGGGGAGGGGTTATTGTACACTCCGCTCATTTACTGTATTCAATTTGAGGGGGGGGGCAACCGTTCATTAGTTCCGGGTATTTACTATCACTCCAATTTTCTATTGTGGGGAGTTATTGTTCATTGTCGAAGATGTACAATCACCACCCATTTTATATGGAAGAGGGAGGTAGGAGGGGCATATTGTAAAATTTCCCCTACACCTGATTCGAACTCAACTAAATATTAGGTTCGAGCGTAATCAAAGCTGAGTAGCAGGTTCTCTTCTTAATAGTGGAATGATGTAACACATCTGTCTTACTTTCAAACAGCTTCATTAGCATCAGTCTTGGACACCATTCTTTCAACTGTTCATACAAGGATGCGTTCACGTAGTATGCCACAGCAGGGTCTGCAAAGGGCTTGTACTGATATCAGTTGTAGTGAGTACTGATTTTTGTATTTTTGTACATTTTTGTACGAAAAGTAAGTCATATTAACAGGTGTGACCTCCACTTTCTCCCAAATGAAGGCATTATTTTGCAAACAGCGAAGTGAGAAGCTCAAGGACGCCCTGTAGAGTGGTTAAGGAATTGAATTGAATTGGAATTGGAATTGAAAAGAATTGAAAACCAATTCCAAAGAATTGAATTGAATTGGTTTTTTTGTACAACCAATTCCAAAGAATTGAATTGAATTGGTTTTTGTGTAAAACCAATTCCTTAGAATTGAATTGAATTGGTTTTTTTTTGAAATCCAGAAAAATTAGAATTGAATTGAATTGGTTTTTTGAATATCAGCAATAATATTTGGAATTGGTTTTGGAATTGGTTTTTTCAGCGTGGGAAAATTGTTTGTTTTCTGCTGTGTTCTATTCAATCTCAAGGCGGTAGTAGTGTTAATAAACACAAAAACTGTTTTATGAACCGAATTGACAAAAAAACTGCATCTAGAATTGAAATTGGAATTGATTTTTTTTGAGAATTGGTCGGAATTGGTCGGAATTGAATTGAATTGAATTGGTTTTTTGGCGCCGGAAAAGAATTGGAATTGAAATTCGGATATTTTTTGAGAATTGGTTGGAATTGGAATTGGAATTGAATTGGTTTTGCGCCATCGGAAAAGAATTGGAATTGAAATTCTGAGATTTTTTGAGAATTGGTTGGAATTGGAATTGAATTGAATTGGTTTTTCGGAATTGGTTAAAGAAACTGTTCCGCTATAATTAGACTTTCACGAAAAATTTAAAAAGCTGGAAAAAGTTTTTTAAAGCTTTCTCATAGACCATGAAAAACTCTCTGATTGAAAATTTGCATAACATCAAGCAATAAAGAATAGGACATAAACATTTTCACTGTGACGCAACTTGACTTGGTTCATTTACATGCAAATTTATTTTCATTCTGTATTCTCTAATTGTGTATTCGTATGTGATAGAGTGTTTTATAATTATTTGTGGACTTCTATAGGCTATTTTGAGCATACCCCGTACGCAACTCCCCTATCGGTGTCATTACGTAAGCCGCTTTTCTGAGAAAACGAAGCAATATAGGAATATAAAAGTTTATATTTTTGATAATGGTTTTTCATTTGCCATAAGGTCAGATTGTTAACTTAAAAGTCAAAATTAAAGCGGGACGGATTCTTTAACCACTCTAACGCCCTGCCATGTCGCAACCTAACAAAAATATTGTTAAACGTAGTTACAGCTCAAAAATCCCATTTCGCCCAGCTTATTACTAGATCACAGCTTTATGGAGCAAAAGAGGGATCAAAAGTAGGAATGTTGTCGAGCATTTATTGATAAATGATGCAGTGATCGTGATGATTATCATGATGTGAAAACATTGGCAAAGCAATGGAACCCGATTTTAAGGTCATATATGTATATTAACGGTAGTAATTATTTTATATAAAAAGGGAATTTATTTTTCCGTCAACTAACCCTCCCAACGTTGTCGGTTAGATCTGGCAGTGTTGTAGTCCACGTTATATTGATGGTAAAGTCCACCCACATTGAAAGTTCTGAAAATGAAATAATAACCGTCCTATAGCGGTACCGAGTGGTCTAGTGGGTTGTACAGTACGTTTTACAATCTGATGAACAATAATACAGTGAGTTGCAACCAACCTCCAGATGCGATTGCGTCCACCCGCAGCTATTTTTTTTCTGAGCGTCGAGCTCTGGAAATAATTCTATATACATTATATTATAGTTTCACAAAACAAACTTCGAGAAAATCGGACACTTGGCATGAGTGGCTCAGCAAAACACATTTCAATATTATAAAGTTTTTGTTTTTAACCTGCAAGACGGTTATCAAAAACTAGTGCGTGCCAAATTCATGAAATATCCGCCTGATGTGAGACTCGAAGCGGGCCCAAAAGTTTTGGAGACGCGGAAGCTAGCCATAATACCAACTCCCAGCAACGGCTTACAGCAACGCTGTCGACGAATCGTGTGTACGTGTCAAACAGTGAGATATACAGTATACCTCAGCCTCTCTTCAAAGGGGGGGGGGGGGCAGAACGGAAAGTTTATATGAAAGAGCTGCTTGAGAGAAACTGATATATGCCATACGGTTCACTTGTTTTGGCCCGCGCAACGTCATTTTTAAGTACCCCGGGGTACCTAAACGAGGGTGACGAGTAGGCTTAAACACATACAGCGGATGTCTCTTAGTGAAAACTTTATGAGTTGTTTCTCTCCAAACTCTCACAAAGATATTTTATTCTCATAAACTACCCATTGTGACACTTTGAACTCGTTTAATCTTGAGTTATAGGGTGTAGTTCAATGTCTTTGAGCTTAATCGTCACACACTCCCTAAACTAGCTTTCCATTCTGTCCTCCTTGGAGCGACAACTATGGATGAAGAATCCGCGTCCACTTACTGAAGGGGGTGTCGTTGTAGTAGTGGTCGTGGTAGTGGTGGTGGTGGTGGTGGTAGTGATAGGAGTCACAACCTGTATTCATGCCAATTACTTGCCTCTAAATGGCAATTTGAGAGCGGCGTGGCAATCCCTCAAAATTCTCATGAGATACCTCATGAGCTATTCGCATGAGCTTCTCATGAGATTCTATCGATTGTTATGACAACATTGAGAGTTCACGAGTAGCCCGTGCGGTATCTCATGAGAAACGCATATGAACTTCTCATGAGCTTGGAGGGATTGCTACGTCGCCTGTCAACGGATATCCCATACCAAGCAATCAACCAATAGCCGTGTTCCACCTCGAGCAACCGATCAACAATGTTTCATTAACCGCTACGGAATCAATTTTGAGATTTTGGGAGAAACACGCGGTTATCATGTGGCGAGGTAAACGTTTTCACGTCTGTTAACCGGAAGTTCTGCCACGGAGCTTGTGACAAAACACCCGATCGAGAGTACGCCCTGAATCAATCAAGGCACTGATGTCAGCCTTGTGCTCGTTGATTTTTCATAGATGAGGGAGCTGAAGTTGCAAAATGATAGGCTCGAAGCGTACTAATGCTCATTCACCATTAACAAGCAGGGTTGAAAACAATATCTACGGCTGAACACGATATCACGTTAAAGGGACCGCTCCTCTTCAATTTAGAGGTTTGAGCCGATTAGTCGATTATTAACATTGAAAAACCATAATCATTCATTCAGGTGTCAACGTCCTGTCTTGCTCCGTGCTCTCAAAAATTCGGATTACAGTAACACAAATCCTGCTGGCTTCTATTTTGCTCCGTAATAATGTGGGTCTCCAAACAGAATAAATGACATTTCATTTTTCGAAAATTAGTCCCATTGAACATTATAGAGGTACGGTCTCTAATATAAATGATGATTGAGAATGAACCGTGAACAAACAAATCGTACAAAAATGTCGTCATCCAATTGAATAACAACTTTCCCATTCTGTTTAAAACGAAACGATCTAATAAGTGGAGTATTCTGTTTGAATGGAACATTTAACAGAGGAGGTGGTCCAAAACGGTTCACCAGTATATCTATCTATAATAACGATTCATCTTGTGAACTGCTCACCTGCTTAACCTGATAGGCAGATATCGCTGGACGATGACAAACATAGCGATTTCTGAAAGGTAGTTTTTTGCCTTTTATTTTGCTCAGTGTTTTGGTGCAACCATTTCATTCATGGAATGTATCCTATACTGTCATATTTTTAGTTAGCGTATTGGGTGAGCAGTCGTAAAAAATTTCTCTGAGCTACACTGGTCTCTTGGTTCAAGGTATCGGCAACTTCAGTTTTGCCTGCCCCGCGCAAAGCCTAAATTTTCATAAGACCAGTGCTACTTGCTCATCGAGAACGGTCGAGACATGTTCTGTTCTGCTTCGGGCGAATTTAATGAACCTTATTCCTACTAAAGATCCAAGGTATGTTTTACTATTTTGAAAATGTTGTCTTTGAAGTATAATTTCAGTATTTCTTATCTGTTAATTGGTCTATACTGCATTGTTTAGTGGAAGCAAGCATTTATTTTAGGTTAACCCAGGATACAGGTCTCGTAGCATTCGATGTGCGATATATATTCTGCTTAACATGTGTTTGCAATTCAAGTATGATTTGATGAATATAATAAATTATCATTAGCTCTATTATTTCTCTTACCTGTCAGTAGTGGGACTCGCCACTGAATAACCATATGTCCCATTCTTATCTGACTGTAGGGCAACAGCAATGACAGTGTCCGGCCTGACTGAATGTTCTTAATTTCATTGATTCACTTAATTTTGCACTGAGGCTGTGTGCAGTGATCATCGTACATGCCACATTTATTCGTGATACAGTTTTATTTGTTGATAAGTCTCTTTTACTCTTTTTCTCTCCTTCTCCTCCGTGCGAAGTGCAAAATTGTTCGCATGTCTATAAGTCTCTCGAAAGGTTGGAAAACCAACATTCACATTGTATTGTGCCACAAAGTTCACTTTTGTTCACACAGTCTCGCCATAGCTTGAGTTTTCTACTGGTGCACACTTCGTTTTGCTTTAGTGCATGTTTCTGTGACTTACAAATGCGGTTGGCGGCCCATCGGAAAAAATCTACCACGGAGCCATCCGATTGAACCCATCCGTTATTCTTTGAAACGGTTCCAAGCCAATAAATGAACTTATCGTTGGAGCTACCTCTCGGCAGAACTTCTGTATAGAACAAACTAAAACAACTGAAAAACTAAGGTGATAGTTTGCTAGCTCAAGTACCTGCTTCAAAATGTATAAACAAATCAATGCTGTCGAATCAGCAAATAATTTCACAACTTTTTTGATCCTGAGATTCCCGGCACATGCGAAGCGCTCATGAGTTGTTGTTGTCGTTACGGTTTCAAGTGGCTCACCAAGTGCGTCCTGTACATCTTCATCACTATGAGGTACAAACAAATGAGAATTTCTCAAATTGCAGGCATATTCTGCATCCGACCATGACTCTTCTGAAACGAGAGTCTAGAGTGTGTATGCTGAAACATTCCGAAACCTTCACCACACCCTACTTGTCTCGTTTTCAGTACTATTCTGCCATAGTCGTCGTCAGCGGAAAGCCGGGAGGGTACTGTATATATCACTTTCCGCTGTGTACACACACATATCTTCGATTCCAAAGCTTGCCGCTTATGTGCACTAATAGCGCAGTGGTTAGCGCCCTGCTACGAATATTTTGCTCGCAGGTTCGATTTCGGCGTGAGACAAAGGGCACCCACTTAAGACTGGTTTTCCAGTGGGATCCCAAGCAAAGAAAAAGCATACGTATTTCAAAATAGGAAACACATATACATCTGTGACACGTTAAGAACACAGGTTTATTAATTGTTCACTCACTCACTTAAGTTATAGTCGAAGTGTGCCATGTTGTTGAATAATCTTGAACTCGTTACGTGGCAAAATCAGAACTAATTTGTATTACCTTTGGTTTCAAACAGGTAGCAGTTTTCTCCATTCTGATAAAAATCTCCACAGAGATTATTTTCACCTGAATGTAAAATGAAGATTTCTAAAATTTCTTAAATCATTGTATCATCAATAAGACGTGATTTTCCCCTGACTGTTTTCGGTTTTTAAAAACTACACACTGAGTTTCTTGAAATAATACTTCGAAGTTTTTTGGGTTAATTTTATTGCTTCCTTCTATTCAAAGTAGTCATTGAATAACTCTACCAACAATCCCTTAGCATCCTAAGATATCGAATTCCTTTAACGTACTTCCAGCGTTCACAACTGAACATTTCGTAAGAAGTTCATTGAGCAAACAGTTCATCACATTAGGATGTATGGAACAAATTAAATGAACAAATTTACTTAAAAAATGCAAATTCAACGTTCGAACTCACGGAATGCGCATATATTATCTAGAATGGAGTATCGCGTTTCTCCCTGAAAAATATTATTTCAGATTTCACTTGAATTCATTTGATAACTAGAGTAAATGTTCTAGATTTGATTATTATGGAGAGAATATAGTGGCTGTCTTTTAGGCTTGAGATTCGCCACAAACCTTAGTGTATATAATAGTGTATGTAGATGTATGTAGATGGATGGATGAACATCTTGATCACGTTTGCGGTAGTAATCGAAATTTCCCGTTCAAAATTTTGAATTTTCGAGTTTGGCGATAATCGAGTTTTCGAGTTTTCGAGTTTCGGAAAGTTTCGAGTTTTCGAGTTTCTGAAAATTTCGAGTCTTCGAGTTTTCGAGTTTTAGAGTTTTGAGAAATTTCGAGTTTTCGAGTTTTGAGTTCGACTCAACTCGAAAGTTCTCGAGTTTTTCCGAGTCGAGTCGAGTTCTGAATTCGAGTTTAACAACCCTAGTAGGTATTGAGTACGAAGTAACTTCTGCATCAACGAACACAATTCCGTTCGTACAAATATCGGATCATAAATTCTGAGATGACATGACAACTCGGAGAGGTGTCATATTCTAGCGGGACTGTAGTCGTCGCCAACGGAAACACGGGAGGGTACTGTATATCTCATTTTCCGCTGTGTACGCACACGCGTCTTTCCAAAGCTTGTCCGTTGTGTGCACTAATACCGCAGTGATTAGCGCCCTGCCACGAATATTTGGCTCGCAGATTCGATTCCGGCGAGAGACAGAAACTCATAAATTTGACATCCACTATACTCACCTCTTTGAAAAACCCTTTTCTTTTCATTTCTCTTTCGACATCTTGTGACATATGTTGTCGGACTAATGGAGTGTGGAACTGAACCATGTTACAGGCCAGCTTCGTTCTGATGTAACATGTTGCCTGAAAAAAGTTAGAGATCATGTTGAAGAGGGCAGAAAGGAATTTTATTTCAGGTATTCCCGGTTACCTAAACTTGAAAAACCGTAGTGCACATCAAATCAAACTCAAATCTGTGCCCCGTATGCTACCATCAGTTCAAAAACGAAGAGGTACGTATCAATTCTGTTTAGGCTGCAGTTTCGTGTTCACTTTTTTCTGACCCTCTTTCAGGTCAAAATTAGAAGAAAATCTTCATCACACTCACCGATTCGGTATCAAAGTAGGACCTTCCAGAAGCATAAATACATTTGGTTTCCGCCAGACTTCCTAGAAACAGATCAATCACACTCTGTCTTCTTCGGACTTTCAGTAAATGTGTCTGCCGGAGTTTTTGTATTTCAATGTGTATCTGAGTTCTGCTGTGTTCAACATGTTCCATGTGACTGTGCAATTGCGTAACAGTATATTATACTTTAGGTTACCGGAAAAGATAACCTTGAAAAAACTTTCAACCAAGTTTTTTTTTTGCGTTGGGTTGAAACACACCCGTTTTCTCAACTTAGGTCACCAACAGGTTACCACAAAAACGGTTAGATGAGGTTTTTTTCTACGTTGATTTCGTTTCCTTCATTTATGTTAGTCGTTCTCCTATGGTCTGCATGAAATAAGTTCTCATAATAATGAATAAAATTGCTATCCGCTCCCGCCGTGAAAAACAAGATGGTTGCTACAGAAGTTGTACGACTAAAACTCGAAAATGTGAAGCCAGAAGTACTATTTTTGACGATAATGTCGAATAAATTGCACTCTGCAACAAACCGATCGAGTTGTATTGTTGTGGTTGAAATCCTTTTGCACTGTTAAAGCTTGGCAGCAGCAAAAACTGAAAAAAGGGAACTGAGATTTTCAGAGAACTACAGAAATTGAGTTCATTCACAGTTCTCGAAATATTACAGCCAGTAACTTAAAATTACTATTCAAAAACTTATTGTAAATTGAACTCACAATCAGAATCCACATTTTGCGAAGGTGAATGATGTAAGTTTTCTTATCTCGTCTTATATTTCAACGTTTTTTTCTCAATCGGAAGATGGAACCATTCAGCATGAGAATATTCCTATTTTCCAATAAATTGCCGGCGATAAAAGCACCGAAACCAATAATAAAAGCACGGATCCGTATTTTTCCCACAGTTTTATGATCGAGTCGTTGGTTGGCGTTCACCGTTCGTTCCACAATGTAAAGATATATCCGTAGCACAGGAAAAAGCAGGTTCATACAATCTACATCGCTCCTAACGATGACGTTTTTGTTCAACTTTCTTCTTATTTAGTGGGTTCTGGGGATGCATGTTATTAGCGGTGACTCCTTGAGAAAAGAGTCGGTTTGTGGAGGATTTCCATCATTATAAAGGAATTCCGGTAGAATCTGTGAAAGTGGTAGATAATAGTGCACTCGTGCTTTTGCGAACATTATCCTATCAGTCTGATGAGAAAGACCGGTAAATGAACATTTGTTTCTGACATCCTAAGCAGTGTCCTAAATCAAGACCCCGATTTGAAACTGAGCTGTGCCGTTATTCACATGATATCGCTGCGTGAGAAGAGAGATAATCAGAAAGCGCAACCTTACACCAACATGTTCTATAGCGAGTGCCAAATTTACAAATTTATGTCTCTCGACTCAATCGAACCTGCGAGCAAAAGATTCGTAGCAGAGCGCTAACCACTGCGGTATTAGAGCACATAACGGCGAGCTTCGGACTGGAAGACATGTTTGCGTACACAGCGAAAAGTGATATATACATTATCCGCCCGCCTCTCCGTTGGCAACGACTACACGCGAGTATTGTGTTGTGGAACTGGTACCGTAGTAATCTTATGGAAGTGGTGAGCTCAACCTGATCGAGAACCTGATCACATTTCTGCTATATAATTGTGAACTTTTCTTGTTTAGAATAGTTTAGGTGACCCGAATATGGGTGAGGTGGTGACCAGATAGTCCAGCTCAAAGGTGACCTTTTCATGGGACCTCGCTACAGTGCCTGTACGAGATGTCGAACGTTGATGTTCTACCACTTTATGGTGATACTAATTTCGGTGTGTATATGATTGAGAATAATATTGACACACTTTTTGATGTGACCAATTCGTATCTTGAAAACGAAGATGGGTCAACTGAACATCAGAAAAAAAACACAGGGAATGCGTGCCGGGATGTATAAGCCAAGTTTTTTTTCGGGAGATCCCCTGCATGTTCGCAATTAGTGAAAGAACCATCATAAAAAGCAATTACATATGAGTTAGCCTGAACAGCGAACATTAAGCTCAACTTGGAAACATAACGCGGTACTAAAAAACATAACGCGGTTATGCCGGGTCTACTGCTAGATGTTCGGGCCCTAGATGGCTCGCTCGCGAACATGTCGCTCAACTCTCTCCTGATTGCGAACATATTGCGGCTTGGCAGAACACAACGCGGTTAGAGAGAACACTAGGCGTCAAATCATAGTTCAGAACATGAAGTGGTAGACTTCCATACATTCTGAAAGAATTTGCTCAGTTGACTTATCCAATGCCATTTCTGGTGTCAGGTTTCATTTATGCGTGGTTAAAAGTCCACAAAAATGGTAATCATTGAAATCATATAATATGAATAACATAACGGTAATCTAAATTTTATCCTCAAAGTTTTGCCTTAGACTGAAACAAGCTAGTGACCTGAGGTGCAACGACCTGTTCTAGGAACCAACTGTTGTCTTGAATGCGCTGGGTGCGCAATACTAAGCTCATCGCAGGGCGTCCACAACCATAGAAGGATGTCCTAGAGAACGTGAGCCCCGCAGTACGCCGAGAGTTGTGGAGTTTTGACCTCTACCGGCGACTACGCCAGCGACTCGTCACTGCATTCCATAACTGCGTATGACAGGGTCAATCAAAACCCGAAATACAGGGAATGAACTGAATGTCTGAATGACTGAATGAACACTAATCATAGGTTCAAGGAACCTGTTAGTGAGAGATAAAACAATTTTTGAAACGACACAGTGGCCCGCACGTGAAATGACGGGGACACGAAGGAGCACAGGTATATACAGGTTTAGTGACCACACTAGTAAACCGATGTATTGTGTTGCACTCGCAACAATTTATGTCGAAATCATTAAACGAAAAAAAGTAAATATAACATGAATATAAGACATATTAAGTGTTTGAAATGAACCTGAGGGACGGTCAAGTGTAGCTGTGTACAGTCGTCGCCAACGGAAGGGCGGGAGGGTACTGTATATAGTATATCTCACTTCCCGCTGTGTACGCACAGATGTCTTCGATTGCGAAGCTTGGTAGTTATATGCTCTAATGGAACAATGGTTAGCGCCCGGCTACGAATCATTTGCTTGCAGGTTCGACGAGAGACATAAATGATAAAATTTGCCACTCACTATAGGAACAGTGTGCCAGAGAATGGGAATTCTGCCGGAAATTTGTAGTTCAAACAAACCGCACAACTAGAACCATACAACTTGGATGAAAAAATCTGATAAACTTGAAACGGTTCCGACCATCTTGCAGGGGATCGCTTCGAGACTCATTTCAGCTTTCAGCACTCTGCCAATATTCATTCGAAATTACAATACTTATAGTCGAAATTGGTCACCTAATGAAATTATTGAGTTTCTTTCCAAACTAAAAAGTTACTGTACGTCTAGACCTTGAACTATTCGAGTTTATAATTACCCGGGAAACTCTGCAAACGAGTTTCCTTCTCGGCACCCTTGGAAAAAAGGAGTTCCAGACGGTTTTCTCAAGAATAAACGTGGAATAGTCCGAATAAACTCTCGTGATAACCCGGAATAACGGAATGGTTTTCCGGAAAGCCATATAGTTGATGCGGCAACAAAGGAAAACAAAGACCGGGAAAGAACTTTCTGTATTTCGGAGCCTGTTCACGTTTTGCTCACGTTTGGCGAGAAAACGTCGGGGAGCTGGGACTTAGTCTCATTCTGCTTTCTTCGCCACCGCTGAAAGATCGTCATCGAAGGTGATATATTTTTCGATCTCCAGACTAAACTCACCGGGCTACTTCATTCTTTACTATTCGATAACCGTTATACCGTGACCTCCCAACTGTAACTTAGTGTTTAGACCAGATTTTCCGAGCGGACCTGACCGTTTACTATTGATCAACGTTTACTGTATTTGCCTGATTAGACAGCCATTCGATCGGTAGTTTATTTTTCAGTTCTCTTGGAGGTCGCCATTCCCCAAGTCTAGGAAACTTTGCGCTGATTCGTTGGAAGTTTGATAACCGCGTTAAGTTGGTTCACTTAAGCTACAAATGACCAATTTGAGCGGAACGATTTCGTCCAAATTAGCCCAATTTCTAACGAAACCTAAACTGGCCACAAACTCACTATTTGAGAAACTGCGCTTTCTAGGGCAATACTTTACTTATAGTTGATCGTTCTGGAATTTGACGGCGGCTCGCCGGCGACATGGAAGGCTCGGCGAAGTGTCGCCGGCGGGTCGCGTGCGATCGTTCTCAGATCGTTTACTCTGAAGAATCTATACTTTATTCCGATAACCATACTTTGGTGGTTTGACTGAAAGTAACTTTTTTTGCATATAGCTGTAATTTTTCAAGTAAGACTGTGAGGGGCTCAACTGATTGAGCGATGCGGGCGAGCAGCGGTTGTGGTCACTTGCCAGCGAACAACAGAGTGTGTAAATCAGAGATGCGCAGATTAGTTGGCCGCTCGCCACACCCGCCCTCTACCAGATTCACTATACGCTGTCCACAACGGCTTGACAAAATCTGTATAAACATCAAAGCTAGAAATCGAAAGGATGAGATATATGATCTCATTGTTCATACAGAAAGTTTTCTCCTGCCATAAAACAATTAGTTTAGGTATCTGATTAACAAATAGGTTCAGAATGAACGACCTGCAATTAATCGCAGGTGACACTCCGCCGACCCCTACATGTCACCGGCGAGTATCTCCAAATTCCATAGTTAACTACGGTTATTTTTGATATTGATTGTGTAGTTTATAATGAGTGAAATCAAAGATTCCTTAAAACACGTTGAAACGCGTCAGTGAACGTGTAGGCGCAATGAAGTTTGTGTGATAGCACAATTTCAAGCAGCCTACTACTTTCAACATTTTTGACTTTTCTGTGATTCTCTTTCATTCTAATTATGTTTCAGATGAAGTTCACTCTACTGTGTGTTCTGGTCGCAACTGCGTTGGCCTCTCCTGTTCGACAAGTAAAGCTGGTAAGTCCTCTCCACGAGCTTTCATAGTTCACTCTGTAGCATCATTCTGTCAGTCTTATGCAGTTAGCATGATACGAATACAAAAAGTATGAAGTTTAATGAGAACGCAGACACTGGCCTCATTGATCTCAACGCTCTCTAGTTGGCTACTGGTTCGATTCTTCAAAGCAGAAACAAACCTGTAGTTTGTAATTATGTTTGTATGTTTGTAGTTTGAACTTGTTTAATGAAATAGATACTGACCATTATTGACCAAAATTGCCATAATTGCAGGAGGACTTAGAGGCGGATCTTCTGGCTGTGAATGTGACTCCTTCCGCTAAGGAGGTTGCGGAGTACGCGAAATTGGTTAAAGCACGGGTAAGGATTTACTCGATTTTCCATGTTTTTGTCCAATTGAAGCGGAAATCGTACTGTAGAACTCAATTCATGCTGTGCATAAACCTTTTTGGGTATTCTAATCACTTCCAGTAGTAGAGTAATATATCGTTATGATAATGGATTATTCGATATATGTTTGGGAAAATCTTGAAAGTAGATAATTCTCAATTCGCACAAGTAACTTACTAACGTAAAACGTGTATTTATCAAGTTCCCTAACTTTAATGGGTTCCTTACGATAGATGTGAACGAATTCGATAAATATTATGGTATTAATACGTAAAACAGTTTCAATATGAACAATCCTTCCTGTCCTAATTCAAAACTACAGATAATAATAATGATAAAGCAGTAAACTCAAAATGCCCTCTGAATAAGATGAGAATTTATCGACAACACTAGACGGTTAATACGTTGTATTATGTTTTACTAGTGAAAAGTTTGCAGGAAGAGGAGGTCAGGGAAGCCATCGACAAGATAGAGACCTCCTCCGAACGGAGAGACAACGCGAAAGCCCTTGACAAAGTGAGACTTTTCATGAATGAGATCAAAGATCAGATATCAGAGAATAATCAGACTATAACAGATCTCACCACTCAGACAGTTCCCAGTCAATCGGCCATCCACAATTTTGGCGGCCTCGATAAGAGTGGGCAGATCAGAGAGATGCAGGCTGTCTCATTATGTCTGCAGCCTCATTGATCTGCGTGCTCTCTCGCTATTGTAGCTTACTACGACAGTAAAGTAGACGCCAATGTGTCAGAGCGGTTTGGTAGCGATCTAACAATCTAAATCTAGCAACTTGCTAGTTACTCAGTGGCAATTTGGTATTTTTCTTTGTTCTCCGATTTGCTGAATTGTCATGGAACCACCACTTAAGTTTGACTGAACTCTCCTACCAGCGCACCAAGTTAATTTAGACTTTCTTCACACCACCGGACACCTGAATCTGCATAGCTCGCAACAAACCTTCTCTCACTTGCGTCTCTGCACGAACTAACTCTTGCTCTTGCTTTCTTCTATTCAACCTAAGAAATAGTGTGTGTAACGAGAGACGCAGAATGAGAGCTGGAAATTTGCATTCAGATGAGCAGTGATTATGAAACATATTCCTCAGTTCATAACGTATGCGTAGCACAACGAACGAACGTGAAAAAAGTTTTTGAGAAGTGGTCTTTTTGCGGCAGAGATTCATAACGTATTTCCAGGCTGTCAAAAAGGCTCTGGACCAGCAGGTTGCCGATTTCAAAGCCGATCCCGACGCTTTCAACGCCCGTGTTCACAATGACAGCTCCAAGCTGAACATCGTTGTTAAACCGAACAGAGAAATGCTTGAACTGGACTCCCCTACTGGTACCGCTGCTCCCGACTCGGTGATACCGGCTGGTACCGAGGTACCGTCTGGTGATAATAACAGTTTGGAGGAGGGGTCTGGACGGGGAGATGAGGGTAATTCCTCGGGTCTGCAGCCGGGACAGAATGATGAAGAATCGTCGGAGTATGATCCCGTTATTGACGAGGAGGAGCCAGAAGAAAGCACAACTGAATATTACTATGACGGTGGATACAACGATAGAGAAGAGGACGACGAATATTATACGGACTCAAATGAGAATGATGACGATGCCGACCCTGGCTACGCCGAAGTTGAATACGATGAGAATGGCGATCCCATCATCGATTATTGATCTCCCGAATAAACCTTTTTATAATAAAATAATCTTGCACGGCAACTATTTGAGTGTGTTAACTCATTCATACTCTAACAACCAAGACAACGATCACATTGCAGTATCCGTTGAGGGGTGGGGTCGGTCGAGGAGATGAAGATACCGCGCCGAGATGGATCGAACCATGGTGTTTGGATGTGGTGAACTTCTTCCCGAACCGACTCTTTTCGAACGAAAATCACACCAAATCTTCTCGAACCAGGTGGTTTGGTCCAAAACCGAATCAAATTCAGGCTGACAAACGTAGAACCGAACCAATTCAATAACAAAGAAAGCTGGAATTGGTCGACTACTGAACGTTTGATGGGTTTTGTTCGATTAAGGTTCCCAGCCGGTTTGAGTACCCAAGTGGTTCGTTTTTCACCGTATGAACTGGTTCGGGAAGAAGTTTACCCATACTCTGATGTACAGTATGTTCAGTGATCAATGAGAAAACGAGATAGACACGGTAGTTTTACTATAAAACGATGTGGTTGTAGTGGTATTCTGGTGTATATTGGGTGAAATTTCGTGGAAGCAATGCTGTGTTGAAAGACCATACTACAACTAAGATTCGCTCTTAATAAGTTGTGGAGTTCATACGCGAAGAGTACTCGGTTTCGTACATCGCATCCGTTTACGGTAACCAGTTCAATAATCAAACACATTTTACTAAAAAAAGTATTGATGAGAGAACGAAATACTAATGGCTGACATCATTCCCGTAACTGAAATGTTGGAAATCTGTATTTAAAGTAGAACGATTATGTGGACCAATCCCGTGTTAACGGTAATTTAAACTGCAATTGAAAAAGGTATTGCGGTGTAAAGGACTGAAGCGTTGCGATTGGACCACATAATCGTGTTTTTTTGAATATCAACATCTCACTGTGATAGATCATGAGGGTGTGAAACCGACTGAAATTAAGCTACAAACACAACCGACCCATATGACTAAGACACCCGTGTACTTCATGCGTATTCCCATTGAACATAAAATTTGATACATATATTATCCAAATGAAATATTTGGTGTGGCTTTGGATATATGAGTACCATTAAGTTGATGATTTCTGAAAAAAGATATACCCCCCTCTGATGAGTTTATTGATTTCCTTCTCGAAAAACCTTGGGGATTCACGTTTTTGTAGCCAGCAATTATCCTGCAATTCTTGTCAATTATCATTCAAGTGCTCAGTGGAAAATGTTACACAATATGTGTTTGGAAGAGGGGGGGGGGGGTTGAGAAAGAGAGATAGTGATAGAGGGGGGGGGGGAGTAAGGGAGAGAGAGAGAGAAAGAGAGAGATTGAGCGAGGGAGAGAGAGAGAGTCTGTAAGGGAAAGAGAAGGGCGAGAGAGGGGGAGGAGGGGGAGAAAGAGAGAAGGGATGAAAGTGTAAAACGTATGCTACAGAGTGTGAAAGCTACCAGAGGTCGGTTAGAATCGGAGAGGACGAGACGGAGAAAAGTTAAAGTGCACAGGTCGACGATAACGAGCTAACTCGAGATTTCCGAAGCTGAAACGTGAAAAAAAGTTTTACACTGGACAAAATTGAACAAAATTATTGAAATCAGCAAAGTTACTTTATAGGTTTGCCTGTTTCTGAACATTTTTATTTCTGTCTCTTGGTTACTATTTCTGTCCCCAAACAAACAAAAGGTTGACAGTTGTCGGGAAATGAGGAAACTATTTTATTCATTTCTCGTTGATTTTCAAAACTACCCACTTCAAGACCGATTCAAAGAATGAACCCGATCTTTTCACGAAACATCTCTTCTTATAGTCTGTTCCACGCACTTATAATCCTCTACAGTAGGGTGGTTAATCGAGTTCAAAATTTCGAGTTTTCGAGTTTCGGGAAATTTTGAGTTTTCGAGTTTTCGAGTTTTCGAGTTTTGGGAAATTCGAGTTTTCGAGTTTTGGGAAATTTCGAGTTTGCGAGTTTCGAAAATTTTCGAGTTTTTTCGAGTCGAGTCGAGTTTCGAGTTCGACTTTAACAAACCTACTCTACAGTAATCTGCGCGAAGTTCCAGGTCAGCGTTTCGTAGTCTGATGTTTTAGAACGATTTAAAACTTTGCTATTCTGTTTTCTACCTTCACTTCTACAAACTGTGAAAGTTTGAAACCAAAATAATAATTTATTCATTAGAAAAAGCTTCCTGAATATTTTATAGATTACTGTAGAAGGACATTGATTGGTGAAACGAACTATACAACATCTCTTCCAGAGTAACTACCGCCCCATAAACTATTTGGTTCAATCACCGTCGTCCAGCGCTGTTAAATTGCATGAATTACTATGTGCGCGTAACAGGGTAACCATAAACGATTTCTTCTCCTTTTTAATCTTCATTTACCCATTTTGAGTGCCACATACTATGTGGAAGTCATGTGTTAAATATCGAATACTTCTATTCTACTCATGAGTTCATGTGTGCCTGTACTTTGTTTGTTGTGTGAGAATATCGTTAATGCCCCATGAGCAACTGGTGAGCTACTAGTGTCATTTAATTTGTTATATAAAATCAATCAATAGAATCTTATGAGAAGTTCGTGAGATCTCATGAGCTATCTCATCACGTTTTGACTTTTGGAGGGATTGCTACCGCGCCGGAAGAAGTCATTTTCGATTTTGTTGTAGACATGAACATTACCGTATGAACAGCTTTCTGCAGAAAAAATATTTTTTTTACTTGTTTTCAAACAAATTAGTCCCTCGGTGTTTGCTTTCGAGAAATAGGTCCTCGGAGACTCAATTAGCCAGCTTCCTTCACTGTTCTCAAGCTGTTTTCGCTTATATGTAATTGTAGATGAGCTTTCTAATAACTGGCTCGAACGATAGCATAGTCTGTACATAACTCAGTTATTAGTAAACAGCAGTAATCACTACTGGATAAGCTTGCAAAACAGAAACAGTTGAGCGTCCATTTTTCTAGAAGTAAGTTGAATAGTCACGTGGTCACAAGAACAGTCACAAGTTAGCATTCAATAAAGAATCGTGTAATTTGTAATTACACGTTTCTGAGTTCTACTGTGATAACATGTTTTACGTGACTGTGCAATTGACTAACAGTATAGAGAAGATTTGACCACTTTTTCTATTTAATCTTATTTGCAGCTTTAATACTACCAGAACATGATGCACGTGCATGATTGTACCATAAACAATGAGTTCGATGGCGTATTTGACCTATTTCTGCTACAAAAACCACTCTTGACCTACCATCGTATTATAACCTTCGCCCTAACTTTTGTGGGGGATATTATAATTTTATACACAATCTATCTCATTCAATTGAAATACTTGCTTTTGAACAGTACCTATAGACGACTTCTGATTGTCAATCTACTGGTACCTCTGCTACAGGTGAGGGCACCCATATATCTAACCGGTGTTTTCCTTACCGATTCTCACTAACCCATGTTGAGGACCCTGGCCAGGTTAACCGAAAAGAAACCTTAAACCGAAGTTTGGTTACCGTTAAAAGTGAAGCTAAAACGAAAGTTGATGGGTAACCGATTTTTCGTTGTAGTCTATCGAATCGATAGTTTACCTGAAGAACGGTTACTGAAAACCGAGTAGGTAATCAGAACATACCACACCAACAAGACATACAATATACCCACAGGTAAACGTGGCTGTCTTTCTACAAATCTACGTATTCTTTCCATTCGGTGCAGTGGGGTTTCTACCCCCATTTCACGACTATTTCAATGACGCCTATTGGCTGTCTATCCTGCTCACCCTCTCTCTATTCCTACCACTGATTCTAATTACCTTCGCCGCCTACTACAACTATTTGGTGGTCAAATACCGAACCCACGAGCTTCCAAAGCGGTTTTTGATCTACCTGCTGACCTCTGTGCTGTGTACTATGACCTTACAATGTATTCTGCTCTTTCTCTGCCACGACCCGGAATTCGCTCTTATTGAACACTCAATTGAACACTCTGACGTGCGCATAGCCACTCTTTTCGAAGATTTTGGACTTTATGTTGTGGCGAGTGAAAATCAGGTTTATGTGGTGGTATTCATAACAAACCTGGTGGTTATTGTTATTGTAAACTTTATTCTGGTTGGAGTGTTTGACTACAGGTAGGGTCTCTTTATCATATAGTTCATATCATTCCTATTGCGACACCTACAACTTTCAAACTTTCCAATAACTGTTTCAAACTAGAACTTTGTCCGGAACTATTTCGAAGGCTTTGCGTAGTACTCTGTCCAGAATTAGGCATCAACATCTAATGCTTTTCGGCCTTTCCTATCAAAATTTAGGTGATAAAAACTGACTGAAGCAAGAAAAGAATTAGAGCACCTTTACGTTCACGAGTGTTTTAATGTTGATCATGTTACAGGGTCTACCAGCTACTATCGGTTGTCAGTCCGATTTCATCAAAGCCAAGGTCTAAAGTGCAAGCAAACTTTCTCAAAATACTGGTGGCAATCATGGTTATATTTGTTGTTTGCGTATGTTCACCCGCGGTAGTTGGCGCAGTTATAATACTATCAAAGACAACGGTGTTTCAAGAGTGAGTAGATTTTTTTATATTAGTTTTATGTTTATTAAGAACAAAAAAAATCTCAGAACAATTTTTTTGAAGAAAATCTTGCGAGCAGTGAGTTTCGTACAATTTGGCCGTTCAGACCGTAGTTTAAGCCCTCCGGTAGTTTTCATAGTTAGCTTCACAATTCAAAAAAAAACAGTTTTATGCTGTAGGAGTTTATGTAAAAATGGAACAGACTGTAACAAACTACTGCAACATAAGAATTCAATTATACTGTACGAGTTCATGTAGGAATGGAAACGACTATTGATTGATATTTTTATATACAAGCATGTGATATACAAGAGGAAAACTATAAAAAATATCGGCACAAAAAAAAATATCATACACTATAACATTTCGCCCCAGGTACCCCGTGATGACAATGCTAGAGATGTTTCTGCTTCTCTATTGCCCTCTTGTTGCCGTGTCCTACATTTTCATAATTCGACAATATTTTGACCAAGTTCGAAAACATCTAAACTCAATAATTAGATGGGTTGGAACCGGCAAAACCTCCCCGTCTACCACGAGTGTTTCGCGGTTTTGAACTCATCACACACGTTTTTAAAAGTTTCCAGTTTTGTTTCGACCTACTAGTTGGTTGTTTGAATATTGTTTCTACTGATTGATTCACATGGTTCAATAAATATTCCTACAAAGGTCGATTTCGTGATGTGTCTACCACAAAGGTGCGTAATCTTATCCATCTCATGAGATGATATCACTGTCTCGTGAGGTTCACTCATGACCTGTTTTCAGTACAATACAATACAAGCTTTATTTTTTTCCCGTATCACTGAGTGTTGTGTGAAGGTGTTGTTGGCGTCAAAAGGGCGCTGGGAGTTGGAGGAAAAGAGTCTTCTAGGAAGACAACGGCTATCCTCCGAGAGGCTGTCTGTTACATTCAGGCTGCAAGTCTAAAGTAGATAATTAACGTTTAAAATACAATTACACACTACTATCAAAACAAGGCAAGAGGGATAAACAGGTTCTTTACTTTACAAAAGGTTGTCAGAACCACTAAGGAATAAACCATCGATTATTGTTTAAGATATGTTCGTGGGGTCAAGTGATCCAAGAAACACATTTTCTGATAAAAACCATTTTTCCAAACGACATTTAAATTCACTGGGACAGTGAAGCAGAGCTATTTCTGCAGGTAATCTATTCCAAACAGGGAAATGCGTGACGAGATGAACTTTAGGTTGACAAGAGCTGGGGGACAATCCGATAGTTTCAAACCATTCCCTCTTAGCATATGGCGAACACTAGTGGGAGGAGCAAGAGTAACAATATTGGAAGTCCAATAGTGGCCATAAATGTATTTGTGAGCAGTACATAAATCCTTGAATAATCGGCGTTTCCACAATGTAGAGAGTTTGAGTTTTTCTAGACGGTTTTTGTACGGAAATCCTGGCAACAACCTCTTAGTAAATCTTCGCTGAACCACTTCAAGACTCATAATATCACCTTTGTTTAGTGGGGCAAAAACTTCTGATCCATATTCAAGAATGGGAAGCACTTTTGTTTTGTAGCACAGCATAAATCTTTCCTTAGAAAATGAAAGACAACGGAACAAACTGTTCACTATCGCGCTCGTCCTCCGTTTAACAGAGAGAATATGTGTAGACATTTTCAATGTGTTACTCAAGTTTACGCCTAGGTCTCTAATTACATCAACAGATGCCAGAATTGACCCGTCAAGCTTATACTCATGTTTACTCAACATGTTTTTCAACATGCTCTAATTTTACCAAAATGGAGAACAGGTGGAAAGAAAAATGTGTGGGCACGCTGCCAAATTCTCGGTGGGAAATATTCAGAGCTATTAGCGTTCTTGCTCACTCTGAGCCGGAGCTTATACGGCGACAGCAAAAAATTCACTTGACATTGAAACCTGGCTGCCCATAGCAAGCCCGGCCCAAAAATTTCGGGCAGGGCACACTTGCCCAAAACATCCCCAAACATTTGTCACGTTATGGCTTGCCATGAGCATCAGGCCCTCTGGGGAAGTGCATTTGTAACCTGATGTCTTCAATATTCCGGTAACGAGACGGAACTATTGTTATCGTGAGAACAAACAATGACTTCATGGGAAGTTAGGATGTTTTCCCACTAGAAAGTGCACTGTCGCCAGAGTTCTGAACACCTAACACGCGAAAGAGCAAACAACGTTGAGAGAATGATGCATTTTTCGTATGCAATTCCTGATTCCTCCCATGAAATTCATGTTTGACAAAACTTTGCCCGTGTTTTTTCTTTCACTTTCGCAACGTTGTTTGCTCTTTTGCGTGTTAGGTGTTCAGAACTCTGGCACAGGGCTCTTCCTGGGGACAAAACTTCATAACCTCTCATGAAGTCATTACTTGTTCTCACGATGACAATAGTTCCGTCTCGTTACCGGAATATTGGAGACTTCCAGGTTACAAATGCACTTCCTCGGAGAGCCCGATGCCCATGCCAAGCCAAAAAGTTGAATATTTTGGGCATTTTTTGGTCAAGTTGGGCACTGCTTTTCGGGCAGGCATGCCATGGACAACTTTCGGGCTTCTTTGTAGTGTAAGCTGTAATCTGTTGATCAACTTTAGTTGCCTTTAAGCTGATAATACATCACAAAATTCCAATTACGACAAAAATTCCGTATGATCAAACTTCAACCAAGCCGGATCAGAACGAGTCGTACGAGTCGTACTTTCCAATGAAAACGAATACTCTCAAATAACAAAATAAGTTCATTAAAACAGAAAGTTGATTCTTAGGCGCAGCTGTTATATTAAATGTTTAGGAATCTTGCATAATTGTGACCCCCCCCCCCCCCCCCGTTCTGAAATTTGGCGAATTTCATTGCAAACAGTAGTTTAAAATCTATGATGCATTGTCTGTCAATTTTCACACGACATGATTTCACCGCACTTCCTTACTTGAGAACATACATTACATTGAACATACATTGTATGAACCTCTTTTCACTAAGGATTTCCCACCACATACTCATAGTCCAGGTATACTGTTTACTGTTTTAATTGCAAAAACACAGCAGAACTCAGGAAACGTGCAATGACAAACACGATGCTCAATTAAAATGCTAACTTCGCGTGACTATTCAACTTACTCCTAGTATAAAGTTATCGGGAGGAAACGAAAAAAAAACTTATTCAGATAATCGAAGAAAGCGAACGACTTTCAGCATTTAACTTCCGTGATTCTACCTACATTCTCACTAATTGAGTTGTGCTCTAATTTCCTTCATTGACCAACTTTTTCTTTTTTGGTCACTATATTTTTGAACAACTGGCAAAAAAAATCAAAAAGACATTCTATTAATTCTAATGGTTTGAATTGTGCACGTCCGTGTTCAAATAGAAAACAAACTTGGTAGATTTGCTGAAGATCGCCATGCAGAAGTAATGCAATGTATCTCTGTGATAGCAGAAAGGGAGATACGGTGAATACTCTTTCACTAGGCTGAGGCCGTATTGATGAACAACCCGGCGTCTTTATCTAACATCTCGCCGGGATACGAGTGTTGCGAAACATTGCGCGAAAGCGAGAGACGCAGGTTAGGATAAATATACCAGAACGTTCTAGCATACGTGCTATGGTGTCAATGCTAGAACAATTATTATTTTTCCACATTTTCCACATTCTTCCACAATTTTTTCATCAGACGCGCAAATCGTTGTGGCTATCGTACAATCAGATCGGCGAGCAGCGAGGTTTGGTGATCGATCAGCTCATCTGCGTCTCTTTGATCTACACACTCTTCCGTCTGCTGGCACGTGAAAGAATAAATATGAAATATGAAATATGAAAGAAGTTCTCGTGACACAATAAACAACCAAGTACTGAACTATGTCCTAACGAAAAGCTCTATGTAGTCCGCCAACTATCGAATAAGGGAAAGTATTACATCTGATAATTGAGCTAAACTAAGCATAATTGGTAACAGTTACGAGTTGTACGTTTTGCCTCCCCCTGAGAGTGACTATTTTGAATTTGAGTACCTTTCACCTTAGGGATATTCTGTGATAGCAAATGAAATGCGTTCGATCTGAATTATAGACAACAAAGGAGTAACAGTATAAATGTTGACTAAGGTACGGTAGACGTGTATTTCACACGACAATTCTTTTTCCAAGAACAATTCCTACCTCCTGCCAACCTCTGTACTTCAGCTGAATCATTTATTTATTCACACAATCCTGATCACTAGTTCCCACGAAAAAAGGCAAGTAACGCCTTCCAACGGGTATATAAACTGTCGGGGTACCCCTCGCGCGAAATCAACCCTGCGTGTTGGTGTGGGTTTGGTGTGCATGATTGCGAGTTGCGTATGTGATCGGTGTTTGGCGTGTAGAGTTCGCAAAAGCGCGCCAAATTCAAACTTGAACTAGGGATCATCACAGTTAGAGTTTAAATAATCACAATCTAATTAATTATAAATAGTCAATAATTAAAAACTATGAATAGCTAAGATTTGAAGCTTATTGTATTCTAGCATACTTTCATTTTTAAAAACGGTAAAATAATACAAAATCCTTTCACTTTCATATATTCTGCGATAGGCACTGGAATCTGCTCAACGAGAGTGATTGCGAGACACAATCAAAAGAAGTAAAGTGAAGTAGATAATTTTTGGCTACTCATCAGCTTGATTATTACCTTGTTAATAAGGTGTTTAAAAACATGTTCCGTAAATTATAAGCCTGTATTTCATATGTATCCAGAATCTGTCTTTCTGAGGTGTTCGCTGTTGTTTTGATTCTCATTTTGGGGAGAAAACACTTTACAAATAATATAAACAATCACAATATAAATATATTAAGGAAACAAACAATATAAAATAATGAGATCACAGAATAGAAGTATGACACAAAAAAACTGGATCAGAAATTGAGGGAAGGATGAGGGAAGAATTCGTAGATGTGCCCATCTTATTGTTGACAATTCTGAAAAGAAAACAGAGTTACCGAGAGAAACAGCGGTCAATGGTAACGTTGATAACATTATGTTCAAAACTGTCATTTGAATTAACACAATCAGTACAGTTTTTTTTTGCATTTCACTATGATACGCCGAGTATTCGTGGCAGTTTCATTTTAATTGATATATTTTGAGTATCTCCTTAGGCTATGAAATTTCTGAAGTGAATAGGTGAAGTTGAATTGGTGAACTGGTATAATCGTGAACTGACAAACTCGGAACTTGTGAACGTCTAGTTGAACTTAAACTCGTAAGCGGATGAACGCGAACTGAAGAAACGTTCAAGTTTTGAACACAGAGCTAATCCACTAAACACCAAACTTTTTTTGAACGTTGCTCGACTATTATTATCGTAAATAGCAGTGCAATTAACACGGATCAAAAATTCATAGGTATCGCTCGAGGTTGAGCTATCTTGAACTGTTCGTTGTCTTTTCTGCTGTATTTGTAGTTTGATTTTGCTGCATTTCTGGCGTAATTTGCGAAATGTTAATGTGTACGCAAATCAAACTACAACTCTGTTTGAATAGCCTCCTATATGTTCAAAAGTACACAAGTTTCTGAGATCTAATGAACTCGTAAACATTCTGATGGACGAAAAGTTCTCAAATAAATGTTATTGATATTTGCCTAGTATCTCGAGAAAACATGGTAAACTATCCGCAATACAAATTTTTTTGGAATAAACTTATTCTGATGTGTTCTTATTCAAATTATAGTTCCAGTTCATCAGAATTGATTCAAGTTAACTCTCATGCGTTTTGCTCAAAGTACACATCGGGTTCGAAACATATTTACTATTGTTATGCTAGTCTTAGAATCGTGTTCATTTGATATTTTTTCCCTGTTGGAGAAAATCTATTGAAAAACACAGCAGTAGTTTCAACATTCAATACGCTACCGCTTCACTTGTGACGTTGATTATATCTCATATCAGATTTGTGTCAACAAAAATACGATACTGAATCGTGGAACTTCATTTACAACTCACTTCTTGTATGTCCTCCTGTCTTGTTTTAGAATTCTTCTCCACCGAGGTTTCCTGTGAAGGTCGAGGGATAAATGCTCCAATCGCTTCTAGAAGTAGAATAGTTTTAGCTTACAGTCGGTTGACAGAAAAATACATACATAACGAATATGGCACATTCAGAGCATTATTTTATCTTCATTTCTACGTTCTAACCAAGTCTCAACGATCGATGTACTTTGATAGTTCAAAGGGTTGCCTTGTTTTTGACTCATTCCGAGAATAACAAGTACACTGTTTACCCCAAAAGTGAGGTGAAGTGGACTTACTTTACTAAATGGACGTTATGTTCCCTAAACCTGACCAATATTTAGTGGCATGATTCGAAAGATAGTAGATCATTACAGCCAAGTGAATCAGAGCAGCTATGATGTCTAACTTATATGTAAATAGTTGAAAAAATGAAGAAAATATCAAATTCCATTGAAAAATTCGAATGAGTTCGTTTGGCGCCCGATTCACGAGCAGCGAATCATGCACGCAGCACACACCAAACACAAACGCACACCCCAGTTGTAATAATCAACACTCCGTTTACCAAGTCTATTTCGCGCGGAAGGTGCCTTGACAATAAACCATCATTCTTGAAAGGTCTTACGATTTACAAGGTTTCTTGTTGCAGGCGATTGTATGTCTTTTTCCACTGAAGAAGCTCGATTGGTTGAGACGATTTCGAGATGTGTTGAGGCTTTCCAAGTTGAATGAAGTTTCTCGCTTGCGTACCAGTATTTAGTACATGGTTTTTAATTTCTGAAACAAACCTGTATAGTTGTCGCCGGAAAAAGGCGGGGATATACAATATACTGTACATCTCACTGTGTGCTGTGTAGGAGCACATATATAAGATGCGTCTACTGCGTTGCTGTAATTCCAGTTGGTGTAGTGGTTCACGTCTGCGCCTAACAAACTCTTGGGCCCGGTTCAAATCTCCCAATTAAGCCGATATTTTATAAATATGACGCGCACTATATCCTATATCTTGTCCTATCGCGCTGTGTTCATTAGTTTGATTCCGTTCCGAGTTTCGGTAGAAATTCGCAAATTATGGCGTGTTGCGAGTTAAAACTACAACTTAGTTTGACACGAAAACAAAGAATTTCCGGTTGATGTGCTTGAGACACAATTTCGCGAAAAAAAATAACATGTTTCGTTACAGACGCTCGAACAGGTTAAGGATGAACACTACAGCACTCTCCAGCTACGTCGTACTTATGAAGCAAGTGGTAAGTTCATTACTCGAGTTTTGCATCTGAGCATTTGAGTTCACTAAGTAACAAAACTTACTATTCCGATCGTATAAAAAATCGAACTGGAACGATATTGTGGATAAAACACCGGGCTGCGTAGCAATCCGTCCAAACTC
Organism: Litoditis marina; assembly: GCA_964036275.1. NCBI lineage: Eukaryota > Metazoa > Nematoda > Chromadorea > Rhabditida > Rhabditidae > Litoditis > Litoditis marina. The sequence continues at coordinate 33,256,467 of OZ038433.1, forward strand.
ATGAGAAGTTCGTATGAGATTCCTATGCGACTCTCATGAAAACTTTATAAGCTATTCAGGAGCGTCTAATGTTGCAGCATAGCAATTAATATGATCTCATTAAAAGTCCGTGAGATATTGCTCATGAGGTTTATCATGAGATTTAGGAGGGATTGGTACAGCGCCAGGGTTTCCTTCACCTTCATTGTAAGTTTCAACTTTGTTGCAGTGTCCGGGACGGTCCCGCGGCACTATAGTTTGTTCCACTTACCTGAAACCCTCTACAAAAATGAGCTCAAACTTCCACGTTATTGTCTTCTATGTTAGCGTTTCCTGATTTTCTCCAAATTGTCTTCTGCACCTTCACTAGTATAAACTCTGAAAGATTGGAATCAAAATATTGAATCGTTCGTTAGAAAAAGCCTTCTGAATATGTGATGGATTACTGTAGAAGGACAGAGTAAACCCGGTCAGGTTTCGCGGAAACCATCAAAGCCCAGAATGATAAAATATCGATGAAACTTTTATTCACTAGAATTCACTTTAATAGTGACGTAAAGTACGATCTAAGGAGGCATCGTCCACTTTGCCATTGCACGTTTCTGAGTTGTGCTGTGTTTAACATGTTTCACGTGACTGTACAATGGACTAACAGTAAATATTCTCCTTTCAGATTCACAAATGGAACTATTCGCCGGTGGATTGTCCCGACATGGACCAGCCCAAGTGGGCCAGTGACGCCATAGCTTACCTCTCATTATTTGTCCTCATTTTCTACATCTATGTTCTTGTCTTGATCTCCTTGGCGAGCGGGACGAATCTGAGCAAGTCCTTCTATAGATGTGCCTACGTTCTTGCCATTGGAGATGTGGTGGTCATTCTTTTAGGAATTAGAGGTGAGACAGTTCGAAATATATCAATTTTTCAGAGATCACTTCGGAAACAGCGGGTACATTCAGACCCGATCATATTTTTCAGTTGTAGTTTTTTAAATGTGTGATATCTGAGAAAATCTATATGAAGGCTAGGTTATGATATTTGCAATAACAATAGACAAACTACTTGGTTCGCGAATGCGATCTATTCATTCTTGCTAAATATGTGCTCTAGTACATTTCGGACTATGTGCTTCAAAGATAATTTAGGAGGATTGGCTCGCTATTGTATCATCAATGAAGATCCATTCATATGGTCGGCCTGGACGACACTGACTACCCTGGGGGTTCATATCACCGCTACCGTCAACCTCACATTCGCTGTCATGAGACTCGTCGCCGTGTTTTGGGATATCGAGGTACGCATATAGCCGGTTTCATGCAGCAATAGCCCTTTACTCCTTTATAGTAATATTGTGATTTTCTAACAAACATCTTTCACGTATTAAAGTTATTGTAGAGAGTTAAAACTGTGTTATTTCATTCTCCACACTTCTTGCTACACACATAAAAAAGTTCATCTCAAAGTTTGTTCACTCATCAGAAAAATACCCTTGAATAATCAAAAGATTACTGTAGAAAGTCATTGATTGATGAAACGGAGTATATGTAGTGTGTTGACCCCCCATGCGTCAAAGACCCCAATTACGTCAGTCTCTGAGAGACACTCCTACAGTCGATCAGTTCCCCGCAACTGTAGGCATCTGTCTGACGCAACTGGGGGACTGATGTACTGTGGGAGTGTCTCTCAAAGACTGACGCAACTAGGGTCTTTGACGCAGGGGGGTCCATACACTACTCGCATAACTATAATATCTAATAGAGAAAGAGAGGTTAAGGGCTATAGATAATTGGATATGAGGGTTGAAAATATAAAATTGACTCTATCACACGAAAGGTAAAGTTTTTAGCGAAAAAAAAGAAGTTTCAAATGTTATACAGAAAGGAGTTTTTGGTTTTTATAAGTTGCATCGTTTCGCCAATACATCTCGACGATGATATATATTCTAGTTAGAGGTTGAGACATGAGTGTAGTTTAAATTTGACATACCATTACGATACTTGACCGAAAACTAACTAGAAAAAACTACAAACACAGCAAGGGAGCAGCATATGCCGTATTGCTTCTATGCGAAATGAGCAAACCATAAGGCAAATGTTTCTATACAAAAAAGGAAACTATATATTTCACAAATCACCATTTTTCATGGTTGACCGTGAATAGATGGAAGAAAGTGATTGTGAGTAAGTAGCAAAATGTTTCACGTTATTTACGCGTTTTAGAGTTGGGTTCCGGAAAGTACGAATTTTGTTAACGTTGCAGAGCGCTGATAAAGTCTCCATGTACGGTTTGACTTTATCGTTGATTTGGACAGCAGCTCAAGTTTTGTTGGTCCACTTCGGAGTAGCTCAAATATATTATATGAATAACGGTGTAGTCCGTGGCCAGTCCTTCTTCCCATACCATATCCTTCGAAATACAGTACTCGTGGCCAGTCCTTCTTCCCATACCATATCCTTCGAAATACAGTACTCGTGGCCAGTCCTTCTTCCCATACCATATCCTTCGAAATACAGTACCCTATCTTATGGTAACTGCCACCTTGGTTATATACATACTTACTGTAATAAAGTTGAAATCGGTGAGTAATCACCACAGATGTATTCATGTACAGGTTACTACTGCCTTAAAAGACGAAAAAAAATGCTTCATCTTCAACGAAGTTTTTTTATACATTTCTCCAGATACCCGTTTATTGTCTTCATTGCACAATTCTTGTGCAGGTTCAATCCAAAACTAATCGTCACTCTTTATACCCGTTTTTTCATACTATAGTCGTCGCCAACGGAAAGGCGGGAGAGTACTACCTCAATTTCTGCTGTGTATGAACGCATCACTTCGATGCCGAACCTTGTCGCTAATGTACTCTCGTAGCGCAGTGGTTAGCGCGCAGCTGCTAATCATTTGCTCGCAGGTTCGATTTCTGCGAGAGACCAAACTTTGTAAATTTGGCACCCCTTATAATATTTCAATGTAACATTGCAGTTCGCTCGGCAATCCAGTAATGACAAACTCTCCCGCGAACTCATGATTCTGATTCAATCCATGATCATTTTTGCAAAACAACTCGTTTATCTAATTTTCATTTTTCATTACCTTTACTATGCCCGAGTTCTCACTATAGCACAGAGTAACAACATCAAGTATCTACTTCGACCTCTCACACCGGGACTGACCCCGGTAGGTTTTGAACATTTCAATAAATTTAGTATCTTCATTTATACCGAATTCATGTATTTTAAACATTGTATAACATGGTTAAACCCTCAGTTTCTTGCTTAATGCACAATTTGAACAGGATAATGGGAACACTATAGTTTTACAATTTCTATTAGATGGTCAAGCTTAAAGCTCGCATTCTCCTGTACTTAAGCTTTTCATAACTAACTCTTTCCGATATTCCACTGACACGAATGGCCCGAAGTAATTCATTATCCCATTCAGATATCTTCAAGTCTTGTGTTATTTCCATACGAGGAGTTTGTCGTGTAAGACGTAGCCATTTCAAAATTGTAAATGTAACATTTCTTTTCGATTCGAGACTAAAGTGTTCTGGCAATACAAGACGTTCTATATTTTGTATTGCAAAATTACACTTTGTTTGTAACCAAGGCCACTTTTCCACAATTTGTCTCGAAATGGACAAGTCTCTTCTGGCGTGGTAGCAGACCCTCGAAAACCTCATGAGATATCTCACGAAGTTCTCATGAGTTTCCATTGATCGCTATGCTACAACATTAAATATTCACGAGTAGCTCACGACTGTCTCATGAAGTATCTCATGAGAAACTCATATGATTTCTCATGAGATTGGACGGTTTGCTATAGTCTGTTCCACGCACTTATAACCCTCTACAGTAATCTTTGAGAACTTCTAGATCAACGTTTCGTAGTTTGATGTTTTTGGAATCACTTTAATTTTCGCTATTGTGTTTTCTATCTATGCTATTACAAACACTGAAAGTTTGGAACCAAAATAATGATTTATTGATTAGAAAAAGTTTTCTAAACATGTGACAGATTACTGTAGAAGGACATCGATTGGTGAAACGAACTATACGCCGCCTGCTTTCAACCGGTTACATATGTGAATGGAACTTTTTTGCAGTTTCTCTACCTGGTTTTCTCCAAGAGCATAAGAAAAACGGCACTTGGGATGTTTGGTGTTAGGAATGGAACGGGACAGATGAATATATTCAAAACATCACCATCAAATCACAACAGTCTGCTATATCGTCGCTCTCTAGAAAATAACGAGTAGAAAACAATGAACACTATACTGGAAGAAAATTGAATAGTCACGTAAGATTAGCATTCTAATGAGAATTGTGCACGTTGATTTTGCACGTTTCTAAGTTCTCCTGTGTTCAACATGTTTGACGTGACTGTGAAATTGACTAACAGTATGTATCGCGCCTTTCACTCCCATTGTAGCCGAACGCCAATATAAGTTTGAATAGAAAACTTGCGTTTCGTTAAGAATTGCTTGTGTTTCTGTGCACATACTATAATAACGCTTAGCAACCATTTATAGAAAATTCCGATCGTTTTGTGATTTCTTACTTGAAAAATCAATTGGATATTTATTGGCATGCAACCAAAATATAACTGCGAATCTCTTTCTCGTATGCGTTTTTGTTTCATGTTTTCTTTCTCTAAATTGTGTTTGTCCATGTGTGATATATATTCTTGTATTGTTGTAAAAGGTCAATATATATGAAATTGTGGGAGATGAATTCATTCCACGCATGTAATTGAAATGTTAGTGTTGTAATGGTTTATGTAATTAACAGCTTCTATGATTATGGTTTTCTCTCGACTTTTTGCTTCGTGTACGATTTGAACAGCCAATTGAGTTTTGTTGTTGAATTCATACTCTGCTCGTACAATTTTGCGGCCAAATTGCTTTCAACCGAAAAAAAAACTAATACGTGACTATTGAATTTACTTCTAGTATAATCACAAAAGTGCATCCCAGGTTATCTGGTTCTCTTTGTAGTCTGAACTCGACAGAAGATATAACTTCCAAAGATTTGACAAAAATCAACGGTATCAAAGTGAAAAACTGTAAGATAGAGCAAATAGCCTTCGTACGCTTTGGCTTGCTTTGAAAAAAGAGAACCATATGAACTGGGTGCCGTTTTTCTGCTTACCAACAATCTTACTTTCTCACAAAAAAATCTTACTTTCTCACAAAAAATCTGACTTTCTTACAATTAGTCTTACTTTCTCACGAAACATCTCACTTTCTCACAAAAATCTCATTTTCTAAACGAAAAATCTTACTTTCTCATGAAAATTCATGCGTTCACAAAAATATCTTACCTTCTCGAAGAGGCCCAATTTTTCCAATTTTCAGTTTCTAACCTCTTTTTTTCTCATTTTACATTCTCCTTTGAACTAAAATGTTTTTTGGGAGTGGAGAAATTGAGTTGTCTCCGGTTTTTTTTACTTTTGTATCAGCAAATAGTGATAAAAACAACAGTGTCTTCTGCACCTTCACTACTACAAACTCTGGAAAATTGAAAGCGAAATTATGAACCGCTTGTTAAAAAGACTTCCTGAATACTTGACGGATTACTGCATCAAATGGTGGAACAGAGTTTACCGTCTTTTCTTGATCATTTATCACATGAGAAAGTTCGAACTTTTTGGTGTCAAATGGAGAAATATAAGACTTTCAAGTTTCAAGTTGTTCTCAGAGCATGCAGAGATAAGCAGATTTGGACGATCTCCAAATCTGCTTATCTCTGCATGCTCTGAGATATTCGTGGCCACGAATACGCGGCGGGCGGCAACGACTTCTCTGGGCGGCAGACTTTGTATGGCTTCAACTTTGAAAGTTTTGGCTAATATACTGATCACTGGCGAATCTCATAAAAACGAAGTTCTGTTGAATGGGGAAAGAATAAAAATTTCACCCCGAGGGTCACGTTTTCACATTTTGGGTAAGATTTTTTGTCGGAAAATTAGTTTCATTTGAGAAAGTAAGAGTGATTCTAAGAAAGTCAGATTAATTGTAAGAAAGTCAGATTTTTTGTAAGAAAGTCAGACTTTTTTGTAAGAAAGTAAGATTTTTTGTAAGAAAATGAGATTGTTAGAAAGCAGAGAAACGGGCCCCTGGTCTCACTGAACATATTGGAAATTTTGAACGTCAGCAACATAGACGCACCTGCTTCAATTTACCTAGCTCGTCAAATCGAAATGCTAGAAGCCACTCATTTTCATTTAATCAGCACAAAATGGTCGACAGATACACTACACAATGCGTTCTCGAGGAGACTGATCATGGTAGGTTTATTTTTTTATAGTTGTCAGACGTTGTTTCTCTTAAAGTTCATTAGATCACGTTATGGCGCGTCCTTCCAGCCTCATGAAATGCTCACATGATTTTACTCACAAGAAGCTTATGAACATTTCTGGAAATCCTTCATTCACAGAACAAGTTAACACATAAAGGTATGACTCTGCTATTTATCTGCGACTATCTGTAAATGCTCAAGGCTGTATAGTGGGTGCCAAATTTATACAGTTTCTGTCTCGCGCTGGAATCGAACCTGCGAGCAAAAGTTTCGTAGCAGGGCGCAAACCACTATGGCATTACGCTATTAGATCACATAACCGCAAAGCTTTGGAATCGAGGACATATGCGCGTACACAGCGGAAAGTGAGATATACAGTACCCTCCCGCCTTTCCGTTGGCGACGACTATAGCACGCCAACCAATACAACATCGTGAGAACTCGATGATAATTCGTTCATGAGATGGTCTCATGATGCCTAAGAGGGATTGCTGCCAGCCTGTAGCAATCTCTCAAAAATTCTATGAGGTACCTCATTAGCAACATCTCATGAATTGCTGATGAGTTTATTTCCATGCAAGAACAAGAAGTTCACGAGTAGCTCATGAGGTGTTGATGAGATTCTCATTAATCATATACTTCTCACGACGTTGAACGGTTTGCTACGTTGCCTGCTCAACATTGAATTTTCGAAGAATAAAGGGGAGCAGAGTTCGCGAGTGGGATAAGCATTTTCTATTCTTCAACCAAGTGTCACTTTTCAATACGAAAGATAAACACATTGTGTGATAAAAACAAAAATAAAAACATTCGGTATGTTGCAATTCTTCATGTTTTACCGTCGCTGCACCATGGATTCAGATACATTGTTGACTTTTGTTTTCCAACTCGAACACGATGTAATAAGATTGACATACCGTACAGATGTAGAAGGTTTGCATTTTCTCGAACTAGGGTTCTTACCCGACCAAATTCCATAGTTACCTCCAAGACATACTAAATTTCAGAAGCGTTCTATGACTGCCTATATGAGGAATCTTTTCCTGCTGTTTTTGTGTATTCCTGCCGAGTTTGTTGTTGTTTCAATCTTCTTATATTTCCATTCTGTATGTATATAATATACCATTATTCTCCACCTCAGCAGAAAAACTACAAAAACTTACTTATTTGGCACTTGTTCTGGTGAGAATTAGGATGAATGAATTTTACAATGTTTACCTACAATGTAACAGATAAATGTTTTATAATACAAATCAGTAACTGCTTTGAACGGTTCGCCCTGATTGGCTAAACGGTACAATGGAGAAAAATGTGAGCACCGTCACAGCACAGCACCGTGAGCAATGTGGTTCGGCTACGTTTGTAGTTTGATCCCACTGTGGTTCAGACGTTATTCAAAGTATGGGCTAAGATAACTTCTCAAGAACTCAGAAACCTCTGCCTCCGTTCACACGTTCCTTCAGTTTAATGTTTTTACCTCCGATTTGGTTAACATCATAGGGTTTGAGTTCACTAACACTCTGTTTGTAGTTTAAATGTTTCGGTCAAAATTCTTTTGGCGTGTATCGAGATCAGACTACAACAAGATATCTCTCTCCAGGGCCTTTTTGAATGACATTACTCTTAATGGATTCGCGGTCGCCACGCTCTTCTTCCCTATCCTGGGCGGATTTCCCTATGGGTTTTATCACTACTTTGGACTGACAGCGGTGGGAGTGACGGTGCTCACATTTTTCTCCATTTGTGGTAGGTTTCAGAGCTTCGCATTTTTCCGAGTTCTCTCATCTACTCTATCTATTGTATTTATTAATATATTTAACGTCTCTCTAGAGAAAAGTGCCCACGGATTCCATATCCTAAAAACATGTCATTTTGAAACTAAATTAGTTGTGTACGATTTGGTTATGGGGTGGTTCCAAAAACCAATTCCAATAAAACACAGATAACAATAAAAATTTCACTCATCTATTCCAAAAACGGTAGCATCGAAGCGGTCTACCGCTGACGCAGAACCCTCAAATCATTCGTTCGTTTGTTATATTTGTTGAGGTTGTAGAATTAAAGGGGGGCAGAAAGGAAAGGTCATACTAAAGATGTGTTCAAGAGAAAGCGATATATACACATTTTACACCACACTAACGACCCTACTTTGCATACGGTTCACATGTATCATCCTGTTTTGGCGCGCGCAACCTTATGTTTGAGTACCCCGGGGTACCAAAACTAGCTTTCCATTCTGCACTCCTTTAATCTTCTTATTTACAGGAAACGGGGCCTCCATAATGCTGCTGTTTCTCTACCGTTTCGTAGTGGTCACCCCTATACATCATCCTCTTAAACTATCCTCGTTTTCAATCGCTTTTATTAGTTTTCTTTTCTACTCCGCTTTTGTTTTTGTTCCAACACCCCTCGGTCTATACAAGATTGGTGGACTAGCATTGGAGAAACTGGCTGTAATAGAGGTGAGGATAAATGAACACGAACATTTAAATGAGGTTGTTATAGCCTGAAAAATAATGTCTATTCATACAGATTAAAATTACATAGTTTCGGCCACTACATCTTCTCAGCGAGTCTGAGCAGAGAATATTCCAGAAATTTGCTCCAAACGTGCCACCGCTCATCTACCATCCTTCAGCTATAGCGTTCGACTACGAAGGCGACGTTATAGCATACATTATCATGGCTGGAGGCAGTCTGCTGTTAGCAGGTTTGATCAAGTCTCGATCAACCACTTGACCAGTTATAAAAACAATATAACATTTGTAAAAAGTGGGGGACCAGGAAGTGTGTGAGTTCTGTTCGGTTTCACCGTTTTCTGCAAAAAGTGAACAATACGATGTTGTGAATGAGTGTGCAACAAAAAAAGAACAATACATTTGTTTGCACAACGGTTCACAACGTTCTTAGGGGAAACCACTATGCACTTTTGCGTTCAAGTTATACTTTGTATATTCTGTTTCTTGTGAATCGTTGTGCAAACAAATGTATTGTTCTTTTTTTGTTGCACACTCATTCACAACATCGTATTGTTCACTTTTTGCAGAAAACGGTGAAACCGAACAGAACTCACACACTTCCTGGTCCCCCACTTTTTACAAATTGTTCTCTTTTTGCTAGTTGTACTAGTACAACCACTTCTAGAGTTGACTTAGAAAAACGATTTTTGAATAGTGGTGACTATAAAACATCCTGATATCTGAAAGTTCCAGGTTTTCAAACGATGTGATCCTGAAACATTCAAAAAACAGCTTTTTTCCGCTTCCGTAATTGAAATCTGAGTATTGTGAAAAATCTGCGTCATTACAGTAAGAAAGTATTTTCTCCATTGGCGCGAACGGGCGCCAGCCATTGGCACCAGATACAGAACATGTTACTCTAATTAGTAACAAATAACTTGGAATGAATGGCCTCGACCAATTAGCACAATTTCCGACTGTTTTTTGATTCAGAAACCCTATTTTAAATTTTGGTGCCAATTGGCGGATAAAGTACCGTTTTGGAGCAGAATGTCGAAGAAATGTTGGTAGCCAAGCCGTATTCGTTAACTATGTTCATAGTTCGGACATCTGTGGAACATTTCGCTCGTTACCCTACAATCCTGGCTTTGTTCTAATTTGGCGCCACTGGGCGCCAGCGTTTGGCGCCAAATATAAAGTTACTCTAATTGGTAACAAATAACTTGGAATGAATGACCTCGACCAATTAGCACAGTTTCCGACTGTTTTTTGATTCAGAAACCCTATTTTCAATTTTGGTGCCAATTGGCGGATAAAGTACCGTTTTGGCGCATAATGTCGAAGAAATGTTGGTACCCAAGCCGTATTCGTTAACTATGTTCATCGTTTGGACATCTGTGGAACATTTCGCTCGTTACCCTACAATCCTGGCGTTGTTCTAATTTGGCGCCACTGGGCGCCAGCGTTTGGCGCCAAATATAAAGTTACTCTAATTGGTAACAAATAACTTGGAATGAATGACCTCGACCAATTAGCACAATTTCCGACTGTTTTTTGGTTCAGAAACCCTATTTTCAATTTTGGCGCCAATTGGCGGATAAAGTACCGTTTTGGCGCAGAATGTCGAAGAAATGTTGCTATCCAAGCCGTATTCGTTAACTATGATCATAGTTCGAACATATGTGGAACATTTCGCTCGTTACTCTACTTGCCTGGCGTTGTTCTAATTTGGCGCCACCGGGCGCCAGCGTTTGGCGCCAAATATAAATTACTCTAATTAGTAACAAAAAACTTGGAATGAATGGCCTCGACCAATTAGCACAATTTATGACTGTTTTTTGGTTCAGAAACCCTATTTTCAATTTTGGCGCCAATTGGCGGATGAAGTACCGTTTTGGCGCAGAATGTCGAAGAAATGTTGGTTTCCAAGCTGTATTCGTTAACTATGTTCATAGTTCGGACATCTGTGAAACGTTTCGCTCGTTACCTTACCTGCCCGGCGTTGTTCTAATTTGGCGCCACTGGGCGCCAGCGTTTGGCGCCAAATATAAACCATGACACCAAATTTTCAGAGAAGGCTGGGATTCACTAATCTAACCTATGTGCAAAATTTCGGAGCATTTCATCCATGGGAACACATATTTTCCTGCTACTGGCGCCTATTGGCGCCCGCGCCAAGCGCCAAACGAAACGTGACATCACCAAACTTCTTGGGCCGCGCTAACTTTGGGGTTTACACATGTGTGCCAAATTTCAGCCGAATTGGTCCAGTAGTTAAAAAAATAATTTTCTATGCGGACATTGGACGAGGGACGAGGGACGAGCGACGAGGGACGAGCGACGAGGGACGAGGGACAACGGAAATTTTCATAACGACACGACAGCATAACTTTTTTCAACCCTGACCGATTTTCCTAATTTTTTCACACAACATGTATTCAATAGATACCTAGCTCTCTCTTTTTTTAAATTTCGAAAAAATGTTTTATTTGAAGACTTTTGTGGTTTTAAAGCCAAAAATGGGTGCGCAATGGCCAAGCCAAACACAACTCACACGCAGCGCTTCGCGCTGCGCGCGATAGAGGTCGATGAGACCGCAGACAGACAGAAGCCTCTCTCTGTCCTGCAGGTTCTGACGTTAAACATCTCAGTGAAAACATCGTCTTTACACCATCAAGATGCAGAGAGAACGAGAGTGAATACTTTACGTAGTGTTGGTGTGAAAGAAGTTCTAAGCATTGAACAAAATCTCAACCAAACTTGTTCTCCCGGGAGCCAAAAAACGCTCCCGGGAGAGGAAAACTATTGGTGGATACGGCCACAGGACAACCTCTTGTTGCAGGTGGTGCGGCGGTGGCGATATTCTTCTCAGTGGCCTCCTTCCATGTTCTCAATGAAAAGGACGTCAATCTCTCCGAACACACCAAGAAAATGCAGAAAGTCTTTCTGAAAAATTTGATTATTCAGGTATAATTCCTAGTCATGTTGAATAGGATCAATAGATCTGTTCTGAATCTTTTCTAGAATTTGAATACTTAGCAGAAAGATATGTATCAAAACGTTAGACTTTTGAAGGGGAACTGAGTATACTTGGATAGAGTTAGGTTCAGTGCAATTTTTGGAGGCGAACCTTAGCAAACTACTAAAACTACTAGTTTCGCAGAGTTTCCGAGACTACCTAATGGAATTCAACCGTAATTTATGGAATTAAACTTCAAAGGAAATTTAAATTTAGGAACTTTCACATTATGAAATGAAATCTTGTGCAATTAAACTCCATATGCTTGAATCTCTTTGTATTTAAACCTAATGAAATTGTACCTCATGGAACTCAACTGCATGGAATTTAACCTTATGCAATTGCAACAAAATCGGTGTTCAGCTAAGGGCTATACCTTTTCTAGAAAGGTATCTACTAATGAGTTTTGCATAATAAACGAAGAGATACGAGCGAATACTTGCACTTTCCGCAAATATCAGTCACAGAACATTTGGGGCCATAAAACTATTAGGTTTGTGATAAACGTACAGCCTGCGTATCCTTGATCTACATACTCTCTTGTCTGTTGGAAATTTTTCAACTACGGCCTGGCGCACATTCGTTCTTTTTCTTTTGTTTAGAGTAATAACGAATATAGAAAATGAACTAATTATAAAACATCAGTGACGGGGTGTGATGATATTTGAAAGAGTATTTCCAGATTTTAGTTCTACTTTGTTCGATAATTTTTCCATGCGGTATTCTGATGATTACGATTTTCTTGGATGGGTCTCTAGATTTCAGAGGTATGACGAATGAGAGAATTGAAGAAAAGGAGAAATGGATACAAAAAGAGAGAGGAACAAAATGGAAGGGCAATAGGATAGAAAAAGAGAGAGAGAGACGGGAAGTGAAACACGGTATGTCATTAAAACATGGTTACGCCAAACAACTGACTTAGTCAGTTCACTCATAGAGTGTCGGTGAATTATGCAATCACGATTCGTTTAGCTAAGTACACTGAATCTAATTTAGTTAGTAAAGTGAATTAAACTTTAATTTGAACAAAGTAAATCTGTATCCACTTATTTAGCTAGTAAAACACAATCTCTTTCAGCCGTGCACAACGCCTGTATCCTGGTGGTCTCTATGTCGGGGGTGGCAGATGTTCTTTGTGCTATGGTTGTCAATCGATCCTATCGAGAGGCCGTTCTCCAGATGTTGGGCAGAGGTACACACTACAAACTACAGCATACAAATTATTGTATGACGAAGAAATTAGATCCAAAGTGGGAAACATTGACTTTTTACCCCCCACCTTTCTGAGATCGTATTGCTTTTGGGGAAAGGTAGTTGGACCCCCCCCCCACCGCAGGGTGAAAGTTCAATACCCCAAACGTAATACAAAAGTTTGAGGGTAGGGGGTAAAAAGTAAACATTTTCGGTATTGAAGTTCAGTCCCCCCCCCCACTGGTTGAAGTTTGGCCCCTACTATTGAAGTTCTACCCACCCCCCCCCCCCCTGCCGACTCAGGTGGGGTATGAATAGTTAATGTCGAAGTTAAATTTTGACCCCTCCCCCCCCCCCCTCCCCCTTCCCTCTTTTATCAGGTTCTAGCTTGGGTGGGGGTTGAAGTGCTACGGGGAAGATCCAACTGCAGTGGGGGCGATACTTCGACATTCCCCTGAAAAGCAACTCACTTGGAACGAGTTGCGCCAATTTTCTGCGATTGGCCATCTGCAAACGCGAGAGAGTATGCAGGTCAATGAGGCGACAGACATGTGCGTCTCTATGATCTGCACACTCTTCCGTCACCACCAATTTATAAGCAGCATGGAGTTGAAAAACAGTTCTTGGAAAAACTTTTTTTGCGAAAAGTTTCAAACTCTTCAAATTCCCAACCTTCTTGTTACGTATATGAAATATAATTTTCTTCCAGGAGTTAGTTCTTCCAACTCAGTCATGCTTTCCTTCGTTCAATCAAGAAGTCCACGAGCTTGAACGGAAAGTACCTTCTCATATGATAAACTTTCTATGCTTTTACCAGTCAGACTGAGTCAAATAGAGTCGAGGTCTGTTTTTGAGATGGTTTGGCTAGGCTGCACAAAACGAGGAGAAGTCTGTGGATTATCATCTAATTATAAGAGTACAAACTTCTCGAAGAAAAAAGTAGAAACTGTATTATGTACCGTTCTTTCTCGGATTATGTTTTATCGATCTGTATTCTATTGTTCATTGTCTACTGAATTGAATGAAGTTCTATATCAACTGTTTCTGAAGAGATAGTAAGGTTTGATTACTATACATGTTCTTAAGGATTGTCTGACAGAAATCGAATCGCGTGCCTTGTGTGTGCGTTCTAAAAACCAAGTTTTTGAACGTTCGCAGATGAATTGTGGTTGGATGTTCCAGAAAAATATCAAGAAGTTAGTTTCTGTAGCACAGTTGCATTGTAACGACGGAATTAACCGTGGAGCCACCTTCACTGCTATTCACATTCACGCTATTCATGCTGTTCACAAGCATGCTATTCACATGGAGCACGCTATTCGGTTCCTGTCAGACCACTTTGAACTAACCTAGCGGCAGTGCAACATGTCTTGTTCTTATTGAAATAAGCAAAAAATTCTTATTTTAAATTTCGCAAATTTTATAAGACAATCAAGAATTTTGAACACCTTTTGAGTGTTTATTTTCAAAAGATTTCAAATCGTCTATAAGAGGGTGGATTTTCAAAAATGAAGTTTCAATTACAGAACTCTGACAAGTTCGAATCCGTATATATATGAGAAAAATTCATTTTCATGCCGTTCCTCAAACTTCATGATGGGTCCGATTGGAAAACCAAGAATGTGCGGCGTGTGGTAGAGTGGCTAGAGTTCGGGTATCGCTCAACTAGCCCGGGGTTTGATCTCTCTGCGGTACTGTAAATCTCAATTTCTGCTGTGTTAAATCCGATATATACGATTCTCAGTTGGTGAGGTGGTTAGCATCAGCGTCTCCCAAACCTCTGCGCCTGGTTCGAGTCTCACATGCGAAGGGTATTTTCTAAATTTGGCGGGCATGGTGTCTTCATGGCGGACCACAGATGCTGCCAACAAAGCTCACCAAGGTCTATCTCAACCCTACGGACAGTCCTTCTTCGGTTACTCTCGAAATTATGTAATAATAATATAATAATAAACTTTATCAGTATAGTGATGGACCAACAACGAATTACGAATTTAAACCAATTGAACTGATATTCGAGAAAACAAAGAAAAGAAAAACTAGTACATACGCAAAGTGGCTGATATGTTGATACTCCTGAGACTCAGTGAGAAGATCTAGATGGAAAAGGTACCCAGGATTGATTGATGTTAAACCGGAAACCATAGCGATCAAAGTACACGTCAGATACAATTGGGGCCAGATGAGGGGTCAATTGATAGCAACCATGGAAACAGCTGTAACGTTCACGCATAGAAACTCCACTCAGCTGCATATTATACAACATGTCAACATTGTCATTCACACATTTTAAAGAAACATCATCAAGAGCATCATGGAAGGATGGAGGGTCGATTATGGATGGTGTATCACACACAGGAGAAGGATCATCAGATATTTGTGTAAAACAGGGACAGGACTTTGGATAGCAGGTTGATCATCAAAATGGGTTGAACGAGGAGATATAGAGTTTGGAGATGGAAATGCTGAGACAAGATTGGAAACGACATTTCTAGTTTGTTCAACTAACTCCATTTCAATTGGCAGAATAGGATCGGCAGACGGTGTTGGTGTTGTAGTTTGGTCGGTGACCTCAGCTCGGGCGGCGTCTCGTTTTGATTGTCTGGCGAGGAATCCGGCCTTCCGCTGTTCCGGGGTCTCGAACTTCCGAACATGAAAAGTTGACATAGAAGCATCAGATTTCATAGCAGTAGATAGATCTATTAGACGAGGAAACGGAATACCATCTTTGATAGATACTTTGAGTGGACGAGGTAAACCATCTTGACGAGGCTTACCCAAACGGTGAAGAATGGAAATATTAGATGGAGAGACGGATACCAAATTGAAAACTGCATTCACCTTTTTCTTTGTTGAAGAATCCTCTGGTAGGCCATAAATAGTGAGACAGCGACGATCATTGAAGTGGTGAAGTTGGGATTGAATAATAGTGGGTAGAGATTGAGTCAGAGAGTCGAGTTTGAAATTGAGTGTTTTGATTTCACTCAAAAGGGTGGAAAAATGGGTTCGAAGTGGTACCATTTTTGGACGAGGCGATGGCATGGTAATCAATCGAGAGGGGTCACCTCACACGACCGACACAAACGGTGGGAATGATACATTGTAGAATGAAAAGAAGGTACCAATTTTTGAAATTGGCAACATGGTAGTACGAAAATTTGGGTATTTCTTTCCTGGAAAAAATATAGTGCTCTCGCCGAACTAATATGAAATTTTCAGCAACACCTGCTTCAATTTGGCTAGCTCGTTAAATCAAAATGTTATAAGCCACTCACTCTATTTAATCAGACAAAATGGTCGACAGATACACATTGCGTTCTAGATGAAAATGATCAAGGTTGATTAATCTCTCCTATACTCTGTTTCACCAATTGCTGTCCTTCTACAGTAATCAGAAAAATATTCAGGAGGCTTTTCTAACGAATACTCCATCATTTTGTTTCCAAACTTTCAGAGTTGGTAGGAGTAAAGGTGCAGAACACACAGCGAAAATTTGAAAAAAAAATCCCAAAACGCCAGCATACCAAACTTTGACTCGGAAGTTTGAGTATACTACTGTAAAGGGTTATACGTGAGTGAAAAAACTATACCTGTTTCTCACAGATGCTTCTCGTAAAGCTTATGATACCATTTGATAAGTCATATGTCCTATGACATTAAAAAATCATGAGTAGCTCGCGAGGTGTTTATGACATTCTCATGATAAACTAATTTTAACTTCTCATGAGGTTGGATGGTTTGCTATGTCGCTTTGTTAACATTTCACGAACTGCTGATTGGGGTCTAACGATCGCTCTGCTAATTGAGAGTTAGCAAAAAATTACAATCTTTTCCTGTTCAAAGTGTCAACTTCAAACTTTCAGACCGAAACTTAGGTTTAGAAAAAATAATGTATGACACTGAATTGTTGGTTACGATAAATTTAGAATATTTTAATCTTTATGTTTGTATAGTAGTTTCCATTCCTACTGATACTCCTACAGTAAGACTACGGAACTTTTAGTTCGTTTAAATAACGTAAATATTTTCGGAATGGTTAACAATTTTTACCTCAGGTTATGATAACCTATAACAAAGAGTATTTTAAATAATTTTTGACGACTTTGAAGTTTGCATTCGAAAAGAGCCATTGTAAAACGCGAAAGTGTACTGTAGGAGTCTCAGTAGGAATGGTGTCGACTATACTACTACTTTATTCGCTTCATAATAGTGAAAATATACCAACACTTCATTAGTTCACTTAGGCGTATTCAGTTTCAGAAGCATTCTACGGTTGCCTCTATGAAAAGTCTTTTCCTGCAGTTTTCGTGTATTCCTGCCGACTTTGTTGTTGTTTCAATCTTCTCATATTTCCATTTTGTATGTATAGAATATACCATCATTCTCCACCTCCGCAAAAAAACTACAAAAACCTACTCATATGGCACTTGTTCTGGTGAGAATTTAAAGAATATCCGTTGTTTTAAAGAACTCCGCGATAGTATTAGAAAGTATGTGTTCAGTGAGAGATGCCACTCAATCGTTTTGACCCTGATCCAGAACGATTTGGTGTTGCTCTCAGAGGGTTGGGTCATTATCAGTTGAACCCTTCTGAGAACTACAAAAACGGTTTCGTGATACTTTGAAAGATTCGCCTTGTATGGCTAGAACAGTAGAGGTCACTCGGTTCCGCTATGTTTGTAGTCTGATACAGTGCCTGATATGATATGATATTCTGCTATACCGCTATCGTTCAGTCGTGATTGGGAGAGGCTCCGATAAAAACACGTAAAACGCAACGCAAAGATGACCGCGAAACGTTGTTTGTGCTAGAAATCTTTCAATTTTGAAAGAGGTCCATTCACTGTCCAAACACTTCACAGAGAATGATAAAAGTAAGTTTTGAATTTTACTGTAGATTCACCACATTTGGAACGAAGAAATATCCGCTTCAATGTTTATTCCTCGGTAAATTTTCAATTTTCTGTCTTGCCCTCACTGATGTAATCACCACGTTTACATAGTCCGTTTCTCTCATTTTTCAATGGTTTCCCTTGAAAATATTCGAAAAGACTTATAATTTTTCGGAATTCACAGGGCTTTTCTGAACGACATCGCTCTCAATGGAATTGCAGTCACCACACTCTTCTTCCCTATTTTGGGTGGATTTCCCTACGGGTTCTATCCCTATTTTGGACTGACGGCCGCGGGGGTGGCGGTTCTCACTTTCTTTTCGATTTGTGGTTGGTTTTGAAGCCTTTTGTTTTTTGATTCTGAACACGCTTGTTTCTGGAGGACACTAACTGATGAGATTGTGTGATCACACGCAAAATGTGAATACACGTGTTGAAGCCAGTATATAGTTCGCACATTTCCCAACTGGACTTGGGCAGCTTGCCAATGAAATTTCAAGGCAGTTTTTGAACATGTTGAAATACTTCAAAACAACAGAAATTTATGTGAATGGTTTTTCCCCTTAGTTATAATTCGTATTCAGGGAAACTTTATGTAAAATATATGTTTCATCTAAATAACAGTCTTCCAAAGTTTTTGGCACGCTGCCAAAGAGTCCAGTTGGGAAATGTGAGCACTATACTGTGAATTTTGTGAAGGGCAGGCTTCCACTTCTTTTTTTTGATCTATACATTATTTCATTCGCTGGAAAATAATTAACAAGCGTTTGCGCTGCAGTATTTGATCAACTTTTTGAAGTTTTCCAGTTTTAGTTAGGAAAACGAATCCCATAGTATCCGTATTTCATATACTGTCAGTCAATTGCACTTTAAACGCAGCAGAACTCTGAAACGTGCAATGGCAAAGTGCGCGACTCCTCATTAGTATAATCACGTGACCATTCAACTTACTTCTAGTATAACTAAATGTTATTCTTCACAGGAAACGGGGCCTCCATAATGCTGCTGTTTCTCTACCGTTTCGTAGTGGTCACCCCTATACATCATCCTCTCAAACTATCACCAGTTTCGGTTGCCCTTATTAGTTTGTTTTCTACTTTCTGTTCGTTTTTGGTCCAACCCCCCTTGGTGTATTCAGGATAATGATAGTTGGACACGAGGCTATAGAGGTAGAGAATGAAAAAAAAAACAGGAAAAATGAACTGAAAAACCGCAGTAAAATTAGTAATAAATGACTAGGTACTCTTCCAAAATTTTAGATGGTGTAATCGTTTCGGCATCTGAATCGCCTATGAAATAAGCGTAACCACTGCAGTTTGACCAAATGTACTGATTGATCACGAGTACCTCACAACTTCGAAGATTTATAAATAGGGGTACTATTTTTGTTAAAGGAGACCGGAGAGCAACATGGTTTTTCGTAAAGCTGCTGTATCCTACTTGTGATTGGACGCTTTGCGTGTCGCGTGGCATTGTCATGTGGATGTAACGTGGACTGATAAAACTAATATACGAGTTAATTGTGCTCTCTGATCTCAATACAGTTGAAAGCAGCCCGAAACAAAACCTCTGCTCGAGTTGTGTTCGGTCTCCTTTAGTCCAGTTCGAACTCACTATGTTTCGAGTGTTTTGCGTTACAATTCCTCTACAGAGTGGTGAGATCCTCTATACTTCTTCTCAAAACCCTTACCATGGCACCGGTTTTCTCGTCAATAAGAATTTTGTCTCAAAAATCAAAGGCTTCTGCCCTGTCAACTCAAAAATATCGTACCTAGATGTTGATTGCCGTTCACACACATTGAGAATAATTTCTGCCTACGCACCAACTACATCATCAAACGACACCGATTAAAGCAATCTGCGAAAGTTCGTTGTCAACAATAGAAGTCAACAGTTCCAAAGTGCCGATTGAAGTTCATCAAGGAGTTCGTCAAGGAGATGTTATCTCTCCGCGGTTGTTCACTACCGTGCTCGATGTCGCTCTCCGGAAATTGGACTGGGAAGGGAGAGGACTGAAAGTGGGGGTCGTTTCCTGAGCCACCTTCTCTTCGCGGATGATGGAATAATATGTGCTCCAAACAAGAAGATCCTCCGAAGAATGATGGAAGAATTCGAGACGGCCTGCCAATCTGTCGGTCTCAAGATGAATCCAAACAAATCTGAATACATGAACAATGTGAAAAACGCGACGCCACTAAAATATCATGGCCATGTCCTGCCGTCAAAAACCACAGTCAAATATCTCGGTGTCCATCTTTCCATGGAAGCCAGTTGGGACGTCGAACTGAGCCGAAGAATTTCCTCAGCGTGGGCAGCGTTCAACGAATACCGTCACATTCTGAAGACACCATCGTTCCCGATGAGGTACAAGGCAAAGGTTTTCCACGCCGTGATTCTCCCGAGACTGTTGTTTGGCAGTGAATCCTGGGCCCTCACAAAAAAGAATATCTAGCGTCTCCGTGTCGTGCAAAGTAAAATGGAGCGTGGAATGCTGAACATACGAATACAAGATCGCCTGCCAAGTGCCGTTCTTCGCGGAATCACTAGGTTGACGGACATGGCTACTGTAGCTGCCAAACATAAATTAAATGTTGCTTACAGAATTGCCCACATGCCTGAATCCCGATGGTCTTTGGTCGTGTCTGAATGGTGTCCGTACAATCGTAAAAGGTCTCCTGGCAGGCCAATTGTCCGATGGAGAGATGAACTGGTCGAAGCAGTCCGCAGTTATAACACTGCAGCCAGAAGAGGTCGAATCCGCCCTGCCCCCATCCGTGGCGAAGAGATATTGAGAGCATGCAGATACATTAAAATCTGGAGAGCAGTCAAGGAGCGCCACTTTGCAACAATGTGATGTGATCAAAATTAATCTTGAAATCTTGAAATCTTGAAAATAATAGGATATATATGATATTCATTACACCACATGTGCACCGGTACACTAACCTACCGTAATTCTGCTGATTATTAGGAAATTGGAAATTATTAAATATGACAACTTCGTGTTACAGGAGAAGCGGCAGCCGCGGTATTCTTCTCAGTGGCCTCCTTCCATGTCCTCAATGAAAAGGACGTCAATCTCTCCGAACATACGAAGAAAATGCAGAAAGTCTTGCTGAAAAGTTTGATCATTCAGGTATAATTTTGCGTCATGAAACCACTTTTCTAAAAACCGATTGTTCAGCATGATTTTTTAAAGTTTTTTGCATTGTGAAGTCACAATACTCAAGTAAAACTTTGGTGTAACTATTTCCCAACAAAATGAAACTAGTAAAACAAGGTGGTTTGCCAAATAATAAAAACCATCCCGCGACCATTCGACACATTAGTACGTTGTGGAATTTCAATAAGAACTTTCCGCTAAGGGCAGGTGAATTGCCTTTCTGTCCCCACTCATGAGTATTATATAATAAAAGAAGGGAAACGGAGGAGCAAACGGGGGAGCCTGCATTAGAGTTCAGAGTATATATACATAGACTAGAACATTTTAGAACCTTCATCTCAGTCTGCGTCTCCTGCTTTGCCCCACTATTTCGTGTGCTATACCTGCGTGGGGGGGGGGGGTACATTGAATGTCAATTGCACGGTCACGTGGAACATGTTGTACACAGCAAAACTCAGAAACGTGCAATAACAAACTGCCCGATAACTCATTGGAATGTTAATTTTACGTGACTATTCAACTTACTTCTAAGTATAGGCTTATTCGAAATGATCGAAATGCTGAGATTACCCGGAGTAAGTGCAAAGTTTATGAACTATTTGCTCTAATAGTGCAGTGGTTACTGAACTTCTGCCTCTCGCGGGATCGAATCTGCGAGCAAATGATTTGTAGCAGGGCGGTAACCACTGCACTATTAGAGCAAATAGCGGGCTTGCTTTGGAAACATGTGTACGTGCACAGCGGAATGTGAGATACACAGTACCCTCTCGTCTTTCCGTTGGCAACGACTATACGCTGTCTTCTTTGAAGACGAATATGAATCTTGTGTCACTTGACCAACATCATTCGTACCGACCTGGTGAACACAGAGTGAATTATATGTTCTGTTTTGCAGATTTTAGTTTTGCTTTGTTCCATCATTCTTCCATGTGGTATTCTGATGATTACGTTATTCTTGGACGGCTCTTTTGGTTTCAGAGGTAGGGGGAGAGAGGGAAGGGAGAAAGAGCGAGTGGTAGAGAAACAGGAGAAGAGAGACATGCGATGTTAAAGACTCTATGGATCAAACATATTTGCTGATACGCGACACAACATCCTCCGCCCTTACACTCATTGACTGTGTCCGCTACGTACAGTAAACAAAATCGATAACCATACTTTGCTTTATCTATCTTTTGCAGACTGGTAAATTATGAAAAGTTGCTTACACACCGCCTCAGAACTGATTGATTCGCTTTTTTCAGCCGTGCACAACGCCTGTATCCTGGTGGTATCTATGTCGGGGGTGGCAGATGTTCTTTGTGCTATGATTGTCAATCGATTCTATGGAGAGGCCGTTCTCCAGATGTTGGGCAGAGGTACACACTACAAACTACATAATACAGCATTGCTATTGCATCATGAATGAGATCAAAATTCTGAACAAAAGGGTGAAAGTATTCAAAATTTTCTGGTTGTCAAAATAACTCAACTAGAAAGGTGTGCTTTACGCGTGTCCAAGGTTACCAGAGGGTTACCTGATTAGAGAGACGGGTAGAATGACCCCTTAACGTACTGAGAATGAAACTTGTTGTCTTTCAGGTAGCCCTTTCTCTAAATCAGTGATGCTTTCGTTCGTACAATCGAGAAATTCGCGAGTTTGAACAAAATATCACCTTATTTTGAAATCTGCCTGTAATTTCAACTTACGAAAAATGTGAATTGGAATAATCCATCTCTGCTCACTGGAATTTTTTCACGACGGATACTTTCCGAAACCTTCACGGATTTACCACGGATCTTCACGTGGGAGTATCATGATATTACTAAGTGAATTATGCGTGACTCAATTCAAATGAAAGGCCTCGCACAAAGGGGAAAAAGCAGTGCATTGGGTTTTACTAGTACAACAAAATTGACTTGCAATAAATTTAAATAAAGAGGTTGTTTTTAGAAGTCTATAACATTACGGGCTGTAATCCTATTATAATTATTGGCTACAGAGTCCAAGTTGTAACTAGATACAGGAAAAATAGAGTAAGAAAAAGAGAGAGAGAGAGAGAGAGAGAAGGAGAGAAATTTATTTGCACTGTGCAAATTCCTAGATTGCCTATTACAATCTTTAGTTACCTCGACATTTCGGGCAATTATCAATCCATATGTGTTCCATGCATCTCTGAGGCAACAAGATGAAAATGTGGGTGTTCTTTGAAACAAACTTGTTTGGTGAATCCTCGTTAACTTCATGAGGATCTTACAAAATAATCTGCCCAACTTCTGATGAGAATCTGTCGATTGCGCAGCTACAATATTAAATGCTTGGTAGACGTAGGGGGTCAAAAAGGGCAAAGTCCTCCCTCAGATATTTTCGGATATTTGGAGACATATTTTTAAAGAAGAGCAAATAAGTCAATAAATTTCGTGTGTTTTCGCTTGTATTATGTTGTATCGATTTGTATTGTATTGTTTATTGTCGTCTGAAATGAATGAATCGCATATTCAAGTTTATTTGAAACGATAGTAGTATTAGATTCGCGTAATTGAGACGAATTCCTTTTTCCTCCTCACACCTAGCTGGTAGTCGATTCCTCGCTTTTCATGTGCACAATAGTTCGTACGTTGAGACTGTCACGTTTCAACTGCATCAGTCTTCCCTGAATTGAACTTTTATAAAAATTATATTGAAAAATTCATTCATATGTGGAATCAATTTCAAAATTCGTTCCACTCTACCTGTAGCTTCGCCGAAGGAGAAAGATTGATCTCGCTGAGGCTCAGTCGTTACTCCAATCTACTGTGTGCAACGATAACTAGTTAATAATTCGATCGGTTTCAAAATTGTGAGTGATAATTGTCATGTGTTGTGCGATAGAAGTTTTCCATTCTGGTTAGGCCACTTTGATCTACTTGTACTTTTAAAATCTTTTCACGTGAATACACGTGAACAATAAAATTACTCAAAGAAATACTTTACTTCATCGGAGAGAAACAAATGCTATTCGAACTCACATAGGGGGCGGGACGGAACACGCCACGGCGCAGGTGCAGACGATCTCGAACCTCAGACAGGGCGGGCGAGGTCTGGAAATATACACTGGCCATATGTATAGGTGACCCGGTTCACTGATTCTATGTCTCTCTAAGCGGCTAGGCGGCTTACTGTCACGTATAACTTTTTTTCACATAATAACCGACATTGTTATAATCACTTAGACATTTGCCTAATGGATTGAACTTGTTTCATTTACAATGTACATATTTTCATCTATCTAGTTATTTTCATCATTCCCTCTTCCGGTTTCCCTCTCTCTCTCCTTTCCTTCTTTCTATTGCACTTTCTGACTTGTTCCTAATCATTCTTTCTCTATCTTTCTTCTTTTTCCACCTGTCTCTACCCACCGCCGTACTGTTATAGTCATTGACAAACTGGTCGAAGTGTTCCGTGACCAGCAAGGCCGAAGCCCCGTTCTGAAGTCTGGCCATGTCGCAGTCCGAACCGGCCAACAGCCACTGAACCACCACGTCCAAGTCATCTCGATGCTGAATATTTTTGTAAACGACCTCATAGTTTCAAGAGTTGTGAAAGAAACAACTCGTTGTCGTGTTTAGATTTTGTTATAGAACAGACAAGAAAGGCACTTTTTCGAATGGTGAAAACTCATAAGGCCAAACGTCCAAAATGGAAACAAATTGGTCTTTTCTTATTGGGACAATGACTGTACCAAAATGCAATGACTCAATTTTTGGAATTGGCACCGGCAAAACAACGCGCCGAATGCAATAAGTGTGACATGTCGCAAGGAGAAAAAGTGGTTTGCACAGCATAAAACGTGTATACACAGTATGTTCGCGTTTCAACATGGACTATTACTTCTCTGAAACCAACTCACATCAATCAGCTGATGAGCGGCCATTTTTTCCAGGGCGTTGTGAAGATTATTTCGATCGATAGCACAGAATCTAAATCATAATCTTTATTTTCAAACTATACTTTTCTTGAAATATACGCCTATATACTTCTTTATATATCGATTGACGTTCGCTGAATAACTGTGAACATGAACGTTCCAATGACTTAATTTGAATTCCCACGAAGACAACCTGACAATACTTTGGCCCGTATAATTATTTTATGTGGTATTTGTGAGGTCGATATTTTCGTGATCATATAACTAAACAGCACGCATCTTCTCGAAGGTTTTTTTTCACGTTTCCATGTGCTTGTCGGAACAATCGAAGCGCTAGCTGTTCACTGGCCTTCGTCTTTCTGTGTAAACCTTATAACGTATCATTGCGGTATTTCGGTCCAATCCCGCGTCTCTATTTTTGAGCACCGGGGAAAATTGAAGTATCGTTCCCGTAGCACTTCAACTCCCAACCCTAGGAGGGGGGGGGGGGTCGAAATTCAACTTCGACATTTACTAGTTACCCGCCCCCCCCCCCCCCCTCCACCTGGGTTGCGAGGGGTGGAGCTTCAATGGGGTCAAACTACTATTCGCCAAAAGCAACACAAGCTCAGAAAGGTGGGGGCGGGGGCGGGGGTAAAAATATAATGTTCCCGCGCACTGTTTGTGTTGAAGAAGACGCAGGTTGGGAAAGACGATTTTGTGGACTCCTCACCTGGCGGCGGTGTCAACTATTTCCTTCATACTGGTCGGAGAGAGGGAGGGAGGGGCAGAAAAAGTTCCAGTCAACATAAACACTACAACCTGGAACATTGGTGAACCCTACATACACTCAATTTCAAGCCAACCGAACTCAGATATTCATGAGTTACTAGAGAAAACATACGGTGTTCCACTATTTACATAATTTGAAGAACCGTTATACAAGAAACTTGAGTGTACCGCTAATAATGTCATTCGATGTGAAATTCAAATTACCGTATGGACCACGTCATACGGTAGATCAACCGCAATCTCCGTAGTTCGACTATCGGAGAGCGGCATACGTCTTCGAAAGAAGCCGGAGGAGAGGAAGAGGGCCTCGCGGTTCGCCGGGTAGGGAATCCCGCCCCGGGTCACAATTGTGAAGTCATGGCGAGATCTGAAAAAAAAACCTCCTTTTTGCCGCAACTTAGTCTCTGTACATATACGCACATACCTCAGTAGCGAGTTGAAAAGTTTAGCAAATTCACAGTACAAAAATTCTTCAGTTAACAGGATAGGAGCTGGTGAGCAACAGTTTAGTAGAACGTTGGTCAGATTGAATTCAAGTAATGAAATGAAGAAATAGTAAACTTTTTCGTATTCATATCGCCACTTCACTCAACTCATTCATTCGTGTTTTTCTTATTGTAACTCAGTTTTTTTTCCATAAGAATAAGTGATCGATTTCAAGAGCGTCATACCAACCTGTCAAACGCCGAGTTGAATCTGAAGTCCAATTGCAGTGGGAGGGGCGGCGCCGCCAACGGCCAATCGCCTATGTCATACGAAGACAGTGGCTGGACCAAAGTGGTACAGATCTCGCATGTTTGACCTACAACACACATGATTATGACCACATAGAAAGTTGATACACGCCGTGTTCCTGAGGTTCGAGACAAAAGAGACGAGATCACACTAAAAACGAAAACCACTAACACATACCACGGCAGAGATCAATTATCCGTAGCGTGCTGTACTCAATTCACAATTGTGTACGGTTAGGTGGTTTAGTTGGGTGGGCCATATTTTTTAGAGCTTTAGTTAGTAGTATAACTTGGTGTTATTTAGTTAAGTGGAAGATTTGAAGATTATTACAAATAAACAAGTTGGCTAGAGCTCTGAAATAGCACTGTAAGAGTCGAGACCGTGTGTAACAGAATTTAGATCAAAAATGAATAATTATCGATCGGTGAATCAGACTATACCAATATACTGCGGGTTCGTCCACAGGTCCCGCGCGGCTGTCCCGAGAGGCGAGGAGGAAGGGACCGCGAGAGAAAGATGACCCATATTCTGGGATGGACGCATGGTATAGGACGGGGGGCTGAGAAGTACTAAAACCACAACAAGTACAGGCACGGTAGAACTTTCCTAAAAACCTCATGAGGTGCTTCATAATTGATACCTCTCCAACTGCGACAAAATTCAGTTGATGACTATGCTACAACGTCGTGAACTCACGAAGAGCTCATGCGATGTTCATAAGATTTTACGAAAATAACCATATAAATATCTCATGAAGTTGGATAAACTGCTACGTGGTAGATCTCACAAGCAGCCAGGAAACGCTCTAGAGCAAACTAACGGCTACGGTAGTGTTATTGCTGGGTATTTACACGCGAAGTGTCACAGGGTAGTTTGTTCATTAGGTTCAATTTTTTCACGAATTGAAAGGTTTGAGTAAACTGAACAGACTTGAACCGTTCGAAGAGTTTTCAAATGAAATAACATTTGTACGAGAGTGACCAGTGCCGAGTCATGGAATGCTTTTCACGTTCTGCTGTGTTTGTAGTGTCAACTTGAAGGAAGTGCAAATTCTCTGGGATTGAGTGTGGTTGGGAAAATAGCGTAAAGCTTGCAAACCTTCTGCTGTTTGTTCATTTCTGATGATCATTTGGAAAGTACATTGGATGACCTCCGGGACCCGAATGTGCCATGTACGAATTGACGACTCCAAACTGATCTGCAAACAACTTTTGATGAAAATACTAGACTGCTTAAACAATTATCGGAAAACTGGCCTTTTCAAAGAATTTTCCAAGTGTTCTCAGGCAGTGTTGCAAGTGTTCCAATGAAACTTCGAGGCTGTTTCTTACGTCCTAGAACTCTTCAAAACACTCTATTTTGTTGGGCGGTTTTACTTTTGTGAAAAATAGGGAATCAGAGAGGTTTCAAAACCTATTGGTTCTAAAGAGAGAGTGAACCGAAGTTCCACGCCCGATGCCACCGAGGATTAAACTCTAGTGTCATGAGCTAGAAATAAAACGCTCGAGAAAATTAAAACTAAAATCAATTGTGTTTAAAATGATTCCTATCACTTTTGTATTAGAGCTCGTTAAATTTACCCTGATTTGGCTGTTTCTTGCCATCCTTGGTAGGGCAAATAGGTCTTCGCTGAGAAGGTTCACATTCCTGAAGCAAATTATGATGTTGGAGAACTCACGAGCCAAATATGGGAATCTTCATGCGTTTTGAGACCGAATAAAACCCGTTATTTCTTTATATACTTTGGCATATGGTCAGATGTGGTGGAATAAGAACCACGGTCGTAGACTTTTCATCTGAGCAAAAAATCACAGTCAGTCATGTTTTGTTTCTAAGATAAACGTTTGAAGACGAACCATTCGAAGAGTGCACAATTGTGAGAGGTTGTGAACGATTCTCGATCGCGTGCCCTAGAAATGTAGAAACATCATGAACTTCATCAGATCAAAGTTTTTTAAAGCTCGATGTATTCAAGATATGTATAAAGTGGAAGACTGGAAGTTTACAGCATTTCATGATGACCCAAAATATAGAAGACTCAAAGCCAGACGAGGAAAAACACGATCAAAGGGTGAAAGATGAAAAACAATATATTTAGAATCATGCGATATCCTCAGAAAGCTGGAATTCGCAGTGTTTTTTTGAAATCGTAGTAGCCATGGTGTCTAACTACAAACTACGAGGACAATCTAGTCATAAAAACTGCAGCGAATAGAACCCTGGTATGGAGCAAAAATAATAGTAAATGTATGCCAAAAAGTGAACTGAACCGAAACTGTTTTAAATTCAATTACACAAAAAACTTGCCCGAAGACTGGATTAATGCCAAACTTCCAGATATGGGCAAAGCTGATCTGCGACTCCGGCCCGACCATCCACCGTATAAGGTAACACTAACAATGGAGATGGTTCGGAAACCGGGAGAGAATTCACGTATTTGACGAAAACTCCGTTAACGGAAAGTGCAAGCAGTGCACTTCACATCACTCCTACTGAAACAGCTACTGTACAGAGATTAATTTTACTATCTGAGAGATTTATTTTACTATCTGATAAAAGTAACTATGTTCATGTTTGAACACGTTTTGTAATATGGATGAAACTTTCTACTAGATTCACTGTAGATGTCGCTGATTCGGAAACAATAAGCTAATCAACCCTGTTGTGACCCTGCGTCAATCCTGCTCAATTTTCTTGTCTGATTTTATTTGAATGCAATGAAAACAAAAAACAACCACAAAACAATATTAGTTGAGATGAATCTGGAGGGATGAGCGGAAAGTAGAAGAAATGATATATTGACGGACGATGTCGGCCCTTTGACCATACTAGTGTCTACTCAATTGCTCAGGTGAAAATTCAAGTGAATATTAGGCCCTTATAGGGTGATATCGGCTACGAAAATCGCAGGCCTAAAAGGAACCTTTTTTGCTTTTCACCTATGTGGTGAGGACAATCAGGTTGCTGCTCTATTTTAGTATTCTATTGTGACCGTTTGTTTTTCGGTCATATAACTAAATATTGAGCTTTTAAGATTGTCGTTCAATTTCTGTGGTAATACGGAAATTCGAGAGTATTGCGTGGTCATATTGTGATTTCATTGAATACTCCGATTCTTCGACTTGCTGTTGCATAAATCAACCTTGCCAAAATGTTTCCTTCATGTAGAAAACAACAATTACCAGTCTGAATGGGAAGGAGTTGTCCTAAAAACGACTACTTCTATCTTCTTACACCCATATCTTCTCAAATGTTCCATCTCTATCTGGTTGCGTTTACCAGTAATTGAGTGCGTGTGAAAATCATACTCGACACGATCTGGCAATTCACATTACTTATGAAATGAAAACTAAAATACGAACACATATGGCAATGTTCAGAGTTTCTATTGTGTACGACAAAAAATAGGAGAAAACGATTTGAGAAAAACGAATTCCCACCTAAGGTGGGAATTTGAACTTCGCGAAAATCGAAATAGTCGAAACTCGAAAATCAGAGATTAGACCGAATGGGTTTAAAATCGAAAATCGAAAAAGTCGAAAATCGAAATTCGACTTTTTTCGATTATAATCGGTTTTTGATTTTGATCTTAACAACCCAGGGGGGGAGGGAGGACCCAACTGCAGTGGGGGCAATACTTCAATTTTCCCAAATCACGACGTTGATTATGCTCACTAAGACAAACACCATTCTAAGCGAGATGAAGTTTCAGTTCGAAAATGTCTAGAGACCCTATGTATGGAGAGCCGCAGACATGCTAATATTTCACGTGATCAACACGTGGGATGTATTTACACTATCTAACGGTAACTTACCGGTATGACGTTAGCCAGAGTTCAGAATCGATTCAGGGCTACCGTCAAATGGGAACAGATACAAACGTTCCAGAAAAACTGTGCCACCAAGCCAAAGTAGCGACTGACGTAGCGCACAGATTCGGAGTTGTCTAATCTGAAATGGATTTTGTTCACATCAAATCCTAGAAGACACATATTTCTTGTCTTTTTCATTTAGTTTAACACATCAAATAGTCGTCGCCTACGGAAAGACGGAGGGGTACTGTATATCTCACTTTTAGCTGTTTACGCACACATGCCTCCATTTGAAAGCTTGCCTGACATGTGTCCTAATAGCGCAGTGATTAGCGCCCTGCTACGAATCTTTCGCTCGCAGGTTCGATTCCGGTGAGAGACAGAAATATATCGATTTGGCACTCACTCTAGTACAGTTCTCTGACACTTTTGTTTTAACGGAGGTGCTCACACTAAGTTGGTGTAGACGCGTGGTATCAGTTTTCATTTCAGATAAAGTTTATTCGTAGGAAAAAAAAACGCAATGTGTTGAATATCCGAAGAAGCGTGTCGTTTTTCCTCTTATTCTGTGTAAATTCCATACGAAACAACTTCCTTTTCCGAGCAATGCATGCTAACTGTCAACCAGAGAGTCGAGCCACCCAACCAAACGAGAAAGACATAGAGCACTCCCATATTTGCTAAACAGTGTGAAATGCAGAGTCTGCCAAAACATCCACGCAGTTTGGTGTCCCTCAGTAGAATAGTAACCGCCAAAACGTTGAGTACTACACCGAGTAGACTGAACTGAAAAAAAATATATAAAAAACGAGTGTAAAGTGAGAGACGATCAGCTTTTGAGATTGAACTGGATTGACCACTCTTTTCGTAGCTCAATTGCGTTTACTGTGTGTTCTGTTGTGGTTCCGTGGACGTTTGTGATGACTGTTAGTTGGCGGGAGCTGTATACTAGAAGTAAATTGGATGGTCACGTAAGATTAGCATTCTAATGAGGGTCGTGCACTTTGTCATTGCACGTTTGTGAGTTCTGATGTGTTTAAAATGTGTCACGTGACTCTGCAATTCGCAATTGACTAACAGTATAGTGAATTGTTAATGTGTGAAATGAACCAAATTGACCTGGCTTCTTGGAGTCATTCCAGAGACTCAAAAAAATACATTTTGAAGTACTCCATTTCGTCCGATTTCGAAAAACTGCAAAGAACTCTGAGCTCCATAATAGTATGGAGTGAACTCGAGTGAAATAACAATTACTTACGCCAACAGAATACGAAACGTTGATACTGTAATGTATTTGTCACGTTTTGGCTAGCCAGTTTTCAACTGGTACATTGGGGAAAATACCATAATCGAGAGATTTGACACCAGAGACGCTTGCCAACATTCCACAGCCATTATTTCGTGTGGAAAACGATCTGGACAAAGAAAACGTAGAAAACGTCGTGGCAAATTTTCAGTTTGAGTACGACCCAGTTTCAAGCAACGTTGGTGAAAATGTTCGAGAATATCAGCATTTGAGCCAGTGAATGAAGTGAAATGACTATTTAGGGAAGTTTTACGACGTTCCACGTAATTTTTGACATAATTTTTTGAACAGTCACCAAGAAAAAATATCTACAAGAAGTAAAAAAATTTGCGTAGTGACCGAAATTTCCTACCTTGTCAGTTCAAATAAAAAAAAACGCATAGCTTTATAGCGCATAGTTTCTTGGAACCTCTCAAAGAATAACTTCAAACGTTTTTCATATGCACCGAATTTAGTTTTCTCTGAAAATACAAAACTTTGACTACACTCCTGTTTCCTGAAGATGAACTAAGATTCACGTTTCTAATCACAATTTATTCTTGAATTTCATAACAAGTTTCCACATAACAAGTTTTAAAGTTCAACAGACACTGACTACAATCAGAACAGGTACCATACATTTTTTAATAAATGCTTTTTTCATACTTTTCAGCAGGTATTATTGAAGTACATTAGATGCTAGAAGTTAGTATGCCAGATGATCCCGGCCCCTTCATCCCATCCTGCGTCTCCTCAAACATACGATGTCTCTTAAATCCTGCCGTAATAAATAAGGCAAGAAATAAAGAGGCAGAGCAAGAGACGAAGGATGTAAGAGACAAGAAATAGTGAGGCAGAGCGAGAGAAGCAGGATGGGATAGAGGTGTCGGGATCTTCTAGCATACGTACTTGGGAAGCATTTATCTTTATAACATATTATTCAAACTCTGTTACCTTACGGAAAATGTTAATGATTATGATTAGTGGTGGTCGTGCTCCAGAACAGTGCATTCCAAAGGACAGTTCTAGTATAAAAACGAATATTAAGAAACATATAGATTCGTTTTGGATGAATCATTCACAGTACATATAAAAGTAAGCAAATGAACAATGAACACATGATTTGGAAAAGAGCTAGTTTCATTTTCATTGAAATATGAGCTCAAAATGATCTGGATCTTTATGAGTTCTACTCAAAAGTTACATCATCGGTAACGTATTGCAGCGCAAAAGTCTTCAATCACAACATGACGGACTTCCAAAAGTGGTATTACGCCAATTTCTTACAAACTTCTGAACCGAGTTTGAGATTTTCGACAGGAAGGAGAGAAAACTATAACGATGTGCAATTATCAATCGTATGATCAGTGTTTCGGCTCGTGAAAATGACTTTTAACAGCGGTGGCGCGGAGTGGCGGTCGCAAATTCTAAAAAAAGAATATTATTGAACAGCAGGAATATTTGCAAAGACCTACACATGTTATCTGTGAAGAGATCTGCGTGAAGAGATCCCATCTGCAATCTGCACCTTCCAGGTCGCAATGCGCTCTTTTGACCACTCAGCCAAATGTGCACTGTTTATGTCTGCTATAGAAGGTGTTACACGTTCGCTGCTCGTGACCATCGATTGATTTTGGTTTCTGTGACGAAGTTCATTCAGTCGAAATTGTAATGTCTAAATTGTGCCGATGTCCAATCAAATATCCATGTGCCGGCCGGCTGGCTGTAGTGGGGTTTAGGTACAGAACTCAAGTTCTGGCTGCCCCCCCATACCGTTACTGAAGCGGTTCAAGCAAGGACATTTAGCTGAAAGAAAGAAGACTGTACGTTGGGGAGACCCGAAGACAGAATAAGAATATAATTTATTGAGCACGTGACTTTGCACATCTTATATGGAGAGAAAAGTTGAGAAGAAAGGTATGGTTAACCTGTGACCTTTATCTTGCTCTTATATCAGGCGCATTGAGAATGAACCAGGAAATACTAAGCCGGTATCAATGAATGAATTGATTGCGCACATGAAGCGCGTGATTAACAAAAAGATGGTTTAGGATGGAAATGTGAAATGTGAACACAGAACGGATGTAAAAAAGAGAACGTTCTTCATGTTATCTTCGTACGTTGGTGGGGAGTATTATCGCCACCCACCCATTTGCGATTCTGAAAAAAAACTTTTCAGTGAATATTGAACTACAACTTGTAAACTCATTGGCACGCTGCCAGATTCTAAATGGAAAAGGCAAAAATATACTTAAATAACATGACGTGATCATACTGTAGGAGTCTCAGTGGCAATAACAAGTCTTTATCTTTTCTCATGCATATTCCGTTCTCCACGCCAGCTTTTTCGACTTTTTATTCACGTTATTTATTTTCTCTAATTCTGAGCATTCATTCTAATTGCCGATGAGAAGTTTTTCACTGAAATTCCGGAAGGGTAAAAACTGTCAGTGCACCCATCGCGCACAATCAACTTTTATTTTTTCAATCAACTTTTATTTTTTCCGAGCAACTTTTATTTTTTCTCAAAAGAAATGTTTAGATTGCGCTTTCGGCCACACGTCACATTACGTACGGAACAATTTTAATTGAGAAGTCGATGTTCTAGAGGGTTCCAACGAGATTTCTTCTAGAGGGTTCAAACCAGTAAAGTCAAAATTTCTGCTGTGTAAATACATTAAGTCTGTTGTTGAGACCAATGAGACATATTTATATAAATACTAGCCATCATGTACAGCATTCATCAGGTCACAGGTCATGTCTGTTTAGCAGCTGATGGAAATTACGCCTACCTGTATCCTTGGAACTTAAGCAAGGAAATTTATCAAAATAAATTCAATCAGATTCTGGTTATATAGTTCCTTCAATTCTTACTGAGACTTCTCCTGATGGCTTACACAACTTCTATTATGCGCTTTAATTACGTGAATGTAATCGAAATTCGAAAAGGATAACAGTATCCGATTCTCAATTATACGACTCGTCCATCATATTTAAGACAGACCTGAAATCCACATTAGAAAGCAGCCCTTTGAAGGTTCGAATGTCTACTGTGAAAGTCTCGGAAGGAATGATGTGGACTATACCATTCGGAAAGAGTATGGGGCAAGTAACTATAGCTAACATCATGTCAAAAAAGCGACTCCTTACAAACCCAAATATACTTTTAATGAACGTCTAGGAAAATTTCCAAAATAGAAAAAACCTAATACGTCCTCACTTTCTGGTTGTCAAAATGCGAACAGAAAACGGCGTTCACTGTCACCACATTTTTTGGAGATCATATACGAGATAGTCTGTTATTCTTCAGAGACCGTAATGGTTTTATGAAGTTCTCAGTTCTTCCGTTGGAAGCAAAAATAATAATATTGAAATAACAAAGCATAAGCAAGTTGATTGCATTTATCAGTATATATACATGCAAATAATGAAAATTATCATTTAAAAAAGTGAGACGGAGTCCGATCATTGTGAAGTGTCGTATTCTGATCATTGTGAAGTGTCGTATTCGTACTGGAGAGATTATACCCTGCAAGAAGACGTAACATAAAATGTGCAAATGAAACGTGTTATTGAACCCCTTTCGTTAAAACCATAGTGAGAAAGTAACCTTCATAAGTATAGTATAACGTTCACACTATCTGGATACAATCATAAACCAGAGGGTGAGGTAGCTGTCTGGTGTACAAAGAAATCGGCTGGTATTTTTTGCTTCTGCCCAATACAAATATACGTCAAGAGTAAGAGTTTGTAAAGCGAAAACTATATGTAAAGCGAAAACTAAATTACTTCTTGACCACGATAGAACGGAGCGCAAATAGCGTGGAATTTAGTTCACATTATTATAACCAAAACATGTATAATTTCATTTTCACTTCAATTTTTTAATAAACTATACACATTTCCCACCTTTTCATCGGAGCAGCTCCGTGTGCCTTATGATTTCGAAGATGAGAAAAATGCCATCAGCGGGAAGAAGCAACGACATTCGCTGTATGGCGAATACTGAAATAGGATATTAATCAGGAAATATACGACAACAGCACATAATTCTCGAATTGTCTATGGTTCAGCTTCTATCTACGAACTATATCAACAATCCTCAGTAGTGGTACCCGAATACTCGACGAATACTCTATAATTTATTGTCGCATTTTACTTGGTCCAGCCGTCCCACTATTCTTCGAGAAAGTACCCGGTTTTCGATTAAAAAAATTCAATATTTGTCATGAATATCCAAATTTCTCAAGTGTCACAGAACTGCGAACAGAAAATGGCTATATAGCAAAGTTTGCTATATCCAGTTTAATTATTCGATAACAATACTAATGGATGTGAAGAGCACATCTTTATACTCTTTTCTCATAATCACCAACGCTACGATCACGACCTTCGCACCACAATAATTTGAATTGTAGTGTCTAAGTTGTCAGCTACCTACTGTTAAGAAAGTAGGAAAAAACTTTGAAACCTACATTGGGAAAATTTAGCTATTTCCTATTTCAGTGAAAAACGGGCTCCCTTTCAGACACTAGTCGTATTTTACTGGTGCATCAATATTGGGCGACAGTTGTGCACAGAATTTTTTTAAAACCGAAAGTTTTGCAACTGGGGTACTAATCATACTGAATAGAGAACTGCAGTTTCTCGTGTGTGAGTTGTACTGCAATTAGGCAGTCTGAACTTTCGTTTCGAAGTAGGGTGATATTATTTAATTTTTATATGTATTCTTCAATTTTTTTTGAATATAACCTGAGACTAGAAGAGGAAACCGACGTGGTGCGGCAGTGTCGCTCCATTATAACGACGAACGGCAAGCGGCAACCAGCCAATAAGTCATGGAGTGCTTCTACGCCCGTAACGAATATTTGCTGCTGAAAACAGAAACACTCATAAGATAACCAATTAAAAATGATAAAAAAGTGATAAAAATCAAGAGAGAAAAACGGGGAGAAGTGAGGACAAAAAATTAAACATCACCTAATAGCTATATTACAAAACTATAAACTAATAAGGTGCTGACCTCAAACTATCTGCTTCAGGTCATCTGGCGGCGCAACACAATATAGTTACTTCACTAAATGATACATAATGATAGTAAGCATATTCCTGTGGAACTGTCCAAACGGCCAGAGAAAGCTCCGCAAACTCCTTTCTTCTCTCCAATAACGAAATTTCTCGTGTTTTCATGAAAAATCATGAAATAACGTTATGTATGCAGTTGCTCCTACGACCTAGCATATGTGAATATTGATGACGAGTACAGACCCGATGCACCCAGAATGTTTACGCTCATTGAAAACCAATGGAAATAATGTTAATACTATCTATTTATAATCAAATTTTTAGACGTCTCCGAACACCCAAGCTAGGTGGAAAGGTGGGATGCAGAAAGCAACACAGCCCCCTCACACCTGAACACTACTCATTATTGTGAAACGATATTGAACACATAATAATTAAAAGAACAATAAAAAGCTTTTCTGTGACGTAACGACCGAGCTGAAATAAGTTTTTCTCGTGTGCTTCGGCGTGTCGCCAGGCAGAGTCCGCAAGCCGACGTCGCGCGAGAAACGCAAACTAAACATTTGTTTTTGAAAAAAATAAAAGTTCGATTGAAAAAAATAAAAGTTGATTGTGCGCGATGGGTGCACTGACAAAAAACACATTAATTTCATAGTTTCTAAATTCAGTGGCAAAACAGATTCTATTCGCTTCATGAACCTCGAATGACCTTAATCATCAACTTCTACGAAACTCGTTTCATGACGAAGCAAAAACATGAAGAAAAGTTTATTCGCTCGAATACACAGCGAATCACTAATGTTTGTACTTTCACAGAAGAGAAGTCATCACAACTGAAAGAGACGTTCCTCTCTAATTGTCGATTTCGAGTTGCGTTTCTGTCCGGTAGGCGTTACAAATAATAGATCTATCATCTCACTTCGTTTTCTCAAGAATATGGCATACGTAACGCACACGTCGCCGACATTGCGTACAAAAACGCACTAGAATCGATAGAACTACCAAACCTCCTTAAAACCCCTGTATCATTCGACACATCAATAAAAAATAGAATTTCGAGTAGGCAGAAAATAAAGGAAGAGATTGATAACATCATAGTGAAAATGTCAATGTTATTTTTTTCGTACTTCAGAGCATATTTTTGATCTTAAACTAAAAACTAATTTAATCTTTATCGACAAGTAGATAATACCTTTCTGATTTCCACTTTTTCCTGCAAATCAGATTATAGAAAAATTATCCCCTAGTTTTGACAGAACTCAAAAATGTTCCGACATTAGTATAAACAATGTTGGAAAATCGAAATCAGTCATTATAAAGTTAAACAGAGTGTCTACTGTGTAAATGGGTGTAATCATCGTTGTTCGCGTTCTTGATTATGACTTTGGTTATTTCTGAAGATTATTTCGACATGTCGTTTTGTAAACGCAGGTACACTGTATGTTTTTTCCTCCGAATTGTGCGAATGGCTAGTGTTGTTGCATTTCTTTTTGAAACGATGTTTCCTTTCACTTATTCATTCAGTTTGGTCTCAGAAACATATCATCGTCATTTACCAGGTAGCAGCCAGAAGTGTGGTCCAGTTGAGGTTGGAAAACTCGAGTTTTGATGGAATCACGAAACTTCTGCGACGCCCGCACAAAACAAGATAACAAAAGCTATACAATATCTCTTTTAATACCCTATCTCTTGTGAGAAACTACTCATTATAGAAGTAAATTGAATAGTCACGTAAAGTTAGCATTCTTATCATGCATCGTGGACTTTGTCATTGCACGTTTCTGAGTTCTGCTATTCTCAACTTGTTTCACGTAACTGTACAATTGACTGCCTATACACTGTCCTTTTTCACTTCAATGAACAAGAACAAAGTTGTTTACAGTTAACGAGGACTGAACGCTTCACCAAACCTGTGACGCTCGTTAGAAAGTCTAATCATGAAAGTCAGAAAATCGTTTGCTTCTTCTAATAGAACTCAGCTCGGAATTCATCTTCTAGTTGTGAATTTCGTGTAACTTTTGACAAATACGAGAATCGCGCGCAAAGCGCCCAACAATAAAACTTCTCCTAACCACTTATTCGAAATAAAAGAAATGAATAATGACATCAAAAAACAAGTTTACAGAATGAACTGCTCCGTTTCGAGTTCTTCCACCCAGTTTGTCACGGCTATGCACTGCCTGACATTCATCGGTGTCCCAATCAATACCTATGGAATCTATTGTATCGTGTGTGAATCAACACCGTCCATGAGAACGTATAGATGGTACTTGTTGAACCATCAAATATGGTGAGTTCTGAAATAAATTAGATTGATGTTTGTTGTTGGAGCGTGGAGGTGAATACGTTCACTTAGTGAGAGTGTCTTAGGTAGATATTTTTGTAAAAATATTCAGAAAAAAGTGTCTCAGGTGAGACTAGGACTCAACCTCAAACTTTGCAAAATGTTCAAATTATTAGTTAGCTCAGAAACTCTTTTTTTTCACCACGCAGAACAAATGCATGTGTAACTCAAATCCTTCATGCCAATTGTTGGTTTGCTAGTTCAACTAATAGTTCATTCAAACAAAAGTTGTTAACTTTCGAGAATTGATTCAAATGTAAATGCATACCTAATCCAGGGCAATGTGTCTGGACGTGACCCTCTCCACCCTGATCATTCCGGTTCTGTTCTTTCCGGTGCTGGCCGCCTATCCGGAAGGCTGGCTGAATTCCCGTCATATCTCCACTCTGAATCAGGGCATATTCGGGTTATTAGTGGCAGGAGGTACGTCACGCAAAGAGTACAATTTACTCATTACATGCATAATTTTTGGCTTGCCCTACAATCTATAGTCGTACATCAATAGTGATCCTGTATCATTTGATCTATACAGCAGAAGGTCTAGACACCACTGAATCTAACTACGTTTTCTATCAAAATTTAATAAATGAGTATAGACGACATCATTTTCACTAAGAATCCTGCAGCATAATAACTGTTCTCTAGATCAAACTACAACTTTGAGGAGAATATTTTGGTAACCTATCTGTGATTCAGACTCGAATGCGTTAATCTCTAACTCGTTCAATA
The DNA here is from genome assembly GCA_964036275.1 of Litoditis marina. Taxonomy (NCBI): domain Eukaryota; kingdom Metazoa; phylum Nematoda; class Chromadorea; order Rhabditida; family Rhabditidae; genus Litoditis; species Litoditis marina. The sequence goes on from OZ038433.1 coordinate 33,296,057, forward strand.
CAGTTTACATAAATAAAACAGCATGGGAGTATCGTATGCATACAAAGTATCAGTCGAACTTGAAATTGATTTGAAATTTCAGGCGTTCTGGGTGCGACAGTTCTCTTATTTTTCCAACGTTACAAAGCAGTTTCTTCGAAAAGTTATGGGAAGGTGCGAGGTGAGATTGTTTGAGATTGAACAATGAAAGATGGAAGTAAGTTCCTGTACAGCAGTTCAACAAATATTTCATTTTGCTGATGTACTTTCGTCGAAAGTTTTCTAGTGAATAGATCTCATATAACTTGAACAAAAATGAACTGATTAGGAATACCACTCATTAATAATAATAAAAATAATCATAATAATAATAAAAATAATCATAATAATAATAACAATAATAATAATAATAATAATAATAATAATAATAATGATGATAATAATAATAATAATAATAATAATGATGATGATGATGATAATAATAATAATAATGATGATGATGATAATAATAATAATAATCTTTTACGGCAACTATTTCAGCCGTGTGATACTTAATTTAACTAACAACCAAGACAATTATTACTGATGAATCCGTAGAGGGATGGGGGTCGGTAGAAGAGAAACTAGGCATGGGTGAGCATTATTGCTCATGCGGTCTGCCATGAAGATACCGCGCCGAGTGGGATCGAACCATGGTGTTTTGAGTGCTAGCGCGCACACAACCAGTCGACCAATTACGTTCGCAGTTCTTTGCTGTGTGAGTGTTCCAATCATTCGTTTCAAATGTTTCAACTATGGTTATTCAGTGAACAATATCGTTGTCGATATTCTGATAAGTGCTCCTTGGACCATACTTCTCGCGTTGCCGTTGTGCTTTCTAGTAGATGACAACCGAAAGGAGGTTAAACTGAGAATATTTCAGGTGAGGGTGTTAACATGTCATGGTTTGTATACGCCAAGATCAACTGTAAACGCAGAAGAACAGGACGAGTTATGTTTGAGCCTGTTTTTTAACTCATAGCTCTGAATAAAATAAAATTTGGGAGCCGATTAATCAAGTGGTTCACACGCAGGTTTATAGAAGAGAAACCTCAACCCGGAAAAATTTCAAGGCGTTTAAAACCCCCTGCGAAAGGTTGAACTTTTTATAGTCGCCATTTTTAGTGTTTTAAGAGGTAATATTTCAGAACTGGCCCTGCGCTCCGCACGAATTCTTTCAATCTCGCACCCTTGTTCTAATAGAGAAATTGTCATATTCTGTTTTCGTTTATATCTTTATCTACGTCTCGCTGATGGCACTGACCATTCTACTGATAGTTTGGAAAACGAGGAAAATATTGGAGGAGAATATAAAGTTTTTCTCCGCACGAACGCATATAATGCATCAAGTGTTCCTGCGAGCGCTGCTGCTACAGGTCACTTATTTTTGAGCAAATTTGTGAAACGCTTCATAGAAGCTGGCTGAATCGGGTAAAGACTAGGGTTGTTAAAGACGAACTCTACTCGACTCAAGTCGAAAAAACTCGAAAATTTCCCCAAAAATCGATCAAACTCGAAAATTCTTGAAACTCGAGAACTCGATGACTCGAAAACTCAAAAACTCGATGACTCGAAATTTTGAACTCGATTAACAACCCTAGTGAGAAGACCCATCGATAATCGTGACACAGACAAATAAATTATAATTTTGCCTTGGCAGATAGTCGAACCCGCCTGGTTGAGCGTGGCAAGGCGCCCACTAGCGCATACACCAACTACATAGTAAATTTGACACACCGTAGTTCATGAACTTCAAACTGCATCGGCACCAAAATACAAACACAGCGGGATAGAGCAACATTCATGTTTTCGGATAAACGAACCCAATACAGAACTTTTCTCTTCTCTGAATATGATATTTACAGAATCAATCACAAGAGCTGAATTGGGTTGTGTGGGTTCACGTAAGATTGAAATGAATTAAACTTTAAAAACGATCTTCCTCCAGATGCTGCTACCCTTTGTATTGCTTCTGATACCATGTGCCTTGGTTACTATTCGCGCACTCACCGGACAATCGTACAATCCAAGTGAGTGCTCTCTTAACATCTTAACATAGGAAGATACTGTGTTTTTCTTGCGCTGAAGTAATATCTCAGTTATCAGTGCAACAGTTTAGGTGAAAAGATTATCTATTTTTGCTTCAGCAATCAACAACATTTCCATGTTTATTCCTTCAATGCACGGCCTATTGGGCACAATCTCGCTGATATTCGCGAACAAACCCTATCGAGTCGCCTTTAAGGGAATGATGTGTTCAAGTGAGTAATTTGTTTCTTTCCTCTCTCAACGTTAAATGTTGAGCAAGATTCTCGCCGTGAAAAATGCATATCATTGTCATTCTTGTTTCATCTTGCTCAAACTCAGTTGATTTTCACTTTTTTCCATGTTTTCACTACGTATCTCACATGCTTACATGTAAATAAATAAATAAATCAATCAATTGAATCATTCTCAGAAGTACTATTGTGAACGTTCAAGTGATAACACTAGAATGGTTCTACGTGAGCGTAACATACACCTCAATAGAATTTGTTAACTTTTATGTTTCTGTTTCTGAAGTGTATCATACACATTTTCGAGACAATTCACCGTTTGATTCCGATATCTTTTACTTGCATCGAACTACAACTTTCAGAATCAATCAACTCTGTCGTATCCAGAATCAACATACTACCATCGAACGTTTCATGAGGGTGTTCTGCACTCATATTCGTCAATGATGTTCCATACATAATTTATAATTTATTAACTTTTGGTAAGAGTGTAACATATATTATCCTTGTTGTATAGTTCGAGTTTGAGATCATTATATAGTTCCGGTCATTCGATTATAACTTGACAAAGGGTTGTTTTGAGTACACGAAAATGAAAAACGTTTTTAGAGTTCTTGTGCTCTGAGAAATGATCATCCGAAAATCTTGGCACGCTGCCAACAGGTCTCAGCGCGTATGGAACAGACTATAGAGCTGATTGCGCCTGGGCGGCCTCAACTGACGCATTTGTGACTGAGACGATAGAAGGCCTTTTGGGATACACTGAAACATCTTACAAGTACTAACGTTAAAAAATATGAAAACAGAGCTTTAGTGACATTTAAAACATGTTCTGTGAAACTTTGACTGAAAAATGGTGCTAAATTAGTGTTATTGAGTGTTACTCTAACAATTAATACACTGAACTATACTTTGTAGTTTTATTTTTTTTATAGAACGCCAACTTTTCTCAAATTCTCAACCACAGAACACATTAAAACTCAGTTTCTTCGAAAATACTACCTTTATAGAATAGCGAATAAACATATTTTCTGTACGGGTCGTTTATCCATATCAGACACAATGAACTGCATGTTCCTTGAGAGGAGAGAATGAAAAACGAAGCGTTACCAACGCCTGAATGTGAAATTTTTATGAGAATGGCCCGAATCAGCGTTGTAGGAGAGGTGGGGAGGACCACATACACCGCATAGGCCTGCTTTGGAGAGATCAAACTATCTTTCAATTATATGATGAAAATAAGGATTAATAAACTCACTCTTGACCGTGAGAGAAAAAATCATGAACGCCGGGAAAATCATAACAGAGAGCGGGATCGCAATCTGAAAATGCTGTTTAGTAAAAGTAGAAGTGAATAAAGTAAAAGTGAATGTTAATGATGAATCTTCACAGAAGTATACAAAGTTGAATATCTTTGTAATAAGCTCTGAAAGCAACTACCTACAATTTGAAATATTACCCAGCTTGTTCTAATAATGTTTGTAGTTCACCCATTATTTATGACTAAAACGAAATATTTACAATATACAATGTAATTTCGAAACACCCAAATATCACATTATCGCAGCGCCTAGTATAATGTTAGTCAATTGCAGGTTACACACAGCAGAACTCAAAACCGTGTAATGAAAAAAACACGATGCCTCATTAGAATGATAACTTACGTGAGAATTCAATTGATTTCTAGTATTTCATGTTGAAAACCTCACTAAGCGCTGCTAGTAGATTTATTAGAGACACATAATAGTCAGCTAACTCACACAACAGCACAAGGCGATAACGAACTTTTTCTGCATTTTTCTCGTTAATTTCGGCAAATGACTGACGTTTTGGTGTAGAAAATGAAGAGTGGGAAGAATAGAGAACAACACCACACCGATACCAAAGTAAGAAGCACAAAGTCGTGTCAATCTTTATGTTGTTAACCAGTAAATATATACTTCTAGTCATCCCCATCGGAACCTCTGCAACGTGTCAACAAAATTTTGCAAACGGTCTTCAACATGTTGAAACTGTCCGAAACACTGAAACTGTTTCCGAGCGGCTGGTCACCTTTGCTACAGTGTGTGGGTGAAAACCCTTTTTGTAAAACCTATGTTTTCTATGAACCTTTTTTTTTTCAAATTTTTAATAGAACGCTGCCAAAGTCTCAGACTGATGAAACAAATTTTTGTGAGTTCCGCTTCGCGTGGGACTCAAACATTCGAAAACAACTATATGACGCCGACAATAACCACCAGACTCACTCGACTTACAGAGCATTATATAAACATAGTATATATCACGAGCAACTTTTCACTGTTTGGTCATAAACTTCATACACGTATCTGACAAAACCAATTTTTGAAAAAATCTGTTGGAAATTACTATGAGTAAAACGTGTTGTTTAATAGCATGCGTCTCCTCAAAACATATGCTATTTTCATGAGTAAAACTTGTAACGGCAGCGACATTGTCGTTGCCGTGTCCATTTCGACTCAGTCGGCGGGGGTCGAGTCACTGATTTCTCAGAATAGCGGGTTACAGTTGAAACACAGTGAAGAAAGTAAGGCCCATCAATGCATATTTGAACAACGTATAGAACGAAAATCTCAGCTATGAGTTGAGTATCGAATATGTGCAAATACTCCTATGCGACAACAGGCTGAGCACAGGAATATGTCTGAATTAGGGATATATATATATATATAATTCCAAATTTCGAGTTACTGAGTTTCCAAGATTATTGAGTTTTGGGCGAATCGAGTTTTCTAGTTTGAAAATTCGAGTTTTCGAGTTTTAAAGATGAAAAAAATCAAGTCTCAAGTTGGAGTCGAAATTTTGAGTCCCCCCAACCCTAATCTGAATTAACCAATATAGCCATATTTCAATTTCTCAGATTCAGATATAGAATTCGAAAACAAAAATCGAAACAATGCATATATCTCGTCAAATATAAACCGTTCTTAAACTGCGGTAACAAATACTTTAACCGTCTCCCGACAATGAAATGAAGTTTGGTTTTCCTTTAGAGGTGCCTGATCCTCATAGGTGAGACAGCCCATGATGAGTATTGGACCCACTTTTAACGAATAGGTACAAGCGTGAACAATTCTGGGAAACAGTAAGTTACTACAAATTTATCAATTCGCCCATTTTGGTCTGAACAAGTCGCTAACTTTTTATATTCGGAATATTAGTGCCAGAATTACGGAATTAAAGAGAAAAGTTGAAAAGTTCATAAAAAATATATAATAGAATATTTTGAGTAGAATACAAAAAGGATAAAAGTTACGGTAATATTGAAGTATCATATTATGTATTTAAAATAAATGTGTTCTATTTAGTTAAACATAGAAAACTTTCTTAATATAAATTTTTTGTGTATCACTTTTGATTAAGATAAATTAACACCATTTCGGCCTCTCTCTATACGGTGTGTATGGTCAGGGGCCGAAGCCTCAGTCCCCTGACCAATTTTAATATACTGAGTTAAATTGGATAAATAATCTTAAATATATGTAAAGTTATGGTACAGTAAGTTAAATTAGACAGAACTTATGGAAGAACACCTACATACCTGTTCCATTGTTTTATCTGACGTAGTAAACAATATTATGAAGTACTCTGTTGTAGTGAGAGGGTAATATGCTTTTTGGATATCATCTGGTCTTTATATACTAACACATGGCTTATTTTCATTGGTATGTAATTTGTACATCGTATAATATTTGTTCAACATTCATTTTCAGAATAAACCCGACCAAAGCATTGAGATTATTTTTAGCCACTATATGGTGAGTAAGTTTTTATTTTCATTTCTTGCTTGGCAGCTACTACTCATTACAACAAATAATGTTCCAAATCGTTTGTTACCATTACTACGTTTTCCGACAGCAATGTTGAATTATAACGTAAAACAAAGAAATGTACAGATAATCCAAAACTAGAGTTATCATTGCTTACAGGCTTGGACAGACCAACGACTGGAGTGGGACCCAAACGAATTTGGTGGTCTTGAATCCTTATTCATCAACAAAAAAGAATATGGATTTCCGATTTCTTCAACTGGCCAATGTGTGTTTTTCTCAATCATCAAAGTTCGGTGGGACGATTCGTAACAGAAAATGAGTACAACTGATATGTTATGGTGTAAAAGGGTGTCTACATAAGGGCCTCTACATTATTTTTTTTCTTTTAGGAACTGAGAGAGTGAGTTGAGTCAAAGATGCAGAGAGAATCAAACACTCATGTTTCATTCCCACACTTCATGAAATATTGTTTGTTCTCTATCAATTTTTTTTCATGCCTAGTATTATTGTCAGCTCAATTGAAAGAGCGTGTGAGCGGTGTTAAGTTGTTTTCGCGAGATGAGAATGTGTTTGCTCGGAAACAAAATGTTAGCAAATGATTCTTAGTAGGAATCGAAACATAATCACGATAATCAATCAAGTTTTGTTTTAGAGAAAACCCTGAAAGCACTGAAGACCAAATACAAGTGGTTGAGGTAGGGATAACATCATTCTAGTTACCTACCCAAATTTGTGTTAAAGTTCCCAAAACATTCATATAAGACGCTGCAATTTAAATGTTCCCACAATAAAAACTTGAAAACCACTTTCCCGCTCATTCTTGTGTATTCTACTCCGGACGCACTGAAAATACACTGTGAAACTCTGAAAAACGTTTATTGCAACAAGTATGTGTAAAGGCACATAGCTAACATCATGCGAAGCCGAATGGAAATGTGCGACACAATACTGAGACCTTGTACGCAAATTCCTTGAAGACACAAAAGTGCGAATAGTAGTGTGCACAAAAATGGTAGTTACTGAAATGTGTACACATAGTGTACACAATTTTAATACTACCAAAAATATGAACATGCACAAATTCTTTCCTACGAAAATTGTGTAAATCTCAACTAAACGAATTTTTAGCAGATAATACAATTGATCACATTTTACCTAAACACATACCTAAAACAAACAAAACAGAATGTAAGTAAACCCTTCACAATACCCGGCAAAAGCTCTCCGTTAATTTATAATGCAACGAGTATTTGGCTAAAACTGAATCGATCATTCCAAAACCACTCGGTTCCGAAGAATCAACTGATCAAAACAAACTTAAAGAAAACTCTAACAAATAAATTATGATGCAGGAGACCCGTACCTCCCCATTACACAGCAAGGATGAGCGTGAACGTGAACAACTCAAAATTAAACTAACTACTATCGTACCCCATTATAAAGTTACCATCAGTGACTATATAATTTCGGCAGCGCGGCAGTGGCACGATAGTCTAGTAAACTTTATAGTTCGCGAAATTTTCCAAAAACAGAGCGAAAATGTTGCCAGCTTACTCTATTTTTATCTGATAGAGAGCTTCACTAGTTATCTAACATGGGGCGTCAAAAATGGCTGGATTTTCATCGTCACTGCCTTACTGGGTCATGTCATGTAGATGAACGTTGAAAAAATAACTAAATAACACAAATATACAAATAAACCTCAAATGAATGGTTATTTCATTGCGACAGTCCTTGAGTCCAATATTCGAAAATGGGATGAGGCATCAGATAGGAGAAACATTAACCGGCGAGATCAGCAACGACACTGAAAAAATATATATGAAAACGCAGACAACTTTGTTATCTGTTACGACTTTGGAATAGTAATAAAAATTATGAACGCGGGATTCAAACCGCAAATGTAAGATGACGAAAAAGATACCAGCTACTAAAACCTTCCCCTTCAGCAAAAGTGCATTTGCACAGGATGTGGACCAACAAAAATTGGTTAGGTGTGCCTATTGTAACAAAAAGGAAGCCGTTTTTTGAACCAAATGCGTGAAACTTCATTATTTCGCATCCAAAATAGCCGAACTTCAATAATTTTGGCAAAGTAGTAGTTTTTCGAATTTCATGACTATTCGAACAGATTTGATGGAGTCCCAAAACAGCTTATTAAAGAGATGTATTGAGTGCATAGATACTACTTCACAGCCATTATCCGAGACATGTTACGTGTTCATAGCATGGGTCTGATAATGGCAATTATCACAGGAAAGCACGAACCTAGTCTCACACGCATTCTGACCAATTGTCCAATTCTTAATGATAAACTGCCAATGAGTTCACCAATGCGACCTATAATGAAAAACATAATCATAAGAGAAACGCACATTGAAACACAATAATGTCACACAGTTACGCTATGATGTGAGCAAAAAGCAACGAATTATTTAAGAGAAATCAACACGATTATAAGTTGTGCAATCAAAATAAGCGCAGAATTTGAGTCGTTATACGACTTGTTAAACTACAGGATAGAAGAAACAATCAACAACCTCTAGATATATTTCGTCTCTTCGTGAGAAAATATGAATTTAGGACTGTGCAAATAGTAACTAACTGAACACGAGAATAACAGTGCGAAAAACAAGATTACATGCGTAATCATGTGTCTATCATTATTTTCTTGTTGGAAGAAACCGAAATATGGAAATACACTGCAATATAAGGTTTGAAAAATTGAAAACAAATACAATTTTAAAATATTGGTTGCCTGACGTGAATTTTAAAATGGAGTACGCAGGAGGGAACCCGTCATTTTCAAGCGCACGGCGGACGTTTTAAAAAAATATTTCATTTGCGTTTTTCATATTTATTTGTTGTTTTATTGTTTTTCACTTATTTGTCTCCGATAATATGTGCTACAAGTTAAAACTAAAGGTGTTTCCAGGCATATTTGTGCGATTATTGGAAGAGTGTTACATGAACGCTCTCAGGACGGACGGAACAAATGAGCTAAGGATTTTTCTATAGCGGTGAGTTTTTTTTTCGCTGCTGGGTTCCGTATTGAAACTAAGTTTATTTTAAGGTTTGAAGCGACATTGTTTGCTTTCTGTGGCCGTATTCACCAATCCTCGGGAAGCTAAAAATACCTTCCCGCGGGAAGTTAGAGCACAAAAATAGTGTGCTTGTGAGAAGGATACAGCTACAGAGGCGCGGAAAGCTTTTTTATCTTCCAGGGACATTGGTGAATACGGCCACTGACCCGTCGCCCCTTCTTGTTTTTCTTCCAACGTTGCTTTTGCAATCCAATATTACTAGAGCTACTTTTATTGATCTTTAATTTAGATTATCGACCTACCTAAGTACTCGCATTATTGAGAGTAGCTTTATGGTTGTTTAAAAAAATTGTGGCGTCTGTTCGCTTCATAAATGTGAATCCAAAAGTGGACAGTGTTCACTTTTTGTTTCTATGCATTTATATCTGATTGTTATCATAAAACTCAGTGGTGTTTCGTAAAACGTACTCCTATCATTTTAGTTTGCCAACGTTGAACTAAACCGGTAATTACAAAGACACGCTTTATTCTTCAATTTTTGTTTCAGGCACGGAAGGTTCTCTATCGATCAAATCTAGAGGGCAGAGAAGTTTTTTCGTCTGCCACAAATCTTCCTACGCATCTTTCAGTAACAGGTTTTCATAGTTTGTATATTTTTTGCTACTTTGAAGTTTAATCTTACTTAATTTGCTGACGATTTCTCATTGTGGCGTACATTGATAGTCTCCCCCCCTTTCCTTTTAGGCGGTTTACACATGCAACCAAAATGCAACCGGGTTGCTTTTGGTATTGGCCCTTTTTTATCATTCTCTAGCTGAGCGTTACGTTTTCCGATGACGTTGATTTGTGTTAATTTGAATCTGATAATTATATTCATTCCCACATTTGGTAATAAGAATATATTGTATAATATATATCCCCTCCCCTTTGGGCGCTTAGATATAGTCTTCGCGCGGTCGGCAGAATTTGTAGCGACCAGTTACAAACAGAAGTTTGTGTAATATAGATATCGATGACAGAAATAGCAGTAATTAGTGGAAAGCCACTAAAATAGAAACACGAAAACGCTTTTAGAGAGACTTTATTAATATAAAAATAGAATATGCGCGATTTACTTTACAGAAGAGAGAATAGAAAACTAAACAGAGAGAACAACAACTAAAAATAAACCAGCCAGCCCGAATATGATGATATTAAAGGACTGCGATGGGCGCGGCGAGACCCATATTTGTAAACGCAGTACAACGTAAAGGTGGATTAAATAACACATAGTATCACAATACGTAACATCCCGGGGGTCGGGAGAAGCGTCGACCCGACGCTGCTAGACAAGACATAATAGAAAAACATGGGTCGATGAAAGAACATATGACTATCAATAATATCTTCTCTGCCTGTTCCAATAGGTCATTCTTCTCGGATGGTATTCTTGCACGGGGTTCTCATACTGGACAACTCTCGCTGACTGGGATCTGAAGGTGATCCCAGTGTTAGGATCTTCTTTCTTCAGCTCTTCTTTCTTCCGGTCTTCTCTCAACTCTCGGACAATTCTAGACGCGAAACTTTCTTTCTTCAGATCTTCTTTCACCACGAACGAACTTCGGACATACCCTCCAGGAGGACCAGGTTTCGGAACTTCTCCAGCATTGCAATTCTGAGCAATGTGTCCAAGGCCATTGCACTTGAAACACCTTCTCCCCTCCCTCTGTGTTGATCTTACATCATCACTTGCTTTGAAAGGCGTACCAACTATCTTGTCGGTAGGCGTGTCATTGCGGTAGAACCTTTTGTCAGGCAATGAACTCCGATTTCTATCCATACGTAATGCTAGTCGCTTTACTTCCTCATATGCTTGACTCTCTTCTGAATCCTCCAATGCATTCACCAAATGTACCGCTTCCTGCCAGTGTCGCAACTGCTGGTACAGTATATCAGCTCGTGTCATTGAAAGAGCCTCATCTGACAGCTGCGGGTAAGCTTTTGCAGTTAGCAATTCCAGTCTCACACAGAATTTTGCCACAGACTCATCCCTTGACTTGTACAGGCTTCTCACACTTGACATTGCCTTCACCGTCTCAATCCTTCCTGCTTCGTTCATTCTCAACTTCATGGCCCACACTAACCGGTCAAACGATCCTTCTCGATCTTCCCTTCTGAGAATCTTGAAATGATCTTTTGCCGATCCAGTCAGTTTCTCCACTAACATATCCCTTAGATGATCATCTCTCCACACTTCCTTAGGATACCTGATCAGAAAAGATTTCACATATGCTGACCATGGCTGAGAGCCATCCCCACTGAAATTACCAATGGGCGGTGCAGCTTGTGACCTCATGAACTCATACATCATTGACTTTTCTGAATCGCTCTCGCGTGTCTGCAAAAGATCACGCCCCAGAGATTGATCAGCTTGTCCCATATGTGTTCTGCCATGATTACTCCTCTGATCGCCGAACCAATGAAAATCCTGTGGTGACACATTGTATCCACCACAATTATCTCCTTCTCTCACTTGATTGTCCTTCCAAGTGTTCACCTTATCCCTGCTTTCTCGCACAACGGACCCAGTCATCAATACTGACCCCACTGTACTTCCGCTGTTAGACCTCACATAGCCATCTATCGATCTTCCTTGCTTCACTCTATTGAATCGCTCAATAAGCTCATCAAAATCTTCATCCTTCACACTTGACTTCTTGTTCTCCCCATTTGTCACATCAACAACCGAGTTCCTTTCGATGCTTTCCAATTGCTTCTTCTCAAGCTCTTCACATCTCATAACTCTGTTGACACACTTCTCAGCAACCACACTTTGATCACAGTCCAAAGTAGTACACACACTATTCAACACATCTTCCTTGACCTTCACTGTATCAACCACATCCTCCTCACCACATCCTAACACGTGGCAAATCTCTTGCACAATTGCTCCACTGTTGGTTGCCAAAGCCACCAAATTCTTCACGTCCACCGCTGTTATGATTTGTGCACGTCTCAAGGTATTCTGCAATTCTTCATCAACCTCTCGTGTCCCATTGTGCTTGGTACCAACCACCATGTTGACCAACTTCTCCAATGCCTCCGCTTCCCTGTGAATATCCATCATTGCATCCTCCCTTTGCGTTCCCAATCTTGTATGCTTGCTTATCTCCTTCTCAGCATACATCACCAATCGCGTCACTGACTTCAATATCACTGCTTCCATTCCCGATGGTTGAACCTCAGTCTCATGTACACTGTCTGCCTCTCTGGGCTCCCTAGGCGCACCTCTTTCGACTGTTCCACTTCTTCCTGACAATCTTGACATACTGTTCCCACTCTCCATAGCAGTGTGTAAATCGTTCTCGTTTCCTTGTCCTTGTTCACTCATGCTTGTGTTGTTGCTCACTGTACCCATTGATTTCCAATACCAAATTGAAAAATTGGGCAGCGATTTCACCGTACTCCACCAAAGAAAGGTCTGAAAATGAAAAATCGGACAGCAATTCCCCTTGGAAAAATGCTATTTTATACCGAGAATTCACTCAGATGCCACTTCGGCAGGGTCGGTGACGATACCTACGGTCGCTTACTGACCTGAGTATCTCACAACAAACAACAAAATATAAACTGATTCCCGCTTGACAGGTCACAGTGTTACTACGTCTCGCTTGACCAGACGCAGCCAATACAATACCGATCTCTTCGTACAAGAGTTATACCGGCTAATAGAATGTCACTCTCTTCGTGCAAGAGATATAGGCGACAAACTATCAATAAACAGGACAAGAAAATTCGAAAAATGCACAAATATAATTAATTAATGAGCCTTTTCCTCAAAAAGAATTTCGCGCACTAGCTATCTATCGATCGAGCGGTTCGGCCCCCAAGTTACAAACAGAAGTTTGTGTAATATAGATATCGATGACAGAAATAGCAGTAATTAGTGGAAAGCCACTAAAATAGAAACACGAAAACGCTTTTAGAGAGACTTTATTAATATAAAAATAGAATATGCGCGATTTACTTTACAGAAGAGAGAATAGAAAACTAAACAGAGAGAACAACAACTAAAAATAAACCAGCCAGCCCGAATATGATGATATTAAAGGACTGCGATGGGCGCGGCGAGACCCATATTTGTAAACGCAGTACAACGTAAAGGTGGATTAAATAACACATAGTATCACAATACGTAACAGACCCGCTCCCATTTTTTTTCAATTAGGTTCTGTTGCATCGTGAAAAGGTCGTAAGTATCAGTCAGGTATCACGCCTCACGCGGGGGCTTAAGTATAGTTGTATTTCCAGAAATTCATAGGGCTCTGACATTCTATTGTTGATTCTGTTGCAATTATAGTTTATTAATGCATTTCCGGCGTTTTACACTTTTTTATAACTAAGAATTTTGTGGATTTCGTCGTGTACACTCTTTCAATAGTAAGGATTTTGTGCATTGGTGTTTTTCACACTGTGTTCGTAGTAAGGATTTTGTGTACTCTGTTATTCCACTTTTCCAGTACTAATATTTTCGTGTCACCATGTTCAATAGATGTATACATGAATATTTTGGGTACAGCCTGTTTTTCCAGTTGATTATTTATGTGCAAGGTTTATGAATACACATGGTTATAAGAGATTCCACTTTCGTGACAACCGGGGTGTATTTTGCACAAGATTCTCGAAAAATAGGCATTTTTGTCGGTTTTAGTGGGAACATTTAAATTGCAGCGTCTTATATTATATCACAATCATAAATGTTTTGGGAACTTTGACACAAATTTGGGTAGGTAACTAGAATGCTGTTATCCCTACCTCAACCACTTGTATTTGGTCTTCAGTGCTTTCAGGGTTTTCTCTAAAACAAAACTTGATTGATTATCGTGATAATGTTTTGAATCCTACTAAGAACCATTTGCTAACATTTTGTTTCCGAGCAAACACATTCTCATCTCGCGAAAACAACTTAACACCGCTCACACGCTTTTTCAATTGAGCTGACAATAATACTAGGCATGAAAAAAATCTTGATAGAGAACAAACAATATTTCATGAAGTGTGGGAATCAAACATGAGTGTTTGATTCTCCCTGCGTCTTTGTCTCAACTCACTCTCTCAGTTCTTAAAAGAAAAAAATAATGTAGAGGCCCTTATGTAGACACCTTTTTCAACACTCCATAACACCATAACATATCAGTTGTACTCATTTTCTGTTACGAATCGTCCCACCGAACTTTGATGATTGAGAAAAACACACATTGGCCAGTTGCGGAAATTGGGAATCCATATTCTTTTTTTTGTTGATGAATAAGGATTCAAGACCACCAAATTCGTTTGGGTCCCACTCCAGTCGTTGGTCTGTCCAAGCCTGTAAGCAATGATAACTCTAGTTTTGGATTACCTGTACATTTCTTTGTTTTACGTTATAATTCAACATTGCTGTCGGAAAACGTAGTAATGGTAACAAACGATTTGGAACATTATTTGTTGTAACGAGTAATAGCTGCCAAGCAAGAAATGAAAATAAAAACTTACTCACCATATAGTGGCTAAAAATAATCCAAATGCTTTGGTCGGGTTCATTCTGAAATTGAATGTTGAACAAATATTATACGATGTACAAATTACATACCAATGAAAATAAGCCAGATGATATCCAAAGAGCATATTACCCTCTCACTACAACCTTTACCTTTTTGACGTACTTTCGAATATAAAGACCAGATGATATCCAAAGAGCATATTACCCTCTCACTACAACAGAGTACTTCATAATATTGTTTACTACGTCAGATATAACAATGGAACAGGTATATAGGTGTTCATCCATAAGTTCTGTCTAATTTAACTTACTGTACCATAACTTTACATATATTTAAGATTATTTATCCAATTTAACTCAGTATATTAAAATTGGTCAGGGGACTGAGGCTTCGGCCCCTGACCATACACACCGTATAGAGAGAGGCCGAAATGGTGTTAATTTATCTTAATCAAAAGTGATACACAAAAAATTTATCTTAAGAAAGTTTTCTATGTTTAACTAAATAGAACACATTTATTTTAAATACATAATATGATACTTCAATATTACCGTAACTTTTATCCTTTTTGTATTCTACTCAAAATATTCCATTATATATTTTTTATGAACTTTTCAACTTTTCTCTTTAATTCCGTAATTCTGGCACTAATATTCCGTTAGTCATTCATCGTCAGCACTTCTTATCCCATGTGAATAAAAAAAACTGATCACTCGAGTTTTGGCGTTCTCCTTTTTAACGCTCTTATTGAGTGAACCGGAATACAGCTTATGAGACAACCCACCACTTGTGCTACTTTGACCGACAGGTGGTGTATGCGTATTGCGAGAGGTATCACGGACTGGTTCTCCTCCCTTTTTAACACTCCTGATGACAAAACAATATTAAATTAACCCATTGCATGTAACGTTACACCGATTGCGTCGCGACTTTAGTAATAATAATCTAGAGTGATAACCTGGCCTGAACGAGTTTTGCTCTTGTTTCAGAGCGAGTTCGAATTGACATGTTAATAGTATCCCGCCATTTAAATTTTCAATAAATTTGAGATGCCGAATTCAATATATTTGTTTGATGTCGATTTCACTGAAGATCCTGGTCGATTTGAAAGCGACCTGCAAACCGCATGTCATAAACACTTTCATTGTTGAATTCATTGGAGTATTGTTTTTTAGTCGAAAGCCGGGTCCTCGGCAAACTTTTTTTGTTTCTCAAAGTTTTTGCATCCGCGAACATTGCATGAATTTTCATATGCATTTTTCAGCAGATATACAATTTTTCATGCACCACTGCAATATGTAGGCTACTTCGAACACTGTTAACTGAACACGTTCCACCTACCATCAGCAAAGATGACTTTCGAGGTAGTTATCATAAAAGAGCAGTAGATGGTACACCATTTATGCATCCGATTGGTTGGTTAACAGACAAATGAAAACCAAGCGGCTCATAAACTTGGTAATAAAGTGCAAACAAAGCCGAGAAGGTCATAACGTGGAAAACTGAGCAAACAACCTTAATTTCGTTGTGGGGATCAGTTTCAAAACTGAGAAGAACTGGGGATAGCAATTCTTACTCTTTCATCAGTTCTAAATAGATCACCTATTTTCACGCAGTTGCTTCCATAGTTTTACGTCTTTGACGTACTTTCGAATATAGAGGAACATTTGCTCTAGAATCTACACAGAAAGAGTTTGGAGACGGAGGGTGAGAAAGGGAGAGCCTTAGACAGAGCCTTGAAGGAGCGTAATTCAACGAACTTTCACGTGAAAAGCAGTTATGTCAACAAAAACAGTTTGATATGATAACCGAATTCGGCACTCAGACGGTACCTGAAGGGGACTTGGAGAAAAAGGTCAGGAGCTCAGGTAGTGTCTGAACAAAGTCAACATGCACGTCGTGTGAGATTTCAAGATTTCAAGATTTATTAGATCACTTCAAATCGTTACGAAATGGTGTTCCTCGACCTCCAGATATCTTTTTCTCTGCATACTCGGAATATCTCTTCGCCACGGATATTGGGGGGGGGGGCGGACTCGGCCTCTTCTCACAGTTCGGTTATAACTGCGGACTGCTTCGACAAGCTCATCACGCCAACGGACCATTGGACGGCCACGCACCCGTTCTTGGTTAAACGAGCGCCACTCGGAAACGATCAGGGTTCAGCGACTCTCTGAATTATGGGCAAGCCTGGAAGCAAAATTTAATTTATGTTTTTATGGCTGAGCTACATCCGACAACCGAGTAATTCCGCGGATAACGGTACTTAGGCGGTGGTTCTGGACAAGGATATTCATCATGGCATGTTCCATTTTTGTTTGAACCACGCGGAGTCTTTCCATAGACGTCTTCGACATCGACCAGGATTCATTCACAGCCGTAGATCAAACGTGGTAGAATGGCAGTGTTGAACAACTTACGCTTCATGCTCATCGGAAACGATTTCGCTTTCAGGATATATCGGTAGATATTGAAGCCTGCCCACGCGGAGGAAATTCTCCGTTTGATTTTATTTGTCCAGTCTCCTCCAATGGATATGTTTGCACCGAGATACTTCACATCTGATTTCGGCGAGATTTCACAGCCTTGGAACTCGGGTGGCAAAGGAGTGACTTCGTTCTGGTTGTTCATGTATTCTTACTTTTTTGGATTAATCTCCAGACCAACTTTGTCACAGGCATTGGAAAACCTCTCCATCATGGTTTTGAGGCTGTTTCTATCTTCGGAAAATAACAAGCAGTCATCGGCAAACAAGATGTGGGTTAGTTGTTGCCCATTGATTCGGATTCCCGTTGCTGACAAGTCCATTTCACGAAGAGCCATGTCTAACACCATGGTAAACAGTCGGAGTGATATCACGTCTCCTTGTCGCACGCCTCTTCCAATATCAACTTCGATCTTCTTTCCATTTATGTCGATGGTACTGACAGCAGAGGCGTAGATGATTGGAAGAACTCCGATCAGCTGAGGATGAGCGCCAATTTTATACAAGGATGACCATTTTGAGGAATGTTCGATGCTGTCGAAAGCTTTGGCGAGATCCACAAAGCAAAGATACAGAGCCATTGAAAACTAGTAAATTTCGTTTCGCACATCGCACAAGCAAAGCGGTTGCGATACCTACTTAAGCCTGAACTTACACCATCAAACGTCCATTACTATAGAATAGAACACACACTGGCCGTCGGCACATTCGCACACAAACTTGGCGGAGATTGGAATAATAACAGCCGAAGAGCAACTTCGACATCAAAAATCTGCTGACGATCTCTGCGATCTCCGTGTTCAATCAGGACTCAGGACTGTAAAAAAAGGGTTCCACGTCGCCGAAAATCCGCCCTTACCATGGGCTCACTTGTTTGTGAAAAAAAACTGTTTCGATATCAGAATTGCAGTTTAGTTAGAGAAAAAACACTCAATGAGCTTTCTCGAAATCCTATCTTTTCTCAGCAGTTCATCAAGCGCAGTGTCACCGAACTTTTCGGTCCAAAATCTTATTTCAAACAAGAGTTTTCAATTCAAGTTACATTAAAGTTTGATATCGACTTCTGTACGCAAAATATTGTCACAGTTATCACAACTAGAATTGTGAAGAAAAAAGTGTAGATATCCTCAAAACAAGAAGGCACTTTTTTCACTCAAAATGAGAAAAATGGGTTGAAACACACAATAAAACGATGTTTACTCCAAAAAATGTTCAGGCGGCAACTATGCTTCATTGACTCATTCACATAGTCAAATCTACACTGAACAGTATGAAGTTGGCGCTTTCGAGTACCACGAAAAATATGTTGTACAAGTAGATCGTAGGTAGGTATCTGCAAATCACCGTTTTTATAATTAAACGAACTTTATTTGTTACATTTTGAAAATTGTATCTTCCGTTGATAACTTGTTATAGTTATATGCATACGTACTAAATTGATCGTTACCTGTCAGTGCACCCATCGCGCACAATCAACTTTTATTTTTTTCAATCAAACTTTTATTTTTTCAAAAATAAAATGTTTGGTTTGCGTTTCGCGCGCGACGTCAGGTTGCGGACTCTGCCCGGCGACACGACAAAGCACACGAGAAAAATCTATTTTAGCTCGGTCGTACATTTAGACGAGCTTTTATTATTCTGTTTATTATCACGTGTGTACGATGGTTTCATATTCCATAATGAGTAGTGTTCAGGTATGGGGTGGGGACTGGGTTTCTTTTTCATCCCACCTTTCCATCTTGCTTGGGTAGTCTGACTTGTCCAATAACTTTCTTATTAATAGTATTAACATTATTTGAACTCATTTTGAATGACCCTCAGAGTTCAGGGTTCATCCGGGTTTGTACTCGTCATGCAAATGTACGTCTGCCACTCCCCTTCACACTCAAATCGTCCCACGCTGTGTTTTCCTTACCAGTCATTACGAATAACTGCAATTTATTTTGAATGATGAGGGAAAGAAGGATACAGCGTAGTTTCTTTACTTAGGCTATTAGAAATGACAATATCCAAGCTGTAGTTCGATCTGTATGCATGAAACGGTATCCAAATTACGACTGCTAAAATATAAAAGAATTAAGGATCAAACTACAAACACAGCGGTGAGAACTGGATCCTAGATGTACAGTATCGACCCCTAAGAAAACACTCCGTGATTCCTCTGTTGGATTGATCTTCATACTTCATCACTTCCTTCGTTATCAATCGTTTATTTAATGCAAGTTTTATCTTTCAGCAGCAGCAATATTGCAAATATTGCTAACGACGACCGAACAAGCAGCCGATTACTGGTTGGCCCTGGCTGTTCCGCAGTTGAAGTGAAGTCACATGGTCGGATCACGCCGAATTTCATCTTCTGGTCTCAGGTATATCCACTTTTTTGAAATACTAATACGAATGGTCGCTTACTTGAAAATTCTAAGTTGGAACAAGCTGCTCTGGGGACTGGACAGCTGAGTAACCCCAATATTGACAGATCCATCTATCCAACTATTTGGAAAGGGAGCCCGTTTTTTCCTTATTAACCAATTCAAGTTTTTTTATTTCCCAATGAAATGGTGAATCAGTAGTTAGCTGAATTATTAAGTGTTCTTAGAAACTATAGTGCATTCATTCTCAATCTGTCAATCCTCAGTAACTAGGTTCAGAAAAGTCGAACCTATTCACACATCAAAAAATACATCAAAAACGGGCTCCACCCTGCACTTTTGTGGCACATGGAAAATTTGGCATTCGAACAGGGTTCAGTTTTTAAAGTATAGTTGGAAAAAGTAAATTCGTAGTAAGAGTAGCACTACTGAATAGTGTTGTTGCATTTTGTAGATCGGAGCTGAGTCATAGAGTATGGCGAGAGTTATGTATTAGTATTGCCTAATTAATATGAAATTTCAGGTTTCGCCGTACAGAAATTGTATATGCTCCTTCCGGGACGAACCGTATTTCTTCCATATCTCAACTCAGTGATGATGAGACAGCTACTTCGATGAAAAGGTGAGAGATGTGTTTTTAACATTTTAAAGTGAAAAGGTAAACGAACTTTTTTGGTGAAAAGTGAATTTTGCGAAATTCTATGCTAATTTGGGATTATCGGGGACAAAGTAACATACGAGTGTGGCTTGTAGTTGTGTACAGTATGCTGTCACTATGCTCATAAACTTAACTTTTTCACTCTAGTTTGTAACGAAATGAGAGTGATTTTGAGCCAGTTTTAAAGTATGAAATCGGACAGTGACAAAGTTCATGTCGGTCGAGGGCTGGAGGTCAAGGTATTCAATGACAGCTTTCGTGTATACATCTCATGCTACGTTTTATTACAGAGTATGTGATTTTCTCGCTACGAATACGACCACCCTGATCGGACGGACTTCGCTTCTACAAAAGAAGCTGATTCATTTTTATGATATATGCTTTCATTCATGTCCCTATAAACTGATAAATGCCATCAAATGGTTTACAATCTGCTATTCCAACATTGTTTTATTGTTTGTTGCGTCATTGAAAGAAAAACTGGAAAATTCAAGATTCTATGTTTGCAAATATATTGGGCGAACTATACTAATCGTGAAGATGGAAGCGTATGTGTTCTAAAGGTGTGGTGACAGTTTACCCCGTTTTTTTCCTAATCACATTTTTATTATCAGGAAGTGAGGACGTTACATTATGTTTGAAAACGGGTACCCTTGACGTTCATGTGAAGTATACCGGATAATTTGTGAACTAAAAGCTTACATACTGGCTGTTACCTCGCGCGTTGGGTTTCGGGGTTTATTCCTCACTTTCTCCCCGGACATCCCCCGATCACTCTCCGAAACGTGAATTCCCGCAAATTCAGGGTTTTTTCAGGCCGTTTCTCCAGCTTTTCCCCGAAAATCCTCAAGCTTTCGGGGTTCGTTCCTCACTTCTTACCCGATTTTTCCCCGTTCGCTCCCCGAAAAGTGATTTCCCCGAAAATTCAGGGGGTTTCCGGGAAGCACGATTTCCGATGTATGTCACATTGGTCTCAGCAACATACCATGACGAATTTACACAGCAGAAATAATGACTTTTAGCCGTTTCAAAGCTTCGAATATTCGATTAAAATATTTCCGTACGTAATGTGACGTGTCGCTGAGAGCGCAAACCAAACATTTGTTTTGAAAAAAAATAAAAGTTTGGTTGAAAAAAATAAAAGTTGATTGTGCGCGATGGGTGCACTGACAGTTACCACTTTACTCTGGCCGTTTTTATTCACGGAACCAAATTGCTCAGATATCCTTTTTTATACATGTATTTATTTTCGGACATATTTTGGACACTATTTGTCATTGTTTGAACCTATGATGTTCATTGATGAAGAAATAAGCATTCCAACAACAAATGATTTGTTGTCATGCATGAGTACGTTTGGACCGTATCACTGAATTCCCTGCTCAAAGAAAGTTGTCACTCAAAATGGTTTCGAACTCAAATTAATACGACATTGGTGTTGTTGTTAGAGGGTTCAGTTATATAGTTGAAACACGACTTACTGCAGGGAAGAATGCGCTTTCCCGGTTTTGTTGTATGTCCAGAGCTGTCTGTTGGGTATGACCAGCACAAGAAAGAGGCTGATCACGACCAGACCGAGATTGGCAAGCACATATATTGCTTAAAATGAACAACTTGGTTTGCTTTGAAAAACTAAAAAGAGACCCTCGAAGAAGTGATGCACATTTGAAAATAGGAATGGTCGCTGGGAGTTGTACTGATTCCGGTTGCGTACTCAACTGTGTATCTACGGAATCTACGGAATCTTTCACATCGGTTCAGGAAACATATTAATGTGTGGAGACGGCATGCCGGCTTGGACTGCGGTGTTTTTGAAATTTAGTCAATCGCAAACTCCATGGACAAGATTAATTAGGTGAAATTAGGGATAAAATTAGAAACCAAATTGTGAGAGCGAAAAACTGACCCAGAAGTGGTAGTGTTTGAGATTTTGGAATCTTGTCAGAGAGGATGTTCAGTATGAAGCTCATGGTCATCACATTTGTCAACGCGATTTCCAACTGTAATTAAATGTGTGCAAACAACATGAATCAGTCAATCGTTGGCTACCTGCGTTTTTACGAAGACTATATACAAACCATTGAAGAGTTCGATTATATAACAATCATTATATTAAAACCACTTAGTTGTCGGCCTCGGCTAGTCAGACTAATATCTTCAGTACTTTTCGACCTATCACAAACATTTACTCACCCTAGTCTCTTTACTACCAGCTAGCATGAATATGCCAACCATGGAGAGAGTGTTTATCAAATAGGACGGAATCATAATCATATATAGATAGAAAAGAGATCGTCTTTTCATGTGAACACTAAATATTCCCTGAAATCAACAGTGCACTTTTAGAAACGTAACAAAATATGATCAATATTCATGCCAGGGCGGGATCGATTAATCAATGAAAGGAAGTGACGGAATCTCCATTGTAGTTAAACTCGAAACTTCAATATTTTACTGGTACTTAGTCTGAGCTCTCCCCCCCCCCTCTCAGCACATGCGTTTCAGTCGGCTTTCGAATTTTTGAAAACGTTCCTTATATACCTCTTATTCTGTACAACATTTATCGTTTAGTGAACACAGAAACACCACAAATCGAAAACCGAAAGTAAAGACAGTTTGTTGTGTCGCCACACTGTACCGAACAGTTGTTTTTGATTATGAACGACACTGTTTCAGTTTGAACACTTTCTATTTTTTTCTTCTGAAAGCTGCAGAGCAGAAAGAATAGTCAGAACACCTTGTGTTTGCTAGCGTTTTATCTGTTTCATGTTTGTTCTCTTCGGACGTGCGAACTGAGTGAAGTAATCACCGGAGTTGATATGAAAACATGAATGATATTTTTTCCTTTGCTGTTGTGCTCGAATGATTCGCTCAAGTTTGCATTCCACATATTCTGCTTACGTAAAGGTTAGGGTAGTTTTTGCCGAGGTAGTCGAATTCGTTTGTAGCTGTGACATTAGTGACCTCCCATTCAACACTGCCCTGAAACTCAGATGTTATTCAGATAGAGCACAAAATAGAAAAAAACGAATTTTAAAAACCAAAAAGTGATTACGAGGTTTCACGTGACTAGGTTTTTTTTTCAATGTTTTTTATTCGACCTATAACCTCAACAAATAAAGTTTTTGCTGAGGTTATAGGTCGAATATCAAGAAAATTCATCTGCGGCTTCATTTGTCACCGTGTTTAACTTCAGTTTCTGTTAAACGATTGGCCACTTGATATCTTTTGGTTCGAAATTATTTGTTTCCTGGTATACACAATAAATTAATATCAACTGAAATATATGTATGTAAATTTGTTTGCTCGTTCGAGACTGTATTTCTAAACAGACCGATTTGAAATCCTGAATTACGGTGTTCTCCATCTTCCCGGTGGTTGCATGTATAGCGAATGAAGTTTCGGGAATCAGAGCGCAGGTCACATATAGTCGGCACTCTTGCTTATCAAATGGAAACATTGAAACCTTAAGCCACATCAGTGTTTGAGGCAAATCTCGTTCAACATTACTGTTTTTAACTTGTTGAAGAATTACGAAATACATTATATTTTTCTAAATAGTGGCATATCACTCTATATTGACGTGTACCACATTCACCAATTTAATTTTAAAATCAGGTTTTCTTACGCCGGCATATCTTACAGTGCGCTATTGGTCATTCGCTGGCTATGGTACTTTTTTCGCCTCTGGTACTGTAGCAAAGTCTCATTAAAATGTCACCTTTGAGGTAACCGACTCCCTAAGTTTGTCTAGGTTTGGATCATCTACACTATGCTTATACCTTTATACACGTGAAATTGGCAACTATGTGGCCAGAATGTGATCAGGTTCATGATCTTCGATCAGGTTGAGCCACTTCCATGAATTTGCTGAGGTGATGGACCAAGTTTTTTACAGAGTGGAAGAATTGGCTCAATGAGTATTCCATTCTACTATGATGTGACTTACATCGAAGGGGCAAATCACTTTATGAAGCACAGAGGAGACGGATGTGATAGTTCCGTTGCTACAAATCTGAAAGCTTCACAACATTTTTCATGCTGGTGAAAAAGTGGATACACTTGATTTTCTCCGTTCTGGTCAAATTCCAATAAAAAACTTTCAATTTGGCACATCCATCTAACCGTCATATTCTAGCACATTCGTCTTATTTTCAACTTCTCATCAATAGCAATCTTATGAAAACCTTTTTGGAAATTGTATCGAAAATGTGAGTGGGTAACTATAATAGTGTTTTTTTTTACCTCCACCACCTGTATTTGGTCATCAGTGCTCCCAGGGTTTTCTCTAAAATAAAACATGGTCATCATAACAATATGTTGTTTACACTCACTCATATAACTTGGTAATATGTTGCTATGAAAAGACTCTTCTTATGCCAAAACGAGTTAACGAAGGCACACTCCTGGTGAGTTTTACACTCATAATGAACATAGAAGTTTGTTCTTCAAAATACAGAATAAAAAACAGCAAATAAAATGCTGGCGGAACAGCTGTTAACTTTGAGGCATCCCTCACATGACTCTAATGATAAACAATCCACGCACACTGGCCAGTAAAAAAAATCGGGAGTCCAAATTCGGTTTTTGTTGATGAATAAGGATTGTAGGCCACCAAATTTGCTGGGATCCCAGGTGAGGCGTTCGTCTATCCAAGCCTGGAAGCAAAGATATTTTCAGTTCACAATTAATTATCGCGCGCAGCGCGAAGCGCTGTGCGAGATTTGTCTTTGGTCCGGCTAATGCGCGCCTCCGTTTTTTTAGTTTTCCCATAAAAAGGCTGAAATTCGCAAAACAGAACTTTTACGAACTTGGGAAGTTTCTACAGCATATTTGCAAATTGTATTCCAAATTTAAACGAAATCGGTTGAGTTTGAGCCAAGTTATGATGTTTTCGCTTCATCAAGAGCGCCAACTTCCGTCGTGTGTCCTTCCTTCCTTCCTTCCTTCCGTCATGGCGTGCTGTGATGCTATCTCTGCCACAACTAACCAGATTTGGCTTAAATTTGTAGTAATAATAGAACTCGTATAAAAACGGAATGAGCGCAATTTTTTTTTGAAAAAAAAATATTTTTCACCAAGTTACGACCTTTCGAAATAAATGCCTCTGCGTCTCTCCATTTTGTGCACTCTCTCGCTCTCTCTGTCAGGTCGGTTATGCAAACTCTTGTAACTTAGGGTAACACTGACCGATTTCGATGAAAATTTAAATATGATACCATCGTGACTTTAATATAAGTATTAAGTATTCTATCGGTGACGTCATTCAGGATTCTGGAGACCCGATGACGTCATCTTTGAAAAGTGCAAAGTTGACGTCAAATATTTCTCCAAATGATGACAATAGTTGGCAAGTGGGTTATTAACGATGGATATTCATCGAAAGGTGTCGTATTCCGGGATTCTGAATGCCAGATGACGTCAAATTTCAAAAGTAAAAAGTTGACGTCAAATTATTCTTCAAATGATAATAATAGTGGGCGACTGGTTTAATAACGATAGAACTTCATCTAAACATGTCGTTATCTGAGATTCTGGAGGCCAGGAGACGTAATACTGAAAAAGTGCAAAGTTGACGTCAAATATTTCTCCAAATGATGACAATAGTTGGCAAGTGGGTTATTAACGATGGAGCTCCATCGAAAGGTGTCGTATTCTGAGATTCTGAAAGCCAGATGACGTCATATTCAAAAGTTGAAAGTTGACGTCAAATATGTTCACAAATGATAATAATAGTTGGCAAGTGGGGTGTTAACGGTGGAACTGCATCTAAACATGACGTATTCTGGAATTCTGAAAGCCGGATGACGTCATTTTTGAAAAGTGCAAAGTCGACGTCACATATATTTTCAAATAATGGTAATATCTTAGAAAGGGTCAATTAACGGTGAAACTCAATCAAAGAGTGACGTATTCTGGGATTCTGGAGACCAGATGACGTCATTTTTGAAAAGTGCAAAGTTGACGTCACATATATTTTTAAATGTGAAAATATCTCAAAAATGGTATATTAACGATGAAACTTTATCTAAATATGACATATTCTGGAATTCAGGAGGCCAGATCTCAGATGACGTGGACTTTAAAAAAATTGACGTGAAATATGTTTTCGAATGCTGAAAGTTTCTTAAAAATGGTCGATTTACGGTGAAACTTAATTCAAACATGATGTATTCTCGGATTCTGAAGGGCAGATAAAGTAAGTTTTTAGAACTGCAATGTTGACTTCATTTTTTTCGAATGGTGGTAATACTTGACAAGTGGTTCATTAAGAAAACAATTTTATCTGCACGGTACAGATCAAAACAGCTCTCTACATACCTACGGCATGTTTACAAAAAGAGAAAAATTCATGAAAAAGTGGGGGCCCAACGACTGTGAGATTTATCTTCTTCTGTGCGCCCCTTAGGCAGCTACACTCAAATGGAGCAGCTACTGCTACAAACACCGAAAAATAATAATATACTCAAGTATAACTGTTTATTACAATCATACAAAAGTCGTAAAATATCTTTTCAAAGCTGTAAACTAGAATCTACAAATCACAGCTGCGAACGAAAGAACAACTGTTGAATAATATGCGAAGTGTTATAGCACCTAGAATTGAAGTAATGACCACAAATGCATACCATTGTGTAAAAACCAGGATCTCTATGGTTGACTACGTTGAGTTAACATCTGTGATTTGTAGATTCTAGTTTACAGGTTTGAAAAGATATTTTACGACTTTTGTATGATTGTAATAAACAGTTATACTTGAGTATATTATTATTTTTCGGTTTTTGTAGCAGTAGCTGCTCCATTTGAGTGTAGCTGCCTAAGGGGCGCACAGAAGAAGATAAATCTCACAGTCGTTGGGCCCCCACTTTTTCATGAATCTATACTTCTCTTTGATAAGGGGTTTCCTCAGCAGTGTGCAAAGAACATATATGATGACGTGAAGAAAAACATGGCCTATAGAAAAAAAAACCTTGAATAGCGAGTGCATTTTGTGTAAGTTTTAAAAAACATTGTTAAACATGTCGATTTATTAGAAAACTAATACATATCAAGTAGATGCCCAAAGGACAGAAAGAGAAAAATCACTCACTATGTAGTGGCTGAAAATAATCCAAACGCTTTGATCTGGTTCATTCTGGAAATAAATGTTGCGAAATGCTAGAAAAGTTAGGAAATTAAATTTTAAGGAAAAAATACGATGCACAATTTCATCGTTAGCAAACGAGTCATAAAAATGGATCAATTCAGTTTTGCATTTTGGTTGTTGCGCTCTGTTTGATTGACCGTAACACCATTGAATACGACTTACCACTTGTGCTACCTTGACGGACAATAGGTGTATGCGTATTGCAAATGGTATCACGGAGTTGTTTTCCACAGCATTCGATACTCCTGTAGATAATAAAATCATTAAACCGACCATGAAATTTACATGCTAAATAGGTGAAAGTGTCATCATTTGCGTTGCAACCCAGTTAGACGATAAGAAAACAGCTGTGTACTTTAGAGTAGATTAACGACGTAGTGGATCCAGATCACCGATACAGTGAACACCACATCGTGAGTCAAATTTAGCATTCATTACAGTCATTACATCAAACTTCGCCTTTTACTGAAACATTGATCTATGTTGAACAATGGTTGAACAGAACTCTATTGATTTCTTACCATTGTCTGAAAAGTCGACAAGGTCACGAATTGGTAACATTGCATTGCAATTGCATAGTTATCATGAATTACTGATAGAGGGCAGAA
Organism: Litoditis marina; assembly: GCA_964036275.1. NCBI lineage: Eukaryota > Metazoa > Nematoda > Chromadorea > Rhabditida > Rhabditidae > Litoditis > Litoditis marina. Next base: position 33,323,975 of record OZ038433.1, read on the forward strand.
TGGAGAGCTAGTTTAGGTACTCCGAGGTACCTAAACATAACGTTGCAACTTAAAGGAGACCGGAATACAACTTGAGCAGAGGTTTTGTTACGGGATGCTTTCAACTGTATTGAGGTCAGAGAGCACAAATACATCGTATATCAATTTGATCAGTCCACGTGGCGTTCACATGACAATGCCACGCGACACGCAACGCGTCCAATCAAAAGTAGGATACAGCAGCTTTACGAACAACCATGTTGCTCTCCGGTCTCCTTTAATTGAGATATTTTCTTCCCATGTTTCGGTCTGAGAAATTTCAAAAAATCGGGCATCGTATTTTTGCAAATGTTTTTGTTTGTATTCGTTCAAGCCAAAGAAAACGGAAATGACCAATCATTCGAGCCAACTACAAATCGTTTCCCGAAGTATAAACTGTTGTAGTATCGCACACAGATCGTAGCACTGCCCAGCTTGGCTATTGAGAACGAAAATTTTGATAATGGATTTCTTTTTGGATAAGATAGAGGTATATTAATTTTTGATGATTTATTCCCCCCCCCCCTCTTCATAAGTCACCCAAATAACACGTTAAACCAGAAACGAGGGTCCTAACCATCACACTCTTCCATTTGCTTTTTTATTCTCATAGAATGCTGTGGCTGAAATAATGAATGATTTAAAATGCATTTAGTTGTACAAATTCGATTAAGTTGGGGTAATATGTTTAACCATGTCACGTACAACATTATTTGCACCTGTTGTTTCAATTTCATTGAAACTTGTCCATCCTGTTTAACTCGTTCACTATTGCAATCATATCGCTTTTTTGCTCCTTTTCCAGCCAAACTGCTGACAGTCAGGAAAATTGTAGTTGCACAATCTATCAGCAGACTACATTTTGAACGGATTTCGAAACGCGTAAACAACTACAACAATTGTTGTAGACACGCAATATGTTGACTTTACGTCGTATTTCGTAAAAAAAATCGTATGTTGGTCGTGATGTTTTGTATAGACACAATGTTTCCAGTTCACAAACCACAACCTTCCGCCTGAATTCGAAATATTGTCTACAAGACACAAATTACGGTAATTATGGCTTAATGGGAGTTAGACACCTGAATGAATGTCACGGCCCAGGAGACAAAAATGTTGCATTAACAAAACTTCAAGCGCATTTTACTCATGGTTCCAACAATACAAGAGAGTGCATTATTGTTTTTTTTTATATTTAGCATTAGTATTGTTGTAGTTCCGCATACCGCCCAATTTTCATCGATGGAGTGCGGTGACTTGAACTACAGTACCACTGCGTATGTCTTGGTGATGAGATGTACCACTCTGGTAACCGTACCTATCGACGTGCTCGGAATGATTCTTATTCTGACAAAATCACCAAAAATCATGAATACGTACAAATGGTATTTGTTTGCTCATCAAATCATGTGAGTGCTAAATTTATTTGTAGAGTTTCCCGAATAAATGTATGTTCTTATAACACAAACCATCTGCTTGTTCGGGCACACAAACGTTTGTTACATAACTTCGATCACACAGCAAACTTGTGCGACTCCGGTAGTGATGGATATCATAAGCTCCTAAAGTGTTCGCAACATTCAAATATGTGTGCTAAGTAGTTACATATTTTCAACTGGAGTTAGATAGCTCATGTTCCGTTTTCTCGTGGACTAATCGACATTTTCAGTGAAACGATGTTTGATGTAAACTGGTCGCTGCTGACTACCCCTGTGGTGTTGACTCCAAGCATAGCGGGATATGGACTTGGAATCTATTCCATGCTAGGCATATCCACCTTCTATCAACTGTTGATATCTTTAACTATATTTGGAGGTGACACTAATCATTTCAATGTTTCATGCAGAGCTCACTCAGCAGTTACACAAAACGAAGATTTGTTCTGTTCAATCGTGACTGGGCAGTAAATGGGTTGCTGCATTTTTTTTTCAATGAACAGGCGTCGTTATTTGTCTATCCACTGTAGAAAGCCAGTAAACAATTTATACAGCCAACCAGTTTTATGACGTCGTAAAAACTCATTTGCTGTGAAATCAATATAATTTTTTTTCAGCCAACCTCGCGTCTTCAATAGCTCTATTCTACTATCGGGCTCAGGTTGTCACACCAGACTACAACTTCTTCCACCACAGCAAGATGAGCCGCCTGATTTATCTAACAGCACTGTACTGTTTCTGCATTCTCGGCTACGGAAACATGATGTCGGCGGTAGCGAAAGACCAGCTGCTAGCTAAAAACACGTTGGTGAAGGTCTGTCATATATGGCTTTTGTAGTATTTTATCATTTATTGTCACTTTTAGTAATTAGAAAAACATCGTTTCTCGCGAGAGTTTCTAGAGTTCGGAAGTTTACATTACTCAAAATGTGTTCATAAATCTGGACGCGGATCCAGAACTCAATAATTGAAGTAGTTGTATATGAGTGGTTCTAGTTGGAGTGATTTCAGAACTGGTCATGCGCCCCGGTCACATTTTGGAACAATGATACTCTTATTTTGGAGAGAGGAGACGTGGTTGTGTTGGGCGTACGCTCATTTCCGCTGAAGTCTGGTATATTCACTATAATAGTATTCATCTGGATACTCTCTCAACTGCTGCCTCTTCTTCATTTTCTGTTTTCGCACCAATCCAAACTCTCAACGAATACGAGAAAACAGCAATGGGTTTTTCTCCGTGCCCTCGTTCTACAGGTATCTTTTAATAAACCTAGGTTTGCAGTCGTTCAAATGTGACTTGAGGTTAATTTATCCGTACAAAATAAATTGCTTTCACTCTAACTGTTGGGTCAGTACTCGTCAGTACTCGAGTCAGTACTCGAAATAGTTTTGGGTCTGATACGCAGATTCGTTATGAATCAGGATCGAAGAGACGTTTAGGAGTACATGTTCACCGTGCACACTAAATTTATACTTAGTATAAATAAATCAGAGTCTTGTTTTCAGATTTCTTTCTCCTACTTGGCTGTAATGATTCCAGGGTTAGCAATGACACTACGTTTTACTGGTATGAAACCGGCCAGCTACAGTGAGTGTTATGTCATATTCAAACTTCGTTTCCTATGGAGGAATAGAATGCAAAAATACACACCTCACGAAAAATGTAGTGAGCGCAAACATAAAACTAACATTAAAATATAGTAAAAAGTCTGATTGTGTTGCAAAGCAAATACTCAACTTAAAAACTGCAAAAAACTGCCATGTGAAATAAAATTTATTGTAATGATCCAAAGTATCTTACTATGTTTTGTCTCGAATCTCTGTCCTGAGAAGTTTAATTCAGATTTCACATTCGTTTGTTTATGGATCCAAACTCTACATGGCTCTCTCGGAACGTTTGTCATGATTTTGTTCACGAAACCCTACCGCGAAGGACTCCTGAACGTCTTTCAAGCAAGTAAAGTGTTCCTATAAAACATATTCTCAATTTATTTCTTGTCTTAGTTCGTTGCGTTGTGTTAGTTCATTGCAGAGCGTCTTCCTCGTAATCTATATGAAGTGTATTAGAACAAAACAAGTTATTTCTTCATGTTCAGCTCCTGAAGACAGTGAATCGTCCAAAACGTCACCACCGAATGAGTTGTGGAACTTTTGTCATTATGTTGTTGTGGAACAAGGTCTCGATAAGAACATAATACATATTACAGAGCCTGTGCACCCAGTGACAATTCCTATGGGAATGTCTGTCACGATGCGTTCGATTGGACAATCCACAGCTCAGAGCTTTCGCAAGAAAGCAATATAATGAAATAGAGCTCGAGCTTTTGGTGAGAAACATTGTGCTCATGTTCACAAACCCATGAGATTGAAAGTTCCCCAAGAGTATCGCCACAGTAAGACAAAGCATGACGTAATATGGTGATCGAACTGAGTTACAAAGTAGCTTCGACATTTGCCACCAAATTTCTCTGACTTTTGTTCTGTTCTGTAACACTGTTGATTCAAGATTAACAACCTTAACAAACGCATCGAATAGGACTGAAGTTGATATTTCAGAACGTTTATTTTTTCGCCTCCCAGTAATTTAATGCTGTCCTACTGCAATTAAATTTGCGAGACCAAGTGTCACAAGTTCAGTTACGAAAAGATAATTATTACAGAGCTGGGGATGTAATTTTGACAGAGTCCTAGCAACGGACGTACCCAAATACTTCATCGGCACTTCGAGGTCGTCATAACGTTCACCTGAGATGAGTTGTCTTCAGATCAATTACGGTTTTACGGAGCCGTTCACGCAAAACTCGTTTCTGTACAACTGGATAAGTTTTATATACTATTTTGCTTCGCCCGTGGTCGGGTTTGTGGCGTTTTTTCTGCACGTCTTCATCATTTATCGTATAGTCATCTGTAACCGACCGTTGAATCTGGCACATGCGACCGCCATCACTCAGTCTGCGTCTGACCTGTGGACATCAGCTTGTTTGGTGTGGTCTGTGAGTTCATTTATTGTCATTTTTCTTATTCATTAATTATATATAAATATATATATATATATATATATATATATATATATATATATATATATATATATATATATATATATATATATATATATATATATATATATATATATATATATATATATATATATATATATTATATATACATAATATATATGTTACGTCACAGAAATCCTGAATAAACAACCGACATAAAAACGAAAGCTCTGAAAAAGACTGTGAAACCATACGTTATATGAAATCATGTATAACGAAAGTTGATTACAGCGGTTATTTGTGTTAAATGGTTGTCTTCTATTTCTGAACTATTCTTCATTGTTTTCCAACTAACTTGTTCCGCACTGTCATAAAGCATACAATACTATGCTTTTGAAGAGTGCTTTTCAACTGGCATAACACACAGTATCGACAAACATTTTTTGTCTTGAAGTACGAGTCTGTCAGCGAACGGTAATGTAATGGCATGAAACTCCTTTTTGAAGTCCGCAATGTTGTGATCAAAAACAAAAAAAAAAGTCCGTTCAGCGCTTCGCACGATACGTCCTGTTTCGTTCCAACCAACAAAAATCCAACTAGATCCAAAACAAAACCAGTTTTTTTCTCAATCCAAAGTTTAGTTCTTCGATGATGCTTACGTCAACGTGCTATTGGGTCTATCCATACTCACTTCGTTCTCACTTCTCACAATTTCGTGTTGCTTATGGAATACAGCCATCACAAGGTAATAGGGATCTGGAAGGGCATAACCACGAAATAGAGAGGAAGTGATTCACGAATTACGTTTTTGTGGTTGTTGTTTTTGTCGAAACGAACTCAACATCAACAAATGAGAGCATGGAAAAGATACTGTCAACAAATGGCGTCAAAGTGGTTGAGTATATGTCTTATTCTTACCAATCAGACCTCATCAGCGTTCACACAATTGTCAATGACAAGAGATAGTGCCATAATATTGATGATCAATGTGTATTTCCGTAGGATACCGAGTCTAAAATTGTCAAATCACCTGTGCGTTTTCAAAAGTCGTTCTACATCGGTAGAATACAATATCGGTAGAAGGATTCATACAAACGAAAACGCTTTCAAACATAAATTCAAGCGGTTAATGTTAGGATTTTCTAAGCAAATGCATTTGATAGGAAGCCAGTGAAGCTGTAGCTTCTCAATATGAACCGTAATTTTCGAGGCAATTTTATAACTCAGTCCACGGTTCTCTCTATTTTTGAACTCATGGGAATTTTCGAAATTCATTCAGGTCAACTAATGTAACGTCAGTCTGCGTAATTGTGGTTTCATTGGTTATCACTGGTTTGGTGCAGGTTTTTGTCTCCCCACAAAATATAATACCCTTACTGGATGAGGTAAATAATTATTTCAAGAAAATAATTATTTCACGATCCGTTGTAGAATGAGTTTTTCGTCTAGACTTCTTGTTTCGATGTTATGAGAAGACTAATACATTAGATATGGAATGCAGTAGAAATATTCGACAATTGTATTCTCCCTTTTCATCGTAAACAACTTACAGTGGTACTCTGATATTATCATTAACAAAACAAAGAAAGCTAAACACTAGATACATTAGGGACGAGTTCAAGCAACCATTAAAAGTGCTGTAACGTTAACGCAAAAGAACTGCACTTTGGTTGAACAACAGAAGATATAATAAATTCAGGATATGAACATCCTTGCCTTCTACATCTTTTCTCTGGTTTGCCTGATAACCTCGCTGCGTTGTTTGATAGGAATATACAACGAAACCAAGGACTCATCGCGTAAAATAGTTGATGCAAGAGAAAAAATGAGGACAACTTTCATTTTGAAGGTTTGTTCCGTATCTTGACACCCAAAATGTGCTGCTTTCCATTCACAAAAATGTTCTTAAACTCAAACTAACCCTTGCCGTACTCGATCGATTCTTTTTCCCTAGGATTACAAATTTGCACTCCTCTTCTATCTTATATAACTTTGTAGCGAATTTCGTTTCAGTTTTTGATATTGATGATTTATCCATTCTCAAGACTTCTCTATGTACCGCACCTGGTGATGCAATGCTTCGGAAAACCAATGATTGGGTCACAGCTGGAGATTGTGAACGTTATATCAGTTGTGAGTCGAAATAAATGTCTAGGTGAAGAAGATATATATATCATATCTACATAAATATCAGTAACTTATCTTACAATGCTCCAACTATAGGTCATGTTTTTACGGACAGTCAGGATCAAAACAAGATCAGGCATATCAACACATTACCCAACCCCAAAATATCGTAATCAAATTATTCTAACTACCGATAAAATCTCGTTCCATTCTTCAATTTTCTCTCTGTATAGCTGGTTTAGCGACGAGATATCGGTTGACGTAAGCAGGCAGTACTCTTTTCAGATGTTTCTTCTTTTGTTTTCGTTCACCTCGTTCTTCAACGGCTTGATTTCTCTCTGGTGTATGTCCGGCTTCCTACGAAAAAGAGTTCACAATTTCGTTCAAGTACAGCCAATGATAAAATAAACATAATTGGAAAGTGATTGTGTGTTGCGTTACTCTCAGGTGTGAATTCTGGTTTTTTGTTAACAAGTCTTTTCTTCGTCTTCGTGTCAAGTCTTCGTGTTCATATGTGTCATTTTTTTTCAGTTTACTCGTATGTGAAAGATTTATTTTGCCGAATGAAATGTATAATCGAGGACTTGCAATAATTGAGCAAACTGCATGTTCTTCATTGTTTATATCGTATGTGTATCTGTAGATTAATCTAATCTTTTGTTCGAGTTGTGAATAAGAATCATTGCGGTTGAGATATCTAACAAATCCGAAACATAATCATAAATTTTCTCAGTATTCCTTGGGATCACACAAAATTTGAGCCCCAAATGTACCTCGCAGTCATTTATCAACTCATAATAGTCTTCTTGAAACGAACGATATATTAAATTGATTATATATTTCTCATGATACTCGCGGAGAGTAGGTCCTTTCATAAAACATGTGGAGAGCCCTACTGAAACATGGTCTCGTCACACATTTGCATTCATGAAATAAAAAACTGACTAATCTGTCGAGTACCGTTTGGTAGAACATGACGCTTCAGTTGATCTTCAGTCTTCTTCAAAGAATCCCATAATCACTGTACTGAGTTACTTTCCGCAAACTAGATGTAACTATCACATGTTAAAGTCTCATTTAACAGGCACTTTCTGAATAATTATACAATTCTTCAACTCCTAGCAACCAAAATAATAGAATCTGAATCGGTAATTATAAGGTGATAAGTCATGTTGCGGTTACAAAGTGTTTCTCGCCTCCAATGAGCTGCCTACGTATCAAGTACAGCTCCCCGGAAGATTTCGTCGATCAGTCGGAACTCTTCAAAACTATCAGTTTAATAATATATTTCTCTTCGCTAATTTTCGGAGCAGTGGGATCAGTTCTACATGCTGCTATCATTACTCGAATCATTGTATGCAACCGACCAATAAATTTGTCACATATAATTGCGATCACCCAGTGTGTATCAGATTTGTGTATGTCTGTATGTTTGCTTGCGGCTGTGAGTTTTTTGACGGTAATTATGTGTATTTTAGCGGTGGTGAAAATAATATACTCGACTTAAATATTCAAAATGCAGAACTTATTGGGGAACTTCAATGAAGTGTTGTATGTCTAGGCAATCAGAACTGGCTATAACGCTAGATAGTTATTTTCATGAACGATGTATCCGATATCTAATAAGTTCACATTATTGCGCCTCGGTGAAGCAATAGGCAAAATAGTTCTTCAGCACAGCCGTATGATCACGTTTTTAGAAAACTTCTTGTTTCAAACAGTGTGGCACCATAGACTTCTATCATAAAAAGATAAACTGTACTGAACCATCTGAACACGATCTGACCCAGCTTGTGTTTCCCTAAACGAATATACCTAGCAAGTTGGAAACTACACGGCCTGTATGTGATAGGATCCGTAATCAGATTTCGTTTACCACGTGCTTTAATTTTGTTACTGGATGTTGCAGTTCTTCTTCTCGGCCTCGGGAGTCGCGCCGTTTGGACTGACAATCTCCATCTCGTTCGCACTATTGACAATCTGTTGTTGTTTATGGAATCGGGCGGTGACCAGGTATGATGAAGATGTTTCTTGTTTGGCGTTTTGGTACGCTGAATAGCTCACTCAAACCACTACGGGTGGTAATTGGAAAATCATCACATCGCTATTGAAAGTTTTCACCGATACTCACAATCAGTCACCGTTGAAACGTAGGTAGTATTTTTCATGTTGTCAGAAAATGTGTTTTCGACAATTTCATGATATCACAACATATAGGACTTGGCCATTTGATAAACATGTGAGAGGGGCATTTTTTGTTTTTGAAAAAAGTGTAAATCTGAAATTTTTTTGTTTGTTGTTTTTCGTAATTGAAAATTGCATCTTGTTTTAGAACAAGTGAAGAATGGACCATAAAAATAATTTTCAAGTGGCGAGGTCTTGTACTGAACCACATTTTAGTTGCATTTGATGTGCATTCACAAAATAGTTTGCGAAACACGACTGAAACACACGTGAACCAAGCTACAAACACAGATAATCATACACAAACCGTTATAATCTGGCATTCTTGGAACGACCCTTACAGAGTCTTACATTTCCCTCTTACAACTATTCTATTTGTCTGTTTCAACTTGTGCGTTTGCAGGTCATCTAACAACTGGTCAATCTGTATCACACTATCTTCTTGGATCATTAACACTTTGTTAACGTTTGTCGTTGTACCTCAGCAACTATTCTTGCAAGAGGTATACCCGGAGGTCGTATGCATGAAACATTCCGTGCAGGGTTTGGATCTCATCTCGCGCTTGTTCCATCCCGTGATGCACACATCTCATATGCACTGTAATCAGTCATCATACACTAAGAACTATGACTTTCTTGCTGATGTGAGCAGCGAGAAGGCATTAGGTAGTGCGTAAGAATAAACATAGGAGACAGACTGACGGAGAGATGAGAGGAGAAGACATGTAGAACGTATCTAACAGAGTGTTTCTAAAAAATGGAAAGAGATGGAGTATAAATATGAGACAGAATGATATCTTAATAATACGCATTCATGGTATGCTGGTTATCCTGATTTACACATTTCCTTCAATTTGTCTCATTATATCTCTGCGTTGCCTACTTGGAATCTACAAGAAAACGAGAGAGTCGTCGGCGAAAATTATTAAAGCTCGAGAAAAAATGAAAACAACATTCATTTTAGAGGTGAGTTTGTTGTTATCTTTTCTAGAAATTGCTTTTCGCTCATTATTTTCTAGTCACTGCTCAAACAGCTCTACAAATACAGCTATCGTCGCAACTTCGAACGTGCTGCGGAACTCGTATAGAATACCGAAAAGTGAGTAGCAATACCAGTCCTCAGTAGGTTAATAGAAAAATTACAGTTCTTACTTCTCATGACTTGACCTCTTTCTCGACTTCTCTATGTGCCCTTGATAGTGGCACAGTGTCTACGAAAATCAGTAGATGACACGTGGAGTGAACTTGTCCATACAGTATTCAATGTGAGTTTTTTCTTGAGATTATCAGGTGGCAACCATAAAAGGGTAGTTGCAAGCCGGGGAGTCGGAACTGCATAAGAGAATTTTCCAGTAGCTGGCGGTGAGACTGACTTCGTTGAAGCACATTTATCTGATAAGCAAGTAAAATAAAACTACTAATCAATTACTGTTGATAACAAATGAGAGATTGCATAGAACGTGCAATATTTTGCAGCAAATACAAGTGATTTACCCTTTGTGTGAATAATAAGCAATAAAATATTTAGCGAATACAGTCCAACTGTAGCGGACGGTCATTTTATCAATGCTCGAAAAAGGCTGAATATTCCAAAATTACAGTACGAATTATTACAGTGTTTATATTTTATTTATTTCTTCAATGCACAGCTCGGTGCGCTGAACGAAAAACGTTATATTCAATTGAGAAAGTACGCGTTACTATCAGGAGGGCAAGTAATGTTCATGACTCATCAAACTTTTGTTCACAGCGTTGGCAGTTTATATTTTAGGCGTTCATGATTTTAATTTGTCTCACTCCACTCCTCAACGGAGTAATCTCGATCTGGTGTGTATCCAAATATCTGAAGAAGAAAAATGTCAATAACGGGATAGTGGTTGTGGAGCCTCAGTAGTAAGCCATAAACTTTTATCAATATAACACTTCTACCTTATGTACTCTTCTTTCATTTTAATGTAAAATTGTCGGTCTGAAAGTATCGATGCAACTTGTCGTGGTCCTTCTCCGCTTTGGCATTCTTGTGTTCAATTCTGTGTAATTCCCTAACCACCAACTTTGACAAACACAAATTGAAACTATCACAAGTTCGATTATAACTTAATAAGTGAAAACGTATGTGAGGTGTAATTATATAACTCCTAGCAACCAAAATAATGGAATCTGAATCGGTAATTATAAGGTGATCTGTCGCCTTGCGGTTGAACTGAAAGTGTGTCTCTCTTCTGATGAGGTGCCTGCGTGTCAAGTACAGCTCCCCGGAAGATTTCGCAAATCATTCAGATCTATTCAAACTTATCAGTCAAATTATATTCATCTGTTTACCAATTTTCGGCACTGTAGGATTTATTATCCATATTGTGATCATTTTTCGAATTATTGCATGCAACCGACCAATAACGCTGTCACATACAATTTCAATTACCCAGTCTGTATCAGACATGTGTATGTCTCTTTGTTTGGTGGCAGCGGTGAGTTTTCCCAATTGTTAGTACGCTCGAACAAAAAATTATACGGCTGTAACTCATGTGACTGACCAATTAAATATGATAATAATGAAAATGTTGGAATTGAAACTTTTCGTAATTGACTTATTCTAAACGAAGAGCGCTCATTACCGGTACGTTCAGAACAATAGTTCAGTTTGAAGTTAAATTAAAGAACAAGGTGTCGTATTTGAAATCGGAAATGCACGTTGCCTCGCTGCTTTGAAACATATTAACTAATATCTAACTGCGAGTATGAAACTATGATGCGGGCCAGTGAAGATTGGTACCATTTTTGGAGACACCAATGATCCATCATTTTGCAGTTCTTTTTCCCGGCTTCAGAAGGTGCACCTTTCGCATTGACAATCTCCATCTCGTTCGCTCTGTTGACAGTATGTTGTTGTTTATGGAATCAGGCTGTCACGCGGTAGGTATTATCCATCTGTTCATATAATAAAGTTGTTATGAGGTTTGCCGACTAGATTACGTATGCTAGAAGATCCCGGCACCTTCATCCCATCCTGCGTCTCTCGCTCTGCCTCACTATTTCTCGTCTCTTACATCCCGGCGGGATGTAAGAGCAGAGAAATAGCGCATGTTTTATTCAGCCACTCATACAGGCTTGTTCAGGACAATTGCCACCGTTCAAAGATCTGTACAAAACTTTCATTGTGTTTGTAAAACTGCCTTCACCGAAAAACATCACTTTCTCATTTTGCAGGGTCTCTAACACATGGTCAATCGTTATTGTGATAATTGCTCTGATAACAACTAGTTTGATAACGTTTTTCGTTGTACCTGTAGAACTACCGTTGCTGGAAAAGGTATAAAGTACCATCATCCTTCATCAACAATTATTCATCAGGAGATGGTTTAACTCTGAGTGACCTTCGGGGGGCGCATTGAGTCTAGCATACTGTTTAAATTTCCCTACAAATTGTGACGCTTTATTGATCAGTAATAACGCTAAACTGACTCAGGGACGTCTCTTCAAAGCAGTTAATGAAGAGAACACAGAGAGGTAATGAGAAAAGAGAGGAATCAGAGAATCAAAGTCAGAGAGAAAGATAGAAAAGGCGAAAAAAAAGGGAAAAGTAGGCATGATGATACTTCAAATTTAGGATATGAATGTTGTCCTATTTTACATATTTCCTCTGATTTGTCTCGTTACATCACTACGTTGCTTGCTAGAAATCTACAAGAGAACAGAAGAATCATCTCCAAAAATTATCAGAGCTCGCGAAAAAATGAAGACAACTTTTATTCTGAAGGTTCGTTTCCACATATCACCCCATACAGTACCATTTTCAATTTCAATCCGTGCCCTTCTCTTGTAGAAAATGAAACGTTGAGTAGATTACAATTCAGAATGGTTAACAGAATTCTCCAAGTCCTGATTTCTTTGAATCTCGGCATTGTTGTTTATATGGTTTGTTTTGTAGTTGAACCGTACACGAAGTAGTCGTGTACGGTTAACTGTTAACAGAATGTTTCAGTTTCTAATTCTCATGACATATCCTATTTCGCGACTTCTCTATGTGCCCTTGATAGTGGCACAATGTCTACGAAAATCAACAGATGCAACGTGGACTGAACTTGTCAATACGATGTCTAACGTGAGTTTCACATTCAAGCAAACCAATATGCTCTGGCGCCGTAGCAAAGTCTCAGAGAAAGATCACCTTTGAGCTGACTGGTTCCGCCTGACCCAGGTTGTGCTTGTCTACACTATGCTTAATCATAGGAACTTCGTTACTATGAGGCCAGAATGCGATCAGCTTCTTGATCAGATCGAGGTTATCATATGCATAACTTTGCTATAGAACATGTTTTCCCGAATCGTGGTGAAAATTTGTCTCCAAACTGAGTCGGGACTGTAAGTTTTCTGGAAGCCCGTGGCGGGGCGGCACTCGGATTTTTATATATTATCGCTGTTTCAATATATTTTATCGCTGTTTCGATATATTTTATCGCTGTTTTAATAATGCGGAATTTTTCAAAACGACAGCGTCAGTATTATAATGCGGCCCCGAACAATAATATAGTGTTATGTACTAATTGTTATAATTATTTGACCGAGTGATATTAGAAACCTAGTAGAACATTACTCTCAGCTGGTGGTCACGCAGGGGGTCTTGCGATGAAAAAAACATTTCAGGGGTTTATTGTTTTCTTCTGTTTTACTCCACTTCTCAATGGAGTTATCTCGATCTGGAGTGTATCTAAATATCTAAAGAAGAAAAATGTCCCAAGTCAAGGAATTGTGGTGGTCGAGCGTCAATAAAAAACACTTTAGTGCCTTACATGTGGATTTGTGATTTAAGGACATGTGGATTCCTACGGTATGAAAATAACGGTTATAGTTGTGTTTCTCAACCGCTTCAGCATTTTCGTGTTGAATTCTGTATTTATATTGTAACATGCATACTGTTTTTACTTTAAATTTATCAATATCAACATTTCCATAAAAAACGACAATCTTGCAACAACATTATCACGAAACACATGGATGAAAGAGAAGGGTTCTAACGTACTCTTTCAACAATTCAAGTCACAAATAACTGCTAAAGGTTAGTGTTCACCAGACCGGAAGTTCGAGTTTATTTGCAAGCGCCTCAACTCGTTTGAAAACTGAATACGGAATAACAGAGAGAATACTTGAAGTTGTTTGATCACGATAAAATGCCCCATAATATGTGGTTTGATTAAACATGTTTCGGGTTGTTCTCGGTGGCGATCACACGCTCAAAACGTACTCGATTGCCGAAATGACTTCCGTGAGCACAACGTTATGTTAGTTGTATGTGAATATTAAATAAAAACAATAAGATGGTTTTTTTTCTAAATCGAAAAGTAAATATTAAGCACATGCTGCTCTCCAATTAACCACATGATCGTAATGTAATTATTGATGACCTAATTAGGTATGTTTAGTACATCGGACTAGACGCCTGCGGCGTCTAGCAGTTGTAATTCTTGTATAAAATTATGTACAAAACGATACCAAACATGATATATCTCCGTTATACCAAGCCTGTGCCATGGATTTGCGGAAGATTGACTTTTTCCATGGCTGTCGTGCGGCCTGGCAATATATGTCATTTGGCATGCACTTACACCTTCGTTCTCCGGGTTTCGAACTGTAAAACCTATAGAACTTAATTTGAAGTTTTTGTCGCGTCGCGTGCACGCGCGCGTTCTGTCAAAACCTATAGTGTGCTCAGCATGAGCAAATACGATATTCGTTTGCTAATTTTCGTACTGATAAACCTAATTTGAAACTTTTCACCGCGTCGCGGGCACGCTTATGAAAAAAATATAATCTGCAATTTCAGTTTATATTTAAAAAAAAAAACTATCGGAAAACGTTCAATATAAAGCGAGTTAGAAGCATTTTCATGATTATGAATTTCAAACTATACAGTACCTTCATTCCGCTTCGTTAAATTTCAAACGTGCTAACATACTGCTAAGATTTTTCACGTTTTTGTAAGGCCTACCAACGTATTTCGTTGAATTCAACACGTGCTAACTTACTGCTAAAATTTTCACGTTTGGTAACGCTTATGAACGTATTTCGTGGAATTTAACACGTGTTAACTTACAGCTGAGATGTTTTTCGTTTTTGTAAGGCCTGCCAACGTATTTCGTTGCATTTAACACGTGCCAACTTACTGCTAAAATGCTTCACGTTTTTGTAAGGCCTGCCAACGTATTTTGCTGGGGTAGTAAAACATGTGTTATCGTTACAAGATGTCAAACATGGCTGACTATGCTATGTTTTACATAGCACGTATGTGGTCGTTATTATAATTGCTAATTACGCTGTTCTACTGTGCCTATGGCACAGTAAACGCCAGCTTTGCACACCTACATTTGGTTACGCGCTAAGTTTCACGATCTTGATGGACTCTTCATGTAGATAATTTCATGAAATTTTACAGAGACATACATGATAATTTTGTCTACCAGATAATAATCAAATTGTTGTATTTGAGTTGAAACTGTTTGGTGCAGTCCGGTCTCAACAATAAGGTACTAACATTTTTCGTATTGATTTTTACGAGTAGTAATCATTATTTCCTTTTTTATTCGAGTTTTGAGTTATATGCCGTTTATTTTATGGGAAAATGTTGAAAACTGACTGAACACGAGCATTAATAGTGAAAATTTGCGGCCTTTTTCGTGAAAAACAACTTTCTACGCACGACTCAAACGTTATAACAAAAATGTGTCAACATTTTCAGAAAGAAGAGGTTATGGGGAAGGGGGAGAAACAAATTTTCACTGATAACGTCACAATTGGCATGAGTTACGACTCAAGTTACACGGCGTGTCAAAATGGTAAAACCGGCAATTTTCGAAAGAGGGCCAGTTTCTCAAAAACTACGAAGTTCTAGAATTTAAAAATTATTCCATTGGAAAGATAAGACTTTCTTACGTTGTAAACCATCAAAAACGTCTAAGTTTAAACAACTTTCTCGCTCACTTTGATTACGAACAGAACGTTTTGATTAGCGCGTCAAAGATCACGTTTGTCGAAAACTCAATAAAACAACCATTATAGAAGAAAATTGTTGTGATAGTTGAATAGCTCTTTTAGTTTAGATACGAATCAGAAAAAAGTATTTTGAAAAACATTAATTTTGAAGCATTTTATCGTAATTTTGCTTGCCATGTGTCTCGATGTGTTTGAAGTTCGATGAGTTTGAATGTCGATGAGTTTGAAAAGGGTGACATTAGCATTGTATGGGGGGCGGGGACTAGACGCCTGCGGCGCCTAGCAGTTGTGAATTTTGTAGATTACTAAATGTTGCGAAAAAAAATGATACCAAACGCGCCTATAATACACACTATCTATAAGGGCTGCCAAATGATTTACGTTATGGTGGGGCCTGCCAGCGTATGTTGTAGTGCAACAAATGTTCACGTAATTGTAAGGCCTGCCAAAGTATGTTGCAAAAGATGTTCATATAAGTATAAGTGTATAATTGTGTTTAGCATGAGTGGGTACGATCACACTTGTTCGCATAATTTCGAACTGTCAAACCTAATTTTAAATGTTTTATCGCGTCGCGTGCACGCGCGCGCGTTTTGTTGTAATTTATAGTTGTATTCAGCATGCGCACGTACAATTATATTCTTTTGCCAATTTTCGTACTTTACAACCTACTTTGAAATTTTTCTGTCGCGTTGCGTGCACGCGCGCGCGTCTTTTCAGAATTTGTGGTTGTGTTTTGCATGAGCAGGTACAATTGCATTTGTTTGCCAGTTTTCGTACTATAAAACTAAATTTGAAACTTTTTTGTCGCGTCGCGTCGCGTGCACGCGCGTGCGTTTTGTTGAAATTTATAGTTGTGCTTAGCATGGGCAGGTACAATCACAGTCTTTTGCCAATTTTGGTACTGTAGAACCTAATTTGAAATGTTTGTCGCGTCGCGTGCACGCGCGCGCGTTTTTCCAGAATTCATGATTGTGTTTGTTTAGCATGAACAGGTACAATTACATTCGTTTGCCAATTTTGGTATTGTAAAACATAATTTGAATTTTTTGTCGCGTTGCGTGCACGCGCGCGCGATCTGTCATAATTCATAATTGTGTTCAGCATGAGCAAATACGATTACATTCGTTTGCCAATTTTTGTACTGGTAAACCTAATCTGAACTTTTTTTACCGCGACGCGTGCAGGCGCGCGCGCTTTATTAATTAGTACATTCTGCATCCCTGTTAAATTTTAATTGATGTGAAAAACATCATCGGAAAACGTTCAATATAAAGCGAGTTAGAAGCATTAACATTAACAGCCTGCGAACTTATGTAGTTGTAAGGCCTGCGAAAAATTTTCACGTAGTTGTAAGGCCTGCGAAAAATTTTCACGTAGTTGTAAGGCCTGCGAACTTATGTTATCCTGCAAAAAATGTTCACGTAGTTGTAAGACCTGCGAAAAATGTTCACGTAGTTATAAGGCCTGCAAACCTGTGTTATCCTGCGAAAAATGTTCACGTAGTTGTAAGGCCTGCAAACCTGTGTTATCCTGCGAAAAATGTTCACGTAGTTGTAAGGCCTGCCAACCTATGTTATCCTGCGAAAAATGATCACGTAGTTGTGGGGCCTGCAAAAATTGTTAACGTAGTTGTAAGGCCTGCGAACCTGTGTTATCCTGCGAAAAATGTTCACGTAGTTGTAAGGCCTGCGAGAATTGTTTACGTCGTTATAAGGCCTGCCAACCTATGTTATCCTGCGAAAAATGTTCACATAGTTGTAAGGCCTGCGAGAATTGTTTACGTCGTTATAAGGCCTGCCAACCTATGTTATCCTGCGAAAAATGTTCACATAGTTGTAAGGCCTGCGAGAATTGTTTACGTCGTTATAAGGCCTGCCAACCTATGTTATCCTGCGAAAAATGTTCACATAGTTGTAAGGCCTGCCAACCTATGTTATCCTGCAAAAAATGATCACGTAGTTGTAAGGCCTGCGAAAAATGTTAACGTAGTTGTAAGGCCTGCAAACTTATGTTATCCTGCGAAAAATGATCACGTAGTTATAAGGCCTGCGAACTTATGTTATCCTGCGCAAAATGTTCACGTAGTTGTAAGGCCTGCCAACCTATGTTATCCTGCGAAAAATGATCACGTAGTTGTGAGGCCTGCCAACTTATGTTATCCTGCGAAAAATGTTAACGTAGTTGTAAGGCCTGCCAACCTATGTTATCCTGCGAAAATTGTTAACGTAGTTGTAAGGCCTGCCAACCTATGTTATCCTGCGAGAAAAGATCACGTAGTTGTGAGGCCTGCGAAAAATGTTAACGTAGTTGTAAGGCCTGCCCACCTATGTTATCCTGCGCAAAATGATCACGTAGTTGTAAGGCCTGCGAACTTATGTTATCCTCCAAAAAATGTTCACGTAGTTGTAAGGCCTGCGAAAAATGTTCACTTAGTTGTAAGGCCTGCGAAAAATGTTCACGTAGTTGTAAAGCCTGCGAACTTATGTTATCCTGCAAAAAATGTTCACGTTGTTGTAAGGCTTGCGAACCTATGTTATCTTGCGAAATATGTTCACGTATTTGTAAGGCCTGCGAAAAATGTTCACGTAGTTGTAAGGCCTGCGAAAAATGTTCACGTAGTTGTAAGGCCTGCGAACTTATGTTATCCTGCGAAAAATGTTAACGTAGTTGTAAGGCCTGCCCACCTATGTTATCCTGCAAAAAAATGTTCATGTTGTTGTAAGGCTTGCGAACCTATGTTATTTTCACGTAGTTGTAAGGCCTGCGAACCTATGTTATCCTGCGAGATATGTTCACGTAGTTGTAAGGCCTGCGAAAAAGGTTCACGTAGTTGTGGTAAGGCCTGCAAAAGATGTTCACGTAAGTGTGAGGCCTGCAAAAGATGTTCACGTAAGTGTGAGGCCTGCAAAAATTGTTAACGTAGTTGTAAGGCCTGCGAACCTGTGTTATCCTGCGAAAAATGTTCACGTAGTTGTAAGGCCTGCGAGAATTGTTTACGTCGTTATAAGGCCTGCCAACCTATGTTATCCTGCGAAAAATGTTCACGTAGTTGTGAGGCCTGCAAAAATTGTTAACGTAGTTGTAAGGCCTGCGAACCTGTGTTATCCTGCGAAAAATGTTCACGTAGTTGTAAGGCCTGCGAGAATTGTTTACGTCGTTATAAGGCCTGCCAACCTATGTTATCCTGCGAAAAATGTTCACATAGTTGTAAGGCCTGCGAGAATTGTTTACGTCGTTATAAGGCCTGCCAACCTATGTTATCCTGCGAACAATGTTCACATAGTTGTAAGGCCTGCGAGAATTGTTTACGTCGTTATAAGGCCTGCCAACCTATGTTATCCTGCGAAAAATGTTCACATAGTTGTAAGGCCTGCGAGAATTGTTTACGTCGTTATAAGGCCTGCCAACCTATGTTATCCTGCGAAAAATGTTCACATAGTTGTAAGGCCTGCCAACCTATGTTATCCTGCAAAAAATGATCACGTAGTTGTAAGGCCTGCGAAAAATGTTAACGTAGTTGTAAGGCCTGCAAACTTATGTTATCCTGCGAAAAATGATCACGTAGTTATAAGGCCTGCGAACTTATGTTATCCTGCGCAAAATGTTCACGTAGTTGTAAGGCCTGCCAACCTATGTTATCCTGCGAAAAATGATCACGTAGTTGTGAGGCCTGCCAACTTATGTTATCCTGCGAAAAATGTTAACGTAGTTGTAAGGCCTGCCAACCTATGTTATCCTGCGAAAATTGTTAACGTAGTTGTAAGGCCTGCCAACCTATGTTATCCTGCGAGAAAAGATCACGTAGTTGTGAGGCCTGCGAAAAATGTTAACGTAGTTGTAAGGCCTGCCCACCTATGTTATCCTGCGCAAAATGATCACGTAGTTGTAAGGCCTGCGAACTTATGTTATCCTCCAAAAAATGTTCACGTAGTTGTAAGGCCTGCGAAAAATGTTCACTTAGTTGTAAGGCCTGCGAAAAATGTTCACGTAGTTGTAAAGCCTGCGAACTTATGTTATCCTGCAAAAAATGTTCACGTTGTTGTAAGGCTTGCGAACCTATGTTATCTTGCGAAATATGTTTACGTATTTGTAAGGCCTGCGAAAAATGTTCACGTAGTTGTAAGGCCTGCGAAAAATGTTCACGTAGTTGTAAGGCCTGCGAACTTATGTTATCCTGCGAAAAATGTTCACGTAGTTGTAAGGCCTGCGAACTTATGTTATCCTGCAAAAAAATGTTCATGTTGTTGTAAGGCTTGCGAACCTATGTTATTTTCACGTAGTTGTAAGGCCTGCGAACCTATGTTATCCTGCGAGATATGTTCACGTAGTTGTAAGGCCTGCGAAAAAGGTTCACGTAGTTGTGGTAAGGCCTGCAAAAGATGTTCACGTAAGTGTGAGGCCTGCAAAAGATGTTCACGTAAGTGTGAGGCCTGCAAAAATTGTTAACGTAGTTGTAAGGCCTGCGAACCTGTGTTATCCTGCGAAAAATGTTCACGTAGTTGTAAGGCCTGCGAGAATTGTTTACGTCGTTATAAGGCCTGCCAACCTATGTTATCCTGCGAAAAATGTTCACGTAGTTGTGAGGCCTGCAAAAATTGTTAACGTAGTTGTAAGGCCTGCGAACCTGTGTTATCCTGCGAAAAATGTTCACGTAGTTGTAAGGCCTGCGAGAATTGTTTACGTCGTTATAAGGCCTGCCAACCTATGTTATCCTGCGAAAAATGTTCACATAGTTGTAAGGCCTGCGAGAATTGTTTACGTCGTTATAAGGCCTGCCAACCTATGTTATCCTGCGAAAAATGTTCACATAGTTGTAAGGCCTGCGAGAATTGTTTACGTCGTTATAAGGCCTGCCAACCTATGTTATCCTGCGAAAAATGTTCACATAGTTGTAAGGCCTGCGAGAATTGTTTACGTCGTTATAAGGCCTGCCAACCTATGTTATCCTGCGAAAAATGTTCACATAGTTGTAAGGCCTGCCAACCTATGTTATCCTGCAAAAAATGATCACGTAGTTGTAAGGCCTGCGAAAAATGTTAACGTAGTTGTAAGGCCTGCAAACTTATGTTATCCTGCGAAAAATGATCACGTAGTTATAAGGCCTGCGAACTTATGTTATCCTGCGCAAAATGTTCACGTAGTTGTAAGGCCTGCCAACCTATGTTATCCTGCGAAAAATGATCACGTAGTTGTGAGGCCTGCCAACTTATGTTATCCTGCGAAAAATGTTAACGTAGTTGTAAGGCCTGCCAACCTATGTTATCCTGCGAAAATTGTTAACGTAGTTGTGAGGCCTGCCAACCTATGTTATCCTGCGAGAAAAGATCACGTAGTTGTGAGGCCTGCGAAAAATGTTAACGTAGTTGTAAGGCCTGCCCACCTATGTTATCCTGCGCAAAATGATCACGTAGTTGTAAGGCCTGCGAACTTATGTTATCCTCCAAAAAATGTTCACGTAGTTGTAAGGCCTGCGAAAAATGTTCACTTAGTTGTAAGGCCTGCGAAAAATGTTCACGTAGTTGTAAAGCCTGCGAACTTATGTTATCCTGCAAAAAATGTTCACGTTGTTGTAAGGCTTGCGAACCTATGTTATCTTGCGAAATATGTTTACGTATTTGTAAGGCCTGCGAAAAATGTTCACGTAGTTGTAAGGCCTGCGAGAATTGTTTACGTCGTTATAAGGCCTGCCAACCTATGTTATCCTGCGAAAAATGTTCACATAGTTGTAAGGCCTGCGAGAATTGTTTACGTCGTTATAAGGCCTGCCAACCTATGTTATCCTGCGAAAAATGTTCACATAGTTGTAAGGCCTGCCAACCTATGTTATCCTGCAAAAAATGATCACGTAGTTGTAAGGCCTGCGAAAAATGTTAACGTAGTTGTAAGGCCTGCAAACTTATGTTATCCTGCGAAAAATGATCACGTAGTTATAAGGCCTGCGAACTTATGTTATCCTGCGCAAAATGTTCACGTAGTTGTAAGGCCTGCCAACCTATGTTATCCTGCGAAAAATGATCACGTAGTTGTGAGGCCTGCCAACTTATGTTATCCTGCGAAAAATGTTAACGTAGTTGTAAGGCCTGCCAACCTATGTTATCCTGCGAAAATTGTTAACGTAGTTGTAAGGCCTGCCAACCTATGTTATCCTGCGAGAAAAGATCACGTAGTTGTGAGGCCTGCGAAAAATGTTAACGTAGTTGTAAGGCCTGCCCACCTATGTTATCCTGCGCAAAATGATCACGTAGTTGTAAGGCCTGCGAACTTATGTTATCCTCCAAAAAATGTTCACGTAGTTGTAAGGCCTGCGAAAAATGTTCACTTAGTTGTAAGGCCTGCGAAAAATGTTCACGTAGTTGTAAAGCCTGCGAACTTATGTTATCCTGCAAAAAATGTTCACGTTGTTGTAAGGCTTGCGAACCTATGTTATCTTGCGAAATATGTTTACGTATTTGTAAGGCCTGCGAAAAATGTTCACGTAGTTGTAAGGCCTGCGAAAAATGTTCACGTAGTTGTAAGGCCTGCGAACTTATGTTATCCTGCGAAAAATGTTCACGTAGTTGTAAGGCCTGCGAACTTATGTTATCCTGCAAAAAAATGTTCATGTTGTTGTAAGGCTTGCGAACCTATGTTATTTTCACGTAGTTGTAAGGCCTGCGAACCTATGTTATCCTGCGAGATATGTTCACGTAGTTGTAAGGCCTGCGAAAAAGGTTCACGTAGTTGTGGTAAGGCCTGCAAAAGATGTTCACGTAAGTGTGAGGCCTGCAAAAGATGTTCACGTAAGTGTGAGGCCTGCAAAATATTTTGACGTGAGTGTAAGGCTTGCTAACGTTTCTTAACTTGCAAAAGTGTTCACGCAAGTGTAATACCTGCACAAGATGTTCACGTAAGTGTAAAGCCTGCGAAAGATGTTCACGTAACTGTAAGTCCTGCCAACGAGTGGTGTTCTGTGAAAAATATTCACGTAATTGTGAAACGTTTCACCTTTTTGTAAGGCCTGCCAACCAATTTTTCGCAATTTACCGTGCCAACGGCCTGTCGAATAAAAATTCGTGTGGCCAACCAATGTATATCGTTTATGACTTGTGAAACATCAGTTATCAATATACACAACAGATCAGTTGGGTTTTTTGTGTCGTACAAACCACGTATGTCGTACTAATTACAATTGCTAATTACGCTGACCACATTGCCAATGGCACAGTAAACGCCAGCTATGCTCGTCGACATTCGGTTACGCGCTTAGTTTTGACACATTTTAATAAACTTGTAATGTATATATTGTCATGAAATTCGACAAGGAGATACATTACAATTTTCTCTACCAGATAATATCCAACTTGTTGTATTTGAGTTGAAACTGTTTTGGGCAGTTCGGCTTAAAGAATAAGATACTAAAATTTTTTGTGTCAACTTTTACGAGTGGAAAATTTCATTTTCTTTTTTGAAATCACGTTCTCAGTAATGTGCCGTAAAGTTTTTGATGAAATGTTGGAAACTGACTGAACACGAGCATTATCCGTAAAAATTTGCGGCATTTTTCGTGAAAAATAACTTGCTACGCATGACTAAAACTTTAAAACAGAAATTTGTTTACATATTCAAAAAGAAGACATTTCAAGCAAGGTTGAGAAACAAAAACAATTCCAATTATATCACGATTTGCATGAGTTACTCAACAGTTATCCTAGCGTATCGGAATAGAAAAACCGATTGTTTTCAGAACCTGCCCTGTTACTCGAAAACTACGATGTTTCGCATTTTGAAAATTATTCCATTCGAAAGACAGGACAATTTTACGTCATATTCCATCAGAATAATTTGATAATCAAAACGTTCTAATATTAATTTTTATAATCGTACAGCGCTGTGATTAGCGCGTCAAATGTCACCTTGGTCAGGAACTTAACAATAACATAATGATATAAAAAAGGTTTTTGAACAGTTGAATAGTCTATTTTATTTGAATACAAATCAAAAAAAAATTGTGCAAAAAAGTTAAGTTTAAAGTATTTTCTCGTCTTTTTTCTGTTTCCATGCGTTGGAAAATTTGTGCGTCGGAAAAGTGTGACAATTGCATTGTATATACGAGAGGGGACTAGACGCCTGCGGCGTCTAGCAGTTGTAAATCTTGTATATTCCTTGTAAAATTCTATACAATACGATACCAAACATGACTATTATCCGTTATACCAAGCCCGTGCCATGGGTTTGCAAAATATCGACTTTCTCATGGCAATTTTCTCGAATTTGAATCGTGCTTAGCATCAGCAGGTACGATCAAACTTGTTCGCCAAATTTCGTACTGTAAAACCTACTTTGGATTTTTTTTGTCGCGTCGCGTTCACACGCGCTCGTTTTGTTGAAATTTATAGTTGTGTTGAGCATGCGCACGTACAATTACACCTGTCCGCCAAGTTTTGTTTGATAAAACACTTTTTGAAGTTTTTGTCGCGTCGCGTGCTTGCGCGCGCGTTTTGTTAAAATTTTGTACATGTGTTTAACATTAGCAGTTACAATTACACCTGTCCGCCAAGTTTTGTACGATAAAACACACTTTGGAATTTTTGTCGCGTCGCGTGCGCGCGCGCACGGCTTGTTGAAATTTTGTACATGTGTTCAAAATAAGCAGGCACAATTACACCTGTCCGCCAAGTTTTGTACGATAAAATACACTTTGAAATTTTTGTCGCGTCGCGTGCGCGCGCGCACGGTTTGTTGAAATTTATAGTTGTGTTGAGCATGCGCACGTACAATTACACTTGTTTGCCAAATTTCGTATTGTAAACCTAATTTGAATTTTTTGTCGCGTCGCGTGCACGCTCGCGCGTTTTGTTGAAATTTATAGTTGTGTTGAGCATGCGCACGTACAATTACACTTGTTGGCCAAATTTCGTATTGTAAAACCTAATTTGAATTTTTTGTCGCGTCGCGTGCGCGCGCGCACGGTTTATTGAAATTTATAGTTGTGTTGAGCATGCGCACGTACAATTACACTTGTTGGCCAAATTTCGTATTGTAAAACCTAGTTTGAATTTTTTGTCGCGTCGCGTGCGCGCGCGCACGGTTTGTTGAAATTTATAGTTGTGTTGAGCATGCGCACGTACAATTACACTTGTTCGCCAAATTTCGTATTGTAAAACCTAATTTGAATTTTTTGTCGCGTCGCGTGCACGCTCGCGCGTTTTGTTGAAATTTATAGTTGTGTTGAGCATGTGCACGTACAATTACACTTATTCGCCAAATTTCGTATTGTAAAACCTAATTTGAATTTTTTGTCGCGTCGCGTGCACGCTCGCGCTTTTTGTTGAAATTCATAGTTGTGTTGAGCATGCGCACGTACAATTACACTTGTTGGCCAAATTTCGTATTGTAAAACCTAATTTGAATTTTTTGTCGCGTCGCGTGCGCGCGCGCACGGTTTGTTGAAATTTATAGTTGTGTTGAGCATGCGCACGTACAATTACACTTGTTCGCCAAATTTCGTATTGTAAAACCTAATTTGAATTTTTTGTCGCGTCGCGTGCGCGCGCGCGTTCAGTTGGAATGAAAATTGTGTCTAGCATGGGTAGGTACGATCACACTTGTTCGCCAAATTTTGTATTGTTAAACCTATTTTGAATTTTTTGTCGCGTCGCGTGCACGCGCGCGCGTTTTGTTGCAAGTTATAGTTGTGTTTAGCATGAGCACGTACAGCGCGCGCGTTTAGTTGGAATGAACAATTGTGTCTAGCATGTGTAGGTACGATCACACTTGTTCGCCAAATTTCGTATTGTAAAACCTATTTTGAATTTTTTGTCGCGTCGCGTGCACGCGCGCGCGTTTTGTTGCAAGTTATAGTTGTGTTTAGCATGAACACGTACAACTACATTAGTTTGCCGAATTTCGTATTGTAAAACCTATTTTGACTTTTTTGTCGCGTCGCGTGCAGCGTGCGCGTTTCAATGAAATTTATAGTTGTGTTTAGCATGAGCACGTACAACTACATTTGTTTGCCAGTTTTAGTACTATAAAACCTAATTTGAAATTTTTGTCGCGTCGCGTGCACGCGCGCGCAAGTTTTATGAAGCAGTATTTATATAGTTTCTTATTTAAATTTTTATTTGGCACGAACATATAATGAAGTGTTGGAACGCGAGCTGTATCATACCGTTCTTATATTCCACACAGTGCCTTTTTTATGTGCGCGCTCTCTTACAGCACCATTTTCTCGAATGGTGCGGCAGAATTTGCTTAAAGTGCAAACGACGCAGAATGCGGACACGATGACACGAGGACAAAAGGTGACATTAGCATTGTATATAGGAAGGGGACTAGACGCCTGCGGCGTCTAGCAGTTGTAAATCTTGTATATTACTTGTAAAATTCTGTACAAAACGATACCAAACATGACTATGCTCCGTTATACCAAGTCCGTGCCATGCCCGCGTTCTGTTAAAATTTATAATTGTGTTCAGCATGAGCAAATACGATAACATTCGTTGTCCAATTTTTGTACTGTAAAGCCTACTTTTTAGAAAAATAATCGCGTCACGTGCACGCGCGCGTTTTTTTTTGATAATTTGAATCGACATTAGCACAAGCAGTTACGATCACACCAGTTCGCCGAATTCTGTACTGTAAAACCTACTTTAAACTTTTGTCGCGTCGCGTGCACGCGCGCGCGTTTTTTCAAAATGTATAATTGTGTTTAGCATGAGCACGGACAACTACATTTGTTCGCCACTGATTTTGTTGCCACTATTGCTTACCATTGACCTGCCAAAGAGTTTCACGTATGTGAAAAGCCTGCCAGATTACTTCGTTGACATTAACGCATGCCTATGTCCTGCCAAAGAGTTCCGTGGTTGTAATGCCTGCCAACACAATTTTTTGACAACAACGCGTGCTCCTACAGAACATGTTCACGTAGCTGTCAGGCCTGCGAACCTATGTCATCCTGCGAAAAGTGTTTACGTAGTTGTAAGGCCTGCGAACCTATGTTATCCTGCAAGAATTGTTCACGTAGTTGTAAGACCTGCGAACCTATATTATCCTTTAAACATGTTCACGTAGTTGTAAGACCTGCGAACCTATGTTATCCTGGGAAAAAAAAATTCACGTAGTTGTAAGGCTTGCGAAAAATGTTCACGTAGTTGTAAGACCTGCGGAAAAATGTTTACGTCGTTGTAAGGCCTGCGAACCTACGTTATCCTGCAAAAACTGTTCACGTATTTGTAAGGCCTGCGAAAAATGTTCACGTAGTTGTAAGGCCTGCGAAAAATGTTCACGTAGTTGTAAGGCCTGCAAACCTATGTTATTCTGCAAAAAATATTCACGTAGCTGTAAGGTTTGCGAACCTATGTTATCCTGCGAAAATTGTTCACGTAGTTGTAAGGCCTGCGAAAAATGTTTACGTAGTTGTAAGGCCTGCGAAAAATGTTCACGTAGTTGTAAGGCCTGCGAAAAATGATCACGTAGTTGTAAGGCCTGCGAAAAATGTTCACGTAGTTGTAAGGCCTGCAGAAAATGTTCACGTAGTTATAATGCCTGCGAAAAATGTTCACGTAGTTGTAAGGCCTGCGAAAAATGTTCACGTAGTTGTAAGGCCTGCGAAAAATTTTCACGTAGTTGTAAGGCTTGCGAAAAATGTTCACGTAGTTGTAAGGCCGGCAAAAATTGTTCACGTAGTTGTTAGGCCTGCGAAAAATGTTCACGTAGTTGTAAGGCCTGCGAAAAATGTTCACGTAGTTGTAAGGTCTGCGAAAAGTGTTAACGTAGTTGTGAGGCCTGCGAAAAATGTTCATGTAGTTGTAAGGCCTGCGAAAAATGTTCACGTAGTTATAATGCCTGCGAAAAATGTTCACGTAGTTGCAAGGCCTGCGAAAAAAGTTCACGCAGTTCTAAGGCCTGCGAAAAAGGTTCACGTAGTTGTAAGGCCTGCGAAAAATGTTTACATAGTTGTAAGGCCTGCGAAAAATGTTTACGTAGTTATAATGCCTGCGAAAAATGTTCACGTAGTTGCAAGGCCTGCGAAAAAAGTTCACGCAGTTCTAAGGCCTGCGAAAAATGTTCACGTAGTTGTAAGGCCTGCGAAAAATGTTCACGTAGTTGTAAGGTCTGCGAAAAGTGTTAACGTAGTTGTGAGGCCTGCGAAAAAAGTTCACGCAGTTCTAAGGCCTGCGAAAAAGGTTCACGTAGTTGTAAGGTCTGCGAAAAATGTTTACATAGTTGTAAGGCCTGCGAAAAATGTTTACGTAGTTGTAAGGCCTGCGAAAAATGATCACGTAATTCTAAGGCCTGCGAAAAAGGTTCACGTAGTGGTGAGACCTGCGAAAAAGGTTCACGTAGTTTTAAGGCCTGCAAACCTATGTTATTCTGCAAAAAATATTCACGTAGCTGTAAGGATTGCGAACCTATGTTATCCTGCGAAAATTGTTCACGTAGTTGTAAGGCCTGCGAAAAATGTTTACGTTGTTGTAAGGCCTGCAAAAAATGTTCACGTAGTTGTAAGGCCTGCGAAAAATGATCACGTAGTTGTAAGGCCTGCGAAAAATGTTCACGTAGTTGTAAGGCCTGCAGAAAATGTTCACGTAGTTATAATGCCTGCGAAAAATGTTCACGTAGTTGTAAGGCCTGCGAAAAATTTTCACGTAGTTGTAAGGCCTGCGAAAAATGTTCACGTAGTTGTAAGGCTTGCGAAAAATGTTCACGTAGTTGTAAGGCCGGCAAAAATTGTTCACGTAGTTGTTAGGCCTGCGAAAAATGTTCACGTAGTTGTAAGGTCTGCGAAAAGTGTTAACGTAGTTGTGAGGCCTGCGAAAAATGTTCATGTAGTTGTAAGGCCTGCGAAAAATGTTCACGTAGTTATAATGCCTGCGAAAAATGTTCACGTAGTTGCAAGGCCTGCGAAAAAAATTCACGCAGTTCTAAGGCCTGCGAAAAAGGTTCACGTAGTTGTAAGGCCTGCGAAAAATGTTTACATAGTTGTAAGGCCTGCGAAAAATGTTTACGTAGTTATAATGCCTGCGAAAAATGTTCACGTAGTTGCAAGGCCTGCGAAAAAGTTCACGCCGTTCTAAGGCCTGCGAAAAAGGTTCACGTAGTTATAATGCCTGCGAAAAATGTTCACGTAGTTGCAAGGCCTGCGAAAAAAATTCACGTAGTTCTAAGGCCTGCGAAAAAGGTTCACGTAGTTCTAAGACATGCGAAAAAGGTTCACGTAGTGGTGAGGCCTGCGAAAAAGGTTCACGTAGTTCTAAGGCCTGCGAAAAAGGTTCACGTAGTTGTAAGGCCTGCGAACCTATGTTATCCTGCAAAAAATGTTCACGTAGTTGTAGGGCCTGCGAAAAATGTTCACGTAGTTGTAAGGCCTGCGAAAAAGGTTCACGTAGTTCTAAGGCCTGCAAAAAATGTTCACGTAGTTCTAAGGCCTGCGAACCTATGTTAGCTTGCGAAAAATGTTTAATTCGTGAGGCCAAGCAATGTATATCGTTAATGACTTGTAAAACATCAGTTATCAATATACACAACAGATCAGTTGGGTTTTCTGTGTCGTACAAACCACGTATGTCGTACTAATTACAATTGCTAATTACGCTGACCACATTGCCAATGGCACAGTAAACGCCAGCTATGCTCGTCGATATTCGGTTACGCGCTTAGTTTTGACACATTTTAATAAACTTGTAATGTATATATTGTCATGAAATTTGACAGGGAGATACATTACAATTTTCTCTACCAGATAATATCCAACTTGTTGTATTTGAGTTGAAACTGTTTTGGGCAGTTCGGCTTAAAGAAGAAGATACTAACATTTTTTGTGTCAACTTTTACGAGTGGAAAGTTTTATTTTCTTATTTGAAATCACGTTCTCAGTAATGTGCCGTAAAGTTTTTGATAAAATGTTGGAAACTGACTGAACACGAGCATTATCCGTAAAAATTTGCGGCCTTTTTCGTGAAAAATAACTTGCTACGCATGACTAAAACTTTAAAACAGAAATTTGTTTACATATTCAGAAAGCAGACATTTTAAGCAAGGTTGAAAAACAAAAACAATTTCAATTATATCACGATTTGCATGAGTTACACAACAGTTATCCTAGCGTATCGGAATAGAAAAACCGATTGTTTTCAGAACCTGCCCTGTTACTCGAAAACTACGATGTTTCGCATTTTGAAAATTATTCCATTCGAAAGACAGGACAATTTTACGTCATATTCCATCAGAATATTTTGATAATCAAAACGGTCTAATATTAATTTTTATAATCGTACAGCGCTGTGATTAGCGCGTCAAATGTCACTTTGGTTAAGAACTTAACAATAACATAATGATATAAAAAAGGTTTTTGGATAGTTGAATAGTCTATTTAATTTGAATACAAATCAAAAAAAAATTGTGCAAAAAAGTTAAGTTTAAAGTATTTTCTCGTCTTTTTTCTGTTTCCATGCGTTGGAAAATGTGTGCGTTGGAAAATTTGTGCGCCGGAAACGTTGGAAAAGGGTGACAATTGCATTGTATATACGAGAGGGGACTAGACGCCTGCGGCGTCTAGCAGTTGTAAATCTTGTATATTACTTGTAGAATTCCGTATAAAACGATACCAAACATGACTATTCTCCGTTATACTAAGCCCGTGCCATGGGTTTGCAAAAGATCGACTTTTTCCATGGTTGTCGTGCGGCCTTGCATTATATGTCATTCGGCATGCACTTACACCCTCGTTTTCCAAATTTCGTACTGTAAAACCTAACTTGAATTTTTGTCGCGTCGCGTGCACGCGCGCGCGTCTTGTTAAAATTTATAGTTGTGTTTAGCATGAGCTCGTACAACTACATTCGTTTGCCAATTTTCGTACTGTAGAACTTAATTTAAAAATTTTGTCGCGTCGCGTGCACGCGCGCGCGTTTTGTCGAAACTTATAGTGTGCTCAGCATTAGCAGCAACATTGACATTCGTTTGCCAAATTTCGTACTGTAAAAGCTAATTTGAATTATTGTCGCGTCGCGTGCACGCGCGTGCGTCTTGTTGAAATTTATAGTTGTGTTTAGCATGAGCTCGTACAACTACATTTGTTTGCCAATTTTAGTACTGTAGAACTTAATTTAAAATTTTTGTCGCGTCGCGTGCACGCGCGCGCGTTTAATCAAAATGTATAATCGTGTTTAGCATGAGTGGGTACTATCACACTTGTTCGCAAAATTTCGAACTGTCAAACCTAATTTTAAATTTTTTGTCGCGTCGCGTGCACGCGCGCGCGTTTTGTCAAAATGCATGATCGTGTTTAACATCACCAAGTACGATCACACTTGTTCGCAAAATTTCGTACTGTAAAATCTACTCTAGAATTTTTGTCGCGTCGCTGCACGCGCGCGCGTTTTATCAAAATGTATAATTGTGTTTAGCATGAGTGGGTACGATCACACTTGTTCGCAAAATTTCGAACTGTCAAACCTAATTTTAAATTTTTTGTCGCGTCGCGTGCACGCGCGCGCGTTTATTCAAAATGTATGATCGTGTTTAACATCACCAAGTACGATCACACTTGTTCGCAAAATTTCGTACTGTAAAATCTACTTTAGAATTTTTGTCGCGTCGCGTGCACGCGCGCGCGTTTTATCAAAATGTATAATTGTGTTTAGCATGAGTGGGTACGATCACACTTGTTCGCAAAATTTAGAACTGTCAAACCTAATTTTAAATTTTTTGTCGCGTCGCGTGCACGCGCGCGCGTTTCGTTGAAATTTATAATTGTGTTCAGCATGCGCACGTACAACTACATTTGTTCGCCAATTTTCTTAATGTAGAACCTAATTTAATTTTTTCTGTCGCGTCGCGTGCACGCGCGCGCGTTTTGTTAAAATTTATAATTGTTTTAAGCATGGGCAGGTACAATCACATTTGTTTGCCAATTTTCGTACTGTAAAACCTAATTTGAATTTTTTGTCGCGTCGCGTGCACGCACGCGAGTTTTGGTAAAAAATTCAATCGTTTTTAGCATTAGGTAGAATTACACCTTTTCGCCAAGTTTTGTACGCTAAGACATATTTTGAAGTTTTTGTCGCGTCGCGTGCACACGCGCGTTTTGTTGAAATTCATAATTGTGTTCAGCATGCGCACGTACAACTACATTTGTTCGCCAATTTTCTTAATGTAGAACCTAATTTAATTTTTTCTGTCGCGTCGCGTGCACGCGCGCGCGTTTTGTTAAAATTTATAATTATTTTAAGCATGGGCAGGTACAATCACATTTGTTTGCCAATTTTCGTACTGTAAAACCTAATTTGAATTTTTTGTCGCGTCGCGTGCACGCACGCGAGTTTTGGTAAAAAATTTAATCGTTTTTAGCATGATTAGGTAGAATTACACCTTTTCGCCAAGTTTTGTACGCTAAGACATATTTTGAAGTTTTTGTCGCGTCGCGTGCACGCGCGCGTTTTGTTGAAATTCATAATTGTGTTCAGCATGCGCACGTACAACTACATTTGTTTGCCAATTTTCTTAATGTAGAACCTAATTTAATTTTTTCTGTCGCGTCGCGTGCACGCGCGCGCGTTTTGTTAAAATTTATAATTGTTTTAAGCATGGGCAGGTACAATCACATTTGTTTGCCAATTTTCGTACTGTAAAACCTAATTTGAATTTTTTGTCGCGTCGCGTGCACGCACGCGAGTTTTGGTAAAAAATTCAATCGTTTTTAGCATGATTAGGTAGAATTACACCTTTTCGCCAAGTTTTGTACGCTAAGACCTATTTTGAAGTTTTTGTCGCGTCGC
The DNA here is from genome assembly GCA_964036275.1 of Litoditis marina. NCBI lineage: Eukaryota > Metazoa > Nematoda > Chromadorea > Rhabditida > Rhabditidae > Litoditis > Litoditis marina. Next base: position 33,356,489 of record OZ038433.1, read on the forward strand.
GTGCGCGCGCACGTTTATTAAACTAAATTTTTATTACGGTACTCAATAGTGAGCTCTACAATACCGTACTTTTCTTTTGTGCGCGCTCCTGTTAGAGCGCACAATGGCCCTGTGTAGAGCGCGGCAGAATTTCTAGCTGGGTCAGCCGGGTGCATCCTGGGTGCATTTTCTTGCACCGACATGACTTCATGACAAAAGGTGACAATTGCATTGTATATACGGGTGGGGACTAGACGCCTGCGGCGTCTAGCAGTTGTAAATCTTGTATAAAATTCTGTACAAAACGATACCAAACATGATATATCTCCGTTATACCAAGCCTGTGCCATGGGTTTGCGGAAGATCGACTTTTTCCATGGTTGTCGTGCGGCCTGGCAATATATGTCATTTGGCATGCACTTACACTTTCGTTCTCCAGATTTCGTACTGTAAAACCTATAGAACTCAATTTGAAATTTTTGTCGCGTCGTGTGCACGCGCGCGCCTTCTGTCAAAACTTATAGTGTGCTCAGTATGAGCAAATACGATAACATTCGTTTGCTAATTTTCGTACTGATTAACCTAGTTTGAAACTTTTTACCGCGTCGCGGGCACGCGCGTGCGCGTTTCATGAAAAAATATATTCTGCAATTTCAATTTATATAAAAAAAAACTGTCGGAAAACGTTCAGCCTGTGCCATGGGTTTGCGGAAGATCGACTTTTTCCATGGTTGTCGTGCGGCCTGGCAATATATGTCATTTGGCATGCACTTACACCTTCGTTCTCCAGATTTCGTACTGTAAAACCTATATAGAACTTAATTTGAAATTTTTGTCGCCTCGCGTGCACGCGCGCGCCTTCTTTCAAAACTTATAGTGTGCTCAGCTTGAGCAAATACGATGTCAAACATGACTGACCATGATTTGTGTTTCACATAGCACGTATGTGGTCATTATTATAATTGCTAATTACGCTGTTCCACTGTGCCTATGGCACAGTAAACGCCAGCTATGCACACCTACATTTGGTTACGCGCTAAGTTTCACGATCTTGATGGACTCTTCATGTAGATAATTTCATGAAATTTCACAGAGACATACATGACAATTTTTTCTACCAGATAATAATCAATTTGTTGTATTTGAGTTAAAACTGTTTGGTGCAGTCCGGTCCAAACAACAAGGTTTTTCTAACATTTTTCATATTGATTTTTACAAGTATTAATTATCATTTTATTGTTTATAATTGAGTTCTGAGTTGTATGCCGTTCATTGTATGGGAAAATGTTGAAAACTGACTGAACACGAGCAATAATAGGAAAAATTCGCGGCCTTTTTCGTGAAAAACAACTTTCTACGCACGACTCAAACGTTATAACAAAAATTTATTGTTATTTTCAGAAAGAAGAGGTTATAGGGAAGGGGGAGAAACAAATATTCACTATTAACGTCACAATTGGCATGAGTTAGGACTCGAGTTACACGGCGTGTCAAAATGGTAAAACCGGAAATTTTCAAATAAGGGCCAGTTTCTCAATAACTACGAAGTTCTAGAATTTAAAAGTTTTCCCATTGGAAAGATGAGACTTTCTTACGTTGTAATCCACCAAATAATTTTAATTTGAAACAACTTTCTCGCTCACTTTGATTACGAACAGAACGTTTTGATTAGCGCGTCAAACATCACGTTTGTCAAAAACTCAATAATACCACCATTATAGGAAAAAACTGTTGTGATAGTTGAATAGCTCCTTTAGTTTAGATACGAATCAAAAAAAAGTATTTTGAAAAACATTAATTTTGAAGCATTTTATCGTAATTTTGCTTGCCATGTGTCTCGATGTGTTTGAAGTTCGATGAGTTTGAATGTCGATGAGTTTGAAAAGGGTGACATTAGCATTGTATGGGGGGCGGGGACCGCATTGCTTTCAAAATTTTTAAAACAGCTATATCTCGGTTATATAGTGTTAAAAGCCGAATATGCTTAATAGTAGGGTAAATCGGGTGTGAAAAATTCATTGGTGTGCTTAAAATTGTACGATTTCTACCGTGCATCGAGGTACGGGACGGATGCACGAAAAGTGCACGATTTCGTGCACTGTTTCCGTTCAAAAGTTCATGGTAGATTTCGAATAGGGCTCTCATGTGGTATGTCAAAAATTAGACGATTCCAACAAAAACGAAGCCCCAAATCAAAAATAACGGATTTTTGGTCCGTATTGTCCGATTTACGGGCGAAAGAGACTATTTATGCAAATTTCGCGCACGTTAAAATGTAGATCACAAAATTCTGCTATGGAAAAGTTGTGTTCAAAATAGGAGTTAGAGGGGCGTTTTTCGAGAAAAACACGTTTTAAAAGTGAAATTGTTGTTGAAAACGCCCTAGGTAAATAATCGATAATCAATATTAGTGTTAAATAATGGTAGGTGTAAGTGAGTGATTTGGACGGAATAACTCGCTGTAGATTATTAGTACATGATTTTTTGACCCGTTTGATTTTGCACGACCCTTTTATCAAGCTTTGAAGTTATGAACATGACACGTTCCGAAAATTTTTAAAATTCGGTATGCGAGGATGCAAAATGGAGCACTCAAAAAAGTTTCTGAGTGTTATGTTGTGTGCATTTGTACAACAGCCACAACGCAATAGAAATTTAACGCCCAACATGTACATTTGGAAAGTTGTGTTAGCTACACCCGTTCGTCGAGTTTCGTACATTTTTGTATCATTTTAAGAATTCTGTCGCGTCGCGTGCACGCGTGTTCAAAAATTTAAAATAGTATTCGGCTTCAGCAAGTATGATTACATCCGTTCTCCAATTTTTGTCCGATAAAACCTACTTTCAAAATTTTGTCGCGTCGCGTGCGCGCGTGCGCGATATTACAAAATTTTGAATATCATTGTTTGTGAGTTCTTTCGATTTAGATACGAATCAGAAAAAAGTATTTTGAAAAACATTAATTTTGAAGCATTTTATCGTGATTTCGCTTGCCATGCCAGACTGTGCCATGGAAACATGGAACATGGAAACATGGAACATGGAAAGGGTGACATTAGCATTGTATGGGTGGCGGGGACCGCATTGCTTTCAAAATTTTTAAAACAGCTATATCTCGGTTATATAGTGTTAAAAGCCGAATATGCTTAATAGTAGGGTAAATCGGGTGTGAAAAATTCATTGGTGTGCTTAAAATTGTACGATTTCTACCGTGCATCGAGGTACGGGACGGATGCACGAAAAGTGCACGATTTCGTGCACTGTTTCCGTTCAAAAGTTCATGGTAGATTTCGAATAGGGCTCTCATGTGGTATGTCAAAAATTAGACGATTCCAACAAAAACGAAGCTCCCAAATCAAAAATAACGGATTTTTGGTCCGTATTGTCCGATTTACGGGCGAAAGAGACTATTTATGCAAATTTCGCGCACGTTAAAATGTAGATCACAAAATTCTGCTATGGAAAAGTTGTGTTCAAAATAGGAGTTAGAGGGGCGTTTTTCGAGAAAAACACGTTTTAAAAGTGAAATTGTTGTTGAAAACGCCCTAGGTAAATAATCGATAATCAATATTAGTGTTAAATAATGGTAGGTGTAAGTGAGTGATTTGGACGGAATAACTCGCTGTAGATTATTAGTACATGATTTTTTGACCCGTTTGATTTTGCACGACCCTTTTATCAAGCTTTGAAGTTATGAACATGACACGTTCCGAAAATTTTTAAAATTCGGTATGCGAGGATGCAAAATGGAGCACTCAAAAAAGTTTCTGAGTGTTATGTTGTGTGCATTTGTACAACAGCCACAACGCAATAGAAATTTAACGCCCAACATGTACATTTGGAAAGTTGTGTTAGCTACACCCGTTCGTCGAGTTTCGTACATTTTTGTATCATTTTAAAAATTCTGTCGCGTCGCGTGCACGCGTGTTCAAAAATTTAAAATAGTATTCGGCTTCAGCAAGTATGATTACATCCGTTCTCCAATTTTTGTCCGATAAAACCTACTTTCAAAATTTTGTCGCGTCGCGTGCGCGCGTGCGCGATATTACAAAATTTTGAATATCATTGTTTGTGAGTTCTTTCGATTTAGATACGAATCAGAAAAAAGTATTTTGAAAAACATTAATTTTGAAGCATTTTATCGTGATTTCGCTTGCCATGCCAGACTGTGCCATGGAAACATGGAACATGGAAACATGGAACATGGAAAGGGTGACATTAGCATTGTATGGGGGGCGGGGACCCATTTTCTAACTTTTCAAATTTTTAAAACGGTCAAATCTCGGTTATATGGTGTTGAAAACTGAATATGTCTATATTATAGGGTAAATCGAGTATGAGAAACTCATTGGTGTGCTTTAAATTGTACGATTTTCATCGTGCATCAAGGTACGGAACGAGTGCACGAATAATGCACGATTTCGTGCACTGTTTCCGTTCAAAAGTTCATGGTAGATTTCGAATAGAGCTCTCATGTGGTATGTAAAAAATTAGACGATTCCAACAAAAACGAAGCTCCCAAATCAAAAATAACGGATTTTTGGTCCGTATTGTGCGATTTACGGGCGAGAGAGACTATTTATGCAAATTTCGCGCACATCAAAATGTAGATCACAAAATTCTGCTATGGAAAAGTTGTGTTCAAAATAGGAGTTAGGGGGGCGTTTTTCGAGAAAAACACGTTTTAAAAGTGAAATTTTCGTTGAAAACGCCCTAGGTAAATAATCGATAATCAATATTAGTGTTAAATAATGGTAGGTGTAAGTGAGTGATTTGGACGGAATAACTCGCTGTAGATTATTAGTACATGATTTTTTGACCCGTTTGATTTTGCACGACCCTTTTATCAAGCTTTGAAGTTATGAACATGACACGTTCCGAAAATTTTTAAAATTCGGTATGCGAGGATGCAAAATGGAGCACTCAAAAAAGTTTCTGAGTGTTATGTTGTGTGCATTTGTACAACAGCCACAACGCAATAGAAATTTAACGCCCAACATGTACATTTGGAAAGTTGTGTTAGCTACACCCGTTCGTCGAGTTTCGTACATTTTTGTATCATTTTAAGAATTCTGTCGCGTCGCGTGCACGCGTGTTCAAAAATTTAAAATAGTATTCGGCTTCAGCAAGTATGATTACATCCGTTCTCCAATTTTTGTCCGATAAAACCTACTTTCAAAATTTTGTCGCGTCGCGTGCGCGCGTGCGCGATATTACAAAATTTTGAATATCATTGTTTGTGAGTTCTTTCGATTTAGATACGAATCAGAAAAAAGTATTTTGAAAAACATTAATTTTGAAGCATTTTATCGTGATTTCGCTTGCCATGCCAGACTGTGCCATGGAAACATGGAACATGGAAACATGGAACATGGAAAGGGTGACATTAGCATTGTATGGGTGGCGGGGACCGCATTGCTTTCAAAATTTTTAAAACAGCTATATCTCGGTTATATAGTGTTAAAAGCCGAATATGCTTAATAGTAGGGTAAATCGGGTGTGAAAAATTCATTGGTGTGCTTAAAATTGTACGATTTCTACCGTGCATCGAGGTACGGGACGGATGCACGAAAAGTGCACGATTTCGTGCACTGTTTCCGTTCAAAAGTTCATGGTAGATTTCGAATAGGGCTCTCATGTGGTATGTCAAAAATTAGACGATTCCAACAAAAACGAAGCCCCAAATCAAAAATAACGGATTTTTGGTCCGTATTGTCCGATTTACGGGCGAAAGAGACTATTTATGCAAATTTCGCGCACGTTAAAATGTAGATCACAAAATTCTGCTATGGAAAAGTTGTGTTCAAAATAGGAGTTAGAGGGGCGTTTTTCGAGAAAAACACGTTTTAAAAGTGAAATTGTTGTTGAAAACGCCCTAGGTAAATAATCGATAATCAATATTAGTGTTAAATAATGGTAGGTGTAAGTGAGTGATTTGGACGGAATAACTCGCTGTAGATTATTAGTACATGATTTTTTGACCCGTTTGATTTTGCACGACCCTTTTATCAAGCTTTGAAGTTATGAACATGACACGTTCCGAAAATTTTTAAAATTCGGTATGCGAGGATGCAAAATGGAGCACTCAAAAAAGTTTCTGAGTGTTATGTTGTGTGCATTTGTACAACAGCCACAACGCAATAGAAATTTAACGCCCAACATGTACATTTGGAAAGTTGTGTTAGCTACACCCGTTCGTCGAGTTTCGTACATTTTTGTATCATTTTAAGAATTCTGTCGCGTCGCGTGCACGCGTGTTCAAAAATTTAAAATAGTATTCGGCTTCAGCAAGTATGATTACATCCGTTCTCCAATTTTTGTCCGATAAAACCTACTTTCAAAATTTTGTCGCGTCGCGTGCGCGCGTGCGCGATATTACAAAATTTTGAATATCATTGTTTGTGAGTTCTTTCGATTTAGATACGAATCAGAAAAAAGTATTTTGAAAAACATTAATTTTGAAGCATTTTATCGTGATTTCGCTTGCCATGCCAGACTGTGCCATGGAAACATGGAACATGGAAACATGGAACATGGAAAGGGTGACATTAGCATTGTATGGGTGGCGGGGATGTTCTTGTTTTCGCCATTATTCTGTGTAGCGGAATAACCCAAGTAGGTATACTCTGTATGGAAAGGTTATCAGCCCCCTCAACAGTGATTGATTGACTCCCCTGAGAGAATTCCCCTACCCTAATAGTTTCAAATCATCAGAGAGTGATGTTTGAGAAATCTTTAACTTTCCGCTATGCTCTATTCATCTCCTAAGGTCACACAATGCACACAACACTCAATGAATATTTGTTATCAGTTTCGGGTTTCGGCTCATGTAAAACGTCGAACCATAACTTCTTTCCGGAGGGGTAGGTACATAAATTGACCCGTTTTTACGCACCGATACAGTAAATCCGGAAATTTCAGTAGAAGAACGTTTTTGTTATTATATGTCTGTCTGTAGTTTGACTTGCATTCGGTGCATTTTAAAAATAAGTACTCTATTTTGACACACTTAGTCGAATGAAAATAATTCTGTTTCAATTAGTTCTTCTAGCAGGGACAAACGCTTTCAAATACTTCCAGTGTTTCTTGCAGTCATCGTTTCATATTTGCTAAAAGAAAACGTTTAACAAGCACGCCAACACACAATAGACATCGCAGATAGATCAATTATGGATCTTCAATTTCTTCAAAAGCAATTTCAATTTCTCTTTTCTATAGGGAAATACCGAAACCCTGGCATCCTCGGAGAGCTGATGTCTGCTTTATTCGCCGGTAGACATTTTTAATTGTAACCTTTTACGCAAAGGCAAAACATGTTATGCATACATTTCTTTGATGCAGTATGTGTAACCACTATCGTTCCTCCCATAATCAGAGTTTATCAGACCGAAAGATGATCAAAAATAGAAATGATCAAAATCGCGAGACAATGCCGCGCGAAACGCAACGCGTCCAATCAAAAGTAGAATACAGCAGCTTTACGAAAACCATGTTTCTCTCCGGTCTCCTTTAACTTCATTCTTGTGAAATTAAGTAAGTCTTAATGAGCCAGACAGTCGGATGTTATCTCTATTTTTGTTATGAAGATTATTAATTGACTCTGACAAACTTTGGAGTTACACCACAGGGACTTGAGAGGAGCAGACGAGTAGTATTGGGCGAAAACATGAACATTGACATGGTTCATTCACTGTCTCCTTTAACTTCAAAGTGAACGTACTGTAGTTCCGCATCCACATTTTCATGCCAACAGTGCCTCGAGTACGTATACTGTTAGTCAATTGCGTGAAACATGTCAGACACAGCAGAACTTCGAAACATGACAAAGTGCACGATACCTCATTAGAATGCTAACTTCACGTGTCTATTCAATTCACTCTTAGTATGGAGTACGTGACATTCCATCGCATTCATACGTTCCTGCGTATCTCGCTTTGCGCTCAATTTCGACACTTGTATCCCGGCGGGATGTGACCACCGAGAAATAGGAGAGACGCAAGTTGAGATGACCAAGACTGGGATGTTAATGAATACCGAACCGAAGTCAACTAGTAACTAGTTTAAATAAAAGAACCAATGTGTGTGATTAATTGATAAGACAATACAGAAACCGAAGACAAAACAAGATGATCAAAACAGATGAGAATTCGTACAATTGATACTCTTACCGTATTCAATTTTCATTTTTTCAACTTTTCATCCTAGTTTTCGAGTAAACAGGTGTATCGCCACCAAACCCTTGTTGTTACCGTACGGTGCGAGCTCATTCTAGCGATCAGCGTAAATGCGTATATGATCTGCGCACTTTTTCATCTCTGGCAGATAATCAATAATCGCCAGCTCTCAATTTCGTTATTAATAAAGTTGTTTTCTGTCGTTGTTGGTGATTTCACGACTATATGATCTCCTTAAATGAGTCCAACGGCCATAGATATAGTTTCACCAGTTTTCTGACGTGAATAATTTAATTAACTTAGTGGTTTGCAACGAGGTGTGCAAAAACAAAGATACTTCTCAGTATCGATGAGTGTTTCATGCGTGAAACTGGGACCAGAATAAATCAGTTGACCAGCCGTACGTTGTTCTTCAGTAATGCTGACAAATATTTATATTTGAACTTTTATTTATAGTTTATCGCGTGGAACACGATGCGTGAGGAAAGTGTAACTTGGGAACTATTGCATGAGTTTCGATAGGTGTGAATCGTGACGAATCTAACTTCCTGGCTTCAAAAGTGTTTCACTTCCGGGGGTATATTCAATTGCAACGGCATAGTCAAAGATACGGAACTTGTTTTTCTCGTTTGTACAATTTATATATAGTTTCATGTTCGATCCAACCACAAATGCTTCGAAAACAACAGAAAATTGTATCCTGTTAGTCAGATCCGGGTTTGAAACGCATTAAATTAAACCTCAACCGCTTTCCGAGAAACTTGCTATAGAGCTGTAGTGTGTTTATCTGCATGCATCGCACAAATTTCAAAATACGACTGAAATATGACGGGATTGAACTACAAACTCCGCGGATGTACATGTATGTTCATGTAATTTTTCCCTCAACATATATGAAGTTATACTTTTGACATGACTTTTCGGATTAAAAAGTTTCCGTATCGTCACCATTTTCTCTTTCTGTAAATTAGATACTAGCATATCAATGAATAAATATATCAATTATCTGTCAGAACATTATTGAAATATATTCAGTTTCTCATGTTTTTGTAGAACACTCCATCAATGGATTGTGCAAGAGCGCGTCCCAGTTCGAGTGAAGACGTTGATGTGTTTGCTTACTTGGAAATGGTCACTCAAGCGATAAGGCAAGTTTAATGAATATAACTTGTTGTCATTTTACTTCGAAACAGTAAACAACAGTCGGGTTCGTACCATGCATTTGAACGGCTTCACCGACAACTAACTATTCCGAAGTCGCAACACGTTCTGTGCCAATGCAGGTTATTCTGCCGGAGATTTTGAGTGTATCAATATTACCTCCAGACAGTTTTCACAGCTACATAATTTTTCTCTTACAGCATGTTGCCCCCTTGCCTGTTCATTTACCTGGTTGCTTTCTATTCTCAATATCATCTTAATTTGCGAATTCTCCTTTCTTCCTATGCAATCATCTACTTGTGGCAGGTTCCACTCAGAGTTTACCAGATTCTGGCCACAATGCTTCAGCAACACTCAGGTGAACTTTGTTAACTTTTAAGTACTACAGTTCAATTAAGTCATTTCTTACTTCGGTATAAACTCCACGAAAATCACAAGAATATTGTTTGAATTCATATGAATCAGTTTTGGGGGCGTTTTGATGGAAAATACGGGATGTCATTTATTATTCATTCAAAGGACTTTTTAGAATTATAAATATTCCGGAATTGACACATGTCAAACTATGGAAATGCATTCAAACAATATGCAAAATCACGAATATTTGGAACACAGAGCAATTGGAATAATTTCAAGTTTTAGTCAACTTTCAAAAATTTCGTAATTGACAGTGATTATCTATATCAACTTTCTTGCCGGCCCTATTTGAAATTGTCAAAACATGTATTAGCGAGTTAATACAAAAACAACTGAGACCAAAACTATCTTGTATTCCACAACAGTTCAAAGGTATTCGATATTGGAAGTATTGTGTTGCAGACAGTCCACATTATGTGGATCAGATTCTGTGCTGTTTGAGAGCAGTACCAGTGTTCAGTGGTGAGTATAGTCGTCGCCCTTGAAAGAGAAGTTCATATGTATCTTAATTTTTTGCTGTGCGTATTGCGTCAGACGGCAGAAAACGCAATACACCACATTTACTCTATTCATGTATAAGTTTAAAACTATAGATTTCACGCATCCTATAGTAATAAATCAAAAAAAAAAAGAAATTGTCTCGTGCAGAGTGATAATGACGCGAAAAACCACAACAACAACCACTGTCAGTTCACCACAAAGAACACGACGCGAATTTCGTAGTAACATCAGGACATTTCATAAAACGTGCGCTTGTTCACAAATTAGTTGTGTATCATCTGTATATAACTCTCCCGCGACTTTGTTAGATAGTTGAGGTGACAATGACGAATTGCAGCCATATTCTATCTTCCTGGTCTCGTGGCGGAGCGCACCTTCGCCACATACTACGTGCTCGATTATGAATACAAACGTCGTCTCAGAATCCCGATCGGAATCATTTCCACAATGTTTTCGTCCTCTGTAATGTGTTCCCATCTCTACTACAGAGGTGAGCTGAGAAAGGACTAACAGCAGAACAGTTGTGGTGTCATTATAACTGTTAAACTGTTTGGACTGAATCAGATTTCTCAAGTTTTGTGTGCAACATACAAATGCGATTCTTAGTGTAGTAATAACAACATTTCTGAAGTGTGGAAACGTGATAATTGCTCAGAATCGGCACCTTATTATATAATATTCAATAATGTATAGACTGTTTTACAGATTCATTCGATACGATGTTTGTAATTGTCCCGGCTGTGCTCACCAATGTCGTCGCAATTATAGTTAGTGTTATAATGTTAAGATTGTATTTCTAAACAATTTTCACATCAAAAATACTCAGCGTTCAATCTTATATAGCATGAGGATTTGACTAATAACTTTGAGGAAAACTTAATAGACTGTCTTTTGGATTGTTGAACAATTCCAAAAACGTGCACTCACAAGTTGTCTGTTTTTAGTTTCAAATCATTGTTCAATTAAAGACAAGTGAAACGAATTAATATCATTACAATGCTCAATCGACCTGTATACTATATTGACTAAGCTGAAACACGAAATCGCTCTATTTTTAGGTAAATTTGATACTCAAGAAAATCAACAAAGGCCGTGTTTCTCGATTTGAATGTGGAAAAGATGGATCATATTCCCTGTCAGAACGGTATCAGATGATAGAGAACATGCAAACATTCAAGGTAGATCACGTGCTCAGCGTTCAGTTTATTTAAAGATTGTTATGTAAATACTTTCTGTTTAATCGCAAATAATCACCTTTGCTGAATTCATTATAATTCAACTGCGCAAAACGTGAAGACCTCACGCGAGTTTTGGCTCGATTCAACCGATTTGGGTGACTTTATGACCGAGTGAAATTGTTACATTTCTAAGAATAAAAAAACTGAACAACGAATATAATAAACAGAGGAAAATTAAACCTATGCATAATTATGATAGGTGTTCATATATTTACAGTACTGCATTGTATTTTCAGCTGTTCGATAAAATAACCTTGTGGTTCACCGTCATGAGCGCCGTGTTCAGTCCCGTACTCGTCATGCAGAATACCAATGTGATCTCCGTCAAGACCATCTTTCGAGAAACATTCAACTATGTGTATGTGCTGTGAGTGGGTTCTTAGAAATAGTGAGGTTAGCGTTGGTCTACACTCTTTATTGTATTCCGGCCAACCATGAACGTGCGCTCCCCTCGCGCCGCTAAATCAGTTCAGCATTCTGGTGGCTGTATTGGGGAAATGAAGATATACACCTTTCTATCATGAAACGTATTTCATGTTTCAGATATGCTTTTATAATTCCTGTGGTTCTTATCTACTACAACATTCCCATTCAGAAACGAATAAAGCAAGTTCTCCGATCAGTGAGTTTCTTCAATTGAAATTAGTTGTTCGTTTTCAACGCCCCCCCCCCCCCCTCTACCGTAATGTTTGGGCTTTTTTCGAATCGTAGGTAATCTCGTCATCCTAGGTAGAAAGAAGATTGAACGATACGGTAATATCCCCATGTAATTTGAGAAACACAGACATGCAGAACAATGAATATCCTCGAAAGTAATAAGAGCGTTCACATTTTCATAAATTCTGATGTGTATCATTACTTCGACATTCTGCAAATGGCAAATACGAGTAGTAAAATTATTTTTCAGTTCTGCGTTAATGGTAAAGAAAATCAAGTGAACCCTAACTGTTCACCCAAAAAGCAGGAAATCTCAACAATAGAGTGTGGAAAACATCAGGAGTCGGAGAGATATTTCAAACACCTAGCCGAAATGTGGTCGAAGAAGTAAACTACCGTAATAATCTCTTTCATACGCTCTTTGCCGCATACAGTGTAAAAAAGGAAATGTTCACATTCCGGCTATGATAAAGTTATTCGGATAACTGTAGGATGAACGTACTCGATTTTCTACACCCTCATTAATTGATACATTTATTGAAATGTTAGTTGTGTAAAGTCGATTTGTTAAAAAAAACTTTCAGTAGAAAGTACACACTACAAGTATGAATGACAAGAAATATCACAGATAGTTATAATGAGCCGACTCAACAAAACTTCTCGTGTTGTTTAGGACTTTGAATTATGAACATAATCTAGAGACAAATAAGTTTTGGATGTGTTCACTGTAGTTTTGACAACGAACTATGTTGACGACATCTGATATAAAAAGTTTCTATTGCGAATGTTCAATTATTTTGCTCTTCAGAAATGTATGTATGTGTGTGTGTCAGTGAGTATGAAAATGGAAACCAACACATTATTTCGTTCTACGTTCGGTGTTTAATTAATTTTGTTTCTAAGTTGATTTTGTTCGTTCTTTTGTGATCTTTTGTATCCAAATGTAGTCGGAGAAAAAATCAGAAACAACATATAACACTTTAATAATGGCAAGGAGACGTTTACTGAGAAACAATTCAAAATGTTACAACAAATAACAATTTACACACGTTTCCATCAGTTGGTGACAGTAACTCCTCGCACCCGCAGAAGTTCTTTTCTCGCCTCTTCGAACTCCATCAACACCTTCATTATCTTCCAGTAGAGATCCGACTTCAGTCTATCAAATGAAAAAAATGTATAAAAAAAAGGTAGAATCAAACCGAATCCGGGAAGAGCTCATAGAACTGTTAGAGTCTAGGGATTAGTAGATATCACTATAGTCTTTTCATGTTCCGAGATGTGTGATTGTAAGTCACACTATACACAATGTGACTTACAATCACACATCTCGGAACATGTTACGCAGTACGCTACATAATGTCGGTGTGAAAAGTAGTTGTGATGTTCATTTCAACCTGAGTAGCCGTTTGCTTCCATGAAGCTTTCATAAACATTCATTAACGACTCACCCTAGTTTCCCGAGCATTGTTCCATATTTGATATGATGCAGCGTATCCTTGGTCATAAAATTTCGACTATGAGCTATTGTCGTTATATCAAACAAAATCGAACCACATGAAACAGTTTCCAAGCCGAGCTGAGATGTTTTGCCACTCTGAAAAGTTTGTAATCTACTTCAGTGGTAGTTGTGTACCGCAATGAGTACTGTTCTACAATGTACTCTTAAAGTATAGTACATGCACTAATGATTCGTGTATGCGGTGAATAGGCGAATATGTAAACCACACACGTGAACATGTACACTGCGACAAATGTACGTTCCCGTACCAAATGTACTTTGCCGTGTCGTGGTAGAGTCCACGTAGCATGAGCTGGCAATAAAGGACTATGGACGCTGATAATGTAACAAGACTTTACCGCACGGACATTTCATGATTCAAACTGAAATTAACCACTTATTGTGGTTTCGAAAATTCAGCTAATGTGATCTGGGTATATTTCAAAGCAGATTTTAGCGTATTAATGTTATTAAGATGTTCTAAGAAAAAGGTTGAACTTACCTTCACGATTTCTTCATGCTTAACATCGATAGCATCCCCTATGAAAAAGTCATGGAGTTGAGCGCGTGAGTCCCGACTAATAGGCCGCCAACAATGGACAACGAGCTCAGTTCTAGAAAATATAAATGGAGTGGGTAAATTCATTCCCCATTCATGTTCTGTTATTGTATTTTAACAATCCTACATACGTTGTCATTGATTTTTCAAGTTTGAATGTTACATATAAAACCAGATTGTTAGTCATAAAGTCAGAGAGATTCTAGATTTTTCCATTGAAAACTTATAATTTAACAAAGAGATAATCCTTAAAAACCAAGCTAGCGATTACAGGGCAGCCGACCGTGTGTTTGTAGTATGATCGCTGGGCTCACTAATCAGAACACAACTTGATCATAACCTATAACGTACTGTCCGAAAGTGGTCGGTAGTGTCAATAAGCCATAGCCGGCGGTCCATTGCCTTCCCCAATAGTCCTGCGAAACGGCATGGATCAGTAGCTTCGGCGGATTTCGGTTATCGGCAAGCACATCTGACGGACATGAGATGGGCAATTCGAACATGTGTGAATACTTCAGAGTGCCTTCCTGAGTAATGATCGAGTATGGTTTCAAAGTATAAAAACTTTGTATGGTTTTGTGCTGGTTTTTGCTTGCTCGTTTGGCATACAAAATCATCTATTGAAGTGAACTTTTGAAGTCCTATACTATCTATGCTGCTTTTCAAGCACAACCAAGTTCGTCTTGAAAACATGTTGGCGTGTTAGTCAAGAAACCGAAGAACAACTGGATTGATTGCATATACTACATCGTACCGGACAATTCATTCAAGTAAAAGTATGGAAAACACTCGTGCAGCTTCTCATGCATAATTATCTATTTTTTCAAGTATGTCGGAAGATTTCATGAAAATTTTGAATTCCCTATACCTGGTCTCGGAAACAGCGTGATGTTTTTCCTTCACTTTTTCCTGAGCACTTGTAATGATCGTCATCAATCAGTTTCCATGTGATAAAAACGCCATCGAATAGATCGTTTTGTGCGGAAACTAAAATCACTGTCAAACTGTGTTCGATAAACGGAAAGAATACTTTGAAAAGAAAACATACTACATCAGTTGTATTGTATACTACAGGTTAATAAATCACGTGAGACAAATTGTGAATTTTTCATCGCGCGTACAGAAATTCTGACCAACTTCACCTAGTTACCGTGATTACCTTAAATCATTGTTCAGTTGATGTGCACACTGAGGTGAGAAGTGGGAAGCATCGTTTTTTGGAATAGGATATACAATACCGCCACTATTTTCGCGAATACTATGGCGAACACTGATTTCAAAACCAATTAGGCAACCGAACTTACCTATCGTGATGTTGTGAACAAAATCCACACAATCCACGTCGGACACTTCAAACATGTTCATGTCAGGAACCTGGTTCTGGAACATGAAAAATTCGTGCATCACTGATATAAAGTTTTTTGGCATGCCCAAAAAGTGAGCCAAATCATACAAAATAAATACAAGGCACAACGGATTCGTTTTTCAGAGTAGGACCGACCAGAATTATGTTCTGTGCTTTGGAGTTAGGATTCTCATTATAAACTACGGTGCTCGGTGCACTGCTTATAAATTGGTTTGCACAGACATTCGATTCTACTTTACGGCAATACAGTTGAAAGGAGAAGATTTTACTTGTAATTTTCCAGCAGGTAATTCTCGACAAGTAGTTCCGAACTACACGCATGGGCAATAGCACTTACGCTGAGATGATGCTTTGTTCCATCGGAAATCGATGAAAATGTTTCATCGAGCACGTGAATTCTGGCCAGATAGTCTCCCACTTTGCTTTCCAACCGAAATCCATTTGGCATCAATGGTGGTTCGAATAGAAGGGTTTTCTCGTTCAGCAGCGATATTCGACAGATTACGTTAGTCTGCTTCTCAACGCTGGCACTGGAAAAGCCATGCAACTGAAAAGGCTCGAGACATGTAGAAAAATTGACCACAATGCGTTTTGTTATATCCCGTTTGCTCTATTTTCAAACTCAAAATTTCATTTCTGCCTACGTTACTTGTGAACAATGAACTAGACCATTGGCTTGAAATCAAATTCCGGTAATTAACTGGTGCGCTTGTTCAGGATTCCACACTTCTCTAATTTGTCGTTAAATATTTAGCTTATGGGATCATGCGAACGGAAATGTCACATTCACGCTACAAAACGACAACTTCAATCATTAGCGGTGCGCTGCTCATTAGCGGTGCGCTGGCTGCAATGAATTTTCAAATGAAAGATCGAACTGAGATAGCTTGATGTATGTCCTTTTCGTACTAAAATGTCCAATTCAAAGTTCTACTTTCTAAATTTCACTAATTTTTTGCTCACAGTCAGGGACGCAGGGGATGATTTGGAGTGAATGAATAATGATTGCGCGCACTTCTCTGACTCTCGTGCTTTTTCGGCTAACGCCGTTAGCCCAATTCGGCATTCAATGCAGCGCTCTTTAAGAGTGTTGTAGACAGCTTCACAATATTCAACTTGAATAAACGTTGGAACCAACCTAGCTTCTGAGTTCAAATCACCAAGTTCGGCCATAATCACCATGGTTTTACGTGTACATTTAGGTGCATATCTATGTTCTTTGAGAGCAGGCAAAGCGGTTAACGGATTCCTCTTCAGCCATCGCCTGAAATAGTATGATTCATTCTTTGATCTAGAGTCGTGAACATTTGCTCATCGTTCGGGTTAATTGTTTGATCGCTCGGTAACAAAAACGGTATTTTCTGCTCTACTGCCTCAGCGCTCCCTCTCTTCTTTCTTTTTTGTTCCTTTCTCTGGCTCCCTCTTCCTGTATTTTCTTCTTCTTCGCGTGTTTTTAGTGTTTTTTACCCAAACCATACCTACCTGATACCATCTTCTTGAGTTTCTTGATTGATCGTTGTGTCTGGAATTCGATCTCCTTCCACCACAGTAAATATTCGTCTCTCGTATCTGAAGATAATTTCTCAAAAACTGCGCTTGTCGAATGAAGAAGTTAGATGTTATATATAAAAAAGTCGGTTCAATAAGTATACAGTGAAGAAAACAGTGTACTACACACTTATCGACAGTTTTACGTGGTTTTTGATCACTCTTCGTCATGTTTCGAGAAAGAAAAGGTCACGAAACCCACTCACTCGGAGCCATCTCGAATTCGGGCATGTATTTTCTCCTGCCAACCAACTGTCATCTCATCCACGGTCGTGGAGACCTCCAGATTCTTTGAGGCTTCTTCGGCCAAAGAATCGAAAGTAGAAGCGAACGACAGACGTTTACGTTCCAGGGTGACTCTGATGAAAATTATCAACAAATCAATGAACGGAACAAAATGGAAAAGAAAATAACTTCGAAAGTTTGCCATGATAGAAAAAAAGAGCAATTTTTCTAACACCACAGTCTGCTCCAAAAATCTCGGCGGACAGAGAGCGTTGTTTTTTATCACATACACACACCACGAACAACAAATTTTATTGAATATTTACACCAAAAAAGTAGTAAAAACTGTGTTAGAATGTGAAGAAAACTCACTTCATTTTGAACTCTGTGGCCAATCCCGTAATGTGAAACAGGTTTCCATAATCCATATTAAGCTAAAAACACGTGAGGTAGATAGGTTAAAATTGCCAGTGACCACTTGGCGTCTGGTTGCCATATTGCCATGGTAACCAAACGGTGCGGGATACACTGCGAGGCTCCATGCGAGATAAAGAGTATGTTCGCACTTGCAATATTGTTTTTCACGGTAGCAATATGCATGAATTGTATACGTAACCATTGTGAAACCATGCGTATGGAGATGGGACCGCGGACTGTAAAACGGGAGTTTTTCATTCACGTTGTGTTGGAGAAACGTTCGGAAACGGTCACCACTTTCGATAACATTTATTCAATATAAACCATATTACAACATATTGGAAACATTTCAATACAACCCAATCTTCTGTCTATGAGTAGTTTTTTTTTCCTTTATACAACTTTCACGCGCAGAAAACCACGAATGACGTTTTCACACATAAAAACATCATTTCGTTCTCAAGACAGAAAATGTATAAAACAAACAGAACAAAAGACGAAAATGTGTCAAACAAACAGAACAAAAAACTACATTACGGATATATCTTTATCTCCAATCGTTTTGTACTTCGTGAATACGGTGACGATGACGAGTGATGCTAGTAGCCTGCGCGGTCATTCTTTCATGTGCAGTATAACTTCTAATGCTCTTCGCCGTATACTAACATGGAGAAGGAGGTAAGCTAGACTGTTGAAAGTTCCTAGAACGTTGGTATGTTGCGGTTTACATATCAGGTAACAAACACACATAATATTATTTTCAAGAAGTACCGCACAGATTTCCATTCTTTTAAGATCTGTCAAACCGTTGTGGACACCGTAACATCGATTTTGTTAGGGCGGGGATTTGCGAGGGTCCAACCAGTCTGCGTTTCATTGATCTACACATTCCCTCAACTGCTGGCAAGTAATCAACGACAACCCCATCGCTCAATCAATCGAACACTCTACTGTCTTTATGGGGAAAATGGCGGCTATTGGCGTGCCATACCACGACATTCACATGGTACGTGAGCCGAAGGTGCTCGTTGAGTTTAGCTTATGAGGTATTGAGAAGGTTACTGATGCGACAGAATAAACTGCGAGCCGGAAACACTGAGCAATTTTACCAAGAATTTTGTGAAGAACTTTGATATTTTGCTTTACTGATGTTCTACTTTTCGACCATTCATTCGAAAGACATAATGGTCGTTGCATTAATATTGCTTGTCGAGATTGATCTAGCTGCTACACCGACTCTCTAATTTCGAGAAAAAAGTACTTGCACCGACCCGCTACTTGCAATCCGAGTAGATAAAACGGTCCGATTTCCGTGAACAATGAGAATCCAACCAGTTGTCCAACGGCGACGATCATCGATGGACACGTGATACATACAGTACACACAATCAATGTGCATATTGGCAGGCGAGAGGCCTAGAGAGAATGGACGGTATTTCGTGTTACGGAATGAATAAATATGATTTCATTACGCAAACACAACCACATGACTCTATAGAGCAGTAAACGGTTAACCAGTAAATCTATAGCAGTGTATCAAACTATGCGTGTCACATATTCATGCACGCATGTTTAACTGTCCTGATCCAGGCCCGTAGCATTTCCAACTGAAAATTGCGGCTTTTTAGAAATATGTACCGGCTAAAACGGTGAAAAACCGCAATTTCTTTAAGTTCCGAGACAGAACAAAATTTACATATCATTGGCGTGCTGCGGAAGTTAGATGAGCAGAAGACGGAGGGAAGCAATGGAACTCAACCATAGAACTATATAATTTTTCATAAAGTACAGTTAAGTAGAGAGGAACTCGAAATTCACTACGGTCGAACACACTATAAAAATTCAGTTCTGATGAATGTTTACCTGACCCTACTTACTCACCCTACTCCAGTTTTTGTGCTCCTGGTTGTCTGGGGTTCGGTTGCGACTTATCACGAACAGTTTTATGGCAATCAAGGCTGTGAAAACCATTACCGTCAAGCCAAGGATCTACAAATGGCGGTGCTATTGGCATTTGCCACTTCTTTAGTTTGACATTAATGGAATATTTATGCTACCACAAACTCAATTGTTACACTGATTGCACTATTTAAGAAAGGTATCTTTTTTGTATAACTAGTTATATTCACTAGCCTTTATATCTTTGTTCCATTTAGAGAACTTAATTATGTTTCCACTACCAACCTAAACGTTAATATAATTTTAACACTGATTATTCTTATAATCAGTGTTAAAAATTACATCGAAACTTTTTGAACGCTGTGATTATTCCTGTTTATAGGTCACATTTAAAGACATTCAACTACTCACCTGTTCTACAAGTTCGGAAAAATTGAAATATGCGATATGCCGGCTTAAAACAAGAAGGTTGCACAACTATTCGTTATTCGGGAATGAAAACAAAATTACATGGGTTAGTAAGTTGACACTTGAGAGTCTTTCGAACTTCAACTTCACTTTAGAGTCTCTCGAACTTACAGTGTTACTAACTCCCCAGTAGTATAGGAAGCGGAGGTCGACAAAGCAACCGAAGCTCGAGCATCCAGGGGATCTTTTTATCTCCGTCAAGTTGAACTCAAGACAAATATCAATTAGACCGGTGCCCATGGCCGCTAGTAGTGAGCAAATCACATAATTTTCACGATCTCTCTTGTAGTAGAAGCGTGGCATGTACACTGCCTATAACAACCAACTTTTACTGCGCTTCATTATGTGCAAAAGGAATACAGAAACGCTACGACCAGAATAGACAAAATGACTTGGTATATTTATATTATTTGAACGGCCGCTATGAAATAACATAGCCAAGATTTTTGTTCCTTTGAAGAAACACTCGAATCAATAATCAATGCACACACAATGTCACATTCCGGCGTGAAAGTGTAAACGTGACCTGGTATAGTTTAGTATCCTACTCCTCACCATGATTCTATCAAATCCGATAGATAGAGTCAGAAATAAGTAAACCTTCGCATGTACAACAAGAAATAGAGAAATCAATATTATTGTTGCGGGATCATAATCGATCTTCCCGTGACCTGCTATGCCAACCAAGAGGTATATGACATAGGGCATTGCTGAAAATCGGTATATACACTACCACCGTGTCCCGTTAAAGGGACCGTTTCTCTATAATTTAGATCGATTGAAAAACATGAAAACTCGAGATATTGATTTGATAGTGTACTGGTGGTCCTTTACTAGTGCAATGGAGAAAAAAAGAAAATCGGTAGAGAACCGAGCTGTTTACGAGCCAATCTATCCTCAGGGTTACTGTATCGCAAAGCGTTTGGTTATGAAATTGGTTTTAGTACGCAAAACCTAAATCCTAATCAAAAGAGAAAAAAGGTGTATATAACTGAAACACTTTCACATATATCAACTGTTACGTGCGAACCTGCTAACATTTATGATACGTTTTACGGATGTTTTGCGGACAATTTCGGCGCATCTGCATGAAAAGCATGAAAAGAAAGTAAAAGCAATGCATGGAGCGTCTGCATGCGTGCTGTGTCTCACTCACTCGTGCTGTGATTCCAGGCTGACGCTACATTGCCGTACTCAAGTTGGACCAAAAAGAGCCTGAGCTGGGAAATTTTCACTAATTCCGATTGATTTGTCATTTTTTGTCCCCATATGTCCACTGATGACTCAATTCATCAAATTAAAAAGGTACGGTCTCTTTAACGTGACTCTGTGCGCTGATACAATGATGATTCTTTCCACGCACGGCTGAATTTTAGAGTATAATGTAACTTTCCATGGATTGTTATTTGAGTCTGAGGTACCACAGAATCCTGCACCTTTCATTGATACAATTTTTTTTTAGAAAAAATCACCGAAAATCAGGTGACTCAGGTGAAAACATTAGAAGGTAATTAGGTAATATCTTTATTCATTGAAGAAGATACTCTTCTATTAGTTTCCGTCCACAGAATACCCAGTTTTTGAATAAACGTATTTGTTATGCTCTGCCCTCTGCAACGGATCAGAAAACTTACTGCAAACAGAGCACAGTACGTTCGAAACTGTCATGAAGACAACAATCCTAAGACTTTGAACATTTCGAAGAGAAGAACAGCTGAAAATGCAGAGAAAATTCATCTTCAGACTTTGCAGATTGTATGTTCATATCAGTTGTTCTTATAGTTCGATGAAGTAAAAAATCTTGAATTACTATAAATGTTGAGGAAAAAGCAGTGAAAACATAACTACCCCGAGAGAGCATTTCGCATTTGGCCACGTTTACTACTGCAGTAAGAGATGAAGGCCAAACGGGTTACTCACTTGTCATGATGATACATTCCAACTCGAGCTTTACTGTCGAGTAACTGTACTTGGTAGTAAACGTAATCAATGAATGGTAACTTACGTGTTTTATTATCAAGAGACAACCCACCCTAAAATTACATAAAGAGTGAATATGCCGACCAGGCTAGTTATAACTTGGAATGTCGCGACACATATTTCTGTTCCGAACGAGACCATTGGAACGAAACAAACTGGAAACAGTATGTAAAAATTGTTCAGGCAATAATTATTTCATTAAAGTTACCAGCAACGAGAAACGTTCTCTAGAAAACCGGTGTAATCTGTAAAATCTGTTATCACGTATAAACCCCCCGCTGTGGTAAGCGAGAGCTGTACAAATTACTAATATTGCATTGAGCGGTCTAACTCAGTCCTTAAATGTCAATATATATATATATATATATGATGTTCCACGAAGATCAATTAAACTCTTTACTGAATCATCTTTTCTACTAGTTTCGTGTTCAGAGCGACAATAAGAAAAAATGGTTTACATCTTTTTTTCTCGCGGAATTGAAATTTATAAACTTCCAATACAATCTAAATATATTCAAACATTCCATAGTGAACATTAAATCCAAGTAACAATTATAAACATTTATTTTAGGTTCCTTGTCCAGAAAAGGTATTCTGAACAAGAACATGAAAGACTGGAACGTGCAACTTCATATGTGCGTAGAAGACGCGTGTACTTGTTTCGTTGACCGTATTGAACAATTTCCGTCTAATGAGCAGTCATGCACTCATGGCTTTCTAGAATTTTCGCCCACGTTCCCACTAACAACGTTCCTTCCTGTCTCAGAGGATTTAGTGGCTATGGTTACACTGTCAACAGTGACGCTTTTCAATACAAACACTATCTATTTCGTGCACTCGGTCGTACAGGAAATAAAAGAATAACACAACAATGTAGGGTTCCAATTCTTAGTTCAGCAAACGTCAGCCAAACTGTCTCAGCAAGGCAAGTCTCTGAGACGGAGTCATTTTGTGCAAGGTTCACATCAGCGAGAGAGCTCGATTCAACGGTACGATCGCGCACCCCAAAATATATAAAAACACGGATATGAGGCAATTAACTGCACAAAACAAACGTGTTGCAAGTAGTCCCTGCGTAGTGGAAATAGAGCAGAAACGTTGATCATAACAAAAAAGGAGAAACATCTATAGTCCGTTTCACCCATCGATAGCAGTCAGCCATGCTGGCCGAGCGCACCCTATATTGCAGACGAATGATCTGACAGCTTGCCAGTCTTCTCATTGCAAATAAGAATTCAAAAAGTGGTTAATTTAGGATTTTCGCCAAGTTTTTGTTCTCAAAAGGTTACAACCGAATCGGGGAGTAATTGAAAGAGTTTTTTATGCGATAAAATAAGCATTGAAAAACGGCCTGAAAATTTGATTGGATATCACTGTTTTTAGTTTTACCCATCATGTTACGATGGCTGTCTGCTTGTGGGCGCCGCGCCACCTATCGCCGCTGAGTTCCATTCCCAGCTGGTGCACAATTCTGATTAGGCTGATCGCTGTTATCGCGATTCCTACTGATCGCCATTTGCGTTCTCAACACGACGGCGTAATGGATCAATGAATCAAACATATGGATTGGTCCAATCATCACTCACTTGCAAAACACTAAAAACAAAGGGCTTAGAGATGAACTAAGAATTACATAAAATGTTCGATGTGGTACAATCGGTAAATTGGCATCATTTGCATCCCGTAACCAGTTAACGTTGTCGTGACGTCATTGGATATTCCTCAATGTTTCTGCTGTGTGAATTAATCGTGCACCTTTACAGAAAAGGCTCATTCGACCTGAAATGTCTCAAAATTCATGCATTTCCGTTACAAGAAAGGTCTTGTAGGCTGTTATGTCCACCTTGTATCATAAATTGTTTTAGTTGAGCTAATTGTTTTGAAATAAAATGTACCCTAGAGAATGAATGTTTTGATGATGGTTGACGCTCAACACACCTATGCGTACATTGTGCAAGATAATTACTCTCGGGAATCATCTACCACCTTCATGTACCGAAATCCAAGAGCTACAGACGAGCACCTCCTCCTCCTTATGAAAAAGCATGAGCAAAGAACATAACAATCTTTATAGAAATACCGTATCGTTTCACTGCAATAACGGTAGTAACAGAGAACCAAAATTGATAAAAAAAAATGAAGGAACTGTGCCAAAACTGTGCCTTGGTTAGTCAGTATTTCTCACAGTCAGTTTGTAGGTTTATTGTTTTTCTGTTGAAACACAGATGGTTATTTCTGATTTTACTTTTCGTGCCATTCAGATTGAAAATAGGGCAAACTTGTCACTGGGTAGTCTGTCGCTCAATCTTTGATGTACAATGAACATTTGGGTATATCCATAGATAGACCGATGAGTACTCGAAATTTCAAAAAAAAATGTAAGCTTTCTCCCGATGTGAGGTATACGTTCTTCGACTCATTGAGTCATACGTGTTGGAAGAACACCAAAAACGGAAAGTTGTTGTACTTTCACAATATACGCTGAATGATCCTAACGGAGTGGTCTTACGACACACTTTTTAGGGTTGCAAATAAGAGCTCCAGCCGGCAGGGAGCGAGTGGTTTAGCGATGAGACAGTCTACCGACACGGATGTTTCCCGCTGTACATGTCTACCTCGCACAGCGGCTTCGCTTTTGTTGTTAACAGTGAAATACAATGCTTCAGATTATTCCCGCATGGCAGCTAAACTGCTGATATAGCGGAAAAGCGGTACTGTATTTTTTATTTTTCGCTGTGTACGGACACATGTCTTCTATTCCAAAGCTTGCCGATTGTGTGCACCAATAGCGCCATGGTTAGCGCACTACTACACACATTTTGCTCGCAGGTTCGATTCCGGCAAGAGACAGAAATGTATAAGTTTGGCACCTACTATACATCAAATTCAGGATATTTTAGAGTGTAAAAACAAACTTCGGAGTTTCGTAATACCAACATTAGTCACCTATGCGTTTCCAGCTCACAGCATTTACGGTTTTTTTGTGAACTTCTTGAACAGTAGGCTGTTATGAAATAAATTTCGACTACTTGAGATGATTATGACTTTTAGTGAGGTACACGAATACAGTATACGATTGTGCCTCTTTAATGTATTGTAACACGTTCTCTGAAGCTGAGAAGCATGATCTCTGATTTAGCTAATATCATAATTGCAGCTCTGCGACAAATTTAAGGATAGGTAGTTAATGAACAGACCAGATCTTTGTTTACAGAAAGTTTCTGTTGAACATTCAATTGTGTATTTCCCTTGAGGTACAAGCGCCTGTATATGCTCAATGGACAGACATCAACCCACACAACTAATATCTTACAAGACAGAAATCAGTCCTCGCCCATAATATTTACGAAATGTCAGATAATTGGACCAATCAAAACTATTGCCCACCTCAATAAAGAGTATCAGTTCATGCGCGTTGGCCGCGACGAGCAGTTTCTTCTTGAAAAGCTCCCGCACCTGACACATTTCTGTAGTAACAATATCTCATAGTGTCAGTTGGGTCATGACACTATGCCGAATGGTCAAGTGGTTAGCGTCGGAGATTGCTCTACATGACCTGGGTTCGATCCGCGCTTGCCGCAGTATCTTTCTGGCGGAGTTAAATCAGCTGTTATCGAAACTCACCCATGCATATATGCTCTTTTCACGAACCGTCTAAAAGATGTTGATTATAAATTATCGTAAATGATTTAGCACAATGTGACAAAAGAATAAAGAGGTCGTACGAATATTCTATTTTCGTCATTTTCTCGTTCATCTGTCTGTTATTTTCGATTTATCTCTTTCCAGTGTTTTTCACTCCAAAGGAAACCTGATCCGAAAATGGAATCTTTTCTGGTGAATGGATCCCTTCCCCAACTGTATGACTGCAGGTTCGATTTCATCAAACATAAAATATAGTGATGAACCAAATTATATTAAGTTTCTCTAGTTCACTGTGGATTCATGTTAATAGAAATTATCCGATAGTCGGACTCCATAACTTTTGTCCATATCCGTAACTGTCCAAATTTTTTAATTCAACAAAAAACTCTAACAAAAAAGTTCACTAAACGTTTTCTATTCTAGTGTAGCGAAGAAGTCAAACGAAGAGTGGTTTCGAGAAGGAAAGGTCTCATTATTCCATGGAACGGTCTGCATTGTCTACGGACTGGTTTTCATCGTAAGTTAAAGAATGTGTTTTGTATATTACTATTATTTCGTTAAATCAACTTACAATCAAGTATAACAGGCTGATCGAAATATAAGCATTTCTGTCCGGTCCTTTACTGTGAATCATCTGTTCATCACGTACGAATGTTATTATGATCAGTTTATAGCTAGAAGAATGACATACAACGCTGAAAAAGAAGCAAAGAGAAACTTGATCAGGTTTCAGGTAAAACTTGAATGTTACAAGTAAAGTTTTCCAGGCTCTCTACATCCCGTGCCTGATTGTCTTTCTACAGAAACAGATGTGGGCCCTCGTTGTGTACAAAGTGATGTTTGTGCTGGGACTTTGCGACGTTGTCACATTGGCCCTTGCCTCGGTTATGTCCGGTTACTTCCAAATTACCGGGGTAGTGTTCTGTAACTACCCCAACACCATCTACATCGCGGGATCTTTTTCGCTTGGTTCGTTAATGTCTACGTCTTATCATATACGAGTCCAAAAAGGAAAAACCTATTACTTCCTGTAAAGTATTTTTCCCAATACTTGGTCGAAAAGCTGCCAGAAAACCTCCGTGATGAAGGTTGTGTACGAGAAAAAACGTTTTCCAAAAAAAGATAGAATTTTAATTTTAGGCGCTTGGACGGGATGTTGCTGTTTATGTGTTCTACTCGGACTGACTCGCCTAGTGAACCTGTACAAACCATCCCTGCACGATGCCATGTTCTCCGGAAATCGAATCTACATAGCTCTGCTCTTCTGCGGTGCCTACTCCCTCTACTTCGTGATGTTTGAGAAACCCCCCGTCTTCAACTCAAAGCACGCTGCCTGGATGTGGGACCCGCTCATTAAAACCGATGGCAGTGACCTATCTGTAAGTTCAGTTCAAAAACTTCGGGTCGTGTAATTATAAGAGGAAACATCCAGAGTTTGGTATTCATTCAATCGACGAAGAGGTTGCCGCATTGCTTCTTCTTCTTAGGACACTAGCGAACAGTACACAGAAACTATTATATTAAACTTGCGTGGCGCCCGAATTGAACCACATTGAAAAATCTTAATGCAAACTTACAATTGTATAAATCGGGTATAGTTCACAGCATTCCTACTGAGAATCCTACAGTAACTTTACAAACTTTCCGAAAACTGTTGTGAAGCTGAAAATGGAGTTCATGAAAGATGAAAAACGGCTAGGAAGTCTTCTGTATCTGGCTTCGAAATCCTACGGTAGAAGTCTCAGTAGGAATGGAAAGACTATACGTTCTATTTGAACTTCATGTTCAATGAACGAAATGCAGGTATAACGCTCCGACGACTGGTTGTATCAATCTCATTTCAGAAATATGGAAGCGTGCTGCAACCTTCAAACAATGTGGCGGCCGTCTCAATCACCGGTCTTCTGTATCTGGCTTATTTCTCTGTTTTGACCTACCGATCCATGAGCTGGAACTACTCTCTACAGCGCAACGAGAAACAGGTAAGAACTGAAAATTCTCTGAAAAAGCTGTCATTTACTTACGTTTGAACACAGAAAAGAAGCAAAAGGTAGTCTCAAACACAATCATTATTACTTCAGCTCATCCTCCAATGTGTGTTAGTGTGTTGCATCAACACGACCACCGCAATTCTCTACATTTCCATGAGATACGTCACAATTAACGACTTCGTGACTATCCTCGGGGCTGTCACCTGGCAGATGTCAAGTGGTAAGGTTTCATCATTTTTACTTGAAACACATATAGTTCAGGAACGTTTTCGACGGCATTCGGTGACTACGGAAAAACATGATGATGTAGCTTAACTAGATCGCTTAAACTTTAAAAAGGCTTGTCCACTTCCTTCGTATTATAGTGTTGTGTTTGAAACGTATGAAAAAGTGCGCATCCAAATTTCTCGCCTCTCAGTAAAATGCAGCTTGCGTCAGAGGATGTCACTTACACGTTGCTCTAGCGCAGGGAATTATGGGGCCTATTGAGCCGAGTCAAAACTTCAATCAACCTCGAAAGAACTATTACTGCACTAAATGGAAATGAACCACTATTTTGTTGTAGGTGCCGGCGTCATAGTATACCTCGTCATCAACAAAACGGTCCGCTCTGAGGTCATGCAGATGCTGGGTTACAAACCAAGAAAAGTCAGCTAAATCAATGTTCAATTGTAAGTTTCCATAAGTTGCCTACTAATTCAGCCTTTCACATAGTTCAACACAGACCATCTACATTTGAACTAATCTACAGAGATCGTATGGGTTTCGACTTTGTCAGTTACTCCAAGATGTGATTAAATTGTTTTTTAGTTGACTAATGCTAGTTATTTTCTTAAAATAGCCGTCCATTCGAATTTTACATGAGAGACTTGTTCCATGAGCACAATGTATTTTATCTTCGGTGACCGTACTATGTGTCAGTGACAACTCTGCCGGGCAGAACATCAAAACTATCTGTTAGAAAAACCACTGAATAATCGCGCCCCCTTACTCCCTCTTCTCAAAACCGAACGGTTTGATTGACGTGCTGAAGTCCTTGGCTCTCATACTAGGATTCCTACCGTAGACGTTATCTTTTTTTCAAATAAGTAGATAATTCAAGCATTTATATCATGTCCATTGACATTTACATATTAAAACTGGACTGAAAATCATGTAATCACACTGTAGGAGTCCAGTAGGGATGCGAGACGATATACTACGTTTCCACGTAATCATACGAGAAACAGCTAAGATTGACCTCTAAAGTGTTTGTGAGCTATTGACTGCTAAATGTGTTTTGTCCCTCTCCTACATGTTTGCTTCATCGTGGGAAATGTGTTGTGATTTGATGTAGTTAGATGTCATGGTTCGTCACGAAATAAATGTGTTTGTTCTGTTGAACGCTTGGTCGTACTAGTTGCATAGAAAGAAATTTATAATGTTTGCTATGTTGTGCGCTAAGATTAGGTTCACTCTCGATCAATTTGTCACCTGAGAATGGAAAACACCAGTAAATGACACTCGAGTTTCCACTTTTTCATGTATTCTCCTTATACTTATATTGTTCCAAGTTCTGCGTTTAGTTTCTTATATTCCACCTCAGCAGATCGAACTCTGTTTCTAGCCATGCAGCTTTGAAAGATGGTCGTGGAAGTACGTGTATTCATCATATGGGACACCACACCACACAAGGAGATATACTGTTAGTCAATTGCACAGTCACGTGAAACATGTTAAACACAGCAGAACTCAGAAACGTGTAATGACAAAAGGTGCACGATTTCTCATTAGAATGCTAACTTTACGTGACTATTCAATTTACTTCCAGTATAAACATTATGAGCTCCTAAACTTACTATGAGTATCTTCCCACACGAGCTAGTTACACCAGAGCTAGTAACAGAGGTTGCTAAAACAGTTTATCGCGCGCAGCGCGAAGCGCTGTGCGAGATTTGTCTTTGGTCCGGCTAATGCGCGCCTCCGTTTTTTTAGTTTACCCTCAAAAAGGCCCAAACGTGCAAATCAAGACTTTTTATGATTTGTTGATTTTTCATGGCATATGTACAAGCTATTTTCAGAATTTGAACGAAATTGATTAAGTTTGAGCCGAGTTATGACGTTATGCGCTTCATGCAGACCGCCAACTTCCGCCGTGTGTGTGTGTGTGTGTGTGTGTGTGTGTGTGTGTGTGTGTGTGTGTGTGTGTGTGTGTGTGTGTGTGTGTGTGTGTGTGTGTGTGTGTGTGTGTGTGTGTGTGTGTGTGTGTGTGTGTGTGTGTGTGTGTGTGTGTGTGTGTGTGTGTGTGTGTGTGTGTGTGTGTGTGTGTGTGTGTGTGTGTGTGTGTGTGTGTGTGTGTGTGTGTGTGTGTGTGTGTGTGTGTGTGTGTGTGTGTGTGTGTGTGTGTGTGTGTGTGTGTGTGTGTGTGTGTGTGTGTGTGTGTGTGTGTGTGTGTGTGTGTGTGTGTGTGTGTGTGTGTGTGTGTGTGTGTGTGTGTGTGTGTGTGTGTGTGTGTGTGTGTGTGTGTGTGTGTGTGTGTGTGTGTGTGTGTGTGTGTGTGTGTGTGTGTGTGTGTGTGTGTGTGTGTGTGTGTGTGTGTGTGTGTGTGTGTGTGTGTGTGTGTGTGTGTGTGTGTGTGTGTGTGTGTGTGTGTGTGTGTGTGTGTGTGTGTGTGTGTGTGTGTGTGTGTGTGTGTGTGTGTGTGTGTGTGTGTGTGTGTGTGTGTGTGTGTGTGTGTGTGTGTGTGTGTGTGTGTGTGTGTGTGTGTGTGTGTGTGTGTGTGTGTGTGTGTGTGTGTGTGTAAAATTTGAAGTATGATACCACGACATGAACTGACATCGATTTAGATGTAAGTCTTCTACTGATGACGACATATTTTTTCAAACGCTGAAAATATCTTAAAAATGGTATATTAACGATAAAACTTCATTTAAATATGACTTATTCTGAAATTCAGAAGGCCAGATGACGTCAACTTTTAAGAAAATTGACGTGAAATATGTTTTCGAATGCTGAAAGTTTCTTAAAAATGGTCAATTCACGATGAAACTTCATTCAAACATGACGTATTCTGGGATTTCGAAGGGCATATGAAGGAAGTTGTCAGAAGTGCAATGTTGATGTCATATTTTCTTCGAATGATGGTAATACCTGACTAGTGGTCAATTGAGAAAACAATTTTACCACCGTACAGATCAAACAACCTCTCTACATACCTACGGCATGTATACAAAAATAGAAAAATTCATGAAAAAGTGGGGACCCAACGACTGTGAGATTTGTCTTCTGCTGTGCGCCCCTTAGACAACTACTCTCAAATGGAGCAGCTACTGCTACAAAAACCGAAACATACTAATATACTCAAGTATAACTGTTCATTACAAACATACAAAAGTCGTAAAATATTTTCTCAAACCTGTTAACTAGAATCTACAAATCACAGATGTTAACTCAACGTACTCAATTATAGAGTTCCTGGTTTTGTGCACACTGGTTGGCATTTTTTGTCATTACTTCAATTCTAGGTGCTATAACGTTTGTCATATTATTCAACAGTTGTTCTCTCTTTCGCAGCTGTGACTTGTAGATTCTAGTTAACAGGTTTGACAAAATATTTTACGACTTTTGTATGTTTGTAATGAACAGTTATACTTGAGTATATTAGTATTTTTCGGTTTTTGTAGCAGTAGCTGCTCCATTTGAGAGTAGTTGTCTAGGGGGCGCACAGCAGAAGACAAATCTCACAGTCGTTGGGTCCCCACTTTTTCATGAATCTTTATTCGGATTGTACAGTGTTACTTTTAATAGACGAGGGAAATAGATAACTGATGCAAATTTCAAAAGTAATGATGAAGAAAGCTCATGGGATTGTATCGAATTGCACAGCAGATCTCTTTGACCGGGGGCGTTTCCCAAGTGGGGAATTCCTGTCCCCGACCAATCACGTTAATTATACGCTTTATAGAAAAAGACTAATGAGAAACAATGATCCAACCCACAAAATAGCTCACCTACTGTTATCCAAGTTAATATTTAAACTATCATGCTGCACACTGCACATATTGAAATTGCATATTCTTTTCATTCAATCTAGCATAGTTTGGTTACGGTTAACATCATGCATGCCTTGATTATAACTTTATCGTAATAAAAGAAATCCATTCACCAGCTCAAATCGGATTCAATAGTAAAAGCGTCAGTTTGACATTCGTTTCCAAAATTGAACGATAAAGTCATAGATCCAAATACTGCGTGGCTGCGTGGTGTACTATTGTCAACTAGTACCCGAATGGAGGGTGAGTAATAGTTAAATGTGTTAATAGTACGTTTCCTCCTCTCGTGGGTGATGGTGTACTTGTTTTGTATCTCTTCTTGAAGACAATCATAGATATTCGTCTTATTCGCATACTTCCGTTTCTACGTATTTTTGCCACGGTTACATTAATATGGAGTGCTTTACATTCAAGTTTCGAACAAACAAGATGTCTAATTAGAAAACCTCAGAACCTTCAGTCATGAACGAGATCATCACTACGGGAAGACTACCAAAACTCTACGACTGCAGGTACCAACAGTTTAGATCATGGAGGGACCGGAAAGTATGACCAGAGTTTTTAAAGTATCGATTGTCGGTACACCGACCATCTGTTCAATACGAATAGAGTTACTACTGTTGTTAAAAACTGTATGAATCACAATTGTAAACAAACCACTTCAAGAGGTTCCAATAGCAACATTATCCTTATTTGGCCACACAAATCAAGACTATGGTATATATATATATATATATATATATATATATATATATATATATATATATATATATATATATATATATATATATATATATATATATATATATATATATATATATATATATATATATATATATATATATATATACTGTTATTCAATTGCTCAGTCACGCGAAACATGTCCACTCCCTGTCTACAAAGTTATGTTTCTACTAGCGGTCTACGATGTTCTCTCACTTCTGAACAGCTCTATTCTACCCGGATATCTACAAATCAGAGGAGCTGTCTTCTGCAACTATTCCAACCTAATTTATGTACTCGGGTGCATTTCGATGTGTAGGTGTTCAGTTCGTTCGACTTTGATGCAACCACAAAAATAATCAACGTTCAAACTACAGGCGGCGTAGCGCGTAGCAAACCGCCCACTCCCATGAGAAGTTCATATGAGTCTCTCATTTGAAGTCATATGGTTTTCTCATGCGAATCTCATCAACACCTCATGAGCTACTCGTGAACTTCCATTGTTGTAGCATAGCAATCGATAGAATCTCATGGAAAGTTCGTGACATATTGCTCACTCGGTATCTCATGAGGTTTTTGAGAGATTACTACCGCGCCAGTTGTAACTGACCTAGTTTCCTCTAATGATCGCATTCTGTTCTGATACCTGTTCATGGTTAGTTCTGTATTATAGCGTTTTTGGAACACTATCTACAAAAAAAATTATAAATATATACAAATCAATCGTGGTCAATTAATGCAACTTTTTATCATCACACTAGAAAAAAATCCTTGCTATTGAACTGAACAGATAGTGTGATTTTTGGTTTGATTAATTACCAACAGAGAACATGGACTTCAATCTTAGTTAACTCTGATCCTTAATCGCGCGAGCGCGAAGCTCTGCGTGAGTTGTCTTTGGTTTGGCCATTGCGGACTCGCTTTTTGCTTTCAATTGAGAAATAACTTAAAATAGAATCGTTTTTCGAAAACTAAAAAAAAGAGAGCGTTTGAGAATCACAAATTACAGATCGTGTGAAAAATTGCAGCCAAATTGGATGATTTTCACCCAACTTATAGTTTCGTGTCGTTGTTGAAAAGTTCCGCCGTAATTTGTCCCTCAGCCCTCCGCCCTCCGCCCTGACGCAAATATGTCCGCATAGTATTGGAAAAACCACTGAACCGTTACGGCTGAAATTCTAAACATGAGTTCTAATGCAAAAGTAAGTCCATTGGCGCCGCGCGCGGGCGCCAATAGACGCCAAAAGCGACTATTGGAAAAAAAGTACTGAACCGATTTAGCTGAAGTTTGGAACATGAGTTATAATGCAAAAGTTAGCAAAAATCACATGGCAAGTGACTTGCTAGGTCTAGAAATGAAAAAAAAATCCTGTTGGTGCGGGGCGTTGGCGCCAATTGGCGCCTAAGTTGGAAAATATTGTTTTCGTCAAAACTGTTCCAAGTTAATAGATAGTGAACACTCCAATTGATATATAGATTGGCATTTTTCAAATTCCGTCTTCTGGCGCACGGAACAGGCGCCAAATGGCGCCAAAACCAAAACACACAAAAACGTCAATTGAATCGTTTTAAATTTGCTCCATTTAATAATTGGCACATGTGGTGTGAGCTGCAAGCTCAAAAACTTTGAAATTCCGTTTCGTTCTGGCGCCAGACGCGTGCGCAAATTGGCGCCGAAACGAAAAACAATGAAGTTTCAACACGAAGGTTTTTGATGTGGTATTGAAAATAATGACTACTATGCACACACAAAACTGAGATTTCCATATAAAGAATTTACAAGATCCACTCTGTGAATAGGTGAAATGAGAAGTTGTAGGAGTACAACTAGCAAAAAGAGTACAATTAGGTAAAAGTGGGGAAACCAACAAATGTGTGAGTTGTTTGGTTTGACCTCTATATCAGCAAAAAGTGAACTATACGAATTGCTGTAAAACTGTAGTAGAGGTATTCTGCAAAAATAGAACAGTACCAATGTTGCACAATGGTTCACAACGCACGCATGTCGTCGAAGTCCACATGGAATACCCTCCGGCAATTTCTGAAATATTATGCGAGGTTTGTGAACCATTGTGCAACATTGATATTGTTCTATTTTTGCAGAATACTTCTACTACAGTATCACAGCAATTCGTATTGTTCACTTTTTTGCTGATATAGAGGTCAAACCAAACACAACTCACACATTTGTTGGTTTCCCCACGTTTTACTAATCCTTTTTAATTTCCTGATCTCTGTTCATTAAGGTGCGTGGACAGGCTCTTGCTCTACGTGTGTACTACTTGGTTTGACTCGATTCATCACCCTATATAGACCTCGCCTGCACGATGCCCTATTCTCCGGTAACCGTATCTATATATCCATTTCGTTGTGCGTAACATATTCTCTGTATTTTCTGCTGTTTGAGCGACCCCCCGTTTTTAACTCTAAGCAGGCCACCTGGCTTTGGGAACCCCTCATTCGAGAGGACGGCAGTGATCTCGCGGTAGGTTCAGGTTCAGGATCGCAGGTTCGCAGTGATCAGTTGAAAATTCGCCTTTCGATCTCAATAGATCTATAATTTGTTTAGTTGAATCAACTAACTTTTCAACGTCGATAACTAGAAAGCGAAAAGTCGCCTTGGCAAACTTGCAAATTCGCGAGCTCGAACTATGAATCTCTTCGAATTAGAAATGGGTAACGGTGTACTAGCACAATTATCTACTGAGATGACTTTCAGAGAGCCAGCTTATATCTGAAATACAATGCGGTGTGTGTGTGTAAATTCAGAGGTCCCAAATTGAACTCGAGCTCACCAGTCAACGATTCGAAGTTGACCAGTTTTAGAGTTGAAACATCTTTATCATTATTGAGTTGACGAGGCTACGTGCATAGCTCAAAATACCTGCACCAGTATGTAGTCTAGACATTCCGAGAATAATTTTCATAATTCCCAAGTGACAAGTTCCAAGTGACTCCTTAGTGACATTTTGAGTATTTCGTTGTTCAACATTTAAAAGTTTGTTTGCAAAAAGTGCATGCTCCCTGTGGATTTGTTTGCAGAACGTTTTTTTTTCTCGAAAAGTAGTCGTCAGTTCATATGGCTTTCGGTCTGAAAGCTGCTATAGGGGCAGTTAAGGGTTGTGATAACTGAATCTCCCCCACTGAAACTTTGGGTCTAGTTAGAATTGTAAAAAATATCTAGTAATAACTTGTTTTCCTGACCGATTCCAATGAAATGTTAACCAATTGAATTACAGTCTACAGAATGCATTCTTCTGATTCCAATTCCAAACCTACTTCACAAAAGAAATTCTTGTAGTTCTAATGACATTGTTCTAGAAACACTATAACATTAGTATAAAAACGGGTGTAAAGGAAGTAAAGATTAGTTTTGGACGAAACGTGAACAAGAAATAGGAAAATAAAAGTCCATTGAAAATAATTTGAGGAAAAGGACTGCGACTCACAATGATCTAGCTTACACTCTGTTTTTTTTTTTCATGGAAAGCGAGATTAGCCTTTTCCTCAAAATATTTTATTGGACTTATTTCCTATTTCTTGTTCACGTTTCATCCAAAACTAATCTTTACTTCCTTTACACCCGTTCTCTTTTTTCTGTAGTTACGAAGTAACGGTCATTTTTGATAAAAAATGATATTTTTGAACAATAAACCGAACAAGGAATGTCATGAGGTTCTATTGGAGTTTTTAACAGCGCCGTAGTTCAGAACGATTGGCGTAGTTGTAACCTCGTTCATGTGAGAGCAACTTTTGTACTCCAGGCAGGAATCGAACCTTCGTTCGCCGTGCGTGAATAGAGAATTTATTTAATCCGCTATTCAGACATGTGAATAGGAGTGAGAACCAAGCTGTACCCGCCTGTTATGAGTTCTTCATTGGAAAACGTCTTCCTACTACACGTTAAACTCTTTTGCATTTTCATTTTCACGAAACTGGTTCATTATTTTTTGCGAGACCATTTTTGGCCCTCTCCCACGTGATATTCAAATTCCAGACATACCTGAGAAATACGTATAACTCAACTTTTTATAGCTTTTTAACAATGTAAGAATTTTCGGAATAAGGTAATTTTGAGCGAAACTTCGCCGCGATTTGAGGAGGCGGACACTTTTGTCGCCGCCGCCGCCGCCGCCCGGCACGGAAGCCATTTTTGCGACACGTTGTGCCCTCTAACCCCTCTCAACAAATTTCACTTGAAACGTGAACTTAATGTCTTGTAGATGTTTTGCCCTTTCAGTGATTCATGCAAATATTTAATAAAATGGTCGAGGTACTTTGAAGAAAAATGTAATAAACTGTTTTGGAATGTCTGCAGACTTCTGAACAAAAACTAATCTGCTTAGCGCTCCGAGCTGCGCCCGATGATCAAATCTCTGACACCTCTCTGCTCAGTGGGACTTTGCCCAACACTTTCAGAATGAAGACTTTGCCCAACACTTTCAGAAGTACAGTAGTGTCATGGGACCATTCAACAATATCGCTGCCTCCTGCCTCACATCCGGACTTTACATGTTGTACTTTGTTGTGTTCACGTACAAACACTTAAAGTTGAACTATTCTCTGAAGAATAAGGAAAATCAGGTGATGTAACAACTTTGAAGTATATACTACGGTTATAAAGATCGGAATCGAAAACCGATTAAGGCTAAAAAAGTCGGAAATCGATCAAAAATCGAAATCGAATTGAATCGAAATTACGAAATCGCTCAAAAGTCGAAACTCAAAATAATCGATATTCCGTAACTTATTAATAACCCTAGACTGCTACATTTGAACAACTGTATAGTCATTATCATTCCTACGGGAACTCCTACAATATGAAGTTAAAACATCCATTCAGGTCTTAAACAATTTAAAGTTTTCGTGATACATTCAGATTTGTTTGAATTTCATCGATGGACAATGAACGAAAATGTGGGCGAGGGACTTTTGAAGATACATTTGATCTTCCGCGCATTAATTGAAAACTAGTTTCTGTCCATATCAAATCTCAAACCTCTAGATTCCCGAAGTGTGTCGCAAATCTAGTAAAAAATGTTCACTCATCCACATAAACACACAACAGAAACTAAAAAAAATACTGTATTTAATATTTATCATACATTTTGTGAATTCTGCGTCCGTTGCTGCGAAATATGTTCGTAACTGGTGACTGTGCAAGACTTATTTACTTTATTATTCAGTTAATCATCCAATGTCTTATTGTGTGCTGCATAAACACGACTACCGCCCTACTCTACGTGTACATGAGATACTTCCCCGTCACAAAAGCCATGGTATTTGTGGGAGCCGTCACCTGGCAAATGTCATGCAGTTAGTCATTTCTCTTTGCTTTGTTATTTACAAAATACATGTATGTGATAATAATCGCCAATTTCGCAGCGGCTCTCCACTATATCGCATCATGTTTTTCGGAGTTTGCGATAGCCACTTTTTTGTCTCTTTTACATTCTAAAAGCTATAAGTAATTGCTGGCAGAAAAAGTGCTATGAGCAGAAACGTCAATCGACTCTCATTTATTATTCACAAACTTAATGTTTTTAAAGGGGGGCAGAATGGAATGTTCAAATAATAGTAAAAAAAGAGACAACTCGTTATATACTAATCTTTTTCTGAAATATCAACTACAAATGCTCTATTTTATATTTTTACCTAATTTTCATCTAGGTCAGACACGCAGAGGAGGTTTGGAGTGGCGCCAAGTTACGTGACAGCCGTAGTTTAGTTGCCATATACACAAAATCAATATTTATACCAACAGACAATGAAACAAGAAGCTACATTGCTCAACATTATTTGTGACCCTCTCATTGTCTAACATCAACAAAACGAGAGCATTTCATAATGAATAAGATCATTTCCATAAAACACGCAAAAACTAGTTTCGGAGTCAGTTCACTGTACCTAAGTGCACAATAATACTAATATTGTTTTCAATGAATTCCGAGATGAGTGTATAGAGCATTTATACTACAAAGTAAAACTGTTATAACTGCCTAAATAAGTTTACAGACGTAGCAAATGGTCAAACTACAAGATTATCTACAGAGAAGAACACAAAAGTATTACTACGATTGTCGGAATATTTCCAGTCAATTCTTTTTAAAATGTACAATACTAAGTAAGAGTAACATCGTAAGAATAAGAGATAGTCAAATGAACTATGAAAAATTATACAAAACAAGTTACAATCATGAAAGAAGAAAAAATACCAGATTCAGAGAAGAAAACAAACGATTGTAGCCAGACATAGAACATGGTAACTGACTGGCACGTGGTAGGATCATACGATGAATGTGCCAAAATGGAATTCTAGCTCATCCAGTGACTCGAATAATAGAACTCTAGAATAAATGCACGTAAGTTCGTAAAATACATTGTAATCAAGTACGAAATTAGGAAAGGAAGTCCAGTTTACGTGTTTACGATTGTCTCTAACTATCCCATTTCTCTCGAACTGTGTTTAGTTTATCGATACAAACAAAGGACCCTCGCTGCCTCAAAACAAAATTTCAATTTGCCATAGAAACCAGAATCATTTTTCATGAAAATAGTACTGTTCAGAAAGAAGTACTGTATAAAACATGGTATTTGGACTAACTAACCTCAAGAGAAAAAAGAAACAAGGGAGATCGTTCGAATACGAGGCAGTAAAATAATAGCACAGCCAAGTAACATGCAAATCCCTGAAAAATAAGAACTGTATATAATCCAGTGAATTCGAGACCGAAAAACACGGAACATCAAACTGCATCGGCAAATGAGAAGACTAGTCTCACGAAAAAATTCGAATATGTCTATTTATTTGTTGAAAAGCTAACAAACATACACCAGTAAGCATACACCAGCAAGGTTGTCTGAATAGTCAGAAAAATTCGAAAAAGGGACTAATTTTCAGCCGAAAAGATGAAAATCGGTCTACTTTTGGTGAAAAATCCTCACGTGATAACATCGGAAATCGAACTACTTTTTGTCACTTAGTCAACTGGTGTGTGCCAGTAAGTTCCGACTAAGCGACGAAAAATAATCCGTTCTCAGACGTAAAGACGAGAAAATTTAGTAGGATTTTGCATGAAAATGAAAAGTAGACCGATTTTCAACTTTTCGCCTAAAAAGTAGTCTGTTTTTCAAATGATTTCGATTATTTTCTTCTATTTTTACTTACTAATTCTTTGAGGGAAGCGACAATACTATAATGAAAAGAGGTTTACCTAAATATTCAAGCTGAGTACATAAAACTATCCCCCGGAACCAGAAGTTACCTTTTTATCCTTTTAGTCCGGTCGAGCAGCAAATGTAGTATGTAGTTATGTAGAGAAAAGACCGTGGTTGTGCGTGGCAACTCATCTCTCCAAATACGTACATCTGAAACCACATTTTTGTATTTTATTGCAGAATCGCCATAATGAGCAAACAAAATCCAGTGAAAAGTTTCTCAAATACTACTGCAAAAGCAATGTACGTGTATTATTTGATAATACTCGATTATACGCCAGTGAACATGTCCGAATAGCCGAAAAACCGAAAACGGGCTACTTTTTCGCCCAAAAACTTTTGATGAAAAATCATTATTTCTCACGTATTCGAATCTTCAAACGAACTCTTTCTCATCGTATAGTCGAACCTTAGTGGTGCGTGATGCGTGTACTTGAAAGAGTCCCCAGATCTAAACTAGCAATGAATTGACTCACGTTTCATATAAAACTACCATTGCCGCGAATTGTCCGGTGATTATCCACCTGTGGAATCGGCTTCATTCCACGTCCAAGCGCTGGATCCTCTTTCTTCTACTTCATAGTACTTAGAAGTGTTGATACAACAAGCACACAGTAGGTTTGGAACTGTTTATTGGAGAGTGATCGGGGTATTTATACCCATTTCCCAGACAGCGTGAAGCGTCTTCCAGAAGCGTAGACTGCACTCTTTGTTCTTCTTGTCAGGATGGCTCGACTCGC
This sequence comes from Litoditis marina, assembly GCA_964036275.1. Taxonomy (NCBI): domain Eukaryota; kingdom Metazoa; phylum Nematoda; class Chromadorea; order Rhabditida; family Rhabditidae; genus Litoditis; species Litoditis marina. The sequence continues at coordinate 33,396,927 of OZ038433.1, forward strand.
TTCTTCTTCTTGTTCTCTCCTTTCTAGTCGTTCTCGGAATGAAAGCGGTCTGTGCCATAACACCTCCCCTATTGATGACTCATCAATACTACTAGGATCTCTGGCGCGGCGATGACCAAAATGGTTGATCAGACCCGAGAACGGGTTGGCAGAGTTCTCCCTAGTGTTACGTCTCCACTCCCTTGCTTTGTTTGAGGAAGTGGAGTTCACATTGCTAGGTGTACATCTCTGCATACGATCTTTTGTGAAGTTCGAGTTAGATCTACATCTCCCCTCAATCGTGTGAGCGAAGTTCAATGCTACTCTACATCTTCGTTGAATATGGATCAGGTGTCCAATCTGTGTGTACTTGTGAAACCTTCTACTGGAATGAAACCTTCTCCGGATCGGATATTCCCTCCCCTGGTTTTCATTCCTCGAATTGCACTTTTCACGCTGCATTTCACGTGATTTTGAGTTCGTCAACGATTTAACAGGTTCGTTTACGTCGTTGGTTGCCTGTTTACGGCGTGCAATTTCCACATCCACGGTTTTCATTTTCATCGAAATGCTATTAACGGTGGGGTTGTGGTGGTAGGTTTGCACCATATTGGCTGCTTGATACCTATCTACTGGTTTCCTCATCCGGTTAGATTTTCTCGGTGCATTCGGAATTGCTCGAGGGACCTTCGTCTTTGGTGTACGTTTCTGACCATTACCCTAATTCTGAGTAGGCATTTGTACAAGAACGGTAGTGTCCAAATCTTCCCAGAAAGTGACTTTCTTTCTCAGTTGGTCAGCATGCGCTTTTCTATGACCTGTGCCATAGTGTACTATGTACGTATTAGCGCCGGAAATTTCCGTGACAATCCCAGGTAGCCATTTGTCTTCTTTTGCATTATAATTGCGTAGGTAGACTTCTTGGCCTGGTTTGAAAGTCTTTACTGCCTTGCCTTTGTAATGTTTCTTCATATTTTTCCTGTATTGATTATCAGGAACGACTTTTTTGTCGGTTTTTATGAAGTCAAAGGCGGTTGAGTTGTCTGCCCATTAATATCTCTGCTGGCGATTTGCCTGTTGCAGGATGGGGTGTCACTCTATATTGAAACAAGAGGTCTGTTACGGCTTCGTCAGTGCTTTTGCCTGATCTGATACCTTTATACAGTCCCTTCTTGAATGTTTGAACCAGTCTTTCCGCTTCCCCATTAGAATTAGGGTGATAAGGCGGAGTGAGTGTTAACTCAATGTTTCGCAACTGGCAGAATTCTTTGAATTCTCTGGACGCAAATTGAGGTCCATTATCCGATACTATTTGTTCGGGTAATCCATGTAATGAGAACAGTTGCTTGAGTACTGCGGTGGTTTTTTCAGTTGTTGTGGTTCTCATTTTTACCACTGTCGGCCATTTTGACTTTGCGTCGACCACAATTAACCACATACTGCCATCTTCTGTCTGGCAGAAGTCCATGTGGAGTCGTTGCCAGGGCTTTGCCGGCTCTTCCCATGGATGCAGTTTTGTTTTTACAGGATCCCTAGCGAAAATTGCGCATGTGTCACACGCTGCCACCCATTTGGTGATGTCGCTATCAATTCCGGGATACCAAACCTTCATTCGGGCTAAAGATATCATTCTGCTCTTCCCATAGTGGCTACTGTGCAGCATTTCAAGAATTTTCTTCTTGTATTGGGTCGGTATTACTACGCGTGTACCCCAGAGGATGCACCCTTTATGGATGCTTAATTCCTCTTTCTTGCCAGTGTATGCCTTCAGAGCCTCATTTCGGACCTTTGGTGGCCAGCCATTCATAATGTACTGTTTTACCACTTGCAATAAAGTGTCCTTTTGAGTTGCTTCTGAAATGTCTTTTTCAGACATAGGAAGTTTTTCGAGATATTCATCTTGCATATCTATCATCTGTACTTCTCGTACGATGGCTTCTGCACTGGGTAATTCTCGAGGATCGGGCAGTCTGGATAACCCATCTGCATTTCCGAACTCGTGGGTGTTTCTATATTCGATTTCGAAAGAATACACCATTAACCTCAGTACCCAGCGATGCAATCTCTTCGCAGCAATGATTGGTAGTTCATGCTTGGGACCGAATATTTTTACCAATGGTTGATGATCGGTCAGGAGGGTAAATTTCCTCCCATAGAGAAATTGATTGAATTTCTCAACGCCATATACAATGCCTAATGCCTCTTTCTCAATTTGAGCATAGTTTCGTTCCTCCTTTGTGAGTGAACGTGAGGCATAGGCGATGACTTTTTCTTTGCCATCGGCGTATTTGTGATAAATGACTGCTCCCAATCCATAATCGGAGGCATCAGTGGCCAATACGACTGGAGTTTGGGGGTCATAATGCGTCAAGATATCGGTTTCCATCAACCTTTTCTTGATAGCATGGAACGCAGTTTGCTGTTCCTTTTCCCATTTAAATACTACTCCTTTTTTACGCAATCCATTCATTGGGGCTGCCAAGGTAGATAGATTCGGGATGAATTTGCCATAATATTGAACCATCCCCAAAAAGGATTCGATTTCCTTGAGGTTTTTCGGTTCTGGCATATTGACCATGCCTTTCAGCTTCTCTTGCGAGGGTTTTATGCCATTGGCATCGACAACGTGTCCCAGAAAATCCATTTTTTCTGTTAGGAATTCACATTTTTCACGTTTTAGTCGAAAACCTGCCTTATTAAGGCGGTCTAGCACTCGTCTGAGTCGAACGAGTGGCGATCAGCTTATAGTACTCACTAGGGAAGGTCTATCGTCGTCTGCAACCCGATCTACTCCTGCTAGCTGTTCGAAGACAGCGCTTGTGGAGCACCGATGGTCGTAACGGATGACACCCAACAGCCAGGATCCCCGAGGAGCTCTGCTCTCACTCACCTTCCGGTGTACCGGGGGCGAGCGCCTGGTGCATATCGCCCCGGATCCTCTTGGAAAACCTGGTTACGTTTATTTTCCAACTTCTTGACGTTGCAAAAAGTCACTGTAGAGAGTGACCAACGTCTCATCTTTCTTCAAGAAATAGGAGATTCGAATTATGAACTCCTTGAGTCTTTGTTGCAAGGTCGTACTCCCGAAGATACACCAGTTACAGAGTTGTACAGCGTTATGGAGAAGCACTTTGCTTCGAAGAAACTGGTCCTCGCCGAGCGCTATCGTCTGATGACCATGGCCCAGAACAGTGGACAGACCCTGCAGGACTTCTACGCCAGCATCCAGAAGACTGCCAAGGACTGTGACTTCGGCGCCATCAAGGACCACCGGGACGCTCAGGTTACCTTGGTATTCATCGGTGGAATTTCCTCCCTTGAAACCAGGAAGAGACTTCTTGAGAAAGAGGATCTGACTTCTAAGCAAGCCTTAGAAATTGCGGAAGCTTTCGAGAGAGTGGGCCAAAATGCGCCACATCTCAAAGAAGGTAGCCATCCTACTGGAAACGGCAAAATTTTCGCTAAGAAGTCAGACCGCTCTGTTCATAGCAAGGGCAAGTGGGAACCAAAGTCATTCAAATCCACAAAAAAGCATGACTCCCACAAACCCAAGCATGGACATGGTACTAATTGTACCGTATGTGGCATGAAAGGACATTCATCTGAGCGCTGCTTCCACAAGGAAGGAGCGTTCTGCGGCAACTGTCGCAAGTCCGGCCACTTGGCAAGAGCTTGTAGAAAGCAGGCCAAAGTCTCGCGTCACGTAAATTCTTGTGCCGAGCCAGACTTTTCCGACAGTGAGGATGTTTTTTGCAATCGCATCCACCAAGTTACCAATAGGGTACACTGTCATGGAATTAAGTCTGAGGGATCGAATTCTTCGACCCGATCTTTTGCCAAAGTCTCTGTGCCGCATGCTATGCAGAGCCGGACCTTGTCCGAGGGTTCTCTACAAACCCGCTCATATGCCGAAGTAGTCTCCTGTCATGCGCAAAGGAGCCAGATTCAGATTGAATCTGCCGAGCACAAAAACGTGACTCGAAGCTCGCATTCGTGTGAAAACGGAAAGTCGAGAAAAGGCAATAGGAAAGTCTCCGATCCTCCTAAAGGAAACAGGAGCCAGACTCTCAAGTCTGCCGAGTCTCATGTGGTGGCCCGGAAAGTCCCTCAACCGCGTAAAGTCGGTCGGAAGGGCCAGGTTCTCATTGAATCTGCTGAACCGAATCCAATGGTTCAGAAAGTCCCTACATCTTTATATGAGAGTAAGGGCCAGGCCTTAATTGAGCCTGACGAGTCTGAAATATTGACTCGTAAAGACTCCCAACCGCTCAATGCGACGAGGAGCCAGATTCTCATTGAATCTGCTGAACCCAATTCAGTGGTTCAGAAAGTCCCTACATCTTCATATGAGAGTAAGGGCCAGGCCGTAATTGAGCCTGACGAGTCTGAAATATTGACTTGTGAAGACTCCCAATCGCTATATGCAACGAGGAGCCAGATTCTTATTGAATCTGCTGAACCAAATCCAGTGGTTCAGGAAGTCCCTACATCATTTTGTAAGGGCCAGGTCTCGATGAAACCTGACAAGTCTGAAACATTGGCTTGTAAAGACTCCAATCTGTATCCAAAACAGAGGAGCCAGACTACGAGTCTGCCAGCCAACGTTAACAAGGATAAGAGCTCAGGGGAAAATTCCCCTACACTGATCAATAGTGTAAAAAATGAGCCACCTTGTCTGCTGGACCTTGAGATAAACGGTAAATCCGTGCCCTGTGAGCTAGATACAGGCGCATCAATCTCAATAATTGACTATGACGTATGGGTCGGAATTGGCAAACCAACCCTATTGCCAGTGAAAACACAGGCAATGGCTTATAATAAAAGTCCTATCCGCTTCGCCGGAATGTCAAAAGTCAAAGTCAAATTCAACGGAAACCAAGCCATCATACCTATTCATGTTTTAGAAGGACAGAATAGTGGTTATCCGTTGTGTGGACGTGACATGATACGTTCACTAGGCATCGATTGTAGTCCACACTACCGCATGGTGTTCGAGGTCAAGACGCTAGATCGTCAGACACTCAAATCCGAGCTAACCGAGATGTTAGAGCAGAACAAGGCACTCTTCAACCCAGAACTGGGAAAGTGTACTACGGTTCAGGCACACCTCAAATTCAAAGAGGATACGCCAACCCCGAAATTTTTTCGGGCAAGACCGATTCCGTTCGCTCTCAGACCGAAGGTTATTGAAAAGCTCTATGAAATGGTACGAAACGGTACCTTGATCAGAGTAGAACACTCTGACTGGGCAACACCTCTCGTGGTTGTGTCTAAACCCGGAGGCAAAATCAGGGTATGCGGTGACTACAAAGTAACAGTCAACCAGCAATTGGATATCAACCAATACCCGTTGCCCATTCCAGACGATCTGTTCCATATGCTAAATGGAGGGACAAAGTTCTCTAAGATGGATCTGTCTGATGCATACATGCAAGTGGAACTAGACCAAGAGTCGAGAAAATACACCACTATCAGTACGTTGAAAGACATGTTCGAGTATACACGAGTACCATTTGGTGTAGCCTCTGCCCCAGCCATATTCCAACGCATAATGGAAACAACGCTGGCAGGTATAGAAGGTGTTCTCGTATACCTAGACAACATCACGGTCACCGCGCCGGATGATCGCACGCATCTCGATCGACTCAGACGAGTGCTAGACCGCCTTAATAAGGCAGGTTTTCGACTAAAACGTGAAAAATGTGAATTCCTAACAGAAAAAATGGATTTTCTGGGACACGTTGTCGATGCCAATGGCATAAGACCCTCGCAAGAGAAGCTGAAAGGCATGGTCAATATGCCAGAACCGAAAAACCTCAAGGAAATCGAATCCTTTTTGGGGATGGTTCAATATTATGGCAAATTCATCCCGAATCTATCTACCTTGGCAGCCCCAATGAATGGATTGCGTAAAAAAGGAGTAGTATTTAAATGGGAAAAGGAACAGCAAACTGCGTTCCATGCTATCAAGAAAAGGTTGATGGAAACCGATATCTTGACGCATTATGACCCCCAAACTCCAGTCGTATTGGCCACTGATGCCTCCGATTATGGATTGGGAGCAGTCTTTTATCACAAATACGCCGATGGCGAAGAAAAAGTCATCGCCTATGCCTCACGTTCACTCACAAAGGAGGAACGAAACTATGCTCAAATTGAGAAAGAGGCATTAGGCATTGTATATGGCGTTGAGAAATTCAATCAATTTCTCTATGGGAGGAAATTTACCCTCCTGACCGATCATCAACCATTGGTAAAAATATTCGGTCCCAAGCATGAACTACCAATCATTGCTGCGAAGAGATTGCATCGCTGGGTACTGAGGTTAATGGTGTATTCTTTCGAAATCGAATATAGAAACACCCACGAGTTCGGAAATGCAGATGGGTTATCCAGACTGCCCGATCCTCGAGAATTACCCAGTGCAGAAGCCATCGTACGAGAAGTACAGATGATAGATATGCAAGATGAATATCTCGAAAAACTTCCTATGTCTGAAAAAGACATTTTAGAAGCAACTCAAAAGGACACTTTATTGCAAGTGGTAAAACAGTACATTATGAATGGCTGGCCACCAAAGGTCCGAAATGAGGCTCTGAAGGCATACACTGGCAAGAAAGAGGAATTAAGCATCCATAAAGGGTGCATCCTCTGGGGTACACGCGTAGTAATACCGACCCAATACAAGAAGAAAATTCTTGAAATGCTGCACAGTAGCCACTATGGGAAGAGCAGAATGATATCTTTAGCCCGAATGAAGGTTTGGTATCCCGGAATTGATAGCGACATCACCAAATTGGTGGCAGCGTGTGACACATGCGCAATTTTCGCTAGGGATCCTGTAAAAACAAAACTGCATCCATGGGAAGAGCCGGCAAAGCCCTGGCAACGACTCCACATGGACTTCTGCCAGACAGAAGATGGCAGTATGTGGTTAGTTGTGGTCGACGCAAAGTCAAAATGGCCGACAGTGGTAAAAATGAGAACCACAACAACTGAAAAAACCACCGCAGTACTCAAGCAACTGTTCTCATTACATGGATTACCCGAACAAATAGTATCGGATAATGGACCTCAATTTGCGTCCAGAGAATTCAAAGAATTCTGCCAGTTGCGAAACATTGAGTTAACACTCACTCCGCCTTATCACCCTAATTCTAATGGGGAAGCGGAAAGACTGGTTCAAACATTCAAGAAGGGACTGTATAAAGGTATCAGATCAGGCAAAAGCACTGACGAAGCCGTAACAGACCTCTTGTTTCAATATAGAGTGACACCCCATCCTGCAACAGGCAAATCGCCAGCAGAGATATTAATGGGCAGACAACTCAGAACCGCCTTTGACTTCATAAAAACCGACAAAAAAGTCGTTCCTGATAATCAATACAGGAAAAATATGAAGAAACATTACAAAGGCAAGGCAGTAAAGACTTTCAAACCAGGCCAAGAAGTCTACCTACGCAGTTATAGTGCAAAAGGAGACAAATGGCTACCTGGGATTGTCACGGAAATTTCCGGCGCTAATACGTACATAGTACACTATGGCACAGGTCATAGAAAAGCGCATGCTGACCAACTGAGAAAGAAAGTCACTTTCTGGGAAGATTTGGACACTACCGTTCTTGTACAAATGCCTACTCAGAATAAGGGTAATGGTCAGAAACGTACACCAAAGACGAAGGTCCCTCGAGCAATTCCGAATGCACCGAGAAAATCTAACCGGATGAGGAAACCAGTAGATAGGTATCAAGCAGCCAATATGGTGCAAACCTACCACCACAACCCCACCGTTAATAGCATTTCGATGAAAATGAAAACCGTGGATGTGGAAATTGCACGTCGTAAACAGGCAACCAACGACGTAAACGAACCTGTTAAATCGTTGACGAACTCAAAATCACGTGAAATGCAGCGTGAAAAGTGCAATTCGAGGAATGAAAACCAGGGGAGGGAATATCCGATCCGGAGAAGGTTTCATTCCAGTAGAAGGTTTCACAAGTACACACAGATTGGACACCTGATCCATATTCAACGAAGATGTAGAGTAGCATTGAACTTCGCTCACACGATTGAGGGGAGATGTAGATCTAACTCGAACTTCACAAAAGATCGTATGCAGAGATGTACACCTAGCAATGTGAACTCCACTTCCTCAAACAAAGCAAGGGAGTGGAGACGTAACACTAGGGAGAACTCTGCCAACCCGTTCTCGGGTCTGATCAACCATTTTGGTCATCGCCGCGCCAGAGATCCTAGTAGTATTGATGAGTCATCAATAGGGGAGGTGTTATGGCACAGACCGCTTTCATTCCGAGAACGACTAGAAAGGAGAGAACAAGAAGAAGAAGCGAGTCGAGCCATCCTGACAAGAAGAACAAAGAGTGCAGTCTACGCTTCTGGAAGACGCTTCACGCTGTCTGGGAAATGGGTATAAATACCCCGATCACTTCTATATTTTATAAAGCTGGTAGGAGGTTTGCGCTACTCCAGCGGCCCTACTCGTATTTGCGCGCGCGTAGCGCGCCATGCCGTATAGACTTTTTCGTCATTTAAAAAATTAAATGAAGGAAATTGGTCAGCTCGCGATTCGTGTAAAAAAATTGAAAAATTATTCGCGCGCGCGTGCGCGCGACGCGCAAACGTCGCGCATTGACCGACAAAAAGTCAAATTTTCGTGTTTCAGGGATTATGGCGGCTGGCACGTTGGTTTTTACAAGTCGCTGTAATGACAAAAAAGTTTGCCCAAATAGTTTACAATCGATTGGGCAAAACAATTTTTCTCCAACTTTTGCGCGGCGCGCGCTGCGCGTGTTTTAAAAAGGTAAACTTTTTGCAAAAAAAACTTGTTTTTTGATTTTCTCAAAAACGGCGAATGAACTCGGGCTAAAAAGCTTACTAGGTCGTAGAACTTTTGACGGCGGTCATTCTGGAGCGAAAATTTTGGGTCCAGCCGCAACTTTGCGCGCGGCGCGCGCGCGACAAGCGCGATTTTCAGATCTCAGAGATGAAGAGTCGTGAAAACACAAGCCCTACGGCGACAGAACCGTATTGGGCCACTAAATTCGAATCTTTTAAAAAAATTTCGAAAATTAAAAAAAAAAAAAAAAAATTAATTTATCGATTTTTAGGGCCCGAAACGTGTTTTTGGCTAAATTGAGCCTCGTTGCACGCTTCTACCGACCGGCGAAATGAATGTGAGGAGCTAAAATTAATTTCAAATTGTGCGCAAAACTTGGGCGCATCTGAATGGTTGCAAATTTTGCAATTTCTGCATGCGCGCGGCGCGTAATGACGCGTAGATCAAAAAAATTTCAAAAACGGCAAAAGTCAGACTTGTCCGATTGGGCTGAAATTTGGAACATGTATAGATTCAACCAGTCCGCATCTTTGCTGAAACTTTCGAAAAATTTCGTAAAGTTGCGCGCGCACGCTGTAACGTTGAAATTTCAAAGTAGGTCAAATTTTTTTTGACTTACATCATTTTGTTCGTCTTGTTTTGAAATGTTGCGCTGTGCAAAAAAGAGAAAAAAAGTTGACCAAAAATTTTTCACACTGGCTCGCCGAAAGTCGTGTTTTGATAGTGATTACGCGCCGGCGCGCACCGCGCGCTTTTGAGTTTTTTTTCTCATTCATGATTGAATCAAATAGAGATTTTCCCAAGGAATTCGAAAATGTACGACTCATTCCATGAAAATGATTTTAAACCATGTTTCTACTGGTTTTCCTGAAAAGTTGAAAATTTTTCAATTTTGGCGGTTTTGATCCACCTGTGAGGTTGTAAGTTGACCTTTGATCACAGTTTTCTGATAGAATGTAGAGAATATTAGTACAATCAATTTGACACCTCACACTCTTCAGTCGGTTCACACAAAACTGAACAAGAGCCGTCAGAAGGTCGATTTTGAACATTGACTTTTTGAACCAGTCATCTGGCAGCTTAATGATCTATATCGACAGGTAGAGCTTGAAGAGTAGATCATTTTCGTAAAAAAAACTTTGTCCTATCTTCAACAATGAGCTAGCAAGAGGTCAACGCGCGCCGCGACCCCCGGGGCCCGACCATATACCAGCGAGCTGACCCTCCGGTGCCGGAAACAGGATAGCACAGCGATTGCGTGTTTGATTGCAGTCTGAGGACGCGGGTTCGATCCCGCCCGAAGACAGTAGTCAAGCGCCGGTTTTGCAAAAGTTTCTCATTTTTTGCACTATTCTTTTATGATTATATGTACAAAAGTGAGCTTCTTAGTAAAGTTTACAAGTTTCTAATGTTATCTACAACTTTTTTTTCAAGAAAATTCAAATTCCGGCCAAATTCGGAGGTTTGGCCTCTGGTTTGAAGGGTAGATGAGACGAATGATCTGAAAATGGAGTGATTATAGGGTAACTCGATGCGCTGAACATGTCTAGATTAATTTCAGAACACGTGCTATCACGTGAAACACGTGAGATGCATTCTTGTGGGCCAAATCCGACATTTTTTTGAAGCCCGAATTAGAAGTGGTGTTGTTGGTGGACGACCGTGTGGGTTTATGGGAGGGGATATGTGAATGAAAGTTGTTTATCCCCCTAGAAAACTTCACGGACTTTCTAATGATGTATTGTGTGAAAAATTTCGTTCACCCAATTTTTCACAAAAAGTTGTAAACCAAAATCTGCGAGGTCAAATTCGCTGAAGACGAAATTTTGAGCCGGGGTCAACTAGTAAACTAGTTCAAAATGATGGTAGGGGGCTGAAAGTAAAAAAAAAGTTTTTGCACCATGTGGGGGAGACCCTTATGTTAAAAACGGATTTTGGTCAAAATTGAAAAGTTGTAGTTTTACGCTCAAACTCTCAGCATCACTCACTCAAAGTGTCCTAAACAACATTTGGAAAAATCAGCCGATTCGGAGTCAAAAAAGTTTTTGCACCATGTGGGGGACCCTTATGTGAAAAACTGATTTTGATCAAAATTGAAAAGTTGTAGTTTTACGCTCAAACTCTCAGCATCACTCACTCAAAGTGTCCTAAACAACATTTGGAAAAATCAGCCGATTCGGAGTCAAAAAAGTTTTTGCACCATGTGGGGGACCCTTATGTGAAAAACGGATTTTGGTCAAAATAGAAAAGTTGTAGTTTCACGCTCAAACTTCCAGCATAACTCACTCAAAGTGTTCTAAACAACATTTGGAAAAATCAGCCAATTCGGAGTCAAAAAAGTTTTTGCACCATGTGGGGGACCCTTATGTGAAAAACGGATTTTGGTCAACATTGAAAAGTTGTAGTTTCACGCTCAAACTTCCAGCATTACTCACTCAAAGTGTTCTAAACAACATTTGGGAAAATCAGCCGATTCGGAGTCAAAAAAGTTTTTGCACCATGTGGGGGACCCTTATGTGAAAAACGGATTTTGGTCAAAATTGAAAAGTTGTAGTTTCACGCTCAAACTTCCAGCATAACTCACTCAAAGTGTTCTAAACAACATTTGGGAAAATCAGCCGATTCGGAGTCAAAAAAGTTTTTGCACCATGTGGGGGACCCTTATGTGAAAAACAGATTTTGGTCAAAATTGAAAAGTTGTAGTTTTACGCTCAAACTTTCAGCATCACTCACTCAAAGTGTTCTAAACAACATTTGCAAAAATCAGCCGATTCGGAGTCAAAAAAGTTTTTGCACCATGTGGGGGACCCTTATGTGAAAAACAGATTTTGGTCAAAATTGAAAAGTTGTAGTTTTACGCTCAAACTTCCAGCATTACTCACTCAAAGTGTTCTAAACAACATTTGGGAAAATCAGCCGATTCGGAGTCAAAAAAGTTTTTGCACCATGTGGGGGACCCTTATGTGAAAAACGGATTTTGGTCAAAATAGAAAAGTTGTAGTTTCACGCTCAAACTTCCAGCATAACTCACTCAAAGTGTTCTAAACAACATTTGGAAAAATCAGCCAATTCGGAGTCAAAAAAGTTTTTGCACCATGTGGGGGACCCTTATGTGAAAAACGGATTTTGGTCAAAATTGAAAAGTTGTAGTTTCACGCTCAAACTTCCAGCATAACTCACTCAAAGTGTTCTAAACAACATTTGGGAAAATCAGCCGATTCGGAGTCAAAAAAGTTTTTGCACCATGTGGGGGACCCTTATGTGAAAAACGGATTTTGGTCAAAATTGAAAAGTTGTAGTTTCACGCTCAAACTTTCAGCATTACTCACTCGAAGTGTTCTAAACAACATTTGAACGAATCAGCCGATTCGGAGTCAAAAAAGTTTTTGCACCATGTGGGGGACCCTTATGTGAAAAACAGATTTTGGTCAAAATTGAAAAGTTGTAGTTTCACGCTCAAACTTCCAGCATTACTCACTCAAAGTGTTCTAAACAACATTTGGGAAAATCAGCCGATTCGGAGTCAAAAACGTTTTTGCACCATGTGGGGGACCCTTATGTGAAAAACGGATTTTGGTCAAAATTGAAAAGTTGTAGTTTCACGCTCAAACTTCCAGCATAACTCACTCAAAGTGTTCTAAACAACATTTGGGAAAATCAGCCGATTCGGAGTCAAAAAAGTTTTTGCACCATGTGGGGGACCCTTATGTGAAAAACGGATTTTGGTCAAAATTGAAAAGTTGTAGTTTCACGCTCAAACTCCCAGCAATACTCACTCAAAGTGTTCTAAACAACATTTGAAAAAATCAGCCGATTCGGAGTCAAAAAAGTTTTTGCACCATGTGGGGGACCCTTATGTGAAAAACGGATTTTGGTCAAAATTGAAAAGTTGTAGTTTCACGCTCAAACTTCCAGCATAACTCACTCAAAGTGTTCTAAACAACATTTGGGAAAATCAGCCGATTCGGAGTCAAAAAAGTTTTTGCACCATGTGGGGGACCCTTATGTGAAAAACGGATTTTGGTCAAAATTGAAAAGTTGTAGTTTCACGCTCAAACTTTCAGCATTACTCACTCGAAGTGTTCTAAACAACATTTGAACGAATCAGCCGATTCGGAGTCAAAAAAGTTTTTGCACCATGTGGGGGACCCTTATGTGAAAAACAGATTTTGGTCAAAATTGAAAAGTTGTAGTTTCACGCTCAAACTTCCAGCATTACTTACTCAAAGTGTTCTAAACAACATTTGGGAAAATCAGCCGATTCGGAGTCAAAAACGTTTTTGCACCATGTGGGGGACCCTTATGTGAAAAACGGATTTTGGTCAAAATTGAAAAGTTGTAGTTTCACGCTCAAACTTCCAGCATAACTCACTCAAAGTGTTCTAAACAACATTTGGGAAAATCAGCCGATTCGGAGTCAAAAAAGTTTTTGCACCATGTGGGGGACCCTTATGTGAAAAACGGATTTTGGTCAAAATTGAAAAGTTGTAGTTTCACGCTCAAACTCCCAGCAATACTCACTCAAAGTGTTCTAAACAACATTTGAAAAAATCAGCCGATTCGGAGTCAAAAAAGTTTTTGCACCATGTGGGGGACCCTTATGTGAAAAACGGATTTTGGTCAAAATTGAAAAGTTGTAGTTTCACGCTCAAACTTCCAGCATAACTCACTCAAAGTGTTCTAAACAACATTTGGGAAAATCAGCCGATTCGGAGTCAAAAAAGTTTTTGCACCATGTGGGGGACCCTTATGTGAAAAACGGATTTTGGTCAAAATTGAAAAGTTGTAGTTTCACGCTCAAACTCCCAGCAATACTCACTCAAAGTGTTCTAAACAACATTTGAAAAAATCAGCCGATTCGGAGCCAAAAAAGTTTTTGCACCATGTGGGGGACCCTTATGTGAAAAACAGATTTTGGTCAAAATTGAAAAATTGTAGTTTCTCGCTCAACGGTGTTCTAAACAACATTTGGAAAAATCAGACCCTCATGTGAAACACGGATTGCAAACCAGCGATGCTCGTTCCCAACTTTATCTCCGGCCTTTTTTGCTGTCTTGCCGCGCAGCGATGCCCGTTCCTCCACACATTACCCAGGGCCGCGAAGCGGCCTGTTTCAATCTTGCCGCGCAGCGATGCCCACCAGTAAACCTGGTTGCCCGGCCCAAAGTTAGTTACAGCCGCGCAGCGGCTGCTTCAATATTCGATAAAGACGTGCGCTGCGCGCACGGCCATTAGACGCGGCGTCCGCGCTGGCGGCAGTAAAACACCCTTGGCTGGCTTGGATAGCTTGGCTCAAAATGATCGGATTTTGAAAAACTTTTTTTTAAAAAAAAAGGGCACCGTGGCGAGCTAATCACAAAAATCATTTATCGCTAGTCTCCAATAAACAGTTCCAAACCTACTGTGTGCTTGTTGTATCAACACTTCTAAGTACTATGAAGTAGAAGAAAGAGGATCCAGCGCTTGGACGTGGAATGAAGCCGATTCTACAGGTGGATAATCACCGGACAATTCGCGGCAATGGTAGTTTTATATGAAACGTGAGTCAATTCATTGCTAGTTTAGATCTGGGGACTCTTTCAAGTACACGCATCACGCACCACTAAGGTTCGACTATACGATGAGAAAGAGTTCGTTTGAAGATTCGAATACGTGAGAAATAATGATTTTTCATCAAAAGTTTTTGGGCGAAAAAGTAGCCCGTTTTCGGTTTTTCGGCTATTCGGACATGTTCACTGGCGTATAATCGAGTATTATCAAATAATACACGTACATTGCTTTTGCAGTAGTATTTGAGAAACTTTTCACTGGATTTTGTTTGCTCATTATGGCGATTCTGCAATAAAATACAAAAATGTGGTTTCAGATGTACGTATTTGGAGAGATGAGTTGCCACGCACAACCACGGTCTTTTCTCTACATAACTACATACTACATTTGCTGCTCGACCGGACTAAAAGGATAAAAAGGTAACTTTTGGTTCCGGGGGATAGTTTTATGTACTCAGCTTGAATATTTAGGTAAACCTCTTTTCATTATAGTATTGTCGCTTCCCTCAAAGAATTAGTAAGTAAAAATAGAAGAAAATAATCGAAATCATTTGAAAAACAGACTACTTTTTAGGCGAAAAGTTGAAAATCGGTCTACTTTTCATTTTCATGCAAAATCCTACTAAATTTTCACGTCTTTACGTCTGAGAACGGATTATTTTTCGTCGCTTAGTCGGAACTTACTGGCACACACCAGTTGACTAAGTGACAAAAAGTAGTTCGATTTCCGATGTTATCACGTGAAAATTTAGGATTTTTCACCAAAAGTAGACCGATTTTCATCTTTTCGGCTGAAAATTAGTCCCTTTTTCGAATTTTTCTGACTATTCAGACAACCTTGCTGGTGTATGCTTACTGGTGTATGTTTGTTAGCTTTTCAACAAATAAATAGACATATTCGAATTTTTTCGTGAGACTAGTCTTCTCATTTGCCGATGCAGTTTGATGTTCCGTGTTTTTCGGTCTCGAATTCACTGGATTATATACAGTTCTTATTTTTCAGGGATTTGCATGTTACTTGGCTGTGCTATTATTTTACTGCCTCGTATTCGAACGATCTCCCTTGTTTCTTTTTTCTCTTGAGGTTAGTTAGTCCAAATACCATGTTTTATACAGTACTTCTTTCTGAACAGTACTATTTTAACGGAGTTTGAAAACAATGACAAAAAGTCCTATCTATGTCAGAAATAAAACGAAATGAAAAGAACTTTCAACCAAGTTTAAGTTTTTGAAAAACGACAAATGAAATATGTACGATGTTTGTCGTAATATTTGGATTCCAAAAGAATAATAGCTCATTCCAAAACAAAGAGTGATCAGAAGAGTATTTTCGAGTTATTTTAATACTGACAGAAATGATCTCTTAAAAGCGAGTGAAAAGTGATACTGACAACTGGCTTAAGGAAATTTGGCTACAGTTAGACCAGTTTCGACAACGCCCGAAAGCCTAGCCTAGCCGGTATAAAAACCAACTAACTTCAAGTTATGCTTTCCTGCAGTTTACATGTCAGTTTTCAGCAACAAGCCACGTTGAAACCACATCATTCCGTTCTGTTTTGAATACTCAATTGCTGTATTATTATGTTGCTGACGCTACAGTTAGACCAGTTTTGACAACGCCCGAAAGCAATTGAGTATTCAAAACAGAACGGAATGAAGGGTTTCAACGTGGCTTGTCGCTTGTTGCTTAAAACTGACATAAAAGCTGCAGGAAAGCGTCACTTGGAGTTATTTAGTTTTGATACCGGCTAGGGATTTTCCAAATAAGTAGAAAGTGTTTTGTTTGTTTTCCATGATTCACAAGATAGTGGCAAATGTGACTCTAACAATATACTTTTCAGAAGATATCGGCAGGTGCGAAAATGTTTCGTGTGGGCTTACTGGTGAGTTTTTAATTTCGTTACCTGTAAAGTTCGATTTATGTAGAAGTATACTGTATATTTGGATTGTGTGCTGTGTTGTGCTCTAGGGTGGCTTGAGCTCACCGTAACTTTTATAAAGTGTCTACCAAGCGCGCCCTCTGCAAACCACATCAATTATAGTGGTTATTCATAGTCAACTTCGAAATGAGCACAAACATGAAAGCCCTTCATTAAGTAAGAATTCACGATGATCAATGATACTCTTGTTGTGGATCAATACTAGAAGCTCACTCCTTCTCATCACATGGGCGTGGCAACGTTTTCACACATTTGAGTTAAAAGTGTCAAAAGGCCTCTATGAAAAAAACAGACACATATAAAATAGTATCCAGTTTACAGACAAAGCCTGAATAATATGTGTGAATCGGTCATTTCTATGTCGTTTCAGCTTTTCTGTCACCTTCTGAGCGTACGAGCAACAGTAATCCACGCCAATCTGAGTGTGGAGTGTGCCGCTCATGACGAGTTCACAATCCAGGTTCAAATGTGGGATGTGAGTTCATCTCTTAGTTTTTTGGTTTCCGAATTTCACAAACAAGCTAGAACTCGGGGTTTATAGAGTAAAAACAGCAAACTTTATAGTGGGTGCCAAATTCATAAACTTTTGTCTCTTTCCGGAATCGAACTTGCGAGCAAAATATTCGTAGCTGGGTGACAACCACTACGCTACGAGAACACACAGTCGAGAAGTCTCGGAATCTAAGAGATGTGTCCGTACACAGCGAAAAATGAGATATACAGTACCCTCCCGCCTTCCCGTTGGCGACGACTATAAGAAATCGTTCTCCTTTTTTCTTCCTAATATGTTGAACCCATAGAAGTTGAGAAGTCAATAAGAAACATAAAGAACTTTCATCACTGTATCGTTTTCCGTTTTCTCAGAAAGCTATGAATGACACCGCCCAGGAAGTCACGTACCAAAACATATGCAAAGCCGATAACAATACGGTTGAAAAGAAGATGAAAATTGCTAATCGTGATTGAAAAACAAATTGACAGAAACATAAAATAATCAAACCTGATTGATTGGTAACTCCATACTCACTCAGCAAGTAATACAGTTTTTTGGTTTACATTCAGTATTTTTATTTGTGAATAGTATACCGAATATTTTAGAAAGATGCCTGGAGTTCTAACGACCAAATTGGTGAGGCTCGGGAGTTCAAGTTTGTGAACCAGCACCCTGCCAAATTCGAAATTAGCGGATATGAGTCTGATGACGGGTTTGAGGACATGCGCCTCGAGCTATTCTTCCACGTCGTACACAACTGCGTTCAGACAAAGCCGGTACGATCCACTAACACGTTCCTTCGTGATACGATGGGTGATATGTATTGTGTTTGTTCATGTTTTGCCGAAATTACGGTGAGATCGGTTATACGATCGTAAAAAACAATCCTGTATTCATAACTGTACATCACGAGTCAGAAGGCAAAGAAGCCCCATACAACGGAAATTTTAAATCAACCCTCGATGAATCTCTTGCACAGACAGCGTTTATCTCATCTGCATTCTCTTTCGTCGAGAACCGGGGCACTGGTTCAACATATGACTGGCCGATCGGCTGGAACAGTCAGAGTGTAGAAAAGGAGACGAGGAGTGTTGCTTGATTTTTGTAAGCAGAACAAAAAGTGTGAAGATATATCCTATCGGTTCTCATTGAATTTTCACGGCGCCTTCTGAAACCAATGATTGTGATCGTGAAGTGTTGAGAGGATTCGGTTATTTCTATATTATTTTATCATGTACACAACAGTGGACGTTGAGTCGTTTTTTCAGGGAGAACCCAGAATATTTGCGAACGTCAACACTTTGCCAAAGCCTGTTGATCTACATAACCACTGGAAGTTGACAATAATGGGGAACACATGGCATTTGACCGACGACGGTAATACTAAGTGCTCATGAATAGGAATAGTTTACGACCAACGCTCATGAACCACCAGTATAAAATATCATTATGTGAATACAACTTGAAACTTGAAATTCACGAAAACTGCCTTGTTTCATTATGTATATAATACGGATTGTCACCGCTCTGTACCGTGAGCGTGAAAATTTCGAAGCGTCTCCACACTGATCTTCCGAACGCCTCAGTCCATTTGCTTTTTCATGTTGCCGATTTTTAAATTTCAGGCATGCTAGCCAAAGATCGAAACATGCCAACGACCGGGATCATCTATCCTTGACCTATTATCGCAAATATGGGGACTTCGTATTGTTTTATCACAATAAACATATGCACAAAAATTGACTGTTTCTACAGTTTGGACAGTTTGCTAAGGACTGTTTTCTGGAATCGACATTCTATAATGATTACCAGTAAGCGTTTTCTGGTCAATCCAAAAATAGCGAAATACAGTTTTTGTAATTCTGGTTATCTCGACTCCCACAGTGAAAACTCAAAATAACTGGTAATCTCTGGTTTAAACTTTGAGTAAAATGGGGCATAAAGACATACGGTTCACATGTTTCAGTCTGTTTTGGCGCGCTCAACGTAGTTTTTCAGTACCAAGGCAACATGAACTAGTTTTCTATTCTGCTCTCATTAAAGTTGAAATTTTTTCCCGAAATGTATCTGCCGAATCGGAGCCTGGGGGTCGAGCTGGCAGCGCGCAGTAATTGGGTTTGCCGGAAAACCTCAACTACCTCACCAGCGAGCTTTTCCAGTATTAAATACGGCGCTACAGAATACGTGCTGGCGACGCAACTGAGAACAATCACAAAAACATATTTTCTATCTCACTTTTCTACGTTTCCCCTGTTGCAATTTTTTTCAACACATGAAATTTAAATCTTTGAATTTGTATGTGCATACAAATAACTTACTTTGACGGATTTGGCAACAATATCGTCGTCATTTTCCCAAGAAAGACAGCAAAAGGCTCAATTGATTGAGCGAAGCCAGGCGAGCGGTTGTTGCTTACTTGCCAGCAGACGATAGAGTGTGTAGATCAAACATACGCACCTAAACCGGCCGCTCGACAATCCCGCCCCCGACCAATTCGACCATACGCTGTTCACAACGGTTTGACGAAACCTTTCGTACATGTCATCTCCCTCAGTTCCTGCGTTCACAGGTAGTCAATGATTGTAAACGGAGTTTGAAAACAATGACAAAAAGTCCTATCTATGTCAGAAATAAAACGAAATGAAAAGAACTTTCAACCAAGTTTAAGTTTTTGAAAAACGACAAATGAAATATGTACGATGTTTGTCGTAATATTTGGATTCCAAAAGAATAATAGCTCATTCCAAAACAAAGAGTGATCAGAAGAGTATTTTCGAGTTATTTTAATACTGACAGAAATGATCTCTTAAAAGCGAGTGAAAAGTGATACTGACAACTGGCTTAAGGAAATTTGGCTACAGTTAGACCATTTTTGACAACGCCCGAAAGCCTAGCCTAGCCGGTATAAAAACCAACTAACTTCAAGTTATGCTTTCCTGCAGTTTACATGTCAGTTTTCAGCAACAAGCCACGTTGAAACCACTTCATTCCGTTCTGTTTTGAATACTCAATTGCTGTATTATTATGTTGCTGAAGCTACAGTTAGACCAGTTTTGACAACGCCCGAAAGCAATTGAGTATTCAAAACAGAACGGAATGAAGGGTTTCAACGTGGCTTGTCGCTTGTTGCTTAAAACTGACATAAAAGCTGCAGGAAAGCGTCACTTGGAGTTATTTAGTTTTGATACCGGGTAGGGATTTTCCAAATAAGTAGAAAGTGTTTTGTTTGTTTTCCATGATTCACAAGATAGTGGCAAATGTGACTCTAACAATATACTTTTCAGAAGATATCGGCAGGTGCGAAAATGTTTCGTGTGGGCTTACTGGTGAGTTTTTAATTTCGTTACCTGTAAAGTTCGATTTATGTAGAAGTATACTGTATATTTGGATTGTGTGCTGTGTTGTGCTCTAGGGTGGCTTGAGCTCACCGTAACTTTTATAACGTGTCTACCAAGCGCGCCCTCTGCAAACCACATCAATTATAGTGGTTATTCATAGTCAACTTCGAAATGAGCACAAACATGAAAGCCCTTCATTAAGTAAGAATTCACGATGATCAATGATACTCTTGTTGTGGATCAATACTAGAAGCTCACTCCTTCTCATCACATGGGCGTGGCAACGTTTTCACACATTTGAGTTAAAAGTGTCAAAAGGCCTCTATGAGAAAAACAGACACATATAAAATAGTATCCAGTTTACAGACAAAGCCTGAATAATATGTGTGAATCGGTCATTTCTATGTCGTTTCAGCTTTTCTGTCACCTTCTGAGCGTACGAGCAACAGTAATCCACGCCAATCTGAGTGTGGAGTGTGCCGCTCATGACGAGTTCACAATCCAGGTTCAAATGTGGGATGTGAGTTCATCTCTTAGTTTTTTGGTTTCCGAATTTCACAAACAAGCTAGAACTCGGGGTTTATAGAGTAAAAACAGCAAACTTTATAGTGGGTGCCAAATTCATAAACTTTTGTCTCTTTCCGGAATCGAACTTGCGAGCAAAATATTCGTAGCTGGGTGACAACCACTACGCTACGAGAACACACAGTCGAGAAGTCTCGGAATCTAAGAGATGTGTCCGTACACAGCGAAAAATGAGATATACAGTACCCTCCCGCCTTCCCGTTGGCGACGACTATAAGAAATCGTTCTCCTTTTTTCTCCTTAATATGTTGAACCCATAGAAGTTGAGAAGTCAATAAGAAACATAAAGAGCTTTCATCACTGTATCGTTTTCCGTTTTCTCAGAAAGCTATGAATGCCACCGCCCAGGAAGTCACGTACCAAAACATATGCAAAGCCGATAACAATACGGTTGAAAAGAAGATGAAAATTGCTAATCGTGATTGAAAAACAAATTGACAGAAACATAAAATAATCAAACCTGATTGATTGGTAACTCCATACTCACTCAGCAAGTAATACAGTTTTTTGGTTTACATTCAGTATTTTTATTTGTGAATAGTATAACGAATATTTTAGGAAGATGCCTGGAGTTCTAACGACCAAATTGGTGAGGCTCGGGAGTTCAAGTTTGTGAACCAGCACCCTGCCAAATTCGAAATTAGCGGATATGAGTCTGATGACGGGTTTGAGGACATGCGCCTCGAGCTATTCTTCCACGTCGTTCACAACTGCGTTCAGACAAAGCCGGTACGATCCACTAACACGTTCCTTCGTGATACGATGGGTGATATGTATTGTGTTTGTTCATGTTTTGCCGAAATTACGGTGAGATCGGTTATAAGATCGTAAAAAACAATCCTGTATTCATAACTGTACATCACGAGTCAGAAGGCAAAGAAGCCCCATACAACGGAAATTTTAAATCAACCCTCGATGAATCTCTTGCACAGACAGCGTTTATCTCATCTGCATTCTCTTTTGTCGAGAACCGGGGCACTGGTTCAACATATGACTGGCCGATCGGCTGGAACAGTCAGAGTGTAGAAAAGGAGACGAGGAGTGTTGCTTGATTTTTGTAAGCAGAACAAAAAGTGTGAAGATATATCCTATCGGTTCTCATTGAATTTTCACGGCGCCTTCTGAAACCAATGATTGTGATCGTGAAGTGTTGAGAGGATTCGGTTATTTCTATATTATTTTATCATGTACACAACAGTGGACGTTGAGTCGTTTTTTCAGGGAGAACCCAGAATATTTGCGAACGTCAACACTTTGCCAAAGCCTGTTGATCTACATAACCACTGGAAGTTGACAATAATGGGGAACACATGGCATTTGACCGACGACGGTAATACTAAGTGCTCATGAATAGGAATAGTTTACGACCAACGCTCATGAACCACCAGTATAAAATATCATTATGTGAATACAACTTGAAACTTGAAATTCACGAAAACTGCCTTGTTTCATTATGTATATAATACGGATTGTCACCGCTCTGTACCGTGAGCGTGAAAATTTCGAAGCGTCTCCACACTGATCTTCCGAACGCCTCAGTCCATTTGCTTTTTCATGTTGCCGATTTTTAAATTTCAGGCATGCTAGCCAAGGATCGAAACATGCCAACGACCGGGATCATCTATCCTTGACCTATTATCGCAAATATGGGGACTTCGTATTGTTTTATCACAATAAACATATGCACAAAAATTGACTGTTTCTACAGTTTGGACAGTTTGCTAAGGACTGTTTTCTGGAATCGACATTCTATAATGATTACCAGTAAGCGTTTTCTGGTCAATCCAAAAATAGCGAAATACAGTTTTTGTAATTCTGGTTATCTCGACTCCCACAGTGAAAACTCAAAATAACTGGTAATCTCTGGTTTAAACTTTGAGTAAAATGGGGCATAAAGACATACGGTTCACATGTTTCAGTCTGTTTTGGCGCGCTCAACGTAATTTTTCAGTACCAAGGCAACATGAACTAGCTTTCTATTCTGCTCTCATTAAAGTTTAAATTTTTTCCCGAAATGTATCTGCCGAATCGGAGCCTGGGGGTCGAGCTGGCAGCGCGCAGTAATTGGGTTTGCCGGAAAACCTCAACTACCTCACCAGCGAGCTTTTCCAGTATTAAATACGGCGCTACAGAATACGTGCTGGCGACGCAACTGAGAACAATCACAAAAACATATTTTCTATCTCACTTTTCTACGTTTCCCCTGTTGCAATTTTTTTCAACACATGAAATTTAAATCTTTGAATTTGTATGTGCATACAAATAACTTACTTTGACGGATTTGGCAACAATATCGTCGTCATTTTCCCAAGAAAGACAGCAAAAGGCTCAATTGATTGAGCGAAGCCAGGCGAGCGGTTGTTGCTTACTTGCCAGCAGACGATAGAGTGTGTAGATCAAACATACGCACCTAAACCGGCCGCTCGACAATCTCGCCCCCGACCAATTCGACCATACGCTGTTCACAACGGTTTGACGAAACCTTTCGTACATGTCATCTCCCTCAGTTCCTGCGTTCACAGGTAGTCAATGATTGTAAACGGAGTTTGAAAACAATGACAAAAAGTCCTATCTATGTCAGAAATAAAACGAAATGAAAAGAACTTTCAACCAAGTTTAAGTTTTTGAAAAACGACAAATGAAATATGTACGATGTTTGTCGTAATATTTGGATTCCAAAAGAATAATAGCTCATTCCAAAACAAAGAGTGATCAGAAGAGTATTTTCGAGTTATTTTAATACTGACAGAAATGATCTCTTAAAAGCGAGTGAAAAGTGATACTGACAACTGGCTTAAGGAAATTTGGCTACAGTTAGACCATTTTTGACAACGCCCGAAAGCCTAGCCTAGCCGGTATAAAAACCAACTAACTTCAAGTTATGCTTTCCTGCAGTTTACATGTCAGTTTTCAGCAACAAGCCACGTTGAAACCACTTCATTCCGTTCTGTTTTGAATACTCAATTGCTGTATTATTATGTTGCTGAAGCTACAGTTAGACCAGTTTTGACAACGCCCGAAAGCAATTGAGTATTCAAAACAGAACGGAATGAAGGGTTTCAACGTGGCTTGTTGCTTGTTGCTTAAAACTGACATAAAAGCTGCAGGAAAGCGTCACTTGGAGTTATTTAGTTTTGATACCGGGTAGGGATTTTCCAAATAAGTAGAAAGTGTTTTGTTTGTTTTCCATGATTCACAAGATAGTGGCAAATGTGACTCTAACAATATACTTTTCAGAAGATATCGGCAGGTGCGAAAATGTTTCGTGTGGGTTTCGTGTGGAGGACAGAATGGAATGTGCGATTCCATGACACGCACTCCAATCCAACATTTCATGACACGCGCCCCAATGCGAATAAACGCACTCCAATGCGAATATGGCAGAGGCAGACAGTGGCTGACTGTTTTTCGAAATTTTTCTACAATATTCCGTATTTCTTTTAATATGCCGTTTTTATTTACGTTTCATTTATGTTTCATGTGTAAGTGCGCTGTGAAAGCTTCACCTAGTTGTGCGCATAATGAAATATAAGTTCTG
Source organism: Litoditis marina (assembly GCA_964036275.1). Classification (NCBI taxonomy): domain Eukaryota; kingdom Metazoa; phylum Nematoda; class Chromadorea; order Rhabditida; family Rhabditidae; genus Litoditis; species Litoditis marina. Next base: position 33,421,206 of record OZ038433.1, read on the forward strand.
TCAAACAAAAAACCAGCTGATTTTCAATTTCGACGTTTTTCGGCGGCAATTTTTGGATTGGTTTATTCTGATTCTCTCATTTGGTTATGTTATTCTCCTCTTTTCGTTCCCTTATCTATTCTCTGCGTTCTAGGTTTTTCACAGTTTTGACAAATACCCATTCAACACTATTTTCAGACTCCATTATAGACGATCGTCCCTTGTGCGTGAATGGATTTCGTTTTGGTGTATCGATGTCGATGCACGGAATGAAAGCGGTCTGTGCCATAACAATAGTGAGAAAAATCTGAAATTAATTTCACATCATACCACTAAATCATGTAATATTGGTATTGGTGAATCATATAGTTCAGGTATTTGGTTAGGCGGAGCATTGATCGGTTTTCCATGTTGGTTTACCAATGGGTTGTCGGTTCCTTACTCAAATGTGAACATACAGTTATCATTACTAACGGTTAGGGTTAGATGAAGAAATTGCCGCTGGAGACAGGTTCATCGAACACATTAGCTCCGTATTGGTGCTAGCGGACAGCCACCGTCCAAAACACTAGTCGTACAACTAAGTACTTATTGAAAGAAACCAGTTTCCATCAACAAAAATAATTGCATAGGATATTATTGAAAATGGGGTAATTTTTGCGGACCAGTCAGATTTAGTGGCGGGTCTGTTGACAGGTTTGCTCAGTTTCCAGAGGAAATTATAGAACAATACATACAAATTCCTCTTTTAGATAATAGATATACTACGGAAATGGACAAAGTTTCGTTTTGAAAAAAGAAACGGAAATAAAGAAGGCGAACATGCATTTGAAACTAACCTGATAGGAATATAGAAGAGGGGGACAATATGCATCGACATCGATACACCAAAACGAAATCCATTCACGCACGAGGGACGATCGTCTATAATGGATATCAAAACTAAATAACTCCAAGTGACGCTTTCCTGCAGCTTTTATGTCAGTTTTAAGCAACAAGCGACAAGCCACGTTGAAACCCTTCATTCCGTTCTGTTTTGAATACTCAATTGCTTTCGGGCGTTGTCAAAACTGGTCTAACTGTAGCTTCAGCAACATAATAATACAGCAATTGACTATTCAAAACAGAACGGAATGAAGTGGTTTCAACGTGGCTTGTTGCTGAAAACTGACATGTAAACTGCAGGAAAGCATAACTTGAAGTTAGTTGGTTTTTATACCGGCTAGGCTAGGCTTTCGGGCGTTGTCAAAACTGGTCTAACTGTAGCCAAATTTCCTTAAGCCAGTTGTCAGTATCACTTTTCACTCGCTTTTAAGAGATCATTTCTGTCAGTATTAAAATAACTCGAAAATACTCTTCTGATCACTCTTTGTTTTGGAATGAGCTATTATTCTTTTGGAATCCAAATATTACGACAAACATCGTACATATTTCATTTGTCGTTTTTCAAAAACTTAAACTTGGTTGAAAGTTCTTTTCATTTCGTTTTATTTCTGACATAGATAGGACTTTTTGTCATTGTTTTCAAACTCCGTTTACAATCATTGACTACCTGTGAACGCAGGAACTGAGGGAGATGACATGTACGAAAGGTTTCGTCAAACCGTTGTGAACAGCGTATGGTCGAATTGGTCGGGGGCGGGATTGTCGAGCGGCCGGTTTAGGTGCGTATGTTTGATCTACACACTCTATCGTCTGCTGGCAAGTAAGCAACAACCGCTCGCCTGGCTTCGCTCAATCAATTGAGCCTTTTGCTGTCTTTCTTGGGAAAATGACGACGATATTGTTGCCAAATCCGTCAAAGTAAGTTATTTGTATGCACATACAAATTCAAAGATTTAAATTTCATGTGTTGAAAAAAATTGCAACAGGGGAAACGTAGAAAAGTGAGATAGAAAATATGTTTTTGTGATTGTTCTCAGTTGCGTCGCCAGCACGTATTCTGTAGCGCCGTATTTAATACTGGAAAAGCTCGCTGGTGAGGTAGTTGAGGTTTTCCGGCAAACCCAATTACTGCGCGCTGCCAGCTCGACCCCCAGGCTCCGATTCGGCAGATACATTTCGGGAAAAAATTTCAACTTTAATGAGAGCAGAATAGAAAGCTAGTTCATGTTGCCTTGGTACTGAAAAATTACGTTGAGCGCGCCAAAACAGACTGAAACATGTGAACCGTATGTCTTTATGCCCCATTTTACTCAAAGTTTAAACCAGAGATTACCAGTTATTCTGAGTTTTCACTGTGGGAGTCGAGATAACCAGAATTACAAAAACTGTATTTCGCTATTTTTGGATTGACCAGAAAACGCTTACTGGTAATCATTATAGAATGTCGATTCCAGAAAACAGTCCTTAGCAAACTGTCCAAACTGTAGAAACAGTCAATTTTTGTGCATATGTTTATTGTGATAAAACAATACGAAGGTCCCATATTTGCGATAATAGGTCAAGGATAGATGATCCCGGTCGTTGGCATGTTTCGATCTTTGGCTAGCATGCCTGAAATTTAAAAATCGGCAACATGAAAAAGCAAATGGACTGAGGCGTTCGGAAGATCAGTGTGGAGACGCTTCGAAATTTTCACGCTCACGGTACAGAGCGGTGACAATCCGTATTATATACATAATGAAACAAGGCAGTTTTCGTGAATTTCAAGTTTCAAGTTGTATTCACATAATGATATTTTATACTGGTGGTTCATGAGCGTTGGTCGTAAACTATTCCTATTCATGAGCACTTAGTATTACCGTCGTCGGTCAAATGCCATGTGTTCCCCATTATTGTCAACTTCCAGTGGTTATGTAGATCAACAGGCTTTGGCAAAGTGTTGACGTTCGCAAATATTCTGGGTTCTCCCTGAAAAAACGACTCAACGTCCACTGTTGTGTACATGATAAAATAATATAGAAATAACCGAATCCTCTCAACACTTCATGATCACAATCATTGGTTTCAGAAGGCGCCGTGAAAATTCAATGAGAACCGATAGGATATATCTTCACACTTTTTGTTCTGCTTACAAAAATCAAGCAACACTCCTCGTCTCCTTTTCTACACTCTGACTGTTCCAGCCGATCGGCCAGTCATATGTTGAACCAGTGCCCCGGTTCTCGACGAAAGAGAATGCAGATGAGATAAACGCTGTCTGTGCAAGAGATTCATCGAGGGTTGATTTAAAATTTCCGTTGTATGGGGCTTCTTTGCCTTCTGACTCGTGATGTACAGTTATGAATACAGGATTGTTTTTTACGATCGTATAACCGATCTCACCGTAATTTCGGCAAAACATGAACAAACACAATACATATCACCCATCGTATCACGAAGGAACGTGTTAGTGGATCGTACCGGCTTTGTCTGAACGCAGTTGTGTACGACGTGGAAGAATAGCTCGAGGCGCATGTCCTCAAACCCGTCATCAGACTCATATCCGCTAATTTCGAATTTGGCAGGGTGCTGGTTCACAAACTTGAACTCCCGAGCCTCACCAATTTGGTCGTTAGAACTCCAGGCATCTTCCTAAAATATTCGTTATACTATTCACAAATAAAAATACTGAATGTAAACCAAAAAACTGTATTACTTGCTGAGTGAGTATGGAGTTACCAATCAATCAGGTTTGATTATTTTATGTTTCTGTCAATTTGTTTTTCAATCACGATTAGCAATTTTCATCTTCTTTTCAACCGTATTGTTATCGGCTTTGCATATGTTTTGGTACGTGACTTCCTGGGCGGTGTCATTCATAGCTTTCTGAGAAAACGGAAAACGATACAGTGATGAAAGTTCTTTATGTTTCTTATTGACTTCTCAACTTCTATGGGTTCAACATATTAAGGAGAAAAAAGGAGAACGATTTCTTATAGTCGTCGCCAACGGGAAGGCGGGAGGGTACTGTATATCTCATTTTTCGCTGTGTACGGACACATCTCTTAGATTCCGAGACTTCTCGACTGTGTGTTCTCGTAGCGTAGTGGTTGTCACCCAGCTACGAATATTTTGCTCGCAAGTTCGATTCCGGAAAGAGACAAAAGTTTATGAATTTGGCACCCACTATAAAGTTTGCTGTTTTTACTCTATAAACCCCGAGTTCTAGCTTGTTTGTGAAATTCGGAAACCAAAAAACTAAGAGATGAACTCACATCCCACATTTGAACCTGGATTGTGAACTCGTCATGAGCGGCACACTCCACACTCAGATTGGCGTGGATTACTGTTGCTCGTACGCTCAGAAGGTGACAGAAAAGCTGAAACGACATAGAAATGACCGATTCACACATATTATTCAGGCTTTGTCTGTAAACTGGATACTATTTTATATGTGTCTGTTTTTTTCATAGAGGCCTTTTGACACTTTTAACTCAAATGTGTGAAAACGTTGCCACGCCCATGTGATGAGAAGGAGTGAGCTTCTAGTATTGATCCACAACAAGAGTATCATTGATCATCGTGAATTCTTACTTAATGAAGGGCTTTCATGTTTGTGCTCATTTCGAAGTTGACTATGAATAACCACTATAATTGATGTGGTTTGCAGAGGGCGCGCTTGGTAGACACTTTATAAAAGTTACGGTGAGCTCAAGCCACCCTAGAGCACAACACAGCACACAATCCAAATATACAGTATACTTCTACATAAATCGAACTTTACAGGTAACGAAATTAAAAACTCACCAGTAAGCCCACACGAAACATTTTCGCACCTGCCGATATCTTCTGAAAAGTATATTGTTAGAGTCACATTTGCCACTATCTTGTGAATCATGGAAAACAAACAAAACACTTTCTACTTATTTGGAAAATCCCTAGCCGGTATCAAAACTAAATAACTCCAAGTGACGCTTTCCTGCAGCTTTTATGTCAGTTTTAAGCAACAAGCGACAAGCCACGTTGAAACCCTTCATTCCGTTCTGTTTTGAATACTCAATTGCTTTCGGGCGTTGTCAAAACTGGTCTAACTGTAGCGTCAGCAACATAATAATACAGCAATTGAGTATTCAAAACAGAACGGAATGAAGTGGTTTCAACGTGGCTTGTTGCTGAAAACTGACATGTAAACTGCAGGAAAGCATAACTTGAAGTTAGTTGGTTTTTATACCGGCTAGGCTAGGCTTTCGGGCGTTGTCAAAACTGGTCTAACTGTAGCCAAATTTCCTTAAGCCAGTTGTCAGTATCACTTTTCACTCGCTTTTAAGAGATCATTTCTGTCAGTATTAAAATAACTCGAAAATACTCTTCTGATCACTCTTTGTTTTGGAATGAGCTATTATTCTTTTGGAATCCAAATATTACGACAAACATCGTACATATTTCATTTGTCGTTTTTCAAAAACTTAAACTTGGTTGAAAGTTCTTTTCATTTCGTTTTATTTCTGACATAGATAGGACTTTTTGTCATTGTTTTCAAACTCCGTTTACAATCATTGACTACCTGTGAACGCAGGAACTGAGGGAGATGACATGTACGAAAGGTTTCGTCAAACCGTTGTGAACAGCGTATGGTCGAATTGGTCGGGGGCGGGATTGTCGAGCGGCCGGTTTAGGTGCGTATGTTTGATCTACACACTCTATCGTCTGCTGGCAAGTAAGCAACAACCGCTCGCCTGGCTTCGCTCAATCAATTGAGCCTTTTGCTGTCTTTCTTGGGAAAATCACGACGATATTGTTGCCAAATCCGTCAAAGTAAGTTATTTGTATGCACATACAAATACAAAGATTTAAATTTCATGTGTTGAAAAAAATTGCAACAGGGGAAACGTAGAAAAGTGAGATAGAAAATATGTTTTTGTGATTGTTCTCAGTTGCGTCGCCAGCACGTATTCTGTAGCGCCGTATTTAATACTGGAAAAGCTCGCTGGTGAGGTAGTTGAGGTTTTCCGGCAAACCCAATTACTGCGCGCTGCCAGCTCGACCCCCAGGCTCCGATTCGGCAGATACATTTCGGGAAAAAATTTCAACTTTAATGAGAGCAGAATAGAAAGCTAGTTCATGTTGCCTTGGTACTGAAAAATTACGTTGAGCGCGCCAAAACAGACTGAAACATGTGAACCGTATGTCTTTATGCCCCATTTTACTCAAAGTTTAAACCAGAGATTACCAGTTATTTTGAGTTTTCACTGTGGGAGTCGAGATAACCAGAATTACAAAAACTGTATTTCGCTATTTTTGGATTATCCAGAAAACGCTTACTGGTAATCATTATAGAATGTCGATTCCAGAAAACAGTCCTTAGCAAACTGTCCAAACTGTAGAAACAGTCAATTTTTGTGCATATGTTTATTGTGATAAAACAATACGAAGTCCCCATATTTGCGATAATAGGTCAAGGATAGATGATCCCGGTCGTTGGCATGTTTCGATCTTTGGCTAGCATGCCTGAAATTTAAAAATCGGCAACATGAAAAAGCAAATGGACTGAGGCGTTCGGAAGATCAGTGTGGAGACGCTTCGAAATTTTCACGCTCACGGTACAGAGCGGTGACAATCCGTATTATATACATAATGAAACAAGGCAGTTTTCGTGAATTTCAAGTTTCAAGTTGTATTCACATAATGATATTTTATACTGGTGGTTCATGAGCGTTGGTCGTAAACTATTCCTATTCATGAGCACTTAGTATTACCGTCGTCGGTCAAATGCCATGTGTTCCCCATTATTGTCAACTTCCAGTGGTTATGTAGATCAACAGGCTTTGGCAAAGTGTTGACGTTCGCAAATATTCTGGGTTCTCCCTGAAAAAACGACTCAACGTCCACTGTTGTGTACATGATAAAATAATATAGAAATAACCGAATCCTCTCAACACTTCACGATCACAATCATTGGTTTCAGAAGGCGCCGTGAAAATTCAATGAGAACCGATAGGATATATCTTTACACTTTTTGTTCTGCTTACAAAAATCAAGCAACACTCCTCGTCTCCTTTTCTACACTCTGACTGTTCCAGCCGATCGGCCAGTCATATGTTGAACCAGTGCCCCGGTTCTCGACGAAAGAGAATGCAGATGAGATAAACGCTGTCTGTGCAAGAGATTCATCGAGGGTTGATTTAAAATTTCCGTTGTATGGGGCTTCTTTGCCTTCTGACTCGTGATGTACAGTTATGAATACAGGATTGTTTTTTACGATCGTATAACCGATCTCACCGTAATTTCGGCAAAACATGAACAAACACAATACATATCACCCATCGTATCACGGAGGAACGTGTTAGTGGATCGTACCGGCTTTGTCTGAACGCAGTTGTGTACGACGTGGAAGAATAGCTCGAGGCGCATGTCCTCAAACCCGTCATCAGACTCATATCCGCTAATTTCGAATTTGGCAGGGTGCTGGTTCACAAACTTGAACTCCCGAGCCTCACCAATTTGGTCGTTAGAACTCCAGGCATCTTCCTAAAATATTCGTTATACTATTCACAAATAAAAAGACTGAATGTAAACCAAAAAACTGTATTACTTGCTGAGTGAGTATGGATTACCAATCAATCAGTTTTGATTATTTTATGTTTCTGTCAATTTGTTTTTCAATCACGATTAGCAATTTTCATCTTCTTTTCAACCGTATTGTTATCGACTTTGCATATGTTTTGGTACGTGACTTCCTGGGCGGTGTCATTCATAGCTTTCTGAGAAAACGGAAAACGATACAGTGATGAAAGTTCTTTATGTTTCTTATTGACTTCTCAACTTCTATGGGTTCAACATATTAAGGAGAAAAAAGGAGAACGATTTCTTATAGTCGTCGCCAACGGAAAGGCGGGAGGGTACTGTATATCTCATTTTTCGCTGTGTACGGACACATCTCTTAGATTCCGAGACTTCTCGACTGTGTGCTCTCGTAGCGTAGTGGTTGTCACCCAGCTACGAATATTTTGCTCGCAAGTTCGATTCCGGAAAGAGACAAAAGTTTATGAATTTGGCACCCACTATAAAGTTTGCTGTTTTTACTCTATAAACCCCGAGTTCTAGCTTGTTTGTGAAATTCGGAAACCAAAAAACTAAGAGATGAACTCACATCCCACATTTGAACCTGGATTGTGAACTCGTCATGAGCGGCACACTCCACACTCAGATTGGCGTGGATTACTGTTGCTCGTACGCTCAGAAGGTGACAGAAAAGCTGAAACGACATAGAAATGACCGATTCACACATATTATTCAGGCTTTGTCTGTAAACTGGATACTATTTTATATGTGTCTGTTTTTTTCATAGAGGCCTTTTGACACTTTTAACTCAAATGTGTGAAAACGTTGCCACGCCCATGTGATGAGAAGGAGTGAGCTTCTAGTATTGATCCACAACAAGAGTATCATTGATCATCGTGAATTCTTACTTAATGAAGGGCTTTCATGTTTGTGCTCATTTCGAAGTTGACTATGAATAACCACTATAATTGATGTGGTTTGCAGAGGGCGCGCTTGGTAGACACTTTATAAAAGTTACGGTGAGCTCAAGCCACCCTAGAGCACAACACAGCACACAATCCAAATATACAGTATACTTCTACATAAATCGAACTTTACAGGTAACGAAATTAAAAACTCACCAGTAAGCCCACACGAAACATTTTCGCACCTGCCGATATCTTCTGAAAAGTATATTGTTAGAGTCACATTTGCCACTATCTTGTGAATCATGGAAAACAAACAAAACACTTTCTACTTATTTGGAAAATCCCTAGCCGGTATCAAAACTAAATAACTCCAAGTGACGCTTTCCTGCAGCTTTTATGTCAGTTTTAAGCAACAAGCGACAAGCCACGTTGAAACCCTTCATTCCGTTCTGTTTTGAATACTCAATTGCTTTCGGGCGTTGTCAAAACTGGTCTAACTGTAGCGTCAGCAACATAATAATACAGCAATTGAGTATTCAAAACAGAACGGAATGAAGTGGTTTCAACGTGGCTTGTTGCTGAAAACTGACATGTAAACTGCAGGAAAGCATAACTTGAAGTTAGTTGGTTTTTATACCGGCTAGGCTAGGCTTTCGGGCGTTGTCAAAACTGGTCTAACTGTAGCCAAATTTCCTTAAGCCAGTTGTCAGTATCACTTTTCACTCGCTTTTAAGAGATCATTTCTGTCAGTATTAAAATAACTCGAAAATACTCTTCTGATCACTCTTTGTTTTGGAATGAGCTATTATTCTTTTGGAATCCAAATATTACGACAAACATCGTACATATTTCATTTGTCGTTTTTCAAAAACTTAAACTTGGTTGAAAGTTCTTTTCATTTCGTTTTATTTCTGACATAGATAGGACTTTTTGTCATTGTTTTCAAACTCCGTTTACAATCATTGACTACCTGTGAACGCAGGAACTGAGGGAGATGACATGTACGAAAGGTTTCGTCAAACCGTTGTGAACAGCGTATGGTCGAATTGGTCGGGGGCGGGATTGTCGAGCGGCCGGTTTAGGTGCGTATGTTTGATCTACACACTCTATCGTCTGCTGGCAAGTAAGCAACAACCGCTCGCCTGGCTTCGCTCAATCAATTGAGCCTTTTGCTGTCTTTCTTGGGAAAATCACGACGATATTGTTGCCAAATCCGTCAAAGTAAGTTATTTGTATGCACATACAAATACAAAGATTTAAATTTCATGTGTTGAAAAAAATTGCAACAGGGGAAACGTAGAAAAGTGAGATAGAAAATATGTTTTTGTGATTGTTCTCAGTTGCGTCGCCAGCACGTATTCTGTAGCGCCGTATTTAATACTGGAAAAGCTCGCTGGTGAGGTAGAGGTTTTCCGGCAAACCCAATTACTGCGCGCTGCCAGCTCGACCCCCAGGCTCCGATTCGGCAGATACATTTCGGGAAAAAATTTCAACTTTAATGAGAGCAGAATAGAAAGCTAGTTCATGTTGCCTTGGTACTGAAAAATTACGTTGAGCGCGCCAAAACAGACTGAAACATGTGAACCGTATGTCTTTATGCCCCATTTTACTCAAAGTTTAAACCAGAGATTACCAGTTATTTTGAGTTTTCACTGTGGGAGTCGAGATAACCAGAATTACAAAAACTGTATTTCGCTATTTTTGGATTATCCAGAAAACGCTTACTGGTAATCATTATAGAATGTCGATTCCAGAAAACAGTCCTTAGCAAACTGTCCAAACTGTAGAAACAGTCAATTTTTGTGCATATGTTTATTGTGATAAAACAATACGAAGTCCCCATATTTGCGATAATAGGTCAAGGATAGATGATCCCGGTCGTTGGCATGTTTCGATCTTTGGCTAGCATGCCTGAAATTTAAAAATCGGCAACATGAAAAAGCAAATGGACTGAGGCGTTCGGAAGATCAGTGTGGAGACGCTTCGAAATTTTCACGCTCACGGTACAGAGCGGTGACAATCCGTATTATATACATAATGAAACAAGGCAGTTTTCGTGAATTTCAAGTTTCAAGTTGTATTCACATAATGATATTTTATACTGGTGGTTCATGAGCGTTGGTCGTAAACTATTCCTATTCATGAGCACTTAGTATTACCGTCGTCGGTCAAATGCCATGTGTTCCCCATTATTGTCAACTTCCAGTGGTTATGTAGATCAACAGGCTTTGGCAAAGTGTTGACGTTCGCAAATATTCTGGGTTCTCCCTGAAAAAACGACTCAACGTCCACTGTTGTGTACATGATAAAATAATATAGAAATAACCGAATCCTCTCAACACTTCACGATCACAATCATTGGTTTCAGAAGGCGCCGTGAAAATTCAATGAGAACCGATAGGATATATCTTTACACTTTTTGTTCTGCTTACAAAAATCAAGCAACACTCCTCGTCTCCTTTTCTACACTCTGACTGTTCCAGCCGATCGGCCAGTCATATGTTGAACCAGTGCCCCGGTTCTCGACGAAAGAGAATGCAGATGAGATAAACGCTGTCTGTGCAAGAGATTCATCGAGGGTTGATTTAAAATTTCCGTTGTATGGGGCTTCTTTGCCTTCTGACTCGTGATGTACAGTTATGAATACAGGATTGTTTTTTACGATCGTATAACCGATCTCACCGTAATTTCGGCAAAACATGAACAAACACAATACATATCACCCATCGTATCACGAAGGAACGTGTTAGTGGATCGTACCGGCTTTGTCTGAACGCAGTTGTGTACGACGTGGAAGAATAGCTCGAGGCGCATGTCCTCAAACCCGTCATCAGACTCATATCCGCTAATTTCGAATTTGGCAGGGTGCTGGTTCACAAACTTGAACTCCCGAGCCTCACCAATTTGGTCGTTAGAACTCCAGGCATCTTCCTAAAATATTCGTTATACTATTCACAAATAAAAATACTGAATGTAAACCAAAAAACTGTATTACTTGCTGAGTGAGTATGGATTACCAATCAATCAGTTTTGATTATTTTATGTTTCTGTCAATTTGTTTTTCAATCACGATTAGCAATTTTCATCTTCTTTTCAACCGTATTGTTATCGACTTTGCATATGTTTTGGTACGTGACTTCCTGGGCGGTGTCATTCATAGCTTTCTGAGAAAACGGAAAACGATACAGTGATGAAAGTTCTTTATGTTTCTTATTGACTTCTCAACTTCTATGGGTTCAACATATTAAGGAGAAAAAAGGAGAACGATTTCTTATAGTCGTCGCCAACGGAAAGGCGGGAGGGTACTGTATATCTCATTTTTCGCTGTGTACGGACACATCTCTTAGATTCCGAGACTTCTCGACTGTGTGCTCTCGTAGCGTAGTGGTTGTCACCCAGCTACGAATATTTTGCTCGCAAGTTCGATTCCGGAAAGAGACAAAAGTTTATGAATTTGGCACCCACTATAAAGTTTGCTGTTTTTACTCTATAAACCCCGAGTTCTAGCTTGTTTGTGAAATTCGGAAACCAAAAAACTAAGAGATGAACTCACATCCCACATTTGAACCTGGATTGTGAACTCGTCATGAGCGGCACACTCCACACTCAGATTGGCGTGGATTACTGTTGCTCGTACGCTCAGAAGGTGACAGAAAAGCTGAAACGACATAGAAATGACCGATTCACACATATTATTCAGGCTTTCCAAACTGGATACTATTTTATATGTGTCTGTTTTTTTCATAGAGGCCTTTTGACACTTTTAACTCAAATGTGTGAAAACGTTGCCACGCCCATGTGATGAGAAGGAGTGAGCTTCTAGTATTGATCCACAACAAGAGTATCATTGATCATCGTGAATTCTTACTTAATGAAGGGCTTTCATGTTTGTGCTCATTTCGAAGTTGACTATGAATAACCACTATAATTGATGTGGTTTGCAGAGGGCGCGCTTGGTAGACACGTTATAAAAGTTACGGTGAGCTCAAGCCACCCTAGAGCACAACACAGCACACAATCCAAATATACAGTATACTTCTACATAAATCTAACTTTACAGGTAACGAAATTAAAAACTCACCAGTAAGCCCACACGAAACATTTTCGCACCTGCCGATATCTTCTGAAAAGTATATTGTTAGAGTCACATTTGCCACTATCTTGTGAATCATGGAAAACAAACAAAACACTTTCTACTTATTTGGAAAATCCCTAGCCGGTATCAAAACTAAATAACTCCAAGTGACGCTTTCCTGCAGCTTTTATGTCAGTTTTAAGCAACAAGCGACAAGCCACGTTGAAACCCTTCATTCCGTTCTGTTTTGAATACTCAATTGCTTTCGGGCGTTGTCAAAACTGGTCTAACTGTAGCGTCAGCAACATAATAATACAGCAATTGAGTATTCAAAACAGAACGGAATGAAGTGGTTTCAACGTGGCTTGTTGCTGAAAACTGACATGTAAACTGCAGGAAAGCATAACTTGAAGTTAGTTGGTTTTTATACCGGCTAGGCTTTCGGGCGTTGTCAAAACTGGTCTAACTGTAGCCAAATTTCCTTAAGCCAGTTGTCAGTATCACTTTTCACTCGCTTTTAAGAGATCATTTCTGTCAGTATTAAAATAACTCGAAAATACTCTTCTGATCACTCTTTGTTTTGGAATGAGCTATTATTCTTTTGGAATCCAAATATTACGACAAACATCGTACATATTTCATTTGTCGTTTTTCAAAAACTTAAACTTGGTTGAAAGTTCTTTTCATTTCGTTTTATTTCTGACATAGATAGGACTTTTTGTCATTGTTTTCAAACTCCGTTTACAATCATTGACTACCTGTGAACGCAGGAACTGAGGGAGATGACATGTACGAAAGGTTTCGTCAAACCGTTGTGAACAGCGTATGGTCGAATTGGTCGGGGGCGGGATTGTCGAGCGGCCGGTTTAGGTGCGTATGTTTGATCTACACACTCTATCGTCTGCTGGCAAGTAAGCAACAACCGCTCGCCTGGCTTCGCTCAATCAATTGAGCCTTTTGCTGTCTTTCTTGGGAAAATGACGACGATATTGTTGCCAAATCCGTCAAAGTAAGTTATTTGTATGCACATACAAATTCAAAGATTTAAATTTCATGTGTTGAAAAAAATTGCAACAGGGGAAACGTAGAAAAGTGAGATAGAAAATATGTTTTTGTGATTGTTCTCAGTTGCGTCGCCAGCACGTATTCTGTAGCGCCGTATTTAATACTGGAAAAGCTCGCTGGTGAGGTAGTTGAGGTTTTCCGGCAAACCCAATTACTGCGCGCTGCCAGCTCGACCCCCAGGCTCCGATTCGGCAGATACATTTCGGGAAAAAATTTCAACTTTAATGAGAGCAGAATAGAAAGCTAGTTCATGTTGCCTTGGTACTGAAAAATTACGTTGAGCGCGCCAAAACAGACTGAAACACGTGAACCGTATGTCTTTATGCCCCATTTTACTCAAAGTTTAAACCAGAGATTACCAGTTATTTTGAGTTTTCACTGTGGGAGTCGAGATAACCAGAATTACAAAAACTGTATTTCGCTATTTTTGGATTGACCAGAAAACGCTTACTGGTAATCATTATAGAATGTCGATTCCAGAAAACAGTCCTTAGCAAACTGTCCAAACTGTAGAAACAGTCAATTTTTGTGCATATGTTTATTGTGATAAAACAATACGAAGTCCCCATATTTGCGAATAGGTCAAGGATAGATGATCCCGGTCGTTGGCATGTTTCGATCTTTGGCTAGCATGCCTGAAATTTAAAAATCGGCAACATGAAAAAGCAAATGGACTGAGGCGTTCGGAAGATCAGTGTGGAGACGCTTCGAAATTTTCACGCTCACGGTACAGAGCGGTGACAATCCGTATTATATACATAATGAAACAAGGCAGTTTTCGTGAATTTCAAGTTTCAAGTTGTATTCACATAATGATATTTTATACTGGTGGTTCATGAGCGTTGGTCGTAAACTATTCCTATTCATGAGCACTTAGTATTACCGTCGTCGGTCAAATGCCATGTGTTCCCCATTATTGTCAACTTCCAGTGGTTATGTAGATCAACAGGCTTTGGCAAAGTGTTGACGTTCGCAAATATTCTGGGTTCTCCCTGAAAAAACGACTCAACGTCCACTGTTGTGTACATGATAAAATAATATAGAAATAACCGAATCCTCTCAACACTTCATGATCACAATCATTGGTTTCAGAAGGCGCCGTGAAAATTCAATGAGAACCGATAGGATATATCTTCACACTTTTTGTTCTGCTTACAAAAATCAAGCAACACTCCTCGTCTCCTTTTCTACACTCTGACTGTTCCAGCCGATCGGCCAGTCATATGTTGAACCAGTGCCCCGGTTCTCGACGAAAGAGAATGCAGATGAGATAAACGCTGTCTGTGCAAGAGATTCATCGAGGGTTGATTTAAAATTTCCGTTGTATGGGGCTTCTTTGCCTTCTGACTCGTGATGTACAGTTATGAATACAGGATTGTTTTTTACGATCGTATAACCGATCTCACCGTAATTTCGGCAAAACATGAACAAACACAATACATATCACCCATCGTATCACGGAGGAACGTGTTAGTGGATCGTACCGGCTTTGTCTGAACGCAGTTGTGTACGACGTGGAAGAATAGCTCGAGGCGCATGTCCTCAAACCCGTCATCAGACTCATATCCGCTAATTTCGAATTTGGCAGGGTGCTGGTTCACAAACTTGAACTCCCGAGCCTCACCAATTTGGTCGTTAGAACTCCAGGCATCTTCCTAAAATATTCGTTATACTATTCACAAATAAAAATACTGAATGTAAACCAAAAAACTGTATTACTTGCTGAGTGAGTATGGAGTTACCAATCAATCAGGTTTGATTATTTTATGTTTCTGTCAATTTGTTTTTCAATCACGATTAGCAATTTTCATCTTCTTTTCAACCGTATTGTTATCGGCTTTGCATATGTTTTGGTACGTGACTTCCTGGGCGGTGTCATTCATAGCTTTCTGAGAAAACGGAAAACGATACAGTGATGAAAGTTCTTTATGTTTCTTATTGACTTCTCAACTTCTATGGGTTCAACATATTAAGGAGAGAAAAGGAGAACGATTTCTTATAGTCGTCGCCAACGGAAAGGCGGGAGGGTACTGTATATCTCATTTTTCGCTGTGTACGGACACATCTCTTAGATTCCGAGACTTCTCGACTGTGTGTTCTCGTAGCGTAGTGGTTGTCACCCAGCTACGAATATTTTGCTCGCAAGTTCGATTCCGGAAAGAGACAAAAGTTTATGAATTTGGCACCCACTATAAAGTTCGCTGTTTTTACTCTATAAACCCCGAGTTCTAGCTTGTTTGTGAAATTCGGAAACCAAAAAACTAAGAGATGAACTAACATCCCACATTTGAACCTGGATTGTGAACTCGTCATGAGCGGCACACTCCACACTCAGATTGGCGTGGATTACTGTTGCTCGTACGCTCAGAAGGTGACAGAAAAGCTGAAACGACATAGAAATGACCGATTCACACATATTATTCAGGCTTTATCTGTAAACTGGATACTATTTTATATGTGTCTGTTTTTTTCATAGAGGCCTTTTGACACTTTTAACTCAAATGTGTGAAAACGTTGCCACGCCCATGTGATGAGAAGGAGTGAGCTTCTAGTATTGATCCACAACAAGAGTATCATTGATCATCGTGAATTCTTACTTAATGAAGGGCTTTCATGTTTGTGCTCATTTCGAAGTTGACTATGAATAACCACTATAATTGATGTGGTTTGCAGAGGGCGCGCTTGGTAGACACGTTATAAAAGTTACGGTGAGCTCAAGCCACCCTAGAGCACAACACAGCACACAATCCAAATATACAGTATACTTCTACATAAATTGAACTTTACAGGTAACGAAATTAAAAACTCACCAGTAAGCCCACACGAAACATTTTCGCACCTGCCGATATCTTCTGAAAAGTATATTGTTAGAGTCACATTTGCCACTATCTTGTGAATCATGGAAAACAAACAAAACACTTTCTACTTATTTGGAAAATCCCTAGCCGGTATCAAAACTAAATAACTCCAAGTGACGCTTTCCTGCAGCTTTTATGTCAGTTTTAAGCAACAAGCGACAAGCCACGTTGAAACCCTTCATTCCGTTCTGTTTTGAATACTCAATTGCTTTCGGGCGTTGTCAAAACTGGTCTAACTGTAGCTTCAGCAACATAATAATACAGCAATTGAGTATTCAAAACAGAACGGAATGAAGTGGTTTCAACGTGGCTTGTTGCTGAAAACTGACATGTAAACTGCAGGAAAGCATAACTTGAAGTTAGTTGGTTTTTATACCGGCTAGGCTAGGCTTTCGGGCGTTGTCAAAACTGGTCTAACTGTAGCCAAATTTCCTTAAGCCAGTTGTCAGTATCACTTTTCACTCGCTTTTAAGAGATCATTTCTGTCAGTATTAAAATAACTCGAAAATACTCTTCTGATCACTCTTTGTTTTGGAATGAGCTATTATTCTTTTGGAATCCAAATATTACGACAAACATCGTACATATTTCATTTGTCGTTTTTCAAAAACTTAAACTTGGTTGAAAGTTCTTTTCATTTCGTTTTATTTCTGACATAGATAGGACTTTTTGTCATTGTTTTCAAACTCCGTTTACAATCATTGACTACCTGTGAACGCAGGAACTGAGGGAGATGACATGTACGAAAGGTTTCGTCAAACCGTTGTGAACAGCGTATGGTCGAATTGGTCGGGGGCGGGATTGTCGAGCGGCCGGTTTAGGTGCGTATGTTTGATCTACACACTCTATCGTCTGCTGGCAAGTAAGCAACAACCGCTCGCCTGGCTTCGCTCAATCAATTGAGCCTTTTGCTGTCTTTCTTGGGAAAATCACGACGATATTGTTGCCAAATCCGTCAAAGTAAGTTATTTGTATGCACATACAAATACAAAGATTTAAATTTCATGTGTTGAAAAAAATTGCAACAGGGGAAACGTAGAAAAGTGAGATAGAAAATATGTTTTTGTGATTGTTCTCAGTTGCGTCGCCAGCACGTATTCTGTAGCGCCGTATTTAATACTGGAAAAGCTCGCTGGTGAGGTAGTTGAGGTTTTCCGGCAAACCCAATTACTGCGCGCTGCCAGCTCGACCCCCAGGCTCCGATTCGGCAGATACATTTCGGGAAAAAATTTCAACTTTAATGAGAGCAGAATAGAAAGCTAGTTCATGTTGCCTTGGTACTGAAAAATTACGTTGAGCGCCCCAAAACAGACTGAAACACGTGAACCGTATGTCTTTATGCCCCATTTTACTCAAAGTTTAAACCAGAGATTACCAGTTATTTTGAGTTTTCACTGTGGGAGTCGAGATAACCAGAATTACAAAAACTGTATTTCGCTATTTTTGGATTGACCAGAAAACGCTTACTGGTAATCATTATAGAATGTCGATTCCAGAAAACAGTCCTTAGCAAACTGTCCAAACTGTAGAAACAGTCAATTTTTGTGCATATGTTTATTGTGATAAAACAATACGAAGGTCCCATATTTGCGATAATAGGTCAAGGATAGATGATCCCGGTCGTTGGCATGTTTCGATCTTTGGCTAGCATGCCTGAAATTTAAAAATCGGCAACATGAAAAAGCAAATGGACTGAGGCGTTCGGAAGATCAGTGTGGAGACGCTTCGAAATTTTCACGCTCACGGTACAGAGCGGTGACAATCCGTATTATATACATAATGAAACAAGGCAGTTTTCGTGAATTTCAAGTTTCAAGTTGTATTCACATAATGATATTTTATACTGGTGGTTCATGAGCGTTGGTCGTAAACTATTCCTATTCATGAGCACTTAGTATTACCGTCGTCGGTCAAATGCCATGTGTTCCCCATTATTGTCAACTTCCAGTGGTTATGTAGATCAACAGGCTTTGGCAAAGTGTTGACGTTCGCAAATATTCTGGGTTCTCCCTGAAAAAACGACTCAACGTCCACTGTTGTGTACATGATAAAATAATATAGAAATAACCGAATCCTCTCAACACTTCACGATCACAATCATTGGTTTCAGAAGGCGCCGTGAAAATTCAATGAGAACCGATAGGATATATCTTTACACTTTTTGTTCTGCTTACAAAAATCAAGCAACACTCCTCGTCTCCTTTTCTACACTCTGACTGTTCCAGCCGATCGGCCAGTCATATGTTGAACCAGTGCCCCGGTTCTCGACGAAAGAGAATGCAGATGAGATAAACGCTGTCTGTGCAAGAGATTCATCGAGGGTTGATTTAAAATTTCCGTTGTATGGGGCTTCTTTGCCTTCTGACTCGTGATGTACAGTTATGAATACAGGATTGTTTTTTACGATCGTATAACCGATCTCACCGTAATTTCGGCAAAACATGAACAAACACAATACATATCACCCATCGTATCACGGAGGAACGTGTTAGTGGATCGTACCGGCTTTGTCTGAACGCAGTTGTGTACGACGTGGAAGAATAGCTCGAGGCGCATGTCCTCAAACCCGTCATCAGACTCATATCCGCTAATTTCGAATTTGGCAGGGTGCTGGTTCACAAACTTGAACTCCCGAGCCTCACCAATTTGGTCGTTAGAACTCCAGGCATCTTCCTAAAATATTCGTTATACTATTCACAAATAAAAATACTGAATGTAAACCAAAAAACTGTATTACTTGCTGAGTGAGTATGGATTACCAATCAATCAGGTTTGATTATTTTATGTTTCTGTCAATTTGTTTTTCAATCACGATTAGCAATTTTCATCTTCTTTTCAACCGTATTGTTATCGACTTTGCATATGTTTTGGTACGTGACTTCCTGGGCGGTGTCATTCATAGCTTTCTGAGAAAACGGAAAACGATACAGTGATGAAAGTTCTTTATGTTTCTTATTGACTTCTCAACTTCTATGGGTTCAACATATTAAGGAGAAAAAAGGAGAACGATTTCTTATAGTCGTCGCCAACGGAAAGGCGGGAGGGTACTGTATATCTCATTTTTCGCTGTGTACGGACACATCTCTTAGATTCCGAGACTTCTCGACTGTGTGTTCTCGTAGCGTAGTGGTTGTCACCCAGCTACGAATATTTTGCTCGCAAGTTCGATTCCGGAAAGAGACAAAAGTTTATGAATTTGGCACCCACTATAAAGTTTGCTGTTTTTACTCTATAAACCCCGAGTTCTAGCTTGTTTGTGAAATTCGGAAACCAAAAAACTAAGAGATGAACTCACATCCCACATTTGAACCTGGATTGTGAACTCGTCATGAGCGGCACACTCCACACTCAGATTGGCGTGGATTACTGTTGCTCGTACGCTCAGAAGGTGACAGAAAAGCTGAAACGACATAGAAATGACCGATTCACACATATTATTCAGGCTTTGTCTGTAAACTGGATACTATTTTATATGTGTCTGTTTTTTTCATAGAGGCCTTTTGACACTTTTAACTCAAATGTGTGAAAACGTTGCCACGCCCATGTGATGAGAAGGAGTGAGCTTCTAGTATTGATCCACAACAAGAGTATCATTGATCATCGTGAATTCTTACTTAATGAAGGGCTTTCATGTTTGTGCTCATTTCGAAGTTGACTATGAATAACCACTATAATTGATGTGGTTTGCAGAGGGCGCGCTTGGTAGACACGTTATAAAAGTTACGGTGAGCTCAAGCCACCCTAGAGCACAACACAGCACACAATCCAAGTATACAGTATACTTCTACATAAATCGAACTTTACAGGTAACGAAATTAAAAACTCACCAGTAAGCCCACACGAAACATTTTCGCACCTGCCGATATCTTCTGAAAAGTATATTGTTAGAGTCACATTTGCCACTATCTTGTGAATCATGGAAAACAAACAAAACACTTTCTACTTATTTGGAAAATCCCTAGCCGGTATCAAAACTAAATAACTCCAAGTGACGCTTTCCTGCAGCTTTTATGTCAGTTTTAAGCAACAAGCGACAAGCCACGTTGAAACCCTTCATTCCGTTCTGTTTTGAATACTCAATTGCTTTCGGGCGTTGTCAAAACTGGTCTAACTGTAGCGTCAGCAACATAATAATACAGCAATTGAGTATTCAAAACAGAACGGAATGAAGTGGTTTCAACGTGGCTTGTTGCTGAAAACTGACATGTAAACTGCAGGAAAGCATAACTTGAAGTTAGTTGGTTTTTATACCGGCTAGGCTTTCGGGCGTTGTCAAAACTGGTCTAACTGTAGCCAAATTTCCTTAAGCCAGTTGTCAGTATCACTTTTCACTCGCTTTTAAGAGATCATTTCTGTCAGTATTAAAATAACTCGAAAATACTCTTCTGATCACTCTTTGTTTTGGAATGAGCTATTATTCTTTTGGAATCCAAATATTACGACAAACATCGTACATATTTCATTTGTCGTTTTTCAAAAACTTAAACTTGGTTGAAAGTTCTTTTCATTTCGTTTTATTTCTGACATAGATAGGACTTTTTGTCATTGTTTTCAAACTCCGTTTACAATCATTGACTACCTGTGAACGCAGGAACTGAGGGAGATGACATGTACGAAAGGTTTCGTCAAACCGTTGTGAACAGCGTATGGTCGAATTGGTCGGGGGCGGGATTGTCGAGCGGCCGGTTTAGGTGCGTATGTTTGATCTACACACTCTATCGTCTGCTGGCAAGTAAGCAACAACCGCTCGCCTGGCTTCGCTCAATCAATTGAGCCTTTTGCTGTCTTTCTTGGGAAAATCACGACGATATTGTTGCCAAATCCGTCAAAGTAAGTTATTTGTATGCACATACAAATTCAAAGATTTAAATTTCATGTGTTGAAAAAAATTGCAACAGGGGAAACGTAGAAAAGTGAGATAGAAAATATGTTTTTGTGATTGTTCTCAGTTGCGTCGCCAGCACGTATTCTGTAGCGTCGTATTTAATACTGGAAAAGCTCGCTGGTGAGGTAGTTGAGGTTTTCCGGCAAACCCAATTACTGCGCGCTGCCAGCTCGACCCCCAGGCTCCGATTCGGCAGATACATTTCGGGAAAAAATTTCAACTTTAATGAGAGCAGAATAGAAAGCTAGTTCATGTTGCCTTGGTACTGAAAAATTACGTTGAGCGCGCCAAAACAGACTGAAACACGTGAACCGTATGTCTTTATGCCCCATTTTACTCAAAGTTTAAACCAGAGATTACCAGTTATTTTGAGTTTTCACTGTGGGAGTCGAGATAACCAGAATTACAAAAACTGTATTTCGCTATTTTTGGATTGACCAGAAAACGCTTACTGGTAATCATTATAGAATGTCGATTCCAGAAAACAGTCCTTAGCAAACTGTCCAAACTGTAGAAACAGTCAATTTTTGTGCATATGTTTATTGTGATAAAACAATACGAAGTCCCCATATTTGCGATAATAGGTCAAGGATAGATGATCCCGGTCGTTGGCATGTTTCGATCTTTGGCTAGCATGCCTGAAATTTAAAAATCGGCAACATGAAAAAGCAAATGGACTGAGGCGTTCGGAAGATCAGTGTGGAGACGCTTCGAAATTTTCACGCTCACGGTACAGAGCGGTGACAATCCGTATTATATACATAATGAAACAAGGCAGTTTTCGTGAATTTCAAGTTTCAAGTTGTATTCACATAATGATATTTTATACTGGTGGTTCATGAGCGTTGGTCGTAAACTATTCCTATTCATGAGCACTTAGTATTACCGTCGTCGGTCAAATGCCATGTGTTCCCCATTATTGTCAACTTCCAGTGGTTATGTAGATCAACAGGCTTTGGCAAAGTGTTGACGTTCGCAAATATTCTGGGTTCTCCCTGAAAAAACGACTCAACGTCCACTGTTGTGTACATGATAAAATAATATAGAAATAACCGAATCCTCTCAACACTTCATGATCACAATCATTGGTTTCAGAAGGCGCCGTGAAAATTCAATGAGAACCGATAGGATATATCTTCACACTTTTTGTTCTGCTTACAAAAATCAAGCAACACTCCTCGTCTCCTTTTCTACACTCTGACTGTTCCAGCCGATCGGCCAGTCATATGTTGAACCAGTGCCCCGGTTCTCGACGAAAGAGAATGCAGATGAGATAAACGCTGTCTGTGCAAGAGATTCATCGAGGGTTGATTTAAAATTTCCGTTGTATGGGGCTTCTTTGCCTTCTGACTCGTGATGTACAGTTATGAATACAGGATTGTTTTTTACGATCGTATAACCGATCTCACCGTAATTTCGGCAAAACATGAACAAACACAATACATATCACCCATCGTATCACGAAGGAACGTGTTAGTGGATCGTACCGGCTTTGTCTGAACGCAGTTGTGTACGACGTGGAAGAATAGCTCGAGGCGCATGTCCTCAAACCCGTCATCAGACTCATATCCGCTAATTTCGAATTTGGCAGGGTGCTGGTTCACAAACTTGAACTCCCGAGCCTCACCAATTTGGTCGTTAGAACTCCAGGCATCTTCCTAAAATATTCGTTATACTATTCACAAATAAAAATACTGAATGTAAACCAAAAAACTGTATTACTTGCTGAGTGAGTATGGAGTTACCAATCAATCAGGTTTGATTATTTTATGTTTCTGTCAATTTGTTTTTCAATCACGATTAGCAATTTTCATCTTCTTTTCAACCGTATTGTTATCGGCTTTGCATATGTTTTGGTACGTGACTTCCTGGGCGGTGTCATTCATAGCTTTCTGAGAAAACGGAAAACGATACAGTGATGAAAGTTCTTTATGTTTCTTATTGACTTCTCAACTTCTATGGGTTCAACATATTAAGGAGAAAAAAGGAGAACGATTTCTTATAGTCGTCGCCAACGGAAAGGCGGGAGGGTACTGTATATCTCATTTTTCGCTGTGTACGGACACATCTCTTAGATTCCGAGACTTCTCGACTGTGTGTTCTCGTAGCGTAGTGGTTGTCACCCAGCTACGAATATTTTGCTCGCAAGTTCGATTCCGGAAAGAGACAAAAGTTTATGAATTTGGCACCCACTATAAAGTTTGCTGTTTTTACTCTATAAACCCCGAGTTCTAGCTTGTTTGTGAAATTCGGAAACCAAAAAACTAAGAGATGAACTCACATCCCACATTTGAACCTGGATTGTGAACTCGTCATGAGCGGCACACTCCACACTCAGATTGGCGTGGATTACTGTTGCTCGTACGCTCAGAAGGTGACAGAAAAGCTGAAACGACATAGAAATGACCGATTCACACATATTATTCAGGCTTTGTCTGTAAACTGGATACTATTTTATATGTGTCTGTTTTTTTCATAGAGGCCTTTTGACACTTTTAACTCAAATGTGTGAAAACGTTGCCACGCCCATGTGATGAGAAGGAGTGAGCTTCTAGTATTGATCCACAACAAGAGTATCATTGATCATCGTGAATTCTTACTTAATGAAGGGCTTTCATGTTTGTGCTCATTTCGAAGTTGACTATGAATAACCACTATAATTGATGTGGTTTGCAGAGGGCGCGCTTGGTAGACACGTTATAAAAGTTACGGTGAGCTCAAGCCACCCTAGAGCACAACACAGCACACAATCCAAATATACAGTATACTTCTACATAAATCGAACTTTACAGGTAACGAAATTAAAAACTCACCAGTAAGCCCACACGAAACATTTTCGCACCTGCCGATATCTTCTGAAAAGTATATTGTTAGAGTCACATTTGCCACTATCTTGTGAATCATGGAAAACAAACAAAACACTTTCTACTTATTTGGAAAATCCCTAGCCGGTATCAAAACTAAATAACTCCAAGTGACGCTTTCCTGCAGCTTTTATGTCAGTTTTAAGCAACAAGCGACAAGCCACGTTGAAACCCCTCATTCCGTTCTGTTTTGAATACTCAATTGCTTTCGGGCGTTGTCAAAACTGGTCTAACTGTAGCTTCAGCAACATAATAATACAGCAATTGAGTATTCAAAACAGAACGGAATGAAGTGGTTTCAACGTGGCTTGTTGCTGAAAACTGACATGTAAACTGCAGGAAAGCATAACTTGAAGTTAGTTGGTTTTTATACCGGCTAGGCTAGGCTTTCGGGCGTTGTCAAAACTGGTCTAACTGTAGCCAAATTTCCTTAAGCCAGTTGTCAGTATCACTTTTCACTCGCTTTTAAGAAATCATTTCTGTCAGTATTAAAATAACTCGAAAATACTCTTCTGATCACTCTTTGTTTTGGAATGAGCTATTATTCTTTTGGAATCCAAATATTACGACAAACATCGTACATATTTCATTTGTCGTTTTTCAATAACTTAAACTTGGTTGAAAGTTCTTTTCATTTCGTTTTATTTCTGACATAGATAGGACTTTTTGTCATTGTTTTCAAACTCCGTTTACAATCATTGACTACCTGTGAACGCAGGAACTGAGGGAGATGACATGTACGAAAGGTTTCGTCAAACCGTTGTGAACAGCGTATGGTCGAATTGGTCGGGGGCGGGATTGTCGAGCGGCCGGTTTAGGTGCGTATGTTTGATCTACACACTCTATCGTCTGCTGGCAAGTAAGCAACAACCGCTCGCCTGGCTTCGCTCAATCAATTGAGCCTTTTGCTGTCTTTCTTGGGAAAATGACGACGATATTGTTGCCAAATCCGTCAAAGTAAGTTATTTGTATGCACATACAAATTCAAAGATTTAAATTTCATGTGTTGAAAAAAATTGCAACAGGGGAAACGTAGAAAAGTGAGATAGAAAATATGTTTTTGTGATTGTTCTCAGTTGCGTCGCCAGCACGTATTCTGTAGCGCCGTATTTAATACTGGAAAAGCTCGCTGGTGAGGTAGTTGAGGTTTTCCGGCAAACCCAATTACTGCGCGCTGCCAGCTCGACCCCCAGGCTCCGATTCGGCAGATACATTTCGGGAAAAAATTTCAACTTTAATGAGAGCAGAATAGAAAGCTAGTTCATGTTGCCTTGGTACTGAAAAATTACGTTGAGCGCGCCAAAACAGACTGAAACATGTGAACCGTATGTCTTTATGCCCCATTTTACTCAAAGTTTAAACCAGAGATTACCAGTTATTTTGAGTTTTCACTGTGGGAGTCGAGATAATCAGAATTACAAAAACTGTATTTCGCTATTTTTGGATTGACCAGAAAACGCTTACTGGTAATCATTATAGAATGTCGATTCCAGAAAACAGTCCTTAGCAAACTGTCCAAACTGTAGAAACAGTCAATTTTCGTGCATATGTTTATTGTGATAAAACAATACGAAGTCCCCATATTTGCGATAATAGGTCAAGGATAGATGATCCCGGTCGTTGGCATGTTTCGATCTTTGGCTAGCATGCCTGAAATTTAAAAATCGGCAACATGAAAAAGCAAATGGACTGAGGCGTTCGGAAGATCAGTGTGGAGACGCTTCGAAATTTTCACGCTCACGGTACAGAGCGGTGACAATCCGTATTATATACATAATGAAACAAGGCAGTTTTCGTGAATTTCAAGTTTCAAGTTGTATTCACATAATGATATTTTATACTGGTGGTTCATGAGCGTTGGTCGTAAACTATTCCTATTCATGAGCACTTAGTATTACCGTCGTCGGTCAAATGCCATGTGTTCCCCATTATTGTCAACTTCCAGTGGTTATGTAGATCAACAGGCTTTGGCAAAGTGTTGACGTTCGCAAATATTCTGGGTTCTCCCTGAAAAAACGACTCAACGTCCACTGTTGTGTACATGATAAAATAATATAGAAATAACCGAATCCTCTCAACACTTCACGATCACAATCATTGGTTTCAGAAGGCGCCGTGAAAATTCAATGAGAACCGATAGGATATATCTTCACACTTTTTGTTCTGCTTACAAAAATCAAGCAACACTCCTCGTCTCCTTTTCTACACTCTGACTGTTCCAGCCGATCGGCCAGTCATATGTTGAACCAGTGCCCCGGTTCTCGACGAAAGAGAATGCAGATGAGATAAACGCTGTCTGTGCAAGAGATTCATCGAGGGTTGATTTAAAATTTCCGTTGTATGGGGCTTCTTTGCCTTCTGACTCGTGATGTACAGTTATGAATACAGGATTGTTTTTTACGATCGTATAACCGATCTCACCGTAATTTCGGCAAAACATGAACAAACACAATACATATCACCCATCGTATCACGAAGGAACGTGTTAGTGGATCGTACCGGCTTTGTCTGAACGCAGTTGTGTACGACGTGGAAGAATAGCTCGAGGCGCATGTCCTCAAACCCGTCATCAGACTCATATCCGCTAATTTCGAATTTGGCAGGGTGCTGGTTCACAAACTTGAACTCGCGAGCCTCACCAATTTGGTCGTTAGAACTCCAGGCATCTTCCTAAAATATTCGTTATACTATTCACAAATAAAAATACTGAATGTAAACCAAAAAACTGTATTACTTGCTGAGTGAGTATGGAGTTACCAATCAATCAGGTTTGATTATTTTATGTTTCTGTCAATTTGTTTTTCAATCACGATTAGCAATTTTCATCTTCTTTTCAACCGTATTGTTATCGGCTTTGCATATGTTTTGGTACGTGACTTCCTGGGCGGTGTCATTCATAGCTTTCTGAGAAAACGGAAAACGATACAGTGATGAAAGTTCTTTATGTTTCTTATTGACTTCTCAACTTCTATGGGTTCAACATATTAAGGAGAGAAAAGGAGAACGATTTCTTATAGTCGTCGCCAACGGAAAGGCGGGAGGGTACTGTATATCTCATTTTTCGCTGTGTACGGACACATCTCTTAGATTCCGAGACTTCTCGACTGTGTGTTCTCGTAGCGTAGTGGTTGTCACCCAGCTACGAATATTTTGCTCGCAAGTTCGATTCCGGAAAGAGACAAAAGTTTATGAATTTGGCACCCACTATAAAGTTCGCTGTTTTTACTCTATAAACCCCGAGTTCTAGCTTGTTTGTGAAATTCGGAAACCAAAAAACTAAGAGATGGACTCACATCCCACATTTGAACCTGGATTGTGAACTCGTCATGAGCGGCACACTCCACACTCAGATTGGCGTGGATTACTGTTGCTCGTACGCTCAGAAGGTGACAGAAAAGCTGAAACGACATAGAAATGACCGATTCACACATATTATTCAGGCTTTGTCTGTAAACTGGATACTATTTTATATGTGTCTGTTTTTTTCATAGAGGCCTTTTGACACTTTTAACTCAAATGTGTGAAAACGTTGCCACGCCCATGTGATGAGAAGGAGTGAGCTTCTAGTATTGATCCACAACAAGAGTATCATTGATCATCGTGAATTCTTACTTAATGAAGGGCTTTCATGTTTGTGCTCATTTCGAAGTTGACTATGAATAACCACTATAATTGATGTGGTTTGCAGAGGGCGCGCTTGGTAGACACGTTATAAAAGTTACGGTGAGCTCAAGCCACCCTAGAGCACAACACAGCACACAATCCAAATATACAGTATACTTCTACATAAATCGAACTTTACAGGTAACGAAATTAAAAACTCACCAGTAAGCCCACACGAAACATTTTCGCACCTGCCGATATCTTCTGAAAAGTATATTGTTAGAGTCACATTTGCCACTATCTTGTGAATCATGGAAAACAAACAAAACACTTTCTACTTATTTGGAAAATCCCTAGCCGGTATCAAAACTAAATAACTCCAAGTGACGCTTTCCTGCAGCTTTTATGTCAGTTTTAAGCAACAAGCGACAAGCCACGTTGAAACCCCTCATTCCGTTCTGTTTTGAATACTCAATTGCTTTCGGGCGTTGTCAAAACTGGTCTAACTGTAGCTTCAGCAACATAATAATACAGCAATTGAGTATTCAAAACAGAACGGAATGAAGTGGTTTCAACGTGGCTTGTTGCTGAAAACTGACATGTAAACTGCAGGAAAGCATAACTTGAAGTTAGTTGGTTTTTATACCGGCTAGGCTAGGCTTTCGGGCGTTGTCAAAACTGGTCTAACTGTAGCCAAATTTCCTTAAGCCAGTTGTCAGTATCACTTTTCACTCGCTTTTAAGAAATCATTTCTGTCAGTATTAAAATAACTCGAAAATACTCTTCTGATCACTCTTTGTTTTGGAATGAGCTATTATTCTTTTGGAATCCAAATATTACGACAAACATCGTACATATTTCATTTGTCGTTTTTCAATAACTTAAACTTGGTTGAAAGTTCTTTTCATTTCGTTTTATTTCTGACATAGATAGGACTTTTTGTCATTGTTTTCAAACTCCGTTTACAATCATTGACTACCTGTGAACGCAGGAACTGAGGGAGATGACATGTACGAAAGGTTTCGTCAAACCGTTGTGAACAGCGTATGGTCGAATTGGTCGGGGGCGGGATTGTCGAGCGGCCGGTTTAGGTGCGTATGTTTGATCTACACACTCTATCGTCTGCTGGCAAGTAAGCAACAACCGCTCGCCTGGCTTCGCTCAATCAATTGAGCCTTTTGCTGTCTTTCTTGGGAAAATGACGACGATATTGTTGCCAAATCCGTCAAAGTAAGTTATTTGTATGCACATACAAATTCAAAGATTTAAATTTCATGTGTTGAAAAAAATTGCAACAGGGGAAACGTAGAAAAGTGAGATAGAAAATATGTTTTTGTGATTGTTCTCAGTTGCGTCGCCAGCACGTATTCTGTAGCGCCGTATTTAATACTGGAAAAGCTCGCTGGTGAGGTAGTTGAGGTTTTCCGGCAAACCCAATTACTGCGCGCTGCCAGCTCGACCCCCAGGCTCCGATTCGGCAGATACATTTCGGGAAAAAATTTCAACTTTAATGAGAGCAGAATAGAAAGCTAGTTCATGTTGCCTTGGTACTGAAAAATTACGTTGAGCGCGCCAAAACAGACTGAAACATGTGAACCGTATGTCTTTATGCCCCATTTTACTCAAAGTTTAAACCAGAGATTACCAGTTATTTTGAGTTTTCACTGTGGGAGTCGAGATAATCAGAATTACAAAAACTGTATTTCGCTATTTTTGGATTGACCAGAAAACGCTTACTGGTAATCATTATAGAATGTCGATTCCAGAAAACAGTCCTTAGCAAACTGTCCAAACTGTAGAAACAGTCAATTTTCGTGCATATGTTTATTGTGATAAAACAATACGAAGTCCCCATATTTGCGATAATAGGTCAAGGATAGATGATCCCGGTCGTTGGCATGTTTCGATCTTTGGCTAGCATGCCTGAAATTTAAAAATCGGCAACATGAAAAAGCAAATGGACTGAGGCGTTCGGAAGATCAGTGTGGAGACGCTTCGAAATTTTCACGCTCACGGTACAGAGCGGTGACAATCCGTATTATATACATAATGAAACAAGGCAGTTTTCGTGAATTTCAAGTTTCAAGTTGTATTCACATAATGATATTTTATACTGGTGGTTCATGAGCGTTGGTCGTAAACTATTCCTATTCATGAGCACTTAGTATTACCGTCGTCGGTCAAATGCCATGTGTTCCCCATTATTGTCAACTTCCAGTGGTTATGTAGATCAACAGGCTTTGGCAAAGTGTTGACGTTCGCAAATATTCTGGGTTCTCCCTGAAAAAACGACTCAACGTCCACTGTTGTGTACATGATAAAACAATATAGAAATAACCGAATCCTCTCAACACTTCACGATCACAATCATTGGTTTCAGAAGGCGCCGTGAAAATTCAATGAGAACCGATAGGATATATCTTCACACTTTTTGTTCTGCTTACAAAAATCAAGCAACACTCCTCGTCTCCTTTTCTACACTCTGACTGTTCCAGCCGATCGGCCAGTCATATGTTGAACCAGTGCCCCGGTTCTCGACGAAAGAGAATGCAGATGAGATAAACGCTGTCTGTGCAAGAGATTCATCGAGGGTTGATTTAAAATTTCCGTTGTATGGGGCTTCTTTGCCTTCTGACTCGTGATGTACAGTTATGAATACAGGATTGTTTTTTACGATCGTATAACCGATCTCACCGTAATTTCGGCAAAACATGAACAAACACAATACATATCACCCATCGTATCACGAAGGAACGTGTTAGTGGATCGTACCGGCTTTGTCTGAACGCAGTTGTGTACGACGTGGAAGAATAGCTCGAGGCGCATGTCCTCAAACCCGTCATCAGACTCATATCCGCTAATTTCGAATTTGGCAGGGTGCTGGTTCACAAACTTGAACTCCCGAGCCTCACCAATTTGGTCGTTAGAACTCCAGGCATCTTCCTAAAATATTCGTTATACTATTCACAAATAAAAATACTGAATGTAAACCAAAAAACTGTATTACTTGCTGAGTGAGTATGGAGTTACCAATCAATCAGGTTTGATTATTTTATGTTTCTGTCAATTTGTTTTTCAATCACGATTAGCAATTTTCATCTTCTTTTCAACCGTATTGTTATCGGCTTTGCATATGTTTTGGTACGTGACTTCCTGGGCGGTGTCATTCATAGCTTTCTGAGAAAACGGAAAACGATACAGTGATGAAAGTTCTATATGTTTCTTATTGACTTCTCAACTTCTATGGGTTCAACATATTAAGGAGAAAAAAGGAGAACGATTTCTTATAGTCGTCGCCAACGGAAAGGCGGGAGGGTACTGTATATCTCATTTTTCGCTGTGTACGGACACATCTCTTAGATTCCGAGACTTCTCGACTGTGTGTTCTCGTAGCGTAGTGGTTGTCACCCAGCTACGAATATTTTGCTCGCAAGTTCGATTCCGGAAAGAGACAAAAGTTTATGAATTTGGCACCCACTATAAAGTTTGCTGTTTTTACTCTATAAACCCCGAGTTCTAGCTTGTTTGTGAAATTCGGAAACCAAAAAACTAAGAGATGAACTCACATCCCACATTTGAACCTGGATTGTGAACTCGTCATGAGCGGCACACTCCACACTCAGATTGGCGTGGATTACTGTTGCTCGTACGCTCAGAAGGTGACAGAAAAGCTGAAACGACATAGAAATGACCGATTCACACATATTATTCAGGCTTTGTCTGTAAACTGGATACTATTTTATATGTGTCTGTTTTTTTCATAGAGGCCTTTTGACACTTTTAACTCAAATGTGTGAAAACGTTGCCACGCCCATGTGATGAGAAGGAGTGAGCTTCTAGTATTGATCCACAACAAGAGTATCATTGATCATCGTGAATTCTTACTTAATGAAGGGCTTTCATGTTTGTGCTCATTTCGAAGTTGACTATGAATAACCACTATAATTGATGTGGTTTGCAGAGGGCGCGCTTGGTAGACACGTTATAAAAGTTACGGTGAGCTCAAGCCACCCTAGAGCACAACACAGCACACAATCCAAATATACAGTATACTTCTACATAAATCGAACTTTACAGGTAACGAAATTAAAAACTCACCAGTAAGCCCACACGAAACATTTTCGCACCTGCCGATATCTTCTGAAAAGTATATTGTTAGAGTCACATTTGCCACTATCTTGTGAATCATGGAAAACAAACAAAACACTTTCTACTTATTTGGAAAATCCCTAGCCGGTATCAAAACTAAATAACTCCAAGTGACGCTTTCCTGCAGCTTTTATGTCAGTTTTAAGCAACAAGCGACAAGCCACGTTGAAACCCCTCATTCCGTTCTGTTTTGAATACTCAATTGCTTTCGGGCGTTGTCAAAACTGGTCTAACTGTAGCTTCAGCAACATAATAATACAGCAATTGAGTATTCAAAACAGAACGGAATGAAGTGGTTTCAACGTGGCTTGTTGCTGAAAACTGACATGTAAACTGCAGGAAAGCATAACTTGAAGTTAGTTGGTTTTTATACCGGCTAGGCTAGGCTTTCGGGCGTTGTCAAAACTGGTCTAACTGTAGCCAAATTTCCTTAAGCCAGTTGTCAGTATCACTTTTCACTCGCTTTTAAGAGATCATTTCTGTCAGTATTAAAATAACTCGAAAATACTCTTCTGATCACTCTTTGTTTTGGAATGAGCTATTATTCTTTTGGAATCCAAATATTACGACAAACATCGTACATATTTCATTTGTCGTTTTTCAAAAACTTAAACTTGGTTGAAAGTTCTTTTCATTTCGTTTTATTTCTGACATAGATAGGACTTTTTGTCATTGTTTTCAAACTCCGTTTACAATCATTGACTACCTGTGAACGCAGGAACTGAGGGAGATGACATGTACGAAAGGTTTCGTCAAACCGTTGTGAACAGCGTATGGTCGAATTGGTCGGGGGCGGGATTGTCGAGCGGCCGGTTTAGGTGCGTATGTTTGATCTACACACTCTATCGTCTGCTGGCAAGTAAGCAACAACCGCTCGCCTGGCTTCGCTCAATCAATTGAGCCTTTTGCTGTCTTTCTTGGGAAAATGACGACGATATTGTTGCCAAATCCGTCAAAGTAAGTTATTTGTATGCACATACAAATTCAAAGATTTAAATTTCATGTGTTGAAAAAAATTGCAACAGGGGAAACGTAGAAAAGTGAGATAGAAAATATGTTTTTGTGATTGTTCTCAGTTGCGTCGCCAGCACGTATTCTGTAGCGCCGTATTTAATACTGGAAAAGCTCGCTGGTGAGGTAGTTGAGGTTTTCCGGCAAACCCAATTACTGCGCGCTGCCAGCTCGACCCCCAGGCTCCGATTCGGCAGATACATTTCGGGAAAAAATTTCAACTTTAATGAGAGCAGAATAGAAAGCTAGTTCATGTTGCCTTGGTACTGAAAAATTACGTTGAGCGCGCCAAAACAGACTGAAACATGTGAACCGTATGTCTTTATGCCCCATTTTACTCAAAGTTTAAACCAGAGATTACCAGTTATTTTGAGTTTTCACTGTGGGAGTCGAGATAATCAGAATTACAAAAACTGTATTTCGCTATTTTTGGATTGACCAGAAAACGCTTACTGGTAATCATTATAGAATGTCGATTCCAGAAAACAGTCCTTAGCAAACTGTCCAAACTGTAGAAACAGTCAATTTTCGTGCATATGTTTATTGTGATAAAACAATACGAAGTCCCCATATTTGCGATAATAGGTCAAGGATAGATGATCCCGGTCGTTGGCATGTTTCGATCTTTGGCTAGCATGCCTGAAATTTAAAAATCGGCAACATGAAAAAGCAAATGGACTGAGGCGTTCGGAAGATCAGTGTGGAGACGCTTCGAAATTTTCACGCTCACGGTACAGAGCGGTGACAATCCGTATTATATACATAATGAAACAAGGCAGTTTTCGTGAATTTCAAGTTTCAAGTTGTATTCACATAATGATATTTTATACTGGTGGTTCATGAGCGTTGGTCGTAAACTATTCCTATTCATGAGCACTTAGTATTACCGTCGTCGGTCAAATGCCATGTGTTCCCCATTATTGTCAACTTCCAGTGGTTATGTAGATCAACAGGCTTTGGCAAAGTGTTGACGTTCGCAAATATTCTGGGTTCTCCCTGAAAAAACGACTCAACGTCCACTGTTGTGTACATGATAAAATAATATAGAAATAACCGAATCCTCTCAACACTTCACGATCACAATCATTGGTTTCAGAAGGCGCCGTGAAAATTCAATGAGAACCGATAGGATATATCTTCACACTTTTTGTTCTGCTTACAAAAATCAAGCAACACTCCTCGTCTCCTTTTCTACACTCTGACTGTTCCAGCCGATCGGCCAGTCATATGTTGAACCAGTGCCCCGGTTCTCGACGAAAGAGAATGCAGATGAGATAAACGCTGTCTGTGCAAGAGATTCATCGAGGGTTGATTTAAAATTTCCGTTGTATGGGGCTTCTTTGCCTTCTGACTCGTGATGTACAGTTATGAATACAGGATTGTTTTTTACGATCGTATAACCGATCTCACCGTAATTTCGGCAAAACATGAACAAACACAATACATATCACCCATCGTATCACGAAGGAACGTGTTAGTGGATCGTACCGGCTTTGTCTGAACGCAGTTGTGTACGACGTGGAAGAATAGCTCGAGGCGCATGTCCTCAAACCCGTCATCAGACTCATATCCGCTAATTTCGAATTTGGCAGGGTGCTGGTTCACAAACTTGAACTCGCGAGCCTCACCAATTTGGTCGTTAGAACTCCAGGCATCTTCCTAAAATATTCGTTATACTATTCACAAATAAAAATACTGAATGTAAACCAAAAAACTGTATTACTTGCTGAGTGAGTATGGAGTTACCAATCAATCAGGTTTGATTATTTTATGTTTCTGTCAATTTGTTTTTCAATCACGATTAGCAATTTTCATCTTCTTTTCAACCGTATTGTTATCGGCTTTGCATATGTTTTGGTACGTGACTTCCTGGGCGGTGTCATTCATAGCTTTCTGAGAAAACGGAAAACGATACAGTGATGAAAGTTCTTTATGTTTCTTATTGACTTCTCAACTTCTATGGGTTCAACATATTAAGGAGAGAAAAGGAGAACGATTTCTTATAGTCGTCGCCAACGGAAAGGCGGGAGGGTACTGTATATCTCATTTTTCGCTGTGTACGGACACATCTCTTAGATTCCGAGACTTCTCGACTGTGTGTTCTCGTAGCGTAGTGGTTGTCACCCAGCTACGAATATTTTGCTCGCAAGTTCGATTCCGGAAAGAGACAAAAGTTTATGAATTTGGCACCCACTATAAAGTTCGCTGTTTTTACTCTATAAACCCCGAGTTCTAGCTTGTTTGTGAAATTCGGAAACCAAAAAACTAAGAGATGAACTCACATCCCACATTTGAACCTGGATTGTGAACTCGTCATGAGCGGCACACTCCACACTCAGATTGGCGTGGATTACTGTTGCTCGTACGCTCAGAAGGTGACAGAAAAGCTGAAACGACATAGAAATGACCGATTCACACATATTATTCAGGCTTTATCTGTAAACTGGATACTATTTTATATGTGTCTGTTTTTTTCATAGAGGCCTTTTGACACTTTTAACTCAAATGTGTGAAAACGTTGCCACGCCCATGTGATGAGAAGGAGTGAGCTTCTAGTATTGATCCACAACAAGAGTATCATTGATCATCGTGAATTCTTACTTAATGAAGGGCTTTCATGTTTGTGCTCATTTCGAAGTTGACTATGAATAACCACTATAATTGATGTGGTTTGCAGAGGGCGCGCTTGGTAGACACGTTATAAAAGTTACGGTGAGCTCAAGCCACCCTAGAGCACAACACAGCACACAATCCAAATATACAGTATACTTCTACATAAATTGAACTTTACAGGTAACGAAATTAAAAACTCACCAGTAAGCCCACACGAAACATTTTCGCACCTGCCGATATCTTCTGAAAAGTATATTGTTAGAGTCACATTTGCCACTATCTTGTGAATCATGGAAAACAAACAAAACACTTTCTACTTATTTGGAAAATCCCTAGCCGGTATCAAAACTAAATAACTCCAAGTGACGCTTTCCTGCAGCTTTTATGTCAGTTTTAAGCAACAAGCGACAAGCCACGTTGAAACCCTTCATTCCGTTCTGTTTTGAATACTCAATTGCTTTCGGGCGTTGTCAAAACTGGTCTAACTGTAGCTTCAGCAACATAATAATACAGCAATTGAGTATTCAAAACAGAACGGAATGAAGTGGTTTCAACGTGGCTTGTTGCTGAAAACTGACATGTAAACTGCAGGAAAGCATAACTTGAAGTTAGTTGGTTTTTATACCGGCTAGGCTAGGCTTTCGGGCGTTGTCAAAACTGGTCTAACTGTAGCCAAATTTCCTTAAGCCAGTTGTCAGTATCACTTTTCACTCGCTTTTAAGAGATCATTTCTGTCAGTATTAAAATAACTCGAAAATACTCTTCTGATCACTCTTTGTTTTGGAATGAGCTATTATTCTTTTGGAATCCAAATATTACGACAAACATCGTACATATTTCATTTGTCGTTTTTCAAAAACTTAAACTTGGTTGAAAGTTCTTTTCATTTCGTTTTATTTCTGACATAGATAGGACTTTTTGTCATTGTTTTCAAACTCCGTTCACAATCATTGACTACCTGTGAACGCAGGAACTGAGGGAGATGACATGTACGAAAGGTTTCGTCAAACCGTTGTGAACAGCGTATGGTCGAATTGGTCGGGGGCGGGATTGTCGAGCGGCCGGTTTAGGTGCGTATGTTTGATCTACACACTCTATCGTCTGCTGGCAAGTAAGCAACAACCGCTCGCCTGGCTTCGCTCAATCAATTGAGCCTTTTGCTGTCTTTCTTGGGAAAATCACGACGATATTGTTGCCAAATCCGTCAAAGTAAGTTATTTGTATGCACATACAAATACAAAGATTTAAATTTCATGTGTTGAAAAAAATTGCAACAGGGGAAACGTAGAAAAGTGAGATAGAAAATATGTTTTTGTGATTGTTCTCAGTTGCGTCGCCAGCACGTATTCTGTAGCGCCGTATTTAATACTGGAAAAGCTCGCTGGTGAGGTAGTTGAGGTTTTCCGGCAAACCCAATTACTGCGCGCTGCCAGCTCGACCCCCAGGCTCCGATTCGGCAGATACATTTCGGGAAAAAATTTCAACTTTAATGAGAGCAGAATAGAAAGCTAGTTCATGTTGCCTTGGTACTGAAAAATTACGTTGAGCGCCCCAAAACAGACTGAAACACGTGAACCGTATGTCTTTATGCCCCATTTTACTCAAAGTTTAAACCAGAGATTACCAGTTATTTTGAGTTTTCACTGTGGGAGTCGAGATAACCAGAATTACAAAAACTGTATTTCGCTATTTTTGGATTGACCAGAAAACGCTTACTGGTAATCATTATAGAATGTCGATTCCAGAAAACAGTCCTTAGCAAACTGTCCAAACTGTAGAAACAGTCAATTTTTGTGCATATGTTTATTGTGATAAAACAATACGAAGTCCCCATATTTGCGATAATAGGTCAAGGATAGATGATCCCGGTCGTTGGCATGTTTCGATCTTTGGCTAGCATGCCTGAAATTTAAAAATCGGCAACATGAAAAAGCAAATGGACTGAGGCGTTCGGAAGATCAGTGTGGAGACGCTTCGAAATTTTCACGCTCACGGTACAGAGCGGTGACAATCCCCGCCCCCCATACAATGCTAATGTCACCCTTTCCATGTTCCATGTTTCCATGTTCCATGTTTCCATGGCACAGTCTCAAGACACATGGCAAGCGAAATCACGATAAAATGCTTCAAAATTAATGTTTTTCAAAATACTTTTTCTGATTCGTATCTAAATCGAAAGAACTCACAAACAATGATATTCAAAATTTTGTAATATCGCGCACGCGCGCACGCGACGCGACAAAATTTTGAAAGTAGGTTTTATCGGACAAAAATTGGAGAACGGATGTAATCATACTTGCTGAAGCCGAATACTATTTTAAATTTTTGAACACGCGTGCACGCGACGCGACAGAATTCTTAAAATGATACAAAAATGTACGAAACTCGACGAACGGGTGTAGCTAACACAACTTTCCAAATGTACATGTTGGGCGTTAAATTTCTATTGCGTTGTGGTTGTTGTACAAATGCACACAACATAACACTCAGAAACTTTTTTGAGTGCTCCATTTTGCATCCTCGCATACCGAATTTTAAAAATTTTCGGAACGTGTGATGTTCATAACTTCAAAGCCCTTGGGGTCATATACAATCGTAATTGCAATTCAACGTTTGTCTTGACGGCCAAATGTCTTGACGGCTTGAATTACCGCTTCGTGTCACAAAAAATGCCTTAACTTGCTTTAAAATTCATATATTTCAAAAACCTTTTATTGTTTCGTATCATAATCGAAAGAACTCACGACCAATAATGCCATTTTAAATCTCGTAATATCGCGCGCGCGCACACGCGACGCGACAAAATTTTGAAAAGTAGGTTTTACGGAACAAAAATTGGTGAACTGATGTAATCATACCTGCTGAAACCAAATACAATTTCAATTTTTGGAACACGCGTGCACGCGACGCGACATACATTCTCAAATGGTACAAATACGTACGAAACTTGAAGAACGGTTGTAGTTAACACAACTTTCAAATCTACATGTTGGGCGTTAAATTTCTATTGCGTTGTGGCTGTTGTACAAATGCACACAACATAACACTCAGAAACTTTTTTGAGTGCTCCATTTTGCATCCTCGCATACCGAATTTTAAAAATTTTCGGAACGTGTGATGTTCATAACTTCAAAGCCCTTGGGGTCATATACAATCGTAATTGCAATTCAACGTTTGTCTTGACGGCCAAATGTCTTGACGGCTTGAATTACCGCTTCGTGTCACAAAAAATGCCTTAACTTGCTTTAAAATTCATATATTTCAAAAACCTTTTATTGTTTCGTATCATAATCGAAAGAACTCACGACCAATAATGCCATTTTAAATCTCGTAATATCGCGCGCGCGCACACGCGACGCGACAAAATTTTGAAAAGTAGGTTTTACGGAACAAAAATTGGTGAACTGATGTAATCATACCTGCTGAAACCAAATACAATTTCAATTTTTGGAACACGCGTGCACGCGACGCGACATACATTCTCAAATGGTACAAATACGTACGAAACTTGAAGAACGGTTGTAGTTAACACAACTTTCAAATCTACATGTTGGGCGTTAAATTTCTATTGCGTTGTGGCTGTTGTACAAATGCACACAACATAACACTCAGAAACTTTTTTGAGTGCTCCATTTTGCATCCTCGCATACCGAATTTTAAAAATTTTCGGAACGTGTGATGTTCATAACTTCAAAGCCCTTGGGGTCATATACAATCGTAATTGCAATTCAACGTTTGTCTTGACGGCCAAATGTCTTGACGGCTTGAATTACCGCTTCGTGTCACAAAAAATGCCTTAACTTGCTTTAAAATTCATATATTTCAAAAACCTTTTATTGTTTCGTATCATAATCGAAAGAACTCACGACCAATAATGCCATTTTAAATCTCGTAATATCGCGCGCGCGCACACGCGACGCGACAAAATTTTGAAAAGTAGGTTTTACGGAACAAAAATTGGTGAACTGATGTAATCATACCTGCTGAAACCAAATACAATTTCAATTTTTGGAACACGCGTGCACGCGACGCGACATACATTCTCAAATGGTACAAATACGTACGAAACTTGAAGAACGGTTGTAGTTAACACAACTTTCAAATCTACATGTTGGGCGTTAAATTTCTATTGCGTTGTGGCTGTTGTACAAATGCACACAACATAACACTCAGAAACTTTTTTGAGTGCTCCATTTTGCATCCTCGCATACCGAATTTTAAAAATTTTCGGAACGTGTGATGTTCATAACTTCAAAGCCCTTGGGGTCATATACAATCGTAATTGCAATTCAACGTTTGTCTTGACGGCCAAATGTCTTGACGGCTTGAATTACCGCTTCGTGTCACAAAAAATGCCTTAACTTGCTTTAAAATTCATATATTTCAAAAACCTTTTATTGTTTCGTATCATAATCGAAAGAACTCACGACCAATAATGCCATTTTAAATCTCGTAATATCGCGCGCGCGCACACGCGACGCGACAAAATTTTGAAAAGTAGGTTTTACGGAACAAAAATTGGTGAACTGATGTAATCATACCTGCTGAAACCAAATACAATTTCAATTTTTGGAACACGCGTGCACGCGACGCGACATACATTCTCAAATGGTACAAATACGTACGAAACTTGAAGAACGGATGTAGTTAACACAACTTTCAAATCTACATGTTGGGCGTTAAATTTCTATTGCGTTGTGGCTGTTGTACAAATGCACACAACATAACACTCAGAAACTTTTTTGAGTGCTCCATTTTGCATCCTCGCATACCGAATTTTAAAAATTTTCGGAACGTGTGATGTTCATAACTTCAAAGCCCTTGGGGTCATATACAATCGTAATTGCAATTCAACGTTTGTCTTGACGGCCAAATGTCTTGACGGCTTGAATTACCGCTTCGTGTCACAAAAAATGCCTTAACTTGCTATAAAATTCATATATTTCAAAAACCTTTTATTGTTTCGTATCATAATCGAAAGAACTCACGACCAATAATGCCATTTTAAATCTCGTAATATCGCGCGCGCGCACACGCGACGCGACAAAATTTTGAAAAGTAGGTTTTACGGAACAAAAATTGGTGAACTGATGTAATCATACCTGCTGAAACCAAATACAATTTCAATTTTTGGAACACGCGTGCACGCGACGCGACATACATTCTCAAATGGTACAAATACGTACGAAACTTGAAGAACGGATGTAGTTAACACAACTTTCAAATCTACATGTTGGGCGTTAAATTTCTATTGCGTTGTGGCTGTTGTACAAATGCACACAACATAACACTCAGAAACTTTTTTGAGTGCTCCATTTTGCATCCTCGCATACCGAATTTTAAAAATTTTCGGAACGTGTGATGTTCATAACTTCAAAGCTTGATAAAAGGGTCGTGCAAAATCAAACGGGTCAAAAAATCAGGTACTAATAATCTACAGCGAGTTATTCCGTCCAAATCACTCACTTACACCTACCATTATTTAACACTAATATTGATTATCGATTATTTACCTAGGGCGTTTTCAACAACAATTTCACTTTTAAAACGTGTTTTTCTCGAAAAACGCCGCCCTAACTCCTATTTTGAACACAACTTTTCCATAGCAGAATTTTGTGATCTACATTTTAACGTGCGCAAAATTTGCATAAATAGTCTCTTTCGCCCGTAAATCGGACAATACGGACCAAAAATCCGTTATTTTTGATTTGGGAGCTTCGTTTTTGTTGGAATCGTCTAATTTTTGACATACCACATGAGAGCCCTATTCGAAATCTACCATGAACTTTTGAACGGAAACAGTGCACGAAATCGTGCACTTTTCGTGCATCCGTCCCGTACCTCGATGCACGGTAGAAATCGTACAATTTTAAGCACACCAATGAATTTTTCACACCCGATTTACCCTACTATTAAGCATATTCGGCTTTTAACACTATATAACCGAGATATAGCTGTTTTAAAAATTTTGAAAGCAATGCGGTCCCCTTGGGGTCATATACAATCGTAATTGTAATTCAAGAAAACGTTGCACGCTGTACAACGTTGCACAGCGTTTGCGGAGCTCCATTTCAGGAAAAATGCCATAACTTGCTTAACAATTCATATATTCCAAAAAACTTTTTTTTGTTTCGTATCTACATTAAGAGAGCTATTCGAATATCATAAAAATAATTAAATACAACTCATTGTTTGTTGAGTTTTCGATCAGAATGACATTTGACGCGCTAATCAAAGCTCTGTATGATTAGAAACCTTAGTATTAGAACGTATTTAATATAAAAATAATTTGATGGACTACAACGTAAGAAGGTCTCATCTTTCCAATGGAGAAACTTCTAAATTCCTAAACTTCGTAGTTTTTGAGAAACTGGCTCTCTTTTAAAAATTTCCGGTTTCACCATTTTGACACGCCTTGAAAACTGAGTCGTAACTCATGTCAATTGTGACGTTATCAGTTGAAGTTTGTTTCTCTCCCTTGCCTGAAACCTCTTCTTTCTAAAAATTTCCTCAAATTCTTGTTATAATGATTGAGTCGTGCGTCACGAGTTGTTTTTCACGAAAAAGGCCGCAAATTTTCAGTAAAAATGCTCGTGTTCAGTCAGTTTTAAACATTTTTCCATAAAATGAAAGGCATGTAACTCAAAACTCACTCATGAAAAAGGAAATAATACTCATTTCTTGTGTGAGTCAATATGAAAAATGTTAGTACCTTATTGTTTAGGCCGGACTGCACCAAACAGTTTTAACTTGAACACAACAAATCAATCATTATCTGGTAGAGAAACTTATCATGTATGTCTCTGGGAAGTTTGATAAAACTATCTACATGAAGAGTCCATCAAGATCGTGAAACTTAGCGCGTAGCCAAATGAAGGTGTGCATAGCTGGCGTTTACTGTGCCATAGGCACTGTGGGGCAGCGTAATTAGCAATTATAATAACGACCACATCCTTGCTATGTAAAACACAAATCATAGTCAGCCATGTTTGGCAGCTTGTAACGATAACGCATGTTTTACTACCTCAACGAACTACGTTGGCAGGCCTTACAAAAAAGGTGAAACATTTTAGCAGTAAGTTGGCACGTGTTAAATTCAACGAAGTACGTTGGCAGGCCTTACAATACGTAAAGCATTTCAGGAGTAAGTAAGCACGTTTAAGGAAAGACGTGGGCAGG
Organism: Litoditis marina; assembly: GCA_964036275.1. NCBI lineage: Eukaryota > Metazoa > Nematoda > Chromadorea > Rhabditida > Rhabditidae > Litoditis > Litoditis marina. The sequence goes on from OZ038433.1 coordinate 33,463,820, forward strand.
CCTCAAAAAACGTGAAACATTCTAGCAGTAAGTTAGCACGTGTTAACTTCAACAAAACTCGCTGGCAGGCCCCACAATAACGTGAACATTTTCTGCAGGCTAACAGACGTTGGCAGGCCTTACAATTACGTGATCATCTTTTGCAGGCTAACATACGTTAGCAGGCCTTACATTTACGTGAACATTTTTAGGACAACATACTTTGGCAGGCCTCACAACTACATGAACATATTTGTAGGTCCTACAATTACGTAGACGTTTTTGTAGAACAGCATACGTAGGCAGGCCTTACAACTACGTAAACATTTTTGTAGGCCAACATACGTTAGCAGACCTTACAATTACGTGAACATTTTAGGGCAACATACGTTAACAGGCTTTACAACTACGTCAACATTTGTTGTAGGACAACCTACGCTAGCAGGTCTTACAATTACGTGAACATATTTGTAGGCCTTACAATTACGTGGACGTTATTGTAGAAAAACATACGTTGGCAGGCCTTACAACTTAGTAAATATTGTTGTAGGGAATAACACATTGTCAGGCTGTGCACGTACAATAAGTCCCGTGTTGAATTCAACGAAATACGTTGGCATGCCTTACAAAAATGTGAAACATTTTAGCAGTAAGTTGGCACGTGTTGAATTCAACGAAATACGTTGACAGGCCTTACAAAACTGTGAAACATTTTAGCAGTAAGTTGGCACGTGTTGAATTCAACGAAATACGTTGACAGGCCTTACAAAACTGTGAAACATTTTAGCAGTAAGTTGGCACGTGTTGAATTCAACGAAATACGTTGACAGGCCTTACAAAAATGTGAAACATTTTAGCAGTAAGTTGGCACGTGTTGAATTCAACGAAATACGTTGGCATGCCTTACAAAACTGTGAAACATTTTAGCAGTAAGTTGGCACGTGTTGAATTCAACGAAATACGTTGACAGGCCTTACAAAACTGTGAAACATTTTAGCAGTAAGTTGGCACGTGTTGAATTCAACGAAATACGTTGACAGGCCTTACAAAACTGTGAAACATTTTAGCAGTAAGTTGGCACGTGTTGAATTCAACGAAATACGTTGGCATGCCTTACAAAACTGTGAAACATTTTAGCAGTAAGTTGGCACGTGTTGAATTCAACGAAATACGTTGACAGGCCTTACAAAACTGTGAAACATTTTAGCAGTAAGTTGGCACGTGTTGAATTCAACGAAATACGTTGGCAGGCCTTACAAAACTGTGAAACATTTTAGCAGTAAGTTGGCACGTGTTGAACTCAACGAAATACGTTGACAGGCCTTACAAAAATGTGAAACATTTTAGCAGTAAGTTGGCACGTGTTGAATTCAACGAAATACGTTGGCAGGCCTTACAAAACTGTGAAACATTTTAGCAGTAAGTTGGCACGTGTTGAACTCAACGAAATACGTTGACAGGCCTTACAAAAATGTGAAACATTTTAGCAGTAAGTTGGCACGTGTTGAATTCAACGAAATACGTTGACAGGCCTTACAAAACTGTGAAACATTTTAGCAGTAAATTGGCACGTGTTGAATTCAACGAAATACGTTGACAGGCCTTACAAAAATGTGAAACATTTTAGCAGTAAGTTGGCACGTGTTGAATTCAACGAAATACGTTGACAGGCCTTACAAAAATGTGAAACATTTTAGCAGTAGGTTAACACGTGTTAAATTCAGCGAAACACGTTGGTAGGCTTTATAAAACGTAAAACATTTTAGCCGTAAGTTAGCACGTGTTGAACTTGGCGAACTACGTTGGCAGGCCTTACAAAAACGTGAAAAATTTTAGCAGTATGCATGCCAAATGACATATATTGCCAGGCCGCACGACAACCATGGAAAAAGTCGATCTTTCGCAAACCCATGGCACAGGCTTGGTATAACGGAGATATATCATGTTTGGTATCGTTTTGTACATAATTTTATACAAGATTTACAACTGCTAGACGCCGCAGGCGTCTAGTCCCCGCCCCCCATACAATGCTAATGTCACCCTTTCCATGTTCCATGTTTCCATGGCATCCATGTTTCCATGGCACAGTCTCAAGACACATGGCAAGCGAAATCACGATAAAATGCTTCAAAATTGATGTTTTTCAAAATTCTTGTTTTGATTCGTATCTGAACTAAAAATGCTATTCAACTATGACAACAATTTTTTCCTATAATGGTGGTATTATTGAGTTTTTGACAAACGTGATATTCGACGCGCTAATCAAAGCGTTCTGTTCCTAACCAAAATGAGCGAGAAACTTGTTTAAAATTAAATTCATTTGATGGACTACAACGTAAGAAGGTCCTATCTTTCCAATGGGAAAACTTGCAAGTTCTAGAACTTTGTAGTTTTTGAGAAACTGACCTTCTTTTGAAAATTTCCGGTTTAACCATTTTGACACGCCGTGTAACTTGAGTCGTAACTCATGCCAATTATGACTTTATTAGTGAAAATTTGTTTCTCTCTTTTCCCTATAATCTCTTCTTTCTGAAAATATTAACAAATTTTTGTTATAACGTTTACTTCGTGCGTAGATAGTTGTTTTTCACGAAAAAGGCCGCAAATTTTCACTATTAATGCTCGTGTTCAGTCAGTTTTCAACATTTTTCCATTAAATAAACGGCATATAACTCAAAACTCAATTGTAAAAAAGAAAATAATAATTACTACTCGTAAAAATCAATATAGAAAATGTTAGTACCTTATTGTTTAGACCGGACTGCACCAAACAGTTTTGACTCACATACAACAAATTAATAATTATCGGGTAGAGAAAATTATCATGTATGTCTCTGTGGAATTTCATGAAATTATCTACATGAAGAGTCCATCAAGATCGTGAAACTTAGCGCGTAACCAAATGTAGGTGTGCATAGCTGGCGTTTACTGTGCCATAGGCACAGTGGAACAGCGTAATTAGCAATTATAATAACGACCACATACGTGCTATGTGAAACACAAATCATGGTCAGTCATGTTTGACAGATTGTAACGATAACGCATGTTTTACTACCTCAGCGAAATACGTTGGCAGGTCTTACAAAAAACGTGAAACATTTCAGCAGTAAGTTAGCACGTGTTAAATTTAACGAAATAATTGGTAGGCGTTACAAAACGTGAAACATTATAGCAGTAGGTTAACACGTGTTAAAGTCAACAAAATACGTTGGTAGGCCTCACAAACACGTGGATATTTTTGACGGTACAATGGCACGTTTTGAATTGAACGGAATACGTTAGTCGGCGTTACACAACGTAAAACATTTCAGCAGTAAGTTAAAACGTGTTAAATTTAACGAATTACGTTGGTAGGCATTTGAATAATACTCTGTCTCAAAAATCTTTTGCCGTCACTTCTGGAGTTCTTCAAGGAACTGTCACTGGTCCTTTATTGTTCCTAATTTATATAAATGATTTATCAACTACTCTGCACAGTCGCCAAATACAACATTGTTTTTTCGCTGATGATCTAAAAATATATGGTTCTGATCCAAAAGTCATTCAAGACACCATTAACATAGTACATGATTGGTCTGTGCATTGGCGTCTTCCTCTCGCAGAAAACAAAATCAATGTACTCCATCTTGGCGCAAAAAATGCAAGAGAAAATTACTACATCAATGGAAAAGCAATTGAAGCAAAAGAAGTGATCAGAGATCTTGGAATCATGATTGACGAAAAGTTGAATTTTGAATCTCATATTAATCAACAGGTTGCCAAAGCTTCAGCGATTTCTACAAAAATAATTCGGTCCTTTTCTTTCTGCACCCCAAATGAGTATATGGCATTGTTCAACACTTATGTTTCTCCTATACTTCTTTACTGTTCTGAAGTCTTCAATCCAGCGTTAAACTCTAGGTTATCCTTAGTATTAGAAGGACCACTCAGAAGATTCACGGCTTCAGCGTTTCAAAAATGCCATGTTCAGTACGATTCATACACAGATCGCTTGAACCAATTGAATGAGAAACCGTTTTATTTCAGACGTGTTAAAAATGATTTGTTACAGGCTTACAAGATAAAGTCGGGCCTATCCCAACTACCCACCGTTCCATGGAAAAACAGTAACCTCCCGAGGGATAGGCATCGACTTGTATTGTGTGATAAAATATGTGATAACAATTGGTTTTTTCCGAGAGTTGTAAAATTGTGGAATTCGATAAGTAGAGATATTGGTAGATTGGAAAATATTAATCAGTTTAAGACCTATCTAGACGTTATTGATGTAGCTGTTTTATTTGAGAACATTCCATATGCGCTTCAATAGATGATGCGAGAAATCAACTGTTTCTCTAAAAAGCTCCCCTCAATCCGAAGATGAGAGAGTTATGCTCTCATCCCTTTGGGGACTCAGTTTATTCCTAACATCTTGTAAAACTTCTTGTTCTATGTTTTATATATGCAGGAATAAATAATAATAGGCCTCACAAAAACGTGGATGTTTTTGACGGTACAATGGCACGTGTTGAATTCAACGGAATACGTTGGTAGGCGTTACACAACGTAAAAATTTTAGCAGTAAGTTGAAACGTGTTAAATTTAACGAAATACGTTGGTAGGCCTCACAAAAACGTGGATATTTTTGACGGTACAATAGCACGTGTTGAATTCAACGGAATACGTTGGTAGGCGTTACACAACGTAAAACATTTTAGCAGTAAGTTAAAACGTGTTAAATTTAACGAATTACGTTGGTAGGCCTCACAAAAACGTGAATATTTTTGACGGTACAATGGCACGTGTTGAATTCAACGGAACACGTTCTTAGGCGTTACACAACGTTCTGACAGAACCCGCGCGCATGCACGCGACGCGACATCGATGTTTCGCCAACCCATGGCACGGGCTTCGTATAACGGAGAATAGTCATGTTTGGTATCGTTTTGTACAGAATTTTACGAGTAACATACGAGATTTACAACTGCTAGACGCCGCAGGCGTCTAGTCCCCACCCGTATATACAATGCAATTGTCACCCTTTTCAACGTTTCCGGCGCACAAATTTTCCAACGCACACATTTTCCAACGCATGGAAACAGAAAAAAGACGAGAAAATACTTTAAACTTAACTTTTTTGCACAATTTTTTTTTGATTTGTATTCAAATTAAATAGACTATTCAACTATTCAAAAACCTTTTTTATATCATTATGTTATTGTTAAGTTCTTGTCCAAAGTGACATTTGACGCGCTAATCACAGCGCTGTACGATTATAAAAATTAATATTAGAACGTTTCGATTATCAAAATATTCTGATGGAATATGACGTAAAATTGTCCTGTCTTTCGAATGGAATAATTTTCAAAATGCGAAACATCGTAGTTTTCGAGTAACAGGGCAGGTTCTGAAAACAATCGGTTTTTCTATTCCGATACGCTAGGATAATTGTTATGTAACTCATGTAAATCGTGATATAATTGAAATTGTTTTTGTTTTTCAACCTTGCTTGAAATGTCTTCTTTCTGAATATGTAAACAAATTTCTGTTTTAAAGGTTTAGTCATGCGTAGCAAGTTATTTTTCACGAAAAAGGCCGCAAATTTTTACGGATAATGCTCGTGTTCAGTCAGTTGCCAACATTTTATCAAAAACTTTACGGCACATTACTGAGAACGTGATTTCAAAAAAGAAAATAAAACTTTCCACTCGTAAAAGTTGACACAAAAAATATTAGTATCTTATTCTTTAAGCCGAACTGCCCAAAACAGTTTCAACTCAAATACAACAAGTTGGATATTATCTGGTAGAGAAAATTGTAATGTATCTCCCTGTCGAATTTCATGACAATATATACATTACAAGTTTATTAAAATGTGTCAAAACTAAGCGCGTAACCGAATGTCGACGAGCATAGCTGGCGTTTACTGTGCCATTGGCAATGTGGTCAGCGTAATTAGCAATTGTAATTAGTACGACATACGTGGTTTGTACGACACAGAAAACCCAACTGATCTGTTGTGTATATTGATAACTGATGTTTTACGAGTCATTAACGATATACATTGGTTGGCCTCACGAATTAAACATTTTTCGCAAGCTAACATAGGTTCGCAGGCCTTGGAACTACGTGAACCTTTTTCGCAGGCCTTAGAACTACGTGAACCTTTTTCGCAGGCCTTACAACTACGTGAACATTTTCGCAGGCCTTACAACTACGTGAACATTTTTTGCAGGATAACATAGGTTCGCAGGCCTTACAACTACGTGAACATTTTCGCAGACCTTACAACTACGTGAACCTTTTTCGCAAGCCTTAAAACTACGTGAATCTTTTTCGCAGGCCTTACAACCACGTGAGCCTTTTTCGCAGGCCTTAGAACTACGTGAACCTTTTTCGCAGGCCTCACCACTACGTGAACCTTTTTCGCACACCTTAGAACTACGTGAACCTTTTTCGCAGGCCTTAGAACTACGTGAACCTTTTCGCAGGCCTAACAACTACGTGAACCTTTTTCGCAGGCCTTAGAACTACGTGAACCTTTTTTGCAGGCCTTACAACTACGTGAACCTTTTTCGCAGGCCTTACAATTACGTGGACCTTTTTTGCAGGCCTTAGAACTACGTGAACCTTTTTCGCAGGCCTTAGAACTACGTGATTATTTTTCGCAGGCCTTACATCTACATGAACATTTTTCGCAGGCCTTACAACCACGTGAACCTTTTTCGCAGGCCTTAGAACTACGTGAACCTTTTTCGCAGGCCTCACCACTACGTGAACCTTTTTCGCACACCTTAGAACTACGTGAACCTTTTTCGCAGGCCTTAGAACTACGTGAACCTTTTCGCAGGCCTAACAACTACGTGAACCTTTTTCGCAGGCCTTAGAACTACGTGAACCTTTTTTGCAGGCCTTACAACGACGTAAACATTTTTCCGCAGGTCTTACAACTACGTGAACATTTTTCGCAAGCCTTACAACTACGTGAACTTTTTTTTCCCAGGATAACTTAGGTTCGCAGGTCTTACAACTACGTGAACATTTTGATAATATAGATTCGCAGGTCTTACAACTACGTGAACAATTCTTGCAGGATAACATAGGTTCGCAGGCCTTACAACTACGTAAACACTTTTCGCAGGATGACATAGGTTCGCAGGCCTGGCAGCTACGTGAACATGTTCTGTAGGAGCACGCGTTGTTGTCAAAAAAAATGTGTTGGCAGGCATTACAACCACGGAACTCTTTGGCAGGACATAGGCATGCGTTAATGTCAACGAAGTAATCTGGCAGGCTTTTCACATACGTGAAACTCTTTGGCAGGTCAATGGTAAGCAATAGTGGCAAAAAAATCAGTGGCGAACAAATGTAGTTGTACGTGCGCATGCTAAACACATCTATGAATTTCAACAAAACGCGCGCGCGTGCACGCGACTCGACGAAAACTTCCAAAGTAGGTTCTCCAGTTCGAAATTTTGCGAACAAGCGTGATCGTACCTGGTGATGTTGAACACGATTCAAATTTATAAAAATTGCCGTGAGAAAGTCGACATTTCGCAAACCCATGGCCCGGGCTTGGCATAACGGAAAATATTCATGTTTGGTATCGTTGTTTACAGTATTTTAAATGTATTATACAAGATTTACAACTGCTAGACGCCGCAGGCGTCTAGTCCCCGCCCCCCATACAATGCTAATGTCACCCTTTTCGACATTTCGACATTCGACATTTCGACATTTCGACATGGGTTTCGAGACACATGGCAAGCAAAATTACGATAAAATGCTTCAAAATTAACGTTTTTAAAATACTTTTTTTTTATTCGTATCTAAACTAAAAGAGCTATTCAACTATCACAACATTTTTTTCCTAAAATGGTGGTATGATTGAGTTTTTGACAAACGTGATGTTTGACGCGCTAATCAAAACGTTCTGTTCGTAATCAAAGTGAGCGAGAAAGTTGTTTCAAATTAAAATTATTTGGTGAGTTACAACGTAAGAAAGTCTTATCTTTCCAATGGAAAAACTTTTGAATTCTAGAACTTCGTAGTTATTGAGAAACTGGCCCTCATTTGAAAATTTCCGGTTCTACCATTTTGACACGCCGTGTAACTTGAGTCGTAACTCATGCCAATTGTGACTTTATTAGTAAAAATTTGTTTCTCTCTCTTTCCTATAACCTCTTCTTTTTGAAAATGTTAATAAATTTTTGTTATAACGTTTGAGTCGTGCGTAGAAAGTTGTTTTTCACGAAAAAGGCCGCAAATTTTCCCTATTAATGCTCGTGTTCAGTCAGTTTCCAACATTTTTCCATAAAATAAACGGCATACAACTCAGAACTCAATTATAAAAAAGAAAATGATAATTACCACTCGTAAAAATCAATATAAAAAATGTTAGTACCTTATTGTTTAGACCGGACTGCACCGAACAGTTTTACCTCAAATACAACAAATCAATTATTATCTGGTAGAGAAAATTATCATGTATGCCTCTGTGAAATTTCATAAAATTATCTACATGAAGAGTCCATCAAGATCGTGAAACTTAGCGCGTAACCAAATGTAGGTGTGCATAGCTGGCGTTTATTGTGCCATAGGCACAGTGGAACAGCGTAATTAGCAATTATAATAACGACCACATACGTGCTATGTAAAACACAAATCATGGTCAGCAATGTTTGACAGCTTGTAACGATAAAGCATGTTTCAATACCTCAGCGAAATACGTTTGCAGATCTTACTATCTTACAAAAACGTGAAACATTTTAGCAATAAGTTGGCACGTGTTTGAAATTCAACGAAATACGTTGGCAGGCCTCACAAAAATGTGAAACATATTAGCAGTAATTAACACGTGTGAAATTCAACGAAATACGTTGGCAGGCCTTACAATTACGTGGACATTTTCGTAAAAACCTACGTTAGCAGGTCTTACATTTACGTGAACGTATGTGTAGGCCTCACAACTACGTAGACGTTTTTGTAGAACAATATACGTTAGCAGGCCTTACAATTACGTGAACATGTTTGTAGGCCTCACAACTACGTGACGTTTTTGTAGAAAAACATACGTAAGCAGGCCTTACAGCTACGTGAAAATCTTTTGCAGGCCAACATACGTTAGCAGGTTTCACGATTACGTGAACATATTTCGGACAACATACGATGGCAAGCCTTACGACTATGTGAACATTTTTTGTAGGAGAACATACGTTAGCAGGTTTTACAATTACGTGAACATGTTTGTAGGCCTTACACTTACGTTACAAGAAAATTTGGTGGCAGGCTCTGTACTCAAGTAAAGCTCTTTGGCATGCCGTTGACACAAATCAATTTGTTTACTATGAGGAGCACAATATAGGCCTATTCGGTATCATTTTTCATGAAATTTTTTAGTGATCTATATGATTTACAACTGCTAGACGCCGCAGGCGTCTAGTCCCCTTGGGGTCATATACAATCGTAATTGCAAACGACGTCGTTGAATTCAACGATGCGTTGCTTTATTTCAGGAAAAATGCCATAACTTGCTTAAAAATTCATATATTCCAAAAAACTTTTTTTTGTTTCGTATCTACATTAAGAGAGGTATTCGAATATCATGAAAATAATTGAATACAACTCATTGTTTGTTGAGTTTTCGATCAGAATGACATTTGACGCGCTAATCAAAGCTCTGTATGATTAGAAACCTTAGTATTAGAACGTATTTAATATGAAAATAATTTGATGGACTACAACGTAAGAAGGTCTCATCTTTCCAATGGAAAAACTTCTAAATTCCTAAACTTTGTAGTTTTTGAGAAACTGGCTCTCTTTTAAAAATTTCCGGTTTCACCATTTTGACACGCCTTGAAAACTGAGTCGTAACTCATGTCAATTGTGACGTTATCAGTTGAAGTTTGTTTCTCTCCCTTGCCTGGAACCTCTTCTTTCTAAAAATTTTCACAAATTCTTGTTATAATGATTGAGTCGTGCGTCACGAGTTGTTTTTCACTAAAAAAGCCGCAAATTTTCAGTAAAAATGCTCGTGTTCAGTCAGTTTTGAAAATTTTTCCATAAAATGAAAGGCATGTAACTCAAAACTCACTTATAAAAAAGGAAATGATACTCATTTCTTGTGTAAGTCAATATGAAAAATGTTAGTACCTTATTGTTTAGGCGGGACTGCACCGAACAGTTTCAACTCAAATTTCACAAATTCGATATTATGTGGTAGAGAAAATTATCATGTATACCTTTGTGAAATTTCATGAATTAATCTACATGACGAGTTCATCAAGATCTTCAAAACTAGGCGCGTAAGCAAACGTAGGTGTGCATGGCTGACGTTTACTTTGCTATTAGCAATGTGGGGTCAGCGTAATCAGCAATAGGCAATTATAATAAATACAACACCCGTGATTTGTAAAACATGAAGCTCATACAACCGTTTTTCTTATATGACAGCACAATGTCACGACCGTTAATATCATTTGTATACGTTGGCAGGCCATAGAAAAACAGTAAACTCTTCAGTAGTAAGTTGGCTCGCTTTGAAATGAACGAACAATTGTGGCTGGCTTCCAAACTACGAATAACTTTTTGACAGCACAATGGCACGCGTTTGTATCAACAAAATACTTTGCCAGTTTTTACAGAAATGTGAAACTACTTAGCAGTAAATCGGCACATGTTAACTTCCACAAAATATAACAGCAGGCTTCTCATATACATGCAACATTTTGACAGTACAATGACACGCGTTCTATCAACAAAATACGTTGGCCAGGCCTCACAAAAACGTGAAAATCTTCAGCAGTAAATTGGCACGTGTTAAATTCAACAACGCATGGTATCAGACCTCTCATATACGTGAAACATTCCGACAGTACAATGGAACTCATTCATATCACCAAAGTACGTGGCAGGCCTTGCAAGTACGTGAAACTTCTTGACAAGTCGTTGGAACGCAATAATATGAACGGAATACGACGACATGGCTAACAATTTACGTAAAATATTTGGTAGGCATTGGTGACGCGTTATTATCATCACTCACGTTAGCAGGCTTCACATTTACGTGAAACTATCCAGGAAGCCGTTGGCGCACATTTGTGTCAACAAAATACGTGGGCAGGCAGAAAGAATACGTAAAACTATACCGATCCATGTGAAACTCTCGAAGTACCTCGGCACGCGTTGAAATGAACAAAGAAAGCTCAAAAGACGTTGGAACGATCTAACCTCAAACAATTACGTTGGCAGGCCTTACAATTACGTGAAACATTTTAGCAGTAAGTTGGCACGCGTTCAATTCAACGAAATACGTTGGTAGGCGTTACAAAACGTGAAACATTATAGCAGTAGGTTAACACGTGTTAAAGTCAACGAAATACGTTGGCAGGCCCTACAAAAACGTGGATATCTTTGACACTACAATGGCACGTGTTTAATTCAACGAAATACGCTGGTAGGCGTTGCAAAAACGTAAAACATTTTAGCAGTAAGTTAACACGTGTTAAATTTAACGAAATACGTGGAAAGGCCTCACGAAAACGTTGATTTTTTTGACAGTACAATGGCACGTGTTGAATTCAACGGAATACGTTGGTAGGCGTTACACAACGTTCTGACAGAACGCGCGCGCATACACGCGACGCGACATCGATATTTCGCCAACCCATGGCACGGGCTTCGTATAACGAAAAATAGTCATGTTTGGTATCGTTTTGTACAGAAATTTACAAGTAATATACAAGATTTACAACTGCTAGACGCCGCAGGCGTCTAGTCCGTATTATATACATAATGAAACAAGGCAGTTTTCGTGAATTTCAAGTTTCAAGTTGTATTCACATCATGATATTTTATACTGGTGGGTCATGAGCGTTGGTCGTAAACTATTCCTATTCATGAGCACTTAGTATTACCGTCGTCGGTCAAATGCCATGTGTTCCCCATTATCAAATGCCATGTGTTGAAACTTAAACTTGGTTGAAAGTTCTTTTCATTTCGTTTTATTTCTGACATAGATAGGACTTTTTGTCATTGTTTTCAAACTCCGTTTACAATCATTGACTACCTGTGAACGCAGGAACTGAGGGAGATGACATGTACGAAAGGTTTCGTCAACTCTGAAGTAAAAACCCGAGTTGTTTACCAAGGTTCGCGCCACCAAATTGGTCACTAGTTGATATCAAGTTGTGAAATCAAACCACAACTTGGGCGGCGGGTTACGGTAGTTTTTCAATAGGGCCAGGGTCGGCTGGTACCCCGCTAAAAACAGCATGGTAGTCTAATTATAACTAATAGTTCACTTTGGTTTTATTATTGATATCAAAAACCACGGAAACGATGAAACTCACATATTTATTCGAATGTGCAACAATAAATTGTACAGGAAACGATAAAAATAGATGAACGAAAGGAGAATAATCAACAAATACAATTTTTTGTTGGCATAAACAATTTACACATCATAAAAAAATTTTAGTTTACACACTACAAGGTCCAAAATAGTTATATCGGATGCCATTCTCCTTGTAATTCAAGAATAGGACGATACATATCGTACTTTTGAACTAACTACTATGAATCATGCTATAATTGTCACATAAGCTTAAATATGGCCTGATTTAGAAAAATAGTACAAGAACCTGCACAACCGGGATGCCTAAATAAACAACTACCCTAACAATCTGAAAAATTATGGCCAAAAGACCGTGAACCTAATAAAACTATGGTTTCGTGTGAAAAGTGTGTAAAAATCCTGCTAATGCGGCCGCTTATACCGAATCTATGCTGATGTGTTCAGCTTGAGGCGACGGCACTCCAATTCATCCTAGCAATCTTCAATCTTGCTAGGGGTTTCTGTGGTCCTCTCACCACAGCCATCGGTACTCAATCAGAACTAAAAAAACAAACTCGGTGAACCGCTCTAAAATGAACCAAGGCACATCAGAAACGTGACTAAGCTCAGCAAAAGGTAACCCGTTTTTCGATTAAACTATGTAATGAAAATACGTGGATTAGCATCAAAATAGACAAATGAATTTAATGTCAGCCCAGAAAAGACACTCATAACGGTTCAAACTAACGATAAAGTAGCTATATACCAGTTCCATTTCGGCCATTTAGGAAAACTAACAAGAAACGGGTGGTTGTGAAAAAATGTAGTTATAGACCAGCAAAGCAACACGGAATAAAGTGAGAAAACGAAATAACACTCACCTACATCACGACGAGAGCCAAGTTATACGTTGCCTTATCTTATGTTATTGTGATTCATGGTCGGCCTGAAACCAAGAAATTCTTGTCTTGTCAAATTCAATAAGTTTCTGTCACGCAGAATATTCCCAGATTCTGAATTATATTCGAAATACGGGTGCCTTAATGGAGCACATGAGCCAACTCGATTTTTTGAAAATGTTCGTTAAATTTAGATAGGAATTGTATATAAAATAAAATTGCCAATAAGAAAACTCACGGAATGGCAATGTTCAATGTACCAGCGCCCTCGCTGCGCAGGAAAAAAGTAGAGATCTGTAAATAACTACTATTGCTGACAGTGTTGTTAATGGGAATGACTCATTACAGACTATATAAGACATAGGTAGAAACTATACAATATGTCTCAGTTTCAGTTCGGTACGTTGCTCATCAAACTGCGCATATACATCGGATCATGCTAATTTCAATTGGTAACCCACCAAGAACGAACTACAAATACAGCATAACAAATTATTGGCCAAAATTTTTTGATTAAAATTCGACAACTTTCACATGTTTGAATCCGAAAAGGATCGTTATTTTGTGTAATAGTTGGACCTCACTGGTACACGCTTTCAGGCTTTGAGCCAATTTTGACTATTTTTCAATAAAAGACTGAGACACCTGTTTTTCGATAAAAACAATTGGTTGAAATTCTTGATTTTGCATCAAAAATTGGGGAATTCTCGGTATATGTAAAGAGGAAGCCCGTTACGTGAAATGTTCTGGCTATTCAAGACATTTTTCCAAAGTATGTGATAAACTTGGATGAGTTGAGTTTTCACTCGCAGGAAAATCTTTCTCTCTCTCTCTTTCTCTCTGATTCTCCCCTTGTCCTGTATACTATCCACCTCAAAAAATGACCAACCTATTGTCCGTGAATGAGTTGTATTCTCTCTTGCAGGAATAAAATGCGGAATCAAAGTAGACTACCCGTAGAAGTCGCCCCAGACTGTAGTCGTACGCACGGCATAAAGTACATCTGTAATTTAAAATCTCCGCTAAACTTGAGCATGACAGCCAGAGAAACAATGCATTCAACTTTCTTGTGTCGAACCTATCTTTTAAGTAACCGAAAACCAAAGCGTATTTACTGAAAGAAAATTTGGGCTATGATATGGAGAACTTCCGCTTTTCTGCAGTACTGTACTGTGTCCTGTGTGACATAGGTGGGATGCTATGGTCCGCTGACCGGGAGGTGGGATGCTATGGTCCGCTGACCGGGGGACCCTTAACTTTTTACCACACTGGGCGAGAGAGGACCTATAACTGTTTAACAAATAATCCAGTTTTGTCATTGTGGCGCCACTGAATTGAGGAGGGACCCAAACCTTTTAGTAGTTTTTCGCGGAAGAGATCATTAACTCTTGAGACCCTTAACCAAGATTATCCCACATATGCTGTGTGAGAAGACAAGTAATGAAGCAAACGGAACAGAGACCTAAGAAAAAAATACAATGTAAAAACCATATACCAGTAAAGTTGTCCGAATAGTTTTTAGCCTTTTTTTTCTACTTTTGATGAAAAATCCTGAATTTTCACGTGTTTACATCAGAAAACGGATTACTTTTCGTTGCTTAGTCGAACCTTACTGGTGTACGGTTGAAACTAGACTCATCAACTGATCTACTCATCTACCGTACTTTAATACTGCACTGCAGTCCGATAACTCCAATTAAAGGGAAAAATTTCTAGCTCAGCTTGCTTGTGAACATGTTGAGTAGACACCATTTAACACAGATATGAATTAGAATTTAGAATAGAACCAAACTGATTTAAGAACTTGATACGATTGAACATAAGGGAAAGGGTATAGACAAAACTGGGTTATAGTAAATGTAGCCTAGTATTACTGACAACCTTCTCTAAACATAACAGATCCATACACCAGAAGGGTGTGATCATTCGTGTAGAAAGTTCGTTGTTCAATATAAACACGTAAAACTAAACGCTCAAGCGACACTCATAGTAAGTTATTTTTTAATATTTTGAGTATTTTATATATTTTTGAAGCCGTGTACGGGATCAAAAGTACAATTAAACAATGAAGCAAAGCTCGGACAAGAAAGCAATGAATTCTCACCAACTTTGTTATGTTGCAACCGTCGACTTCTCAAACATTGCTGGGGAGGTCGAGCATCGCATGAAACCACCTAGAAATGCAGAAAAGTTCATTGAAGAACAAAGCAATCAAACATTTTGAGGTCTAATAATGCAATTGTGGCGACGACAGCATCCGAACACACTGTTAGAGCAAAAACAAATGTTTGCCGTTTTTTGAAAATACGACACTATATATGGTCACATTATGCGTTTTTAGCTTGTCAACTAGGTGCACACTACTGCTTTATCAAGCAAAACGTTAGTCACAACATCTGAAGCAATAAAAACGAGAAAAAAACGAGAAATACAATGATACAACCAAAATAAAGAAATAATTCAAAAATTCGAATCGTAAAAATTATACAGTACTCTTGACGCAATTTATGTACGCAATACGCAGTCTGGCGTTTGTCTACCGTAAGACCTTGGTGAACAACTTGGGAAACAGGCTAAACCTTGATTCACAACTTGGGCTTTTGGCGAACCTTGGTAAACAACTCGGTTTTTAAACTCAGAGAAACCGTTGTGAACAGCGTATGGTCAAATTGGTCGGGGGCGGGATTGTCGAGCGGCCGGTTTGGATAGTTCATTCATCTGCTGGCATTTGTTTTGCTTGAGTCCTTGAGAAACTTCCATTAATACATACATTTTGTCACTGTACTCGTAGTTGGACTATGCTGATTCTCCAGGTTTATTGCTGTATTAACTTCAGTTTCTTGAACTTCTGTTTTCATCTTTTCATTTGCGTTCTCAACACGACGGCGTAATGGATCAATGAATCAAAAATATGGACTGGTTCAATCATCACTCACTTCACTGAAAAACACTAAAAACAAATAGATTAGAGATGAACTATAGGGTTGTTAAAAAATAAACTCGAACTCGAAAAACTCGAAATAAACTCGAAATTTCGAGTTATTTCGAGTTTCGAGTTCAACTCGAAACTCGAAAAATTCGAAACTCGAAAAACTCGAAATTTCGAAAACTCGAAAAACTCGAAACTCGAAAAACTCGAATTTTCTAGAAACTCGAAAAACTCGAATTTTCTGATACTCGAAAAACTCGAAACTCGCAATTTTCAACAAAAAACTCGAAAACCTCGAAATTTCGAGTTCTGAGTTCAACTCGAAACTCGAAAAACTCGAAAATTTTCAGAACTCGAAAAACTCGAAACTCGAAAAACTCGAAATATCGGAAACTCGAAAAACTCGAATTTTCTGAAACTCGAAAAACTCGAATTTTCTGATACTCGAAAAACTCGAAACTCGAAATTTTCAACAAAAAAACTCGAAAACCTCGAAATTTCGAGTTCTGAGTTCAACTCGAAACTCGAAAAACTCGAAAATTTTCAGAACTCGAAAAACTCGAAATATCGAAAACTCGAAAATTTCGAAACTCGAGAAACTCGAATTTTCGAAAACTCGAAAACTCGATACTCGAAAGAATTTTCGAAAACTCGAAAAACTCGAAATTTTCAACTCGATTAACAACCCGGTCAAACTTGTCACATAGGGCAAACTTGTCACTGGGTAGTTTGTCGCTCAATATTTGATGTACAATGAACATTCGGGTATATCCATAGATAGACCCGATGAGTACTCGAAATTTCCAAAAAAATGTAAGCTTTCTCCCGATGTGAGGTATACGTTCTTCGACTCATTGAGTCATACGTGTTGGAAGAACACCAAAAACGGAAAGTTGTTGTACTTTCACAATATACGCTGAATGATCCTAACGGAGTGGTCTTACGACACACTTTTTAGGGTTGCATAGAAGAGCTCCAGCCGGCAGGGAGCGAGTGGTTTAGCGATGAGACAGTCTACCGACACGGATGTTTCCCGCTGTACATGTCTACCTCGCACAGCGGCTTCGCTTTTGCTGTTAACAGTGAAATACAATGTTTCAGACTAGTCACGCATGACAGCTAAACTGCTGATATAGCGGAAAGGCGGTACTGTATTTTTTGTTTGTTTTTTCTGTGTACGGACACATGTCTTCTATTCCAAAGCTTGCCGATTGTGTGCACCAATGGCGCATGGTTAGCGCACTACTACACACATTTTGCTCGCAGGTTCGATTCCGGCAAGAGACAGAAATGTATAAGTTTGGCACCTACTATACATCAAATTCAGGATAATTTAGAGTGTAAAAACAAACTTCGGAGTTTCGTAATACCAACATTAGTCACCTATGCGTTTCCAGCTCACAGCATTTACGGTTTTTTTTGTGAACTTCTTGAACAGTAGGCTGTTATGAAATAAATTTCGACTACTTGAGATGATTATGACTTTTAGTGAGGTACACGAATACAGTATACGATTGTGCCTCTTTAATGTATTGTAACACGTTCTCTGAAGCTGAGAAGCATGATCTCTGATTTAGCTAATATCATAATTGCAGCTCTGCGACAAATTTAAGGATAGGTAGTTAATGAACAGACCAGATCTTTGTTTACAGAAAGTTTCTGTTGAACATTCAATTGTGTATTTCCCTTGAGGTACAAGCGCCTGTATATGCTCAATGGACAGACATCAACCCACACAACTAATATCTTACAAGACAGAAATCAGTCATCGCCCATAATATTTACGAAATGTCAGATAATTGGACCAATCAAAACTATTGCGCACCTCAATAAAGAGTATCAGTTCATGCGCGTTGGCCGCGACGAGCAGTTTCTTCTTGAAAAGCGCCCGCACCAGACACATTTCTGTAGTAACAATAGTATCGCATATTGTCAGTTGGGTCATGACACTATGCCGAATGGTCAAGTGGTTAGCGTTGGAGATTGCTTTACATGACCTGGGTTCGATCCGCGCTTGCCGCAGTATCTTTCTGGCGGAATTAAATCAGCGTTTATCAAAACTCACCCAAGCCTATATGCTCCTCTCACGAACCGTCTAAAAGATGTTGATTATAAATTATCGTAAATGATTTAGCACAATGTGACAAAAGAATAAAGAGGTCGTACGAATATTCTATTTTCGTCATTTTCTCGTTCATCTGTCTGTTATTTTCGATTTATCTCTTTCCAGTGTTTTTCACTCCAAAGGAAACCTGATCCGAAAATGGAATCCTTTCTGGTGAATGGATCCCTTCCCCAACTGTATGCCTGCAGGTTCGATTCCATCAAACATAAAATATAGTGATGAACCAAATTATATTAAGTTTCTCTAGTTCACTGTGGATTCATGTTAATAGAAATTATCCGATAGTCAGACTCCATAACTTTTGTCCATATCCATAACTGTCCAAATTGTTTAATTCAACAAAAAACTTTAACAAAAAGTTCACTAAACTTTTTCTATTCTAGTGTAGCGAAGAAGTCAAACGAAGAGTGGTTTCGAGAAGGAAAGGTCTCATTATTCCATGGAACGGTCTGCATTGTCTACGGACTGGTTTTCATCGTAAGTTAAAGAATGTGTTTTGTATATTACTATTATTTCGTTAAATCAACTTACAGCCAAGTATAACAAGCTGATCGAAATATAAGCATTTCTGTCCGGTCCTTTACTGTGAATCATCTGTTCATCACGTACGAATGTTTTTATGATCAGTTTATAGCTAGAAGCATGACATTGAACGCTGAAAAAGAAGCAAAAAGAGATATGCTTTCAGGTAGAACTTGAATGTTTCAAGTGAAGTTTTCCAGGCTCTCTACATCCCGTGCCTGATTGTCTTTCTACATAAACAGATGTGGGCCCTCGTTGTGTACAAAGTGATGTTTGTGCTGGGAGTTTGCGACGTTGTCACATTGGCCCTTGCCTCGGTTATGTCCGGTTACTTCCAAATTACCGGGGTAGTGTTCTGTAACTACCCCAACACCATCTACATCGCGGGATCTTTTTCGCTTGGTTCGTTAATGTCTACGTCTTATCATTCTACGAGTCCAAAAAGGAAAAACCTATTACTTCCTGTAAAGTATTTTTCCCAATACTTGGTCGAAAAGCCGCCAGAAAACCTCCGTGATGAAGGTTGTGTACGAGAAAAAACGTTTTCCAAAATTGATAGAGTTTTAATTTAAGGCGCTTGGACGGGATGTTGCTGTTTATGTGTTCTACTCGGACTGACTCGCCTAGTGAACCTGTACAAACCATCCCTGCACGATGCCATGTTCTCCGGAAATCGAATCTACATTGCTCTGCTCTTCTGCGGTGCCTACTCCCTCTACTTCGTGATGTTCGAGAAACCCCCCGTCTTCAACTCGAAGCACGCTGCCTGGATGTGGGACCCGCTCATTAAAACCGATGGCAGTGACCTATCAGTAAGTTCAGTTCAAAAACTTCGGGTCGTGTAATTATAAGAGGAAACATCCAGAGTTTGGTATTCATTCAATCGACGAAGAGGTTGCCGCATTGCTTCTTCTTCTTAGGACACTAGCGAACAGTAAACAGAAACTATTATATTTAATTTGCGTGGCGCCCGAATCGAACCACATTGAAAAATCTTGATGCAAACTTACAATTGTATAAATTGGGTATAGTTCACAGCATTCCTACTGAGACTCCTACAGTAACCTTACAAACTTTCCGAAAACTGTTGTGAAGCTGAAAATGCAACGAGAAACAGGTAAGAACTGAAAAATTCTCTGAAAAAGCTGTCATAGACTTACGTTTGAAGACAGAAAAGAAGCAAAAGGTAGTCTCAAACACAATCATTATTACTTCAGCTCATCCTCCAATGTGTGTTAGTGTGTTGCATCAACACGACCACCGCAATTCTCTACATTTCCATGAGATACGTCACTATTAACGACTTCGTGACTATCATCGGGGCTGTCACCTGGCAGAGGTCAAGTGGTGATGTTTCATCATTCTTACTTGAAACTCATATAGTTCAGGAACGTTTTTGACGGCAACATGTTGATGTAGCATAACTAGATCGCTTAAACTTTAAAAGAGATTGTCCACTTTCATCGTTCTTTCATTTTTGCGTTCAAGGCGTATGGAAAAGTGCGCATCCAAATTTCTCGCCTGCTTCAGTAAGACGCAGTCTCCGACGTTGGCACTCACACATTGCTCTAGTGCGCACTTGCTGACGTAGTCTTGGTTTAACAATCTGGCAATTATGAGGCCTAACAAGCAGAGTCACAACCTCCATAAACCATGAAATAACTATTACTGCACTAAATTGAAATAAATAGATGATGCGAGAAATCAACTGTTTTTCTAAAAAGCTCCCCTCAATCCGAAAATGAGAGAGTTAGGGACTCAGTTTTTAATAAATGCAGGAATAAATAAGAATAAACCACTATTTTGTTGTAGGTGCCGGCGTCATAGTATACCTCGTCATCAACAAAACGGTCCGCTCTGAGGTCATCCAGATGGTGGGTTACAAACCAAGAAAAGTCAGCTCAATCAATGTTCAATTGTAAGTTTTCAAAAGTTGCCTAATATTTCAGCCTTTCCCATAGTCCAACACAGATCATCCACATATGAAAAAGTCTACAAAAATCGGATTTTGCATCAAATTTCATTGGAATCAAAGTTACGGGCTTGTCAGCTTTTCCAAAATTCAATTGAATTGGGGTTTTTTGTTGATGCTAGTGCTAGTTATTCTCTAACAATAACCGTCCATTCGAATCTTATCTAGGAGACTTGTTTCATGAGCAGAATTTATGGGATCTTCGGTGACCTTACTTTGTTTCAGTAACAACTCTGCCGGGCAGAACATCAACACTATCTGTTAGCGTCTGATCGCCACTGAATAATCGCGCCCCTTACTCCCTCTTCCCAAAACCGATCGGTTTGATTGACGTGCAAGTCTGTATCTCTCATACTAGGATTCCTTCCGTAGACGTTATAACTTTTGAAATAAGTAATAAATTCAAGCATTTATATCATGTCCATTGACATTTACATATTAAACTGGACTGAAAATGAGGTATAGTCTTTTCCATTCCCACTGAGACTCCTACAGTAGGATCTGGAAAATTCCAAGTCGTTTTGCAAACTTACTTTTGATCGAAGAAGTTGAGGATTTTCGTATTTCCTTCTCGTTCTCAGGTAAAGTAAATATACGAGAGCTTTTTCCATGAACTTCATTTTCAGCTTTACAACAGCCTTCGGAAAGTTTGTAAGGTTACGGTATGAGTCTCAGTAGGAACGGTGTGAACTATAATCACACTGTAGGAGTCCAGTAGGGATGCGAGACGATATACTACGTTTCCACGTAATCATACGAGAAACAGCTAAGATTGACCTCTAAAGTGTTTGTGTGCTATTGACTGCTAAATGTGTTTTGTCCCTCTCCTACATGTTTGCTTCATCGTGGGAAATGTGTTGTGATTTGATGTAGTTAGAGTTCATTGTTCGTCACGAAATGAATGTGTTTGTTCTGTTGAACTCTTGGTCGTATTAGTTTCATAGAAAGAAATTTATAATGTTTGCTATGTTGTGCGCTAAGATTAGGTTCACTCTCGATCAAATTGTCACCTGAGAATGGAAAACACCAGTAAATGACACTCGAGTTTCCACTTTTTCATGTATTCTCCTTATTATTATACTTATATTGTTCCAAGTTCTGCGTGTAGTTTCTTATATTCCACCTCAGCAGATCGAACTCTGTTTCTAGCCATGCAGCTCTGAAAGATGGTCGTGGAAGTACGTGTATTTGTCATATGGGACACCACACCACACAAGGAGATATACATTATGAGCTCCTTGATTTAGTATGAATACCTTCACACTAGTTACACCAGCGCTAGTTACAGAGGTTGCTAAGAACTGTATATTCCTAGTCGGATTGTACCGTGTTACTTTTTATAGACGAGGGAAATGGATAACTGATGCGAATTTCAAAAGTAATGATGAAGAAAGCTCATGGGATTGTATCGAATTGCACAGCAGATCTCTTTGACCGGGGGCGTTTCCTTTCGAAAGTGGGGAATTTCTGTCCCCGACCAATCACGTTAATTATACGCTTTATCGAAAAATACTAATGGGAAAAAATTAAGCAACCCACAAAACAGCTCAGTCCGGGGACTACTGTTATACAAGTTAATAGCAAAACTATTATGCTGCATAATCCTGCGTTTGCATTTTTTTCAACGATTTCACTTACCATAGTTTGGTGACGGTTAACATCATACACGTCTGGATTACAATTCGTTCGTAAATCACTACCTTCGTAATTTACATCCCTATTCAAATCTGACTCAATTATAAAAGCATCAGTTTGCGATTCTTTCTGAAATTGAAAGATAAAATCATAGATCATTTAGTATCACGTGATGTGCTAATGGCCAATGGTATATCCGAGTAGATAAACATTTTGAGTGATCGTTAAATAAAGTAATAATACGTTTTCTTCTCATGTGGATGATGGGGGTACGTGCGTTGTATCTGTTTCTGATGACAATTAGTAATATTTGTCTTATTCGATTCCTTCCGTTTCTATACTTCTGTTCCGTTTTGTTAATACGGCATTTCGCAACGATTTCATCGATTTGAATCGCTGCACTATACTGTTAGTCAATTGCACAGTCACGTGAAACATGTTAAACACAGCAGAACTCGCAAACGTGCAATGAAAAAGTGCACGATGTCTCATTAGCATGCTAACTTTACGTGACTATTCAGTTTACTTCTAGTATATCTAGTTTTGATCAAATGAGATCAATTCAATTCAGAGAACTTCGAACCTTCAATAATGAACGAAGTCATCACTACGGGAAGGCTACCAGACCTCTACGACTGCAGGTGCCAACAGATTAGTTTATGGAGTATGGACGAATCACAAAACATAGTGCGCAAGATTCCTGGTGGTTGACTATCTGTGCAACAACCATCGCGGTGGTGTAGACTTTTGGTTTCAGTGGTGAAGTTTTGGCGGATTCGCCTTTTTTAAAGCTCGCAAGGCATCAATAACCAAATTTACTAACATACATGCCGAAATCTATCAACAGCAAAGCAGGAAAACTATTGAGTTACCATAGTTATGGATGACTATATGGTCGAAATCTGTTATCCCCTAGCGGGGTTATCCACAGTTTCAGAAAAGTGCCTTCTTGATCACTACGAAAACCGAAAAAAAGTATTGTAACTCGCGCTCACTCACTCATATTGGCGAAAGGACCGTTTTGATATCACACTTTGGTCTACTTGATATGCCCAGATGAGAGGGTGATACAATAAATCCATACATTTCTTTGTTTCAGACGCCTCAAGTTGGACTTTTGAATTTTCAGCGTTATGAACAGATCGTACGAACAGTGGCTCGAGGGGGGAGAGGTTTCGATAGTACACGGCACCGTGAACTTCATTCATGGAGTAGTCTTCATCGTGAGCAAGATTTTATGGTCAAATCTCCCCTCATCTCACTGTGTTGTTATCTTGCATGCACGAAAACATGTTTACGCCAAATACGTCATTCAATATTGTGATCAGAATCGCCCCCCATGTCTTTCTTATGTTTTTTTTTGGCTATTTCAAGTGAGACGGAAAACTGGTTTACGTTTTGTAGTACCACACCAGATTCTGCATCCAACGCTTCATCGGTCTTGAAAAATATCGCGTATCATCGATTCGATTGATTGAAATTAGTCGTTTTTGAACTCCGATTTCCGTTGTTTTCTCATTGCAGGTTCTATATATTCCATGCCTTCTAGTTTTCATACGCAAACCTATGTGGTCACTCCCTGTCTACAAAGTTATGTTTCTACTGGCGGTCTACGATGTTCTCTCACTTCTGAACAGCTCTATTCTACCCGGATATCTACAAATCAGAGGAGCAGTCTTCTGCAACTATCCCAACCTAATTTATGTGCTCGGGTGCTATTCGATGTGTAGGTGTTCAGTTCGTTCGACTTTGATGCAACCACAAAAATAATTCAACGTTCAAACTACAGGCGGCGTAGCAAACCGCCCACTCTCATGAGAAGTTCATATGAGTCTCTCATGAGAAGTCATATGGTTTTCTCATGCGAATCTCAACAACACCTCATGAGCTACGCGTGAACTTCCATTGTTGTAGAATAGCAACCGATTGAATCTCATGGAAAGTTCGTGACGTATTGCTCACGAGGTATCTCATGAGGTTTTGAGAGATTGCTACCGCGCCAGTTGTAACTAACCTAGTTTCCTCTAATTTTCGCATTCTGTTCTGATGGCTGATCATGGTTTATTCTGTATTAGACCCTTTTTGAAACAGTGTCCACAAAACAACAAGATTATAAATATATACAAAATCAATCGTGGTCAATTAATGCAACTTTTCCTCATCTCACTAGGATAAAATCATGCATCAATGATGAAATAATGAGAGTTTCAGTTTTCCAATTAGCTGTATCATCTGCAAATTGTGATTGATGTGATATGTTTGGTTTTTGCTATTGAACTGAACACGAGGTAGTGAGATCTTTAGTTTGATTAATTACCAGCAGAACATGGATTTAATCTTACTTTACTCTGATTCTTGATCCTTGTTTCCTGATCTCTGTTCATTTAGGTGCGTGGACGGGCTCTTGCTCCACGTGTGTACTTCTTGGTCTGACTCGATTCATCACTCTATATAGACCTCGCCTGCACGATGCCCTATTCTCCGGTTATCGTATCTATGTATCCATTTCGTTGTGCGTCACATACTCTCTGTATTTTCTCCTGTTCGAGCGTCCTCCTGTTTTCAACTCCAAGCAGGCCGCCTGGCTTTGGGATCCCCTCATCCGTGAGGACGGCAGTGATCTCGCGGTAAGTTCAGGTTCAGGACCGCAGGTTCACAGTGAGCTTATCAGTTAAAAGTTTGACTTTCAATCTCAATAGATCTATGATTTGTTTGGTCGAATCACCAAACTTTTCAACGTCGATAACTCGAGAGCGAAAAGTTGCCAACTTTGGCAAACTCGTAAACTCGCGAGCTCATACTATGAATCTCTTCAAATCAGAAATGGATAACGGTGCACTAGCTCAATTATCTACTCTTAAACAACTGAAAAAAAAAACTTTCAGAAGGCCGTGTAATATCTCTATGAAAATACTTAAAGAAACCGTTCCGCTACAATTGGAGTTTCACGAAAAATTTAAAACGCTCAAAAAAGATTCTTAATGTCTTCCCATAGACCACGAAAAAACTTTCTGAATGAAAATTTGTGAAATTTGCATAACATCAAGCAATAAAGAAGGGGACATAAACATTTTCACTGTGACGGAACTTGACTTATTTACATCCAGATTTATTTTTATTTTTTAGTCCCTAATTGTGTATTCGTATGTGATTGAGTGTTTTGAAATCATTTTCGCACTTCTATAGGCTATTTTGAGCATACCGCGTACGCAACTCCCCTATCGTTGTCATTACGTAAGCCGCTTTTCTGACAAAACGAAGCAAAATAGGGATATAAAAGTATATGTTTTTGATAATGGTTTTTCATTTGCCATAGGGTCAGTTTGTTAACTCAAAAGTCAAAACTAAAGCGGGACGGATTCTTTGAGTACTATGCGATGTGTGCAAATTCAGAGGTCCCAAATTGATCCTCGATTCGAGTTCAGCAGTCAACTATTCAAAATTGACCAGTTTTAGAGTTGAAACATCTTTATCATTATTGAGTTGATGGGGCTACGTGCATAGCTCAAAATACCTGCACCAGTATGTAGTCTAGACATTCCGAGAATAATTTTCACAATTCCCAAGTGACTCCTTACAGTAACATTTTGAGTATTTTGTTGTGCAGCATTTAAAAGTTCATTGAGAAAAGTGCATGCTCCCTGTGGATTTGTTTGCAGAACGTTTCTTTCCAAACAGTATTCGTCAGTTCATATGGATTTTGGTCTGAAAGCTGCTATAGGGGCAGTTAAGGGTTGTGATAACTGAATCTCCCCAACTGAAACTTTGGGGCTAGTTAGGATTCGTAAAAATATCTAGTAATCAACTTGTTTTCCTCACCAATTTCAAAGAAATCTTAACCAATTCAATTACCATTCTACTTCAATTATACAGAAAACATTCCTCTAATCTGAATTCCAAACCAACTTCCGGAGAGCAGTTCTGGTAATTCTAATGACCTTTTTTAACTCTGACATTATGAAAACTCTGCCTCTTTTCTGATCAGTGCGAACAGAAAATGGAGAACATGTCCTTTTTCTCTGGAAATAATCAGTTCCAAAACTGGTTAGATCACAAAAGCGGCTGACCATATGGCTATCTCAATGATGAGAACTCGAATTCAGTTGAAGTACTTCAGAAGTACAGTAGTGTCATGGGACCATTCAACAATATCGCTGCCTCCTGCCTCACCTCCGGACTTTACATGTTGTACTTTGTTGTGTTCACGTACAAACACTTGAAGTGGAACTATTCTCTGAAGAATAAGGAAAATCAGGTGAAGTAACAACTTTGAAGTGTATATTACGGTTGTTAAGATCGGAATCGAAAACCTATTCAAGTCTAAAAAAGTCCAATTTTGGTTTTCGCGCTTCAGACAGATAATCCAAATAAACAAAAATTCGCCAAAATGGAAAACCGAGATTCGAAAAAACGGAGACCTCGGACAATCAATCAAAAATCGAAACTCCAAAAAGTCGAAACATTGAAAAATCTCGAGAATTTTGAGTCTGGATCTTATTCGAGCTATATAAAACACATATTGGCGACGAGGACGCGGTCTAAGAACATTTTGTGTGTGGTTCTGACAAGCTAAAACATAGTCAAAGTGTTGATTTCGACTGTTTCGTCAAAATCGAAATCGAATTGAATCGACATTACAAATTGGCTCAAAACTCGGCATAATTTTCCACGATCGAAACAACCCTAGGCTGCTACATTATACACAGACTGTTCAAAAAAGTCTATAGTCATTATCATTCGTGCGTGTACTCCTACAATATGAAGTTGAAACGCCCATTGAGGTATTCAACAATTTAAAAATCCGTAATAAATCCAGACCAAATCCAGACTTATATTTGAAGGAATTGAATGAAACCGAGTGCGAAAGTCCCGGTTTAAATTTCATCTAGTTTCTGCCATTATCAAATTTTCCGTAGTTTGTCGGAATACTAGTAACGAATGTTCATTCATGAACATCAACACACAACAGAAACCAGAAAATACTGCGTTTATTATCATATTTTTTAAGACTTCTGCGTCCGTTGCTGTGGAAAATGTCCGTAACTGATGACTATTCAAGACTTATTTACCTTATTAATTTTCAGTTAATCATCCAATGTCTTATTGTGTGCTGCATAAACACGACTACCGCCCTACTTTACGTGTACATGAGATACTTCCCCGTCACAAAAGCCGTGGTATTTGTGGGAGCCGTCACCTGGCAAATGTCATGCAGTTGGTTCCCATTTGTAAAATTAATTGTGTTACAAGAAATTATGTCCATGGACCCTCTAAAGTATTCGCTGTTTTGAGAGCAAGTTTATGTGGTGTCCGCAACCCTATTTCGCAGTGCTTGCAGTTTGAAACTCCTTTTTTCGATTTAAAATTCAAAATTATTTCGTTTATCGAGAAATACAAGAGAGATTTGGTCACTGCCTGGTATGCGATCGTCATAAACTTTGTCGACTGTTTTAAATATTCTACTTGCTAAAAACAAATAACTGCTGACAAACAAGGATGATCCGATTTGATGTGCGAGATCCTTATAATTCACTACAAACTGTTTAATTGCACTGGATAATGAGGAAGGAGAATATGATGCTGGCCTTAAACTGAACTCATAACTGCCAAAAGTAACGGAACTAGGAAGTCAATAATGCAACTTGTCTGACATTCAGGTGCTGGTGCTGTCGTATACCTGGTGGTAAACGGCACAATTCGCAAGCAGGTCCTGCGGATGCTTGGTATCAAATACAAAACTCAGACGGCACCAATAGCTATGCTAACGTAAAACGAGAGTTTTGACCAACGGACAGACTTTCACATGTTGTAAATTTATTAACCTTCTAATCTTCTAGGTTCACGTTTTAGATTTTAGCTTGTTTACTCGTTTAATTTTTTACGCACGAAGATATGTACCTTTAACTGCAAGTAAGGAGTGGTGCTCGTGATCCAAGTAAGTTCACTGAATGATCACGATTCTACATTTTCTCTCATCATTCTAACGCACGAATATGAGATTTCTGTGTTTGGGAAGCATTGTAGTTCAGTTCAATATTTGAAGCCCATATATTACGACAACCGTCATACTGTCAACTTTGAGTGTCCACGTAGATCTACATACTTTCAACCGTCATATTGTCAACTTTGAGTGTCCACGTAGATCTACATACTTTCAACCGTCATATTGTCAACTTTGAGTGTCCACGTAGATCTACATACTTTTGCAAAGTGTCAACGTTGACAAATTTTCTGGGTTCGTCCTGAAATAGAACAAAAAAGGATATCACCGATATCCTCTCAACACTTTACGATCACAATCATTGGTGCCATACGGCATGGAGATGATTTAATAGGAACCGATTGGTTCTCATTTTAACAGTTTTTCTTCTGCTGACAAGAAATCAAGCAACACTCCCCGTCCTCTTTTCACTACACGGACAGTTTAATCCGATTGGTCATTGAAGAAGTAAGCAGATCAGAGGCCGTATGCATGAAACATCTCGGGCCGGGTCGGGATATTATCCCGAGCTCGATTTGGCTATCTCCCGGCCAATTCAGGTCGGGATAGCATCCCAACCCGGCCCGGGATGTGTCATGAATACGGCATCAGAGAAACCCAATCTGTGCAAGAGGTTCGATGAATGCACATTGGCCATCATAGTTCCGGAAATACATTCACGGACAATTAATACATATAACACGGGATCGTATTGTCATAACCTCAATTTCACGTTAATTCTAACATTGTTTCTTTGCACTCTGAACCTTGGCCCTTCCTCGTCCGTAACGCACATGAACCATGTGCTACATTAGTTCATGTTTCGATGTTTCTATGTTTTTATGTTTCTATGTACTATGTTTCGAATACATGAATCTGTTGAGTGAATATTGAAATATTTAACACCGATGCAACATGAAAATGGCGTGACTGACCGGTTTTGTCTCAACGCAGTTGAGTACGACACGGAAGTATAGCCCGAGGCACATGTCCTCAAACCCGTCATCAGACTCATATCCGCTAATTTCGAACTTGGCAGGGTGCTGGTTCACAAACTTGAACTCCCAAGCCTTGCCAATTGGGTCGTGAGAACTCCAGGCGTCTTCCTACATTATGTGTTATCTATTCTATATTCGAAATGTGGCACTCGCTCATTAGCAAAAATACCAAAAAAAAATAATTGAAGCCGGATCGGTTATTGAGAGATTATGGAGTTACCAATCAATCAGGCTTGACTTCTTTATGTTTCTGTCAATTTGTTTTTTATTCACTACAAGCAATTGTTTATCCCATTTGTTTGTATTTTTATCGATCTTTCTCTTGTTTTCGAATGTGACTCCCTCCTGTGCGGCGAATGTGACTCCCTCCACAGCTTTCCTGATAGAACGGAAACCGATACAGTGATGAAAATTGTTTTAGTTTCTTATTGGCTTCTCAACTCGTATTGAGTCAACATGTTGACGGCAAAGAAAGGAGAACGGTTTCATAAAGTTTACTTCTGTTCTCTACTCTACAAATTGCGAATTCTAGCTTGTTGGTGAAATTTGAAAGTCAAAAAACTAAGAATTTCACTCACATCCCACATTTGAACCTGGATCATAAACTCCCGATGAGCGGCACACTCCACACTCAGGTTGGCGTGGATTTCTGTTGCTTGTACGCTCAGAAGGTAACAGAAAAGCTGAAACGACACAGAAGGGCCGCTCCACACACATATCGAGGCTTTTATGTTGGTATTCAATTATTTTGTGACTGACTAAAAATGTTTGGGGAAATGATCACATTTTCTGATACAAGTGTTTCTGTTTATCTGTTCTCTCTTTGTTCATTTTGTGTCAGGGTATCCCTCGCGCGAAATCAACCTTGCGTATTGTGTGTGCGTTTGGTGTGCGTTGTAAAAGCGCGGCAAATTCAAACTTCAACTAGGAATCTTCACAGTTGAGTCTAAATAATTTCAATCTAATTAACTATGAATAGTAAATAATTCACAACTATGAATAGATACTTGTATTCTAGCATATTTTCGTTTAAAAAATGGTAATTAATACAAAATCCTTTCACTTTCACACATTCTGCGAAATGTGGTACCTAAAAGCCATGCGTAATTCTGAATTTTTTGAAGTATAAATCAAAAAACATACTTAGACGAACAAATACTATCTAGAATCTCCTCAACGAGAGTGGTTGCGAAACACAATTAAAAGAATTGAAGTGAAGTAGATAATGTTTTGGCTATTATTACCAATGGTAATAAGGTGTTTAAAACATGATCCGTAATTTATACGCCTGTATTTCCTATGTACCTAGAATCCTGTCTTGATGTGGTGTTCGCTGTTATTTTGATTCTCATTTTATGGAGAAAACACGTTATTAAAGAAACAAACAATAAAAGTATGACACAAAAAAAATTGATCGGAAATTGAGGGAAGGAAGGATGAGAGAAGAAATTGTAGATGTGTCAATCTTATTGTTGACAACTCTGAGAAGAAAACAGAGTTAAAGAGAGAAACAGCTGTTAATGATAACATTGATAACATTATGTTCAAAACTGTAATTTGAATTATCACAATGACTACATTATTTTTTTTTGCGTTTCACTCGTAGCAGTTTATTTTTAGTTAATATATTCTAGTATCTCTTTAGGGAATGAAATTTTCGAAAGTGAATAGGTGAAGTTGAAATGGTGAACTGGTATAATCGTGAACTGACAAACTCGGAACTTGTGAACGTATAGTTGAACTTAAACTCGTAAGCGGATGAACGCGAACTGATGAAACGTTCAAGTGTTGAACACAAAGCTAATCCACTAAACACTAAACTTTTTTTGAACGTTGCTCGACTATTATTATCGTAAACAGCAGTGCAATTAACACGGATCAAAAATTCAAGGTATCGCTCGAGGTTGAGCTATCTTGAACTGTTCGTTGTCTATTCTGCTGTATTTGTAGTTTGATTTTGCTGCATTTCTGGCGTAATTTGCGAAATGTTAATGTGTACGCAAATCAAACTACAACCCAGTTTGGATGGCCTTCTTTATGTTCAAAAATACACGAGTTTCTGAGATCTAATGGACTCGTAAACATTATGATGGACGAACAGTTCTCAAATTAATGTTATTGCTATTCTCCTATCTCGAGAAAACATGGTAAACTGTCAGCAATCCAAATTTTTGTGAGATAAACCTATTCTGATGTTTCCTTTATGAAATTATAGTCCCAGCTCATCCGAAATGATTCATGTTAACTCTGATGCGTTTTGCTTAACGTACACGGGTTCGAAACATATTCACTATTGCTACGCTACTCTTACACTCGTACTCATTTGAAATTTTCCCCTGTTGGAGAACATCCCGATTGAAAGACACAGCTGAATTATCAGAATTCAATACGCCACCGCTTCACTTGTGACGTTGATTATATCTCATATCAGATTTGTGTCAACAAAAATACGATACTGAATCGTGAAACTTACCAGTAAGACCACACGAAACATGCCGATATCTCCTGAAAATTATTTTGTTACATTTCTCATTCGCCACTATCGTTAATGCAATAACGGGAAAAAGCAAAAAAAAAACACATTACACATGTTATTCCTTATCACGAATCACAAAATAGGTTAGGGACAGTTCCACCAAAAAAAAATTGAAAAGTGAAAAGGTCCGGAAAAATGCGGTGTTCAAGGTATTTGGCCAACAATTGCCTAAATTATGTAATCCTGATTTGGAGAACCCATAGCAGGTATGAAAGCAAACTAATTTCGAATAACGTTTACCGGCTTATATGCTAGGTTTGAGCAACAAGCCACGATGTTCACTTCATTCCGTTCTGTTTTGAATACTCAATTGCTTTCGGGCGTTGTCAAATCTGGCCCCAACTGAAGTTTCAGCAATATATAATGCATACATTTATCGTGAATACTAAGTTGTATAGAATCTTAGATGAAAAGAAAACACTGGGATTGACACATTCTGTTGTAATCTGCTAGGTGGAGTGCTTGAACATCATTCAAATCATCAAACTACAAAAAAGTAAGCAAACATAGTAACGCACAAAGAAGAGAAGTAAGCAAACATAGTAACGCATGACTTGTACTGTTACACAACTTAGCTGAGTGTCATTTTTATGATTATATGATTCTGTTTGTTGAGGAAATGTGAAAACTCAAAAACTGTAAACTCAAGAAATGTCGAAAACGTTGCGGTAAAATGAAATTTTCGAATGCAAATCGTAGTGATGGGCTCTCAGGACTGTAACACAACCAGAGTAGAAAGGGGCTGTATGCATCTTTGTGGCACTCACATGAATGTAGTGCATCGTAAGTTCAACTCTATAAGAATATGTGAATAAGAGGAATGTTTTGAATACTCATGTTTGCACTAAGAAATAGTACATTCGAAACTGATGCCACTATTCCGAAGAGTCTCGATGCGACTCAAATGCGCTATACTCCACTTGAAACATTCGAGCGTGCTGGTTCAAAGACACATACAGTCTACAACTCCTTGACCAACACAGACTTTCACATTGTTCCGAAAAAAATAAAAGATATTACGCCGAATAAAATAGGTTCATTCCAGCTGACCTTTTATGCAACTGTGTGGTTTTGAGACAGCTCAGTACGTTCGACTTGTTTCCCAAAAGTTCATTTTAACGTATGGATGCAGTATTGCCAAACCTGCTCTCATTTCGAATCTTCTCCGTGCTAGGCGGCGGTTGCTTTCTTTTTTTATCACAAAAACTAACTAACTCCAAATGTTTGGAGTCCGACGACTGATGATTAGTGGTGTTTCTTCTATTCAAGGCAAGTGATTTTTTTGTTCATTCTGTCTGAGCTATATCCACTGAGGACTATACATTATTTCAATATTTCTTATTCAAGGTAGATGTTCCTACAAAACAGTGGCTGGCGGAATAAACTCAACTACTACTGACAAATGCATTGATCTTCGATCGGATACTGTGAGTTGAAGCATAGATTTTGAGATAGTAATAGTATTTTCTCCCACTCCCTCTCTTTATAGCATTATCTGCGTAGTTCTCTGCACCACAATATTTCAATGAAAGACCATAATTCTATCTTTTCACATTACAATATTTCACTAGTTTGTCGAGTTCAATGAACGTCGAAATGTTATGTTAGTTCTGGTTATTTTCTGTGTAAAATTTGAAAATAATCAACGAATATTTCTTCGAAAATATTTAATTATTACGCACTACACAACTAACTGTTCTTCTTTTTCAAGTACGTTAAAGGGGGGGGGGCTGCATTGAATGCCGAATTTGGCTGACCGCGTTAGCCGAAAAGGCACGAGAGTCAGAGAAGTGCGCGCAATCAATATTCATTCACTCCAAATCATCCTCTGCGTCTCTGACAGTAAGCGAAAAATTGGTGAACTTTTGAAAATAGAACTCTGAATTGGACAATTCAGTAAGAAAAGGACATATATCGAACTTTCTCAGTTCGATCCTTTATTTGAAAATTCAATGCAACCCCCCTTTAAGTATCTCCCAATGTTTCAGTTTCTTTATTTACGGTGTTATGTAGGTGACTCGTCCTACTGCCGCAATGCGAGAGGCCATGAAAACTGCTGTGGTAGGAGACGACGTCTATGGAGAGGATCCCACTGTCAAACAACTTGAGAAAAGGTAAACCCCAATGAAAAGTAAAATAATCAGAATAAGTTATTAACTTCGAGAAATGAATTGACGCTTAGAAACGGTTGCTTTTCTCTGACCTGCACACCGTCTAGGGCTCTACAAAAGTGCTCGGCCATTTGGCTGAGAACTGTTTGTAGTCGTCGCCAGCGAAAAAGCGAGAGGGTACTATATCTCACTTACCTCTGTGTACGCACACGTGTCTTCGATTTCAAAGCCTGCCGATTATGTGCTATGATAGCGTAGTGGTTTCCGCCTTTTACGAACTTTTTGCTCGCAGGTTCGATTTCGGCGAGAGACAGAAAGTCATAAAATTGGTACTCACTATAAGTTTCGTTTTCCAAAGATTTTTCCACTTTTTTCTCCAAAAAAATATTCCGCTCAGTTTCCCTGATGAAAAGTTTACAGATGTGCCGCATTGTTTGGTAAAGAGGCAGGTCTTTTCGTGGCCAGTGGTACCATGGGTAACCTGATTGCAATCATGGCTCACTGCCAAAGAGGAGATGAGATCATACTCGGCAGGGACAATCACATACACAGATGGGAACACGCCAACTACGCTCAGCTGGCAGGTCTCCGTCTTTCATGGTTCACTAATTATGATGTCTCTTGATTTGTTTTTTATCAATAGAATGAGATTTTACTAGCAGCAGTAGCAAAATTTAGATTCAAAATAACTTGTGATCAGTGGAGTTTTCTTGCTCTCTTTCTCTCCCCCTCATCTCTTCTGTTTCTCCTTTTTCATTGGATTATTCTGAACTTATTCAATCCAGTGTTTCCTCATATGTGGATGTGTGAGGGCTATATATTTCATTTTTTACAGAATAGCTATCAAACGCACCATATTTATTTTGATGTAAATACAAATCACTCCTGAGAGGGAACGATTGAAACAAGGGTTCATAATTTTTCTATCATATTTTCATATTAACCGTATACCGTATTCTCATCTCGCATACTCATTAAGGTGTGAGTGCGACAACTCTTGAAGTGAAAAAAGATGGTTCGGTTGACCTAGAAGATATTGAGAGCTCGATCCGGAACTCTGATCTTTATATGCCACAAACAAAACTACTTTGCCTTGAAACTACTCACAATTTCTCTGGTGGAAAACCGATGTCGCTAGATTATCTCAGGTAATGACTAACCTTTCTTGTTTGTTTGGTTCAAGAAGAGAAGAAGAAGAGAAGAAGAAGAAGAGTTTCTTGAAATTAGAGAGTCGGAATATGAAAAAACACAGCTTCACACAACACATCACATCACAGTAAGCCTACATTTTTAATAGTTCGAGCTGGAACGTTGTATCAGCTTTGCTAGTGTTTGAGTATATCAAAGGGAACAGTGAAGTTTTCTCATAGGTAGTGAAACAATACAACTCAAATTATTAGTGGGACCGGAGCGGGTCCAGAAGCAAAAAGATATGGTAGCAACTGTTTTCAAACTGTTATCTGAAAAATGCCTAAGCACTTATTTAGGGCTGTTCGAAAATTGGCAGACCAGCACTCTCTCAAAGTTCACATTGATGGAGCGCGTATCTACAATGCTGCGGTACACTTGAATGTTGAGGTAACATGTCACATTTCACAAACAGCCATTTAATTTGAATTTTCTATGTAAACCGAGTTTTGTTCATATTCCAAGTATTTTCTGATATACAGGGCAGAGTTGTGTATTGCCCTGGAGGTGATTTCAGTTTCATTGAATGACTGATTCTATACAGATAATCTAAGTTCGCGAATCTTTGTTCCATCATACAGTCCACTCCACACTAATTCTTCCGTTGGGAAGAGTTCACAACTCTTGACGCTCTTTTTTTGTAGATTGAAGAAATAGCCAAACACGCGGACACGTTGATGATGTGTTTTTCGAAAGGCTTGGGAGCCCCAATCGGATCAATCTTGGTAGGACCGAACGATTTCATCGAAGAAGCCAACCGCAGACGGAAGGTTTGTGAAGACATTTTGGAATGGTTACGAGTTACTTTAGTTTAAATTGAAAATGCACGGTTTTTATCGAGATATAACCTATTTTCCAATATCTGACACGTTTTTTCATATACGAGCAGCGTTCCAGCGAATTTTGAACTGGTTGTAAATGCCCAGGTGGGCAGCACCCCGTACCATGCCAATCTAGTCTGCTGTCAGATTCCAGAATAATTAGAACAGCTGAAAACAAAATTTCTGTTCATAGTTGATCTACAATCTTCTTTTAAAAACCATCATTTTCCAGGCCCTCGGGGGTGGTTGGCGACAGGCGGGCATCATGGCTTCGGCCGCTTCGCTCGCTCTCGATTCCGCGGTAGTGACCACGAAGAAAGATCATGACATGGCCAGCACTCTGGCGAATGGAATCAATCAGCTGACGCCAAAACATTTGCGGAAGGTAAGAACGCTAGAAAATAATTCAGGTGTGCATTTAGGGTTTGCCTATTTTACAGTAAGTCCTTTCCCGCGGCGTCTGCAGTTTGACCCCTTTGTTTTAGTTGTAGTCAGTTTCTAGCCCTTATAGGTCATTTCAGAGAAGCAGAAACATTTTCATCATGAATCAGAAAACCTGAGATTTTTTTCAGTCATTTCATACCACTTTCCTGAACTGTGCAATAATCCGACTTTTCCAGAAACTGTTTGTGAACCAAGAGGACATTACTAACATGGTTATATTGCACTGCAGGAATGGCGTTACGTCTGAACAGGTATTGAGGAGCATTTAAAGAAAGACGTGCGCTGAAATCACCAGGTCGGGCCAACTCAACACCCAGCCTGGGTTTTCTGGAACATGAACTAGATTTTCTGAAATATCATAATAATGAAATAAAGAAACATAATGCAATAACTACTTTTCATGTTTTCAACCTAGCCAAATGTGCAATAGTTTTTATTGACTATGAAATCCCAATGAACTTTTTTCTTGTGGTCTACTTTGCGAAACCATTAGTTATGATCTCCTCAACATCTGTCCCATTGAATGAATTAGTTTGTTCAAGGTGAACTGTACGGATGTATCAGGAATGAGAGAAATGCTGAATTGAACACGTTTCATCCGACAAGCTAAACGGCTAGAAACTATTGAATCAATTAACTTTTCTTATTTGCGTTTCAGGTGGCCGAGTTCTTCCAATCGCGGAATATACTGGTGTTCATCTTCGACGATTCTCGTGTGCGAATGATCCCCAACTGCAATCTGAACCCAGCTGACATCGATACTACGTTGACAGTCTACAAGGACTTTGTAGATTCTTTGTGAAAAAACCACTTGTCATGAATCAACTGATGATTAACATGAAACGACAATTTCCATTGTGATACTTTGGCGTGAAAAGAAGATGAACATGATACCAAACTGCCTGATTCTCAAATAGGTAGCAGACAAAATTTCTATCCGTATACACTGCTAATTGAATTCATCGATCCATACACCAAATCTGTGTACTTAGCGGACTTTGTAGACGTATCTTTCCCAATTTTACACGTGTACTTTCCTGACGACTGTTCGATATTGCTTCTGTATTTCACTATGTTCTTTTTCTTTGATCAATTGTATCCAAATAATTCTGTGTTTAGTGTTTTCTTTCTCGTTTAGCGCACCTCGTAGTGCATCAAATAAATAAATGAATAGAAGTATACACACGACTAACTTGTCTGTACAGCTTCTTCTAGTGTGTGGTTTTGGCAAAATGATGAAGAAAGGTACTAAACCACAGGAGAAACAATTTTTCGTCCCGTGGTTTACTTTACATCAAGTACAGAAAGTTCGTTCGGTTTAGTTTTAGCGGTTTCCTGCGGTCACACAGTTTGAATGTTACCCTTTCTCTTTTCCTTTTTTTTATTCTAGGAACAGGTGCATTTTCCTTGATATTCCGCACCTGATTTATAGCAAAAAGTGCTGATGTGTTCTGTCTCGCCCCGTTCTCAGTATTCATTCTCGTTTAAATGACATTATCTAGTTTGGTGTAATAGGTAATAGGAGTCCCATTCGGGTGTGTCGCGACGATTCACACTAATGTGAAACTACCGGGAAAAAAAACTAAAAATTAAATTGCAGAGATGAATTACTCCCTTCCTTCCAATTACCCTTACACGTTTGTCCAACTGATGCACAGTACTATCATCGCATTCCCCATATACGTGTTCGGTTTCTACTGCGTAATGTACAGGTCCCCGAAACAAATGAGCTCTATCTACAGGAATTTTCTATTGGTTTCTGTGTTCTAGTGAGTCTCCTTCATTCTATCTTGAATTTCGTGTAGGTTTGTTGGATTTATCTAAAAGTTTTATTGAAGCAACCGCCACTACACAATCGCACAATTCGTATTCATACGATTCATACATGACAACAAGAGTAACTAGTTATCGTAAGCTTCCTATGAAAAAGAAAAACTTATGTTTGATGTTCAGTTATACTGTAATTTTAACTGAACACAACTTCAGTCAGTTTATGTATTTAATGTCGCGACCTTTATTTCAACAATATTTATTACATAGAAAAATGAACCTAGTCGATAGTTCTGCAGCAGTGCTGCTGAATACCACGACACATGCGGGACACAGTCTATAACCGTTGTAACTCAGCTGTGATAATTTTTCATAATGTTCCCAGCTCGGGTGCTCTGGACATAAGCTTCGGCTCTTTGTTAACACCCGTACTTCTCGTTCCCACGGTAGGCGGCTATGGATGTGGATTATATACCTATCTCCAAATTCCATTTGATATTCAACTGTACTTATCAATGATATTTTACACTGGTAAGAGGATTTTTCTTCAGGCGTATGCAACTATAATGTGTAGCCCCTTCTAAGTGTGCACATAGTCGAAGCGGTTATCAAGTAGTGGAAACCAAAGAAAACACAGACCTTTCTGTCGCCTACTTTTTGAGACGTAAAAGACAAATAAAAAAAAATATAAAAAGCATTTCCAACACTGAGAGACTAAATCGATTCAAGCTCAATTTTTCCATCAGTGTTTTGTCTGTAGTTTATCTGAATAGCCACAGGAAAATGTTATATTTTCCAGGCACCATCTTCACGGTTGTGATGTGTTTCCATTATCGTTTCAACAACATTCTCTCGGGAAATAGTATGATGAGAGTGAAGGAAACGTTTTTGGTGGCTTTCTACGTGGTTCTACAAACGTTTTTCACGACGCTGTTCAGTTTATTATTTCACCACCTGGCGAACTTAGATCCTGAACGAACCAGAGCTAGATTGGCAAAGGTAAGTGAACGCGGTAGCATTCTAGAGTATCAGAACCGTTTTTGCCTGAACCAAAATGAAGATTGTATATCACGCTTTTTTAAATTTCGACTTCAGAAAGTTGAACCTAGACCGCATCAGTTTTCTTCAAAGCAAACCAGAAACCACCTGGAATGTCGGGAAGATGCAATATCCTACTATCCTGGACACGTTGCGTGTCGCGCGGTCTCGACCATATTTGGATCATTCCCGGAGATTAGATTTTTTTTGTATTTATATAATCTGTACAATAAATATAGGAGCTTCCTGAACTGAAAGAAGCCCTGTTTTTTTATCGAACAGTTACCTTCGACCTGGACAGTGTCAAACCCTACCTATACGTTTGCACACTCCTTGTATTTTTGGTGCTATCGGTCAATGTATGCTGGATAGTACACACATTTCAAACTCTGGACAAACAAAAAAACAGCATGTCAGGCAAAACGATCGACATGAAGAGGCATTTTCTCGTCGCTCTCGTAATTCAGGTATAGTCGTAGCCAACAGAATGACGGGAGGTTACTGTGTATTTCATTTTTACTGTGTACGGACACATGCATTTGATTCGATCGTTTATCGACTGTGCAGTGGTTAGCATGTAGAAATATTTTGCGCGCAGGTTCGATTCCGGCGGGTAACAAACTTCTATAAATTTGGCACCTCCTATTTTAATGGTAACCAACTAAACTGTTCTCTGATCGGACAGGTTAAATGTTTAACTGTCTCATGTACACATCATGTACGTAAAATACTATGGGCAAAAACAAATGAATTGGTTTCCCCTTCGTTCGGACTACAAACATTTCATGTCAGCAGGATCTAGGATCATTTCGTTCCTGGGTTCCGATTGTCTTCTCCGGCGTCATCCAGTCATGTCAACCAATCAACCGAGTTCAATTAAATACATGTTATACTGTTATTGAATACCCATTCAGGCGTTTGTCCACATTATTTTTCTTGGCGGAACTATATGTGTATTGTTTGTCCAGTTCTACCGGAAAATAATAAGTCAAGGTTAGTTTGATGCGCGTGATACAATATTTTGAATCTAGAGGCTTCAATGAACATTTTTGAAGTTTTTCATGAACTTAAGACTATAGGGGAACACTTTATTCAACGAAGCGCAAACGCCGACTCTTTTCTGAACACGAAAAACTTCAGAAGGCGACTGGAATACTTGAAATCCAATCAGAGAGTTGGACGAAACTCAAACTCGAACGAAACGGTTGTACAAAGAAGTGTTGAATACTTGAATCGTTCAGATCTGACTAACGGGGCGATTCTGGTATTCTCAGTCCATGGAGCGGTTGCTATTGTGGTTCAGTTAGTGGTCACAAAACCATATCGACAATTTTGTCTCGAATGCTTTAGGAGGTATGGTTTTGTCCTGACTGTTTTGTCCAACAAGTACACTAACATCAAAAAGGATGTGATAGAGGCAGAGTTTGTTCGCGCTCAAAGGTTATAAGGGTGCATTTTCTATTGAAACTATCATGCTCTTTACGAAGTGGGCCTGGTCCATGATCGGATCACGATGAAAACTAGTAATGGGCATATACAAATCTTGGCGAGCCTACTCTTCCACCAGTGCTTGGTTTTTCGTTAAAAAAATTTTTATTTTTTGTTCAGAATAGGACACCACCGAATGACAAACGACGAAGCCTCTCCACGTCATTCGTCACATTTTGCCAGAAGCCCAGTCTCAGCTCCACCGCGGCATAAAACACTAAAACG
Source organism: Litoditis marina (assembly GCA_964036275.1). Classification (NCBI taxonomy): domain Eukaryota; kingdom Metazoa; phylum Nematoda; class Chromadorea; order Rhabditida; family Rhabditidae; genus Litoditis; species Litoditis marina. Next base: position 33,504,793 of record OZ038433.1, read on the forward strand.
GCCGCACGGAGCGTTCAGACACCACTAGCCGTTTTGATTTGAGAAGGTATGTATACACCTCTCAGAGAGCTTTCGTGAAAACAAAAATTCACTTTTGTTGAAAAAGTTCAGACAGCGGAGATAAATTTTACAACTATCTAATCTACTTCGGAGCTGACGAAAACGTTGTACATGAAAATTGAGAATAATTCTGTTGTATATCGTTATTATTTAGTTATAACGTTACTATCTATCTATATTTCTTCTCATGGAATCAGTCAGGCGTCCCTGTTGCTGATATCCCTCTCATTGTCTAGCGTCTCTATGCTCCCTATGCTATCTAGCCGTGAGCTTCTAGAATGCTCTGACCACGCCCACATTGTCTATATAAGGCTGCTAGAGCTCATTGTTATGAGACTGATCCTACGGGAACGTGACCTCTATATTCTCTGCTATTATTGTACTATTATCTGGAATAAACTATAATATATAGAAAGTGTTCAACACACAGAGTAACCTGGAATAAATACAAGTTGTGTGTACTGACAGACACAACAAATTCATTTAATTAGAATAATTCGTGATTCACTCAACGATATAGTTATACTAAAGTGGAATACAACATTGTCGAGGCTATAAATTAGCATAGTGTGCTTTATTCGCCATTTTCCCGAGAAAGATAGGAACGAGCTCAATTGATTGAGCGATGCAGGTCGAGCGTTCGTTGATTATTTGCTAGAAGAAGAGAGTGGGGGTAGATCAAAGATACGCAGATGAGCTAGTCGATCGTCAGACCCCGCCCCTCACCAATTCGATGGTAGGATTTTCACCTTTAGGAAACTAGTATAGCGCTGTGAAACGAGGAAGGGAAATTGAAACAAAAAACACTCTCTCTCTCCCCATAGCACTTCAACTCTCACCCCACCCACACACACTCAAGCTACAGCCTGAAAATTCGGAATAGAGGGAGGGGGGATAGGAAAGGAGGTCAAAATTCAACTTTTACATTCACCGTTTATCGCTCACCATCAGGGGAAAAGTAAAACTACAATGGTAGGGGTATAACTTTAACGGGTGAATTTCAGTACCAGAAATGAGCTCAGTCCCCACTCGCAAAATTCTATATTGCAAGAAGAGCCTCACGTCTGAAACTACCGTACAACAGAAAATTACCGAAGAAAAAACAAATTTTTCTGAATTACTAGAAAAATTACTAGAATCGTGGAATAATTACTCTTTGATTCCTCCATATATGCACACGTGGGATATGTTAAAAATGTTCAGCAATAGGGAAGTCGTGTTTAGTGAGTTGGAAACTCGAACTCATGTTTTTCGGTATTCTTATTTCTCAGAACCCATTAGTTATGACCCTTTCAACACATTTGCAAACGAAGGGATTAGTGTTGTTCAAAGTGTACGGAAACATCGGGGATAAGATAAAAGCTCACTAAAACACGTTTCGTCCGTCTGTGAACAAACTACAGGAAGAGGAACTTTTAAATTTATTTCGAATGTAAGACGTTGGCTGGGTTTATTCTCTCTTCCAATCTGAACCCTGCCGACATGGAAACAACGTTGGCAGTCTACCAGGAACTCGTGCATTCTTTGTGGAAAAACTGACCGAAAATGAACTGAATGACTTATTTACTCTAGTTCTGCAGTAGTGTGTTGGGATTCATAACTGCCTGCTTACAACCTAAAAGTTTTGTAAACAAGAGCTTCATTTCATGTGTACACCTTATGAGTTGTTGATGAGATGAGACGGGATCAAGTAATAACCAGTGGATATTAAATTTCTGTTACCCATTAGGAAGATACACATGATTGACATTAATATGAGACTGAACACAATATAATGAATGAGCACAATGAAAATATCTTGATCTGGATGATATTGTCGACGTGATAACTGCAAACTTCTCTTCTGACAAAGTGATTCTCCCTTGAGTATACGATTTATAGTTATTAGCCTTTCATCCTTAATGGAAATTACTTTTCCTACCTTCTTAAATGGACTCACGTGCTGCTATCCGAGTTGCAGTTAGTCAGCACACCAGGGAATAGTTGTCAGACGAACCAACGAAATTAGGCGGGCGTATTATGGAATAGAATGTTCATTCACAATCTAACGCGGAACTGTTCACATTTTTTCAATTATCATTTGGTGGAATCACAAACTAACTTGTGTCTGAACTCTCAGTTCAAAAGTTGGTCTTTCAGTCTTTGATAAACAACCGTATCTTAGAATGTGTTCTATTGTTTCATTTGTCTCAAGTATTCACTATCGCTACAAGAGAAGGTTAATCCGGAATAATCTCAGCTTTGATGAAATTTAAGTGTATATAAAAGCGGTTCAGCTAGAGTGTAGAAGCATTTTATTCACAAGAGTTGATTGTTATTGCCACGTTAATAACATCGGCACGTTCCGTTGTTGTTGATTACGCGTTTTACGTGACTTCACGTTTGACTATCAGTTTAGTGGGTGAGTTTAGGCAAAACGAAATTGTTTTTCATTAACCGTCGGTTGATGAAACGTTTACTGACCGAGTTTCATAATAAGTTGAAGCGGAGCGTAATTCTTGTTGTCTTTCGATATGAGAGCAAAGCCTAGTAACAGAGGCTGTAATTATCACGTTCTTTTGAGTGAATAAATCTACATCAACTGGAAAAAACCCTTACCACATTATAATCAGCTTACCAAGTTGACTATTGACAATTGTTCGGGTTAGTGCTCGTAATAGAGCGAGTTACACACACAATCCACTCATTGTGAATTCTGTAACGTTACAAACTTCACTACCGAACGTTTGTGAACAAAGTTCATGTTGTTTTTTTCAAGAGATTTAAATGACATTTATTCGTTATGTTCAACAATGTGGCTCTCAAAAACTTTTTCTACGATTCAGTTCTGCTGTGAAAGTCAAATGTTCGACCAACTGGGCGTTTTGTCGATCGCGGCGGCAGTTTTGGCATTCATCCTCAATATTTGCCTCCTACCAGTGATAGCTCTAAAATCAGGGAAGAATATTGGCTCTTACAAGTATCTTCTTTTCATAAACACCTTCATTGCGGCCGTTTACTCAGCTGCTCACGCTATTATTGTACCGGTTGGTTGAGTTCGGTCATAGTGTTGACTGTGTATCAGTTGTAGGTTGATCTACAGTACAGTCTATATACACATAACATGTTACAATAAACGACTAGAGCACATAACGAGCAAACTAAAAACACAGCAAATTAGACCAACATGTATCGGTACCATAAAACGAAGGTGGGTGGTGAGTGAAGTTTTAAGAAAAAAAAGAAGCTTAATCAGAAAGTTGTTATTGAATCCAAAATAAACTTTTTGAACTCTGATCGTAAAGGTGGCAGTCATGAAAAGTCGCACAAAACTCATTCATTTCACACATCAGGAGCGCAACCAGTGTTCCAGATGTTCTGGTTCAGATTGACGAAATCCCCTAAACTACTTCCTCATCTCAATCAGTAGCTCGGAACACGTTTTTAGATACATGAAAATTTTCCCAGGCCTTCTTTCTGTATGATGGTGCTTGGATGTTCTACTCTACAAACAGTCACTTGCCGAGACTGCTGAGTACCACGATTGTCTTCTCCTTTTCTCTTGGCTTTGTTCTTATAGTCGAGGCGCTTTCCGTGAGCTTCATATACCGCCTGTCGGTTATGAGAAGGTGTGTTTAGCGTAAATAGTCAGAGTTTTAACGGTCAATTCGGAAGGCAGGAGAGAGGTATAGTTTTTTTTTTGTTTTTCGTGAATCAGAATTGTCAATCATGTTCAAATATCAGAGTTTTCGAGTTTGGGCAAGAGTCTCAAGTTTTCTCTATTGTGTATGTGGTACTTGAGTGTTTCAGTCGCGGTAAAGACGAAGGTTGGTTCGCTACGAGAAAGCGTGTGGGCTGCATTCTGGGTGTCTGCGCGGTTATTGCTGTATATCAAATGAGCATCCAAATCTACTGCTTCAAGCCAACTCAGGCCTTCTCTGATAAAAACGCCGAAGCGTTTAGCAGGCAATCCTACAACGATATTCATAAAATTGGATATTTCGGCGGCAATGTTTACGTATGTTGTTTTTTCAAACATGGCTGCCCACGGTGTACATAGTTTTATGATGTGTAGCAACACACATTCTCATTTCCATCAACGAGCTTATAGAAATGCTGATAGGAGTGTTCACAAATATAATAATTGCAACTCGTATAAGGGTGTGAGCATCTGTGTAACGTTCAGGGTAGGTTCAAGTATCACCAAATGAGTAGATATAAAATAGCTTATACCTCAGATAACGACGGTTTTCTTTCTACGAGACGTCTTAAATGTACTGTTTGAGATGTATACCTTGTGGAAATGTTTATTCTAGAAACATTGTTCTTCAGAATGACGACAAGACTATAAACTTGGGAGGAGCGAACGTGGTCGCCTCCTACGCAGTTTTCATCATTGTTGGCATAATAATCATGATCTACTGCTCTGTCCAAATAATGAAGGAGTTCCGAAGCTCAGTCGAACTGAGCTCGAAAGTTCGCAGCTATAACACAATGCAGAAACGACTGTTCTGGCTACTAGTGATTCAGGTAAACTGAACACTATTATGACAATCCCGTTAGGATGTCAGTCAAACTAGTTCATTCAAACGTAGTGCAATACCTCAGGAGACGAGGAGTGACTGAGGATTCAGTTGATTGCATTTCACCTTCTTCTCAAATCTTCAATACATGACCAGATTTAGTCTGGAATATATCGCAGACAATGTAGTTTTGTACCTAGTTTAGTTCCATCGGATCTGATCTATCTGAATGAAAATGAATCAAACGACTTTCTGTTTATAGTATGACAATATGTGACAGTACATGGGCTAAACACCTCATTTTGTAATTTATTGGTTTGTTTCCTTTTCTGTTTTTTTTTCAGTATTCCTAGAGTTCTTCAGAATCTTTGGTAAAAACAAATATTGCTTGAGAACTTACAAGAAGTGTTACAGGCGGTCTTTCCTATGGTGTTCACTTTAACCCCTCCCCTGGTTCTGTTTCTCCTCGCATTTCCCCGTGCATATCTTGGAACGTTCCCTAGCGACATGGCAGTCGGAATGGTTTTCGCCTCTGTTCTCGAACCGATACTTGTTGTTTACTTTGTCAGCGACTACAGAAAGTTTATAAATAATCTATTGCACACCAAGGTTTTCCCAGAAATTACCGTCGCCACTGTCGCTTAGATTTTCTGATTGTAGTTGCTCACAGAACACATTTGCCCCATTATATTTAACTTTCTAATTTTTATTTTTGTCTGGATGAATTAGTAAATCATTAATTCGTAGCTTTTCGTGAAATTAGAAAGTTTTTCTTCGTGTTGTAGTTTCAGAACTCCTGGTGTATAAATTATGCGAAGTCAACAATTGTGGTTCAGTCTAATCGGCCATACACATCACAACTTCTCAACTACGAAAGTGTAGTGGGATCAAACTACAAACACATCACACAATGCGAAAGATATTTCTATTTGTGCTGCAAACCAGAATAAACATTCCGTTAGGTATACATGAGGTGCGTACAAACTACAAACTCGATCATAATTAGAACTGTTTGAGATGTTCACCAGGTAAGAGCGCATTTTTCTTGAAGGTTCGATCATCACTAATCAGTAGTACAGTGCGTGTATCTCATGTTCTGCCGTGAAAAGTTGTCGCGAGTGCTTATGTTTGGGCTTCCCCTCTCGTATTGCATAGTATTCATATGCGACTCGCGCACCTTGTTTGTAGTTTCCGGGTGCTAGTGTGTGTCCAATGAGTGCATTTAAATCATCGATGTTTATTTCACGTTAATAATAATCATTCATTTATTGTTTTATAGTTATTCGAAGCAAACATATCTCCATAAACCTAATATAACATGTTTTAAAACAATATTTTCAAACTATATACAATTACTGTCACATACTTTCTGCAATTCACTTTCTTCGCCTTATTACTTTCCCTTATGTAATAAACCCTTTCCAATGTGTAGTCAAATCATCTTTATATTTTTACAATTACCCAAACGTCCTCTTGTATCATTGGAATGATGCTCATTGTTTATTTGAATAGGCGCATTCTTCAAATAGACAAATGTTTTATTTAAACTGGAGGTTTGAGCACGGAGTTCTTTTATGTTTACTCCAAGGTAATCTCTCGTGTCATACCTTAGATACTGTTTGTTCTCGTGTATTACCCAAGGATTACAACCAGTTCGGTTCGATGAAAGAACAGTTGTATATAAATAATCCATGACCTCTGAAAGTTCTCATTTTGCGTCTGCATGAAATTTTTTTTCTAAAAGCTAGACTTCGTGAGTGAAACATAGTATAGTTTCGGTCATTCCTACTGAGACCTGGCAGCGTGCCAATAAATATTCCAGGCTATTTTTCACCACATTGGAGTTTTCAAAAAACTGCAAATTTCTGTTAGCGGTTGTTCAGTTCCATGAGAACAGGTAAATGAAAAATGTCATAAGAATACTTATGTCTACTCGAAGAAATAGACATCCAAAAATTATGGCACGATGCCAATTGGTCTCAGTGGGAATGAAACGAAATATATGTGATCATCACCACGCAAACGAGAGATGTCGCGAAAATACCAAGCCATGCATTTGAAAACAACCGAGAAGGCAGTACTTCATCTAACTCAGTCACAGAAATATGATATAATTCAGAGAGCCTACAAACCAAGCATGTTTTAAATATATCGCCATCTTTCTGAATGTATTCAAATTGTAGGTTTCACTGGTATCAATCGTGCCCTGAACGACCCAGATGCTTGTATTCGAAAACCTTACCTACAATAGTTTTAAACCGTTGTGTGAAACTCGGAAAATTATAGCGGTTCTGTTTTCTATGTGAACCCTCCCTATAGTATGAATTTGAAATTGTCCACTTTTCAGTTTTTTTTTTCCGAAAACATCGATTTTGTTTCACATCAACACATTTTCCCAACTGCATACTGTACTGTTATCGTTTCTTTTTCGTGGAATGTTTGCTTATTGATCTCGAACAATTCAATGTTTGATGCATCTCGTGAACAATAAAGATGTTCTATCACGTGATATATTTGCCCCTATTGTGTGAGCAGGAACATCTGATCATTCCTTAGAGCATAGATGGTTGAGGAACGCGGTCAGTGGGGCAATCAGGTTCAATTCCTCCTAACCTGTGTCGGATTTGCAGTTGGACTCGGAAAAATATGGAGATTTCCCAGCATCGCCTATGAGAATGGTGGAGGTATGTATTTCAACTGTTCATGTAGTTATAACACACAAGTTAAGCTTGAAGCGCCCAGACTGAATGTTGCACTTGACCCGCCTGAAACAAAAATTCGCCCAATATTTACTGCAAGCTTAAGCCGTGACTATCTAAAACTGTTTCTATTTCACATCAAACTTCGTAGTGCTGCAATATGTGTACTCATCCAGAGCACATGTTCGCTTTAAAACCACAGTCACCCCCTATCTCACGATACAGACGATTAAAAAGTATTATCCAAATAGTTTGATTCTCCAAAGACTATTCCAGGTGCCTTCCTGATTCCGTATTTGATTTGCTCTACGATATTCGGTCTACCCCTGCTGTATCTCGAGTTTTTCGTCGGCCAGTTCACTCAGTCAGGAGGATCATTGGCTTTTCGGAAATATGTCCCACTGTTACAAGGTAACTTATTATACAGGCGCTTTCATGAAGCGGAAAATGAAAAATAAAATCATATTACAATCACACAATGTAAATTGTTCTCAGTGCAGCAGAACACACAGTAACAATGTATCTATTGATGCTTGTGACCGATGATGCACGCCCTCGAACTTGTAATTTGTACATGTATGGAGCATGACGAGGTTGAAGCATGGTTTATTTGCTGGCAAAAAAACGCGTGCCATTCATCTCAAAATGGGTGCAGCGGATAAAATGATTGGTATTCCATGATTTTCAGGAATAGGATGGGCGAGTTCCATACTGGCCTTCAGTGTAGGAATCTATTACAACGTCGTCATTGTGTACTGTGTGCTCTATTTCGTGGACGTCATTCGAGGCAAATCCTACAAATGGACTCGGTGCGACAATTCATGGAACACTCCTGGTACGTTAAATACCGTAGGTTTAAAGTGGTGCGGTTCGTCTTTCTCAACCCAACCTGTATCCTCAAATATGCACTGTTTTTTTGCTCATATACATTGCTCACCGAAATATGAGTCACGGAAGTAGTGAGGCAAAGTGAGAAAACGCAGAATGGGATATGCTGCTCCGGCGAATGTCCGCGTGTTAAATTTGGAAACGTTAAATTCGAATTCAATCCTCTTTGCCAACGGTACTGTATTTTCAGTGAAAACGATTAGTTTCAATCTGCATTTTTTTCAGACTGTACACAAATAGGGAGCAACAAAACCGGCGGAACTTTGGCTGCGGATGAGTTTCATTTGTGAGTTCCGTTCTGATTACTATAGAGACGTTTTCCGGTTTGTTCACACAATCGTCCTAACTCTATATCTCGAGGTATTTGCGAATCACGTAATGTTTGTATTTTTATTCATTTCAGATACCGTATTCTACGAGAAAGTGGCGACATCGACACTTTCGGCAGTCTCAATCTGCCAGTTCTTCTCACCTTGATTGCTGTTTGGACATTGACAGCACTGACTCTAGTCAAAGGAGTGAAAGTCATTGGCAAGATCTCATACGTGACCGCTACTCTGCCGTATATTATCATTGGTACGCGAATACTCGAATAGAAACCAACCGATAACTCCTCGAGGCTTCAGAATGAGGCAACTAGTTTTGTTTGCCAAAACCAAGTGAATTCAAAACACGTAACTGATACTCCGGAAACTAGAATTGAACTAAAAAATAGAATGAAAGTGTTTTTTAGCCTTAACCAATATCATATGAGGCCATTAACTAGTTCTAGAGTTATAGCATATCCTAGAATACAACAGTAGTTGTTGAATTATGGGATGGTAGAAGCTATGTTTTTCAGGTATTCTTTTCGTGCGAGGAGTCACGTTGGAGGGAGCTTCGATCGGGCTCAAGTACTATTTGTTTCAGCCTGATTTCAGCAAACTCGCACAGTTCAAAGTGAGGATTTTCGATTCGGAATCTATAACATTCAGGGTATTTATTATTCTCACCCCTCCCCGAAATGTAGTGAGAGGTCTTCATTTCAGAGCGATAACCGTCTTTCTTTTCTAACGATATTTTCTTTCCCATTTTTCATTCCGGTTCATGCTTTTTTCTTTTCTCTCTTATTCCGTCATTTTTTTTTCGAAGCAGTTCGTTTTCAGACATGGACGGCTGCGGCGAATCAGATGTGCTACTCGTTATCGATTGGGTTCGGAGGTCTTCTCTCATTGTCCTCCTTCAATGATAAACATCACAACTGTTTCAGGGTAAGGTTCTAATCTTATTTCCGAACTCCCTGTTCATTCAAGAACAGTGATTTTCAATTTTTTGTAGTTGAACGAAACAAATACGTGCTCGAGTTCTCTTGAAAATACGACGACTGCAAACTAACATAATAAAAGTTATTGCAGTAACAAAAACACTCTTCCAAATTGAAGCGACATGTCTACAGGAAAGTTCATTTGCAGGATGCATTGCTTGTTGTGTTCTGCGACAGTTTCATGAGTGTTTTTGGCGGATGTGCCGTTTTCTCTATTCTCGGATTCCTATCTAAAAAGGCAGACCGTAACATCGAAGACTTGATCAAGTCAAGTAAGTTTCCGAGTCTCTCATATTCATTTCGCACGGCAGTTTCCGTTTTTTCGGAGAATAATCTATGTCTTTTCTGTATATACTTCGGAAAGGTTCATTCAGAAAATTTTTTCACACGCCATAGTTGGACAATCCAAACCGTACCGTGAATGACTTGGAATGACATTCATCATGAGGCTGTTCAGTTACTCATGATCCGAAATTTCCTGTGAATCGAATCGATGATTGTTCAAATATGTGAATGTTCTGTTTTCAAACGTATTTTTGTCCAGTTTCTCAGAAATATCATCTGTTTGTAACTTCAGAGGGTGGTCTCGCGTTCGTGGCCTATCCAGAGGCGATTGCCCTGATGCCGGCTTCTTTCGTTTGGAATTTTCTTCTTTTTCTCATGTTTATTCTACTCGGAGTCAGTAGTCAGTTCGGTAGGTTTCCTTGGATTGATCTTCATCGAAAACATTCTCATTCTAAATGTCCTACTAGCGGACTTAGTGTAAACCTGAGTAATACGCACCAGCGGTCGTTTATTACTTTTCAGCTGACAAGAAAATGTGTAGGTCACAGATAGGCTGGTCGCAAGCGCAACCGCGCTTTGTACAAACTTGAATAAACGCTGTACAACGTTTAAATTGAATGATCCTATGGTGATTCAAAAGTTTTCAGGCTATACTCAGACGTTGGTGACAGCCGTATTAGATCAGTTCCCTCGTCTCAGACGACATGAGCACATTGTGGCCGTCTGCGCCTGTTTTGTTTCGTTGACTGTCGGGCTCATTATGTGCTGGCAGGTAACTCCTACAGTATTATCACTTCCTATCCGTTTTTAGCACGTAAATGTTGTCAAGATGGTTAGAAATGTCCTCATTTGATTCCGATTCCCACCTCCAATCATTGTTCCCAAATATTTCTCTGTAGAAATGATGTCTACTATACAGTTCAATCACTTGAAAACGAAGCACGATTGAGTCCTGACGACGATTTAACAGGATCGTGTTTCTAAACTACTGATTCAGCGTTTAACGTACAGTGCTGTGAGAAATGGGCATGTTTCAGAGTGGCACCTACTGGCAAAATCTGTTCGACAGCTCTATCGGTGGTACTACCGTTTTTGCGCTCGTCTTTCTCGAACTGCTTGTGGTGATTCATATATATGGTAAGTCTTCATCTATGAGTTATCTAAAGTGTCTCAATATAATATGATAACATTCATCCATTTGAAATGTATTCTTGAACAAGTGTAAATTACTTTCACAAGTGACAGTTCAAAAAACACAAAACGTTCATGACATTCGTCAACTTGCAGGTCTCCGTAACACACTCTATGACATTCGCGATTGTATGGGAGGCGTGAAACACTGTTTCGGTCGAATTTTCGGCCCGTCCGGCTATTACTTTTCCGCCTGTTGGTATGTCGTGACACCAATTACCGCCTTGGTGAGTTGGCACAACAAAGTTCGAGTATATCTATGAAGTAGTTAATGAATAGTATCGGGCTACTGCCACTGTTCTATAAAATTTCCAGAATTGTTTTCAAATTGTCACTTTTTTCGAGAACAGAAAAGGATATCAACGCCGCTGTGTTTGTAGTTCGAGCCCGTTTTATTTCAGTCAGTAAATTATGGCGTCTGTCGAGTTCAAACTACAACTCTGAGCATAGTTATTCCGTGTACGGAAGTGTAGTCACGGTCTACGCGACTATAGCATACTTCTACTACAAATGCGAGCTAACAATACAAAGAAATCAGACAGAGAAGTAATTTCTCAAGTTCATCTCGACAATACAATCTTTACCTGACAGTAAACTACTCATCATGAATGAAATATCGTGATTTATTCAGGTTCTGATAGGCGCTTCTCTAAAGACTCTTTTCGACCCTTCGGATAGTGCTAATCCCGCGTGGGCCAAGGTGTGATATAAGTATTTACTTTTTTATTCTGGTTATTTTCACAAACTATCTGACATGAAGATTTTCAGGTGATCAGAAACCCAATTATGCTTTGTTAGGCTAGCTAGACAATATATATATATATATATATATATATATATATATATATATATATATATATATATATATATATATATATATATATATATATATATATCATAGATAACTAGTTTTGTTTATAATATCATTTCACAGGGCCTGGGCATTTTTATCCAATTCTGTCCTTTAATTTGTATTCCTGTCTTCGCGTTCTGGAACTTGTACGTCTTCAAAAACAGCAAAGAAGTAAGTCATTTTTCGTAAAACAGCAAACTATTGTCCACACATTTCAAATATATTGTCGTTGACACTGTCAAATTGAGTACTTTTTTTGGCATTTTGGACCTTATGAGAATTATAATGATTCATCGTTTTCATCATTAACTGTTACCTGTGGTTTTCAGGGTTGGAAAGAGGTGCTTCGGATTCAGCCAGAATTGCCGTCATATGAACGACTAAGAGAGCATAATCACGACAGCAGAAAGGTTTGTCGTGCAGTTAACCAGAATTGCGCACACAATTTTGTTTTCTAAAAACCCGCGGCAAAACCAACAGGGGTCAAAGGTCAAATCATGTGTCATTAACAGAAGAAGTTCTTCAGAACGATTAACGTTTTTTGCAGTTCTTCCGGTTCATTTCAGATTTGGGCAATGGAGGATGAGCCGTCGCGAATTGTCACGGCAATATAAATGAATGGATACTAAAGATTAAATTAGGAAACAACCGCATTCTGAAACTTAACCAAATATGACTTCATCTCATTGAAACTTTAACCTTAGCCGTTTTCAATTTGATAACAGTATACGTCATCTAGTCCTACCTATTTGATGTAAACAGCATCAAACATGCATTCCCCCAGGTAATTGAGAAACTAGGTGAAAAAGTTGTATATAAAACTCTTCTCATACTTATCGCTACATTTGAAGTGATATACTTTGTGACTGTGGTCAAACGGGTGTCTTCATATTAGCTCCGGTGAATCCGTTCAAGGTTGGCAGATTGAAACGCTAATTTTCATAGTAAAAAGCACGTTATAGCGTGTACGTGTAGATAACCCTCTATTTGGACAAATGAAACATCATGAGCGTGCAAATTCGTTGTAATAGACTCGCATTCTGACCACCTACAACATGGAAAACTATTTAAATTCATATTATTCTTTGAATGTACATTATTCTTGAACTGTGAATTATTCTATCGATATATTAGGTATTTGGATTTTTCTATTGTACAGCATCAATTGTTAATGAATCGTATACTCGTCACCGGCAAAATTCAAAACTTTAATTTCAAAAATTCCATTATTCGGGTCCTGCACAGATTTTAAAATCATCAAACATCCAAATGGAACAACGTGCTTGATTATAATAGCTTTATTCAAAAATAAATCTTTGATATCTTTTATAAATAAAGCGTTTTACGTCATTTCTAGCTTAAACACAACACACATGTCAGAATAATGTTCGAGATAGTTTTGTCTTCAAAATATACACCCGAGAGACTGTAGATAACAAATAACGAGGCATGCAACACTATTCAACAAACATCACATTTGAATTGAGCTAGTTTCAAACTACAAAATACTATTTGTAGTGGAGTACAAATTACATATTGGAGAATATCAGGCACACAATATATGATTTTGTAGGGAATTCATAATGATTGCTAAATCATTGGGTTATGCTGGTTTCCCTTCATTTCAATGGGATTCATCAGAAAAAAATTTGAGAAAATTCAAATTTGTAGGAAACACAATATTCCTATGGAAATGGCAAGAGATAATCAGATTCGCGTAATTTCGTCCAGATTCAAACGCGAGCTGCGCTGATTGGGAGCAATTGACTGTAGAAGGCGAGCCGCCTCGCGTTGCACGTCAATGGAGGCATCGCAGTCGACCACGTGGGCCACCTGTTTGGCTATACGGCTGTTCTGAGAAACACATTATTTATAGCAAAAGGTGAATAAACTTCTTGAAATCACAACGTGAAACAATGCGTTCCTGTAGTTTTTTTTTCTCTGTTGAATTCCCCAATCAAAACGCATGTGTAAATGAGAAGTGTACATTGCGGTGTATTGAAAATTGAGCCAAAAATAACTCATCATCCCAAAACTTTAGTGAATATGAGCATTTTAGTAGTGGCAATGCCTTTTTTCTCACAAATTCACAAACAATAAATAGATGAAAGATAATCTATGAGAACCCACATTCAACACTCCGAGGGCACGTATGGCTCCTATGCGTGCTTCGATAGTTTCAGCTTCTAACAAACACAGATAGGAGGAAAGGAGGTCGGACAGCAAATGACCACGGGCCGATCGGAGGTATCGCTCTAGAAATAAATATATCATATAGTCGTTGCCAACGGAAAAGGGGCAGGGTACTGTATATCTCACTTTCCGCTGTGTGCGCACACCCGTCTTCGATTCCAAAGCTCGACCGTTATGTGCTCTAAGAGCGCAGTGGTTCGATTCTGGGAAGAGCCCAAAATGTATTCATTTGGCACCCACTATATTATGATGTTTTAACTGAAATATAAATAATTTCATATTTCGCGTGAAATATGAAATTGAAATTTGAAAACTACGATAGCTGAATGTCTCTGTACGTTAGCAGTCAAGATGTTCGTTTCATACAATATTTAGTTTTTCGATTGAGCTCATGTGCTTCAACCTTCGAATCCTGACAGAGAGAGTTCAACATATAGAGGGGGGGGGTGAAGGGTGACGGAGGGAGAGAGAGAGTTACCGGTAAATAACCGACCGATCGTGTTTTTGTTCATGGGCTCGTCGTGTGTCAGCAGAATAGCCAAATGTTTCAGAGTATCCAAGGGTGGTACAATGGGAACATTGGATAGTCTCTCCACCACCTGAACCACCTTAGATGGCTGTCTCGTGTCCAATTGGGAGATCATGTAGGCTGAAAATATAAATGTAAACTTACTTGAAGTTATCACGAATGATGCATGCAATCTCGCTTTGAAATAAACCACAACAGTTTTGCGATTATTCACACGAACTGTTTTGAACTACCTTACTTGTACACACTTGAAGTACACGTTTTATAGTTTGAAATTTTTTATCCAGTTTCATGCAGAGCTCCTTACCTCAAACTAAAAGTGTTTTTTTTTTCTGATTACGTAAATTCTCTTGCTCCGACTACAAAGACTACAAACCTAAGTTCAATAACTTACTATCATGCCCCATGTTTTCAATATAAGACGCGAAATGCCGTCCCTTGAAGACAGAGACAAAATGGAAAAGAGTGACGTGGTGATCTTCTTCTTGTACACTGTCCGAAAGGAGTCGGAGAATAGCATCGGCCACTGAATAGACATGTTTTCCTGCATTCCAAATGGTATTTCGTTTTTATTTTTTTTTTTGTGTTTGGTGCTGTACGAGCCGCCACATCCTAAAACTACGTTAGTTCAAAACCAAACTGATTGACGTTCAACTGCACTTTTGCAAACTTGAAATTAATAAAAAACTAGTGATAGCTATTTTAAACTTGAATTAGATTGGTTCTTCTCGAATAAGGTAAACCAACGAAAAGTCTGCACAAAACTTACCTTTGCTGACAAGATGCGGGTAGTTGTTCTCGACAATATGGGCGATGTTCAACCTAATTTGGCTTCTGAGCTCGTCTTTCGGTACGACTAGCATCGCGTCCAAGGGATAACACGTCGACAGCCAGATCTCCTGCAGCTCAGCGTCCGCCCCGATATCGGACAGAACTGAAACACAATTTAGATTAGGTTATTTTATTTGAACAGAATATAATTGTGTCACTAGGACGTTTGTATGGTGGTATGATTAGGTTAATGTGCTCAGTAAGAGATGTACTCAAAACCGTTTCGACCCTGATTCAAGACGGTTTTGGTTTTCTCAGATGGTTGGGTCATCATCAGTTGAACCCCTCTGAAAAAATTTAAACAGGACGAAAAAACTTACTGACCGTCTTCAAGCGGAGCTTCTTCTCTTACTGAACACATTAACCTAATCATAAAACACAATTGTTTGCTATCAATCAATAACACAATTCTTGCTGAAAATATGAGTAGAACAATTACGTCATACGAAGCAATATGGTAAAATGTATACGTTTTGTCGATTTTCATCTTGAGGGAAATTTCGAAATTCGCCATATTTTGTGCTAGATGGATTAATGGAGTCAGAATACTCATTGTAAAAACACTGTTCGTTCAGAAAACTCCTGTATAAGGTAAATGAAAAGGTACCATTGGATAGATTGGGAATCGCGGGAACAGTTCGGTACAGCTGGATCAGATCATCCAGTGTCACAGTCTCCAATTCGAGTCTTTTCAACATTTCCGTCGAGCGGTATACCAACGGACTGCTGGGACCGATTTCTTCGAGAACCTGAAAAACGAATTTCTTATCTTGCTTTCCCGATAGTTATTACAAAACATTACTCTTCGAGAGTTCCACTATCTGAACCACTACGTTAATTCGCTCTGTAGCAGAAAGTTATGATCAACTCTCCCAACGTAACTACGTGTGTACGTTCATCCAAAAGAAGTCGAAAGGGATGTTCAAAGAGCTTGACAGAACATACACTTCAATGTTCTATGACAAATGGAATGAAAAATAAAATTTGACAATTCTTCGAAGGCAACACATTTGTTATGGATCACCTTCAGGCAATTCGATATTCGGTTCAGGTGGTACCGGAGACAGATGTCTATCTCGTGGTTTCCGGTGGCGGTTCCTTTGCTACTCTCATCGGGCGATTCCCAGAAGCGGTCCGAGTCCAAGTACATTCGTTCCATCTCGTTACAGTCTAACTGCGCTCCGAACGACTTGCGACGCTCTTTTAACTGAAAAAGAACACTTCTTGAAAAACAGCCGATTTCAATTTATGCAAAGTGGCCTACATATGTCTTTGGTATTGTCGCACATTGATTCACGAGAAAACAACATCATTCAATGTTTTGCTAGTTACAAAGGCTGTTTGGATCAAAAGTTGAAACAAGTTAGAAACCGAACGTGAGGAAATTAATTATTTCTCAATGAATCTCTTACACGGGCTCTACCATTGTTCATAGAATAGTACGCTTTCTTTGAGTTGCTCTTGAGCAGAAACGTTCTCATGAGTTTCTGACGGACTATCTCACCTGTCTGAATCGTCTTCCCTCCTTTCTACCACCACTCTCTCCATATCGTTTTCGCATTCCCTCATTGATATACGGAGAATAATGCTGTCGCAATGAGTCAATTCCACTGTCGTTCTCAGAACTAGAAACAAAGTTGCTACATTGTGTTCATACATTCATTGACTTTATCTTACATAATTATTTAAACCTATCAGAACCATTAAATTTTTACAGACCCGAATACAACTCAGAATCGCGTTGTGATTTGTTAGTGGTTGGTCTGTGACTAGTATTCTAACTGAATCTATATAGATGGAAACCATTGTCTAAAAACGAATTCAATTTTTTCACCGAATAACTCAAATAAGTGAATAAGAAGTTGACTGACTGAAGATCGCCGGACATAAGTACATTGTCGTCCAGTTCATCGCTGGCGGTGCTGGGAGTCTTGGTGGATGAAGAACGAGGGCGGGGAGAGCTATTCGACTGGTTACCGCGGTTCTGAAATAACGCTCTGACAATTTTCTTCATTACCTGTAATTTTCTATATTACCTGTAAAAAGACTACCGGTCCGGTGATAGCCTCAGTTTAACGAAAATGACCAACATGAACACATTATCATTAACATGAAGACGTCAATTACATTACTTGTTGTCAATATTTTCGTACCGCATATAAAACAGTGCGGAACACACATATAATATTTTTCATTGAATTGGGACAATAAAAAAACGTGATTCAAGTTCTCAAACTGTAATTTTATTTGAGAAAATGCATGCTGTGAACCGCATTTAATCTGCACTTTTTGTCATACGGAGGTAAAAACACAAGCCACATTTGGTACACAACCATAATGTCTTTGCTCACTTGTAGCCTCTACGGGTTTTCTGTCATTCATGCAGGACCAGAACTGTAATTTTATTTGAGAAAATGCATGCTGTGAACAGCATTTAATCTGCACTTTTTGTCATACGGAGGTAAAAACACAAGCCACATTTGGTACACAACCATAATGTCTTTGCTCACTTGTAGCCTCTACGGGTTTTCTGTCATTCATGCAGGACCAGAAGTGTGGGTTGGAACAAAACCAGGCTTTTACTAACCCTGAGTACAGTCTGCCATTCCTTCAAATAGTCGACTAGGGCCTGAAGTTCGGGATATATTTCCGAGGTGAGACAGTCTGCCCGCGGCATGATGTCATCTATGGAATCCAGAATCTCAGCCAGAACGGCTGATCGATCCGATGAGGTCTCGGAGGGAGGTCCACTGCTGCCAAATCTGAACCAAACGGATTTTGAATAATCAATATTTTTTCCAAAAAAGTTGTGGTCTTTGCTTACAATTTTTTTAGAAACTTTTTTTGATTATTCAAAATCTCGGTGGATCCATAACTTGGTTGGTATTCTTCTTTTTTATCCTACGCCTATCAATGTGTGAGGGAATTATTAAACTGACAAAATCGTGAAAACTTCAGCGGATCAATAACGAAATTGATAGGAAACTATGTAACTATCAGACCTACAATTCAGAACTCGAAGCCGTCCTAAACCGTGTCGAAAACTCTGAAAAACTGACTTCTGATTGAATGCTCGGATGCTAGCCGGACTGTCGTTGGGGGCTGCATTCAGATGAGCCATGCTCATGCTCCTTCGCTCGTTCATCGTCGGAGAAGTGCTGCGGGCGTCGCGAGCTTTTTTCCTCAGATCCAGAGTTGACATCTGAGAT